>OY282530.1:2500-1381800 GCA_958296335.1 Urtica urens | reverse complement strand
ACTGATGTGAAGCCATACTCAAACTGCTTTGTTACTTTTGGAGATGGAGTTAAGGCTAAAATAATTGGCAAAGGTACAATGAAGTTCCAAGGATTGGTGTGCTTAAAGGAAGCTCTTTTGGTTGAAGGTCTCACTGCTAATCTTAGCAGTATTAGTCAACTGTGTGATTCTGACCTAATTGTCAATTTTACTCGTGATGAGTGTATTGTTAAGACTTTTCAGGATGACATTCTTATGAAAGGAAAAAGATCTCCAGATAATTGCTACATGTGGTCCTCTGACAAAAGTCTTAAAGTCGAATCATGCATGATCTCTAAAGCTGATGAAGCAAAATTGTGGCATCAACGTCTTGGTCATCTGAATTACAGAAGTCTTCGTAAAATCATCATTGAAAAGGCTGTGACTGGGGTTCCAGATATTAAAGTTATTGAGGGGCAGATATGTGGTAATTGTCAAATTGGAAAACAGGTTAAGAGCTCTCATAAGCCTGTGAAAATATACACAACCACTCGTGTTCTGGAATTATTACACATGGATTTGATGGGTCCAATGCAAACTGAAAGTCTGGGTGGAAAAATATATGTTTTTGTCTGCGTTGACGATTTTTCTCGATTTACATGGGTTTATTTCCTAAAAGATAAATCTGAAACATTTGATGTTTTTGAAGAATTGTGCAGACTTCTCTAGAGACAGAAAGAAGATTCTACTGGGAAGATTGTCAGAATAAGGAGTGATCATGGTAGGGAATTTGAAAATTCTCGGTTCTCTAACTTTTGTAGTGAGGAAGGAATTGCTCATGAATTTTATGCACCCATTACTCCACAACAGAATGGCATCGTTGAGAGGAAAAACAGAACTCTTCAAGAGATGGCAATAGTTATGCTATTAGCAAAGAATATTCCTACACGGTTCTGGGCTGAAGCATTAAACACTGCCTGTCACATTCATAACAGGGTGTCCATAAGACCTGGAACTACCACTACTCAGTACGAAATCTGGAGGGGACGAAAACCCAATGTGAAATATTTTCATATTTTCGGGTCTACATGCTATATTTTGGCTGACAGAGAAGCCAGAAGAAAATTTGATGCCAAAAGCGATGAGGGAATATTTGTAGGCTATTCAAGAAACAGTGCTGCTTACCGTGTCTACAATCTGAGATCAAAAGCTATAATGGAATCTGTTAATGTCGTGGTTAAGGATACAACATATATTTATATGCCTGATGTTGAAGGTGATTTTGGTCATACAAGAGACAATGTTAGACAAAATGTTACGCCATCTGATTCTGACATTGTTAGGCAGGATGTTACGCCATCTGTCTCTGACATTGTTCCTCAAGAACCCTCTAGCAATGACAATACTTCTGAAAGCACAGCTGTTGAAAGTATTAATCGGGATGATGACTCTTATGAACCTACTGAAACAGATTCATCAAATGAAGTTAGTCACGAGTTAATTCCTTCTACAAGAATTCAGAAGAATCATCCTATTGACAGCATTATTGGTGATGTGAACGATAGTATGCAGACTAGGAGAAAGAATCCTGTGAATTACAGAGAGATGATTGGAAATATTTGTTTTGTGTCTAAGATTGAGCCAAGGAACATAAATGAAGCTGTTCATGATGAGTTTTGGATGAATGTTATGCAAAAAGAACTTGTCCAATTTGAGAGAAATTCTGTCTGGGATCTAGTTCCTAAACCTGAGCAAGTTAACATCATTGGAACTAAGTGGATCTTCAAAAACAAATCTAATGAATATGGTAACATTACCAGAAATAAAGCCAGACTTGTTGCTCAAGGCTATACTCAGGTGGAAGGTGTTGACTTCGATGAAACCTTCGCACCTGTTGCCAGACTGGAAGTCATACGTCTTCTTCTAGGTATTTCTTGTCATTTTCGATTTAAATTGTTTCAGATGGATGTCAAGAGTGCCTTCTTGAATGGATATCTTAACGAAGAGGTATATGTGGCTCAACCCAAAGGATTTACAGATCCACACTATCCAGATCATGTGTAATAAACTCCGAAAAGCTCTCTATGGTCTAAAACAAGCTCCGCGTGCTTGGTATGAAAGATTGACTGAATTTCTTATCTTGAAAGGTTATATGCTAGGTGGTGTTGATAAAACTCTATTTGTGAAGAAGGAAGACGGTAAACTCATGATAGCTCAAATATATGTTGATGACATTGTGTTTGGAGGAATGTCACATAAGATGGTACAACAATTTGTGATTCAGATGAAAAATGAATTTGAAATGAGTATGGTTGGGGAACTCAGTTTATTTCTTGGATTTCAAATTAAGCAGATGACAGATGGACTTTTTATCTCTCAAAGTAAGTATGCTACATCTATTGTCAAGAAGTTTGGTCTTGAAAAATCTTCTCACAAGCGTACTCCTGCTGCCACTCATATCAAACTTACAAAAGATGATACTGGAACTCCTGCAGATCAGAGTCTCTACAGAAGCATGATTGGAAGTCTTCTTTATCTCACTGCTAGTCGTCCCGATATAACATATTCTGTAGGTGTCTGTGCTCGCTATCAAGCTAATCCTAAGGCAAGCCACCTGAGTCAAGTGAAACGTATTATTCGTTATGTTTCAGGAACATCAAATTTAGGTCTTCACTACTCATTCGATACTACTTCAACTCTTGTTGGGTATTGTGTTGCTGATTGGGCAGGAAGTGCCACTGATCGTAAAAGTACTTCTGGTGGATGCTTCTTTCTCGGCAATAACATCAGTTCTTGGTTCAGCAAGAAACAAAATTGCGTCTCTCTCTCGACAGCTGAAGCTGAATATATTGCGGCAGGAAGTGGTTGTACTCAATTGTTATGGATGAAGCAAATGCTTGCTGAGTATGGTGTGTCACAGGATGTCATGACATTGTTTTGTGACAATCAGAGTGCTATCAATATTTCTAAGAATCCTGTTCAACACAGCAGAACTAAACACATTGATATTAGACATCATTTTATCAGGGATCTTGTTGAAGATAAAAAGATTCGTCTTGAGTACATTCAAACTCAGAAACAGCTTGCAGATATATTCACAAAGGCACTGGATGTGAATACTTTTGAAAATCTTCGTGCTTCTATTGGCTTATGCATTGTGGAGCAATAGCAATTATTGATTTTTTGGGCCTGTCCTGGTTTGACCCAAACTCTGTCTCAGTATGCACCGAATATTTCAATCAAAAACGACAACACAATGTGTCGTTTCTTCCATTATTATCCTGTGACGGTTCACATATTTCCAAGCTGTGAGTTGCTCGTTTCCCATAACTTCTTGATCGACAGTTTCAACTGCCATATTTTGAATTCTTCTTTCAACTGTCTTTCCGTTTTCACGCTTATCACTATCATGGTTGGAACCCGGAGCGGTATTCACACTTCTTTCCCTCGAAAGCCTGCGAAGATGAAGAAGAAAAGTGTTCCTCGAAAGATTGTTACTCCGCATGTTCAAGAAAAGGCGTCTATGGGGTTAGGATCTTCCTCTGCAGATCGTGCCGATGGTCAGGCCGGAGGTACATCTGCAAGAGGTCGCGATTCTACTACCTCTCAGCCTTTGAAACGCCCCTTAACGATACATGACATCACAGGGTATTGTTCAAGCAGTTCTGATGATCGTCAAGCACCCGACAAGGAGGATCAAGGAAAAACTCCTTCCAACTCTGATTCAGGTACCTCTGTATCTCGTAAAGGAAACGATCCAACTTGCATGCCTATAAATATTAAACCTCCTCCTGAGGAATTAGCAAGGATCAATATTCTGTTGGGTTTGAGTGAAGAAGGTCGAAAATCCCCAATTGTCGACCAGGTTTGTTCTGACACCTTCGTGTCAGTTTCTGTGGAGAATTCGGAGAATCATAGCCGTAACTGTGATGATGTTCCTGATGATGATGACATCACTATTAGTGCCCTTCGACAGGCTAAGAAAAAGGCAAAACTGACTACTCCGACTGAGGAAGTGCAATCCCCCCCAAAAGAGCCTACACCTACTAATTCTCCTCGAGTCACTCCTGTGCGTAAAGTGTTTCTCAACAGGAAGAAATCAGTTGCCTTCAAGGCCAAGAAAAAGAAGATCTCGAACCTCCACAACTCAAAGGTTCCTCCTCCACTGGATGTTCCTTTTGATTTTGATGAGCCTACTGAAGCTCCTCCCTCTCCGGTGTTAGTAAACCCAAAGTACAAGGATGGTCGGAAGATTCCTACTAACATTCCTTCTGCTCCACTCGATAATGTTTTCTTTCGGACTGAAGCTCAGGTGGCAAAATGGAAGTTTGTTTATGCAAGAACAATTTTCCCTGAGAGGGAATTATCTGTGGATGCGACCAAGTTCTCTGTCATTTTTGATCTCCTTCAAGAATCTGGTCTTCTATCCACTGTAAGTAATCTTGGTCCCTACTATCCGAAAATGATAAAGGAGTTTGTCATCAGTCTTTCTCCTGACATGAACTCTCCCAGTAGTCCCGAGTATGGGAAGGTGAATCTTCGTGGTCATATATTTGAGTTTACTCCTGCCTTAATTAACAACACTCTGTGTCGTTCAACATCTACTCATTCGGATCCCCTGCCGAGTCTTGACATTATCGTGAAGGTTATTACTGGCAATGAGACTGCAAAATGGCCGATTAAGGGTGGTTTATCTGCATCGGAACTCACTGCCAAGTACTCCATTCTGGCTCATATTGCTGCTATTACGTGCTTTCCTACCTCGAATGGTTCCTTGGTGTCAACTGATGTGGGAAAATTCATATACCAGGTTGGAACTCACTGTAAGTTCGATTTTGGAGCTATTGTATATGATCACTTTGTTCGTCATGCAAAGTCCTATGCAGCTAAGATGCCTAGCGGTTTTCCCTACCTTATTACGAAGATTCTTCTTAATCAACGAAGAGATTTACTTCGTTCTGATGATGTTCTTGGAAAACCGGCCATTCCCCTCACGTTTCACTTCAGACATTTTGAAGGAAAGCATTTCTGTGACATTGAGCCTCCTTCTGCTGATCCTGTCACGGAGGAAAATGCTTCAGGGTCGGGTATCTCTCTTGGTCCAAATGCTCAGAAGGATGTCTTTCATCTCTTACTTCAGGAGTCTGTTTTTCTTCATGAAGTTATTCAGAATGCCACCAAGCGCAAGTTCACTGTTGATAGTATGATCAAAGTCATGAAGAATTCTTCAACTGCTTCTACTTCAAAAGCCCAAGCTCCTGCGAGTTCCTCTGATTCGATGTCTGTTTAAGTGCTCTGAATTATTTGCCTTCTGGGGGTTGTTTATTTTTTTTCTTGGATGTTTGCTGCTGATAAGACATTAATGATTTGTGTGTTTCTGCTGTTTCTGCGTCAAGACTATTTATTTTCCCCTCTGTCTTGGTACATCTTTGCCTTTGACTGATATTTTGAGGCAATCAGGGGGAGAAATGTGTATTGTTTGATACTCTGGTTATTTGATGTGGTTTTTGTTGATTATCATATTTCCATGCTTGCCTAAAAAATAGCCAAAGGGGGAGTTTGTTATTACTTTAATTGGCTTATTTTTATTAGGCAAGTCTCATTCAGTCTCGTCAAGATTTGTCGCATATCTTCCTCATGATCTTCGGCATTAACATTCTGCGATATTTCAAGATCTGATTATATTCAGTATAAATTTCATTTATCATGACGGATAAAGATCTTTCCTCATTTATTCTCGCGTGGTTAATGAGTGTTTATTCTCGATCATTGACCTTTCTTCTTTGGGTGATCATAAAAGCAGCGGTGGCCACCATTGATCTCCTTGATGCTTTACTCTGAATCTGAGGGTTTCTAGACGTGAAAGTTGGCGGACTGAAAAGCTACGTGTTCAGAGAATTGCAGTGTAAAATCCTTTCACCCATTGTGAAAGAGTTGTGTTGTTGGTGTTGTTATACTGTGTGAGTTCGTGTAATACTCTACAAGTTCATTGTGACAAAAGAACACGTGTGAGTGTGTCTTTGTGGATCTGTGATTAGGTCACTAATTCAGGGGGAGGACTGAATTAGATTCTTCACTTCTTAGTTTGTGATTTGGCTTTGAGATTGTTGTTGATTCATATAAGTCCATCTGTACTAAAAACTATTATATAGTGAAATCATTTCCACCGGGTTGTCACACCCCCCAGATGTAGAAGAAGTTGCTCCGAACTGGGTTATCAATCGTGTGTGTTCTATTTACTTTATACTGTTCTTATTTCACCTATATCTTGCTCGTTGATTGTTACACACATTGTCATAACTTCTGTGTGTGACAATTGGTTGAGCGGCTAACAGAATTTCACTTTTCTTCGTGGAACTTTAGATGAAGAGATCTTTATGCAACAACCAAAAAACTTGACTCAAGGCTTTAAAGTTTGTCTATTCAAGAGATCAATATATGGTCTAAAATAGTCTTCAAGATTGTGGTATCTCAGATTTGATGAATTTATTATGAATCAAGGATTTTCAAGTTCCACAACGGTGTCTACATTACCAACCTAAAGAGTGGAAACTATATGTATCTACTTATTTATGTGGATTACATGCTAATTGCATGTAAGGACATGAATGAATTGGAAAAAATGAAGGATCAACTAAATTCAAATTCAATCCAAGATTAACTTTTAGAAAAGTTCATCTTGCGGAGGCGTATAAGAAATAAAAGTTGTTTGTATATTGTTTCATTTTATTTCCCTTATGTCATGGTTATATAAAGTCATTAGTAGTATTGGTATTTTCATAAGAACATTGAAATAAACACTTTGCTCTCAATCATTAAAGATGGGAGTTAGTTTCTCCAAAATTCTTAATTTATTTTTATCTATCCTAACCTAAAACTGCAATACATTTCTTCTTAGGCGCATCTCCAAACTAAGCTCTAAATCATCAAATATCTTCTTCTTCCTGCAAAATAAATAATGTAATACGATAAGCAATGCAAACAGATCAACACAAAAAATGAATCTATAAACATAAAAAATTATAACAATTATCACCTTGCAGTTATATCCTCCAAGATTAAGTCAATCTTACAAACAACCTTTGTCTTTCTATTCTCCTCCTTCGTAAGAAAATAGGACCTAGATAACATTTCCCCCAAAACATTAGTAGGTCATAAGACAATCTATTCATCAATTAATTTAAAATAATATATGTTGCAATTGTTTTCATCAAGGCACGATAACAACAACAGTACCTCCAAGTTGGTACGTCTGAGTTAGGCACCGAAGAACCACCGAGGGTGACTCCGCCGAGCGAAAGCTCTTTCGGGACATCTGGACTTGGAACATGGTCAACCACATTGTCTTCTTTTACTCCGTTAAGATAATCGTTAGTGGTGGTGTTGCTGGTTCTAGCCATGGTGAGCTCGGCCTAGTCAACTCTCTCGGGTCTGAATTCTTCATTCCTTAGGACGTCGAAAGTCAGCTGAGTTTGAATTAGTGGGATGGGAGATTGGAACCTGAATGTACAAGGGTATTCATCACCGAATTTTGACACAAGTAGTTGGAATATATCCATGCACTAAACGGCTTTAGCACATTGCGATCAGTTTCATCCTCGCGAGGAATCAGTGAATCTTCGGTCAAGAACCGCGCAAGACCAAGAGTTGTCAAGTAGAACAACATCTTTTGTTTCCAACGGTTGAAGTTCAACCCCGTGAACTTCTCCGGTTTTTCGGCCGATATGACGGTGGAAACTCGTGCCGTAGAACCGCTCATACCGTTCATGGCCATAGAGACCATTGGTTAGATTAGACCCGCAGGTCCGTTCCCGGCTGTTGCCACTATCGAATTTTGACCCAACGTCGCTGGAATTTGATCGATCATGGTCGTAGTATGTTCCGGAACATAACGTTGTCATTGGTAATTCCATCGGCATTCACATTGGTCGTGTTATTCAGTTCTATTAGAATAGAATTATAACCAAATCCGGAAAGTAAATACAATTCCTTGCAAACTGTCTATATTAAAAAGTTTCAACATTGTTAGAAATATTATTAATAATATTGAGATAAATAGAAGACAAATACAAGAAAATAGGAAATACGAAACCGGAAATAATAGAAAAAATAGAAAGGTAGTTGAGGCCCGTTGGACAGTTTCCTTGAAATTTTTTATCGCCCTCCACAGGTGCTGGATTTCTTCCGCCGCGCTGACTTACGCAACGACACGTGCCTTTGGGGGCCGAAGCCCCTACTGCGGGTCGGCAAACAGGCGGCGGGCGCATGCATCGCTCTAGCCTCCCATGATACAACAACTTCGAGACGAGTCTAGCACCACTTGAAACGTCTCCGACGATCTAGAAACAAAAGTCGAACTTCAACCGGACTACAAAATAAGAAACAACTTTGGAGTGGGAGAGAGAGGAGAGTTTGAGAGAGCAAAGTTATGTCTCAAATGTGATTGTAGGTGTGTTTCGAATGAGAGTGATAGCCTCCTTTTATAGGCAAGTTTGATGTACTGGTTATAAATGTTTTTGGCATTCATTTCGGCCATAAACGACATTCATAATCCGGTCATGAATGGAAACCTTAATGCCTACCTTACTCTCTCTCTTAATGCTACCTAAATCGCCCCTTAATGCACCTAACTTCGGCTAACCAAAGGTCTTGACCGTTTGAGAAGGTTTGCACAGATTTGATTTTATTCTCAAGATAACACACAAGTTATTTGCGGAATTAAAACTCATTTGAAGTGATTTTAGTAATAAAAAGATAATATTGGGCCCGAAAGCCCGAAGGCCCAAGAAGAGCCCAGATTGCCTAGATTCAAGATTCAAGATCCAAGATCCAAGGCCCGAGGACGGGGCCGACCCGACGGCGGCGCGTGTGTGTGCGCGCGCGCAAGGGGTTAGAGCTAACCCACTCACACTCTCCCCCCTTGCACTTAGATACACCTTAAGGAGGTGAATCACTTATAAAACCTTCACCAACACACACTCCTAACCTATGTGAGACTATTTTTATTACACAACCTCTCACTTCTCTAAACACATATCATATGTGATTTTTAGCATTCTTAGAGTATCAATTTATCATTCATTACAAACATGATTTTGGTAAATAAATACTCAATCTTATACCCGTTGTACGAGGAATAAGAATATGGAAAAATTATTCAATTCCGATGAGTGGACCCCACTCAAATATTTAGCTAAAAATCATTAATACACTAGGTAAAATACTCTTTTACCCTATCATTCCAACATAGATTTCGTAAAATAGTTCTAGGTCTGACCCTACGATAAAATCATTTCTAACCATTACACCCCTAAAATGAATTCATTGTGCAAAACCTTAATACATTGTGAGGAATCTAAACTCTAATGCATCTAATCACCCCAATAATGTACAATTCACAAGGGCTTCTTTGATGGATCAATTACCAATATACTCACGAATTCAACTAACAATTTGGGGTAGAACAATTTCAATTTTTTATAACCAATACGTGTTTAAGATAACTTACTCAACCTAAAATGTTTAAACACCATATAACTGCTACACATACTAGATCCTACATCAAGGCGTTGTCCATTATAGTTAGGAGGTGTATACCCCTATAACAAATATATGATTCGTTTCCACGAGACGTAGAAGAATATTGCTCAAAATTTATCGTTGCATTGAAGAAGTTGCGACAAAATTATTCCACGACAACGAGACAAAGGTGTAATAGCTGTATGATTTTATTTCCGCCTAACATTACATTGACATTTGTTATCATTTTTGGTGCTTATTAATTATACGTCTGGAAGACCCAAGAAGCTCAATGTCTTTTTATTGGTCTTTTCGAATCTAACCTTTATCATCTCCATCTCCTTTCTTATTTCGAGTTTATTCCCGCACCACCTTCTATCTCTGATCCATTCTCTCAGTCCCTAAAAAAGACTCGACCACCATCTCCGTCCACTGTAAAAAACTTCAAAATATTGAATTCAAATATTAAATCAGAATATTATCTCCCACGTATTTCTCATGTTCGGTAGCTATCAAACTTCTCAATTTCTTCGACCATCTCAGATCTCATATCTCTCAATTTTTTTATTTTCCTCATATTTAACTTTTTTAGGAAAAACTCAGTTGTCACAAAATTTGAGGTCTTTGTGATAACCTTGTCATAAAATTTATCAACGTTTTTGTGACAACATTGTCACGAAAAATTTGATTTTCGTGATAACATTAATTAGTCGATTTCATGAAATGTTAATAAAGAAAATATTGCGTTTCATGACCAAAAGATGTCATGAAATTCAATATATTTTTATGAAAAAAATACTACCTTTTAAAATAATCCATTATATTTATCCAATTTGTTCGTATTTGGAAATTAAGCACTGTAATTTATAAGTAGAGTTCATATACAAAGTAGTATAGTAAGATTTTATGACTATAACTCTTATAATGTTGGTCTACTAGATTCGTGGAGGCACATATGACTACGTGATTTTTTCAATTTTTAAATCCAACCATCCATCGTTTTCGATGTCGGACCATGTCTGACAACTCCAACCAAGTTATTGACTTTCTTGACAACCCGAGATCACAAATTTATGATATTTGTGACATTGTTGTAACAAAGTTCGTTGTATTATTGTAACCATATATTTTAATTATATGACGTCTATGTCATGAAAATTACGTTATTACTGATTCAATTCAGGAATGAGTATCGATTCCTCCTGACAAGATGATAAAAATTTTATGCTTCGCTTCTTGAACTTCTGAGCATTACATTCTCCTAAAATAATGCTATATCTTAAAATCCGACTTACATTTATCAATCGAGATAATTACTCACCCATAATTGTATTCATGTACCACCATAATTTGATATAATTTGGCACAAAAGCATTGATGGGTTCAATAGTTTTGGATGCTGAAACCACATACACTTCGTATAAAAATTATAGGTTTGACCCTGCTGTAAAATCGTTTCTAGTCATTAGACCCCTAAAAAGAATTTTACTGTGCGAAAGTTAACTACATTGCGGAGGAATCTAAACTCTAATGTACAATTCGTGAAGAGCTAATAATCAACCAATACTATACTGTACGATTCACATTGATCAATTGCCAATATATTAACAAGTTAAACTAACAATGTGAGGTAGAACGATTTCAATTTTGATACCCAAAAAGTGTTTACGAGACTTCAAAATCTTCTCTAACTAAATCTACCTAAAAAGTTTAAACACCATGTCACTATTATTATTGGATCCTACAACAATTCCAAAAGCGTTATCTGAAGCGTTTGTTATTACAATGGGACAAAATCTCGTTCACGGCGAAAAGACTAAATGATCTTACAATGAAACAGAGTCCCGTTTTGAGATATGTTCGCCGTGGGTAAGAGCTTTCATTTTTGCCGCTTAAGTATGCATCTCGTAAAACCAAGAAGCTCAATGTCTCTCTCGGTTGGTTGCAAAATACTCCTGGTAAATAGTATAATGCTTTCGTAATTAGTATTTGATTCGCCTGAGGTTGGCTCGAAGAGAATCGCCACCGGCCGAAAACCTAGATTCTGGCGAAAATGGCGATGTGTTGAAGAAATCTCTGGCGAATGTTTCCAAGATGAGAAAGAAGCCTGTTGTGGCATCTTTTATCCCAGAATCGAGGAAGAGAAAGAGAGGAAATGGCAGTTCGCTGGTAGTGACCACAGGAATGGCTTCGAAAGTTGACCTCGCGGAAAATGTACGTGCTTTTGGACCGTGCTCTGCGTCGCTTCATTTCCATAACCTATTTAGTTCTGAAATCTAGTTTCAATAATAGTCATATACAAACAATAATCTCGTAATTTAGCTACCTCCACTCTCAAAATCTTGTCAACGAAGCCCTCGACAAGGATGATTTGAAGGTCAATGAGCCTAGATTTGTTATTTTTTACTTTAGAGATGAAATATTGGGTGAGTAGGTAATTCTTAGGTACTTAGCCGATGAATTATCCTCTGTTTCCCTCAAAAATATCAACATCTTCATCATTAGCATCAAACATGAACAATTTTCTCTCATTACCTCTATGTCTTCACTGAGGGAATTTTCTAACAGATGTGCATTTTTACCATTCCTAAAGCATAAATCTTCATTGGATCTTGTAAATTCCTGCTACCACAGTTTTCTGTAAGAAGTTAGCTTTAAAAACTTATTATATCATGTAGCAGACCTTAACTCTGATTTGTGTGTACTAGTTTTAATATTAGTCGCCAATAATAAATTTTAAGTCTCCGAATGTACAATATTATGAAATCAAAGTCACGAGGAGGGAATACTTGTTGGATGGACCAATACATTTGGTATAAGGATTGTTTGTTCACAGGGGAATGAGCAGAAAAGAGCAAAAACAATTTGGAAAGTTGATTCTGCCACAAAAGATGCTAAAAAACATAACGTTGATAATGTGAAGGCAAACAACATGTATTCATTTATGATATACCAGTTTCCATTTCTCATAGAATCTCAGAATGTTCCTATACTGCTGTTTTCTTTCTTTCGCTTATATTTTATGATGGCCTGGTTTGATAACAATGTGATATGGGCATTGTCCTTTTATGCAGAAATTGAGTTCAAAGGTCAACTTGCGATATGTTGAGGAAGCTAATAGGTAGGTGTCCCCCATAGTCGCCACTTTCCTTTTCGTCTCGCATCACAACTCTAAGACTATGCGCGCCCCTCGATTTTGATATTCTCACACGTCTGAATTCGATCTTCTTCATAGTATTTCTAGGTTAGTTATGCCCATAAACATGCCGATGCACAAAGTATAAATAAGTTTTCTGAATGTCTATTTGACGGCTAGCTTGAATTTCATTAGAAGAAAAAGATATGTGATCTTGGGAGATATCACTTATTGGTTTACAACAATATCATGCCGTGTTATTGAGCCTTGGAATTATTTGTTGTTAATTTTATATTTTTATTGATTTGGTGCTCATGCATGAGTTGATAAATATTCGTCGCATTTGATAGTACCATCAAATGCGACTTATGGACTATCCACGTCGCATCTGAAAGCTATATTTGTCCTAGTGGAACCAGTTCCGCTGCTTACAAACTTGCTTCAGTATCACGATTCAAAGGTTATAACATTATTTATATAGCACTCTATTCCAAACTCTGTAGCTGAAGAGATAAAAATAAACAACAAAAAATAGGCGATTTGAATAGAACACTTTTTAGTAAGTAATTAAAACAGAGTACTTATATAAGAATCATTAAGTTCCGTAAGAAGCAGTCGAAATAGAAAAATTCAACTTAAATTGCTTTGATGAGTCCAATTGTGAACGGTCAGAATATAGGATCTTTGCCAATTCAACAGAGTTGCATTTTCAAATTTTACCGAGTGAAAAGTATGGGAATGAACATGTTTAATTTTGTACTTCCCTTTTCTGTAATCACCAACTTGTTTATTTTTTTCTGGTCATGTAGGTATTGGAGCACGCTTTTGTATGTTTAACTTGGATTGCTGAAGTTGCTTTTATTTCAGGATTATTGTAAATGCAAACTTAACTAAGTGCAAGCCTGTGACTGTTTTATTGCAGGAATAAATAAGAGGCAAATAGTTGAGGATATAATTACACAACGGTGAAAACTGATGCGATTCGAAACACAACCAGTGGTAATATATTTGTGAATATAGAATCATTTATTTATTTGACTGCAATATTTTTGCCTGGAAACATATATCTGTTTCCAGTTTCAAGAAATAATAGTTAGCGTTTCCTACAACAGAAGTTTTTCATTTTGTAGAATGTGTCGTGAATCTTTTCTTTGAAGGAAAATGTGTCGTGCTTTGAAAGAAAGAGCGTTCATATATTTCTAAAGCTCCAGAAGTAGAAGAAAGTTCGGTACATGCTTAATCTACCATCAATTCGGCAGTTACATATGCTTTATATTAGATTTTGTCCTGTTATATTGGTGCCTGAAATTTCACCTGAGTCTTAATTTTCTTGATGTGTAAATTCGACCGGTAGAGTTTTTCTAGTCTTATTCTTTTTGTAAGTTGGTGAGTTCTTTCAGGAAATCATTTCCAAGTAATAATATACTTTCCTCGTGCTCTTACTTCTTGTAACGGAGACTTTAGGCTATTGTTGTTAAACTGTCTACTATATTTTTTGTCTTATCTATGCTTGTATCCAAGGGATAACTTTTGTACATAAATTTTATTTGGACTGAATTCTTAAAACTTGGGAACAGATATTACTTCTAAAAATAGCATCGTGTAGTTCATTTCCATCATTACAATATGAGGAATAACATACGCATATCAAGGAACAACACGATACTGACACTTCGTTTTCTACTACATATAGTAGTTCGATGGAGATCATTCCTAACATACAAAGTCAGCAAATGTAAAGACTAACACACCGAATTTGTGGCATCATTTAAACTCAACATTAATATCCTTATTTGCATCTCTCGAAAATCCTGTAACACCATAATGATAAGCCGCAAATTAAGAAGTTTTTGAATTATATTAATACTTATAATAACTAAGGCGAGTTTTTGAATTATATTAATACTTATATAGTATTACACAAGAATAATGATTCCTAAAATAGACTAATAACTCAATATGAAAAGGCGACCAAAAACAGCACTGCAAACGTGAAAAACTGCTTCTCATTTCTCCTTGGGCATCTCCAAACTAAGCTCTAAGTCATCAAATATCTTCTTCTTCTTCCTGCTAAATAAATAATGTAATATGATCAGCAATGCAAAAATATCAACACAAAAAGTGAGTCTACGTCTACAAACATAAAAAATTATAACAATTATCACCTTGCAGTTATATCCTCCAAGATTAAGCCAATCTTACGAACAACCTTTGTCTTTCTATTCTCCTCCTTCGTAAGAAAATAGGACCTAGACAACATTTCACCCAAAACATTAGTAGGTCATAAGACAATCTATTCATCAATTAATTTAAAATAATATATGTTGCAACTGTTTTCATCAAGGCACGATAACAACAACAGTACCTCCAAGTTGGTACGTCTGAGTTAGGCAGCGAAGAACCACCGAGGGTGACTCCGTCGAGCCAAAGCTCTTTCGGGACATCTGGACTTGGAACATGGTCAACCACATTGTCTTCTTTTACTCCGTTAAGATAATCGTTAGTGGTGGTGTAGCTGGTTCCAACCATGGTGAGCTCGGCCTGGTCAACTCTCTCAGGTCTGAGTTCTTCATTCCTTAGGACGTTGAAAGGCAGCTGCGTTTGTAATAGTGGGATGAGAGACTGGAACGTGATCGACCAAGGGTTGACCAAGCTGACGTCATTCTCTCCCCATACAACCTGCGGATGGTTGACCATATACACATGAGTCAGACAATTCTTGAGTTTTATGTAACTGCATTGTTGTTATTATTATATCGAGTCAGTCAAAACCCCCTTATTTAGTTACTCTACGCAAATCTATCTGTCAAATGGATCGATAATTAAAGATATGTGAACGTGTTGGTTCAGGCAAATTGTTCATTCTAGTAATATAGTTTTCGTTAAATGAGGAAAAACAATACGTACCTTGAGCATCCTCCAAGGAGAGATGGGAAAGAAGATTGGATCGAGAGGCTGAAAGGAACAAATAGCTCCAAGAAGAGGCTTCTTGAGAGTTGGATCGAGAGCGTCCTCAATATCCATGGCCACCTTCGATCCCGGAGTGAATGCCGATATCATGTGAATCAGCCGATCAAACTTCTCAGTCCTAACCACGAAATCCGCGCCGGGCTCGTAGACGACCTTGAACGGCTTCCCTTGCACGGCCAGCCTCGTGGCCTCCGTCACGTCCTCCGCCGTGACCCTCCCTCCTCCGAACCTACGGCCGCGGCGGATTCCGACGCCCATTCCGCCGCCGGAGAGTCTCATGAAGAAAAGGCAGTCTCCGGCGACGAGGCTCTTGCTGTTCACGAAGGAGCTCCACCCGGAGGTGAGAAGGTGCCGCCGCGGAGTGCCCCGGTATATGTGCCGGAATGTCCACTCCACGCCGTGAATGTCTCTGGGGACGATCGTCTGCACCGGAGGGTCGGCGGTGTAGTCGAGCTCCGGGAAGACTCTGACGGCGCACGCTTTTGGAACCGAGAATCCGCCGCCGTTGTTGGCGTCGGACTGAGTCAGCACCTTCGGGCACGGCGGTTCTCCGTTCTTGCCGGATTCTTTACCGGCGTCGTCTATGACGTGTCCGACGCTGTTAGGGATCGGAGCAAGGGTGAATTTCGCGTAGGGATCGTCTGTTTTTGGGTCGGCCAAGAGTTCCACTGCCGTGAGGCGGCAGCGAACGGCGTGAGGGGTGGCTCCGGCGAACTTCGGCGGCGAATCGGCGGTCTCGGCGTGGCCTTGGGGGAAGTAGTACACCACGGAATTGATGTTTTTGAAGAATTGTGCAGACTTCTCTAGAGACAGAAAGAAGATTCTACTGGGAAGATTGTCAGAATAAGGAGTGATCATGGTAGGGAATTTGAAAATTCTCGGTTCTCTAACTTTTGTAGTGAGGAAGGAATTGCTCATGAATTTTCTGCACCCATTACTCCACAACAGAATGGCATCGTTGAGAGGAAAAACAGAACTCTTCAAGAGATGGCAATAGTTATGCTATTAGCAAAGAATATTCCTACACGGTTCTGGGCTGAAGCATTAAACACTGCCTGTCACATTCATAACAGGGTGTCCATAAGACCTGGAACTACCACTACTCAGTACGAAATCTGGAGGGGACGAAAACCCAATGTGAAATATTTTCATATTTTCGGGTCTACATGCTATATTTTGGCTGACAGAGAAGCCAGAAGAAAATTTGATGCCAAAAGCGATGAGGGAATATTTGTAGGCTATTCAAGAAACAGTGCTGCTTACCGTGTCTACAATCTGAGATCAAAAGCTATAATGGAATCTGTTAATGTCGTGGTTAAGGATACAACATATATTTATATGCCTGATGTTGAAGGTGATTTTGGTCATACAAGAGACAATGTTAGACAAAATGTTACGCCATCTGATTCTGACATTGTTAGGCAGGATGTTACGCCATCTGTCTCTGACATTGTTCCTCAAGAACCCTCTAGCAATGACAATACTTCTGAAAGCACAGCTGTTGAAAGTATTAATCGGGATGATGACTCTTATGAACCTACTGAAACAGATTCATCAAATGAAGTTAGTCACGAGTTAATTCCTTCTACAAGAATTCAGAAGAATCATCCTATTGACAGCATTATTGGTGATGTGAACGATAGTATGCAGACTAGGAGAAAGAATCCTGTGAATTACAGAGAGATGATTGGAAATATTTGTTTTGTGTCTAAGATTGAGCCAAGGAACATAAATGAAGCTGTTCATGATGAGTTTTGGATGAATGTTATGCAAAAAGAACTTGTCCAATTTGAGAGAAATTCTGTCTGGGATCTAGTTCCTAAACCTGAGCAAGTTAACATCATTGGAACTAAGTGGATCTTCAAAAACAAATCTAATGAATATGGTAACATTACCAGAAATAAAGCCAGACTTGTTGCTCAAGGCTATACTCAGGTGGAAGGTGTTGACTTCGATGAAACCTTCGCACCTGTTGCCAGACTGGAAGTCATACGTCTTCTTCTAGGTATTTCTTGTCATTTTCGATTTAAATTGTTTCAGATGGATGTCAAGAGTGCCTTCTTGAATGGATATCTTAACGAAGAGGTATATGTGGCTCAACCCAAAGGATTTACAGATCCACACTATCCAGATCATGTGTAATAAACTCCGAAAAGCTCTCTATGGTCTAAAACAAGCTCCGCGTGCTTGGTATGAAAGATTGACTGAATTTCTTATCTTGAAAGGTTATATGCTAGGTGGTGTTGATAAAACTCTATTTGTGAAGAAGGAAGACGGTAAACTCATGATAGCTCAAATATATGTTGATGACATTGTGTTTGGAGGAATGTCACATAAGATGGTACAACAATTTGTGATTCAGATGAAAAATGAATTTGAAATGAGTATGGTTGGGGAACTCAGTTTATTTCTTGGATTTCAAATTAAGCAGATGACATATGGACTTTTTATCTCTCAAAGTAAGTATGCTACATCTATTGTCAAGAAGTTTGGTCTTGAAAAATCTTCTCACAAGCGTACTCCTGCTGCCACTCATATCAAACTTACAAAAGATGATACTGGAACTCCTGCAGATCAGAGTCTCTACAGAAGCATGATTGGAAGTCTTCTTTATCTCACTGCTAGTCGTCCCGATATAACATATTCTGTAGGTGTCTGTGCTCGCTATCAAGCTAATCCTAAGGCAAGCCACCTGAGTCAAGTGAAACGTATTATTCGTTATGTTTCAGGAACATCAAATTTAGGTCTTCACTACTCATTCGATACTACTTCAACTCTTGTTGGGTATTGTGTTGCTGATTGGGCAGGAAGTGCCACTGATCGTAAAAGTACTTCTGGTGGATGCTTCTTTCTCGGCAATAACATCAGTTCTTGGTTCAGCAAGAAACAAAATTGCGTCTCTCTCTCGACAGCTGAAGCTGAATATATTGCGGCAGGAAGTGGTTGTACTCAATTGTTATGGATGAAGCAAATGCTTGCTGAGTATGGTGTGTCACAGGATGTCATGACATTGTTTTGTGACAATCAGAGTGCTATCAATATTTCTAAGAATCCTGTTCAACACAGCAGAACTAAACACATTGATATTAGACATCATTTTATCAGGGATCTTGTTGAAGATAAAAAGATTCGTCTTGAGTACATTCAAACTCAGAAACAGCTTGCAGATATATTCACAAAGGCACTGGATGTGAATACTTTTGAAAATCTTCGTGCTTCTATTGGCTTATGCATTGTGGAGCAATAGCAATTATTGATTTTTTGGGCCTGTCCTGGTTTGGCCCAAACTCTGTCTCAGTATGCACCGAATATTTCAATCAAAAACGACAACACAATGTGTCGTTTCTTCCATTATTATCCTGTGACGGTTCACATATTTCCAAGCTGTGAGTTGCTCGTTCCCCATAACTTCTTGATCGACAGTTTCAACTGCCATATTTTGAATTCTTCTTTCAACTGTCTTTCCGTTTTCACGCTTATCACTATCATGGTTGGAACCCGGAGCGGTATTCACACTTCTTTCCCTCGAAAGCCTGCGAAGATGAAGAAGAAAAGTGTTCCTCGAAAGATTGTTACTCCGCATGTTCAAGAAAAGGCGTCTATGGGGTTAGGATCTTCCTCTGCAGATCGTGCCGATGGTCAGGCCGGAGGTACATCTGCAAGAGGTCGCGATTCTACTACCTCTCAGCCTTTGAAACGCCCCTTAACGATACATGACATCACAGGGTATTGTTCAAGCAGTTCTGATGATCGTCAAGCACCCGACAAGGAGGATCAAGGAAAAACTCCTTCCAACTCTGATTCAGGTACCTCTGTATCTCGTAAAGGAAACGATCCAACTTGCATGCCTATAAATATTAAACCTCCTCCTGAGGAATTAGCAAGGATCAATATTCTGTTGGGTTTGAGTGAAGAAGGTCGAAAATCCCCAATTGTCGACCAGGTTTGTTCTGACACCTTCGTGTCAGTTTCTGTGGAGAATTCGGAGAATCATAGCCGTAACTGTGATGATGTTCCTGATGATGATGACATCACTATTAGTGCCCTTCGACAGGCTAAGAAAAAGGCAAAACTGACTACTCCGACTGAGGAAGTGCAATCCCCCCCAAAAGAGCCTACACCTACTAATTCTCCTCGAGTCACTCCTGTGCGTAAAGTGTTTCTCAACAGGAAGAAATCAGTTGCCTTCAAGGCCAAGAAAAAGAAGATCTCGAACCTCCACAACTCAAAGGTTCCTCCTCCACTGGATGTTCCTTTTGATTTTGATGAGCCTACTGAAGCTCCTCCCTCTCCGGTGTTAGTAAACCCAAAGTACAAGGATGGTCGGAAGATTCCTACTAACATTCCTTCTGCTCCACTCGATAATGTTTTCTTTCGGACTGAAGCTCAGGTGGCAAAATGGAAGTTTGTTTATGCAAGAACAATTTTCCCTGAGAGGGAATTATCTGTGGATGCGACCAAGTTCTCTGTCATTTTTGATCTCCTTCAAGAATCTGGTCTTCTATCCACTGTAAGTAATCTTGGTCCCTACTATCCGAAAATGATAAAGGAGTTTGTCATCAGTCTTTCTCCTGACATGAACTCTCCCAGTAGTCCCGAGTATGGGAAGGTGAATCTTCGTGGTCATATATTTGAGTTTACTCCTGCCTTAATTAACAACACTCTGTGTCGTTCAACATCTACTCATTCGGATCCCCTGCCGAGTCTTGACATTATCGTGAAGGTTATTACTGGCAATGAGACTGCAAAATGGCCGATTAAGGGTGGTTTATCTGCATCGGAACTCACTGCCAAGTACTCCATTCTGGCTCATATTGCTGCTATTACGTGGTTTCCTACCTCGAATGGTTCCTTGGTGTCAACTGATGTGGGAAAATTCATATACCAGGTTGGAACTCACTGTAAGTTCGATTTTGGAGCTATTGTATATGATCACTTTGTTCGTCATGCAAAGTCCTATGCAGCTAAGATGCCTAGCGGTTTTCCCTACCTTATTACGAAGATTCTTCTTAATCAACGAAAAGATTTACTTCGTTCTGATGATGTTCTTGGAAAACCGGCCATTCCCCTCACGTTTCACTTCAGACATTTTGAAGGAAAGCATTTCTGTGACATTGAGCCTCCTTCTGCTGATCCTGTCACGGAGGAAAATGCTTCAGGGTCGGGTATCTCTCTTGGTCCAAATGCTCAGAAGGATGTCTTTCATCTCTTACTTCAGGAGTCTGTTTTTCTTCATGAAGTTATTCAGAATGCCACCAAGCGCAAGTTCACTGTTGATAGTATGATCAAAGTCATGAAGAATTCTTCAACTGCTTCTACTTCAAAAGCCCAAGCTCCTGCGAGTTCCTCTGATTCGATGTCTGTTTAAGTGCTCTGAATTATTTGTCTTCTGGGGGTTGTTTATTTTTTTTTCTTGGATGTTTGCTGCTGATAAGACATTAATGATTTGTGTGTTTCTGCTGTTTCTGCGTCAAGACTATTTATTTTCCCCTCTGTCTTGGTACATCTTTGCCTTTGACTGATATTTTGAGGCAATCAGGGGGAGAAATGTGTATTGTTTGATACTCTGGTTATATGATGTGGTTTTTGTTGATTATCATATTTCCATGCTTGCCTAAAAAATAGCCAAAGGGGGAGTTTGTTATTACTTTAATTGGCTTATTTTTATTAGGCAAGTCTCATTCAGTCTCGTCAAGATTTGTCGCATATCTTCCTCATGATCTTCGGCATTAACATTCTGCGATATTTCAAGATCTGATTATATTCAGTATATATTTCATTTATCATGACGGATAAAGATCTTTCCTCATTTATTCTCGCGTGGTTAATGAGTGTTTATTCTCGAGCATTGACCTTTCTTCTTTGGGTGATCATAAAAGCAGCGGTGGCCACCATTGATCTCCTTGATGCTTTACTCTGAATCTGAGGGTTTCTAGACGTGAAAGTTGGCGGACTGAAAAGCTACGTGTTCAGAGAATTGCAGTGTAAAATCCTTTCACCCATTGTGAAAGAGTTGTGTTGTTGGTGTTGTTATACTGTGTGAGTTCGTGTAATACTCTACAAGTTCATTGTGACAAAAGAACACGTGTGAGTGTGTCTTTGTGGATCTGTGATTAGGTCACTAATTCAGGGGGAGGACTGAATTAGATTCTTCACTTCTTAGTTTGTGATTTGGCTTTGAGATTGTTGTTGATTCATATAAGTCCATCTGTACTAAAAACTATTATATAGTGAAATCATTTCCACCGGGTTGTCACACCCCCCAGATGTAGAAGAAGTTGCTCCGAACTGGGTTATCAATCGTGTGTGTTCTATTTACTTTATACTGTTCTTATTTCACCTATATCTTGCTCGTTGATTGTTACACACATTGTCATAACTTCTGTGTGTGACAATTGGTTGAGCGGCTAACAGAATTTCACTTTTCTTCGTGGAACTTTAGATGAAGAGATCTTTATGCAACAACCAAAAAACTTGACTCAAGGCTTTAAAGTTTGTCTATTCAAGAGATCAATATATGGTCTAAAATAGTCTTCAAGATAGTGGTATCTCAGATTTGATGAATTTATTATGAATCAAGGATTTTCAAGTTCCACAACGGTGTCTACATTACCAACCTAAAGAGTGGAAACTATATGTATCTACTTATTTATGTGGATTACATGCTAATTGCATGTAAGGACATGAATGAATTGGAAAAAATGAAGGATCAACTAAATTCAAATTCAATCCAAGATTAACTTTTAGAAAAGTTCATCTTGCGGAGGCGTATAAGAAATAAAAGTTGTTTGTATATTGTTTCATTTTATTTCCCTTATGTCATGGTTATATAAAGTCATTAGTAGTATTGGTATTTTCATAAGAACATTGAAATAAACACTTTGCTCTCAATCATTAAAGATGGGAGTTAGTTTCTCCAAAATTCTTAATTTATTTTTATCTATCCTAACCTAAAACTGCAATACATTTCTTCTTAGGCATCTCCAAACTAAGCTCTAAATCATCAAATATCTTCTTCTTCCTGCAAAATAAATAATGTAATACGATAAGCAATGCAAACAGATCAACACAAAAAATGAATCTATAAACATAAAAAATTATAACAATTATCACCTTGCAGTTATATCCTCCAAGATTAAGTCAATCTTACAAACAACCTTTGTCTTTCTATTCTCCTCCTTCGTAAGAAAATAGGACCTAGATAACATTTCCCCCAAAACATTAGTAGGTCATAAGACAATCTATTCATCAATTAATTTAAAATAATATATGTTGCAATTGTTTTCATCAAGGCACGATAACAACAACAGTACCTCCAAGTTGGTACGTCTGAGTTAGGCACCGAAGAACCACCGAGGGTGACTCCGCCGAGCGAAAGCTCTTTCGGGACATCTGGACTTGGAACATGGTCAACCACATTGTCTTCTTTTACTCCGTTAAGATAATCGTTAGTGGTGGTGTTGCTGGTTCTAGCCATGGTGAGCTCGGCCTAGTCAACTCTCTCGGGTCTGAATTCTTCATTCCTTAGGACGTCGAAAGTCAGCTGAGTTTGAATTAGTGGGATGGGAGATTGGAACCTGAATGTACAAGGGTATTCATCACCGAATTTTGACACAAGTAGTTGGAATATATCCATGCACTAAACGGCTTTAGCACATTGCGATCGGTTTCATCCTCGCGAGGAATCAGTGAATCTTCGGTCAAGAACCGCGCAAGACCAAGAGTTGTCAAGTAGAAAAACATCTTTTGTTTCCAACGGTTGAAGTTCAACCCCGTGAACTTCTCCGGTTTTTCGGCCGATATGACGGTGGAAACTCGTGCCGTAGAACTGCTCATACCGTTCATGGCCATAGAGACCATTGGTTAGATTAGACCCGCAGGTCCGTTCCCGGCTGTTGCCACTATCGAATTTTGACCCAACGTCGCTGGAATTTGATCGATCATGGTCGTAGTATGTTCCGGAACATAACGTTGTCATTGGTTATTCCATCGGCATTCACATTGGTCGTGTTATTCAGTTCTATTAGAATAGAATTATAACCAAATCCGGAAAGTAAATACAATTCCTTGCAAACTGTCTATATTAAAAAGTTTCAACATTGTTAGAAATATTATTAATAATATTGAGATAAATAGAAGACAAATACAAGAAAATAGGAAATACGAAACCGGAAATAATAGAAAAAATAGAAAGGTAGTTGAGGCCCGTTGGACAGTTTCCTTGAAATTTTTTATCGCCCTCCACAGGTGCTGGATTTCTTCCGCCGCGCTGACTTACGCAACGACACGTGCCTTTGGGGGCCGAAGCCCCTACTGCGGGTCGGCAAACAGGCGGCGGGCGCATGCATCGCTCTAGCCTCCCATGATACAACAACTTCGAGACGAGTCTAGCACCACTTGAAACGTCTCCGACGATCTAGAAACAAAAGTCGAACTTCAACCGGACTACAAAATAAGAAACAACTTTGGAGTGGGAGAGAGAGGAGAGTTTGAGAGAGCAAAGTTATGTCTCAAATGTGATTGTAGGTGTGTTTCGAATGAGAGTGATAGCCTCCTTTTATAGGCAAGTTTGATGTACTGGTTATAAATGTTTTTGGCATTCATTTCGGCCATAAACGACATTCATAATCCGGTCATGAATGGAAACCTTAATGCCTACCTTACTCTCTCTCTTAATGCTACCTAAATCGCCCCTTAATGCACCTAACTTCGGCTAACCAAAGGTCTTGACCGTTTGAGAAGGTTTGCACAGATTTGATTTTATTCTCAAGATAACACACAAGTTATTTGCGGAATTAAAACTCATTTGAAGTGATTTTAGTAATAAAAAGATAATATTGGGCCCGAAAGCCCGAAGGCCCAAGAAGAGCCCAGATTGCCTAGATTCAAGATTCAAGATCCAAGATCCAAGGCCCGAGGATGGGGCCGACCCGACGGCGGCGCGTGTGTGTGCGCGCGCGCAAGGGGTTAGAGCTAACCCACTCACACTCTCCCCCCTTGCACTTAGATACACCTTAAGGAGGTGAATCACTTATAAAACCTTCACCAACACACACTCCTAACCTATGTGAGACTATTTTTATTACACAACCTCTCACTTCTCTAAACACATATCATATGTGATTTTTAGCATTCTTAGAGTATCAATTTATCATTCATTACAAACATGATTTTGGTAAATAAATACTCAATCTTATACCCGTTGTACGAGGAATAAGAATATGGAAAAATTATTCAATTCCGATGAGTGGACCCCACTCAAATATTTAGCTAAAAATCATTAATACACTAGGTAAAATACTCTTTTACCCTATCATTCCAACATAGATTTCGTAAAATAGTTCTAGGTCTGACCCTACGATAAAATCATTTCTAACCATTACACCCCTAAAATGAATTCATTGTGCAAAACCTTAATACATTGTGAGGAATCTAAACTCTAATGCATCTAATCACCCCAATAATGTACAATTCACAAGGGCTTCTTTGATGGATCAATTACCAATATACTCACGAATTCAACTAACAATTTGGGGTAGAACAATTTCAATTTTTTATAACCAATACGTGTTTAAGATAACTTACTCAACCTAAAATGTTTAAACACCATATAACTGCTACACATACTAGATCCTACATCAAGGCGTTGTCCATTATAGTTAGGAGGTGTATACCCCTATAACAAATATATGATTCGTTTCCACGAGACGTAGAAGAATATTGCTCAAAATTTATCGTTGCATTGAAGAAGTTGCGACAAAATATTCCACGACAACGAGACAAAGGTGTAATAGCTGTATGATTTTATTTCCGCCTAACATTACATTGACATTTGTTATCATTTTTGGTGCTTATTAATTATACGTCTGGAAGACCCAAGAAGCTCAATGTCTTTTTATTGGTCTTTTCGAATCTAACCTTTATCATCTCCATCTCCTTTCTTATTTCGAGTTTATTCCCGCACCACCTTCTATCTCTGATCCATTCTCTCAGTCCCTAAAAAAGACTCGACCACCATCTCCGTCCACTGTAAAAAACTTCAAAATATTGAATTCAAATATTAAATCAGAATATTATCTCCCACGTATTTCTCATGTTCGGTAGCTATCAAAATTCTCAATTTCTTCGACCATCTCAGATCTCATATCTCTCAATTTTTTTATTTTCCTCATATTTAACTTTTTTAGGAAAAACTCAGTTGTCAAAAAATTTGAGGTCTTTGTGATAACCTTGTCATAAAATTTATCAACGTTTTTGTGACAACATTGTCACGAAAAATTTGATTTTCGTGATAACATTAATTAGTCGATTTCATGAAATGTTAATAAAGAAAATATTGCGTTTCATGACCAAAAGATGTCATGAAATTCAATATATTTTTATGAAAAAAATACTACCTTTTAAAATAATCCATTATATTTATCCAATTTGTTCGTATTTGGAAATTAAGCACTGTAATTTATAAGTAGAGTTCATATACAAAGTAGTATAGTAAGATTTTATGACTATAACTCTTATAATGTTGGTCTACTAGATTTGTGGAGGCACATATGACTACGTGATTTTTTCAATTTTTAAATCCAACCATCCATCGTTTTCGAGGTCGGACCATGTCTGACAACTCCAACCAAGTTATTGACTTTCTTGACAACCCGAGATCACAAATTTATGATATTTGTGACATTGTTGTAACAAAGTTCGTTGTATTATTGTAACCATATATTTTAATTATATGACGTCTATGTCATGAAAATTACGTTATTACTGATTCAATTCAGGAATGAGTATCGATTCCTCCTGACAAGATGATAAAAATTTTATGCTTCGCTTCTTGAACTTCTGAGCATTACATTCTCCTAAAATAATGCTATATCTTAAAATCCGACTTACATTTATCAATCGAGATAATTACTCACCCATAATTGTATTCATGTACCACCATAATTTGATATAATTTGGCACAAAAGCATTGATGGGTTCAATAGTTTTGGATGCTGAAACCACATACACTTCGTATAAAAATTATAGGTTTGACCCTGCTGTAAAATCGTTTCTAGTCATTAGACCCCTAAAAAGAATTTTACTGTGCGAAAGTTAACTACATTGCGGAGGAATCTAAACTCTAATGTACAATTCGTCAAGAGCTAATAATCAACCAATACTATACTGTACGATTCACATTGATCAATTGCCAATATATTAACAAGTTAAACTAACAATGTGAGGTAGAACGATTTCAATTTTGATACCCAAAAAGTGTTTACGAGACTTCAAAATCTTCTCTAACTAAATCTACCTAAAAAGTTTAAACACCATGTCACTATTATTATTGGATCCTACAACAATTCCAAAAGCGTTATCTGAAGCGTTTGTTATTACAATGGGACAAAATCTCGTTCACGGCGAAAAGACTAAATGATCTTACAATGAAACAGAGTCCCGTTTTGAGATATGTTCGCCGTGGGTAAGAGCTTTCATTTTTGCCGCTTAAGTATGCATCTCGTAAAACCAAGAAGCTCAATGTCTCTCTCGGTTGGTTGCAAAATACTCCTGGTAAATAGTATAATGCTTTCGTAATTAGTATTTGATTCGCCTGAGGTTGGCTCGAAGAGAATCGCCACCGGCCGAAAACCTAGATTCTGGCGAAAATGGCGATGTGTTGAAGAAATCTCTGGCGAATGTTTCCAAGATGAGAAAGAAGCCTGTTGTGGCATCTTTTATCCCAGAATCGAGGAAGAGAAAGAGAGGAAATGGCAGTTCGCTGGTAGTGACCACAGGAATGGCTTCGAAAGTTGACCTCGCGGAAAATGTACGTGCTTTTGGACCGTGCTCTGCGTCGCTTCATTTCCATAACCTATTTAGTTCTGAAATCTAGTTTCAATAATAGTCATATACAAACAATAATCTCGTAATTTAGCTACCTCCACTCTCAAAATCTTGTCAACGAAGCCCTCGACAAGGATGATTTGAAGGTCAATGAGCCTAGATTTGTTATTTTTTACTTTAGAGATGAAATATTGGGTGAGTAGGTAATTCTTAGGTACTTAGCCGATGAATTATCCTCTGTTTCCCTCAAAAATATCAACATCTTCATCATTAGCATCAAACATGAACGATTTTCTCTCATTACCTCTATGTCTTCACTGAGGGAATTTTCTAACAGATGTGCATTTTTACCATTCCTAAAGCATAAATCTTCATTGGATCTTGTAAATTCCTGCTACCACAGTTTTCTGTAAGAAGTTAGCTTTAAAAACTTATTATATCATGTAGCAGACCTTAACTCTGATTTGTGTGTACTGGTTTTAATATTAGTCGCCAATAATAAATTTTAAGTCTCCGAATGTACAATATTATGAAATCAAAGTCACGAGGAGGGAATACTTGTTGGATGGACCAATACATTTGGTATAAGGATTGTTTGTTCACAGGGGAATGAGCAGAAAAGAGCAAAAACAATTTGGAAAGTTGATTCTGCCACAAAAGATGCTAAAAAACATAACGTTGATAATGTGAAGGCAAACAACATGTATTCATTTATGATATACCAGTTTCCATTTCTCATAGAATCTCAGAATGTTCCTATACTGCTGTTTTCTTTCTTTCGCTTATATTTTATGATGGCCTGGTTTGATAACAATGTGATATGGGCATTGTCCTTTTATGCAGAAATTGAGTTCAAAGGTCAACTTGCGATATGTTGAGGAAGCTAATAGGTAGGTGTCCCCCATAGTCGCCACTTTCCTTTTCGTCTCGCATCACAACTCTAAGACTATGCGCGCCCCTCGATTTTGATATTCTCACACGTCTGAATTCGATCTTCTTCATAGTATTTCTAGGTTAGTTATGCCCATAAACATGCCGATGCACAAAGTATAAATAAGTTTTCTGAATGTCTATTTGACGGCTAGCTTGAATTTCATTAGAAGAAAAAGATATGTGATCTTGGGAGATATCACTTATTGGTTTACAACAATATCATGCCGTGTTATTGAGCCTTGGAATTATTTGTTGTTAATTTTATATTTTTATTGATTTGGTGCTCATGCATGAGTTGATAAATATTCGTCGCATTTGATAGTACCATCAAATGCGACTTATGGACTATCCACGTCGCATCTGAAAGCTATATTTGTCCTAGTGGAACCAGTTCCGCTGCTTACAAACTTGCTTCAGTATCACGATTCAAAGGTTATAACATTATTTATATAGCACTCTATTCCAAACTCTGTAGCTGAAGAGATAAAAATAAACAACAAAAAATAGGCGATTTGAATAGAACACTTTTTAGTAAGTAATTAAAACAGAGTACTTATATAAGAATCATTAAGTTCCGTAAGAAGCAGTCGAAATAGAAAAATTCAACTTAAATTGCTTTGATGAGTCCAATTGTGAACGGTCAGAATATAGGATCTTTGCCAATTCAACAGAGTTGCATTTTCAAATTTTACCGAGTGAAAAGTATGGGAATGAACATGTTTAATTTTGTACTTCCCTTTTCTGTAATCACCAACTTGTTTATTTTTTTCTGGTCATGTAGGTATTGGAGCACGCTTTTGTATGTTTAACTTGGATTGCT
Organism: Urtica urens; assembly: GCA_958296335.1. Taxonomy (NCBI): domain Eukaryota; kingdom Viridiplantae; phylum Streptophyta; class Magnoliopsida; order Rosales; family Urticaceae; genus Urtica; species Urtica urens. Next base: position 1,352,638 of record OY282530.1, on the reverse strand, counting down.
GAAGTTGCTTTTATTTCAGGATTATTGTAAATGCAAACTTAACTAAGTGCAAGCCTGTGACTGTTTTATTGCAGGAATAAATAAGAGGCAAATAGTTGAGGATATAATTACACAACGGTGAAAACTGATGCGATTCGAAACACAACCAGTGGTAATATATTTGTGAATATAGAATCATTTATTTATTTGACTGCAATATTTTTGCCTGGAAACATATATCTGTTTCCAGTTTCAAGAAATAATAGTTAGCGTTTCCTACAACAGAAGTTTTTCATTTTGTAGAATGTGTCGTGAATCTTTTCTTTGAAGGAAAATGTGTCGTGCTTTGAAAGAAAGAGCGTTCATATATTTCTAAAGCTCCAGAAGTAGAAGAAAGTTCGGTACATGCTTAATCTACCATCAATTCGGCAGTTACATATGCTTTATATTAGATTTTGTCCTGTTATATTGGTGCCTGAAATTTCACCTGAGTCTTAATTTTCTTGATGTGTAAATTCGACCGGTAGAGTTTTTCTAGTCTTATTCTTTTTGTAAGTTGGTGAGTTCTTTCAGGAAATCATTTCCAAGTAATAATATACTTTCCTCGTGCTCTTACTTCTTGTAACGGAGACTTTAGGCTATTGTTGTTAAACTGTCTACTATATTTTTTGTCTTATCTATGCTTGTATCCAAGGGATAACTTTTGTACATAAATTTTATTTGGACTGAATTCTTAAAACTTGGGAACAGATATTACTTCTAAAAACAGCATCGTGTAGTTCATTTCCATCATTACAATATGAGGAATAACATACGCATATCAAGGAACAACACGATACTGACACTTCGTTTTCTACTACATATAGTAGTTCGATGGAGATCATTCCTAACATACAAAGTCAGCAAATGTAAAGACTAACACACCGAATTTGTGGCATCATTTAAACTCAACATTAATATCCTTATTTGCATCTCTCGAAAATCCTGTAACACCATAATGATAAGCCGCAAATTAAGAAGTTTTTGAATTATATTAATACTTATAATAACTAAGGCGAGTTTTTGAATTATATTAATACTTATATAGTATTACACAAGAATAATGATTCCTAAAATAGACTAATAACTCAATATGAAAAGGCGACCAAAAACAGCACTGCAAACGTGGAAAACTGCTTCTCATTTCTCCTTGGGCATCTCCAAACTAAGCTCTAAGTCATCAAATATCTTCTTCTTCTTCCTGCTAAATAAATAATGTAATATGATCAGCAATGCAAAAATATCAACACAAAAAGTGAGTCTACGTCTACAAACATAAAAAATTATAACAATTATCACCTTGCAGTTATATCCTCCAAAATTAAGCCAATCTTACGAACAACCTTTGTCTTTCTATTCTCCTCCTTCGTAAGAAAATAGGACCTAGACAACATTTCACCCAAAACATTAGTAGGTCATAAGACAATCTATTCATCAATTAATTTAAAATAATATATGTTGCAACTGTTTTCATCAAGGCACGATAACAACAACAGTACCTCCAAGTTGGTACGTCTGAGTTAGGCAGCGAAGAACCACCGAGGGTGACTCCGTCGAGCCAAAGCTCTTTCGGGACATCTGGACTTGGAACATGGTCAACCACATTGTCTTCTTTTACTCCGTTAAGATAATCGTTAGTGGTGGTGTAGCTGGTTCCAACCATGGTGAGCTCGGCCTGGTCAACTCTCTCAGGTCTGAGTTCTTCATTCCTTAGGACGTTGAAAGGCAGCTGCGTTTGTAATAGTGGGATGAGAGACTGGAACGTGATCGACCAAGGGTTGACCAAGCTGACGTCATTCTCTCCCCATACAACCTGCGGATGGTTGACCATATACACATGAGTCAGACAATTCTTGAGTTTTATGTAACTGCATTGTTGTTATTATTATATCGAGTCAGTCAAAACCCCCTTATTTAGTTACTCTACGCAAATCTATCTGTCAAATGGATCGATAATTAAAGATATGTGAACGTGTTGGTTCAGGCAAATTGTTCATTCTAGTAATATAGTTTTCGTTAAATGAGGAAAAACAATACGTACCTTGAGCATCCTCCAAGGAGAGATGGGAAAGAAGATTGGATCGAGAGGCTGAAAGGAACAAATAGCTCCAAGAAGAGGCTTCTTGAGAGTTGGATCGAGAGCGTCCTCAATATCCATGGCCACCTTCGATCCCGGAGTGAATGCCGATATCATGTGAATCAGCCGATCAAACTTCTCAGTCCTAACCACGAAATCCGCGCCGGGCTCGTAGACGACCTTGAACGGCTTCCCTTGCACGGCCAGCCTCGTGGCCTCCGTCACGTCCTCCGCCGTGACCCTCCCTCCTCCGAACCTACGGCCGCGGCGGATTCCGACGCCCATTCCGCCGCCGGAGAGTCTCATGAAGAAAAGGCAGTCTCCAGCGACGAGGCTCTTGCTGTTCACGAAGGAGCTCCACCCGGAGGTGAGAAGGTGCCGCCGCGGAGTGCCCCGGTATATGTGCCGGAATGTCCACTCCACGCCGTGAATGTCTCTGGGGACGATCGTCTGCACCGGAGGGTCGGCGGTGTAGTCGAGCTCCGGGAAGACTCTGACGGCGCACGCTTTTGGAACCGAGAATCCGCCGCCGTTGTTGGCGTCGGACTGAGTCAGCACCTTCGGGCACGGCGGTTCTCCGTTCTTGCCGGATTCTTTACCGGCGTCGTCTATGACGTGTCCGACGCTGTTAGGGATCGGAGCGAGGGTGAATTTCGCGTAGGGATCGTCTGTTTTTGGGTCGGCCAAGAGTTCCACTGCCGTGAGGCGGCAGCGAACGGCGTGAGGGGTGGCTCCGGCGAACTTCGGCGGCGAATCGGCGGTCTCGGCGTGGCCTTGGGGGAAGTAGTACACCACGGAATTGACTGGAGGAAGATTAACCAGTGGCCCGGCACACGCCTGCCATAGCTCCGAATTCATGGCTGCCACTGGACACATGAACCGTAGTGTCGGCGTAACCCTAAATTCTGTTTTATAACCGTATCAACTGTTATTCATAAATATTCCTTGAACTCGTTTTAAGGAAAATCTATGCTTCCAAACCCTAGCATATATCTATGTTATTAATATATATATATATATAGAGCTGTTTGTAGAATTGAAATAAACATTTATCATAAACATATATATGTATATATAATATCAGATGTATATATGCTATATAATATATATATATATATGTCATAAAATATTTTTGAAGTGTCTATCATCATTGTGCGTTTTTGCATGATTTATTTTATTATTTGAATTTGTCAAATAATTATAAAACAGGCATGAATACTAAGAAGGCTATTTTAGAAATAGTATAATAAAAAAATTACATTTCAGTATATACCATTCCAATCCATTTGTGTGGATGTTTCATTCTTTTAATAGTTAAATGGTATGCGAAGAAAAGTTGTGAACAGTTATGTCGAGATGATTTAGTCACTAACATGTACGTGTACGCTTAATAATATATGTATGCATAATTAATAGTACTATTATATTGTTTTTTTTTACAGCTAGTACTATTATATTGTTAATCTGGTCTAGGGTGTCTGAAATTCCACCAGAATCTTAATTTTCTTGAATCTTGTTTAGGATGACTCAGATACAATGAACGTGGACAATTATAACAAACTCCTAACCACCTCTAAGCTGATATACATCATCCTCTACTCCTCTAGGTTAGCCTTGATAAAATAGAACAGTCAAGTTAAAGCGTCTTCTATATTTTTATGCTTTTATCCAATGGATTACTGTTGTACATAAATTTTATTTGAACTGAATTCTTAAAACTTGAGAACAAATTGAGTATGATTAAGTAGTCAATCTCGATAGGTGAGTAAAACATTCCAATCCATTTTAGTGGCTGTTATGCATTTAGGAAGATGATTTAGTGATTAATTGAGTATAGCTATTATTTACCCCATACTGTGGCACTTTCAAATTTTATGGTTTTTGGTCTTCAGAATCTTCTTTGCACGTTTCTTCATGGTATTTTCATGACTTCCACACGTACGTTTTTCGTTAGGTCTAGAGCTGTTTGTATAGTTGAGACCAAAAGCATTTAATATAGCTGGAATATATAGGGCATAAAATATTGTGGAGTTCTCTAGTATTGTGAGGCTTATTGCATGTTACGACAGACAAAATAAATACTATAAGGCTGTTCTTCTGAGTCGATTATGGCTTGCACTTGTACGTTCTTCATTTGTATAGTGGATATCTTCGTTTTAAAAAAATGATAACAATATCCTCCTCTAGTCTCGTGGACATATCTATTATAAATTTTGGCGTATATAATTAACCTAGACTCGGTTTCCACAAAAGTTGCAGTTTGCACCTTGAGCAAATAAGTGCCACAATCTTTTTTTATTTAAAAATTCAATTAAATACAAATTGGTCAGCGTGGATGATGGATTTGCGTTAAACAAATATGTTCTAATTCACGTAAGATAAAAAAAATCAACAGAAATATGTAAGACGGCGAGATTTTAGTCCACGTCGCTATCAATATCTGTAATATATACGTAACCTTGAAGTTTAGACATAATGAAATAATTTAGTTAATCAGATTGAAAGAAAGCTTTTACAGGATAACTTCCATGCTAGTTCGATATGTACAAATAAGTTATTATTACTTGGGCTTATATATCAAGTAGACAAATAAAGTTATATATATATATATATATATATATATATATATATATATTACTTATCACATCACACGTCAAAGTCAACAGCAAATAATTTAATATTAAACTATTTTAGAAAGAACATGTAAATCGATGTCATGAAATTCAATATATTTTTATGAAAAAAATACTACCTTTTAAAAAAAAATCCATTATATTTATCCAATTTGTTCGTATTTCGAAATTAAACACTGTAATTTAAAAGTAGAGTTCATATACAAAGTAGTATAGTAAGATTTTATGACTATAACTCTTATAATGTTGGTCTACTAGATTCGTGGAGGCACATATGACTACGTGATTTTTTCAATTTTTAAATCCAACCATCCATCGTTTTCGAGGTCGGCCCATCTGACAACTCCAACCAAGTTATTGACTTTCTTGACAACCCGAGATCACAAATTTATGATATTTGTGACATTGTTGTAACAAAGTTCGTTGTATTATTGTAACAATATATTGTAATTATATGACGTCTATGTCATGAAAATTACGTTATTACTAATTCAATTCAAGAGTGAGTATCGATTCCTCTTGACACGATGATACAAATTTTATGCTTCGCTTCTTGAACTTCTGTGCATTACATTCTCCTAAAATAATGCTATATCTTAAAATCCGACTTACATTTATCAATCGAGATAATTACTCACCCATAATTGTATTCATGTACCACCATAATTTGATATGATTTGGCACAAAAGCATTGATGGGTTCAATAGTTTTGGATGTTGAAACCACATACATTTCGTATAACAATTATAGGTTTGACCCTGCTGTAAAATCGTGTCTAGTCATTACACCCCTAAAAAGAATTTTACTGTGCGAAAGTTAACTACATTGCGGACGAATCTAAACTCTAATACCTGAATGCCAAGTCAGCGACAATTATAACTGCTAACTTCAGCTGATAGCATATAAAAGCTATAAGGACTTCATGAAGATTGCAACTAGCCCATTTTGTTGTATTTATTCAAATCGGATATTGAGAATATAGAGTTTACAAGAAAGAGTATTTTATTTGAGAGTGAACAAAATTAAGATCTTAGTTCTCGGAAATACTTGAGTGAATTGTAAGTTTTTGATTGATTTGTGATCTACTCAAGTTGTTCTAAAGGGAAAACGTCTACTAAATTTGTGTAATTGCATCTTCATTGTTAGTGAATTGAGAGTATTGACGTGCTCAAACAAAATCATGAAGTTCATGAAAGTTTAGATGAGATCAAGAACTACCACTTGACAAGAGAAAGGTCAAGAAGAGTAATTACTCTTTCAAGCAGATTTGCTGAAGCTGATCTCGTGACTCGCTCTAAGCGTTGCAGACTCAACTAATGAAGAGCAACATAGATAGAACGACTCTTAGTAGAAGAATCAAAGAGACCTAAAGACCAATGCTATTGCAGAAGAGATGGATTCTTTGAACAAGAATCAAACATGGACTCAATTGGACAAACCTACAAACAAAAGAGTCGTAGGATGCAAGTGAGTTTACAAACTGAAATCTGGAAAACTTGAAGTTGAAAAATTCAGGTACAAGGATAGATTAGTGGCAAAATGTTACTCGCAGCTAGAAGGCGTAGATTATCATGAGAGTTTCTCACCGGTTGTTAAACACACTTTTATTAGAATTATGCTCTCAGCAACCGTCATGCAGGATCTTGAGCTATAACAACTTATTTTCAAAATAGCTTTTTGTTATTACTTTAATTGGCTTATTTTTATTAGGCAAGTCTCATTCAGTCTCGTCAAGATTTGTCGCATATCTTCCTCATGATCTTCGGCATTAACATTCTGCGATATTTCAGGATCTGATTATATTCAGTATATATTTCATTTATCATGACGGATAAAGATCTTTCCTCATTTATTCTCGTGTGGTTAATGAGTGTTTATTCTCGAGCATTGACCTTTCTTCTTTGGGTGATCATAAAAGCAGCGGTGGCCACCATTGATCTCCTTGATGCTTTACTCTGAATCTGAGGGTTTCTAGACGTGAAAGTTGGCGGACTGAAAAGCTACGTGTTCAGAGAATTGCAGTGTAAAATCCTTTCACCCACTGTGAAAGATTTGTGTTGTTGGTGTTGTTATACTGTGTGAGTTCGTGTAATACTCTACAAGTTCATTGTGACAAAAGAACACGTGTGAGTGTGTCTTTGTGGATCTGTGATTAGGTCACTAATTCAGGGGGAGGACTGAATTAGATTCTTCACTTCTTAGTTTGTAATTTGGCTTTGAGATTGTTGTTGATTCATATAAGTCCATCTGTACTAAAAACTATTATATAGTGAAATCATTTCCACCGGGTTGTCACACCCCCCAGATGTAGGAGAGGTTGCTCCGAACTGGGTTATCAATCGTGTGTGTTCTATTTACTTTATACTGTTCGTATTTCATCTATATCTTGCTCGTTGATTGTTACACACATTATCATAACTTCTGTGTGTGACAATTGGTTGAGCGGCTAACAAAATTTCAATTGGTATCAGAGCAGGCACCTTTTTCAAGGTGGTTTCCTGTAGTGTTTCAATTCTGTTTAGATGGATAATTTCAGAGAAGGAGGATCTGTTAATCGACCACCAAACTTGTATGGGTCGAATTATGGGTACTGGAAAGCTCGGATGTGTGCTTTCTTGAAGGCCTTGGACAGCAGGACGTGGAAAACTATTCTTAATGGATGCGAACCTCTTGTTGTTGTTGATGAGGAAACAGGTGTGAGTACACCAAAACCAGAAAGGGAATGGACTGCTGCTGAAGATGAAGAAGCCCTCGAAAATTCCACAGCTGTTAATGCAATCTATAATGCTGTTGACAAGAACATCTTCAGAATCATCAACACTTGTATTAGTGCTAAAGAGGCTTGGGAAATTCTTGAGGTTGCTCATGAAGGAACAGCTAAAGTTCGCAGTTCAAAACTTCAGATGCTGACCACTCAATTTGAAGCTCTCACTATGAATGAAGATGAGACCATTGCTGAATTCAATGTTAGAATACGTGACATTTCTAACGAATCTTTTTCTCTTGGTGTTCCTATGTCAGATGAAAAGCTTGTTCGCAAAATTCTCAGATCTCTTCCTCAAAGATTTCAAATGAAGGTTACAGCTATTGAGGAAGTTCAAGATCTGTCTATTATGAAGCTTGATGAACTTATTGGGTCTCTCATGACATATGAACTCTCCATTCCTCGTGTTGAGAAAAGGAACAAAAGTCTAGCTTTGAAGAGCTTTGTAAAGAAATCCACGGATCAGGGATCATCGGAATCTGAAGAGGATACTTATGACACTATTGTGCTTCTATCTAAGAAATATAACAGGGTCATGAAGAAGTTTGCTAGACTCCCTCCCAGAAATGTCAACACTGAAAGTCGTGACAATCAGACTAAATTTCAGTCTTTCAAAGGAAATTCCTCCCAAAGAAGTAGCAGAAATGGAGACAAACTGTCTGGATATAAAGCCAAAGGTGTTCAATGTCATGAGTGTGAAGGATATGTCCACATTAAAACAGATTGTGCCAACTTTCTCCGTAAGCAAAAGAAAGGATACAATGCCACTCTCTCCTATGAAGAAGATGAAAGTGATTATGAGAATGGGAATAATTTCCTCGCATTCACATCCATTATTGAGAATCTGGAAGAAAACGAAGCTGATCACACTATAAGCTCTAACAATTCTTCTATTCATGATATTGATATGAATGATGATTTAGATAAGCTTAACAATATGATTTTTACTCTCACAACTGATAAGACGAGACTTCTTGAAACCATTGTTGAACTGAAGATTGAAGTTGCTCGTCTAAATAGTGAGCTTATCAAAATGACAAGATATGTTAGAATGTTGAACTCAGGAACAGATGATCTGGACAAAATTCTGACTTATGGAAAGACAGGCAAAAGCATGACAGGAATTGGATACTCTCATGGAGCCTCTACATCTCATACCAGATTTGTTCCCCAGAAAAGAAAGGATCTAAATGACAAAAATTTGTCTCAACAAAGTGTGTTTGCTAATGTCAACAGATTACCCTGGATATGTCATTATTGTGGAAGAAAAGGTCACATACGACCCTATTGCTATAAATTGTTAAACAAAAGGGACTATCGTACTAAGGTTAATACTGAGACTTACAGAAAGATAAACAGAAGCAATCATTTTGTGTGGAAAATCAAAAATGATCATTATGCAAATATTGCCTATACATCATTACGTGCTTCAACCTACGATGATTGGTATTTTGACAGTGGATGTTCAAGACATATGACAGGTGTTAAAGACTATCTTACTGATGTGAAGCCATACTCAAACTGCTTTGTTACTTTTGGAGATGGAGTTAAGGCTAAAATAATTGGCAAAGGTACAATGAAGTTCCAAGGATTGGTGTGCTTAAAGGAAGCTCTTTTGGTTGAAGGTCTCACTGCTAATCTTAGCAGTATTAGTCAACTGTGTGATTCTGACCTAATTGTCAATTTTACTCGTGATGAGTGTATTGTTAAGACTTTTCAGGATGACATTCTTATGAAAGGAAAAAGATCTCCAGATAATTGCTACATGTGGTCCTCTGACAAAAGTCTTAAAGTCGAATCATGCATGATCTCTAAAGCTGATGAAGCAAAATTGTGGCATCAACGTCTTGGTCATCTGAATTACAGAAGTCTTCGTAAAATCATCATTGAAAAGGCTGTGACTGGGGTTCCAGATATTAAAGTTATTGAGGGGCAGATATGTGGTAAATGTCAAATTGGAAAACAGGTTAAGAGCTCTCATAAGCCTGTGAAAATATACACAACCACTCGTGTTCTGGAATTATTACACATGGATTTGATGGGTCCAATGCAAACTGAAAGTCTGGGTGGAAAAATATATGTTTTTGTCTGCGTTGACGATTTTTCTCGATTTACATGGGTTTATTTCCTAAAAGATAAATCTGAAACATTTGATGTTTTTGAAGAATTGTGCAGACTTCTCTAGAGACAGAAAGAAGATTCTACTGGGAAGATTGTCAGAATAAGGAGTGATCATGGTAGGGAATTTGAAAATTCTCGGTTCTCTAACTTTTGTAGTGAGGAAGGAATTGCTCATGAATTTTCTGCACCCATTACTCCACAACAGAATGGCATCGTTGAGAGGAAAAACAGAACTCTTCAAGAGATGGCAATAGTTATGCTATTAGCAAAGAATATTCCTACACGGTTCTGGGCTGAAGCATTAAACACTGCCTGTCACATTCATAACAGGGTGTCCATAAGACCTGGAACTACCACTACTCAGTACGAAATCTGGAGGGGACGAAAACCCAATGTGAAATATTTTCTTATATTCGGGTCTACATGCTATATTTTGGCTGACAGAGAAGCCAGAAGAAAATTTGATGCCAAAAGCGATGAGGGAATATTTGTAGGCTATTCAAGAAACAGTGCTGCTTACCGTGTCTACAATCTGAGATCAAAAGCTATAATGGAATCTGTTAATGTCGTGGTTAAGGATACAACAGATATTTATATGCCTGATGTTGAAGGTGATTTTGGTCATACAAGAGACAATGTTAGACAAAATGTTACGCCATCTGATTCTGACATTGTTAGGCAGGATGTTACGCCATCTGTCTCTGACATTGTTCCTCAAGAACCCTCTAGCAATGACAATACTTCTGAAAGCACAGCTGTTGAAAGTATTAATCGGGATGATGACTCTTATGAACCTACTGAAACAGATTCATCAAATGAAGTTAGTCACGAGTTAATTCCTTCTACAAGAATTCAGAAGAATCATCCTATTGACAGCATTATTGGTGATGTGAACGATAGTATGCAGACTAGGAGAAAGAATCCTGTGAATTACAGAGAGATGATTGGAAATATTTGTTTTGTGTCTAAGATTGAGCCAAGGAACATAAATGAAGCTGTTCATGATGAGTTTTGGATGAATGTTATGCAAAAAGAACTTGTCCAATTTGAGAGAAATTCTGTCTGGGATCTAGTTCCTAAACCTGAGCAAGTTAACATCATTGGAACTAAGTGGATCTTCAAAAACAAATCTAATGAATATGGTAACATTACCAGAAATAAAGCCAGACTTGTTGCTCAAGGCTATACTCAGGTGGAAGGTGTTGACTTCGATGAAACCTTCGCACCTGTTGCCAGACTGGAAGCCATACGTCTTCTTCTAGGTATTTCTTGTCATTTTCGATTTAAATTGTTTCAGATGGATGTCAAGAGTGCCTTCTTGAATGGATATCTTAACGAATAGGTATATGTGGCTCAACCCAAAGGATTTACAGATCCACACTATCCAGATCATGTGTAATAAACTCCGAAAAGCTCTCTATGGTCTAAAACAAGCTCCGCGTGCTTGGTATGAAAGATTGACTGAATTTCTTATCTTGAAAGGTTATATGCTAGGTGGTGTTGATAAAACTCTATTTGTGAAGAAGGAAGACGGTAAACTCATGATAGCTCAAATATATGTTGATGACATTGTGTTTGGAGGAATGTCACATAAGATGGTACAACAATTTGTGATTCAGATGAAAAATGAATTTGAAATGAGTATGGTTGGGGAACTCAGTTTATTTCTTGGATTTCAAATTAAGCAGATGACATATGGACTTTTTATCTCTCAAAGTAAGTATGCTACATCTATTGTCAAGAAGTTTGGTCTTGAAAAATCTTCTCACAAGCGTACTCCTGCTGCCACTCATATCAAACTTACAAAAGATGATACTGGAACTCCTGCAGATCAGAGTCTCTACAGAAGCATGATTGGAAGTCTTCTTTATCTCACTGCTAGTCGTCCCGATATAACATATTCTGTAGGTGTCTGTGCTCGCTATCAAGCTAATCCTAAGGCAAGCCACCTGAGTCAAGTGAAACGTATTATTCGTTATGTTTCAGGAACATCAAATTTAGGTCTTCACTACTCATTCGATACTACTTCAACTCTTGTTGGGTATTGTGTTGCTGATTGGGCAGGAAGTGCCACTGATCGTAAAAGTACTTCTGGTGGATGCTTCTTTCTCGGCAATAACATCAGTTCTTGGTTCAGCAAGAAACAAAATTGCGTCTCTCTCTCGACAGCTGAAGCTGAATATATTGCGGCAGGAAGTGGTTGTACTCAATTGTTATGGATGAAGCAAATGCTTGCTGAGTATGGTGTGTCACAGGATGTCATGACATTGTTTTGTGACAATCAGAGTGCTATCAATATTTCTAAGAATCCTGTTCAACACAGCAGAACTAAACACATTGATATTAGACATCATTTTATCAGGGATCTTGTTGAAGATAAAAAGATTCGTCTTGAGTACATTCAAACTCAGAAACAGCTTGCAGATATATTCACAAAGGCACTGGATGTGAATACTTTTGAAAATCTTCGTGCTTCTATTGGCTTATGCATTGTGGAGCAATAGCAATTATTGATTTTTTGGGCCTGTCCTGGTTTGGCCCAAACTCTGTCTCAGTATGCACCGAATATTTCAATCAAAAACGACAACACAATGTGTCGTTTCTGTTGGGATTGGTGCCCACAAAGGAGATATTAGACATTAAGATACTTTATGTATTTATATTTTGTTGAAACATTGATATTAATAAATGTTCATTCTTTATAAGACTGTGTTTAGTTATGTTTTAGCTATGCTCTGAAACTGTCATCAACGAAAAGGGTGTTAAGTACAGACTTGACAAGATAACCCCTTGTGACAAGTTTGAAACCATTTGTTCGCAATCTAAAGATCGATAGAGCAATCGTATCTTATTATTGATTGTTAGCATGAATCATGATATCTCATCTTGTGATATAGAGAGTTGTGACTCTATGATTCATACTGAGTATTTTATAGAAGATACTGAACAAGACCAGTGACACTTAGAAGCTCGAGACAAAACTGTTTACACACTCGAAACTTCAAGTTCACAACTAAAGGAGTATTATGATACTTACCTTAATCCTGAAGTGAATATGTAATTGACATTGCACTTTGTGACATTTGATTCGTCAATGGGCAATGACTAAATTTTAGTTGCATCTGACCCGACTGTTGGTGTCACAAGGATGCAATGTTGGGTTACATGATTCACAGATATGGAATTCATGTAACAACAATGCAAATGCATTAGTATCACACTATGCTTTGTTATGAGAGTGTGAATGAATAAACCTGGCTAGGTATTCATTGAATGAGTTCATTCTTTGATTAAAACATGTGACATGTACAGACATCTCACTCTATGTTTTTCTCATTCACAAATAACAAAGGAGTTAGTGAAATAATAACTCGAGGGGTAAAACAGTAATTTTACATTCCTCTCAGTTACTGATACACATGAAGGGTAACATCGTAATATACTCCGTGGATCGTATGAGAAATTGTTTCTTCATATCAAACATAAAAGATACGCACATGAACAGAGAGATTATCAATATTGGTCCTTTAGTGGAATCGATCAATATTAAGAATTAAAAGTCGGAAAAAGTTTGTGAACTTTTGTGTCCGTACTTTATTCTAAAGCTTCGTTCATGTGGGTCCATGAGGTCTCAATGATAGACACTTGGAAGAGATTAAAAGAACTTGAAAAGTTGATTTACTCATTAAATATAAATAGTGATTTATATTGGGAAAGTTGTTTTCTTGAAACTCGATAAATAACTAGTTATTTATTTTGTTTATTGAATCACAAGATAACATCATATTGATGATGACATTCTCGAGTGATTAAATATGTTAAAAGAAGAAAACAAATTGTTTCTCAATTCGTACTTATTCGATAACTACGAAATATATTTAATGAAGTGTCATTAAATAATAATGAGAGTTCTAAATTAATTTTAGAAATTAAATCAAATAAATTTAGGAACAAAAATCAAAGACATGGACGAGTAAGGAGGGAGTGTTTGGCCGGTTTCCATTAAGTGAATAGGGTCATGGGTTTGACCCAGCTTAAGCCCATTTATAACCTGTATAAATAAGCTAAGAAACCCTAATCACATAAGGCTAACCCTAAGTGATTTTCGGCAACCTCTCTCCCTTTCCCCCTTGTGCAATTCTCGGCCAAAACCCCAAACAAAAGAGAGAAAATTGTTTTCCCCCTTTTCTTCTTTGATTCCTAATTGTTCTTAAGAGCCCACACTCTTGATCTCAATATTTTCCTTGTGTAATATTGTTGATTCATCACTTGTGGTGTTTGAATAATTTAGAAAACTGTTTTGGAATTTTTTAAAATTGTTTTAAAAAGGTTTCAGCCATCACAATACACCCTAGGTCGTTTTCTGTGCATTCCGGCGACCTCCCAGCTCCCAGGAGCCCATTCCGGCGACCCAGATCCAATCCGGCGAGGGCTACCAGTCAGGCGGATCCAATCCGGCGAGGCAGAGGCAATCCGGCGAGGCAGATCCAATCCGGCGACTCTGTCTGTCAGGCGAGGAGATCCAATCCGGCGAGGGCAATCCGGCGAGGGCATTCGGACGAGGGCAATCCGGCGAGGTCATCAGGCGAGGGGTCCCAGTGATCTCCAGTCCGGCGAGAAGTCCCAGTCCGGCGAGGCTCCCAATCCGGCGAGGTCCCTGTCAGGCAGGTCCCTGTGCGGCGACAGACTCCATTCCGGCGAGGATCCCAGTCCGGCGAGGTCACCCATTCCGGCAGGTTCCCTGTCAGGCGAGAAATCCCAGTCCGGCGAGGCTTCCAGGGGCTGTGCAATCCGGCGACAGCTTCCATTCCGGCGAGGACGCTGCTGAGCATTCCGACGAGCTTTTTCTCGGGATTTGGGCGTGACGTGGCATTCCGGAGTTAGCTAGCAACGTCATAGTTGTTTACAACTATTTACGTAAGTCTTTCTCAATTAAATAATTATATAAATGTTATATAATTTATTATTATTTGATTGAGCTTGTGAATTATAAATTGTTTATAATTACTTAATAAATTTTAATGCCTTAGGTTGTTAAATATATTAAAATTAGTTTTAATATATTAGATCTAATTATAATTTTCCGCCACATAGGATGTGTTTTGTAATTAATATTGTTTAATTGTTAAATAAATTCCAACAAATGGTATCAGAGCTAGTAAAAGGCATTAAAATTTAGATTTAATGACTAGTTTGGAAATTTGTTTGACTAGTTGGTGTTGGCGTTTTTGTATGAATACATTATGAATGTTTTTTGTGTGTGCGCTTGTGAATGAATGGATCCTTATTCAATATGGCCCTAGGATGTTTTTATTCCGGTTATCGTCCCGGATTTTAATTTATTTAAAATTGTGAGCCTCAATTTGAGAGGACATGTAAATTTGTAATTTATTATTGTAATTCGACGACGAAGGAGCAAGAAGGCAGCACCTCGGGATTGGCCGCACGTTGGAGAACGTGTGGGGGCTAACCCGAGACATCCGATGACGCATCATTTGAAGATGAAATTTAAAATGTTTTATTTCATTTATTTACAAGAGTTGTATAATAGAAATGGGCCTATTGATAAGTTAAATAATTTTTCATATTTGATATTTAAATTTATTGATCTCATTGCATAGAACACTCACATGTCATATAGGATAGAACGCCAACATTATTCAAAATGAAATTGTTCATGTAGTTTATAATTAATAAAAGTTATGAAATAATTATAAACTGTTATAAATGAATATGATTCATTTGCAAAAACTAAGTGGGAGGGTTGTTTGTCGTTGAAGCAACCCAAGGTCCCCGACACGAATGAAATTAATTAAATATGTGATGAACTAAGAGTCACACATAGTGGCCCTCCCTTCAATGGGAGTACTTCGGAAGTATTTAATTAATCTCATTGTTAAAGAACTAAGCCTAAAAGAGAAGTTTTGAAACGGGGTCTCCACATAGGTGAACCGTCTTCAAAGCAACTTGATTGAGGGCCCACGTGTCGGTTATACACTTAGACTTATGTTTTAAAGTAATCCTCACATAGAGGCTCTGCATTAAAAATAAGTGACCAAAATTTATGGTAATTAGTAAGAACTAGAAGTTGTGACTTCTTGGATGGTTCGAACTAAATAGTGATGTGTCACAACTGTGAAAGGAGGTTAATTACGGTTTCCCCATAGGAAAAGTAATTAACTATTGTTGTTCACAATACCATGAATTATTTTAACGCTTTCCTCACCATATTAGGATTGTTCATGCATGCATATAATTCGAAAATATAGCACATACTAAAGTCATTTAGTTTATCAATGTTTTCAGCAAAATGTCTTTTAACCCACTACAAACGATTTTAAGTTCGAATAAACTCGAGGGTGAGAATTACGTTGACTGGAAACGTAACCTCGACATCGTACTGACGGTGGAAAAGCACAAGTACGTTCTCACGACCCCATGTCCTCCTGAACCGAGTGCTGACTCGAGCAAGGAAGACAAGGACGCCTTCGATGCGTGGATGAGATCTGATGAGATTGCTCGTTGCTACATTTTAGCATCGATGAGCAATGTGTTGCAACAATCTCATAGAGACATCGCCACTGCATATGAAATCCTCTTCAATCTCCATGAGATGTTTGGATGTCATGGGCGTCAGGCAAGGCAGCAAGCTATCCGCAGTTTCATGAACTGTAGGATGAAGCAAGGAGCTTCCGTACGGGAACACATGCTATTGATCATGGGTCACCTGAACGATATGGAGATTCTTGGTTCGGAGATTGACGGAGAAACCAAGATTGACATGATCTTGGAGACTCTTACGGAATCTTTTGATAGCTTCCGTCTGAACTACTCCATGAACAAGCTCAATTACACTGTGACTGAGCTTATGAAGGAGTTGCAGACTGCCGAGGGACTTCTCCCTAAGAACAAGAAGAAGTCGGGAGAGCTCAATGTTGCTGAACACAGAGCCTCGACCTCTGGTTCTAAGAGAATGATGAAGAGGCCCAAAAACGCCAACCGATCGGGTTCCAAGAAGCCTTACAAGAAGGCTGTGGATGCTAAGGGCAAAGGCATCGCAAAGGTGGACAAGTCTGAGCACAAATGTCACCATTGCGGAGAGGCTGGCCACTGGCGTAGGAACTGCCCTACCTACCTCAAGAGTGTCAAGGGGAAAGGTAAGATCTTTGTTACTCAAGCTTGTTATACTACAAACAAGGCATCGCCCTGGATTCTTGATTGCGGGGCGTCTGACCACGTTGTGTGTAATTTGAATGGTTTTAGGAAAACCAGGAGCTTAGGTGACGGAGAGTTCGGATTCAACTGGGGTGATGGAACGAAGGTCGGAGCAAGATCTGTCGGGACCATGAAGCTCAAGTTTGGAAATGAAACTTTATTATTGAATAATGTTTACTATGTTCCGGATTTTTGCAAGAATTTGATTTCATTTGGTCGTTTAGAAGAACAAGGTTTCAATTTTAAGATCAATAATGGTATTGATGATTGTTTTATTACTAAAGCTCAACGTGTGGATTCAATATATTATTTATATCCTGCTGAGCCGACAATCTTGGACACCGAAGTGAATGGTGATTCACTTAGGAAGCGTAAGACGTTTCATACTGATGAAACTGACGACACATATCTATGGCACCTGCGTCTTGGACATATAGGCCTAGATAGGATCAAGAGACTAACAAAGGATGGTCCTTTGAAATCTCTACACGTGGGAAGCCTTCCCACATGTGAATCCTGTCTTAAAGGCAAGATGACCAAGAGACCTTTCTCAACAAAGGGTCTTAGGGCCACGCAAGTATTGGAACTGATACATAGTGATGTATGTGGTCCAATTAACATCCAGGCAAGAGGAGGTTACGAATATTTTGTAACCTTCACTGATGACTACTCTAGATTTGGTCAAATCTACCTTATGCGACATAAGTCAGATACTTTTGAAATGTTCAAACAGTATAAGGCTTTAGTTGAAAAGCAAACGGAGAAACAGATCAAAACCCTTCGATCAGATCGAGGGGGAGAGTACTTGTCTGGAGAGTTCGAAGACTTTCTTAGAAAAGAAGGCATTCATTCTCAGCTTACAGCACCTGGCACTCCGCAGCAAAACGGTGTGTCAGAGAGAAGGAATCGAACTTTGCTAGATATGGTGAGATCGATGATGAGTTACTCATCGCTTCCTAATTCGTTCTGGGGATATGCCCTTGAAACAGCAGCTTACATTCTGAACCAGGTTCCATCTAAAACGGTACCTGGCACACCCTATGAAAGATGGAGTGGTAGAAAATCTGTTTTACACCATACTCGCATCTGGGGTTGTCCAGCACATGTGCTGAGACAAAAGACTAGCAAGTTGGCTAGTCGTTCAGAAGTATGCCTGTTCGTGGGATATTCAAAAGAAACAAAGGGGTACATCTTCTATAATGCTGCTGACCAGAAAACGTTCGTTAGCACGAACGCTAGGTTTCTGGAAGCGGATTATATGAAGAATACGGTACCGAGAAGCAGACTTGTGCTAAAGGAACTGTTGGGTGAAGCAACTAATACTTCACAAGATAGGACGGGTCCTATTCCAACAGTGGGAGAACCAAGCTCGGAATCAGAGACTCCTGCGCTTCGTCGTAGCAACAGAGTTGTGAGACAACCTGTTCGATACATAGGTATCGGAGAATCTTTTACTGCAGTTGCAAACAATGAAGAAGATGATCCCGTATCATTTTCCCACGCAATGCAGAGTTCCGAGGCAAACCTATGGCAAGAAGCCATGAACGTTGAAATGCATTCGATGTATGTCAACGAGGTCTGGAAGCTTGTAGATCTGCCTGAAGGCATCAAGCCTGTAGGCTGTAAATGGATCTATAAGAAGAAGAGAGGACCGGATGGAAATGTCGAGACATTTAAAGCACGACTTGTGGCGAAGGGGTACACACAGAAAGAAGGTATCGACTATGAGGATACCTTCTCGCCAGTCGCAATGCTAAAATCCATCCGAACTCTCTTATCCATTGCCGCAGCCCTAGATTATGAAATCTGGCAAATGGATGTCAAGACTGCATTTCTGAATGGCAATCTTGATGAGCGCATATATATGGCTCAACCAGACGGGTTCATGGAGAAAGGCCAACAGGGCAAGGTTTGTGAATTGCTCAAGTCCATTTATGGACTCAAGCAAGCATCTAGGTCGTGGAATATTAGATTCGACGAGACTGTAAAGAGCTACGGCTTTGATCAGTCTGTAGATGAGCCATGCGTTTATAAGATGATAAACGATGGCAAAGTGGTTTTCTTAGTTCTTTATGTTGACGACATACTACTCATTGGGAATGATGTAGGAAAGTTGTCAGAGGTTAAAGTCTGGCTATCAAAGCAGTTTGAGATGAAGGATCTAGGAGAGGCAGCTTACATTCTAGGTATTCAGATATTTAGAGATCGAAAGAACCGTAAGCTAGCACTCTCTCAGGCATCTTATATTGATAAGATCATGGATCGCTTCAGTATGCAAGACTCCAAGAAAGGACAGCTACCTTTCAGACATGGAGTGCATCTCTCAAACGAGCAGTCTCCCAAGACACCTCAAGAAGTTGAGGACATGAGACACATTCCTTACGCTTCAGCCGTAGGAAGTCTCATGTATGCTATGCTTTGCACGAGACCAGACATATGCTATGCAGTAGGCGTAGTGAGCAGATTCCAGTCGAACCCTGGACCCGAGCACTGGGTTGCTGTCAAGCATGTTCTCAAGTATCTTCGGAGAACGAGAAACTACATGCTTGCATATTCAGGTGGTGACCTAAATATGACGGGTTACACCGACTCCGATTTTCAGGCGGACAAGGATTCCAGGAAGTCCACATCAGGGTCTGTGTTCACCCTGAATGGTGGATCCGTGGTTTGGAGGAGTATCAAGCAATCTTGTGTTGCTGACTCGACCATGGAAGCCGAGTATGTGGCAGCTTGTGAAGCTGCAAAGGAGGCTGTGTGGCTAAGGAAATTCCTTATATACTTGGAAGTTGTTCCAAGTGCTAGCGAGCCTATTACACTTTATTGTGATAACAGTGGGGCTGTCGCTAATTGTAAGGAGCCAAGAAGTCACAAGCGCTCTAAACACATAGAACGCAAGTATCACCTCGTTCGAGACATCGTTCACAGAGGGGATGCAGAAGTCATGAAGATCTCAACGTTAGATAACCTTGCTGATCCCTTCACGAAGCCTTTAACGAGTAAAGTCTTCGAGGGACACCTAGAAGGATTGGGACTGAAGGACCATTCGCATCTCCTTTGAGTCAAGTGGGAGTTTGTTGGGATTGGTGCCCACAAAGGAGATATTAGACATTAAGATACTTTATGTATTTATATTTTGTTGAAACATTGATATTAATAAATGTTCATTCTTTATAAGACTGTGTTTAGTTATGTTTTAGCTATGCTCTGAAACTGTCATCAACGAAAAGGGTGTTAAGTACAGACTTGACAAGATAACCCCTTGTGACAAGTTTGAAACCATTTGTTCGCAATCTAAAGATCGATAGAGCAATCGTATCTTATTATTGATTGTTAGCATGAATCATGATATCTCATCTTGTGATATAGAGAGTTGTGACTCTATGATTCATACTGAGTATTTTATAGAAGATACTGAACAAGACCAGTGACACTTAGAAGCTCGAGACAAAACTGTTTACACACTCGAAACTTCAAGTTCACAACTAAAGGAGTATTATGATACTTACCTTAATCCTGAAGTGAATATGTAATTGACATTGCACTTTGTGACATTTGATTCGTCAATGGGCAATGACTAAATTTTAGTTGCATCTGACCCGACTGTTGGTGTCACAAGGATGCAATGTTGGGTTACATGATTCACAGATATGGAATTCATGTAACAACAATGCAAATGCATTAGTATCACACTATGCTTTGTTATGAGAGTGTGAATGAATAAACCTGGCCAGGTATTCATTGAATGAGTTCATTCTTTGATTAAAACATGTGACATGTACAGACATCTCACTCTATGTTTTTCTCATTCACAAATAACAAAGGAGTTAGTGAAATAATAACTCGAGGGGTAAAACAGTAATTTTACATTCCTCTCAGTTACTGATACACATGAAGGGTAACATCGTAATATACTCCGTGGATCGTATGAGAAATTGTTTCTTCATATCAAACATAAAAGATACGCACATGAACAGAGAGATTATCAATATTGGTCCTTTAGTGGAATCGATCAATATTAAGAATTAAAAGTCGGAAAAAGTTTGTGAACTTTTGTGTCCGTACTTTATTCTAAAGCTTCGTTCATGTGGGTCCATGAGGTCTCAATGATAGACACTTGGAAGAGATTAAAAGAACTTGAAAAGTTGATTTACTCATTAAATATAAATAGTGATTTATATTGGGAAAGTTGTTTTCTTGAAACTCGATAAATAACTAGTTATTTATTTTGTTTATTGAATCACAAGATAACATCATATTGATGATGACATTCTCGAGTGATTAAATATGTTAAAAGAAGAAAACAAATTGTTTCTCAATTCGTACTTATTCGATAACTACGAAATATATTTAATGAAGTGTCATTAAATAATAATGAGAGTTCTAAATTAATTTTAGAAATTAAATCAAATAAATTTAGGAACAAAAATCAAAGACATGGACGAGTAAGGAGGGAGTGTTTGGCCGGTTTCCATTAAGTGAATAGGGTCATGGGTTTGACCCAGCTTAAGCCCATTTATAACCTGTATAAATAAGCTAAGAAACCCTAATCACATAAGGCTAACCCTAAGTGATTTTCGGCAACCTCTCTCCCTTTCCCCCTTGTGCAATTCTCGGCCAAAACCCCAAACAAAAGAGAGAAAATTGTTTTCCCCCTTTTCTTCTTTGATTCCTAATTGTTCTTAAGAGCCCACACTCTTGATCTCAATATTTTCCTTGTGTAATATTGTTGATTCATCACTTGTGGTGTTTGAATAATTTAGAAAACTGTTTTGGAATTTTTTAAAATTGTTTTAAAAAGGTTTCAGCCATCACAATACACCCTAGGTCGTTTTCTGTGCATTCCGGCGACCTCCCAGCTCCCAGGAGCCCATTCCGGCGACCCAGATCCAATCCGGCGAGGGCTACCAGTCAGGCGGATCCAATCCGGCGAGGCAGAGGCAATCCGGCGAGGCAGATCCAATCCGGCGACTCTGTCTGTCAGGCGAGGAGATCCAATCCGGCGAGGGCAATCCGGTGAGGGCATTCCGACGAGGGCAATCCGGCGAGGTCATCAGGCGAGGGGTCCCAGTGATCTCCAGTCCGGCGAGAAGTCCCAGTCCGGCGAGGCTCCCAATCCGGCGAGGTCCCTGTCAGGCAGGTCCCTGTGCGGCGACAGACTCCATTCCGGCGAGGATCCCAGTCCGGCGAGGTCACCCATTCCGGCAGGTTCCCTGTCAGGCGAGAAATCCCAGTCCGGCGAGGCTTCCAGGGGCTGTGCAATCCGGCGACAGCTTCCATTCCGGCGAGGACGCTGCTGAGCATTCCGACGAGCTTTTTCTCGGGATTTGGGCGTGACGTGGCATTCCGGAGTTAGCTAGCAACGTCATAGTTGTTTACAACTATTTACGTAAGTCTTTCTCAATTAAATAATTATATAAATGTTATATAATTTATTATTATTTGATTGAGCTTGTGAATTATAAATTGTTTATAATTACTTAATAAATTTTAATGCCTTAGGTTGTTAAATATATTAAAATTAGTTTTAATATATTAGATCTAATTATAATTTTCCGCCACATAGGATGTGTTTTATAATTAATATTGTTTAATTGTTAAATAAATTCCAACAGTTTCTTCCATCATTATCCTGTGACAGTTCACATATTTCCAAGCTGTGAGTTGCTCGTTCCCCATAACTTCTTGATCGACAGTTTCAACTGCCATATTTTGAATTCTTCTTTCAACTGTCTTTCCATTTTCACGCTTATCACTATCATGGTTGGAACCCGGAGCGGTATTCACACTTCTTTCCCTCGAAAGCCTGCGAAGATGAAGAAGAAAAGTGTTCCTCGAAAGATTGTTACTCCGCATGTTCAAGAAAAGGCGTCTATGGGGTTTGGATCTTCCTCTGCAGATCGTGCCGATGGTCAGGCCGGAGGTACATCTGCAAGAGGTCGCGATTCTACTACCTCTCAGCCTTTGAAACGCCCCTTAACGATACATGACATCACAGGGTATTGTTCAAGCAGTTCTGATGATCGTCAAGCACCCGACAAGGAGGATCAAGGAAAAACTCCTTCCAACTCTGATTCAGGTACCTCTGTATCTCGTAAAGGAAACGATCCGACTTGCATGCCTATAAATATTAAACCTCCTCCTGAGGAATTAGCAAGGATCAATATTCTGTTGGGTTTGAGTGAAGAAGGTCGAAAATCCCCAATTGTCGACCAGGTTTGTTCTGACACCTTCGTGTCAGTTTCTGTGGAGAATTCGGAGAATCATAGCCGTAACTGTGATGATGTTCCTGATGATGATGACATCACTATTAGTGCCCTTCGACAGGCTAAGAAAAAGGCAAAACTGACTACTCCGACTGAGGAAGTGCAATCCCCCCCAAAAGAGCCTACACCTACTATTTCTCCTCGAGTCACTCCTGTGCGTAAAGTGTTTCTCAACAGGAAGAAATCAGTTGCCTTCAAGGCCAAGAAAAAGAAGATCTCGAACCTCCACAACTCGAAGGTTCCTCCTCCACTGGATGTTCCTTTTGATTTTGATGAGCCTACTGAAGCTCCTCCCTCTCCGGTGTTAGTAAACCCAAAGTACAAGGATGGTCAGAAGATTCCTACTAACATTCCTTCTGCTCCTGTCGATAATGTTTTCTTTCGGACTGAAGCTCAGGTGGCAAAATGGAAGTTTGTTTATGCAAGAACAATTTTCCCTGAGAGGGAATTATCTGTGGATGCGACCAAGTTCTCTGTCATTTTTGATCTCCTTCAAGAATCTGGTCTTCTATCCACTGTAAGTAATCTTGGTCCCTACTATCCGAAAATGATAAAGGAGTTTGTCATCAGTCTTTCTCCTGACATGAACTCTCCCAGTAGTCCCGAGTATGGGAAGGTGAATCTTCGTGGTCATATATTTGAGTTTACTCCTGCCTTAATTAACAACACTCTGTGTCGTTCAACATCTACTCATTCGGATCCCCTGCCGAGTCTTGACATTATCGTGAAGGTTATTACTGGCAATGAGACTGCAAAATGGCCGATTAAGGGTGGTTTATCTGCATCGGAACTCACTGCCAAGTACTCCATTCTGGCTCATATTGCTGCTATTACGTGGTTTCCTACCTCGAATGGTTCCTTGGTGTCAACTGATGTGGGAAAATTCATATACCAGGTTGGAACTCACTATAAGTTCGATTTTGGAGCTATTGTATATGATCACTTTGTTCGTCATGCAAAGTCCTATGCAGCTAAGATGCCTATCGGTTTTCCCTGCCTTATTACGAAGATTCTTCTTGATCAACGAAGAGATTTACTTCGTTCTGATGATGTTCTTGGAAAACCGGCCATTCCCCTCAGTTTCACTTCAGACATTTTGAAGGAAAGCATTTCTGTGACATTGAGCCTCCTTCTGCTGATCCTGTCACGGAGGAAAATGCTTCAGGGTCGGGTATCTCTCTTGGTCCAAATGCTCAGAAGGATGTCTTTCATCTCTTACTTCAGGAGTCTGTTTTTCTTCATGAAGTTATTCAGAATGCCACCAAGCGCAAGTTCACTGTTGATAGTATGATCAAAGTCATGAAGAATTCTTCAACTGCTTCTACTTCAAAAGCCCAAGCTCCTGCGAGTTCCTCTGATTCGATGTCTGTTTAAGTGCTCTGAATTATTTGTCTTCTGGGGGTTGTTTATTTTTTTTCTTGGATGTTTGCTGCTGATAAGACATTAATGATTTGTGTGTTTCTGCTGTTTCTGCGTCAAGACTATTTATTTTCCCCTCTGTCTTGGTACATCTTTGCCTTTGACTGATATTTTGAGGCAATCAGGGGGAGAAATGTGTACTGTTTGATACTCTGGTTATTTGATGTGGTTTTTGTTGATTATCATATTTCCATGCTTGCCTAAAAAATAGCCAAAGGGGGAGTTTGTTATTACTTTAATTGGCTTATTTTTATTAGGCAAGTCTCATTCAGTCTCGTCAAGATTTGTCGCATATCTTCCTCATGATCTTCGGCATTAACATTCTGCGATATTTCAAGATCTGATTATATTCAGTATATATTTCATTTATCATGACGAATAAAGATCTTTCCTCATTTATTCTCGCGTGGTTAATGAGTGTTTATTCTCGAGCATTGACCTTTCTTCTTTGGGTGATCATAAAAGCAGCGGTGGCCACCATTGATCTCCTTGATGCTTTACTCTGAATCTGAGGGTTTCTAGACGTGAAAGTTGGCGGACTGAAAAGCTACGTGTTCAGAGAATTGCAGTGTAAAATCCTTTCACCCATTGTGAAAGATTTGTGTTGTTGGTGTTGTTATACTGTGTGAGTTCGTGTAATACTCTACAAGTTCATTGTGACAAAAGAACACGTGTGAGTGTGTCTTTGTGGATCTGTGATTAGGTCACTAATTCAGGGGGAGGACTGAATTAGATTCTTCACTTCTTAGTTTGTGATTTGGCTTTGAGATTGTTGTTGATTCATATAAGTCCATCTGTACTAAAAACTATTATATAGTGAAATCATTTCCACCGGGTTGTCACACCCCCCAGATGTAGGAGAATTTGCTCCGAACTGGGTTATCAATCGTGTGTGTTCTATTTACTTTATACTGTTCTTATTTCATCTATATCTTGCTCGTTGATTGTTACACACATTGTCATAACTTCTGTGTGTGACAATTGGTTGAGCGGCGAACAAAATTTCACTTTTCTTCGTGGAACTTTAGATGAAGAGATCTTTATGCAACAACCAAAAGACTTGACTCAAGGCTTTAAAGTTTGTCTATTCAAGAGATCACTATATGGTCTAAAATAGTCTTCAAGATAGTGGTATCTCAGATTTGATGAATTTATTATGAATCAAGGATTTTCAAGTTCCACAACGGTGTCTACATTACCAACCTAAAGAGTGGAAACTATATGTATCTACTTATTTATGTGGATGACATGCTAATTGCATGTAAGGACATGAATGAATTGGAAAAAATGAAGGATCAACTAAATTCAAATTCAATCCAAGATTAACTTTTAGAAAAGTTCATCTTGCGGAGGCGTATAAGAAATAAAAGTTGTTTGTATATTGTTTCATTTTATTTCCCTTATGTCATGGTTATATAAAGTCATTAGTAGTATTGGTATTTTCATAAGAACATTGAAATAAACACTTTGCTCTCAATCATTAAAGATGGGAGTTAGTTTCTCCAAAATTCTTAATTTATTTTTATCTATCCTAACCTAAAACTGCAATACATTTCTTCTTAGGCATCTCCAAACTAAGCTCTAAATCATCAAATATCTTCTTCTTCCTGCAAAATAAATAATGTTATACGATAAGCAATGCAAACAGATCAACACAAAAAATGAATCTATAAACATAAAAAATTATAACAATTATCACCTTGCAGTTATATCCTCCAAGATTAAGTCAATCTTACAAACAACCTTTGTCTTTCTATTCTCCTCCTTCGTAAGAAAATAGGACCTAGATAACATTTCCCCCAAAACATTAGTAGGTCATAAGACAATCTATTCATCAATTAATTTAAAATAATATATGTTGCAATTGTTTTCATCAAGGCACGATAACAACAACAGTACCTCCAAGTTGGTACGTCTGAGTTAGGCACCGAAGAACCACCGAGGGTGACTCCGCCGAGCGAAAGCTCTTTCGGGACATCTGAACTTGGAACATGGTCAACCACATTATCTTCTTTTACTCCGTTAAGATAATCGTTAGTGGTGGTGTTGCTGGTTCTAGCCATGGTGAGCTCGGCCTAGTCAACTCTCTCGGGTCTGAATTCTTCATTCCTTAGGACGTCGAAAGTCAGCTGAGTTTGTAATAGTGGGATGGGAGATTGGAACCTGAATGTACAAGGGTATTCATCACCGAATTTTGACACAAGTAGTTGGAATATATCCATGCACTAAACGCCTTTAGCACATTGCGATCGGTTTCATCCTCGCGAGGAATCAGTGAATCTTCGGTCAAGAACCGCGCAAGACCAAGAGTTGTCAAGTAGAACAACTTCTTTTGTTTCCAACTGTTGAAGTTCAACCCCGTGAACTTCTCCGGTTTTACGGCCGATATGACGGTGGAAACTCGTGCCGTAGAACCGCTCATACCGTTCATGGCCATAGAGACCATTGGTTAGATTAGACCCGCAAGTCCGTTCCCGGCTGTTGCCACTATCGAATTTTGACCCAACGTCGCTGGAATTTGATCGATCATGGTCGTAGTATGTTCCGGAACATAACGTTGTCATTGGTAATTCCATCGGCATTCACATTGGTCGTGTTATTCAGTTCTATTAGAATAGAATTATAACCAAATCCGGAAAGTAAATACAATTCCTTGCAAACTGTCTATATTAAAAAGTTTCAACATTGTTAGAAATATTATTAATAATATTGAGATAAATAGAAGACAAATACAAGAAAATAGGAAATACGAAACCGGAAATAATAGAAAAAATAGAAAGGTAGTTGAGGCCCGTTGGACAGTTTCCTTGAAATTTTTTATCGCCCTCCACAGGTGCTGGATTTCTTCCGCCGCCCTGACTTACGCAACGACACGTGCCTTTGGGGGCCGAAGCCCCTACTGCGGGTCGGCAAACAGGCGGCGGGCGCATGCATCGCTCTAGCCTCCCATGATACAACAACTTCGAGACGAGTCTAGCACCACTTGAAACGTCTCCGACGATCTAGAAACAAAAGTCGAACTTCAACCGGACTACAAAATAAGAAACAACTTTGGAGTGGGAGAGAGAGGAGAGTTTGAGAGAGCAAAGCTATGTCTCAAATGTGATTGTAGGTGTGTTTTGAATGAGAGTGATAGCCTCCTTTTATAGGCAAGTTTGATGTACTGGTTATAAATGTTTTTGGCATTCATTTCGGCCATAAACGACATTCATAATCCGGTCATGAATGGAAACCTTAATGCCTACCTTACTCTCTCTCTTAATGCTACCTAAATCGCCCCTTAATGCACCTAACTTCGGCTAACCAAAGGTCTTGACCGTTTGAGAAGGTTTGCACAGATTTGATTTTATTCTCAAGATAACACACAAGTTATTTGCGGAATTAAAACTCATTTGAAGTGATTTTAGTAATAAAAAGATAATATTGGGCCCGAAAGCCCGAAGGCCCAAGAAGAACCCAGATTGCCTAGATTCAAGATTCAAGATTCAAGATCCAAGGCCCGAGGACGGGGCCGACCCGACGGCGGCGCGTGTGTGTGCGCGCGCGCAAGGGGTTAGAGCTAACCCACTCACACTCTCCCCCCTTGCACTTAGATACACCTTAAGGAGGTGAATCACATATAAAACCTTCACCAACACACACTCCCAACCTATGTGAGACTATTTTTATTACACAACCTCTCACTTCTCTAAACACATATCATATGTGATTTTTAGCATTCTTAGAGTATCAATTTATCATTCATTACAAACATGATTTTGGTAAATAAATACTCAATCTTATACCCGTTGTACGAGGAATAAGAATATGGAAAAATTATTCAATTCCGATGAGTGGACCCCACTCAAATATTTAGCTAAAAATCATTAATACACTAGGTAAAATACTCTTTTACCCTATCATTCCAACATAGATTTCGTAAAATAGTTCTAGGTCTGACCCTACGATAAAATCATTTCTAACCATTACACCCCTAAAATGAATTCATTGTGCAAAACCTTAATACATTGTGAGGAATCTAAACTCTAATGCATCTAATCACCCCAATAATGTACAATTCACAAGGGCTTCTTTGATGGATCAATTACCAATATACTCACGAATTCAACTAACAATTTGGGGTAGAACAATTTCAATTTTTTATAACCAATACGTGTTTAAGATAACTTACTCAACCTAAAATGTTTAAACACCATATAACTGCTACACATACTAGATCCTACATCAAGGCGTTGTCCATTATAGTTAGGAGGTGTATACCCCTATAACAAATATATGATTCGTTTCCACGAGACGTAGAAGAATATTGCTCAAAATTTATCGTTGCATTGAAGAAGTTGCGACAAAATTATTCCACGACAACGAGACAAAGGTGTAATAGCTGTATGATTTTATTTCCGCCTAACATTACATTGACATTTGTTATCATTTTTGGTGCTTATTAATTATACGTCTGGAAGACCCAAGAAGCTCAATGTCTTTTTATTGGTCTTTTCGAATCTAACCTTTATCATCTCCATCTCCTTTCTTATTTCGAGTTTATTCCCGCACCACCTTCTATCTCTGATCCATTCTCTCAGTCCCTAAAAAAGACTCGACCACCATCTCCGTCCACTGTAAAAAACTTCAAAATATTGAATTCAAATATTAAATCAGAATATTATCTCCCACGTATTTCTCATGTTCGGTAGCTATCAAAATTCTCAATTTCTTCGACCATCTCAGATCTCATATCTCTCAATTTTTTTATTTTCCTCATATTTAACTTTTTTAGGAAAAACTCAGTTGTCAAAAAATTTGAGGTCTTTGTGATAACCTTGTCATAAAATTTATCAACGTTTTTGTGACAACATTGTCACGAAAAATTTGATTTTCGTGATAACATTAATTAGTCGATTTCATGAAATGTTAATAAAGAAAATATTGCGTTTCATGACCAAAAGATGTCATGAAATTCAATATATTTTTATGAAAAAAATACTACCTTTTAAAATAATCCATTATATTTATCCAATTTGTTCGTATTTGGAAATTAAGCACTGTAATTTATAAGTAGAGTTCATATACAAAGTAGTATAGTAAGATTTTATGACTATAACTCTTATAATGTTGGTCTACTAGATTCGTGGAGGCACATATGACTACGTGATTTTTTCAATTTTTAAATCCAACCATCCATCGTTTTCGAGGTCGGACCATGTCTGACAACTCCAACCAAGTTATTGACTTTCTTGACAACCCGAGATCACAAATTTATGATATTTGTGACATTGTTGTAACAAAGTTCGTTGTATTATTGTAACCATATATTTTAATTATATGACGTCTATGTCATGAAAATTACGTTATTACTGATTCAATTCAGGAATGAGTATCGATTCCTCCTGACAAGATGATAAAAATTTTATGCTTCGCTTCTTGAACTTCTGAGCATTACATTCTCCTAAAATAATGCTATATCTTAAAATCCGACTTACATTTATCAATCGAGATAATTACTCACCCATAATTGTATTCATGTACCACCATAATTTGATATAATTTGGCACAAAAGCATTGATGGGTTCAATAGTTTTGGATGCTGAAACCACATACATTTCGTATAAAAATTATAGGTTTGACCCTGCTGTAAAATCGTTTCTAGTCATTAGACCCCTAAAAAGAATTTTACTTTGCGAAAGTTAACTACATTGCGGAGGAATCTAAACTCTAATGTACAATTCGTGAAGAGGTAATAATCAACCAATACTATACTGTACGATTCACATTGATCAATTGCCAATATATTAACAAGTTAAACTAACAATGTGAGGTAGAACGATTTCAATTTTGATACCCAAAAAGTGTTTACGAGACTTCAAAATCTTCTCTAACTAAATCTACCTAAAAAGTTTAAACACCATGTCACTATTATTATTGGATCCTACAACAATTCCAAAAGCGTTATCTGAAGCGTTTGTTATTACAATGGGACAAAATCTCGTTCACGGCGAAAAGACTAATTGATCTTACAATGAAACAGAGTCCCGTTTTGAGATATGTTCGCCGTGGTTAAGAGCTTTCATTTTTGCCGCTTAAGTATGCATCTCGTAAAACCAAGAAGCTCAATGTCTCTCTCGGTTGGTTGCAAAACACTCCTGGTAAATAGTATAATGCTTTCGTAATTAGTATTTGATTCGCCTGAGGTTGGCTCGAAGAGAATCGCCACCGGCCGAAACCCTAGATTCTGGCAAAAATGGCGATGTGTTGAAGAAATCTCTGGCGAATGTTTCCAAGATGAGAAAGAAGCCTGTTGTGGCATCTTTTATCCCAGAATCGAGGAAGAGAAAGAGAGGAAATGGCAGTTCGCTGGTAGTGACCACAGGAATGGCTTCGAAGGTTGACCTCGCGGAAAATGTACGTGCTTTTGGACCATGCTCTGCGTCGCTTCATTTCCATAACCTATTTAGTTCTGAAATCTAGTTTCAATAATAGTCATATACAAACAATAATCTCGTAATTTAGCTACCTCCACTCTCAAAATCTTGTCAACGAAGCCCTCGACAAGGATGATTTGAAGGTCAATGAGCCTAGATTTGTTATTTTTTACTTTAGAGATGAAATATTGGGTGAGTAGGTAATTCTTAGGTACTTAGCCGATGAATTATCCTCTGTTTCCCTCAAAAATATCAACATCTTCATCATTAGCATCAAACATGAACGATTTTCTCTCATTACCTCTATGTCTTCACTGAGGGAATTTTCTAACAGATGTGCATTTTTACGATTCCTAAAGCATAAATCTTCATTGGATCTTGTAAATTCCTGCTACCACAGTTTTCTGTAAGAAGTTAGCTTTAAAAACTTATTATATCATGTAGCAGACCTTAACTCTGATTTGTGTGTACTGGTTTTAATATTAGTCGCCAATAATAAATTTTAAGTCTCCGAATGTACAATATTATGAAATCAAAGTCACGAGGAGGGAATACTTGTTGGATGGACCAATACATTTGGTATAAGGATTGTTTGTTCACAGGGGAATGAGCAGAAAAGAGCAAAAACAATTTGGAAAGTTGATTCTGCCACAAAAGATGCTAAAAAACATAACGTTGATAATGTGAAGGCAAACTACATGTATTCATTTATGATATACCAGTTTCCATTTCTCATAGAATCTCAGAATGTTCCTATACTGCTGTTTTCTTTCTTTCGCTTATATTTTATGATGGCCTGGTTTGATAACAATGTGATATGGGCATTGTCCTTCTATGCAGAAATTGAGTTCAAAGGTCAACTTGCGATATGTTGAGGAAGCTAATAGGTAGGTGTCCCCCATAGTCGCCACTTTCCTTTTCGTCTCGCATCACAACTCTAAGACTATGCGCGCCCCTCGATTTTGATATTCTCACACGTCTGAATTCGATCTTCTTCATAGTATTTCTAGGTTAGTTATGCCCATAAACATGCCGATGCACAAAGTATAAATAAGTTTTCTGAATGTCTATTTGACGGCTAGCTTGAATTTCATTAGAAGAAAAAGATATGTGATCTTGGGAGATATCACTTATTGGTTTACAACAATATCATGCCGTGTTATTGAGCCTTGGGATTATTTGTTGTTAGTTTTATATTTTTATTGATTTGGTGCTCATGCATGAGTTGATAAATATTCGTCGCATTTGATAGTACCATCAAATGCGACTTATGGACTATCCACGTCGCATCTGAAAGCTATATTTGTCCTAGTGGAACCAGTTCCGCTGCTTACAAACTTGCTTCAGTATCACGATTCAAAGGTTATAACATTATTTATATAGCACTCTATTCCAAACTCTGTAGCTGAAGAGATAAAAATAAACAACAAAATAGGCGATTTGAATAGAACACTTTTTAGTAAGTAATTAAAACAGAGTACTTATATAAGAATCATTAAGTTCCGTAAGAAGCAGTCGAAATAGAAAAATTCAACTTAAATTGCTTTGATGAGTCCAATTGTGAACGGTCAGAATATAGGATCTTTGCCAATTCAACAGAGTTGCATTTTCAAATTTTACCGAGTGAGAAGTATGGGAATGAACATGTTTAATTTTGTACTTCCCTTTTCTGTAATCACCAACTTGTTTATTTTTTTCTGGTCATGTAGGTATTGGAGCACGCTTTTGTATGTTTAACTTGGATTGCTGAAGTTGCTTTTATTTCAGGATTATTGTAAATGCAAACTTAACTAAGTGCAAGCCTGTGACTGTTTTATTGCAGGAATAAATAAGAGGCAAATAGTTGAGGATATAATTACACAACGGTGAAAACTGATGCGATTCGAAACACAACCAGTGGTAATATATTTGTGAATATAGAATCATTTATTTATTTGACTGCAATATTTTTGCCTGGAAACATATATCTGTTTCCAGTTTCAAGAAATAATAGTTAGCGTTTCCTACAACAGAAGATTTTCATTTTGTAGAATGTGTCGTGAATCTTTTCTTTGAAGGAAAATGTGTCGTGCTTTGAAAGAAAGAGCGTTCATATATTTCTAAAGCTCCAGAAGTAGAAGAAAGTTCGGTACATGCTTAATCTACCATCAATTCGGCAGTTACATATGCTTTATATTAGATTTTGTCCTGTTATATTGGTGCCTGAAATTTCACCTGAGTCTTAATTTTCTTGATGTGTAAATTCGACCGGTAGAGTTTTTCTAGTCTTATTCTTTTTGTAAGTTGGTGAGTTCTTTCAGGAAATCATTTCCAAGTAATAATATACTTTCCTCGTGCTCTTACTTCTTGTAACGGAGACTTTAGGCTATTGTTGTTAAACTGTCTACTATATTTTTTGTCTTATCTATGCTTGTATCCAAGGGATAACTTTTGTACATAAATTTTATTTGGACTGAATTCTTAAAACTTGGGAACAGATATTACTTCTAAAAACAGCATCGTGTAGTTCATTTCCATCATTACAATATGAGGAATAACATACGCATATCAAGGAACAACACGATACTGACACTTCGTTTTCTACTACATATAGTAGTTCGATGGAGATCATTCCTAACATACAAAGTCAGCAAATGTAAAGACTAACACACCGAATTTGTGGCATCATTTAAACTCAACATTAATATCCTTATTTGCATCTCTCGAAAATCCTGTAACACCATAATGATAAGCCGCAAATTAAGAAGTTTTTGAATTATATTAATACTTATAATAACTAAGGCGAGTTTTTGAATTATATTAATACTTATATAGTATTACACAAGAATAATGATTCCTAAAATAGACTAATAACTCAATATGAAAAGGCGACCAAAAACAGCACTGCAAACGTGGAAAACTGCTTCTCATTTCTCCTTGGGCATCTCCAAACTAAGCTCTAAGTCATCAAATATCTTCTTCTTCTTCCTGCTAAATAAATAATGTAATATGATCAGCAATGCAAAAATATCAACACAAAAAGTGAGTCTACGTCTACAAACATAAAAAATTATAACAATTATCACCTTGCAGTTATATCCTCCAAGATTAAGCCAATCTTACGAACAACCTTTGTCTTTCTATTCTCCTCCTTCGTAAGAAAATAGGACCTAGACAACATTTCACCCAAAACATTAGTAGGTCATAAGACAATCTATTCATCAATTAATTTAAAATAATATATGTTGCAACTGTTTTCATCAAGGCACGATAACAACAACAGTACCTCCAAGTTGGTACGTCTGAGTTAGGCAGCGAAGAACCACCGAGGGTGACTCCGTCGAGCCAAAGCTCTTTCGGGACATCTGGACTTGGAACATGGTCAACCACATTGTCTTCTTTTACTCCGTTAAGATAATCGTTAGTGGTGGTGTAGCTGGTTCCAACCATGGTGAGCTCGGCCTGGTCAACTCTCTCAGGTCTGAGTTCTTCATTCCTTAGGACGTTGAAAGGCAGCTGCGTTTGTAATAGTGGGATGAGAGACTGGAACGTGATCGACCAAGGGTTGACCAAGCTGACGTCATTCTCTCCCCATACAACCTGCGGATGGTTGACCATATACACATGAGTCAGACAATTCTTGAGTTTTATGTAACTGCATTGTTGTTATTATTATATCGAGTCAGTCAAAACCCCCTTATTTAGTTACTCTACGCAAATCTATCTGTCAAATGGATCGATAATTAAAGATATGTGAACGTGTTGGTTCAGGCAAATTGTTCATTCTAGTAATATAGTTTTCGTTAAATGAGGAAAAACAATACGTACCTTGAGCATCCTCCAAGGAGAGATGGGAAAGAAGATTGGATCGAGAGGCTGAAAGGAACAAATAGCTCCAAGAAGAGGCTTCTTGAGAGTTGGATCGAGAGCGTCCTCAATATCCATGGCCACCTTCGATCCCGGAGTGAATGCCGATATCATGTGAATCAGCCGATCAAACTTCTCAGTCCTAACCACGAAATCCGCGCCGGGCTCGTAGACGACCTTGAACGGCTTCCCTTGCACGGCCAGCCTCGTGGCCTCCGTCACGTCCTCCGCCGTGACCCTCCCTCCTCCGAACCTACGGCCGCGGCGGATTCCGACGCCCATTCCGCCGCCGGAGAGTCTCATGAAGAAAAGGCAGTCTCCGGCGACGAGGCTCTTGCTGTTCACGAAGGAGCTCCACCCGGAGGTGAGAAGGTGCCGCCGCGGAGTGCCCCGGTATATGTGCCGGAATGTCCACTCCACGCCGTGAATGTCTCTGGGGACGATCGTCTGCACCGGAGGGTCGGCGGTGTAGTCGAGCTCCGGGAAGACTCTGACGGCGCACGCTTTTGGAACCGAGAATCCGCCGCCGTTGTTGGCGTCGGACTGAGTCAGCACCTTCGGGCACGGCGGTTCTCCGTTCTTGCCGGATTCTTTACCGGCGTCGTCTATGACGTGTCCGACGCTGTTAGGGATCGGAGCAAGGGTGAATTTGGCGTAGGGATCGTCTGTTTTTGGGTCGGCCAAGAGTTCCACTGCCGTGAGGCGGCAGCGAACGGCGTGAGGGGTGGCTCCGGCGAACTTCGGCGGCGAATCGGCGGTCTCGGCGTGGCCTTGGGGGAAGTAGTACACCACGGAATTGACTGGAGGAAGATTAACCAGTGGCCCGGCACACGCCTGCCATAGCTCCGAATTCATGGCTGCCACTGGACACATGAACCGTAGTGTCGGCGTAACCCTAAATTCTGTTTTATAACCGTATCAACTGTTATTCATAAATATTCCTTGAACTCG
Source organism: Urtica urens (assembly GCA_958296335.1). Classification (NCBI taxonomy): domain Eukaryota; kingdom Viridiplantae; phylum Streptophyta; class Magnoliopsida; order Rosales; family Urticaceae; genus Urtica; species Urtica urens. The sequence continues at coordinate 1,316,915 of OY282530.1, read as the reverse complement.
TTTTAAGGAAAATCTATGCTTCCAAACCCTAGCATATATCTATGTTATTAATATATATATATATATAGAGCTGTTTGTAGAATTGAAATAAACATTTATCATAAACATATATATGTATATATAATATCAGATGTATATATGCTATATAATATATATATATATATGTCATAAAATATTTTTGAAGTGTCTATCATCATTGTGCGTTTTTGCATGATTTATTTTATTATTTGAATTTGTCAAATAATTATAAAACAGGCATGAATACTAAGAAGGCTATTTTAGAAATAGTATAATAAAAAAATTACATTTCAGTATATACCATTCCAATCCATTTGTGTGGATGTTTCATTCTTTTAATAGTTAAATGGTATGCGAAGAAAAGTTGTGAACAGTTATGTCGAGATGATTTAGTCACTAACATGTACGTGTACGCTTAATAATATATGTATGCATAATTAATAGTACTATTATATTGTTTTTTTTTACAGCTAGTACTATTATATTGTTAATCTGGTCTAGGGTGTCTGAAATTCCACCAGAATCTTAATTTTCTTGAATCTTGTTTAGGATGACTCAGATACAATGAACGTGGACAATTATAACAAACTCCTAACCACCTCTAAGCTGATATACATCATCCTCTACTCCTCTAGGTTAGCCTTGATAAAATAGAACAGTCAAGTTAAAGCGTCTTCTATATTTTTATGCTTTTATCCAATGGATTACTGTTGTACATAAATTTTATTTGAACTGAATTCTTAAAACTTGAGAACAAATTGAGTATGATTAAGTAGTCAATCTCGATAGGTGAGTAAAACATTCCAATCCATTTTAGTGGCTGTTATGCATTTAGGAAGATGATTTAGTGATTAATTGAGTATAGCTATTATTTACCCCATACTGTGGCACTTTCAAATTTTATGGTTTTTGGTCTTCAGAATCTTCTTTGCACGTTTCTTCATGGTATTTTCATGACTTCCACACGTACGTTTTTCGTTAGGTCTAGAGCTGTTTGTATAGTTGAGACCAAAAGCATTTAATATAGCTGGAATATATAGGGCATAAAATATTGTGGAGTTCTCTAGTATTGTGAGGCTTATTGCATGTTACGACAGACAAAATAAATACTATAAGGCTGTTCTTCTGAGTCGATTATGGCTTGCACTTGTACGTTCTTCATTTGTATAGTGGATATCTTCGTTTTAAAAAAATGATAACAATATCCTCCTCTAGTCTCGTGGACATATCTATTATAAATTTTGGCGTATATAATTAACCTAGACTCGGTTTCCACAAAAGTTGCAGTTTGCACCTTGAGCAAATAAGTGCCACAATCTTTTTTTATTTAAAAATTCAATTAAATACAAATTGGTCAGCGTGGATGATGGATTTGCGTTAAACAAATATGTTCTAATTCACGTAAGATAAAAAAAATCAACAGAAATATGTAAGACGGCGAGATTTTAGTCCACGTCGCTATCAATATCTGTAATATATACGTAACCTTGAAGTTTAGACATAATGAAATAATTTAGTTAATCAGATTGAAAAGGAAAGCTTTTACAGGATAACTTCCATGCTAGTTCGATATGTACAAATAAGTTATTATTACTTGGGCTTATATATCAAGTAGACAAATAAAGTTATATATATATATATATATATATATATATATATATTACTTATCACATCACACGTCAAAGTCAACAGCAAATAATTTAATATTAAACTATTTTAGAAAGAACATGTAAATCGATGTCATGAAATTCAATATATTTTTATGAAAAAAATACTACCTTTTAAAAAAAATCCATTATATTTATCCAATTTGTTCGTATTTCGAAATTAAACACTGTAATTTAAAAGTAGAGTTCATATACAAAGTAGTATAGTAAGATTTTATGACTATAACTCTTATAATGTTGGTCTAGTAGACTCGTGGAGGCACATATGACTACGTGATTTTTTCAATTTTTAAATCCAACCATCCATCGTTTTCGAGGTCGGCCCATCTGACAACTCCAACCAAGTTATTGACTTTCTTGACAACCCGAGATCACAAATTTATGATATTTGTGACATTGTTGTAACAAAGTTCGTTGTATTATTGTAACAATATATTGTAATTATATGACGTCTATGTCATGAAAATTACGTTATTACTAATTCAATTCAAGAGTGAGTATCGATTCCTCTTGACACGATGATACAAATTTTATGCTTCGCTTCTTGAACTTCTGTGCATTACATTCTCCTAAAATAATGCTATATCTTAAAATCCGACTTACATTTATCAATCGAGATAATTACTCACCCATAATTGTATTCATGTACCACCATAATTTGATATGATTTGGCACAAAAGCATTGATGGGTTCAATAGTTTTGGATGTTGAAACCACATACATTTCGTATAACAATTATAGGTTTGACCCTGCTGTAAAATCGTGTCTAGTCATTACACCCCTAAAAAGAATTTTACTGTGCGAAAGTTAACTACATTGCGGACGAATCTAAACTCTAATACCTGAATGCCAAGTCAGCGACAATTATAACTGCTAACGTCAGCTGATAGCATATAAAAGCTATAAGGACTTCATGAAGATTGCAACTAGCCCATTTTGTTGTATTTATTCAAATCGGATATTGAGAACATAGAGTTTACAAGAAAGAGTATTTTATTTGAGAGTGAACAAAATTAAGATCTTAGTTCTCGGAAATACTTGAGTGAATTGTAAGTTTTTGATTGATTTGTGATCTACTCAAGTTGTTCTAAAGGGAAAACGTCTACTAAATTTGTGTAATTGCATCTTCATTGTTAGTGAATTGAGAGTATTGACGTGCTCAAACAAAATCATGAAGTTCATGAAAGTTTAGATGAGATCAAGAACTACCACTTGACAAGAGAAAGGTCAAGAAGAGTAATTACTCTTTCAAGCAGATTTGCTGAAGCTGATCTCGTGACTCGCTCTAAGCGTTGCAGACTCAACTAATGAAGAGCAACATAGATAGAACGACTCTTAGTAGAAGAATCAAAGAGACCTAAAGACCAATGCTATTGCAGAAGAGATGGATTCTTTGAACAAGAATCAAACATGGACTCAATTGGACAAACCTACAAACAAAAGAGTCCTAGGATGCAAGTGAGTTTACAAACTGAAATCTGGAATACTTGAAGTTGAAAAATTCAGGTACAAGGACAGATTAGTGGCAAAATGTTACTCGCAGCTAGAAGGCGTAGATTATCATGAGAGTTTCTCACCGGTTGTTAAACACACTTTCATTAGAATTATGCTCTCAGCAACCGTCATGCAGGATCTTGAGCTATAACAACTTGTTTTCAAAATAGCTTTTCTTCGTGGAACTTTAGATGAAGAGATCTTTATGCAAAAACCAAAAGACTTCACTCAAGGCTTTAAAGTTTGTCTATTCAAGAGATCACTATATGGTCTAAAATAGTCTTCAAGATAGTGGTATCTCAGATTTGATGAATTTATTATGAATCAAGGATTTTAAAGTTCCACAACGGTGTCTACATCACCAAGCTAAAGAGTGGAAACTATTAGTATCTACTTATTTATGTGGATGACATGCTAATTGCATGTAAGGACATGAATGAATTGTAAAAAATGAAGGATCAACTAAATTCAAATTCAATCCAAGATTAACTTTTCGAAAAGTTCATCTTGCGGAGGCGTATAAGAAATAAAAGTTGTTTGTATATTATTTCATTTTGTTTCCCTTATGTCATGGTTATATAAAGTGATTAGTTGTATTGGTATTTTCATAAGAACATTGAAATAAACACTTTGCTCTCAATCATTAAAGATGGGAGTTAGTTTCTCCAAAATTCTTAATTTATTTTTATCTATCCTAACCTAAAACCGCAATACATTTCTTCTTAGGCATCTCCAAACTAAGCTCTAAATCATCAAATATCTTCTTCTTCCTGCAAAATAAATAATGTAATACGATAAGCAATGCAAAAAGATCAACACAAAAAATGAATCTATAAACATAAAAAATTATAACAATTATCACCTTGCAGTTATATCCTCCAAGATTAAGCCAATCTTACAAACAACCTGTGTCTTTCTATTCTCCTCCTTCGTAAGATATAGGACCTAGATAACATTTCCCCCAAAACATTAGTAGGTCATAAGACAATCTATTCATCAATTAATTTAAAATAATATATGTTGCAACTGTTTTCATCAAGGCACGATAACAACAACAGTACCTCCAAGTTGGTACGTCTGAGTTCGGCACCGAAGAACCACCGAGGGTGACTCCGCCGAGCGAAAGCTCTTTCGGGACATCTGGACTTGGAACATGGTCAACCACATTGTCTTCTTTTACTCCGTTAAGATAATCGTTAGTGGTGGTGTTGCTGGTTCCAGCCATCGTGAGCTCGGCCTGGTCAACTCTCTCGGGTCTGAATTCTTCATTCCTTAGGACGTCGAAAGTCAGCTGAGTTTGTAATAGTGGGATGGGAGATTGGAACCTGAATGTACAAGGGTATTCATCACCGAATTTCGACACAAGTAGTTGGAATATATCCATGCACTAAACGCCTTTAGAACATTGCGATCGGCTTCATCCTCGCGAGGAATCGGTGAATCTTCGGTCAAGAACCGCGCAAGACCAAGAGTTGTCAAGTAGAACAACATCTTTTGTTTCGAACGTTTGAAGTTCAACCCCGTGAACTTCTCCGGTTTTTCGGCCGATATGACGGTGGAAACTCGTGCCGTAGAACCGCTCATACCGTTCATGGCTATAGAGACCATTGGTTAGATTAGACCCGCAAGTCCGTTCCCGGCTGTAGCCACTATCGAATTTTGACCCAAGGTCGCTGGAATTTGATCGATCATGGTCGTAGTATGTTCCGCGGTGAGATTGTCATTGGTAATCCCATCGGCATTCACATTGGTCGTAGTTAAGGTGGGATTTCGTCAAATCTCTCTTAACCTAAACACATGTCGTTTCGGCCCTCAAACGACGAAATGGTTAGAAGCAAGTGGGGCCCGCATCTGACAACAGCAATGCGAGAAGAGAGATTCGCCTCCGCGAGGGGAGTTCAGCCCCGAGCGAGGAGGATAGATCTTTCGCGAGGAAGATCCTTCGCGAAGGGGGTCTTTCCTGCGAGGAGATCCCCTCGACGAATCTCTCCTCGTTCCACCCGCGAAGGGGTATTACCTCAGAGAGGCATCGTTGCTGTGTAAATGGCGGGAAAGCAGAAGCGTGCTTGAGAAGACTCGGTGTCAGAGAGTCAGTCGAAAGAGCGGCAATCACGGGAATTAGTAGGTAAAGATCAGGAAGAAATTACGGGACCGATCAGAGAGAGGCCGGGCCGAAAGAGGAAACCCTAATGGAGGGACGGACCTGAAAGAGAGGGGGAATATAAATATCAATGTAAAAACCACATAGAAGGGATCGAATCGAAACCCTAGAGAGAGATATTAGTCATTACTGTTCATCATCGTCTGTATTTCTTCGATAAGCTTCCAAGCTAATAAACGAGAAAGACCGAGCTCCATATACATAAACTCAAGGATATTAACATATAACTAGACCCTCACATATTAACGACAGCCATTTAATCCTTGTGACTGAAAAAGCCTCGGTGAAAACCGACCTCTACAGTTTGGCGCCCACCGTGGGGCCCTGTCTTTTTCTATCTCACAGCCAGGAAGCTCGCGAAGACTGGAGATATGGCGAACAACGACAGCAGCGCGGGAGGAAGTCAGGAGGAGATGGCGGAGGCAGGAGTGCTCCGACAGCAGCTGGCCGAAGCCTTGGCAACGGCGCAAGAGGCCAACAGGAGGGCCGAGGAGCAAGCCGAGCTGAACAGGGAACTCGCGACCCGCCTGGATCAGTTCATGACTAACGGAGGGATGGGAGGATGGACGGCGCCCGGAGCCCCGGTCCACAGAAATCTCTTCCAGACCACCGTACTCACGCCATCTACGGCAGAGGAAGAAGACCCGGCAGCAGCCGTAAATGTTCGTCCCGTCCTGACCCCCCTTATGATAGACGAGGTAAAGAAAATGGTGAAAGAGTTATCTTCTGGAATCGAGTCCAGGATGGGACAGGTCGCGTCTAGGGTGCACCAGGTGACGAGTTCGGCGCCGGAGATCGACCGGATGGTCAGGGAGGCGAGAGCCACTCCTTTCTCGTCCAAAATCCGGGGGGTGGAGCTGGGAGAACTCCCGAAGGTCAAAATCACCCCATACAAAGGAACCTCGGACCCGAACACCCACGTGAAGTCATTCCGCATCGTGACGGAATGCATCACCGGGGAGACGGAGAAGGTGGAGGCCATCCTCTGCCGCCTGTTCGTGGAGAGCCTGCAAGGACCGGCTAGCGATTGGTTCGCCAAGTTACCTTCGGAGTCCATCGACGACTCTGACGACCTCGTCGCAACGTTCCTACGCCACTACTCGATGTATGTGCAAAGCGACACGACGATAACCACGTTGTGGAACCTCGCCCAGGAAAGAGGGGAGACGCTCCGCCACTACATCGAAAGGTTCAAGGCTGTCATGGTCCGAATATCAAACCTGGATGGGCTAATCGCGATCCAGGCTCTAAAGAACGGCTTGTTCTACACCTCCCCCTTTCGACCGGAGTTGGCAAAGATGCGCCCCTCGACGATCGAGGACGCTCTCCACCGGGCCTCGAACTTTATGGAGATCGAGGAGGAGGAAGCGGCGCTGAGGAAGATCCATGAAGGAGGTGGAAGAGGGAAGCACCCTGAGAGGAGGGAAGACCGGGACGAGGCCGAGGCCCGGGCAGCGACAACGCGTAGGGACAGCTGGGGAGTTCCCGGAGAGCAAAGAGGTCGTGAGCCCCCAAGAAAAGGGGTCTATCAAGTAGTGGAAAGGAGAGAGCCCGCTGAAAGGGAGCTGCCGCGAGGGGACTTCTCGAGCGAGCCGAGGGGAGGCCAGCGAGGAGGCTTCGTGTCGGCCCGAGGAGGATTCTCTGGTGGGCGAGGAGGCCACGTCGAGGGAGGAAGAGGACCCTCTGGAGGGCGAGGAAGTTTCGAGAGGAAACCTTGGCCGAAAGACGCCAGCAAGTTTTGTGACTTCCACAACATGAGTGGTCACGCCACCGAGGAGTGCGCCATGTTGAATCGCGAACTCAGAGGCGGTATGCGCAGTGAAAGTTGCGGGACTTGGCCCGAGCCACCGCGAGCCATGGAGGAACGATAATCGAACGTGGCGGAGGCCGCAAGGTGCCCAGGCGCGAGGCGTCGAGGGAGCTCCTGAGGGAGCGAGGAGAGACCCAACCGCGGGAAGGCAGGTGGCGGACCGGGTTGCAGAAGATAGACCGGCGACGAGGGCCAGGATCGAGGTGATCATGGGCGGGTCGCGATTATGCGGCGATTCCGTAAACAGCATCAAGGCTTTCCAGCGTCGGGGGAAAGAACACAACCGCAAAGATCCAATGGCGACCGGCTCCCAGGCGAAGATTGAGTTCGTCGAAACCGGGGAATGCGCGGAGATGCACAACGACGCCCTGGTTCTCGTGCTCGAGATCGGCAACGCCGATGTGTGCCGGGTCCTCGTCGACAACGGAAACGCCGTCAACGTCATCTTCTATGATTGCCTCGAGAAGATGAAGATCGAGGGCCTGGATATCGGAGGACGGCGACGGAAGGTCACGGGATTCAACGGGGACATGGATATCTCCCTGGGCACGGTCCACCTCCCGGTCCGCGCAAGGGGAGTGCAGAGGATGGTCGAGTTCATGGTCCTAGACGTGTCTTCGCACTTCAACGTGATCATGGGGAGACCCTGGATCCACTCGATGAGGGTTGTGCCCTCCACTTACCACCAGTGCATCAAGTATCCCGGAGAAGCCGGGAAAATAGAAGAAATACGGGGCAACAGGGACGCCTACTGTGTCTGCTACATGATGCACCACCGCCAAGTGCATGGGGAGAAGACACCGGCAGAAGTAAGCGAGGAGGAGGCTGCCGACTTATAGCAGCTAGGCTCTCCCATCTCAAACAAGGGAGGCGAGATGCCGGGGAACGGCTCGTAGGAACACGAGGGATGGAGTCTAGCGACCCTGTTCCTCGAGTCATCGGCGACAGGGGCGCTCGAGAAACGAGCGGCTGATAGAGGGCAACCAGGACCGCAGGTCGAAGCGGTCGAGCAAGTCTGCATCGACGAGTCCGACCCGACTAGGACAACCAGCATAGGGGCGGAGCTCGACCCCGAGGTCAGGGCCAGATTGATAGCCTTTTTGAAGGAGAATCGGAAGAGCTTCGCATGGACCCACGAAGATATGCCAGGGGTGGACCCGTCCGTGATCGCCCACCGTCTCAACACCGACCCGGGCCACCGTCCCGTCATCCAGAAGAGGAGGAAGATGGCACCGGACAGGAATAGGGTGATCAACGAGGAGGTCGATAAACTACTCTCTATGAGCACCATCAGAGAGGTGAAATACCCCGAGTGGTTGGCTAACACGGTCGTCGTCAAGAAGAAGAATGGGAAGTGGCGGGTCTGTGTGGACTTCACCGACCTCAACAAAGCTTGCCCGAAGGATAGTTTCCCTATGCCGCATATCGACCGCCTCGTCGAGGCTACTCAAGGATATGAGCTCCTCAGCTTCATGGATGCATACTCGGGATACCATCAGATAAGGATGCATCCGGACGATGAAGAGAAGACCGCCTTCATCAGCGAGCGGGGAACTTATTGCTACAAGGTGATGCCGTTTGGTTTGAAGAACGCCGGTGCGACCTACCAAAGGCTGGTGACCAAGATGTTTCACGAGCAGATTGGAAGGAGCATGGAGGTCTATATCGACGATATGGTCGTCAAAACGATGAAGGCGGAGGGGCACATCGAACACCTGGCGGAGTGCTTCGAGATCCTGAACCGACACCAAATGAGGCTGAATCCTTCCAAGTGCACCTTCGGCATTTCCTCCGGGAAATTCCTGGGTCACATGGTCACCCGGCGAGGGATCGAGGCGGATCTCGAGCAGATCGAGGCGATCAAGAGTATGCCATCTCCACGCAATCGTCGAGAAGTACAGAGGCTGACGGGGAGGATCGTCGCCCTGGACCGCTTTATCTCGAGGAAGGCCGACAGAACGCTCGTCTTCTATGAGTTGCTGAAGAAGAAAAAGAAGTTCGAATGGACCGACAAATGCGAGGAAGCTTTCCAAGCTCTGAAGGCGTATCTCTCGATGCCCCCAGTGATGACGAAGCCGATCCCGGGAGAGACCCTATACCTGTACGTCGCCGTCTCGGACCAGGCGATCAGCCAGGTACTAGTACGAGAGGATGAGGGAGAGCAGAAGCCGGTGGCCTACATCAGTCGGAAGCTCCTCGACGCTGAGACAAGGTACCCGCTGGTGGAAAAGCTAGCCCTGGCAGTCTACGACGCTTCGGAGAGACTTAGGTTCCACTTCCAGGGGCATCCCGTCGTCGTTATGACCGACAGACCGTTGCGCTCCATCATCCATAGTCCAAACCAGTCGGGGCGGATCACGAAGTGGTCGATCAAGCTCGGAGCGTATGACATCGAGTACAGACTCCGGACGAGTCTCAAATCTCAAGTCCTCGCGGATTTCCTGATCGAGCTTCCGAGGGAACCCCTCGACTTGAGCGATGAAGATGGGACTTGGAAGCTACACGTGGACGGATCTTCTACCGCGCAAGGAGCAGGCGCCGGGGTCAGACTCACCTCGCCCATGGGAGAAGTCATCGAGAAGGCGTGCCGCCTAGCCTATCGGGCTACGAACAACGAGGCCGAATACGAGGCCCTCCTCTTAGGCTTGAATTCCGCCCTCGCGATCGGCGTAAAGAACGTCAGTGTCTTTCCAGACTCTTAACTAGTTGTCAAGCAAGTCAGCGGTGAGTATGAGAGAAGCGACGAGAGGATGGAGGCTTACGCGGCACTCGTGGATTCACTCTCCAGGAAGTTCGACTACTTCAGTCTGACACAGGTGACGAGAGGAGACAACACCCACGCCGATACGTTAGCAGGATTGGGCTCGACGACGGGAGTAGGCGAGCTCCGATCCATTACGGTGGAAACAGTCGAGAGGCCAAGTATAAGAAGGGAGGAAGGCCCAACGAAGAAGAAACCTCAAGGCGGAGCCGAGGAGCAAGATAAGTCTCCCGAAGAGCTCAGCATTCACGAGCTCGTGAACGGAGAGCCAGAAGATGATGAGCGAGGAGTGGTGGAGGACGACGATGAGGAGGACTGGCGGACGCCCATCAAGAAATACATCCAGGAGGGAATCGTGCCAGATGATCGTCAGGAGGCGAGGAAAATTAAGGCCAAGAGCGCGAGGTACGCCATCATCAGGCAGAAGCTCTACTTGAAAAGCTTCACCGGACCCTACCTAAGGTGCCTCGGCAAGAAAGAGGCCGACTACGTGATGGGAGAAATCCACAGCGGGGAGTGCGGGAACCATGCCGGGGGAAGGTCCCCGCTAAGGAAGGCCAAGCGCCAGGGCTTCTTTTGGAACACGATGGTGGCAGATTGCGCCGTTCATGCCAAGAGATGCGAGAAGTGCCAGCGACACGCTCTGGCTATAATTTTCCAAGCCGAGGAGCTATCCCCGGTAACCGTCCCGTATCCTTTCATGAAGTGGTCTATGGACATCGTCGTCCCAATGCCCATAAGCACACGATAGAGGAGGTTCATGTTGGTAGTCACGGATTTCTTCACCAAGTGGGCGGAGGCGGAAGCATACGCCAACATCAAGGACTCCGATGTGGAAGGTTTCGTGTGGAAGAACATCTTTACGCGCTTTGGACTGCCAAGGGAGATCATCGCTGACAACGGTTCACAGTTCATCTCGAAGAGGTTCAGGAATTTTTGTGCGCATTTGGGGGTGAAGCTGCACACATCAACACCAAGATACCCCCAGGGCAACGGGAACGCCGAAGCGGTTAATCGGACGATCACCGACAACATCAAGAAGAGGCTCGAAGCCAAGAAGGGACTCTGGGCTGATGAGCTCCCTGGCGTCCTATGGGCCTACCGGAAAACTCCGCACTCGGCCACCGGCCAAACTCCGTTCTCTTTGTCGTATGGTGTAGAAGCGGTCATACAAGCGGAGATGGGAATTCTGAGTCTTCGCCGATTGCTGGCCCCAGGGAACGAAAAGGCCAACAGACAAAGCCTGCTCGACCAGCTCGATCATATAGACGAACGACGCGAATAGGCAAGTGTCCACGTCGCTAACTACCAGAACGCCGTCGCTCGCTACTACAACAAGCAGGTACGCCCTAGGAGCTTTTGGATCGGGGAAATGGTTCTTCGACGATTCTTCCAAAACACAGCCTAAGCCAACGCCGGAAAACTGGGACAGAGTTGGGAAGGGCCATACAGGGTCACTAGCGTCCTCCGACCGGGGGTTTACGAGCTCGAGAGCACCGAAGGCGCCAAGGTGATGAGGAGCTGGAATGTGAAGCACCTGAAGAAATTCTACTGAAGGAGAGACCATCTTCTGCTTCCCATAGCCTTACCTTAAATCCCTGTAAGCATTCTAACATTTCTGTCAAATTTCTTTTACGGAGACCCCGACCTTTTTACTCGGGAACACTGTTATGGCTTCAGCAAATCATATATATATATATATATATATATACGGTTCGAAGGGTTTGAAACATACGCCCACAATAAAAGAGGCGAGAGTGCCCAAAATAAAGAGGCGAGAGTGCCCAAAAGTTACTTAAGGCATACATCGCCGGTTAAAGCCTCCCAGTGAGCAACTAAAGCCTCCCAGCGAGCAACTAAAGCCTTCCAGCGAGCAATTAAAAGACTCCACAGCTAGCATAAAAGAGGCGAGAGTGCCCACAATAAAAGAGGCGAGAGTGCCCAAAATAAAGAGGCGAGAGTGCCCAAAAGTTACTTAAGGCATACATCGCCGATTAAAGCCTCCCAGTGAGCAATTAAAGCCTCCCAGCGAGCAACTAAAGCCTCCCAACGACCAATTAAAAGACTCCACAACGAGCATAAAAGAGGTGAGAGTGCCCACAATAAAAGAGGCGACAGTGCCCAAAATAAAGAGGCGAGAGTGCCCAAAAGTTACTTAAGGCATACATCGCCGATTAAAGCCTCCCAGTGAGCAATTAAAGTCTCCCAGCGAGCAACTAAAGCCTCCCAGCCAGCAATTAAAAGACTCCAAAGCGAGCATAAAAGAGGCGAGAGTGCCCAAAATAAAGAGGCGAGAGTGCCCAAAATAAAGAGGCGAGAGTGCCCAAAAGTTACTTAAGGCATACATCGCCAATTAAAGCCTCCCAGTGAGCAATTAAAGCCTCCCATTGAGCAATTAAAGCGTCCTAGCGAGCAATTAAAGCCTCCCAACGAGCAATTAAAAGACTCCACAACGAGCATAAAAGAGGCGAGAGTGCTTAAAATAAAGAGGCGAGAGTGCCCAAAATAAAGAGGCGAGAGTGCCCAAAATAGAGTGCCCAAAAGTTATTTAAGGCATACATCACCGATGAAAGTCTTCTAGCGAGCACTATCAAAGACTCCCAAGCGAGCAAAACATATAAAATGAGTCAACAGGAACAGCTAAAGCCAATCCAGGAGGAAAGCGAAGAACGGGAACATCCCACCGCGTCTATGCAGCCCCATGTATGTTTATGTATTTTACCGAAAAATACCATTCCATTGACTCCATCCAAAACATAGAAAATATCAAACACGACTCCCAGTCAACAAATTAATATGTAGTCACGAAATCAACAAGCTAGCAAAGGAGGAAAATAAATTATTATTACAGATAAGAAGTTTATATCCTTTGGTCCGTCAAAAAAAATGGTTGTAGAAGAAATAGTCTACGCCTCTGGAGACGCGGGCTGAGCGCCCTCTGCCGGAGCGGGATTGCACGGCGAAAGAGGAGGAGACTCGGGGTCGACTTCGGCTTCCCTCTCGAGCTCGTTAGCCTGCGCCTGCTTCTCTTCCTCGAGCTGTTGCCATTCCAGAAGCTGGCATCGGAGAAACTCGGCCGAGGCCCCAACGGGAAGAGCTTTGATCATCGCAATGTTGGCCTGATGCGACGCGGCGAGGCGATGGGAGTCGATTGCTGAGTCTAAGGCTTGAAGTCTAGCCGATGCCTTGTCAAGCTTTGTACATGCTCTTTCGAAGAGGTGCAATCGGGCGTTCCGCTCTTCCTCTGACAAGGCTCGGGCCGCCGCAAGGCCACCACGGAGTCCTTCCACGACAGACTTGGCCACCACCGGCAACGACACCCTTTCCGAGCCAACCGCCCCCAAGATCTCGCACACCTGGGCGAAATGCTCGTCGTTCTCTTTCAACACACCCAACGTATCCAGGTGTCTCTTCTTCTCGTCGGCCAAAGTCTCCCCGCGAGCAGCTAAGCTCGCACAAAGATCCTCGACCTCGCGATCCGTCTTGACTTTGAGTTCAGCGAGCTGAGCTTGGAAGGTATTCTTCCGGGCAGCCTCATCCGCCAGCTCGGACTCGAGCTGCTCAATTCGCTCGCGGTTCTGACGATCCCGGGCCATAGACGCGCCGAGCTACTTGCTGACCTCCTGGGTTTTCCGCTTCTCACCCACCGACTCCTCAGCGGCCAACATCCGCTGATCGCGCTCGAGGAGGATCAAATCATTCAGATAGGCAATGCTCTGGAATAGATGTCCCGTGGCGTGGAGGTACTGCTCGTACTGGCTGAGGGCCAAACCGGGCCTGAGTGCCCCAGGCACGCAGCGCGTCAATCCCTGGCACATAAACGCGGAGTATGTTTCCCAAGCCTCGTCGGGAGCATCCGCAGCAGGGATGCAGGGCGGACTATCAGTTTACCCAAGAGGAGACAAGTACGTCCCTCCTTCGGAAGGCGAGGAAAGTTCATCGTCAGGAGCGGCCTCCGACGGCGTTGGAAGATCCGCGACGACCAGGTCCTCGGGCTCGAGGACTCTTTCCTCCGCCCCTTGCACGGCCTGGCCCACGACTGCCGAGGTCCCGGCGCGGGCGGCATCTGGCGACGCTGGAGGGTCCGCGACCGCCGGCTCCTCAGCCTCGAGGGCACTCCCCTCCGACGCCGGCACGACCGAGTCCAGGGGATCTGAGACCCTGGCGGGAGCGTCTCCCTCTTTAGGCGGCGTCGCCCCCACATCTCCGGACTCCTCCAAGCAAACGCGAGGCCGTGGGGAACCTGCGGCGACGGCCGCAACACCTGCCCCGACTGCCGCGGTCGCAATCTCGGAAGTGTCAACGGCAACCCTCACTGCGACCGCCGGCCTTTTTCGCGAGCGCGAGGAAGAACGTCCGCCCCCAACGCCCCCTTTCACGGGGAGCCCACCCTCATATTTGGGTGGAGGAGGTGGAGGATCGCGATTCCCCGTCGGAACGACCTCCGCCTTGCCAGAAGGGCCGGTAGCGGACGGAGCAGCTGAAATCTGTTGTGGGGCAGGACCTTTTGGAGTCGGCATCGCCGCCTGACCCAAGGAAACTCCGTCCTGAGGATTCGACGCCTCCCGCGTTCCACTAGACGAAGGAGGTGCCCTGACCTTCTTCGGGGAGCGGTTACCCGTCTCGCGAGAAGGAACAATAGCGGAGGAAGCCGCCAAAGTCTGTTTCGGGGCAGGACCCTTTGGGATCGGCGACGGCACTTGGCTCAAGGAGGCACCTCCCCAAGGGTTCGACGCCTCCCGAACTCCGCCAGACGGAGGGGATACCCTAGCCCTCTTAGGGGAACGGCTGCCCCCGGGCCCATCGGAAGCACGCCCTCCGGTACCCCTGGGTTTAAGAGGAACACCGGCAGAGCCCCCATCGCTGCGAGGCCTCTTCGCGGGGGACCCATCCAAGGAAGCACTCCCTCTCCGCGACAGACCACTCCCGTCGACACCCGGGACTCCTCGGGACACCTTCCTTTTTCTCTGGTCCTGAGCCCCACATCGAGCGGTCCGCAACGAAACCCTGGACGACGTAAGGCCGCCGAACCTAGAAGACGGAATAAGGTCCCGGAGATTTATCCCGGAGGGATAAGGCCATGAGAAAATCCCAGATTTCTTGACCCTAGCGATGGAGAAGTGCGAGGCCCAATCACGGACTCGTTCGACGGAGTGCTGTCGATGACATGACCGGTAACCCGGTGGGAGAGAGAATAGCGACCAATGTTCTTGGGGTTCTTGGAGAATTTGAACAGCCGCATGAGGTCCTACAAGGTGAGATCAACGTTCGCCTCCAATGCCACAACTATGGTACAAACAAGGAGACGAATCGAGTTTGGACTCACCTGAGTGATGGGCACCAGAAAGGCACAAAAGAAAGCCACGATGAGCGACGGAATGGGAAAACAGAGCCCCCTCATCCGAAAGAAAACTTCATACAGGGCGATGCACTCGTCCCTCGGGGCATCGGCACGCTCACTGTGGCGAGGAAGTCGAAGAGCGACCTTCGGCTCCAGGACAAATTCCTCCCGAAAACGTTCCAGGGTCTCCTCCGTCATCACCGAGGGAGGAGATCGTGTAGCAAAGATGGGACCGACGCCGTGGGTGCGAGACATAATCGATCGAAATTTGTAGAGCGACGGAAGTTGGGCAATAAGAGGAGAAGACGAAGAAAGAATCTGCGTTTTCGGAGGAGGCCATGTGAATCGACGCGTCTCGACCCCACGTCCTGCGAAGGGACACGTGGATCGACAAAAAGAAACAGGAACCCAAGAGCCGTTCGAAGTGACGGGCTCTGAAAAGTCATCAACACTCAAGTACCTGCACCAGCTTTAATAAGGAGAGAGAAAATTGCGGAAACCGAGGAGACGCGCCCAAAAATAATGAGTAAGCAGGTTAGTGCAAACGTCACGTGCGGGGAGATCACCACCTCGAGCGGCTCATTAAGGCACGGATTCCTTTTTCTTTTATCAAGTGTTTCCACTTGATAAAACAAAGGGGTTGGCAGTCCCCACGTCAGCATCAATGCCGCTCTTCGAAGCCGCTCGCATCGACTTGGCCGTCCCCGCATCAGCGTCAAAGTTGCTCGCGTCGATTGCAAGGGCCGTCGAAGCAGACAACTTCGAACAGTTTTTGGGCACGGATTTCTTTCTTTTACCAAGTGTTCCCACTTGATAAAACAAAGGGGGGCTGGCCGTCCCCACAACTTTATCGACATAAAAATTGCTCGCATCAATGGCAAGGGTCGTCGAAGCAAACAATCTCGGGAAGTGTCGAACAGGTACGACAAGGTAATGCAATGCAAAGGGGCGAGCAGGTAATTAACCATGACCAAATGCAGAAAAAGTAAGAGACAAAACTTAAAAGAAGGACAAGAATGTTTCATTGAATCTCAATAAGTTACAAGTAGGTGGTACAAAATTGCAAGCACAGCGATTAGGCAACACCCTACAAAAGCCAACTAAAGCCCTACAGCAGGAAGAGAAAGAGCAAAAGTCACAAGCTACAAAAGGCCTAAGCCGCCAAAAACGAGATCAGGCCTCGGTGACCTATTGCTCGTTCGGCAACCCGGGAGCAGCCGAAGGGCGGTCGACGGAAGGCCGCCGGGAGACAGAGGAGGAGAGTTGGGGTCGGCCGCGATTCTCTCCTCGAGCGCCAAAACGAGGACCTCCTCCCGGATGCGGTCCTGCTCCCACTCCGAGACTTGGACACGGAGAAGTTCGACCGACGCCTCGGGGGGAAGCGCGTTGACCGCCCTTTGGCGAGCCTGGTAGGAGGCCGTCGTAAGGTTGACCTCGACAGAATCCCCAAGAGCCCGGAAACGCGTAGAGGCTCGCTCGAGCTTATCCTTGGCCTTCTCGAAAAGGCGCAGCCGAGCTCGACGTTCCTTCTCTGCCTCGGCACGGGCCGCCTCCAGCTCATCAGCGAGCGTCCGCAAAACGCCACGAACCTGGAAGGGCAGACCCTCCTTCACGATAACAGGGGCGCCCACGGCCTCGCCAATTTGTGCGAGGAGCTCATCCTGGTGGCGAGAAAGCTCCGAGTCTTCCTGATGGCGCCTCCGTTCCTCCTCCAGAAGAGCCCTGCGAGCGGAGAGTCGCCGCTCGAACTCCTCGATCTGCCGCCCTGATCGAGCTTTGAACTCCGCCAAGTCGACCTGGGCGGAAGTGCGGTCCCGTTTCTCCTCGGCCAGGGCTGACTCTAGCCTCGCGATATGCCCCCGAGATAGGCGCTCGCTATGGCGGGAGAGATCGAGCTGCTCCCGGAGCTCCGATGTCTGATGGGAGGCGTCCATGGACTCCTCCACCATCGAGGATCTGTCGGCCTCGCGGAGGACGACATCATTCACCCGGGCAACCCCGTCGAGCAAAAAGGCCACCGCCTCAGAGTACCCATCGACCTCTGCGACAGAGTGACGAGTAGCGGAGGAGCCAGAGGTCCCCTTGGACAGGTCCCGGTACGTGCGCAGGGAGTACTCCCTCCAGGTCTCGATGGGCGAGTCCCAGCTAGGCTCACCGGGAGTGATGAGGGGAGGCGGACGAGGGCCGGCCGGGGGATGGCGGCAAGGAGAAGGAGGAGGTGAAGAACAGAGAGGAGCGGAAGCAAAGGACAGAAGAGCAGGAAGAGAAGGTGAGAAGTGAGAAGGAAGAGAAGGCGAGGAGTGAGAAGAAACAGGAGGTGAGGAGTGAGAAGAAACGGAAGGCGAGGAGTGAGAAGAAACGAAAGAGGAGGAGTGAGATGAAGCGGAGGATGAAAAGAGGACCTGAAGATGAAGCGAAGAGTGAGAAGAAACGGAGGCTGAAGAAGGAGGAGAGGGAGCGCATGGGCGACCCAGCCGTCGCTGGGGAAGCTCCGGTTGAGGAGATCCTGAAAAAGCGCCAAGAGGAGCGCATTGCTGCGAAGCAATGTGAACCCCCACGGCACACGGCGCTATGCCGGATATACCTTCGTTCCTAGGCCTCTTTGCGTTACGGTCACTAGCACCACCTCCGACGGGTCGTTTTCCCGCAGCAATCTCGGCACGACGCGAGGCCCCTGGGAGACCCCTCGGCGAGCGAGGGGCACGGTTACGCCTCAGCAGGAGGGGCCGCTCGGGTGAGCCCCCCTCGTCTTCAGGATCTTCCGCTTCAACTCGTGGTACCGAGCTCGCCCCCGCCATGGTCGCGTCGGGGAAAGGGCCACCAATCGCGAGCTCCGATCCGCGAAACCCAACCGGGAAGAACTCGGAGATAGGTGGGCCACTAATGAACTCCTCCCGGTATATTCCGAGTTCCAACAGCCGCCGAGGATCTAGGAAAAATTGCCCCCAGTCGCGATACAGGCTCGAAAGGAGGGCCTGGCGAATTCCCCGGAAAATTGTCTCGTGGGGGTCACCTGAGCTGGGTGAGTAAATCGGGGGAGACTGGTCAGTCTCCACCCATCGCGTGGGCAATGACTCGTGGTGGTAGCCGAAGGAGCTGTGGTCGACCCTGACAAAGAAATAGCAGCTCTGCCATCCCGGCGCCTCGGCAGGAGCGTTGAGGACGATCAGGTCCCGATCGTAAGGGATGAGCGTGAAACGCCCTATGTGCCTGGAAATCTGAAATGGCTTGTACAGGCGCATCAGATCTTCCAGGGCCAGGAACACCCCCTTCTCGGAAGCGATTCCCATGGTGCACAGGATGAGACGAATGGCGCTGAGGTGCATCTGGACGATGGGGATGCCGAACGCATGAAGGAAGGAAAGGAGAAGGTATGGGATTGGGAAGCGGAGCCCCGCGTCGAGGAAGAAACCCTCGTAGACGGCGACCCATCCCTCGTCCAAAGGGTCCTCCGGCTGCTCACCGGGGTACGGAAGGCGGACCTGACAGACGTCCCCGTCGCAACACCTCTCCTGGATAACGCGGAGCCGCTCCAGGGTCATGATGGAGTGGCCAGGGCCTTGTCTGAGGACGCGGCCGAGATTTGGCGAAGTTGGGATCAAGGCCATTGGGAAAGCAAGAGGGTAACGGCGGAATGAAATTCGAATAATAAGGATTAGGCGGGATGCCAATTTTGGAGTACTGCAGGACGAAAGAATGCGACGTTTGAAATCCCATACCCCCAGTAAGACCCATAATTTATAGGGGGGAAAAGGGGAGATCCAACGGTGGAGATCCGAAACGACGCAGGTGAATCAACGGATGGAATGCAAAGAGACGCTGAGCGAAAAGACGTCCTAGGGAACTGTTGTACGGACAAAAGCGGGGAGAGGAGCAGTCCTACGCGGAGACAGGCACTCGAGTACCCTGCCCGCAGGGAGGTTCACGGGAACCAAGACCACGCGCCTAAAAAGAAGTGAGGAGAGCACAATCGCCAGCGAGTAGTCAATCAACAGTGGGCTCGGCCCAGTAAACAGGGGCCCATCAACAGGGTCCGTTATATTATTTTACCAAGTGCCCACACTTGATAAAATGGGGGACTAACTGTTAAGGTAGGATTTTGTCAAATCCCTCTTAACCTAAACACATGTCGTTTCGGCCCTCAAACGACGAAATGGTTAGAAGCAAGCGGGGCCCGCATCTGACAACAACAATGCGAGAAGAGAGATTCGCCTCCGCGAGGGGAGTTCAGCCCCGAGCGAGGAGGATGGATCTTTCGCGTGGAAGATCCTTCGCGAAGGTGGTCTTTCCTGCGAGGAGATCCCCTCGACGAATCTCTCCTCGTTCCACCCGCGAAGGGGTATTGCCTCAGAGAGGCATCGTCGCTGTGTAAATGGCGGGAAAGCGGAAGCGTGCTTGGGAAGACTCGGTGTCAGCGAGTCAGTCGAAAGAGCGGCAATCACGGGAATTAGTAGGTAAAGATCAGGAAGAAATTACGGGACCGGTCAGAGAGAGGCCGGGCCGAAAGAGGAAACCCTAATGGAGGGACGAACCCGAAAGAGAGGAATATAAATATCAATGTAAAAACCACATAGAAGGGATCGAATCGAAACCCTAGAGAGAGATATTAGTCATTACTGTTCATCATCGTCTGTATTTCTTCGATAAGCTTCTAAGCTAATAAACGAGAAAGACCGAGCTCCATATACATAAACTCAAGGATATTAACATATAACTAGACCCTCACATATTAACGACAACCATTTAATCCTTGTGACTGAAAGAGCCTCGGTGAAAACCGACCTCTACAGTCGTGTTATTCAGTTCTATTAGAATAGAATTATAACCAAATCCGGAAAAGTAAATACAATTCCTTGCAAACTGTCTCTATTAAAAAGTTTCAACATTGTTAGAAATATTATTAATAATATTGAGATAAATAGAAGACAAATACAAGAAAATAGGAAATACGAAACCGGAAATAATAGAAAAAATAGAAAGGTAGTTGAGGCCCGTTGGACAGTTTCCTTGAAATTTTTTATCGCCCTCCACAGGTGCTGGATTACTTGAGCGAAAACCTCCCATGATACAACAACTTCGAGACAAGTCTAGCACCACTTGAAACGTCTCCGACGATCTAGAAACAAAAGTCGAACTTCAACCGGACTACAAAATAAGAAACAACTTTGGAGTGGGAGAGAGAGGAGAGTTTGAGAGAGCAAAGCTATATCTCAAATGTGATTGTAGGTGTGTTTCGAATGAGAGTGATAGCCTCCTTTTATAAGCAAGTTTGAGGTACTGGTTACAAACGTTTTAGGCATTCATTTCGGCCATAAACGACATTCATAATCCGGTCATGAATGGCAACTTTAATGCCTACCTTACTCTCTCTCTTAATGCTGCCTAAACCGCCCCTTAATGCATCTAACTCCGGCTAACCAAAGGTCTTGACCGTTTGAGAAGGTTTGCACATATTTGATTTTATTCTCAAGATAACACACAAGTTATTTGCGGAATTAAAACTCATTTGAAGTGATTTTAGTAATAAAAAGATAAGATTGGGCCTGAAAGCCCGACGGCCCAAGAAGAGCCCAAATTTCCAAGATTCAAGATTCAAGATCCAAGGCCCGAGGACGGGCCCGGCCCGGCTCGACGGCGGCGCGTGTGTGTGCGCGCGCGCAAGGGGTTAAAGCTAACCCACCCACACTCTCCCCCCTTGCACTTATATATCACCTTAAGGAGGTGAATCACTTATAAAACCTTCACCAAAACACACTCCCAACCTATGTGAGACATTTTTTATTACACAATCTCTCACTTCTCTAAACACATACCATATGTGATTTTTAGCATTCTTAGAGCATCAATTTATCATTCATTTCAAACATGATTTTGGTAAATAAATACTCAATCTTATACCCGTTGTACGAGGAATAAAAATATGGAAAAATTATTCAATCCCGATGAGTGGACCCCACTCAAAAATTTAGCCAAAAATAATTAATACACTAGGTAAAATACTCTTTTACCCTATCATTCCAACATAGATTTCGTAAAATAGTTCAAGGTCTGACCCTATGATAAAATCATTTCTAACCATTACACCCCTAAAATGAATTCATTGTGCAAAACCTTAATACATTGTGAGGAATCTAAACTCTAATGCATCTAATCACCCCAATAATGTACAATTTACAAGGGCTTCTTTGATGGATCAATTGCCAATATACTCACAAATTCAACTAACAATTTAAGGTAGAACAATTTCAATTTTTTATAACCAAAACGTGTTTAAGATAACTTACTCAACTTAAAGTGTTTAAACACCCTATAACTGCTACACATACTAGATCTTACAGCAAGACGTTGTCCATTATAGCTAGGAGGTGTATACCCCTATAACAAATATATGATTCGTTTCCACAAGACATAGAAGAATGTTGCTCAAAATTTATCGTCGCATTGAAGAAGTTGCGACAAAATTATTCTACGACAATGAGACAAAGCGTGTAATAGCTGTATGGTTTCATTGCCGCGGCGGATTCGGACGCCCATTCCGCCGCCAGAGAGCCTCATGAAGAAAAGGCAATCTCTGGCAACGAGGCTCTTGCTGTTCACGGAGATGCTCCACCCAATTGTGAGAAGGTGCCGCCGTGGAGTGCCGCAATATATGTGCCGGAATGTCCACACTACCCCGTGAATGTCTCTGGGGACGATCATCTGCACCGGAGAGTCGGCGGTGTAGTCGAGCTCCGGGAAGGCTCTTATGGCGCACGCTTTTGGGATCGAGAATCCACCGCCGTTGTTGGCGTCGGTCTGGGTCAGCACCTTCGAGCAGGGCGGTTCTCCGTTGCCGATGGTCTCTTTACCGGCGTTGTCTATGACGTATCCAACGCTGTTAGGGATCGGAGCAAGGGTGAATTTGGCGTAGGGATCGTCTGTTTTTGGGTCGGCCAAGAGTTCCACTGCAGTGAGGCAGCAGCGAACGGCGCGAGAGGTGGCTCTGGCAAACTTCGGCGGGGAATCGGCGGTCTCAGCGTGGCCTTGGGGGAAGTAGTACACGACGGAATTGACAGGAGGAAGATGAACCAGTGGGTCGGCACACGCCTTCCATAGCTCCGAATTCATGGCAGCCAGTGGAGAGAGGTATGTAGTTTCAACGTAACCCTAAATTCTGAAATATTTTTTAAGTGTGCATCTTGAATCTTGTTTAGAATGAACTCAGATACCACGAACGTGGACACTTTAGATAACCAACTTATAACAAAGTCCTAACAACCTCTAAGCTGAGCTAACAACAGGTTGATCTTCATCATCCTCTAGCTCCTCAAGCTTAATCTTGATAAAATAGAACAGTCAAGTTAAAGTATCTTCTATATTTTTATGCTTTTATGCAGTGAATTACTGTAGTACATAACTTAATTTGAACTGAATTCTTAAAACTTGAGAACAAATTTAACTTCTAGAATAGTACCGTCTAGTTCATTTCCATCGTTACAATGAGAGGAACAACATACAGTTATATAAACAAACAGAAATGATTTGTGACATTCATCGGGACCACTTGTTTCCATTCGAAGGCTTGGAAGAAGTACAAGCTTCGAGTCGTTAGAGACAGACACTTGGCAGAGAATGAGATTATCGGAACCATTGGTTTCTCTCCTAGGTCAACCATGAAGCTCGCTTGCGACACCGATTGTAGAGGTCGGTTTTCACCGAGGCTCTTTCAGTCACAAGGATTAACAACGATAATTTTATGTGCGTGAAGGCCGAATTAGTGGGTTAATATCCTTGAGTTTTTTTTATGTATATGAGAGCTCGGTCTTTTCCGTTTATTAGCTTGGAAGCTTGTCAAAGAATCTAGACAATAGTGAACAGTGACGGCTAATATCTCTTTCTTAGGGTTTCGATTCGATCCTCTCTTTGTGGTCTTTACATTGGTATTTATAGTCTCTCTCTTTCGTGTGTGCCTTCTCTGGGGTCTGTCCCTCCATTAGGGTTTCCCCTTTTGGCCCGGCCTTCCTCTGACCGGCTCCGTGATCCCTTCCTGATCTTTACCTACTAAATCTCGTGATTGCCGCTCTTTCGACTGACTCTCTGACGCCAAGTCTTCTCGAGCACGCTTCCGCTTTCCCGCTCTTTTCACAGCGACGACACTTCTCTAAGACAAGACCCCCTCCGAGGAGAAAAAGGGGAATACTCCATTGAGGGGATCGCCTCGCAGAAAAGCCTCTTCGCGAAGAGCTTTCCTCGCAAAAGATCCATCTTCCTCGCTCGGGGCTAGATCCTCCTCGCGGGGGTGAATCTTTCCCCTCGCATCATTGTCGCCAGCCGCGGGCCCCACTTGCTTCTTTCTCATTTTGTCGTTTCGAGAGCCGAAACGACATGTGCTTATGTTAAGAGGGATTTGACGAAATCCTACCTTTACAGTTAGTCCCCCATTTTATCAAGTGTGGGCACTTGGTAAAATAATACGAAAAATTCACTTGATGTGCCCCTTTCATTGGGCCGAGCCCTTTGTTGATTGACTGCTCGCTGTCGTTTCTGCTCCCCTCGCCCCCTTTTTTGGGCGCGTGGTCTTGGTTTCCGTGAACCCCTTGCGGGCAGAGTACTCGAGTGCCTGTCTCCGCATAGGCATGCTCCTCTCACCACTTCCAGCCGTACAGCAGTTCCCCAGGACGTCTTTTCCCTCAGCGTCCCTTCGCATTCCAGCTGTTTATTCACCTGCGTCACTTCGGCTTCCCACCGTTGGATCTGCCCGTCTCCCTCCTATAAATTGTGGGTCTTAGTGGGAGTCGGATTTCAAACCTTGCGTCCTTTCGTTCTACCGTACTCCCCCAACTTGGTATCCCGCCTAATCCTTGTCATTCGAATTTTATCCCACCGTTACCCTCTTGCTTTCCATATGGCCTTGACCCCAACTTCGCCAAGTCTCGGCCGCGTCCTCATAGGCGGCCCTTATCACTCCGCCATGACCCCCGAGCGGCTCCGCGCTATCCAGGAGAGGTGTTGCGACGGGGACGTCTGTCAGGTTCGTCTTCCGTACCCCGGCGAGCGGCCGGAAGATCCTTTGGATGAGGGGTGGGTCGCCGTCTATCCGCTTCCCCATTCCATACCTTCTCCTCTCTTTCCTTCACGCGTTCGGCATTCCCGTTGGCCAGATGCATCTCAGCGCCATTCGCCTCATCTTGTGCACCATGGGGGTCGCTGCCGAGAGGGGGGTTTACCTGGCCCTGGAGGATCTGATGCGCCTGTACAGGCCATTCCGGGTTACTAGGCACCTGGGGCGTTTCACGCTCGTCCCCTTCGATCGGGACCTGATCATCCTCAACATTCCTTCCGACGCGCCGGGATGGCAGAGCTATTATTTCTTTGTCAGGGTTGACAGCAGCTCTTTCGGCTACCACCACGAGTCATTGCCCACGCAATGGGTAGAGATTGACCAATCTCCTCCAGTTTACTCGCCTAGCTCGGGTGATCCTCACGAGACCATTTTCAAGGGAATTCGTCGGGCCCTCCTTGCGAGCACGCGTCGTGACTGGGGAAGATTTTTCCAAGACCCTCGGCAGTTGGTGGAGCTCGGGATATACCGGGAGGAGTTCATTAGTGGTCCGCCTATCTCCGACTGCTTCCCGGTTGGGTTTCGTGGACCGGGGCTCGCGATGGTGGCCCTTTTTCCGGACGCGAACGTGGAAGGAGCGAGCTCGGTACCACGAGTTGAAGAGGACGATCTCGAAGACAAGGAGAGCTCGCCCGAGCGACCCCTCCTACTAAGGCATAATCGCGCCCCTCGCACGCCGAGGGGTCCCGCGGAGGCCTCGTCTCGTGCCGAGATTGCTGCGGAAAAACGACCCGTCGGAGGTGGTGCTAACGACCGTCACGCGAAGAGGGCCAGGAGCAAGGGCATATCCGGTGCAGCGCCGCATGCCGTGGGGGTCCGCATCGCTTCGCAGAAATGATCTCCTGAACTGGAGCCCCCACAGCGACGGCCGGGTCGCCCATGCCCTACCTCTCCTCCTCCTTCATCCTCTGTTTCTTTTCATTCGTCTCTTTCTCTTCCTTCTCACTTCTCACCCTCCGTTTCTTCTCACTCCTCGCCTTCTCTTTCTTCTCACTTCTCACCCTCTCTCCTCGCTCTTCTGCCCTTCGCTTCGGCTTCTCTTCAGCCTTCACCTCCTCCTTCTCCCCTTGCTTCGGCTTTTCTTCGCCCTCCACCTTCTCCTTCGTCTCCCTGCCGTTATCCCCCGGCCGGTCCTCGTCCGCCTCCCTTCGTCACCCCCGGTGAGCCTGGCTGGGACTCGCCCATCGAGGTCTGGAGGGAGTAGTCCTTGCGCACGTATCAGAACCTGTCCAAGGGGACCTCCGGCTCCTCCGCTACTCATCACTCTGTTGAAGAGGTCGAGGGATACTCCGAGGCGATGGCCTTTTTGCTCGAGGGGATTGCTCGGGTGAACAACTTCGTCCTCCGCGAGGCCGACAGGTCCTTGATGGCGGAGGAGTCCATTGACGCCTCCCGTCGGATATCAGCACTTTGGGGGTAGCTCGATCTCTCCCTTCACAGCGAGCGCCTATCCCAGGGGCGGATCGCGAGGCTAGAGTCGGCCCTGGCCAAGGAGAGGCGGGATCGCGTTTCCGCCAAGGTTGACTTGGCGGAGTTCAAAGCTCGATCGGGGCGGCAGATCGAGGAGTGCGAGCGGCAACTCTCCGCTCGCGGGGCTCTTCTGGAGGAGGACTGGAGGTGTCATCAGGAAGCCTTGGAGTTTCTCGCCACCAGGATGAGCTCGTCACACAGATTAGCGAGGCCATGGGCACCCCTGTTGTCGTGAAGGAGGGTCTGCCTTCCCGGGTTCGTGACGTCTTGCGGACACTCGTTGATGAGCTGGAGGCGGCTCGGGTCGAGGCGGAGAAGGAGCGTCGAGCTCGGCTGCGCCTTTTCGAGAAAGCAAGAGACAAGCTCGAGCGAGCCTCTGCCCGTTTTCGGGCTCTTGGGGACTCCGTCGAGGCCAACCGCATGGCGGCCTCCTACCAGGCTCACAAAAACGAGGTCAACGCGCTCCCTCCCGGGGCGCCGGTCGCGCTTCTCCGGGCCAAAGTTTCGGAGTGGGAGCAGAGCCGCATTCGGGAGGAGGCCCTCGCCTTGGCGCTCGAGGATGAGGCCGCGGCCGATCCCAATTCTCCCCCTCTGTCTCCTGGTGGCCTCCCGTCGACCGCGCCTCCTCGCTCGCCTCCCCTCGTCGTTGGGAGTCCCTCGGTTGCTTTCGGGTCGCTGAGCGAGCGAGAGACCACTGAGGCCTGATCTCGTCTTGGTGACTTAGGCTTTTTGTAGCTTGTAAATTTTGCTCTTCTTCTTTTCGATGTAGGGCTTTTGTCGGCTCTTGTAGGGTTTTGTTTGATTGTTGTGCTTGTAATTTTGTACCCCCTACTTGTAACTCATTGAGATTCAATAAAACAACCTTTTTTCTTCTTTAATTTTTTGTCTCTTACTTTTCTCCGCATTCGAACATGGCTATTTACCTGCTCGCCCCTTCGCGTTGCACTATTTTTCCATACCTGTTTGGCACTCCTCGAGGTTGTCTGTCTCGACGACCCTTATAATTGATGCGAGCAACTTTGGTGCTGATGCGGGTAGTGTTGGTGTGGGGAAGGTCAGCCCCTCTTTGTTTTATCAAGTGTAAGCACTTGGTAAAAGAAAGAGAAATCCACGCCTAACAAGCTGCTCAAGGTGGGGTTTTCTTCCTGCACGTGACGTCTGCACTATTCGGCTTATTTTATTACTTTTGGCGCGTCCCCTCGATTCCGCGACTTTCTCTCTCCTCATTAAAACGGATGCAGGTACTTGAGTATTGATGACTTTTCAGAACCTATCACTTCGAACGGCTCTTGGGTTCTTGCTTCTTTTTTGGCGATCCACGTGTCCTTTCGCAGGCCGTGGGGTCGAGACGCGTCGATTCGTGTAGCCTTGCCTCCTTCTATAAAGTTGGAAACCCTATCTCGCGGCATAGTTTTACTTCCTCCAAACCCCATATTCCTCTTCTTCATCTTTTTCGCTTAACTTCCTTTGCCCTATAAACGCGAGCGAATTGAGAGCTCGAGTCCGAGTTGGCGAACGAGGCCGCTCAGAAGAAGGTTTTTCGAGCTCAGCTTGCTGAACTCAAAGTCAAGACGGATCGTGAGATCGAGGATCTCAGCGCGAGCTTGGCTGCCCGCGAAGAAGCTCTAGCCGACGAGAAGAAGAGACATCTGGGGGTAGTGGGTGTGCTGAAGGAGAACGACGAGCATTTCACCCAGGTGCGCGAGATCTTGGGCGCAGCTGGTTCAGAAAGAGTGTCGTTGCCGGCGATGGCCAAGTCCGTTGTGGAAGGGCTCCGTGGCGAGCTCGCGGCGGCCCGAGCCTTGTCGGTGGAAGAACGCAATGCCCGGTTGCATCTCTTCGAGAGAGCGCGCACAAAGCTTGACAAAGCATCGGCTAGGTTCCAGGCCTTAGACTCGTCTATCAACTCTAATCGCCTCGCCGCGTCGTACCAGGCCAACATTGTGATGATCAATGCTCTTCCCGTTGGGGCCTCGGCCGAACTGCTCCGATCCAAACTTCCGGAATGGCAGCGGCTCGAGGACGAGAAGCAGGCGCAGGCTAACGAGTTTGAGAGGAGAGCCGAAGCCGACCCCGAGTCCCCTCCTCTCTCGTCGTGCAACCCCGCTCCGGCTGAGGGCGCCCAGCTCGCGTCTCCGGAGGTGTAGACTTTCTTCTTATGTAACCCGTTTTCTTACATGGATCAAACAGTATAAACTTCTTGTCTGTAATAATTTCTTTTGCTCGTGTATGATCTACTTCGAGTACTCGTTTTGACATTCTTATTTGGTGATATTTTATGACTGCTTATTAACCTGCCGTCTGGAAGATGTGTTTGACATATATATATTTTGAATGATGCCGATAGAATGATGCTTTCAGTAAATGTAGATACTTACATGGGCTGTGTAGATGTGATGGGATGTCCCCTTCCCTCCCCTTCCCCCTTTTTTTTATCAAAGAAATGGGGGTCTTGGCTGGAGGGGCTTTAGCTGTTCCTGTTGAAAAGTTTCTAACTCGCTCGCTCGGGAACCTTTGTGCTCGCGCGAAGTCTTTTGTGCTTGTGTGGGATCTGTTGTGCTCATATAGGAGTCTTTTATGCCCGCTAGGAGGCTTTTATGCTCGCTAGGAGGCTTTATTTGCTCGCTTGGGAGTCTTTTAATTGTACTCACTGGGAGGCTTTGATTGCTCATTGGGAGGATTTGATTGGCGATGTATGCCTTAAGTAACTTTTGGGCACTCTCGCCTCTTTATTTTGGGCACTCTCGCCTCTTTTTATTTTGGCCACTCTCGCCTCTTTTATGCTCGTTGTGGAGTCTTTTAATTGCTCGTTGGGAGGCTTTATTTGCTCGTTGGGAGGCTTTATTTGAAGATGGCTCCCTGTCTTTTAAAGATGGGCATCATCTGTATGTGCTCACTAGGAGGCTTTGATTGGCAATGTATGCCTTAGTAACTTTTGGGCACTCTCGCCTCTTTATTTTGGGCACTCTCGCCTCTTTTATGCTCGCTGTGGAGTCTTTTAATTGTTTGCTGGTAGGCTTTATTTGAAGATGGCTCCCTGTCTTTTAAAGACGGGCCTCATCTGTATGTGCTCATTGGGAGGCTTTGATTGCTCACTGGGAGACTTTTATTGGCGATGTATGCCTTCAGTAACTTTTGGGCACTCTCGCCTCTTTATTTTGGGCACTCTCGCCTCTTTTATGCTCGCTGTGGAGTCTTTTAATTGCTCGCTGGGAGGCTTTATTTGCTCACTGGGAGGCTTTGATTGCTCACTGGGAGGCTTTTATTGGCGATGTATGCCTTAAGTAACTTTTGGGCACTCTTGCCTCTTTATTTTGGGCACTCTCGCCTCTTTTATGCTCGCTTCGGAGTATTTTAATTGCTCGCTGGGAGGCTTTATTTGCTCACTTGGAGGCTTTGATTGCTCACTGGGAAGCTTTTATTGGCGATGTATGCCTTAAGTAACTTTTGGGCACTCTCGCCTCTTTATCTTGGGCACTCTCGCCTCTTTTATGCTCTGGTCGTATGTTTCAAACCTTTCGAACATATATAGATAATTTGCCAAAGCCATAACAGTGTTCTCGAATAAAAAGGTCGGGGTCCCCTTAAAAGAAAATTGACAGAAACGTTAAAGTGCTTACTATGATTTACGATAAGGTCAGGGAGGCGGAAGATGGTCTCTCCCTTCAGTAGAATTTCTTCAGGTGCTTCACATTCCATCTCCTCATCACCTTGGCGCCTTCGGTATTCTCGAGTTCGTAAACCCCTGGTCTGACGATGCTCGTGACCATGTATGGCCCTTCCCAACTCTGGCCGAGTTTCCCGGCGTTGGCCTCGGCCGTGTTTTGGAAGACTCGTCGGAGCACCATTTCTCCGACCCGGAAGCTCCTAGGGCGCTTGTTGTAGTAGCGAGCGACGACATTCTGATAGTTAGCGACGTGGACACTTGCCTGCTCGCGTCGTTCGTCTACATGGTCAAGCTGGTCGAGCAGGCCCTGTCCGCTGGCTTTCTCGTTCCTCGGGGCCAACAATTGGCGAAGACTCGGAATTCCCATCTCTGCTGGTATGACGGCTTCTATGCCATATGACAAGGAGAACGAAGTTTGGCCGGTGGCTGAGTGCGGAGTTGTCCGGTTAGCCCAGAGGACACCAGGGAGCTCATCGGCCCAAAGACCTTTCTTGGCGTCGAGCCTCTTCTAGATGTTGTCGGTGATCGTCCGGTTGATCGCTTCGGCGTTCCCGTTTCCCTGGGGGTACCTTGGTGTTGACGTGTGCAGCTTCACTCCCCATTGTGCACAGAAATTCCTGAACCTCTTCGAGATGAACTGCGAACCGTTGTCAGCGATGATCTCCCTTGGCAGGCCAAAGCGCGTGAAGATGTTTTTCCACACGAAACCTTCCACGTCGGAATCCTTGATGTTGGCGTATGCTTCCGCTTCCGCCCACTTGGTGAAGAAATCCGTGACTACCAACATGAACCTTCTTTGCCACATGCTTATGGGCATCGGACCGACGATGTCCATGGACCACTTCATGAAGGGATACGGGACGGTCACCGAGGACAGCTCCTCGGCTGGGCAATTTATAGCTGGGGCGTGTCGCTGGCACTTCTCGCATCTCCTGGCATGATCGGCGCAATCCGCCACCATCGTGTTCCAGAAGAAGCCCTGACGCTTGGCCTTTCTTAGCAGCGACCTCCCCCCGTAATGGTTCTTGCACTCTCCGCTGTGGATTTCTCCCATCACGTAATCGGCCTCTCTCTTGCTGAGGCACCTTAGGTAGGGTCCGGTGAAGCTTTTCAAGTAGAGCTTTTGTCTGATGATGGCGTATCTCGCGCTCTTGGTCTTGATCTTCCTCGCTTCCTGGCGATCATCTGGCACGATCCCCTCCAGGATATACTTCTTGATGGGCGTCCGCCAATCCTCCTCGTCGTCGTCCTCCACCACACCTCGCTCGTCGTTTTCCAGCTCCTCGTCCACGAGCTCATGGATGCTGACCTTTTCGGGAGATTTCCCTTGCTCCTCGCCTCCGCCTCGGGACTTCTTCCTCACCGGGCCTTCTTCCCTTCTTATACTTGGCCTCTCGACTGTTTCCACTGTAATGGATCGAAGCTCGCTTACTTTCGTCGTCGAGCCTAATCCTGCTAACGCATCCGCGTGGGTGTTATCCCCTAGCGTCACCTGTGTCAGACTAAAGTAGTCGAACTTCCCGGAGAGCGAATCCACAAGTGCCGCGTAAGCCTCCATCCTCTCGTCGCTTCTCTCCTATTCACCGCTGACTTGTTTGACGACCAGCTGGGAGTCTGAGAAGACGCTGACGTTCTTTACGCCGATTGCGAGGGCGGAATTCAGGCCTATGAGGAGGGCCTCGTACTCGGCCTCGTTGTTCGTAGCCCGGTAGGCGAGGCGGCATGATTTCTCGATGACCTCTCCCATGGGCGAGGTGAGTCTGACTCCGGCGCCTGCTCCTTACGAGGTGGCAGATCCGTCCACATGTAGCTTCCAGGTACCATCCTCATCGCTTAGATCGATGGGTTCCCTCGGGAGTTCGATAAGGAAATCCGCGAGGACTTGAGACTTGAGACTCGTTCGGAGTCTGTACTCGATGTCATATGCCCCGAGCTTAATCGACCATTTCGTGATCCGCTCCGACTGGTTTGGACTATGGATGATGGCGTGTAGCGGTCTGTCGGTCATAACGACGACGGGGTGCCCCTGGAAGTGGAACCTCAGTCTCCCCGAGGCATCGTAGACTGCCAGGGCTAACTTTTCCACCAGCGGGTACCTTGTTTCTACATCGAGGAGCTTCCGACTGATGTAGACCACCGGCTTTTGCTCTCCTTCCTCTTCTCGCACCAGCACCTGGCTGATTGCCTGGTCTGATACTGCGACGTATAGGTACAGGGTCTCTCCCGGGATTGGCTTCGTCATCATCGGAGGCGACGAGAGATACGCCTTCAGAACTTGGAAAGCTTTCTTGCACTTGTCGGTCCACTCGAACTTCTTGTTCTTCTTTAGCAGCTCATAGAAGACGAGCGTCCTGTCGGCTTTCCTCGAGATGAAACGGCCTAAGGCAGCGATTCTTCCTGCCAGCCTCTGCACTTCACGCCGGTTGCGTCGAGATGGCATAATTTTGATCGCCTCGATCTGCTCGGGGTCCGCCTCGATTCCTCGCCGGGTAACCATGTGGCCCAGAAATTTCCCCGAGGAGATGCCAAAGGTGCACTTGGAGGGGTTCAACCTCATCTGGTGTCGATTCAAGATCCCAAAGCACTCCCCCAGGTGTTCGATGTGCCTCTCCGCCTTCATCGTCTTGACAACCATATCATCGATATACACCTCCATGCTCTTTCCAATCTGCTCGTGGAACATCTTGGTCACCAGTCTTTGGTAGGTCGCACCGGCGTTCTTCAAGCCGAACGGCATCACCTTGTAGCAATAGGTTCCTTCCTCACTGATGAAGGCGGTCTTCTCCTCGACGTCTGGATGCATCCTTATTTGATGGTACCCCGAATATGCATCCATGAAGTTGAGGAGTTCGTATCCCTGAGTGGCCTCGACTGAGGCGATCGATGTGCAACATGGGGAAGCTATCCTTCGGGCAGGCCTTGTTGAGGTCGGTGAAGTCCACACAGACTCGCCACTTCCCGTTCTTCTTCTTGACGACGACCGTGTTAGCCAACCACTCGGGGTACTTCACCTCCCTGATGGTGCCCATAGAGAGTAGTTTGTCGATCTCCTCGTTGATTACCCTTTTCATGTCTGGTGCCATCTTCCTTCTCTTTTGGATGACGGGCCGATGGATCGGGTCGGTGTTGAGACGGTGGGCGATCACAGACGGATCCACGTCCGGCATTTCTTCGTGGGTCCATGCGAAGCTCTTCCGATTCTCCTTCAAGAAGGCTATCAACTTGGCCCTGACTTCGGGGTCGAGCTCCGCCCCTATACTGGCCGTCCGAGTTGGGTCGGACTCGTCGATGCAGACTTGCTCGACCGCCTCGACCTGCGGTCTTGGTCGCCCTTTATCAGCCGCTCGCTCCTCGAACGTCTCCGCTGCCGATGGCTCGAGGAGCGGGCTTGCTGGACCTCTCCCCTCGTGTCCTCGCGAGCCATTCCCCGACTCTTTGCCCACCTTGGTTGGGGGGGGAGGCTAGCTGCTATAAATCGGCAGCCTCTTCCTCGCTCACTTCTGCGGATGTCTTTTCTCCATGCACCTGTCGGTGGTGCATCATGTAGCAGACACGGTAAGCGTCCCTGTCGCCCCGTATCTCTTCTATCGTCCCAGCTTCTCCGGGAAACTTGATACATTGGTGGTAGGTGGAGGGTACGGCCCTCATCGAGTGGATCCAAGGTCTTCCCAGGATCACGTTAAAGTGCGAAGGTACGTCTAGGACCATGAACTCCACCATCCTCTTCACCCCTTTCGCACGGACCGGGAGGTGGACCGTGCCCAGGGAGATAGCCACATCTCCATTGAATCCGGAGACCTTCCGCCGCCGTCCCCCGATCTCTAGGCCCTCGATCTTCATCTTCTCGAGGCATTCGTAGAAAATGACGTCGACGGCGCTCCCGTTATCGACGAGGACCCGGCACACGTCAGCGTTACCGATCTCAAGCACGAGGACCAGCACATCGCCGTGCATCTTTGCACACTCTCCGGTCTCGACGAACTCAATCTTCGCCTGGGAGCCGGTCGCCATCGGATCCCCGCGGTTGTGCTCTTTCCCCCGACGCTGGAAAGCCTTGATGTTGTTCACGGAGTCGCCGCACAATTGCGACCCGCCCATGATCACCTCAATCCTGGCTCTCGTCGCCGGCCTGTCTTCTGCGACCCGATCCACCACTTGTCTTCCTGCCGTCGGGTCCCTCCTTGCTCCTTATGGAGCGCTTTCGGTGCCTCGCGCCTGAGCACCTTGCGGCCTTCGCCACATTCGATTATCATTCCTCCATGGCTCGCGCTGGTTTGGGGCCAAATCCCTCAGCTCCCCTTGCGCATACCTCATCTGGAGCTCGCGATTCAACATGGCGCACTCCTCGGTGGCGTGGCCGCTCATGTTGTGGAATTCGCAGAACTTGCTCGCGTCTTTCGGCCAGGGTTTCCTCTCGAAACCTCCTCGCCCTCCCGAGGGTCCTCTTCCTCCTTCGACGTGGCCCCCTCGTCCGCCAGAAAATCCTCCTAGGGTCGATACGAAGCCTCCTCGCTGGCCTCCTCTTGGCTCGCCCGAGAAATCTCCTCGCGGTCGGGCTTCCTCGGCAGGACCTCTCCTTTCTTCTACCTGATAGACTCCCTTTTAGGGGCCTCCCGACCCCTTTTCTCTCTGAGCGCTCCCCAGCCATCCCTATGCGCTATCGTCGCCCGGGCCTCAGCTTCGTCCCGATGTTCCCTCTTATCGGGATGCTTCCCTCTTCTGCCTTCTTCATGGATCTTCCTCAGCGCTGCTTCCTCCTCCTCGATTTCCATAAAAATCGAGGCCCGGTGGAGGGCGTCCTCGATCGTTGAGGGGTGCATCTTCGCCAACTCCGGTCGGAAAGGGGAGGTATAGAACAGGCCGTTCTTCAAAGCCTGGATCGCGATCAACCCGTCCAGGTTTGATATTCTGACCATGACAGCCTTGAACCTTTCGATGTAGTGGCGGAGCGTCTCTCCCTTTTCCTGGGCGAGGTTCCACAACATGGTTATCGTTGTGCCGCTCTGAACGTACATCGAGTAGTGGCGCATGAAAGCTGCGACGAGGTCGTCGATGGATTCCGAGGGTAGCTTGGCGAACCAGTCGCTAGCCGGACCTTGCAGGCTCTCGACGAATAGGCGGCAGAGGATGGCCTCTACCTTCTCCGTCTCCCCGGTGATTCGCTCCGTCACGATTCGGAACAACTTCACGTGGATGTTTGGGTCCGAGGTTCCTTTGTACGGCGTGATCTTGACTTTTGGGAGTTCTCCCAGCTCCACGCCGCGGATCTTGGACGAGAAAGGAGTGGCCCTCGCCTCTCTGACCATCCGGTCGATCTCCTGCGCCGAACTCGTCTCCTGGTGCACCCGGGACGAGACCTGTCCCATCCTGGACTCGATCCCCGAAGATAGTTCCTTTACCATCTTCCTTACTTCTTCTACCATGAGGGGAGTCAAGGTGGGACGGGCATTTATGGCCGCCGCCGGGTCTTCTTCCTTTGCTGTAGACGGAGTGAGCACGGTGGTCTGAAAGAGGTTTCTGTGGACCGGGGCTCCGGGCGCCGTCCATCCTCCCATCCCTCTGTTGGTCATGAACTGATTTAGGCGGGCCGCGAGTTCCCTGTTCAGCTCAGCTTCCTCCTCGGCCCTCCTGTTGGCCTCTTGCGTTGTTGCCAAGGCTTCGGCCAACTGCTGCCAGAGCGCTCCCGCCTCCGCAGTCTCCTCCTGACTCCCTCATGCGCTGCTATCGTTGTTCGCCATGTCTTCGGTCTTCACGAGCTTCCTGACTGTGAGATAGAAAAAGACAGAGCCCCACGGTGGGCGCCAAATTATAGAGGTCGGTTTTCGCCGAGGCTCTTTCAGTCACAAGGATTAACAACGATAATTTTATGTGCATGAAGGCCAAATTAGTGCGTTAATATCCTTGAGTTTTTTATGTATATGAGAGCTCGGTCTTTTCCGTTTATTAGCTTGGAAGCTTGTCAAAGAATCTAGACAATAGTGAACAGTGACGGCTAATATCTCTTTCTTAGGGTTTCGATTCGATCCTCTCTTTGTGGTCTTTACATTGGTATTTATAGTCTCTCTCTTTCGTGTGTGTCTTCTCTGGGGTCTGTCCCTCCATTAGGGTTTCCCCTTTTGGCTCGGCCTTCCTCTGACCGGCTCCGTGATTCCTTCCTGATCTTTACTTACTAAATCCCGTGATTGCCACTCTTTGGACTGACTCTCTGACGCCAAGTCTTCTCGAGCACGCTTCCGCTTTCCCGCTCTTTTCACAGCGATGACACTTCTTTAAGGCAAGACCCCCTCCGAGGAGAAAAAGGGGAATACTACATTGAGGGGATCGCCTCGCAGAAAAGCCTCTTCGCGAAGAGCTTTCCTCGCAAAAGATCCATCTTCCTCGCTCGGGGCTAGATCCTCTTCGTGGGGGTGAATCTTTCCCCTCGCATCATTGTCGCCAGCCGCGGGCCCCGCTTGCTTCTTTCTCATTTTGTTGTTTCGAGAGCCGAAACGACATGTGCTTATGTTAAGAGGAATTTGACGAAATCCTACCTTAACACCGATTATGGCTTGCACTTTATACGTTCTTTATTAGGTCTAGAGTTGTTACAAAATACAATATAATTATGTAGTCAAGCTCGATAGGTGAGTAAAACATTTCAATCCATTTTAGTGGATGTTATTGTTAAGTGTGAAATTTAATCTACAACAGATATCGCTATCGTTCTTGATTCAATTCATTTCGTGTATTTTCGATCCCATAAATAAAATTCGATTTTTATCGTTATTTCTGTCATTATTATTTATAGCTTACTTATAATTCTATTTACCACGAATTCTTAAAATCCACATAATATAAATAAGAACTATATCCTAACTTTAATCTATAATCTTGTGTCTGTTGAGAAAACAAATCCAACATCAACAACTCATACAATGAAAATAAGTAATATACTTGTGTTCTCTCTTGATTGTAAAAATATTAACTATCTAATATTTTCTCTCATAAACTAACGGTAACCAAGTCATAACATTTTCTTCTTCAAAGACCTTGGGAAATTAATTTTCATGTTCTTCACTGAGTAAGAGGAAGGTCTCTGTTAGCAATATTATTAATAATATTGAAATAAATAGAAGACAAATACAAGGAAATACGATATCAGAAATAGTAGAAAATAGCAAAGAGGTTGAGGCCCGTTGGACGATTTACTTGAAGCTTTTAATCGCCCTCCACAGGTGCTGGATTACTTGAGCGAAAGCCTCCCAGGATACAACAACTTCGAGACGATTCTAGCACCACTTGAAACGTCTCCGGCGAACTAGAACCAAAATCTGAACTTCCACCGGACTACAAAAAAGAACAATTTCGGAGTGGGAGAGAGAGGAGAATTTGAGAGAGCAATGCTATGTCTCAAATGTATTTTTGGTGTGTCTCTAGAATGAGGTCCGAAGGCACTATTTATAGGCTATAGAACTCGATTACAACCATGTAAAACGTCCAAAAATGTTCATGGTTAATACTCATTCAATGTGGTAAACGTCCATGTTAATGGCACCTACCTCCGACCATTAAACGCTCATGTAAATGCCTACCTAACTCGGCCATTAACTTCCTAATGCTCTTAACTTCGGCCACCCAAATGTTAAGTTAGATGAGTATGATTTTATTCCCAAAATGACGCACAAGTTATTTGAGGAAATAAAACTCATTTGAAGTGATTTTAGTAATAAAAAGATAAGATTGGGCCCGGAAATCCCGAAGGCCCAAGAAGAGCCCAAATTGCCAAGATCCAAAACCCGAGCCCAAGCCCGAGCCCAAGCTCGGCCCGGCGGCGGCGGCGCGTGTGTGCGCGAGGGTTTAGAGCTAACCCACCCACACTCTCCCCCCTTACACTTAGATGTCACTTTAAGGAGGGAAATCACTTATAAACCCTTCATCAACACACATTCCCAACTTATGTGAAACTCTTTTATTACACAACCTCTCACTTCTCTAAACACATATCATATGTGATTTTTAGCATTCTTTGAGCATCAATTTCTCATTCATTATAAACATGATTTTGGCAAATAAATACTCAATCTTATACCCATCGCAACGAGGAATAAGAATATGGAAAAATTATCCAATTCCGTTGAGGTGGACCCCACTCAAATATTTGACCGAAAATCTTTACACACTAGGTAAATTCTAATTTTTACCTATTATTCTAACAATCCCCCACATTAAATGACCAAGTCTACCATGCCATAAATTAAATGACTCAATAATATAAGCAGAAGAATCATTCTTATTAATTTCGGCCTTAATGGCAATTACATTCATCTTGAACATGTCATTCTTAATATAGCCTCTGCCCACATACATATCATTCTTTGACAATACAATCTTTTGAGACTCTAAAACCATCTTAAAACCATGGTTACATAGCATAGTCCCATAAATGAGATTCTTCCGTATGTCGGGCACATAGAGCACGTTGGTGAGCTTCAATTCCTTCCCGGATGTCATCTTGAGAAAGAAGCTCCCCATCCCCTTCACTTCAGATGTGGCGGAATTTCCCATGAACAACTTCTCTCCATTTTTCGATGCCTCGAAAGTGGAGAAGGAGTTCCTATCCGAGCATATGTGGCGGGTTGCTCCAGAATCCAGCCACCATTCCTTCGGGTTCGAGTCCACCATGTTCACCTCGGAGACCACAGCGACAAAGAGCTCTTCATCACCTTCAACGACGTTGGCTTCCTTCTTCTTCTTCGGCTTCCTGCAATCGGCAGCCCTGTGACCTTCTTTGTCACAATTGAAGCACTTGCCAGCGAATCTCGGCTGGTGCTTCTTCTTCTTGAAAGAACCTCCCTTTGGCCCAAGCTTATGAGCGGGTTTCTTCCCCTTTTAGCTCTCGCCATGCTCGATGATGTTAGCCCTCTCGGATTGAGTCTTGAACCTCTTGTCCGAGCCGCGGTTGTCATCCTCGATGCGGAGACGCACAACCAAGTCTTCAAAACTCATCTTCTTTTGCTTGTGCTTGAGATAGTTCTTGAAGTCTTTACACCCCGTGGGTAGTTTCTCGATGGCCGAGGAAACTTGGAATGACTCGCTTATGGTCATCCCTTTTGCATGAATCTTGTGGATGATAAGTTGCAGCTCTTGCACTTGACTCACCACGGTCTTCGAATCCACCATTTGATACTCGAGGAAACGGCCCACGATATACTTCTTTGAGCCTGCGTCCTCAGTTTTGTACTTCCGATCTAGTGAATCCCAAAGATCTTTGGAGGACCGTTTGGAGCTATACATGTTGTATAGCGAGTCGTTAAGAGTATTCATTACCGAATTCCGACACAAGTAGTCGGAATCAATCCATGCACTAAACGTCATTAGCCCATTGCGATCGGTTTCGTCCTCACGAGGAGTCGGTGGATCTTCGGTCAAGAAACGCGCAAGACCAAGAGTTGTCAAGTAGAACAACATCTTTTGTTGCCAACGTTTGAAGTTCAACCCCGTGAACTTCTCCGGATTTTCGCCGGTATGACGGTGGACACTCGTGCCACAGAACCGCTCGGACCGTTCACAGTCATAGAGGCCATTGGTTGGACTAGACCCGCAGGTCCGTTCCCGGCCGTAGCCGCCATCAAGTTTTGACCCAAGGTAACTGGAATTTGACCGATCATGGTCGTGGTATTTCCCGCGGTGAGATTTTCGGTGGTACTCTCATCGTCATTCACATTGGTCGTGTCATTGATGGTCGACATATTTCTCTACAAAAGAAATCAGTCTATTAGAATAGGATTTCAACCAAATCCAGAAAATAAGTACGTTTCCTTGCAAACTGTCTAAAAGAATAAAAAGCTTCAAGATTGTTAGCAATATTATTAATAATATTGAAATAAATAGAAGAAAAATACAAGGAAGTACGAAACCAGTCAAATATTTGACCGAAAATCATTAACACACTAGATAAATTCTATTTTTTACCTATTATTCCAACAGTCTCATTGTCCACTACATGATTCAAGTATCCTCTGAAATTCTTGTACGCGTTGGGCATTGCCCTAATCTTGTTCGAGCTTTTGGAATCTTGAAAACTTTTTATTCTTCTCAAACACATTCGAAGATCTTTTGAATATAGTTTGAGGTTTGTTCTAAAATTTAATGTCTTTTGAATTGTGAGGTTAGACTTTAGAGCCATTCAATGCTAGGTAAGCATACGACAATCTTAAATAAAAATAAGAGTCTATTAGCTAAATAATCAGAAATAAGTTTACCAATTTCTGTATACTCAATGTTATGTTAATTTTGCGTAAATATTAATTGAACTTTATTTACAAAAAAATTTGGACTATTTTTGCCTTTTTTAATTCTCACCTACGATTACCGCTCAAATTTAAGTAAACAAAATAAAATTAAAAGAGAGCATATTCAAATAGGAAAAAAAGTTTCCGAGAAAACATTTATGTTGACGGTGTGAAGGGTATTTCTGATCCAATAATCTTGTAAACAATTTCAATTGGGTATTTACACAAAATTAACGAAATGTTGGGTATAATGAAATTCATAAACATAAATATGGGTAAATAACTAATTTTTTGTAAAAATAAACATATATATATATATATATATAAATCCTTAAGTGATTTCTCTTTTCCCTCAAGTTTACCTACTACAGTACCAGAGTGAATATGATCTCCACCACACATCCGTAAGGCTTTAGCGAGAACGCAAAAATGTATACCATGATTCTTATGTCTATCAATACCTGCATGCATTGCACGATGAATGTGAAGAAGTAGACTATTGTCTCGGCAATAATGAGTCAGGGTCGTATTTGCAGTGAACCCTCCAGTTAAGTAATCATGCATTACGATCGGAACGCCCAATTCTCTAGCAAAGACTACTCTTTTCATCATTTCTTCACATGTACGCGCAGTAGCATTCAAATAATGCCCTTTGATTTCACCTGTTTCAGCCTGGTGATTTATAAATAGCTTCGGTACAAAATAAGAAACGGTCTCTCCAACGCATAAAGGGTTGGGAATTTACATTCTTATCATCTTTGGTAAAATCAAGTCCACCGCGAAGACATTCATAAACAGCTCTACCATAATTCTTAGCGGATAACCCCAATTTTGGAGGAGCATATATGCTGTAATAATCCCTGTGCATTTTTAATAAAAAGAACCCCCTACCCTTTTTTTAGTACTTATTCCTGGATAATAATTGTTAAAAAAATCTATATTTTTTAATGATATATTCTGTTAAAGATAGACCTTCGCGTAAATTGCTTTGAATAGGTGAATCAATCATTTGTCCTTGGGGATCCGACATTAATCCTCTCATACCTACTAATTGGTGCACTTGAGATGCATTTTCCCTCGCTCCCGAAAAGGACATCAAATCGACTGGGTTAGAAGGATCTGTCATCCGAAAATGATTAAGAAGGGGCACGTCTTTTTTTTCTACACGTAGGATCCGATTTCTATTGTATCATTGATACTAACACGAATTGAACCATATATGGCAAGA
Organism: Urtica urens; assembly: GCA_958296335.1. Classification (NCBI taxonomy): domain Eukaryota; kingdom Viridiplantae; phylum Streptophyta; class Magnoliopsida; order Rosales; family Urticaceae; genus Urtica; species Urtica urens. Next base: position 1,275,927 of record OY282530.1, on the reverse strand, counting down.
AAAAGTTTGATTCAGAGGGAGAAGAAGAGGGTCAAATTAGAACAGAAATATCATTTGAGTCGTAGATCCTCAAAAAAAGAAATAAACAAAGCTCAATCTTTGCGTGAGAAATGGGAAATTGCAAATACACATCCACTGGAATTAGCTTATCGACCCCCCGAACAGTACTATAAGAATCGGTACTGAACATCCCCCCTATTATTGTACATGCTCCCGTAGCAATAACATATTTTGGTTCCGGTATTTGTTCATATAATCTCACTAAAGAAGGAGCCATTTTCATTGTTACTGTATATAAGTCTAAAAATCATATGAACTGAATTTTAGACATGAAATGAAAGCATAAGAACTCAACAGAACCTACCCCCTCTTTCTTTGGGGGGTTCCGTTGAGCTCGTAAAAATAAGGCTTTTCTTCGTATAGCAGACAAATTGCAACGAAGCTCGATCAAAACAACTTTCTTCCATGGAGGAAACAAGTTCTGCTAGCGATCAGAGGTCATTGACTACATAAATTCATCTCACCAAATTTCAGGCCACCGATGAAATATACAACAATCGAGGATGAAAGAATTGATAATATCAATTATGAATTCTCGGATTGGAAGCAACAAGATCAATTGATTTTGTCCCGGCTTTTCTAATCAATGACGGATGGGCTCATGTCTAAGTTCTTGAAACTACATCTCAATTGCTCACCTCGTTGGAACATTTTTTTGGTTTTCAAGTTCGAGCAAAGGTTTCTCACTACAAACAATCTTTACAAAGTACCAAGAAGAACGATCTTTCAGTCAGTGAATTTATTATGAAAATCAGGAATTTCGTTGATCTGTTAGCCCTAGTCGGTTATTCGACAACAGAAAGGGAACAAATACATGAAATCTTGAATGGATTACCTGAGGAATATGAGATGTTCATAACATCAATCAAAATGAGGATTGATCCGTATACTGTCACAGATCAGGAATCCCTACTCCTCAATCATGAAGAGATGCTCGAGAGGAAACATGGCAATGACGTTCTAGGTCAACAACCTACAGCAAATATGGCAAGAACGAATTAACAAAACAGAAGGCCATTCAACAATAATTACCAAAGCTGGAACAAAACACACGGAAGAGGAAACTACAGCAACTTTCAAGGTCGAGGAGGCAATTTACAATACCGAGGAAGAGGACGCGGAAATCAAATCTCAGGAAGGTCCCTTTGGTAAAACAACAAGGTGCAGTGTCAAGTTTGTGGTAAAATGGGGCATGTTGCCACACAATGCTATTACAGATTTGACCACTCTTGGCTCGGTCCACACCAAATGCTAAGTCAACCTCAAGCAAGCCAAGTTCAAGGGAATGTAGCGCAAGTAATTCAAAGCAACAACAGCAACGATGCTCACATCCCTCAACCTGAAATTGATGAACATGGGTCATAATTTCGGCACGATAATGGTGCCTACGCAATGTCAGCAATGCTCACTCCTTTCAAGATGGAAATTGGTACACTCAAGGTGAAAATGAGTCGTATCCAGATTCGGGAGCAATGAACCACATAACCGCTGATGTGGGAAACCTGGCGTCAAAGTCAGAATATTAGGGCACAGGCCATGTCCATATGGGTGATGGTAAGGGAATTCAAATTCACAATATAGACTATTCTTGTTTTAAGTGTCCCTATGTGCAAGATAAAATCCTATGCCTAAAAAAACTCTTACATGTATTCAAAATAACCAAAAATCGCATGAGCGTTTCAAAGTTTGCCCGAGACAATTATGTTTTCTTTGAATTTCGACCTAATTTGTGTTTTGTCAAGGATATTAACAGCAATGCAGTCTTGATGAAAGGGAAGCTCAAAGATGGACTATATGTGTTTGAAAATTCACAGCTCAACCTCACAAAGTCAAGCCATACACAACTTACAAAACCAAACACTACAAATTCGCCAAACCAAAAAGTCAACTATCAGAGGTACTAGAATCTGTCAGTACCTGTAACGTTTTATAGTCAAAATGTATATCATCTCCGATTTGTAATGTTGTGTCCACTGTACATGTATTTCAAAATTGGCACAACAGACTTGGTCACCCCTCTGAAATAGCGATCAAGAATTTATTGCAACAGTGTAACATTTCAAAATCAAATAAAATTACCTATTTTGTTTGTCAAGCATGTTGTCAAGGCAAATTTCACAAATTACTTTTCCCTTCTTCAAACACAAAACACGCTAAACCATTAGAACTAATACACACTAACGTATCGGGACCATGCCCAACAACTTCAACAAACGGATACAAATACTACATCCATTTCGTAGACAGTTTCTCCATTATATACCTGGGTCTATTTACTTAGAGCAAAATCAGAAGCCCAGCAGGCCTTTAAATAGTTCAAAGCTCAAAAAGAACTTCAATTAGGAACCAAAATTTAAGCCATTCAAAGTGATTGGGGAGGGGAATACAAGTCATTCACAAACCTACTCATAGAGTTAGGAATTCAACACAGGTTATCATGCCCACACGTTCATGAACAGAATGGTTCCGCGGAGAGAAAACATAGAAACTTTGTCGAAACAGCCCTCACACTTCTCTCACACTCATCTTTACCTTTCAAATTTTGGGATGAAGCTATTAGAGCATCAGCTTACATCATCAACAGACTTCCACACCGATCCTAAACCAAAAATCACCACTCAAATTTTTGTTCAATAAAGAACCTTACTACCTAAGTCTCAGAACCTTTGGATGTTTATGCTATCCCGATATAAGACCATACAACCAAAACAAATTCAACTATAAATCCATTCCATGTACTTTCCTAGGTTATAGTCTCAATCACAAAGGGTTCAAATGCATGTCAAAAAGTGGTAGATTCTATATATCGAGAAATGTGATTTTTGATGAAAATAAATTTCCTTTTGCTGAAAACCACACACAACCTATCTCAGCAACACAAAGGAACTCAGACACACATCCACTTCAAATCATAACCACATTTCAAAATCACCAAAACCAATCTCTTCCAAACACCAAAACAAATATTATCTCGAACCCACAAGACACATCAACCCCAGAAAATTCAAACCCTAATGCCCTGATAAGCCATCTTGTACAACAGGAGATTGAAAACAATAGCTTACATGTCAATATGAATAACCTTGTGTGTCTAGATGTTCTTTATCAGATGTGTTTCCGGAGGCTGAGATAGCCTCGACTTATCCTATGGTCACAAGGTCCAAAAATGGGATTTTCAAGCCCAAAATCTTGTTATGCATAGAGAACCATCGACAGCAAAAGAAGCAGTTGAACTACAAGAGTAGAAAGATGGGATGGACCAGGAAATCAAAGCTCTTATGAAAAACAATACATGGAGGCTTGTTGATCTACCGCCTGACAGAAAGGCAATAGGTTGCAAATGGATATTCAAGCTTAAAAAATATCCAGATGGCACCATATTGAGACACAAAGCGCGGTTGGTGACACAAGGGTACATTCAAGTCCCTGGCTTTGATTATGAAGAGACTTTCAGCCATGTTTCCAAACCATCAACAATTAGAGTCATCCTGACAGTTGCAATGCAAAACAAATGGATTATTCATCAAGTGGATGTGAAAATTGCATTTGTCAATGGGGATTTAAAAGAGGAGGCATATATGAAACAACCATTTGGGTTTGAAGATCAACAGAAACCACAAGCGGTGTGCAGACTCATCAAATCCTTATACGGGTTAAAACAGGCACCAAGAGTCTGGTTTGAAAAACTACAAGACGTCCTCACAGGTCAAGGATTTACACCCTCAAGGTCTGATAACTCCCTATTCATATAGCACACATCTACACTGACTATATACATTTTAGTCTATCGTGACGATATGTTATTAATAAGAAACAATGACGTGGAAGTCAATCAGCTAATCCAACGACTGGATGCTCAATTCTCACTGAAAGATCTGGCTGAAGTGAGTTATTTTCTCAGGCTGGAGGTCAAGAAAATTGATACAGGCTTATTTATGTGTCAATCAAAGTACATAAGAGACCTTCTCTGCAAAGCCTCAATGCAACATGCAAAGGTAGAAAGGGCTCCATTGACATCAGGTCACAAATTTTTAGACTACGGCAGTCCTAAATTTGATGATCCGAGCATGTATAGGAGCATTGCAGTACGCCACAATGACTCGCCTAGAATTATCTTACAGTGTCTCAAAGGCCAGCCGGTTTATGCATGATCCACTTATAGACCACTGGAAATCTGTGAAAACAATTCTAAGATACTCAAGTGGAACTATCAACTACGAAATCAACTTCACGAGATGCAAGCAGGGCACAACTATGGCTCTCAAGGGAATTTGTGATGCAGACTGGGGCTATGATACTGTTGGCAGAAGATCAACGTCATGACAAGTTATGTTTCTAGGGTCAAATCCAATTTCCTGGCATTCCAAGAAACAGAGCACGCTGTCCAGGTCTTCAACAGAGGAGGAATATAGAAGTTTGACAACGCTCACAACCGAGGTTATGTGGACAAAGAACCTTATGTCAGTACTGCATGTTGAAAGTCCACGCACTCCAGTTTTGTGGTTGACAACATTAGCACAATCAACCTCGCTGCAAATCTAGTACTCCATGCCAGGACGAAATACATCGAAATGGATCTGTATTTCGTGAGAGAGAAGATATAAGCACAACTCATCAAAGTCCAACATGTGCCCACGATTGATCTGTTGGCATTTATGCCCACAAAGGAGATTTTTGATATTAAATACTCTTGTATTTGTTTTGTTTTGAATTTAAATAAAGATTGAATATCCATTTTTATTTAAGATTGTGCTTATGCATTAATGTCTACGCTCTGAAACTGTCATCAAAGAAAGAAGTGCTAAGTACAGACTTGACAAGATACCTTCTTATGACTAGTTTAAATAATGGTTCGCAATCTAACGATCGATCGGGAAATCGATTCCAAGTAATGATTGTTAGAATGAATTAAACGATATCTTATCTTGTGATATGGAGAGTTGTGACTCTGTGATTCATTCTTGATATCTTGATGAAGATATTGAACAAGACCTGTGAAGTTTTGAAGTTCGAGATAAAACCGTTTAATCACTCGAAACCTCAAACTCACATACGAGGGGTATTTTAGTAATTACCTAAATCTTGAAGTGAGTACATATCTTCTTGTAACACTTTATGACATTTGATTTGTCAATGGGCCATGGCTAAATGAAGTTTCATTGACCCGACGGTTGGTGTCATAATACTGTTTCGTTGAAATATGTGATTCACAGATATGGAATTTGTGTTGAAACAATGCTGAGGCATTAATATCACACCATGCTCTGTTATGAGAGTGTGAGCGAATAAACCATGCCTGGTATTCATCAAATAAAGAATTCTTTGAAATAAAACATGTGATATGTTGAGACATCTCACTTTATGTTTTTCTCGTTCACAAATAACAGAGGACTTGGTGAAATAATAACTCAGGGGTAAAACGGTAATTTTATATTCCTCTGAGTTAATGATACACACAAAGGGTAATATCGTAAAATACACCGTGGACTTTGTGAAGAATAGTTTTATCACATCAAACGAAAATATAAACGCATATGAACTTAGAGATGTTCAATATTGGTCCTTTAGTGGAATCGACTAATATTAAGAATTAAAAGTTGGAAAAAGTTTGTGAACTTTCATGCCCGATCTTTATTCTAAAGCTTCGTTCATGTGGATCCATAAGGTCTCAATGATAGACTCTCGGACGAGATATTGGTGAACAAGAAATGATTGATTTTCTCATTAAACGTAAATTGTGATTTACGTTAAGAAAATTATTTTCTAAGTAATTAAATAAATAATTGGTTATTTATTATTACATTTATTTAACGAATCATATTATGTTATTATATTGAAAATAATATAATTTGATGATTCAAATAAATAAAAGATGAAAATAAACATTTTCTCGTTTCGTACTACATTGTTTAGTATGAAAATAATTAATGATTTGTCATTAAATAAATGAGATGTTCTAAATTAATTAAATATTATTTTAGAAATAAATCGAAAATATTTGGGAGATGAATTAGACAATATGGCCGGCCACTTATGATGCATAAGTGAATTGGAAAATTGTTTAAATGAATTTTTGGGCTTAAGTTGGATTAATGGGCCATTAATTGTTTTTGACCTAACTTAAGCCCATTCTCCCTGAAATAAAAGGAATGCTCTTCTCTCGCTCCCTTGACCTAATTCACACGCTCATCTCCCCCTCTCCCTTGTGTTGGCCGATTATTTTCTCTCCCCAGGGAAGAAAATACACGGCCAAATTTCCCAAAGAGAGAAATTGATAAGCCTTTGTTTTATTCCCTTCTCCCCTTGTTCCCACGAAAGAGGCCACCCTCTTTGTCTCCTAAAATCCCTTGAGTATTATCATTGACTCAACTTGTGGTTGTTTGAGTGATTTTTCTCTCCCCAAGGCCGGCCACTTTTGGAGCAACGAAGACTCGACGATTTTGAGGATCTCCTAGACGCGCGTGGTGTAGAGGATCGGCCGATCACTTGGACGCACTCCGGGATTCACTCTCGCAGATCCGAACCCTATATGTAAGTGTCCCTTAAACGAATTGGATCTGAATGATATGATATTGTAGAATGATTATATGTATTTAGATTGTTCGTTTGCATGCTTAAATAAATTTATTAATATGATTATAAATTTGTTGACATGTTAGGTTAGATTTAATGATATGGTTATCGAATATGTTTTAAAATGTTTCAACATGTTAAATTGAATTATGAATTTCCGCCATATATTGATATGTTTCATAATTAAATTAGGTTAATTGTTAACTAAATTCCAACATCATCAAGTTGCATATGTCCTCACGAAGCCACTGTCCAGTGCAAATTTTGAAGTTTTGCGCTCCAAACTCAAGGTTGTTGATTCAAGTATCGTGAGTTTGCAGGGGAGTGTTAACCACTCTGAGCTGGCCATGTAACTGCCAACTCAGCTACAACAATAATGGTAGTGTTGTAATTTAATTTACGAAGCAGTTAGAGTTAGTTATAACAGTTAGCTAGTTAGCTTAATATAAATACTGTAAATGTAACTAACTCATTCATAAATTAAATCAGTTGTTCATTGATCATCATCATCGTTCTCAAATCCTCTCTACTCTCATTTCATTCTCAAACACAATATTATTAGGGAGAATTTTGTAGATTTGTGTGGTTTATGAACTTTTTTAGGAAATGTTTGTGATTAGGGTTTTCATGGATGAGCGGCCGGTGAGAAAGTTGGAATAAGAGAAAGATTATGGTTGCACACTTTTTATATCACATTCATGAATGAACTAATTTAGTTTAGTTTGGGCTCGATAAATAAAAAGAAATTGGAAAAGAAAAAAAAATGAATGAATTATAGTTTTTTGAAATGTTGATAATATAAGTATAGACATAAAAAATGAGAATGGTTAAATTTATATATTTAAATTTTATTTTTTGTGATTAAATCTGAATTAATATGAACTTATTTTAAAAAAAATATTTATATACATTTATACATTTTAAATTTGCTAGTAAAATAGTGTAACAAGAATAATTATATAATATTATATTGTTCTGAATGAAAATAAATCATATTTATAAAGAAAAATAACATTGTATATACAAGTTTTTATCAAGGGAATGTGGACAAAACAATTTACTATTGTTTTGAGATCTTTTTTGGAGATGTTGTGTGTTGTAACTTGAAAGAGATAATACGATGAATTTAGGTCAATTAAGTATTATTATTTTGCCATCAAAGTAAATATTCAAATTGTTCTTTCATTCCCAGTTCGTCTAATTTTAGAAAGATAAGTTTATGGTGGGTCTCGTGAATTCTAATCCTTATTAAGATCATATTTTCTAATTTTTTGTATAATAAACGCAAAAAATAATAAATCCATTTACTCAAATCTTTTTAAGTTGTTCTACAATTCTTAAATATTTCCCCAAGGCTTAGATGACAAAAGGTCATTTGTTACAAATGTTATCGATTTCCGTGTTCAATTTCAGTCTAAATGAGTGAGCTAATAAGAAAATACGAAAAGTGTTAAGAATCTCATATTAAACAGAGAATATATGATAAAATAATTATATGAATATGTTATTTTGTCATTCTAAATTATTATTGAGATAATCTTGCAATCACTTTGTTCGAGTGATAATCTCGCCGAAAAAGAAATGAGATGAAACATTATGATACCAATCATACAAATATCAAATGTTATAACGCCGAAACAATAATAAAAGGCAGACACGATATTGCTAGCTAGGAATGATATGAGAATGACACTGCAATAGAGTATTAGCATAACAATAATATAGTTTATCGAGTAAGTAGATCGATAATCAAGCAACATTTAGTTTCGTGTGCTGACAAACAAAATATCGCGACTTTTTACGTACGGTTCAGAAAGCACATGTACGTAGCTTTGAAAGGACCAATAATTTAACCACACAAACATAATGCCAAATTATTAATTATGTAAAATATACGTTTTTAAAATGTAAAGAACGTGCGAGAGAGAAGGTGGTGAGAAATTAGGATTGTGTACTTAATGGCATACATTTCATGGGCAAATTGTGGGTGTTCAGATTCTGTTTTGGTATGTTTTGCATCCTCTTCAGGGGACATTACAGCTGTGCTAAATGGGTCACTGCACTTTTTTTTTAAATATTATTTTTAATATACGTATATGTATACATGTAAATGTATATCTATAGGCTTTTAGCACACGTATGTTCTCTATATAGTATATATGTGCATATATTTTTTGTGTTTTCTTTTTTGACTTTGAATGAATCTTGTGTTTATCTGTGTATGAATATTCACGTGTGCATGTGTGCATGAGTAGATATGCGTTGGCGAATACAAATTAAGGTTTGAAAGACGATACATAATCGATTTGGAATCAAATGAGTGTGTTATATAATTGTTGTAATCCATCGATCATACCCTGAAAATTTATAATACATTATGTATGTTTCGTTTGCAATGGTTTGCGAGAATTTATTTATTTATATGAATACGTGTGGATTTATAGTATTTAAGCTAATGGAACAAATTCATAATCTTTTTTTAAATTTTTTTTTATATATTTGGTAGGTGTAGTTTCTTGAAAAATTGAAATGTAATTTTACGTCTTCCTTGGTGAGTTTTAACATTTACATTGTGAACAATATTAATAAATGGAATAATAATTTTTTACAACAAGTATAGTGTTGCTTACAAAGTGTCGTTTGTGTTAATGGTGTTTTAATACTGATATAAATAATGAAATATTTCACATTAGTGGGGTCCTGCCTATAAAACATGACCACAGATTTATTTGCGGTTTAATTATTAGGAAAATTAGTTTTGATGGCTACTAATCCGCGATTCAATTAATTAAGAAGAGTAGTTATTCATCAAATCAGTCCTTAATCATCTATAGTTATTTTAGTAGTGGAGCCAGCTCATCTTGTTGGATAATTACATTTTTCTAAACGTTATATCTTCATATATTTATTAAAGCTCTATAGTCTTATAAAACAATTCCATTTTGGATATATCAAAGGTTTTGTTAACAGATTAAAAATATACACACAGATTCGTTTATATATTGTGAACAGTCCAAAATATCATTAATTCATTTATATATTGAAAACATTTTTTGGAGTATTTTTGTCTCCAAACTTTTGTAAGCAATTTTGTCTAGCTATTTTCAATCTATTAACGGAATCTTTGGTATATCCAAATTACACATAATTTACACGGCTATACATCAAAATTACCCTATATTTATTGTAGTTGTGGTATTCATAGCCTTTTTAATTGGAAGATAAAAAAGCATATGTTTTCATTTTATAATTTTTAGTGCATATTAATATCTATAATTATTATAAAGTATTATTTATATGTAGATTCTTATTAAATAATTTGAAAGGGTTTAAGTTTTGAAAAATATGATCAACTAAAACACTTGATACATATAAATTTCATTTTACAATGTTTTAAATATTTTTTGGATTTTGCTTAAAAAAATCATTCATGTATTCATGTACGGAAGTTTATAAATCATGATCCCTAATTTTGAATTATTATCTAAACAATGGTTATAATGAAATTCATCGTTTCTAAAATTATTTGGCGAGTTTATTTGTTTCTAACAAAATAAATTAAGAATAGTGAAATACTGATATAACTTAAATACGCATTATAAAGAAAATAATTACACTTGGATTTTCCATTATATAGAACTCTAACTGTTTGTACAACTTAATCACATGCTTCGGTAGAGATACTTTGTCTCTCTACAACAACAACACATGTATATCCTAGCGATATCATATATATAGTACACCCCAAAACCCAGCTCAGCAACATGATTCACCATTTTCGCAACAAACCCCAAAACAAAAACGACATGAGATGAGACCAGCTAATTACCAGTTAACCCCTAACAAGTAAATAGATTTTTAAGGTAAACAGTATCCTATGCCCTAATCTGCGTTCCACGTGGCGATCTGACCCTGAACACGTGCTCTTCGCCGGTGCATTTGTCCACTCGCACAACCCAACTATGAGAACCGGACGATCTCCTTCCGTTGATCACCCTTGTGGCTTGATGATAATCATGATTATTATTACTATTATTATTATTGTTGTTGTTGTTGTTGATTCTAGTGACCAAAAGGCCTTCTCCGATGGGCAAAAGCTGAGTTCTCCAACCCAAGACGGTGTTGTTGCACCTCCAAAGGCCTCTTCTCATGGCGTTGTGACCCACCACTACGGTGACAGCGCCGTCACTCTTCTCCATCTGAACCGCCCTGATGATCCGCTCGTGATTCTCCAGGTGGCAGTCGACGAGGACGAAGTCGGCGAGGCTGTAGTGGGTCATGAGGAGAGTCTGGGCGTCGCCGATGACGAACTCCACGTGGCACACTCCCAGGGCGAGAATGAGCTCCTCCGATCGGTCGAGCTCGTCCGTGCCGCGGAGAATGCACACCACGCGCCCTCCGGTTTGGTGTGCCGCGGCGACCAGGCCCAGCGTCGTGGGGTCCACCGGGCCAGCGCAACAGGCCACCATCAGCTGAGCGTTGTTCCCGGCCGCCAAGGCTGATATGAACTCCACTTCGTCTGGTTCGTTTTGTTTATTTCCCTATTTTGAACAAAAATAAACAATGATTAGAAATTAAGCTTATATAGTAATAATAATGCAGGGTTGATAGAAATAGAATATTAAGCGAGCCTCACCATTTTTAGGGTTCTGAGGTAGGCTTTTGTGGCGTTCTCAGCAGACCATAAACCAGCCATTTTAGATGTATGTATTCTTCTTCTTTCGTCTTGTTTCGGAATGAGAGAGATGTTATATTTGTGCTTATTACTTTTCTTAGGGTGTTATTGGTTTGGTTTGGTTTTCTTATTGGAGAGAATGGGGTTTATATATATATATGTGGAAAGCTATTGGACATTCAAAGGACGGACTGATACAGTTTGTTTACAGAGACACCAAGCAAGCTGTCTCAATCCAACTTGGCCATGTTTTTTCAATAATTTTTTAAGTGAACCCCAACTGGCTAGATATGACAATACTATATTTTTAATTATTATATTAAAAAAAATCTCAAATTTGATGGAAAATTATTAAAATACGGATTACACGGAGCTCTACTTATTTTTTTTTTACATGCTTGGACAAATCAAAAATTCTAAGCGAGCTTCCAGGAACACAAGTGTATTATTATTTTAAATTATTAAGTAGTACTTTTAGGCTATTTTATTTGTAGACTAATTATTGGAAAATGATTCAACATTGGTATCAGTTTAGCTAGAAAGGTACCGTATGAAGGCTCCACGCAATTAGTAAGAAGTAATAAGTCAAGCAAAGATAAGCTGTACTTGTCCAAATAATTAAGGACAACGTCGTATAATCAACTCATTATTGTTTTATAGACAAATAAATCAGGCCCGCTTGTTAGTTGAGGAACACCCAACAAACTTGTACTATATAAATCGTGATAAAATGAAAAAAGAGAGAAACAAAAATCATTTAGATTAGGAGTTAGTCACGCGTATATATTGATTTTTAGGCTTCTGCTTATAGATATATGTATATATAGATATATAATATACTAAATATTTAAAATGACACATATTTAATTTAGCTATTTTTTATTTACTTCAACTCATTATTTATCACGCCAAGCAGTAAAGTTTTCAAATTATGCAACAAATTTGTAGATATTTTAGGAAGTGGGAGTAATTTTCGAAATAAATTCACATTGTTAAAGTATAAGCTTGCAAAATTATAAAAATCAAAATATTAGTTTTAAGAAAAATAATAATTAAGTACATTACATATCAGTGTAATTTACCCATATTATATAATAAAACTCTTGTAAAAGAAAACTCTTATAAAGAGTACATTATCAGCACTTAGTACATTCTCTCGCAGCTGGTTGAAATCCAATAATAATACACATTACTATTATGCATTATTAATCGTAATATTTAAGTTGTTAAGATATGTTTTGGTACATTATATGAATACGATGTTAATTAGCTGGTTACAATATTTTAACTTATGAGATTGCAAGGTCTCATCTTTTGCCTCCTAAAAGATTAGCATAGATCTAGATCCGATCCCAGCTTTGTATAAAACTTAAACGCATAGAGACACAAAAAGACATGATTCATTAATAATATTGTCCCACGGTCTCTCACTTGTGAATTAATATAATGTGTCCCATTGTATCAAATTATTACTATTATAATAATTACTATTGAGATATCAAATTAAACAAGTTGGTCCAAACTCATTGACGTCCCACTAATCTCGCATCTTGATTATTACTTGTCTTGTAGCTTTCATAGTTCTTCTTTTGTCCATTGGATGAATTTGATCACTTCGCATAAAAATAGAAAAAAATAAAATAGAAGCCACGAACAAAACTGAGAGAAGTTATAACGAATGAAAAGGGAATGAGTAATAGGGAATGTACGACATCGAAAGAACAAGTTGTGGGCCTTTAGATTATATGTTGGTCGAATATATCGGTTCTATTGTTTGCATGCAAAATTTCTTATCCTCTTCTTTTTTTTTTTCATTCGTCTTTCTGCGATATGAAAAAGATTTTCAAGGATGGTTTAAACTTATCCTTTTGTGATCAACAAAGACTGAACATCATGTTCGACCATACCGTGACATTTATTGTACAAAGCTCCAAAACAAGAACAGTGTTTTTTTTCTCTCCGTGATTCATGCATGCATGAGTAGACTAAAATATCAGTGTGTATAATTACCGAAAATTTAGGTAGTGTATTATTAATGCTTGACTAATAATGCAGATGATATGGCTTTTTCGCTACAATATTATTGCCTTTGATATATGATGTTACGTAGTGTATTTATTAGCTACTTTTTACGTATAAAAAAACGCCATTTATCAGCATGTGCTTCTGTTTCGTTAACGAAAAATATATCTCAGAGACTCGACTATAGTTTCGGAAATAAGCCAGGGACTTCTCATTTATCTTATCAATATGGAACTGTTACAGTAATTGCTTTATAAATAGCAAATGAACAAAATAAGTAACACCTCCCTCTGTATCTGTATGTTTCGAGAAACAAATGCTTGATATCATGTGACAATTTTAGATCGACTAGTTTATGTAAAAACAGATGAATCTATTTACGAATAAAATATAGATAATCTTGTGGGGAAAGTAGTTATTTTTACGTCTCTATTGTCAAAAGTTTTGGTATGAGTTCTCGTACTCGAAAAAGTCGGAATAACCAGAACATTCGAATCCAGCACGAAAGTTTGGTCTAAAAAGCTCAAGTACTCACGAAGGACAAGAAATGTACGTACATCAAAAAAAAAAAAAAAAAAAAACATAAGGCTAATCATGTGATAAAACATTTGTAAATAAATAAATCAAACGGCACACATTGACGCATAAGGAAATCCGCCGAATATACACAAGGTAAAGAAATGTGCAAAAATGATTTTCTCTTTATCAATGCTGTAAATTTATACACGGGGATCTACTTTCTCAATTCCATTGTTCCGATGGGGGCTATTCTCAATTTGTTTCTAAATTTTTCAAAGAAACTTCTGGATAGCGGCTTGGTAAAGATATCAGCGACTTGGTCAGTGGCAGGTACATGATTTACGAGCAGCTTCTTCTTCTCGACATGTTCTCGTACAAAATATAGATCCAGTTCTATATATTTTGTTCGTGAGTAGAGAACTGGGTTTGCTGCGATCGAAACCGTCCCCAAATTATCACCCCAGACCACATGAGTTTGTGGAACGTTGGCTCCGAGTTCCTTGAGAAGATATTGGAGCCACATAAGCTCTATTGTGGCAGCGGCTAAACTCCGATATTCAGCTTCAGTCGAAGACCTCGAGATGGTATGTTGCTTTTTCGATGACCAGGCCACAAGATTTCATGCGAAATAGATGCAGATTCAAGTGGTTGACCTTTTGTTATCTCGATCAGTACCCCAATCAACATCAGAGAAAATGACGAGAGTCAATTTCCTGGAGGGAGTAAAATGAAGGCCATGGTTGATCGTGCCTCTCAAGTAACCCTTGCCTTTGTAACCTTTGTGATGATTAATGTAACCCAAGAAAACACATTGATTGGAACGAAATTGTAATTTGTGAGTATTGTAGTCACGGAGATGGGGATAACAAAAAGGAATAATTTAGTTTTGTCTTATGCATGACTTCAAGTTGAGACTTAAAACTCAAGGATTTGGTGGGGAGCCGGTTTATGAGGTATATGCTAGATATGAAGGCATCCTCCCAAAAATTTAAAGATAAGCCTGATTGTGACAAAAGTGTGAGAGACATTTCAATGATGTGACGATGTTTGCGTTCTACAGTGCCATTTTGTTGCGGGGGTTGAGGGCAGGAGAGGTGATGCGAGATGCCATTTTAGAGAGAAAAGTTTGAAGTGAACGAAATTCCCCACCCCAATCACTCTGTAAGACTTTGATTTTGTGGTCAAAGTGATTATCAACCATGTTTTTCAAATCAATGAATTTTTCAAGGACCTTAGATTTGGTTTTAAGTAAGTTGAACCACGAGTAAATTGAAAACTTATCCACAAAAATGATATGGTATCAAAAACCGGTTCTTGAGATTGTAGGGGAGGGTCCCCAAACATCTGAGTGAATAAGTGCAGTGGTGGAGGAAGTAGGATAAGGTAGTTTGTGACTTTTCCCTTGTTGACAAACATCACAGAAATGAAAAACAGTAGATGCATCTTTTGATAAATTGCAATTTTTAAGAGCATGATGAATTATTTGTGTTGCAGGATGGCCAAGGCGTCGATGCCAAAAGTTCATTGGAGATAAAACATATAAATTGACAAGATGAGAAGTGGGGACACTGGAGAGACAAGAACCATTTTCATTTGAAGAAGATAGAGGTAAATGAGATGGATGTTGAGAAGGTGAGCAATCTGTGTGGGTGGTAAGGTCGAATCTGTAGAGGTTTCCATCAAGTGTTTCTTGGAGTAGTATTTCCAGTGTTGTTCGATCCTTGACAAAACAACAAGAAGGATGGAATTCAAAAAAGACGTTATTATCTTTAGAAAACTGTGAAACACTAACAAGATTGCGAGTAATATCTGGAACACAAAGTAGTTTAGAGAGAAGAAATTTAGGAGATGAATGTGTAGAAACAAACGATGAGCCAATGTGTGAAATAGTCATTCATGCACCATTACCAACATGTAACATATTGTTTCCATTGTATTATGTTTCCATATTCATGTTGTTGAGCTCGTTTGTGACGTGGTTGGTGGCGCCGGAGCTAGGGAACCAGTTGTGCTCATCACCGAAGTCATGCAGCTAAGGTGAGAAGCTTGTGGAAAGGCAGCTGGAAAATGGTTAACTGATGAAGAGCTCTGTGGGATAGAGTTGTTGGTGGAGAAGGTTGAGTCAAACCTAAAGTAACAACGTTAGACAGTGTGGCCCGCCTTGCCACAAAGCTGACAATGAACCCGATTCTCGTTGTTCCGACCACGACCTCGTCCCCAGAAAGGACCTCTCCGTTCTGCTTAAACCTGAGAAGTGTTTGAGAAGCTTGAAATTGGTTGTCTGGGTGGGTAGGATTTTTTGGTGGGTTGTGTGGTTTGAATAGCTATTTGGGCAGAGTATTGATTTGAGGTAGGGTCTAAGCGAGTTTCAAAGCTTAATAGAAGTGCAACAACATCTTTTAATGGGAATGGCTATGTTTTAGATGTAATGGGTACTACAATCGGATCATACTCATGCCCGGGTCCCACAAGTATGTAGAGAATTTGATCATCATCACTTAATCTGTGACCAGCCGAAGCAAGAATATCGGCAAAGAATTTCATTTTTGTCAAATATTCTCTCATGGGTAAACTTCCCTTTTTTAGTTTGAATTTATAATTTTTACTGCATTATCCTTGCGGGAGACTGAGAAGCAAATGACTTTTCTAATGAATTCCAGATCTCACTGGAAGATTCGCATCCTACCATGTTTACTAGGATGGTTTCAGTCATCGAAGCTAGCAGCCATGAGGCAAGTTATTGATCTTGTCTAACCCATAAAACACGTTATGGATTTCCAGGTTTTTAGAGTTATTGAGCCTGTGTTTGGATCATGAACTTCATAAAGATCAGAAGATTGTGGTGCCGATCCAAATAAGAAGCTATCAAGACCATTGCCTTTTACGTTTGAGAGAACTTGTTGCTTGCAGAGCAGGTACTTATTTTCTGTAAACTTAATGGTGAGTGAGTGGTTTGAGGGGCTGGTAAAATGTGTGTTATTTATCTGAGAGGATAACTGAGAAGGTAAGTTTGGCAGAAATTGATTCATTTGTGGAGAGGCTGCAGGTGTGTTTATTTGTGTTTTCGACTGTGAAGCTGTTTCAGCAAGAATTTCAGACATTTCTGAAAAGGCCTGACTAGCTCTGATACCATATAAGCAAATGAGCCGGAAATACACAAGGTAAAAAAATGTGCCAAGATGATTTTCTCTTTATTAATATTGTATATTTATACACGGGAATGCTTGTACAAGATATTCCCTTAACGATAAATTACAGCTGATAGTAGTACTATTATACATAGAAAATTGACACGTGTATTGGTGGTCTTGTACATAGTAATGGAATTGTTACGAGTGAGCAAATGACAATAAATAATAAGGCTGTGTCATTCTAAGCACTCTACACTGTCATTTGCTAATCTCCAACAGTGGGACTGATCATCTCCCGATCTAAGACACTCCATGATGACACCTATGAGCGAGGAAGCAAATTTCAGGCTCCAATAAATAACAATGAAGATAAAGTGAAAGAAAAACTTTTTTATACAAATTGAAGAGAATTTGTTGATTTTCTATATCACGTCCCCAATCATAACATTCTCCTATATAAAATTAATCTTTATTTAGAAAAAGTTTTTCTTTGAGTTGAGAAATCTCAGGATTATTTATTCAAAACTGACGAGTAATTCACAAATTATCGATTTTTCAAGTTAACAAGTTCATATCTCCTATTCACTTTCAGTCAATCAGCCGACCATGTCTTTAGTGGAGGGTTTTTTTCGTCCAACTTTGTTCATATTTTTTCACCTCTTATTCTTTTGTGTTTCGATAACCAATATTTATATATCAATTTTGATCTAGTTTTATTATTTATAACATATCACATATTGTAGGTGTTCGCAGAGATGCCGACATGAAAATTGTTTATTTACATATTGGTGTAATATATAATCTTTCATAAAGTCCTTATTGTGATTTGCAGATTAAATTAATAGAAGTTGAAACGTTCATTCACTCCCTTTTAGTTTGATTGAAGATTTATGATATTTAATAGTCTTATAAGCCTTAATCAAACCTAACCATGTATGAAGAGACAAAGTAGATTTGCGTGAACAAACTCTTCATGGTTTGGTTAAAAAAATATATTCACAATCTAAAGATCAACAGACTATTGATCCCAGTATGATTGTTGGAAGAATCTATGATGTCTGGTTACGAAGCATAGAGAGTTAGGAACTCTATAGTTCTTCCAGTGTATCTTCCGAAGATACTGAATTGACCAGTGCACCTTTAGAGACAATGTAAGAACAAACCATTTAACCTCTTTTGTCTCAATGTCACTATGTATGAATTGCATCATGCTTACTTAAATCCTGAAATGAGACATGTCATTTCATAGCTTCAATATTCTCATTTGAGAAAGTGAAATTCTATGTCCACTGAGTGATCTAGACTAGACCAATTGGTGAGATATTAAGTAATGAAGATGTCATGAAACCAGTGTTGGCAGAGATGCCAATAAGAAGATTGTTTATTTACATAATGATGTAATATATAAATCTTTCATAAAGTCCTTATTGTAATTTTCTGATTAAATTAATAAAAGTTGAAACGTTCATTCATTCCATTTTAGTTTGATTGAAGATTTATGATATTCAATAGTCTTATAATCCTTAATAAAACCTAACAATGTAAGAAGAGACAAATGTAAATTTGCGTGAACAAACTCTTCATGGTTTGACTAAAACGATATATTCACAATCTAAAGATCAACAAACTATTGATCCCAGTACGATTTTTGGAAGAATCTATGATGTCTGGTTACGATGCATAGAGAGTTAGGAATTCTATAGTTCTTCCAGTGTATCTCTCTAAGATACTGAATTGACCAATGCATCTTTAGAGACAATAGAAGAACAAACCATTTAACATCTTCTATCTCAAGGTCACTATGTATGAATTGCATCATGCTTACCTAAATCCTGAAATGAGACATGTCATTTCATAGCATTAATACTCTCATTTGAGAAAGTCAAATTCTAGATCCATTATGTGATCTAGACTAGGTCAATTGGTGAGATATTAAGTTATCAAGATGTCGTGAACCAACTTTGTGAAGTTCTCATAGATATGGAATTCATGTATAAGATTGCTGAGATGCAATATATATCACATCATGCTTTATTACTTGGATATTGAATAAATAAACTGCGCAGTATCCAAAATTAAGTAGCGACTTTATTTGGATGAAACAATGTGACTTGTTAGCTCATCGTCAATACATTGTTTCTAACTTATTCACAAGTAACAAAGGAGTTGATGAAATAATAACTAGAAAGGTAAAATGGTAATTTTATAAATCCTAACTATTTGATGATATTCATGAAGGGTGAACATAGATAACATTCAATGGATCCACTCAACATAATTAAGTTGAATTTGAGTAGAAAATAAATTCATTTGAACCGAGAGATACTCAGTGGCTACTCTTTAGAGGAGTCAGTTGACATTAGGCTAATACTCGAAAAAGGTTTGTGAACTTTTGAGTCCGAGTATAGAAGCTCAAACTTTGTTCAATTGGATCCATAAGGTCACTATTACAAGTCAGTAGAGTATGATTGTTAAACTGAAAGTTAAGTCAAAATAAGTTCAAATGTTGAACCAGACTTTTTCTCGGAAAATGTCTAAAATGTATTTTTGTCCACATGAACATAAAATGATGTGAATGTCAAAATAAGATTTTGAATATTTTCATATGATGAAAATATAAATTATTTTCTAAAGCCAAAAAGTCGTTTAAAGCATTATGAAATTAATTTCATTATTTGTGCAGTTATAATTCTACAATGGGTATTTTAAGAATTGTCTTAAAAGAAATAAGGAAGCATCTAGAAGCTCCCCCCTAGGTAGAGTCTCGGCCAACGTGCATCAAGAGGAGAGTTTTATTTCCCTTTAATTATAAGGATAATTACCCAAAAGGAAAAGAGGAAATATATTTCCTTGATAATGAAATAAATAAGCTAAGTGAAGAAACAAATTTCCTCATTCCTTGAGGTACATGGCCAGCCAACTTAGGAGAGAAAAGGGAAGGGAAAATCAAATATTGTGTCATGAATGCATTATTCTTTCATGAATGCATATTTGACCTTTATAGATTTTTCTTTCTCCTATAAATAGAGCATCATATAGAGATGTGAAAATAAGCTTCATTCTTGCTCTCTCTCTCTCATTGTGGCCGACCCCCTCTCTCTCTCTCTAGAAAATACTTCTTTTATTTTGGCACCTAAGTCCTCATTAGACTTAGGCTAAATTAGCTCTTTAGCTCATAAACTTGTTCTTGAGTTATTGTGTTAATTGTGCCCACATACAAATCCTTCTAAACCTCTATAGACTCTTGTAATAGAAACCTTAGGTTTCTCGAGTTCACGTTTAGGCTTGAAGGAATCAAGCTAGAAGAGAAGATCAAACTTTCTCAAAATCCATTAAATATCAAGCTACAAGAAAGGTTAGTATTCAAGTAATTAAATAATGTTTTAAATTTTTAACATATATATGCACTTTATCTAGGTTAGTAAAAATTACTTTACTAGTAAAAGAAATTTGTATATTCCGCCATTAATATGATTAATGATAAATTTTTCTTAGTCCTAGACTTATTCCAACAACCAGCTTTGTGAAGTTCTCATGTACAAGATTGCTGAAATGCAATGCATATCACCTCGTGCTTTATTACTTGGGTTGTGAATAAATAAACCGTGCGGTATCAAAATTAAGTAGCGACTTAATTTGGATGAAACAATCTGACTTGTTAGCTCCTCGTCAATACATTGTTTCTAACTTATTCACAAGTGACAAAGGAGTTGAGGAAATAACAATTAGAAGGGTAAAATTGTAATTTTATAAATCCCATCTAGTTGATGATATTCATGAAGGGTAATCATTCGATAATATTCAGTGGATCCGCTCATCACAAATAAGTAGATTTTTTAGCAGAAAATATATTCATTTGAACCGAGAGATTTTCAGTGTCAACTCTTTAGTGGAGGCAGTTGACATTAAACTAGAGTTGGAAAAGTTTGTGAACTTTGAATCCAAGAGTCCTAGTTAAAGCTTTGTTCATTTGGGTCCATGAGGTGACTATCACAAGTCATTATAGTAGAGTTTGTTAAACTATAAGCTAAGTCAAAATAAGTTCAATTGTTGAACTAGACGTATTTTCCGAAAATGGTCTAAAGGACATTTTCTTCCTTAAGAATAATTGATGTAAAATGTCAAAATAAGATTTTTAATTTTCTCACAAATTAATTTAAAGTCACACGGCTGAAAATTGGTTTTCATGCTTAGTGAATTAAATTTGGTGACATGTTATTGTATGGGCAATAATGCGAGGACTTTCCATAATTTGTTATGAGCAAATTAGGAAGTAAATATGTGTGCATAGACATACATATGGACGGCCACTTTACATCAAGGGAGGGAGAGAAATATTTTCTTCTATTTGGTGCATTATTGCATATTGGTAATTGCCCAAAAGAAAAGAGGAAATGAATTTCTTTGAGAAGGAAACAAATGTGCTAAGTGAGGAAACAAATTTCCCTCACTTAAGACACAAGGGTGGACGACTTTTTGGAAGAGAAAGGGAGGAGGAAATCAAATATAGTGTCATGAATGCACAATAGGAAATGGTAATTACCCTTTCTTATATTTCCTTCTCCTATAAATAGAGCCTCACATAGAGATGTGAAAATAAGTTTTTTGGTCTTGCTCTTTCTCTCTTCTAGTCGACCATGTTCCTCCCTCTCTCTCTAAAATACTCTTTTATTTTGGCACCTAGATAATCACTTAATCTAGAGAATTAGCTTATGATCCAATAATTGTTCTTGGTTCATATTGTTTAATAATGTTCACTCACTAAACTCTTCAAACGTTCGAAGACTCTAGTCGTAGACACTTTCGTGGTTGCTCGAGAATCCAAAGACGAAATGCAGCGAGACATAGAGAAGGATCTTCATCCAAGAAGGGACTCCAAAATCAAGCAACAAGAGAAAAGTTAGTATTCAAGTATTTTAAATAAAGTTTTAAAATTGATACATGTTCATGCACTTTGCCTAAGTTAGTAAAATTGTTTTACTTGTAAAGAAAATTTATATTCTGCCATTAATATGATTAATGATAATTTTTCTTAACCTTAACCTTAAACAGTAGGAACTCCCTTTTTTACGAGTGTCGCTCAACAACCAAATGAATATTTCATTTATTATAATGTTTGATTAAGAATAAGATTTGAATGAAAGAAAGGGTCTCGAAAGTTTTTTCAATCGAGACAAAATCGTTAAACTTAATAATTGAAACGAGAATGACTCTGAGATGAACTGAATGAATATAAAAATAAATATGACAGTTTTATATAATAATAAGACAAAAAAAAATATCTACATATAATAAGCTATTCTTGAGAAAGGAATACATTAGTAGCGTTATCATCGTAAGATAGAATCTAAGTCATGAACTAAATCTAATACATCCTATTATATTAAACTATTTGTGGCTTCAGCTCGTCTATCGTCATCCACGTGTCCGGATGTTGTTCTCTGATCTTCTGGTAGAGTCCACTTCCTGCTCCGCGTGATGAGGAGAATTCGTCTTACGTGGTATTTGACTTTATCCACTCCTCTTGACGAAATTCTTGGTGAAGTCTGCTTCTCTCGGCGAAGGCCTCTTGCATCCGTCTACAAGACTTTATCCTCCCAGTGGACTTCGTCAAGCTAATGGGATATGTGGAATTGGGCCTTATTTTGTTTGAAATTTGGTAATGATATTTTGACCAAATATTGGTTACCTCATCGATCACACTTGGAGGAATTTAAATCGCAATTGATCGCAACATCTTACGAAAAAGAAAAAGTATTGGACATTTAGATATATGATATACATAAGCAAAAATACGTGTGCGGTGCTGCGGATTGCTTAATATATTTTGTTTAAAATTATTAAAATAATTGATAATATTTTTTTGATGAATAAGATAACGCAATATATGGTTTACAGATTTAGAGTACAAAAATAGTATAAAATCTAACAAAAATATATTTGTAATTATGATACTCAAAAAGTAATACATAACAAGTTTGAATTTGAAATACAAATAAATAATATAAATCATTAATTTTATAAGAAAAATAAAAGAAAGATTTTGAAACTTGCTTGCCTCATTTTGTTGTGTCCTACTTGAAGAAAATATAAACTATATCTATAAAAATATCAAAAACCTCAAACAATATGAATATCGTGATTTATAAAAATATATCATATACGAGAATTACTACTGACCTTTTTTCATATATGAATCTCCTAGTGATATGTTTTATATTATAGATTCATCCATATTTTGCAAATTATTAATCATAAGAGTTATAGATATCTTAATAGTGAATTTCTAGTTTAATATTAAATTAAATTACGTAAAATATCTTTTTAAACAATATTTTTTGCACGACTATCCTATATTTGTATTGCATCAGTCATCAATACATGCAAGCCATTTGGTGACGTTTTTCTTGACAATGAAACATATAATTGTCCGTGAGTAAAATATCTGAATCCAAATACAAACCAATATTTTTAGAGATTGTCCTTGGCTTTTATTTATTGTCATTGAATAACATATTTTTATTGAAAATTGACTTCTTTTAAATGTGAAAGGTCATTTCGATTTTTGAAAAGTCATTTCAATACGTGGAATATATACTTTTTCATTATAATTATCTGAATTTATAATTTGACCTGCAATTATATTATCAGTTAATTGTGTTATTATCATTCTAGTTCCATTGCATAAACCAGTAGCTTGATTTAAATTTCGTAACAACATAATAGGAGTACCAATCTGGGTCATCAAACTTGTTGGCAATATGTCGATTTAATATGCACATAGATCCTCGTAAAAGTCTATTCACTTGTAAATTCACATAGATTTGATAAATTTTCTTTATAAATAAACTCCACGATTCTGAATGTTGATTTCTCTTTTTCATTTCTCTATGCAAAAAACTAAAATATACATAAAAAAAATCAGCAATATATTTTTAGGGGAAAAAACAGCAATACTAATACAAGCCAATTGTACCTAAAAATATAAAGTAAATCACACAATCGAATGTTAAGTAAAAAAAAAACAACTTGTTTCTCATTTTTTTTTTATCTGAGGAAGTTTAAGATCTGTATTAGGAAAAAATAGATTTAATATAGTTTTCGATTTTAATTGTGATTTAATTTTTGTTTTCGATTTTTATTAAGGTTTAATTTTTTGGAATGTTTTTACAATCTTGGTGTGTTTGGTTGTGATTAATTTTGTAATTAGGAAAGGGACGAATAAGGAGTTGCGGTATTAGTGCGAAAAAAGTTCTGATGAAGCGCACACACACTAAGTAATTACAAAAGCAAAATAAAACCTAACAAATATTAAAAAATGAAAGATAATAAATATGTATGATTTATAACAATTATTAAAATTATTACTGACATTTTCATCAACCATAAGAAATCCAAGGTCATAAGTGTGCCCGTCTTTATGTCATGATTTCCCCATATTCGAAAAATTCTTACTCGGATAAAATTGTATATGTGCTTTGCTTTCCCTAATAGGGGTCGCAATTTTCAGAATGTGTGTGTGCTTGTGTCTCAAAAAGTTGGTTGTGGTTCATGAAAGAGAAGATATATAAATTGGTTGTAGGAATTAATAATTAAAGAAGTGTAAACGCCGTTTTCTAGAACTGTCATGATTTTTTTTCACTTTCAATGGCAAATGGCAAAGTTGTAACTAAGTAAATCATAAGAATCTCAACAGTTTTATGTGGAGATTTTTATTATTATTTAAAAAAATCTGTGCCAGTAATCTACTGAAAAAAAGATACAACTATTTTTTTGTTCCTTGCCCATAAAACAAAAAAAATTATAAAAAAATCATTCTATCATAGGCTATTATTTAAAAATTTGTGCCGGTAATCTAGTGAGAAAAAGAAACTATTTTTTTAGTTACCTGCCCATAAAACAAAAAACTATTATAAGAAAAGCAGTTTATCATAGGCCGTTAAGCATTCTAACTCATTGGGACACAACCTTTTGAACTTCCTAATTCCAATCTATAACCTTCAGAGACTTAATTAGATTAGTAATTGTCCAATTGTTGTTGGAGGTTGAGCTGGGGTGCAAAGTTTGTGGAATAAATTTATGGAGTTCTGGTGATTTCATTTAGGGTGAGTGAAAGAAGTGAGAGTTGAATTTGATTATGTAGAGTGAGAAAGGAAAATTCTAAAACTCTAGTTATTATTTGGTTATTTCCCTAAATAAACTTATAATTTGACTATTGGTTTAACTCTCTTTTTCATAACAGAATGTTGTGATACTTAATTTTGACACAAACTACATAAAGTTGATCCAAAATAAAGAAGAAAAAAAACATAAAAACATATAATAAATCTATGAAATATTGCATAAAGACGTAATCTTTAGTCATTTTAAGACCATAAAAAAGTTTATGTCTACTTTGAAACACAGTTAAAATATACTAATTTTATAATTATACATATATGAAAAGAGAGGGAGCCAGAAATACAAACTAGCCAGCAGCTTTTGGAGTATAAGATTATTTGTATCCTCTGTTGGATTTGATTCAACGGCCACAGGTACATCCTCGAGCGTATGGCATTTAGCTTCTCCATCACTGATATCAATGACCTAATTTTTGAAAGCAAAGAAAAACATACATTGAATATACTTTTCTTTTAAACACTACAAAAATTAGATTGATTTTAAATTGCATTATAACAAGAGAAGCAACTATAGAAGCAAATACTCACATCATTGGCTTCAATTTCGGTCTTCTTCACCTTCTTCTTCTTCACTACCTATTTTTGAACTTCTGAGTCTTTGATCCCAGTGGGCTACGCTGAAAAAATCCGAAGGTCTTACAGGAAGCTAGTTGTAAAATATACCTTGTATAGGCAGAAATAATTTCATCTTCTGTAAAACTATCCTCTTGAGAGCCAACATCGTGCAAATACATGCAATCCAGGTTGGGGCATGGTTGTATGAAACATTAATAAATAATTAATCTTCAACAATAACATTGAACATATAGCTATAAGCAGAAGATAAGGAAGGAGACAAGATCATACCACATTTCTCAACCATGCATGGCAATACTTCTCCCGCTGCCTCGTCTTCCAGCTCCTCCACGCCGACGCGCCTTTCCCCCAATCCCTCATCGCCTTCCTCGCCGATCCCGCGCGCCGATTCTCCGGCGTCGGAGTCGCGCACGACGTTGAGAAGCTCCTCCTCGACTACGGCCTCTCCGTCCGGAACTCCTTTGACCTCGGCGCCGCGGCCGCTGCGGCGTACGGCGAGCCGAGGCTCTGGGGACCGGGCTCAAGGAGCTCGCGCTCAGAGTGGTCGGGATCGATGTTCAAAAGCCGAAGAGGATCACCATGGGGCGGTGGGACCATCGATGGCTCAGCCTCGAACAGGTCCGCTACGCCTCCATCGACGCTTACACTTCGTACACCATTGCCGAGTGGTTGATTTATGGGGAGCGACTGGGTTAACTCTCTCACTTGCTCTGTTTCTGTTTTTAACCTAATTTGTTGATTTTGGGTCGTTCTTTTATGAAGGAACAAACAGCCAATCTTCTGAATTTTGAATTTTGAAAGAAATGTTTGACGATAAATTAGTGCATTTATTTCATTTTAGTTTTTTGTTTTTATTTTTTTCTTATTTCGATTTTCATCGGGGTTAATCCTGTTATTATTGTCGGTTTATTTTGGTTTATTGCTATAAACCAAAATTTTCAAAAATTTGACTATTTTGCAATTCATAAGTTTCAAATGACTATATCTCCTGTTCTCCTTTTTTTTTTCTTGATGTTGCACAATCGTACCCCAGTAAAAATTAGTGAGTGTTCACCAATGTCATCATGTTAGACATAAAAAAAAGTCAATGATAGATATGATTCGTAAATTCTCTCGTTGCTCGAGAAATATTGAACATTAACGAGCGTATTTACGACCCTCCTTAACCTCGCATACGGAACCTTGACGTCCACATGCACAAATAAGTAAGTTTATATTTTTACCGATAAAAAAATGGAAATTATGCGAGTTACATCGCTTTCTAAAAAAAATTACTCATATATATCATTTGTGTACATATAGACATTATTTTGTGTTGAATATATTTATTTTAAACTTTTGAGTTCAACTAAAAAAATGTAATTTTTTTCCAAATTTGTCGAAAACTAAAAATAAAAATAATATTCGTAAAAACTAAGAAAAATAATGTTCGTAAATATTAAATCATAGTTTATGAAGTTATGTCTATTAGAGGTTAAGTATAGGTCTCATTGATATTCTTTTTTCAAAGGCTTCTCGTGATATTTAGAAACTTTGTTGTCCATTTCCTAGTCACCTAAATTTCCTGGAAAATGTGTTTAAAAAAAAATCGTCCCTAGTTTAACTGCTTTATGGAAGGCAAAAGAATTTGTCAAAAACTATATCCAAAATATAGATAAAAACAAAAAGAATAAAATATAATCGATAGATTTCATAGTAAGCAAAAATGTTTCCCGACCCAATACCAAAGTCGTCGTATATCGGGCTAAAATAGTAATAACTTCAAATTTGCTAGTTTTTCCGTGGAAACTTTCTCTTCTACACACAGACACATCATTAATGAACGAGGAAGAAGAAAAGTTCACGATCAAATAAACGAAAGATACAGAGTATTGCGAAACGTAGGAATTGACTGAAATCGATCGATCGGTGGTCACTAAGCTTTTGATCAATGGGAAATACATGCTGTTTCTTATGCGCGTGCGTTGAACAGTCCAACATCGGCGTTGTCGAGCGATGGGGTCGGTTCGATCGCCTCGCAGAGCCGGGCTTCCATTTCTTCAACCCCTTCGCCGGAGAATGTCTCGCCGGTCTCATGACCACAAGAATCTCCTCTCTCGATGTCTGCGTCGAGACCAAGACCAAGGTTTGTTTCATTTCTGTTGACTGTTTGGCTGCTCTGAGGAAATAAGGCTGGGAATTGATTCTGACTATCTTGTTTGTGGATTTGATATGGTTCAGGATAATGTGTTCGTGAAATTGATGTGTTCGATTCAGTACCGTATTGTGAAGCAGAACGCTGATGATGCGTTTTACGAGTTGCAGAACCCTAGAGAGCAGATTCAGGCATATGTGTTTGATGGTAATTTTGCTCTAATTTTCATTTATCTTTACATATCTTGATGCTATTAAATGCATACGAGTGTTGTGTTGTGGGTGCGAAATTTGAAATGATTTTGTGCTGTATCAGTTGTTCGAGCTGTTGTTCCGAGGTTGACTCTCGACGAGTTGTTTGAACAAAAAGGCGAAGTTTCGAAATCTGTTATGGAGGAGCTTGAGAAGGTGATTAGAAATTTACATGAACCTATGTCTAGTTTATTTGGTTGCTACTTATTATTGGTTTTCTTGATAATCTTCTTTATTTGATAAACTTTACTTGAATCGAAGATGTTGGTAGATTTCTCGGGGCCAGAAAGTCTTTGTTTCACGACTCTGATTTTGTAGTTTGTTTCGCAATAGCTTAGGGAATTGTAAGTTTTTCAAAGACTTCGAGCTTTTTATGATGGTAATTTCGAAATGAAGAACAAGTAGTACAAATCTCAAGACATACCTTTGTTTTTTTAAATGTTTCATAGCTATTTGCTTTGTTATCTCTGAAATCTCAGCTGATATTTTGTAAGTCTTGATTCTTGATCAGGTTATGGGAGCATATGGGTATAACATAGAGCACATGTTGATGGTTGACATTATTCCCGATCCTCATGTCCGACATGCCATGAATGAAATTAATGCAGGTGATCATTTTTCGTCTCTTATCTTCTGGACCAAGTTCTTCAGCCATGATGATAAATTTAGTAACTTAAAGTAGCAACAAATTCATATATGTATAAAAATATATATGTAAATATCAGTGTTTATGTTAACCACTGCTCAATTTCTCTTTGCCACTCGACTAGTAGCGTCTAATAAAGCGAGGATAAGTTATCTAGTTTTCCCTTGATTAAAGCTATACCCTTCGTTATTTTCTTAGTTGAAAATCTAATCATTTAGGTAGATTCTAGATATTGTGACCGCAATTGAAATGGGGTCGACTGGAATGTCTTAGCTCTTTTGTCAAAATGACCTAACTAATATCTTAAATGATTGATAAATTAAACGGCCCATTTAACTAATTTCTTATATGGGCTAAAAAGACACAAGCACCAGTGATCAGGTGATAATAAATATACAGTGAGTTTATTCTTAATTTAATTGATAGTAAACACTTCGCTAAAAAAAATTGATAGTAAACACTAGGCGAGGCAATTTTTTGTATGGGCTAAAAGACACAAGCACCACTTCTCATTCTCTGATCTCCATTTCTGTTACTGATAAGTAAACATGAAGCAATTTTAAAAATCCCAACTGTAATCGAGTGTTTGCTGTTATTATAAGTTACCATTCTCATGTTTTCGCAGCCCAAAGGCTCCAACTTGCGAGTGTCTACAAAGGAGAAGCAGAGAAGATACTCCAAATCAAACGAGCTGAAGCGGAGGCCGAGTCCAAATACTTGGGCGGAGTCGGAGTTGCTCGGCAGAGAAAGGCAATCACTGACGGATTAAGAGAGAACATACTGAACTTCTCTGACAAAGTGGAAGGCACATCGTCTAAGGAGGTGATGGATCTGATCATGGTCACTCAGTACTTTGACACCATTAAAGACCTCGGAAACTCGTCAAAGAACACTACTGTCTTCATTCCCCACGGCCCGGGTCATGTTCGGGACATATCCGATCAGATCCGTAATGGCCTCATGGAGGCAAAAAGTGCGGACGTCTAAGCGCCAAACAAGTACGTTTACCTATTTTACACGACTTAGTCGCGGATATAATATGACCTCGTATAGTTTTGCTTGAATTGTATTATTCCTTGTACACATGGGGTATAGAGAAAGATTCTCATGAAACATAAAATGTCGGAATGATTCATATGGGTTTGAACTTATCTTGGATTGTGGATATGATATAAACACACTGGTATATCTTTTCTTGTTTCGTTGAGATTCAGGTCCCGCATTATCTCAATGCTCTTGGATTGTGGATACAAAAAACATTATTAATACGGTCACAATATATAATATTGGTAATCTTATTGAGACAGCCAGAACAAAAGAGTGAATAAGAACGGCTATTCGAAAAACTAAATGAAGAAAATGTTATTTAGGTTAAATGTTTTTTTTAACTATTTAGGTCAAATGCTTGGATGTGTCTTTTGTAACTATTGTTCCATTCATTCTATTCAGTCTATTGTGGAAGTGTTGTGCTGTTTGGGTCGTATGTTGCTCAATATTGGTTCTATAAGTTCACCGACTTAAAAAAATGTATGTCGGCGTAATTTGTAATATTGTTTTGCAAGATCATCTTTTGTGCTTATGCCCTTGATAACCGAGACTCATTTTTTGACAGATATTTTTCTAATTTAATGGTGTGTTTTTAGTACATTTTGTTTTATAATCACTGATAAATTTTATTTTTCAATCGCTGGTTTTATCTTTTTACGGTTTTGGAAGAATTTCATTGGTTAGGGATAGTTAGATATCTAGCTTTAATGGCTTCATAATCTTCATTTTCTTCCAAATAACTATTTTCTTACTTTTTTTTCTTCATACATTTTATACAGTTGATTTCATACGTTCTATATAATTGATTGAATTAAACATAATTAATCGAAACAATTACTCGACTATTTCTCTTCTTATTTTTATCTATACGTTTTTTTAATAGTGTTAAGACGCAATGGTGAGAAATCTTTAATTTTTGTTGTATGAAACTATTGTTTGAGATGCAAGGCCGGCCACGAAAATGGTTTTATTGACACATGATATAGTGGTTCAAACTTCAAAAGTATTTTGATAATGACTCATGGTATAAATAATATTGAAACTAACACGTTGATTGATAATGATTTGTATCTTAGAGACCAGTCTTTATACCAAGCAGTGTATTCCATATTTCATTGTCTTAAATTAAAATTCCATGAGTGGTAGGATTAAGTGTTTGGGTCAACATTGTATTGTAGCTTGTCTGGCTTAAATGGGTCACAGCCTCACATAGAAGTTTGCTTTGTTGTTGGATCTACTTACCAAAGTCAATACCAAACCAAGCTCTTACATTCTATTCCGTCTTTTACGTACTCCTTTTCGTTGCAATTATTTTATTATTTATTTTATCCATATTTCTTTCACGACATTTTATCATGAGGCGTAATGGATGAATAAACAGATCGTGTCAAATGACTGAAGAGCAACATCCTAACAAATCTCTCCTTGTTGAGCATAAACGACAAAGAGAGGTAAAACGCACAAGTTGGTGAGTCTAATTTTAATGTCACAACATCAAACAGTTTATGAAATCTGGTTTATCATATCAAAAGAGCTAATTAAACTATTGACGTGAGAAATCATATCAAAACAACGACTTAACTTGATGAAAGAATTTTAGTCGATTTTTTTCTTCAACTTTCCGTAAATAATCTCAACTCAATATTAACGTAAACGAGGAATATATGGATAAATAAATATATATATATATATATATATATAATAGTTGTAAAATCATAACAGATTCCGTAGTAATGGAACTCCAAAGACAAATACAAGTAGATCATAAATATAAACAGAGCGAGCATTAAGCAAGAACGATAATAATAACATCATTTTGTAATTGGGTATCTATAATTGGAGGAGGTGGTTTGTGAGTCCGATTATCCTAGCCACCTTATGCGTAAAGATTGGATTTGATGGATGCTCTTTATGACACACGTCTATATTAATTTGATTTTACGAGCGTTGGAGGTGTTTTTTGAACGATGATCGAGTATTTAAGATAGACTACTTCTTGTTGCCTATGCAAAAGAGAAATTTCATATTGTTGGAGTAAAGATAGACATTTCTATCTCAATAGACTTTTGATTAATGTTTTTGACAAAATGACTCTTCAACAATTTTAAATCATCTAAAACTATCTTAAATCATGTTCAATATTCTAAAATCATTTAAAAACATCAAAACCATCTTAAATCATCTAAAATTATTTAAAATCATCTAAAACCATCTTAAGTAATCTAAAATCATCTTAAATAATCTAAAATCATCTTAAATAATCTAAAATCATCTAAACTCGTCTAAAACAATAAAACAATCATCTAAACCAATAAAAAATCATCTTAAATCATAAGAAATCATCGAAAATCATCTAAAACCATCTTAAATCATTTAAACCATCTTAAATAATCTAAACTATCTTAAATCATCTGATGTCATCTAAAACCATTATAAATAATCTAAAATCATTTCAAGCTATCTAAAAACCATTGAAAATCATCTAAAATCGTCTAAAACTATCTTAAACCATCAATAATTTGAAATCACCTAGAACCATCTTAAATAATCTAAAACCATCTTAAATTATATAAAATCATCTGAACCCATCTAAAACCATCCAAACTCATCTCAAATTTTCTAAAACCATCTAAAATAATCTAAAATCATTTTAAATCATCGGAAATCATCAGACATCACTAGATGTCACTTCTCTAATATTTTCTCTTTTTCAACTAAAGTCTCACATTTCCATCATATCCTCATCATCAAATATTGTGTTAAGGCGGTAGAAATTGTTGGAAATGGATACGTTTTCTTACTTGATCGTTTTGATATAAATTATATGTGTATGATTCATTAAATCGAATAGGATGTTAAATCAAATTTTTAGATCCGGATTTTTTAATTTAATTTCCAAGAGTTTTCGATTGGTTAAGATGAAACTCATACAATATTTTCGATATAATTCATGATAGTAAAATTATTTCGATATTTTTCAATAAACTACGATGGTTTTCCGATGATACTCTGATGACAATCATTTTTGATGGTCTGAAACAAAAGTTACTACGGTTTTAGATGGTTTTATATGATTTTAAGATGGTTTACATAATTTTCGATAATTTCAGATGATTTTCGATAATTTTAGATTATTTATGATGGTTTTATATCAATTTAGATGGTTTTAGATGATTTAAGGTGGTTTGAGATGATTTAAGATGGTTTTAGTATATTATTTAAGATGGGTAACATGATTTCCGATTGCTATAGATGATTTGTGATGGTTTTAGATTATTTAAAATGATTTTATATGGTATAGAGGATTTTAGATGATTTTTTATGGTGTTAAATGATATCTGATGGTTTTAGATGATTTAACATGGTTTTATATTATCTCATATTATTTCAGATGGGTTAGATAATTTCTAATGATTTTAAATGTTTTAAGATGGTATTAGCTAATTTACGATAGTTTTAGATGATTAAAGATGGTTTTAAATGATTTTACATGGTTTAAGATGATTTTAGATGGTTTTAGATGTATTTAGATTATTATAAATTATTTAAGGTGGTTTATGATGATTTTGATGTTCTTAAATGATTTTAGATTGTTTAAGATGGTTTTGATGTTTTTAGATGATTTTAGATAATTTAAGATGATATAAGATAGTTGAAGGGTACTTTTGTCTAAAAATGAGACAAATTTATTTTGAGATAAAAAAAGAAGTATAATACTAAGTTTATCTTTGATATTTTATACTCAAGTAAGCTCAAAACTTCTCTTTTATAAAATTGCGTTAAAACTTATCTTTTACAAAATTGCGTTGGAATTTAATCTTCGATGAGTAATACAAAGTTACATTGGACTTTTATCTTCGATGAATTAGTATTTATGAATTAGGTCATTCGTAACGAAGTCCAATATTATAATAAACTCAATTATTGTTTGCATAATCAATTTCAGAACTGCAATATAATTTAAAACTGATTTTTTAACCAAAAACTGGACCTAATTAAAACAAAAAATTTGCTTTTTATCCATTTTTATGCTTAGTGTTTTCAAAATACACAACATTTTGTAAAAATTTTGTAAATAACAACTCAGTTTTGTTTACACGAATATTGGGTCCAAACTACTTTTATCTTGCAGTTTTGTAAACAATTTCAAATTCAGGCCAAAATAGTTCAAATAATTCTGTAAACAATTTGAGGTGGATATTTACACAAAATTTACAAAACGTAATGTATTTTGAAATTAGTAAGCGTTTTTATAGGTATATAGTTAAAAGATGGGATAAAGAGGTATATACCCTTCTATAGTATTCAGTTTGCAAAATACCCACATTTTTTAAAGTATTGGTTAATACCCATTTGTAGAAATTAACGCAAATTATTAGACTAATATACCCTTTCCAATTAAAGAGCAGGAAATTTTGAAAATTAAACGAAATTAATGAAAGACTTATAATTTTGAGCGAGAGATATCGTTTTGGAAAGTTATTATATACCCCATCAAATCTCTTAAACTCTAACCCCCTTCAACACTCAACCTTACTCACTCTCTCTCTCATTCCCACCGAAACACAACTCACTCTCTCTTACACTCTCATTCTCACCGAAACTCAAACGCAAAAAACATATTCTCTCTCTTGAATTGTCACTTTCTCTCACTTCAAACCAAAAGGTTTGAAATTTTCTCTCGTTCTCAATATTGTATTCGGTTTTTCTCTCTTTTTCACGCCCAGTATTTCGAGTTCGTCTCTGACTCTTCATCTTCGTTAACAGGAATTTTTAAACATTGTACAGGTAAAACAAGGAAAAACGAAGTCGGGAAATTTAGAGTTTTCAAATCTCTACACTCTCGGTAAGTTTCTCTGTTTTTATAGTTCCATTGACATGCATGCAAATCGTTTTTGATGGTCATCGGTTGAATATCTTTTTCTTCTTTAACCTAATTCGTTTGTCCTTTGTTTCGGTATGTTTGTGAAGTTCTTGTAGAAAAAAAATCATTGGCGAGGACAAAATTCAGCATTGGGATCATAGATATCAACCTTGACGTCGTTAAAATTAACGCAAATTAATATCAGATGAACATGGGATCATAGATATGAACGATACAAACATAATAGAGGAAGTTCTTCAGTTTTAACTGTTTTGATTTTGATTATAAGACCCGCCTAAATTTAAAATTTAAAATGAAAAATTATCTCGAAATTATTCAAAATAATAACTCAAAATTGTTCAAAAATTTAAAACTGTAACAGTTAAAGCTATAAAATAGGAATACCGATCTTCGTTAACGTTTACGAAGATAAACGTGGAAACTGTTTCAAAAGAGTTAATTTCTCGCAATACTCGGATATGCACAAATTAACAAAAATTAACCGCTTTGAATATGCAACAGGATTGTTTACTTACTAAATAAATCCAAGTCATAAATGAAAAATATATCAGATTAAAACTAAATCAACACAAAATTTGGATTCTAAATTAAATAGTTGAAAATTTCAAAAAGATATTAAAACCATTAAATAACGATTTCAAATCTAAAAGTTGAAAATTAGACAATAAATCCCGTGATTTCAGGTAAATTTGCGTTAATATAAAATCTGTAAAAAAAAATAGGAATTGAGTCCCATGAAATCAGGAGGTGGTATGTGCGTGTATACAAATTAACGTAAATTAACTATTATACTCATGAGTGTAATTTGTTTACTCATGAGTGTAAATTAACCGTATTGAATATAGAACAAGATTGTTTACTTACTAAATAAATCTGAGTCATAAATGAAAAATATATCAGATTTAAACTAAATCAACACAAAATTTGGATTCTAAATTAAATAGTTGAAAATTTCAAAAAGATATTAAAACCATTAAATAATGATTTCAAATTTTAAAGTTGAAAATTAGACAAGAAATCTCATGATTTCAGGTAAATTTGCGTTAATATAAAATCTGTAAAAAAAATAGGAATTGAGTCCCATGAAATCAGGGGGATGGTATGTGCATGTATACAAATTAACGTAAATTAACTATTATGCTCATGAGTGTAATTTGTAACCGATGATATATATAGCAATTAATGAAATAATATCTGATTAAAAATTAACGCAAATTAATATGAACCTTGACGTCGTTAAAATTAACGCAAAGTTATATCAGATGAACATGGGATCATAGATATGAACGATACAGACATAATAGAAGAAGTTCTTCAGTTTTAACTGTTTTGATTATAAGACCCGCCTAAATTTAAAATTTTAAATGAAAAAGTATCTCAAAATTATTCAAAATAATAACTCAAAATTGTTCAAAAATTTAAAACTGTAACAGTTAAAGCTATAAATAGGAAAACCGATATTTGTTAACGTTTACGAAGATAAACATGGAAACTGTTTCAAAAA
This sequence comes from Urtica urens, assembly GCA_958296335.1. Taxonomy (NCBI): domain Eukaryota; kingdom Viridiplantae; phylum Streptophyta; class Magnoliopsida; order Rosales; family Urticaceae; genus Urtica; species Urtica urens. The sequence goes on along the minus strand of OY282530.1, from coordinate 1,239,724 downwards.
GGTAAATTTCTCGCAATACTCGGATACGCACAAATTAACAAAAATTAACCGTATTGAATATGCAACAGGATTGTTTACTTACTAAATAAATCCGAGTCATAAATGAAAAATATATCAGATTAAAACTAAATCAACACAAAATTCGGATTCTAAATTAAATAGTTGACAATTTCAAAAAGATACTAAAACCATTAAATAACGATTTCAAATCTAAAAGTTAAAAATTAGACAAGAAATCCCGTGATTTCAGGTAAATTTTCGTTAATATAAAATCTTTAAAAAAATAGGAATTGAGTCCCATGAAATCAGGAGGATGGTATGTGCGTGTATACAAATTAACGTAAATTAACTATTATGCTCATGAGTGTAATTTGTAACCGATGATATATATAGTAATTAATGAAATAATATCTGATTGAAATTAAATAAAAAATGAAATAGTTTATGTATTTATTAGTTGACTATTTAAAAAAGATATTAAATTAACTAAATTAAGATGTCACTGTGTAAATTTTGAAATTTAAACAAGATTTCCCGAATTCTCAGGTTAATTTATGTTAATATACAAAAACTGAAAATAATAAAATAATACACGGATTCAAAAATCAGAAGGGCAAAAATGGAAATGCAATTGCCATATAATATGCCACGTAGGACTGATTGTGTATTTTTTAACGTTTGCAAAAGATTGAATATTTTACGATTGCAACGTTTCATGTGGTTTAGTTAGATCAATTCTTCTTAAAAGATCCTAATTAAAATCATGTTCCCGATATCGGTGCGGCAAAAGGAAAGAGAACTTATTGACTAGGTATAAAATGTGAATCAATTCGGTTAGATTACTAATCTGAAAGATCAAAAATCAATTTTTTTTGTTCTAATTCTTAAAATGGACAAACAAAATCAAACCGGAGCTCTTTGTATTGAATGCAAAACTCAAATTCGCCTTCTGCACATTAGATTGAATACATTAAACGCGTATAGATTGGAACGTAGATCCTATATCAAGGGACATTAAATATAAAGACTATATATTCTCATGAATTGATGAGTGGCACGTAACGTTGTAACTTGTACGGAACATTTTCACTTAAACGTTGTGGGGATGGGATGGTCTTTATGTTTTCAGACACAAATTTAAATGTTTTGACTCTTTACTTTATTATGGTATGTCATATTACTATGCTTGGAATGTCTAGACTGAATTATTTTTTGATTAAGAAATACAAATGATATCCATTCTGGTAATATTAGCCCCACTAAGCAAAAAGCACACCTAATGAGTCTTTCACAACATGTTTTAGCTGCAAGAATAGCGTAGAACAACATGTTTTAAGTAACTATATTCCTAGTAGTACATAAAATGTTATGATTGAGGTTGAAGAAAATAAGGTGAGAGTGTATAATTAGGTTTTTTTTTTTTTTGGTAATGATAATGTATCATGATTCATGACCACTATATGAGATAATGGAAGTTTTTAAGAGGAAACGTACTGTGTTTTTGTTATCTTTGTGGAATTCGTAACTCGGTGACAAAATAAATAAACAGCAAAGGCCAACTTTATTGACGTTTAATGAAACCATAACGCGATGGATTTGACTCCATATTTGATACAAAAGGACATTTCTGCACAATATTTGTAATAATTCTGTAATGTTGTTTGTAATTTTTATTGTTTTGTGCTCTAATGGTGGTTGTATTTTAGGGAATGGAGATTCATTGCATTTACGTTACCCTAGTCACAGCTCACAACCCAAACGCTCGTGGCATTTTTAATTTTTTAATATAATTATTGGTTTAATCAATCATACACTACTTTATGGTGTAGCAAATAAATCAGGAGAATAGATACGTATAACTTAGTCGCTTAATTAAATTAAAGAAATTAAAAGTCTTTTGTCTGGGTTGATTACAAGGGCCAGTGACACACTAATTTTTGTATTATAAAAACTGGTATAGACTTAATTCTGATTTAGTGGGGTCTTACATAAAGTTGACCAATTAAGGCAGAGTTTGGTGAGAGATTTTTGCCTGGTTTTGTTGATTTCGAGGGTCAGTTTGTGAATCGAAATGAAGAAGAAGAAGAAGAAGAAGAAGAAGAAGAAGAAGAAGAAGAAGAAGAAGAAGAAGAAGAAGAAGAAGAAGAATTATGTAAAACTAGTTAATACATATACCTATGTAATTCAAATTTCAATTATAACTAAAGTGGCTTTTTTGAGAAGAGGATGGTTCAAACTCAATTCATAAAATATCGTCTTCTGTATTAAAGTTTAACTTTATTATTTTATAACGTAAATTGATTTATACAACATAAATTAACATGACACGTAAGCAACAGAATCATTTACACGAGTTTTATAAAACGTTGGACATATCCAAAATGAGTTAATAAATTATGGTCATTTCGCCGAAATTTTATATATTATTATCCGTAGTATGTATGTATCTAGGTGATTGTATACTATTTGATGTAATGTTAAAAAACGAGATCTATCCTTTTCAACCGGGATGTTACAAGCAATGTACAATATAGCTTCATTGAATTTATTGCAGCAGTGTAAATTTGGCGTCTAAGCTCAAACTCTATTAAACTTCTCCTAAATACTTTGTTCTTCCATTTTCCTTAAAATTTAAGCTAATGAAGAGTATAACCAAATAATGATAACTTATAATACGGTAAAAGGATCCAATGAAATCATCATCGCTATGTTGTGTTTTCTTTTCGTGAAGTATTATTTTATTATTAATTTATTATTGGTTGTAGCTAAATCACTTAATTAAAAAATGATTAACAATCATATTTTTATAAACACATGGAATTTGAATCTAAAAATAAAAGTATGTTCATTCTTCAAATTTGATTGGAACATTGGAGCTATAAAATGGTAAAAAATTTAGCAAACTTGCACTAAGTTAATAGTATGGGATATGCCTTAAATGGATTATCATTGTGGTACTGGTAACCATATAAAGTATTACAGTTTCCTTTTTCCCCAACAATACCTTTTACTAGAAATGACAAAGACTTGGATTTGCAGCAAGTGATGGCGGTATATATTTTTCTCTTTATTTATTTTTAATTTATGCTCACCTTTTGCTGAAAATGATTGCATATCGGTATGTGCTCGTCGGAGCTGGTATATAATATTTATACTACACAATGCATCTTCCTACAAAAGGGGAAAAAACGAGTATGGAAAGTGTAGAGGTTTGCCATTTTCAATGAAAAATTTCATAGAATATGTATAATATTATGTTACATAAACCATTCAAACCGTACTGTACATACCTCTGAGTAAATTTTGATAAAAAAAATTCAATAAACAAATAAAATACATCTATATCACTTTGTAACCATGTTATCACAAAACTGATTACAGAAGTGATTATAGACGTCAAAAAATACTCAAATTTACTTGCATACAATCATTATCCAGAAAATTAGTTTAAAAGAATATTCTTTGCACGAGAGAGAAAAGATGTTACCACAAAAACTGAGTGTGACAACATTGTCGTAACATTTACAAAAACGTTTGAATATTTTGAAAACACTAAACATAAAAATTGGTAAAGAACAATCTTTTTTTAATTTTAATAATTAAGTATTTGCTGCCAATATATTACACAATTAGGTGTTCTTTTCGTGTTGTAATTAAAAAAATTGAAATTAACTTATAGATATCGTCACTATCCAAGAAGGTCGTTGATATTTTATCCAAAAATATATTTTTATAGATTAGAAATTGCTGAATTGCTTATACGAAATCAAATTCTTGATTATTAGTCCCTTGTTTCTTTTTTTTTTTAATGATATTTGTTCCTTATTTACTCTTCTGGTTTTTTGAAGTTTCATTTTCGAAATTTGAATTTTAAATGACTTTATTTTATTTAAAATTTTGAATTTCAATTCGATTATTAATTTCTCTAATTACATGGTATTGAATTAGAATGTGTATTTAATTTTGTTGTTGATTTTTGTTATTTTCAAATTTTATATTAATGTCGACAGTTATATACGTGTAAATTATATCACGGTTAATAAAAAGAGCGGAAAAACGTTTTGGACTAATTCCGTCATTAAAATGTTGTTAATAAATTAAGCGGATTATTTACCAATAATTTATAAAAACGTGGGCTAATCCCAAAACTTACATATAGATTCAAAGGTTAGTACCTGTAATAACCCTAAAAAGAATTGCATACTCTTGTACTTTATACACTAAACATAAAACCAATTCACATGAAACGTATCCTTTTCATTCATTCTTTCTTCCATATGCTCTTTGTAGTATATCAAAACCAGCTTTGATCCATCCTAGTGATTCATTTTTTATTGCACAAAATTATATAAATTCCAGTACTAGCGCCCATAAACAACTGTAACAAAACCTATCTATTGTTGTACCAATTGAGTTTAAATGGTCATTTAAAACCGTTAAAAAAGGTAAAGTACCACACTGTATATAACAGGCTCATAGATCAATGACTTTACTCCCATTACTGTACGGTCAACATTACTCTCTTAAATAAACTCTAAATTCCAACGCCAACCAACCACAACACCAAAACCCTAGATACACACATTTATTCATTTCTAATACACAGATTTTATTACTATTTTACCTGAGGCAGAATTCTGATGGATATAATACAAGTGCTGACTACTGTCCTACTTAAATTCACTGTGCAAAACAGTATTTTTTATGACTATTTTCTTTCTTTTAGGATCATTAAAAAATGAAAATAAAATTAGAAAAAATATTCCAAATCACATTATTGTCATCATGGTTGTATCACAGTCTGAATTAACTGAATGATTAAAGTTAATATACTCTTATCTAGTACTGTAAGGTAAATCTTCGAGTAATAATGGGAAACTATTGAAAACAAAGATCTATAGAAGAAGAAAGACACACAAGGACAATGTCATATAGGGGTGAACAGGATTAAAAAAAGGGTGTAACTGTGTACTATAATTGTGGGAAATAAAGAAGAAAAGGCAATTAAAAAAGATAAGATGAGATGATGAAATTGTGTAGAAGAGAAGGGCTAATCATGGGGTAACATTGAAAGTGTGAAGATTCTTTGTATTGTGTCCCGTAGTAATCATCATATCTACTTTCTCTTTAACTACAACCACATGAGTGGATTTTAACAATCAACATATACTATACCAATACACCAGAAAATTACACACCAAAAATAAATAAATAAAGTTAAAAACTTTATTTTTTTCTTTTTCAAGTTGGTAAGTAGTCGGTATTGCCTGGCCTTGCCGACAGGATTCTCTATGTATCCACCGAATTCAATAGCAAAAAGCAAACTTGAAAAGCTATATTTAGAACCAACTCTCTCACCTCACAAATAATACTCTCTTAACACACCTTTATTTATTTGTCTATAAATGAGGTATACTTGTATATATTCTTCCATGTTTTGGCTACTACAGGAGAAAAGGATATTTCATTATGATGATATTGGAAAACTAATGATGAGCAAACAAAGAGTAGTTCTTAAGTGTATCATGTATTTTTAGATATTTCAACTTCCAGGACTAGAATCACTAAAGACTTAAACTTTGTGAAATTCTAGTTTGAGTAAAGTACTTGAAAGTAACATCAGTTTCATAATAATAACTTTGGAGGTCCATGTTAGGATGTGGATACCGGACAAATTACCAACAGGTGATATTTGCACCAACCTGATACAATTAGTCAAAATTGTCTGTCTGTTGAGACATACCTTTCAGCCATCTTGAGTTGACTTTTTGTTCGAGCCGATACACCTTTTGATCTTTTGCTTCAGCTGTGCTCAAGCCTCTTTATTTTTCGGAAGCAATCATGGTGAGGCCCTAATAATCAATAATCCTGCAAAAAAAAAGACATGAAAATATCGGTCCGGATTTGGAGCCAAAATTCTTTTACAAAATTATTGGAATGTTTTACAGATGACAAGTTATCAAAGATGATGGGACGTGAGGCAAAGGAAGAGGAGAGCCATGTAGAGAGGCCTATTTCTTTCTCTGAGAGTGATGAAATGATAAAATGTCCCCATAATTCCTCTTTTTTCTGTTGACTGTGACAATGGTGGGGCTCTCAAGATCAGTAAGTAAAATGATTTCATTTGGCCACAAAGATTCTATCTTCTTAGTTTCTCCGAGGTTGACCCAATTTGGTGATAACTCTAGCCTGGTTTAGCTCATCCACCAAAGCTCAAGCAAATTCTCTCTGCAAAAAAAAAAAAAAAAAAGCCCCAAAAGGAACAAAGCAACAGTGTCATAATCTCATGTGTCCTTTAGCAGAATCTTGTTCTTGAACATGGTCCAAAACACAGAGTAATTCCACGCAGTTCCAACTTGCTTGTGTTTCCGAATCATCAGTCACCTTCATCGTAGTACAGTCAAGCAAACATGTTGCAAATGAATCAGATAAAAACATTACACAAGATCCTGTTAGATGTTAACAGTTTAGCGCAAAACGGATTTTCCTTTTTCTTTTTTACGTTTTCTGGGTCCGACGAGAACAGACAACAAACTAAATAATTTTGAATTATGAAAATATGATTTTATCAGGCATCTCATACTCCAAGAAAATGTATTTTGCTGATGGGATCTCTCAGGCACATCACATGCCACAACAATTATACAAAGGTAATGAATGGGAAATAGTTTGTTGCAAGTTGTCAAACGTTGTACTTAAAAGTTCATGTCTGTCACCACAACTTTCATTTCTATTTGGTCCTCAGTCCTCACAGACTCTAGTAACTTCTCTGATCTTAGGATCTACCATGATACACATGAACTGTTCACTCACACACGTGTCTGTCACACACACACACACACACCTCTCAAATTTTTACCTCTTTAATGTCCATTGGAAAGCTCTATACAACCTCAGTTTTCCGTGTAGCAAGGCAACAGCTAAAGTAAAGGAAGAAAATTCAGAGAAGTTCCATGATAGGAATTATCTAGCTAAAGCAGTTACACTTTTTGTCAAGGTCAAGTGAAACTTAAACTACATATATATGATAAAATGATGCGAAGAAAATTCTAAAAAAAAAATCAGAATTGCCCAGGTTCTGAGAAGGGGTAAAGTGTCTTTGATTTGGAAGCATATAGATCATTTGACATGTGAAAAATGGAATAGACATCTTAAATGGGTAATGGGTTACATTATGAGTTTACACTTCCCTCCAATCAAACCAAAGTGATCGCATTTAAGAATAATATATTCATAGGCAACAACGATGCTCACAATCTTGCCAATGATGGTAACTCCAACACAGCCTTACCAATAATGAGAAGTTATTTATTTCACAGTTACTTTCTTTATATACATAAATATACATTATACTATATCCAACACTTTTTACCACCTTTCTGTAAGATGGAAAAACAAAACTGATTGGTATTTATATATACATGGACCAATTAACTTGCTTCAAGGTGATAATGTTGAGCACAAAGCAAACCCAGTGCATTTAATTGAGTAGCTCCATTAAATACAATAAAAATGAAATACAAGCTCTGTTACAAAGGAAAACGATATGAAAGCTCAAATTGACCCGAATAAGAAGGGTATCACATAAAGTAAAAAACGTCATACTCTACTTATATATGTTGACAAGGGAAAGAAAACATTATGATAGTTTTCAAACTAGGCGTCTGCTAAGAAGAAAGATATTAAAAAGGTTGGTAAAACAAAACAATCCAAAAAAAAAAAAATTGAGGTCCTTCCCCACAAAATTCACTCTCAATTTTCATCAGAAGATCAATGCTGTAACGAATCACCTTGAAGCAAAGCCTGGTTTTAAAGTAGTGGTAATAATAATAATAATAGTAATAATAATAATAGTAATAATAATAATAATAATAATAATAATAATAATAATAATAATAATAATGATGATGATAATGATGATACATTCTGTTCAATCCTGAAAATTCTAGCTACACTTGAAAAAAAATAATTAAAAAAACAAAATCAACATAGGAATTAAAAAAAATAAAAAATTAAGAAGACATTACACTGAGTGTGCATCGGCAAAGACGTCGTTGAGGATATCGTCGTGATCGGCTCCGGCGAAAAGCTCGGCATCTCTTTCGTCTTCGCAGGAAAAGTCTTTCCGGTCGAGCTTGGCGTGAGCGGCGACGAAGAGCATCTTCTGAGCCCTTTCGAGGCCGAGCCTGGAGTGCCTGTGAAGGCAAATCCAGTTCGTGAACGACCAATTGCACTTGAACCCGAACGATGTGGATTGAAGGAAGACGAGCCTGATCGCCACTCTCCCCAGAGTCTTGAGCTCGCTGAGACAGGTCTCCCAGACCAGCCTACTGCTCTGCGGATTCGCTATTTTCATCTTCCCTGTTATCGGGTCTCTCTGCTTCACCTGGACTGCCTGAGTTGACAGTTTTAACCGGTTAAAACTAACAAAAAATTAGATAATTAACCAGTTTAATCTCACGAATTTGGATATAGCCAACTGCTTACGTGACATCAAATTCTTGAATCGTTACTCGTAAATAATCTGTGCTATTTTCAATATTTGGTAAGTGTAAATAGATTGAACTGGCTATTTACCCATTATTTACAGCAAGTGGGCTATTTTCAACTCATATATATTTTATATGGTTATAATCTACGATTACCCTTAAAAGTTTAGTGTAGCGGGTTAACCATTTTTGCCCACCTATACCTGCGCGTAAAGAGGGTCCAATCCCTCGGAGCGCCATTTCATGAGCTCCATGAGAGCAATGTGAGCTTCTTCTCGGCCGACGAGGCGAGTTACGAGGCGGTCCACGTCTTTCTCTTGCTCGGCGGTGAGGAATTTGAACGGAGGGAGGTATTTTCCGGAGCTGTCCCTGGTGAGGTTGAGCGGGTCGAGGATGAAGGCGGCGGCCATGGCGGGGTGGTAGTTTTTCTTGAAGCGGCGGTCGATGATCTTCTCGACGGTGGCGGAGTCGGCGGGGCTGGATTTGGAGGACCAGTCTTTGGAGACTCTTCGCCGGAGATCTTCCCAGAGAGGGAGGCATTGGCCGACCAAAGGGCGCTCCGTCTCGACCTCGCGGGCCGTGGCTCGCACGATCTTCGCCAGCGTGTAGACCGAATCGAGCTCGTTCCAGAAGGACTCGCTCTGGACCATCGCCGCCACGTCTCGCCCGGTCTGGCTCTCGGAGAACACGAGCTTCAGAGACTCGTCCATGGCTGCCATCTGGAGAGCTCGGGACGAGCCGAGGAAGTCTTCGAGCGATGCGGCGTCGCATTTTCCTGGTAGAGGTGACCGGAGAAGCTCTCGGGCTCCGTACCGGTGGAAGGCTCGCCGGAGCCGGCCGTCGGAGTTGACGAACTCGGCGATCTTGGTGCAATTCTCGGCGACGATACGGAAGAGAGGGAAATCGCGGTTGAAGTCTTTGATCAGAGACGTGATTCCTTTCAACTGGCAGCCTAAGTTCACCATCCATGGATTCCTTGCCTCTAAATTCCTCATAGCCTTGTTTTTATACTTGTCGGAGACTATACCAGCGCACCTCTCAGCTCCGCCGTTACAAATTTCCTCCACGGTGGTCCAGAGAATCTCCTCCGCTTGCTTCGACGAGACCGGTCCTCCGGTGACGACAGATTTCTGAAACACGCTGCTCCGATTGGGGAGATTGACGGTAAACCTAACCAGGCTCTCGTCGCCGCCGGTGGTCGCCCAGCCGCCGGACGCGACCTGGAAGAACACGGCGTCGTCGATCCTGGCATCAGACTCGGCCTTCGCCTCGCCGAACTTCGCGTCAAGCCTAGCGCCGGAGAATTCCGCCCGAGGAATCGGAGGAAGTCCGACACGAGCAAGGAAAGCCTTAAACTTAGGGCTATCCAGAGCAGAGAAAGACACAGAGCCGAGAGACTCGTAAAACCACTCGGCGAGTAGGTCCACGGCGGAATCAATTTGCTCCTTGGTGAGCGACGAGGACGACGACGGAGACGAGCCAGGGCTCTTCAGCCGCTTCACGGAGCTCTCGAGCATGGCGAGCGAGGTCAGATCATCCCGGCCGCCGGAGAGCGCCGGAAGGAGCGCGAGAGATCGGAGGGGCTCGGCGTCGGAAATCCTCTTCCGGTGATGAATCTGCGGCGGCGGAGGCGGAGGAGGGAGAGAAGAGAGGGGAATCGGAGAGGAGACGGTGACGGAGACGGAGGCGATGTTGGGACACGTGCCGCGCTTGAGATGCTCCGTGGCGGTGCGCGAGGGGTTCGAGGCCGAGAAGACGGCGTCGCATAGAGAGCAACGGAGCTTCACGGCTTTGGGGAGATCAGTGGTCGGGTTTCTGACGAGAATGGGCTCCAAGTGGGCCCAATACCAAGCCCCTTTCCCCTTCACCGCCTTCGTCCGTACAGTCACGAGTCCCTCGTACCGCTTCTTCGCCGCCTTCGCCGCCACCGTATCCTCCGCCTGAAACGCCCGGAGCTCCTCCGGCGACGGAGTCGAGTTCGTCGTCGTCGTCGTCGTCGTCGTTGAAGTCATCTTCGTCGCTCTCGCCTTCGCATTATTTAATAAGTTGCTGTCGTTTCTTTCTGTGCGATTGTCGTTTTCTGACTGACCGAGAGTAGTCAGTGTGTTTTGTTTAGATTGTTGTGAAGTTTTGAGCTCAGTTCGAGTTGCATGAAGTGAAGAAGACGGTGAATAGAGTAAGTTGGAATGAATGAGAGAGCGAAAGGAAAGGACTTGACTCGCAGATGTGAGAGAGAGAGAGGGTCAGAGAGAGAGTAGAAAGAAGTGTGTCATTTTGTCACCTTTTATTTGGGTTTTTTTTCTTTTCGGACATATGAATAATTTGTGAAAAAATTTCGTTTTCACTCCAGTTCTATTTTTTTTTTTTTTTTTTGAGGAAACTCCAGTTCTATTTAAGGACGAGACTTCAGGTAAACACTCTTAATTTTTTTCTTGGGTGTTACACTTAAAATTATTTTAATTATATCATAAGTGTGTCAAACAAAATTAAATATAGAGCTTTGACTATTTTAGTAAGAATATTTTTTTAACTAGTTTTCTAATAAATCATTTTAATTGTTATCTTGTATATGATTTCTTATTAATCAAAGTCAGGTTGAGAATCTAATATATTATGTTTTAATCAAAATTAGGTTGAGAATCCAATATATGTTTGGTGATAACGAATTAATTTTAATTAATAGTAAATACCAATGACGAATGTATGCAAGTTTTTCTATGGTTCACTGTCCAAGTTTTTCATGTCTTTCACGTCCATACGTATTTGAGCTACGTTTCGTCATTATTATATATTTACACTATTTTCTTATTTTTAAGTTAATTGTGGCTTTAGACATTTACTTCTGGTCAATAATTTATTATTATTATTCGATGGTAAGGTAAACAAAGTAATACTCTCTTTTGTATAGTTACTAAAGCAAAGAGTCGTAATGGGAACTCTCTTCAAAACATGGCGGAGTATGTAACTTTCATCACATCAATACTATTTTAATTTTCATCTCATCTCGTACTCTTTTTTATTTTTTAAAATTAACTATCGTTATTATTCACGATTTATCCATTTTATATTATAAAATAAAAATTAAAAAAGCAACAAAGGGTATCTTTATTCGCACTAATTTAACGTTGCGAGCAAAAACATTATTCGTGCTGAAGTTGGGACAACGGGCATGTGAAACATGGTAATTAAGACTATATTTATTAACAGGATTTAGGTTAAATCTACAAAAAAAAAAAAAAAAAAAATGGCTCTATAGCCTTATAAAACGTTTCCATTTTGAATATACCTAAAGTTTCGTTAACAGATTGAAAATATTCAGACAGATTCGTTTACATATCGTACACAGTTCAAAATACCCTTAATTCGTTTACATATTGAAAACATTTTTTCGGGTATTTTTGTCTCCAAACTTTTGTAAACGATTTTGCCTGAGTATTTTCAATTTATTAACGAAACATTGAGTATATCCAAATTACATATAGTTTATACGGCTATACATCAAAATTACCCTTAAATTCATGTGTATTTTTTTTTTGCTATATACCCAGTAAAACATTTAATAATTTCAAAAATATTCAATAAAACTAGATGAGTATTTACAAAAAAATTACAAAACATTGAGTATTTTGAAATCACTAAACATAAAAACAAAAACGTGTAAAGAGCTCATTTTTGTTTTTATAATTGGAATTCTGAATTGTTTGTATTGTATCTATTATATATTTTCTCTGTATATTCGGAGGATTTATTGCCATTAAACTTTCCAAGAAATATCGTCAACCTTATGTTTCAATGCTTATATGACACGTGATACTACGGACAACAACTAAATTATAATACATAAGTTATTTAATGTAATACTATTAGTTGTCAAGAAATATGATTTTAATTGCAATAAATTGTTGTCATTTAATTTCATTAAGCACAACAAATATGATATATAGCATGATTTCACGGCGTAGTTTTAACTTTACTACTAATATTAGTTTTTTATAAGTTCAAATACTCTTAATTGTTGTTATCACGATATTGTCATTTGATTAATAATACCTCAAAATTGATAAAATGAACTTAAGCACAGGCGTCTGTCAGATTTTTACGATATGGTATAATTTTTTTTTGAAGGTTTTAAGATAAAAATTGGTTTTTGGTAGGTGTTGTGGCGCTTCCAACAATCACGAATTAAAATATAAGAATTTTATACAATTTTTTTAGGGAATGGATTTCGATAAAATGTCGTAAACATAATATATAATCATGACTTAATAAAAGGATGTGAGAAATAATATAATATTAAATAAATCGAGCTCACGAGATCGAACTGTAAAATTACAAACACTAGGACAAAAAAGGTCTTTCTAAGCGATAAAGTCGCTTCTAATGTTTCGCTTCTAAAGGTCAGTCGCTTCTAATATTTTGAAGCGACAAATTAGAACCGACTAGTCGCTTCAAAAGGTCCGAGAAAAGCTCAAAAAACATACGAAAATATGGATTTTTTTGGCATTAGAAGCTCAAAGTCGCTTCTAATGCCTAAACAACATTTTTTTAATTTTGGTATATTAATTAAAATTATTACTTAATTAACTAAAATTATTATATAATATTATTAATTAACAAACCTAACTCAAATATTAACTCAGTAAAACTAAAATATATTACCAAACTTATTAAAAACGATTATCAACACTTATTCAAATATATTACCAAAAATTATTACAAAAACTAAGAAAATTAACGTATCTTAACTTATTAACAAATTTTTATTAAAAACGTATTAACAAAACTAATATTTTTTTAATCCATGCCTAAATTAACAAATTAATAAAGTATTGACACATTCAAATTAGTTAACAAAATCTATATTACTAATTTAACTAATACGAAATAGCTAGGTAACTAAACAAATTACATTTCTAATTAACTAAGTGATTAATTTAAGCATTTTTAATAACTATTTAACAAAAAGGCTTAACAAAAACATAAAAACAAACAAGTGAGCTAGTCTCATTTTTTAAGCCTCCAATTTTCCTACATAATTGGTGATAGAAAATGCTTTGAGTTGTATGAAAAAAAAGAGAATCATAAGAATCTCCATTGTAACTGAATATATATACTCACAGGGATTGCAATGATGTCAAAAGAGAGTAACTTGATCGTATTGGGCCTTCAAGAGAGTTTCCAACTAAAGTCCTGCAAAATCATTTTAGAAGCATACAAATTTGTAAAATTTAGCAAATGCCTTGGAAACGACATGGAAAAGTCAACAAAGCACTTGAAACTTGAGATATACACAGAGACTTACAACATAATAAGGTTTTTGAGACTTCTAATCTCCTTTAGAATGCTCCCAAGGAATGTATTGTGTCCAACATCCCTGAAACACACATGCAATGTTTAAATATCGTACACACCATTTTAATACGAGCGGAGGGAATGAAAATATAACTTACCTGAGGGCGGAGGAGACACGAGCGGATGAGCCGAGAGGAGGACAACCAAATAAGGGGAGGACGTCGGAGGAGGATGTTGTAGCGAAAAACGCGCGCGCAAGTGCACGTGTCGAACAAGTAATACAGATAGTAAGTACGGTTCGTTCCCACGAGGATTTATAATTAAATGTAAATCTAATATTACTATAATCTAAATTTAGAGAGAATGAAAGTGTGAGGGTTGTGATTTCTAAATTACTAAACAATTTAATTAAAACGTTTAAAAGATGGATGTGTGGAACAAGGGTATGGTTTCACTTTTCTATCCTATTGTCGGATTTCTAGAGAAACAAAGAATGATCAATCCTCTGACTATGTTAATCGTGTTCACGTGAATTTTATCACCAACTCTCACTAGAGTGATATTAACGACCTAAGACTATGAACTTAATTTACCTCTCGGTCTCAAGGCATGGAAACTAGCTTTCTTTATGTTTTGGAACACTCACACGACTCTCTAGCAGCTGTGGTCATCTATAGACTTCACATAATGTACTACAGTATTCTATTTTACTCGCACGACCAATTAAACCTTGCTAGAGAGAATAAATAATCCCAGAGTCAAAAATACGATGATCAAACGTATACAAGCATTACGAACAAAAATAAAATAAACACCAGCCCAATAATCAAATCAAACTTCAAAATAAACTATAATAAATCCATGACAAGTATCAAGAAAATATATGCCATCACGCTCTAAGGGATTAGTTAATGGTGATGGTGGAAGAACTAGAAAACAAATAAGAACAATGATCCATGATAAATAAACAAAGCATAAAACGAATAAATCGAGTTTCAAAGGGAAGAGAGGAAGAAAAGCTAGATAGGATGTTGCAGGCTCGTCGCAGCCTCCAGAACGTCTCCGGTCTTCTAAACTGCTCACCTTATATTTCTCCGTAAGGTTTCCTCTCTCTAAACTCTAAAACCAAGCAAGAATAACTTCTAAGAGGCTGCTATTAAGTTATATAGACGAGCTACCCAAATTCGCACAAATATGACCTTCAAAAACTGATTTAACGACTTAAAATCGAAGTCCAAGCGTCAAATTAAGTTGTTGTCAAAGCCCCACCGTGTCGCGGAGAGTTTCATCGCGTTGCGATGGCTTCCTTCGCGTCACGATGGGCACTCTGGCAGTCTACGCGCTGCTTCACCTTTTATCACATATCTTGAGTTTCGGGTATCGGAATCGAGATCCGTAAAGTGTTCCGGAATCCTTGGAATCGCCTGCCTAAGATGATCTATTTCTCTTCCTCTTTTGCATATATAATTCTCATTTTTACTTCTCTGCATCTCATAAATCTTTTCGGATCTGAATGTCCTGAAAACTTCACACAAACTACAAAAACTATCAACATACTTGAGGATAAACATCGATTCTTAGTTCAAGATCATCTAATAATCACGTATAAAATGCGCTTATCAGATGCAGGCACAAAAGGTTGAGGGCAGAGGGGTAGAGGACACGCGTAGGGTCGAGGGTGGAGGGGCAGAGGCACATAGCCGAAGGGGAGAGAATGAGAGGATTTTGGTGAAGAATATTCAAAGAAAAAGGAAAAAGGGGAAGAAAGGGTGAGGGTCGGGTGTTTTAATGACCTAGGGACACTAGAAGCGACTAATCGCTTCTAATGTCCTTCACAACCAAAACGAAAAAGTTTTGGTAAGTGGGGAAATTAGAAGCAACATTGTCGCTTCTAATGTCCTTAGAAGTGGATTTTTGACGGACAACTTTTGGAGCCCAAATTTTTGGGCATTAGAAGCGACTAGTCGCTTTTAATGCCCCAATTTCTATACTTAGTGAATTTTTCTTGGAAAACTTTTGGAGCCCAAAATTTTGGGCATTAAAAGCGACTAGTCGCTCTAATGCCCCAATTTCTATACTTAGTGAAATTTTGGTGGAACATTTTCGAGCCAAATAATTTGGGCATTAGAAGCGACATTAAAAGCGATTAGTCGCTTCTAAATACTAAAAATTTGGCGGAAAAAAAGCGAGCCAAAGATTTTTGTCTTTAGAAGCGACTAACATGTCGCCTCGGACCATTAGAAGCGATTAGTCGCTTCTAAAAGTAAAAAATTTCATTTGTTTTAAAAAAATCGGGGTGTTTACATTAGAAACGACTAGTCGCTTCTAATGGTAAAATGTCGCTTCTAATTAGAAGTAACTAGTCGCTTCTAAACGTATTCGTCGCTTCTAAAAGCTATTTTGTAGTAGTTGATAGAAGAGAGGAATGTCGAGCTCAATAATTCAACAGATATATATTAAAATCAAGATGTAGTCTTCGTCTCTTCGCAGACTTCTATTTATAGGTCGTGTCGAGCTGGAAATGTTAAGTACGTGTATCCAGGTTGGCTGGAGATAGGGCCACGTCGCTCGACTTTGCTATAGGTGCGGTCCTTTGGCGAAATAATAGATCAACAATTAACTTTGCTGTTGCTGCGGTCCTTTTGGTAAGGTGAATACTTGTGAGCTCGATTTTGTCTTTCATACTCTGGTTAATGGGCCTGACAATGAGCGATTCGACTTATATCTCGGAAGTTGGGTTTCGTTTGGGCCTAAAGTATTTATTGTTGATTTTGTACCCCCATAATAAAAAAAATATACAAATTGGTTTTAAGATAACTTGTCTACTAAAAGTGTACATGTTGGAGTAACTGAGGTATTAATTACACGACCTTGACTATCAACTACAGATTGATTGAAATTGAAACCATTTTTCCATCTCAAATGTGGAAATTAAAAGTTTAGAAGAAAAAAAAAACTAACTTTTACACAATTGAGTGGATCATAATCTATAATATAGATACAATTGATCTTAATGAGTTGGGCAAACTTGTAATTAAGAATTAAGTGTTAATCTATTTTGTCTGTCCATTTATTTTTAACGAAAAAAAATATTAAAGTACCATTCTTAACATCTTATATGCCCACCTAATAATTTAATTCTACAATAGCTCTTCATATATATCAAACAATTTGTAGGACTTCTACACCTAATAAATCGATCAAAAGTGTTGTTGATTATAATCTCGAATCGTTGACACGTTACAAATAAAACCATGAATGACTATTTAATTTATAAATTAAACCAAAAAGATATCAGCTCAATGCTAGATCAAAATGAAATTCGGAGGACTCATCGAGAACGTACTTGTCAAAAGTTTCAAATGATTGTTCGTTTCAGATTTTACGATAGTCAAAAGAGTGTATGTGATATATCTGTAATCCTTTTAGAAGCTAAATATGACTAGCTTTTTTCATTGAGATTTTTTGGGAAACACTATATTTTTTTAGCTCTATCTCATAGATTATATATGCGAGTATATATACATATGTTTATTAAGTAATGAAATTGGATAAGTAATTAACAAATAAATAAAAATATGAAAATAAAAACTCGTTAGTAATATAGTTCAATTTGAAGAAGAAGAAGAAGAAAAAAAAACAATTCATATCCATCATTTTTATTATTTAAATATTGTTTTTCACGTGATGGGCATATATATGCGCCAATAAAATGGGACCCCTTAAATGATTTTCACTCTCATCTTTATACTACGCATATTCATAACCATCATTACTAAAGGAGTGAGTTTAATACTAAACTAGTCATGTATAATCTCGTGGCTCTAACAAAATAGCCATAAGTGGAAACCTATATATTATACAATAATATATACTTGATCATGCATTGAGTACTGACTAATTTATACACGTATTAATAAGTGGGTAGATCCATAGTTTTTGCATGCCAAACATCCTCCAAATACGAAAAGATATTAACAAACGCATAATGTCGCAATTGATCGATTTCGAGACTTGCTTACAACAGAATCAACGAGTAATTGAATCTAAATATTATTTAGAACCAATCATATTTAGAATATCAAAAACCTTTAAATGTATAAAAAAAAATGTGTCAAGCACACACACCATTAACGGGCACTTTAGCTCATTGTATTTTTAAAACATACTACAAAACAAACGTTTTGAAAACGTCAACTATTTAGTAGACGTTAAACTTGATTACATTACCTAAATGTTTTTATTTCTATTATTAAAATTAAAATTAAAATAATTATAAAATCTCATTAATCAATTAACTATAGCTTACTTCTTTATTTATTTACTATGCGAGATTTCAGATAATATTTGACCTCTTTTGGGGATAGAAAGGAACAATTTAAAAGATTATGGTACTTTTTATATTCAAGTTGTTATTACATAATTATATTAATATTATCATTTAATTTCCGCTTAATAAAAATCAACCAAAAATGAAATTCTAACAGATCTATTACTAAATTAATGTAAACAAATTGCAATACCCTGAATGAAACTTGCATACATCTCACGAATATCTTCAATTTTGAGATCGAAATGTCACAAAATTTCGTGAGACATCTTAAATATCATGACGTAATATTGAAGATTTCATGATCGAATTGTCAAAAAGTTTCAAAAATTCGTGACAAATTGATAACGAAATTTTATGGAACATATTTTCAATTTCGTGAACATCAATTACAAAGTTGAATATTATGTGATTGAACTGTCACACAAAGTCAAAATGTTGTGACATATTGGTCACGAAGTATTAAGGCGTTCTTGATAATAACATTTTTTTGGAGTTGACGTGCTAATTTTTTCTTAAAATCATACACTTTTTAGTCATATTTGTTTATAATATGAAAAAAATTGTCCAATCTACCAGTTTTTACTAATTTTTTTTCCATAATTCACAAAATATGTTTTATACTTTATTATTGCAAATGATAAGTTACTCCTGAAAAATAAATTTTTGTACCATTTCAGTCATCTCAAATTTTCAACCGATTAAATTAAAATAAAATTAAATAAATCGTCCATCTTCTATTCTCTCTCTTAAATTTCATTCTTTTGAAAAAAATATTTTAGCCGGTAATATGGTAAAGATATATTTGTTGAAAAAAAATTAAAAGATATTTGGTCTTTTCAATTTAATTTTACTTGTAAAGTGGGAAAAAAATTAGTGGATATGAGAAAACAAAATTAGTAAAAAGTGATAAATTGGTCAATTTATATTTAGAAGATATTGTTTTAGAGAAATTTCATTTTATAGACCCAAAAATATTATAAATATCCAGATTAAACCTAGTTTGTTAAAAATATATAAAATTGGACTTTAGTCCCAAAATCGGACAAAAATACCCTTCAGCTCATTTATAAGGTTTATTAAAGGTTTCAATCTCATTTTTACCTTCAAATCCAACGTAAAATCCATTGAAATGACCTAAAATCATCAAAATAATGGGTATGTTACTTCATTAACTATGTTTTAATCATTTTTTTGGTTGTTTTTTGTGTTAGAATCGTTTTTCGATCGGAAAAAAATAAGTTCGTCAAAAATATGAGTATTTTTGTACGATGGTTTTTGGATGAAGGCCATCGTAGACCATCGTACGATGTCGTACAATGGTCTACGACATCGTACGATGGTCTACGATGGCCTTCATCCAAAACCATCATAAAAAAACACCCAGATTTTTTACGAACTTATTTTTTTCCTATCGAAAAACGATTCTAACACCAAAACAACCAAAAAATGATTTAAACATAGTTAATGAAGTAACATACCCATTATTTCGATGATATTGAGTGAATTAAATGGATTTATGATGAATTTGAGTGGATTTGACGGTAAAAATGAGATTTAAACCTTATAAATGAGCTGAAGGGTATTTTTGTCTGATTTTGGACCTAAAGTCCAGCTTTATATATTTTTAAAAAGATGGGTATAATCTGAATATTTTTAATGTTTTTAGGTCTATAATGAAATCACAGTGCAACATCATAGCTGTGGGAAGAAAATCAGGTTGATGAGATTGAGATTTTATTTTTGGAGATTTGAAAGAGTTGAGAGAGACTAAGGTGAAGTAAAACGTGTAAAATGTGATAGAGGCACATCAAAACAAGTTTTGGTAAACTTTTCCTCTAATGACTTATTTGAGGATGATTGGCTTTAAACGAGAAATTTCAAAAAAAGATATGTGCGATTCTCAGATAGAATTATGTTTTTATGTGTGATAAAATTTTATTACAAAATATATGTGTCAAAAGACAAAAAAACTCTTAATAAAATTTTGCAATTTCTGTATGTTGCGGTGGATTGCGGTATCTTACAAAATTTAATATCAATTGCGGTATATTGTGGTCAAATTTTGTTAAAAAATTTTGTTTGTCTTTTAACACATATATTTTGTAATAAAATTTTATTACACATAGAAACAAAATTTTACCATAATATCGCACATATATTCCGAAATCCTATGGGCATGAAGCTATTACACTAAATATTGTTCAAAATATTCTCATCATCCCTCTCATTTAATTTTGCTTATCGTAATTCGCTTAGACTCTGCTTATTGTGATCTCTATCTTCATTTTTTAAAGATGAAATCATCATTCTCAAATCTCAATCATTCTCCAGATATATAAGAGTGTAACCGATAGCTACACATAATCGAATCACCGGAAAACCTTTATCTGTAGTTAATCACTGGAAATAAATTACAACCAAGCACTGATTTGGCATAGGCCAAGAAGAAAAAGAGATAGCCTTGTTTTAAAAGAAGAAAAAAGGTTGAAGCCTTGTTTGCCCTTTTAGTTATTGTATGTACAAATGCTTTTCCATGAGTAAATATATAACGAACTTAATGTTTAGTGGCGTATATTTCAATTTAATTGTAGTTACTTATCAAAAGAGTGGTCAACTTTGGTTGGAGATGTATATACGGACTACTCTCTAATCTATATTATAAATTAATAATTGTCGCTATATATAGCTTTAAGACAACATAATATTTCATTAAACTATAAACAACAATTATAATTCAAAAGCTAAAGGAGGTTGTTGCTTCTAAGTTCTAACCAATAATTGTAAAGGTTTAACTAAAAAGATCATCTTGGTGTGTTCTAATCAATTACTCCGTATTCCACGGTGAGAAAACATGTTTTTTCTTTCATTAGTCCTTGAATTTTTGAGGTATACATACTTTAGCTTCAAAATACATAACGTTTTCAGATCAATACTCCTTCAACTTTCACATATTGACATTTTGTAACTTGTTTCCTCTATTTTATGTCCAAATGTGACTGAAAGACCCTGAGGCGGAATTTGAAAACAATTATTCAATTATTTTAAAAGATATAATAATTAATGAAAATTATTATGCAATAAACGACGTTTAATACTGATAATGTATTATGGTCGCTTTCTTCGTTTTTAAATGAGTAGTAACTATTTTTCTTATTATTTTTTAAAAGATCATATGTTTAAAATCGAACTCGAGTTAGTTGAAATTTGAGACTAAAAACAAAGATAAATGATATACCGAAAACACTTCTATCATAAGCCATGATCATTGTAATATAATGCAATGGAAGATTAATTAAGAAGTCAAAGCATATAAGAAGATGCTTTAGAGAAAGCATATATTAAGTGACGCTCCTAAAACTCGAACTAAAGGAAAGATGTATTAGGCCATAGCTTTCTACGATCTATATAGAAATTAGCATGATGATAATTTACCAAAATCATGGTAAAGGGACAACGTACGATATATAGGAGTGGACGAAATTTCATACCAAAAATGATACATATATAATTTGTATTTGCGTGGTTGAAATTAAAGCCGTCAAGGAAAAGTTCATACTTTTTTTAGTTGAGATATGGTGAACTTTTTCAACAGAAATCATACTGTCTAACATTAGACTTTAAATAGCGTAAGGTATTGAGTCTACTTCAGACTCGAAAGGAGAGAGATTACACAAAAAAAAAAGGACTTATATTTAGGGGGGTGAATGATCATTAACGAATGACAATTACGCTTATACAATTATTGTATAGAATTGGATTAGGGACCCCATTTTTTTACTTTGCGTTCTCATCATGGTGGCATAGATTCCAAGTTTGTGCTGGGAATGATATACAATATACTAACAGAGCAAATATTTTAATTTTAATATATAATGGTGTATATTTGTAGTGAGAGATTTCATTTTGTATATTTGGTTTTGTAAGAAATTATAAAAAAAAAAATAGACCTGTTATGAGAATTTTATATGGAATTAGACATTTGACCATGACCAAGATATTCTTAAAATAAAAATAACATCCGAGTTCATCTGAATTTATCGGAATCGCCGGAATTTACTTTTTCATCGGAAACTTTTGGAATCCATCGAATTTTTTTTTAATTTTTTTCATCGGAATTCATTGGATTATCTAAGTTTTGAATTTGTTTTACTTCTAAACTTAAACCCTAAATAATCAAATAATATTGAAAACCAATTCTAAAATAAGTTTATCAAATCATTCAAACAACACGAAAAAGACAATGGAGAGAAAAAATATATTTCTAATTTTTGGTGAAAGAGGAAGAGTATGGCGATAAAAAAACAAGTTTATTTTAGTCGAATTGTATTTTTGTCTGAAAATGAGTCAAAATCTAATTTGAGATATAAATGTTATATTAAATTTATTTTTGATATTTTTTACAGATCAAGCTCATAAAATCAAAATTCTCTTTGTATATTTAAGCTCGAAATAATTATATGTAAAATTTAAAATTTAGCGGATCAGATGCATGACTCGAGGTGAGTGAGATTTCATTTGGGGTTTCTGTTTCTCGAACGATTAAAAAAATGTTTTTTAACGTGAAAGATTATACAAAATAATGCAACGACAATCTTATAATTATAATTGAGTTATTCAAATATTTAAAAGCATATTTCCTCAAAATAAAAAATATTTAAAAGTATAGCGCAAGGATTCTCTTTATTTGGTTTGTTTTCGTGTCGTTTGCTTAAGATGACCCCAAAAGCTCACACGAGAAATAGATTAGTGTAGTTATTTACCCACTCACTACTTGGGACAAAAGTGTTAAATAATACCTATTAAAAACTAATCAACAAATATACAAAAGATTAACTCAAACTGTTAGTTCAGCTCGTTATAAATTTGTAAACGACATCTAACCTAGTTAGACTCTCATCCTTAAGACTGTTATTTGTGCTGTAAATATAATCTACATTTGTTTTAGTAATCACATCCATTTGTAGTATCACTTTGAGTAGTACTATTTTCTTGATTATGAGATAAATTAGGCTTAAATTTGAACGTAGTGGTTCTATAATGATCAGAAATTTAGCTAACCCAAATAATAGTTGTTAACAGTTTAACTTATTCTTTCTCCATATTTCTTTGCTCTAACTAAGCCACATGTAACGTTGTAATTGTAAAATACTCAATCTTTTGCAAACGTTTAAAAAATACCCAATCAGTCCTACGTGGCATATTATATGGCAGTTGCATTTCTATTTTTTCCCTTATTATTTTCGTATCCGTGTATTTTTTTATTCTTTCTAGTTTTTGTATATTAACGAAAATTAACCTGAAATTTGGAAATCTTGTTTAATTTTCAAAATTTACACAGCGACATCTTAATATAATTTAGTTAATTTAATATCTTTTTGAAATAGTCAACTAATAAATGCATAAACCATTTTGTTTTTTTATTTAATTTTAATAAGATATTATTTCATTAATTGTTATATATATCATCGGTTACAAATTACACTCATGAGCATAATAGTTAATTTGGGTTAATTTGTATACATGCACCTTTTAATCTTATCCATCCACCTGATTTCATGGGACTCATTTCCTCTTTTTTCCCAAATTTTTAATATTCACGCAAATTTACCTAAAATCACGGAATTTCGTGTCTAATTTTCAACTTTCATATTTGAAATCGTTATTTAATGGTTTTAATATCTTTTTGAAATAGTCAACTATTTAATTTAGAATCGAACTTCTTGTTGATTTAGTTTTAAATAAATATATTTCATATCTTTCATTAATGGCTCTTTCAAACAGACATGTATTAATAGTTAATTTGCATTAATTTGTATACACGCATATTTTAAACTTTTTATATCTACCTGAAATCATGGAATATCAAATTCCCTTTGTTAATTAATGGTTTTGATGAATATCTTCTATTTGAATTAGTTAAATGAACAATTAAATATTAAATATTTGTTGTCGATTTCATTTTAGACTGTTATATTTTTCATGTATGACTCGAAACTGAGTATTGCGTGAAATTAACACGGTTAATTTTTGTTAATTTGTTCGTATCCGAGTATTGCGTGATATAAAACCTTTTTGAAACAATTTCCATGTTTATCTTCCTAAACCTTAAAAAATATCGATTTTCCTATTTTATAGCTTTAACTGTTACAGTGAGTATTTTGTTTCAGAATCTACTAATTTTGCATAATTTTTTTAACGTACACTTATATCACTTAATCTATTTCACAGTTTTGTTTTTTAATCCTTCACCATGACCGAAACCAGTCATGTGGCCGATTTGCCAACTGCACAACCATCTATACTAAAGAAGGAATATATTGTTTATGGCGATCAAGAAGTTGACCAGTTTCCCCAAACCATGGAATTGAGCGTCAACAATTTATTTGTTAATAAAAGGTGTTTGCTAGATGCGTGTCATATCATGGCCATTGGAAACAATTTCGAATTCTCTGTTACTAGATCCGACCAGTCTCGATATACTATTGTATGCAAGGATTTAACTTGTCCTTGGAAATTGAACGTCGGCGTTAGTGCATCCAACATTTGGGGAATAAAATCCATTGTCAACCATCATACTTGTCATGGGCAGGTCTCTCCAGCTAAGCATCGTCAGTGTTCATCCTCCCTGATCAGTAGGTTCATAAAACCTGAATTTATGGGTTCGAGTTCGGAGTTATTCAGACCAAAGACTGTCATGGAAATAATGCGTAATAGATTTAAGGTTGAAGTCAGTTATTACAAAGCATGGAAAGGTCGTAGCCAGGTTTTGACACAGATTCGGAAAATTTTAAAAATTCTTATTCTCATTTGCCAATTATCGCTGAATTAATCAAGCAAAAGAATACAGGTACGCTATCTGATGTTTTGTTAATTTCTGTTAATTTTCTAAGATATTGTAGTTCCTATTATACTGTTATATTACAGTATTTGTTATTGTCTATTTATGTTAATTTTATTAATTTTCTAAGTTAATGTAGTTCCTATTATACTGTTATATTACAGTATTTGTTACTGTTTATTTATGTTAATTTTATTAATTTTCTAAGTTAATGTAGTTCCTATTATACTGTTATATTATATTATTTGTTACTATTTATTTTTATTAATTTTATTTTTGATTTCCGCTAATACTTTAGTTCATTTTTTACTGTTATATTATGTTATCATTTATTGTTAATTTATGTTAATTTTTCTTTATGTAAATACCATTTTTTGCTACATTCATTTTCTTGCTGATCTTAACAATATGTTTTCGTATATCAGGCACATTTACAAACATAGAGGTTGATGATTTGAGAAATTTTAAATATTTCTTTCTTGGCGTTGGGGGCATCAAATATTGTCTTCCGGTTATTTCCGTAGATGGAACATTTCTAAAAGGCAAGTATCACAGAACTTTACTTATTGCTACTGCTCAAGATGGTGACAATGGATTATTTCCTCTTGCAATAGCCATTGTTGATTCCGAGAATGATAAATCATTGAATTGGTTCTTAACACATGTTAAGTATGCATATGGTGTGAGAGAAGACATGGTTATTGTATCAAATCGAAACAGTTCTATTCTTAAGGCTGTTTATGCCGTGTACCCGGAGAGTAAATACGCGATCTGTATGCAGCACCGTTGGGCGAATGTTAAAGCCAAATTCGGGAAATCTTACATCCAACCACTCTTTTACAATTGTGCGAAAGCATACACTGACAATTCTTTTGACTATTGGTTTCGTATGATGGTTGATGGAAATCTTGGGGTTGAGAAATATCTTCTTGATGCTGATCCTACACTATGGGCACGCTGTAAATTTTCTGGTAGGCGATTCAACGTTATGACAACAAACATTTTCGAATCTATAAATGTTGTTTTGAATGAAACTCGTGGTGCTCCAGTTGCTTCACTTGTATTAAGCTTTAGAAGTCTTCTCTAAAAATGGTTTAATGACAAACGAGTCACTATCCCCTCTATGAAATCCGGTCTCACAGGAAGATATTTCAAACATTTTTCACAGGTTGATGATAAAATAAGGAATCTAAACGCGGATTCTTTATTTATAATTCTTTATTTCTCAAAGTTTTATCTTATTAGTTTCTCTGGTTAATTTCGATTATTATTTATTTCGAAATTTGATATACATTAATTTCGTATAATTTTTTTGTTCACACCAAGTTTATCCAATTGATGGTGAGAAATTCGAAGTCATTGATGGAACGTTTTATAATATTATTGACGTTAGTTGTCAGAACTGCTCTTGTGAAGCTTGGCAAATGGATTTATTCCATGTGTTCATGCGTTTGTTGCGTTGTGGAAGTTAAACTTGAAGCTAATTGATTTTGTGACGAATTTTTACACAGCGAAAGACTTTTCAGCTACATATTATATGGATGTTAACCCTATAGAATACGATTTCAATTGTGTTTTGTCACGATGAGCTAATATAATCCATCCCCCAATACAAAAGGTTAAAGTCGGGAGACCAAAGATGAAGCGATATCGTGCTGCAAGTGAATTTGTCCATCCATATCATCAACGGTGTGGAAAATGTGGAAATTTGGGCACAACAAAAGAACTCGCAAGAAGTAGTAATGTTAGATGTAGTTTATTTTGATTTATATCGTGTGTATTTGTTTCTTTGTTTAGACTTGATTCTACTGATTCTGGTTAATTTATATTAATTTTCATCTGAAATATTTATATATTTATGTTCATTTGATAGAATTTTTATAGTGCTCTCGTTGTTGTTTGTGTATTGTAATATTAACAAACACATTTTCAAAAATTAACATATTCAGTGAATTGGACAATATTAAATTAACATAAATTAACAAAGATATACTAATATACTTACATAATTTCGTACATAATTACATAGTAATATCATGAAAATAAATATAAATTACAAACCATACTATAAAATTAATCCATGCACTTTTTGAAAATTTCAGAATGATCATCAGACATACTTCATAAAATAACGTTGAGGGTGCCTTAATTCAATTAACAGCCATACATAATATTTTAGGGTGCCAACATAAACTATTTTACCAGGCATCAAAATAACATTGTTTCTAGTAATTAACAAAAGTTAAGAAATGAAATTAATACAAATTATCAACCCATACTAAACGTCTTTAGGGTGCCAAAATAGTTATAATTATCCCTTGCATCAAAATAACATTGATTCTTCTACATAACATTTTCTATTCATCTGATGACGTAAGACCCAAACTGAAATTTGGTTGGCTGCTATCTTCTTTGGCTTCAGTTTTCTGCTTTTTTTCTTGTGTGTACGGAGTTTTAGTAACTGCAGCTGATTTTTTCATTCTTCTGGACCTTTTCTGTGTAGCAAGCGGCAACTACGGCTTATTTGCATTCTTTATTGATTTCTTCCTTTGGTGTTGTTGAGCACATAATTTTGCATTTGCGTCTTGTGTCTCAACCTGAGAAATTTTCTCGTTCGTTTGGTAAATAGGTATACCAACATCAAAATAAGTATCAATAATTATTTATATATCGTGAGATAATTGCATAAGTTCTTCCTGAAAATTTGTACGAGTTAGAAACATCCTTTTATTTCAATACGTTAATTTATGTAAATAAAATGTACTTACTGTTGTCATCCCGTCTATCCCTTCCAATCCAGCAACCAGTGGAGATACTTGTGCGACAGAATTCTCAACCCCGGCCAATATCTGTTAATTTATGGTAATTCTAGTGAAACATTTTTCATGAAATAATGTAATTGTTATTACCTCTTTACTTGGTTCAACATTTTGTTCTAGACTCTTCACTTTTGCTTTGAGTCGCTTTACCTTGGCTTCAACATTCATTAATGCATGAACATCATGACCACTACGGCATTTGAGTTCAGTAATTTCGTCGTTGGCGTCATTCAACTTCATGCTTAACTGTTGATGCCCTTGGAAGAGTGTGTTTATTTGGTTCCGTAAACCCGGTGACCCTTCTTCTTCCATTGGTCTTTTATGTGCACTCTTTGACAATGGACTTGGTGTTGCTGTGTTGTCGGCGGTGTCTTCCCGTGCAGGATATCCTTTCTCCAGCTCCTCGGGGGTGGGTGTGATTTCAATAACTTCAAGTTATAAGAGAAATTATGTTAATTTCCAGAAATTTAAACAATTTTCAAATATGTTTATCCAAAAGCCGAAAAATTACATTTGTATTATTAAAAATCTTCTCTTGAAATTCTTCAAATCCAGGCTCTTTCCTATATGTCCATTTGAAAATTCTAGGGATACTTACTGTCAATACCCTAGTTGTGAATTCCTGATCTATCATATCGGGTATGGATTCATTTAACCATGCTAGTAAAGCATATATAAACCCTCCCAAATCATAACCTTGTAAAGCCTTGGATGATATCTTTCGAGTTTTCTGAAATGACTCACAAAGGGCATCAATGCTCACCATACACCACGGGCATCCTAACAACTCTCCCCGGTTAGAAATTAGGTTTATGGTATCCTCACTTATTAACACATTGGGTTATTTAGACATCACCACACATTCTATTATGGCTAAATTAACAAGTGCCACTAGTTCTTCATCAGTGACTTGAATTCTTGCTTTCAATACAAGTAACAGATTTTTTCGTGTTTGGCTTTTCCTCTCCGGTAAAAATTTACTGACAATATTAACATCGGGAACCGGTACTGTTGATGGTATTGGGTCACATCTAAGACCTGTAAAATTTACAGAAATAAACATTATTTTAAAACAGAAATTACTAAAAATTAACAAACACTATTTGAGAACTTTTAAAACATACATATTTACTAGTTATCACCTACTACAAATTATCAAAAATTCACAATCTTTTATCGTTATCCAATTTCAAACTGCCAAGTATCAACAACAAATTATCAAAAATTAACAATTTTTTACTGTGAACTATTTTGAAACACAGATTTACTACGCATAAACAACCAATAATTAACATAACGGATTACAAACACATACTAACCATTTACCAACAACTTAAATTAACAGAAATTTCCATCATTATTATATATTAACAAAAGAAAATGTACCTGTCATCAAATGAAAGTCATACTGTGTAAACCTCATCATCCTTCCACCAATCTTGAAACATAACTCCGTCCCTTTTGGTTGTTTTACTTGATGAGCAACCAGTAGATGGACAAGGTGTTTTGGAAGTGACGCACCAACAAATTTCCCAAAATTATCGAAAGGTCCATTGGCAAATTGTGTCATTTGATTGTCGTTAACCAGACAGTCTTAAATATCTTTTAGCGTTGACAAATTTGAGTGATTGATAATTTTTGTTGACGGATTCCACATCTCATGGTCAATAACAAAACTTCCGATCTATATACAAATGATGAATACGTTAATATAAATTAATTTAAATTTTGTTTGAATAACATTTAAATACTTACACCAGATTTCTCCCTCGTTGATTTTGTTTTTTTGCTCCCACTTTTTACTGTTTTTTTCCTTGCCATTGCTTTTTTTCTACAAGAAATTCACAAACATACTGAAATAAAGGACAAACGAATTATGTTAAAGAAGAAAAAAATATTCAGCCGATGACCATCAAAAATGATTTGCATGCATGTCAATGGAACTATAAAAACAGAGAAACTTACCAAGAGTGTAGAGATTTGAAAACCCTAAATTTCCCGACTTCATTTTTCCTTGTTTTACCTGTACAATGTTTAAAAATTTCCGTTAACGAAGATGAAGAGTTAGAGACGAACTCGAAATATTGGGCGTGAAAAATAGAGAAAAACCAACTATGAGATTGAGAACGAGAGAAAATTTCATACCTTTTGGTTTGAAGTGAGAGAAATTGATGATTTGGATTCAAGAGAGAGAATATGTTTTTTGCGCTTGAGTTTCGGCGGGAATGAGAGTGTGTGAGAGAGAGAGAGTTGTGTTTCGGTGGGAATGAGAGAGAGAGAGTGAGTAAGGTTGAGTGTTGAATGGGGTTAGGGTTTAAGAGATTTGATAGGTTATATAATAACTTTCAAAAGCATTTTATCCCGCTCAAAATAAAAGTCTTTCATTAATTTCTTTTTAATTTCCAAAATATCCAGCTCTTTAAGTGGAGAGAGAATTTGATTCTATTTTTATACATAAAATCCGCCCAAAATTTAGTTAATTTTCGGAAATTAATTTTCAACAATTACAAAACCGGAAAAGTTATAATAGTCTAGTAATTTGCGTTAATTTCTACAACTGGATATTAACCAAAATTTTAAAAAAAGTGACCACAAATTGTGCCTAATTTGGGCCTTAACGATAATAAGCCCATTAAGTGTCAGATACTATTTCCTTAGAGATGTGTAGTAAGCTTAAAAGCCCAACGAGGGTTTATTAGGTTTTAGAACATTTCTTTTTTTCACCGAAGCCATTTTTTTTTGTCTCTAGCTGAAGAACAATGGGATTTTGGGGTAGGATTTTCTTTCATATCCATGCATGCCTTTCAGTGTTTTCTACGAAATCTTTGTTTTATGCATTTAATTTCACAGGAATCGAAGTCAAGCCAGGAGAAACTTATCCTTATCACTCCGATAATGTTGCTGGAGTTCTTCATGTAACTCAGGTCTGTATTTTTCATTCCAATTCCAATTTATCGTCGGAACTCGAGATTGATTCCGTTCATAATATCAGGCGTAAGTTTGCAGTCGCTAAATGATAATACTACAGGCTTAGGTAATTAGTGATATAGCATGATCCGAGGTGTTATATTTTTAAAAGATAATAATTAAAAATAATTTTACGAAGAGAAGAAAGATTAAGATATTCATTGATATTCTAGTGTGCTTGTAGCGAAAATTTAAAATTTAAGTTTGGTACTTGGTAAATCAGGCGACTCTTGGAGATGGCTCTGCGAAAGAAAGGAGCGTGGTGAAGTGCTCAATCGGGCGTGAGAGTCCGATCTTTGTGTGCGCTTTGTTGCCGGGTAAAACTGAATCGTGTTTGTTGAATCTTGAGTTCGGAGAAGATCAGCTGGTTGCTTTCTCGGTAAGCGGATCGAGAAACATCCATCTTTCTGGCTTCTTTGTTGAACATGAACTTGACCTTTCTGAAGAAGAAGATGACGATGCAGATTTCAACAAGTCGTATCCTTTGATTCGTTCTAGCTTTGTTTTTAAAAATGTGTATTGAGTTTCTTTTTGGGTTTTTTTTTATCGTAATGCGTTCTCTTACATCAAAGTAAAGTGATATTTATGGAGAGGATATGTCGGATTCCGAGTCAGATTCGTTGGACTTCAATACTTCCGATGAATATGCAGACGAGTTCAGCGATGATGAAGACATCGAAGAAGATGATTTTGAACTGGCTTCACCGGTCCGGAAGAGTAGTGGTAATAATCTTTGATTTTTTTTTTTAAAATTTAATCTTAAATTACATTCCAAGAAGCTTCTATGTTAGCTTTTCTTAGTGGAGACTATTAATATTTACAAATAATTAAGTAACTAGCCAATTAAAACATGTGGAATTTCCTTTTAACCAAAGTTTCATAAATCATAGGTAAATAAATAGCCATAAAGCCGATGTAGCCCAATATGTGGGAGTGACTATTAACCTAAGATTTACGTCTGTAAATATATGAAAATGACAATTTACCTAAGATTTACGAAACGTTGGTTATTTAGCAATATCAAATTGTAAATGTGACTATATACCTAATGGATAGTAAGATTTATGGGTAAATTGGTATATTTCCATTGATTTAGAGTTAAGAATTCATGGGTAATTTCTTATATGTTTCCATTAATTTTGGTAAACTGGTATGCTCACGTTAATCAAATTATGCTTATATCCTGTTCCAAATTGTAATGGGAAATGTTTCATTCATATTAATGGGCAATGGACTAATACTTATGGGTAAATTGGTATATTTCCTCTGATTTAGAAGTAAGGATTCATGGGTAATTTCTGTTTCCATTGATTTTGGTAAATTGGTATGTTCTCGTTAATCAAATTATACTAATATCCTGTTCCATATTCTAATGAGAAATGTTTCATTCATATTTCTTTTTTATTTGGTTATTTCAGTTAATTATGTCTTAATATTTTACAGTTGTAATCGAGGAGATAGAGGATGATAAAAAGCCTGTAAAAGAGAAAGGTCAGTCTAAGAAGCAAAAGAAAAAGAAAAGTCAATCAGGCTCTAAGGACAGCACAAGCACTGATAAACAAATCGTTGTGAGGGGAGAGTCTGGGGTTCGTATTCTTGAAAGTGAGGATGAAGATGGTTTTCCAATTTCCACCAAGAAAGCGAGCGATTCGAATGTACAAAGCCCCAAAGAAGATTCCAAATCAACTGATGAGAAGAGTGCGAATTCCAAGATGAACAAGAAAACACAGGCTAGTGATGTCGCTTCCAACCTCAAACGAAAAGTTGAAAACACTGGAGAGGAGGGTCGCCAAGAAAAGTGAGACTTCCAATTATTTATTGTTGAATACCTATTTAGTTTCATTCTAGTTTGAAATAGAAAAATGGAGAATGATGAAACATTTGATATGCCAAAATGATGCGCCAACTTGGTTTGGTGTCATGATTCGGCTTTCCACACGAGATTTCTGACTCCCTTGAAAAAAAACAAAGACTAAATTTCTTTCACTTGGCATGGGTTTTGTTTGCTAAACCAGAGTCAAAATGAATACTTGATTCCATATATTCTACTTATGTTTTTAATTCAAGCTTTGACATGGATCTCTTTGTTAAAATCTTCCAGGAAGAAAAAGAAGAACAAGAAGCTAAAAGAACAGGGTGGTAATGAAAATGAGTCGAATGTCGAGAAAGTGGAAAAGAAATCTGACGAGAAGTGAGATTCTGACCCTCGAGTCTATGTTTTCACGAAGCACGTTTGTGACCATTTAAAAGTTGATCATTGTAAGCTGTTTTCTATCTTGACATACATGCAATCACAGGAGCGTCGATGTTGAGACTACCCAAGTTATTGGTCAAAGTCAACCAGAGGAGGAGAAGAAGAACAAAAAGAACAAGAAGAATGGCAAAGAAATTACCGAGCAAACGCAAACGAACCCTGAACAGACCGTCACAGCCACAGCGGAGAAGAAAAAGAAAACCTCTGAAACCACTGCAGAGAAGGAGAAAGCTAATGCGAAGTCATCGAAAGTGAGAACTTACCCGAATGGACTGGTTGTCGAGGAGCTCTTGATGGGCAAACCAGATGGCAAACGAGCAACTCGTGGAAAATCTGTGAGTCTCATGTTCTGCCTTTACCTACTGATGAAAGTTCAGGTGTCTTTCATATCTTTATAATGATTATTCCGTTTCAGGTTTCTGTCCGGTACATAGGGAAGCTAGTGAAGAACGGAAAAATATTTGACTCAAACATCGGAAAAGCGCCATTTAAATTCCGTTTAGGTACATGGATTTCTTTGCATAGCCTGTTATTTTTTAATAGATGCTTGCTACCGTGTTTGTCTAAAAAATCGAATTTTTTGGTTTCCCTACAGGTACGGGACAAGTTATACCAGGATGGGATGTTGGCGTTGATGGTTAGTTTTTCTGATTTTATATCTAATTTGCTCAAGTCCATTTATTGTTTTACAAACATGTTGTAAACTACTTTTCAAATTTAATGCAATTTTCAGGCATGTGTGTTGGGGACAAGAGAAGGATCACTATCCCACCGGAAATGGGGTATATATTCATCTCTACCTATTTGCTCTAAATTGTTTTTATTTATTTAATAATTGTTTTTTTTTTGCTGTAATTATTTCTGCAGTTATGGAAGCAAGGGCGCTGGTAACGGAAGAATTCCTGGGAATGCGTGGCTTACATTTGATGTTGAATTGATTAACGTTAATTGATCATCTTTTTCATGAGAGTGATCGGGGAGAGGAGAGATAGAGTTTTCTTGTTTAGAGAATTAATGTGAAAACAGTTTTGTCCTTGTTTTGTAGAATTATTCGTGAAAACAGTTTTGTCTAATTATTCTTGAAAACTGTTTTGTCCTGTTTTGGATTACCATGAAAGGAGTTGGATTTAAGAAAGTCAATGGTACGTCAAAACCTTAAAAGGGTTATCATTTTGTCATCGGTAAAAAATTGATCGGTTGTATTATTTTTTCTAACGTAATGCTAGTTAACCAAAGTATTAATATCAGGGCTATAACAAGCATTTGTGCATTCATACAAACTTAATTATTCAGGCTTTCACCTTTTTTTTAAATTAAAGTTTCGTTAAAAATCTCTTGCCCTCTAAATAATTAGGTGCAGCAGAGAAAAGAGAACCCCGTTTCATATATTCATGGATTCGAAATTCACAAGGGGCGAAAAATTATTATACGAACACATACTCGATTGTAAAGAAAAATAAAATCAATTTGACTATTTCACTGACCCACTGTATTTAGAAATTTCGTAACTCAACTGAAATGACAATTCTCCAACAAAACTGCTCCAAACCTAGTTTGCTCGAATTCACTGAGAGTCTCCAATATGTATTCACAAGAACATTTCGGATATTGAAAGCTAGCAAGTACCCTTCCAACTCAGTTTCGGCGGGAATCTTACATTTCCAAAACCACGTAATCTTACATTTCCAAAACCACGTAACGTTCTTACATTTCCAAAACCACGTAACGTTTAGGAATTTAGGATCAAATTTCGCATAAAACGAAATCGCAAAGAAAAAAAAGAACACAAGAAATTATAGTGGTTCTCTCCCAGTGTAGAAGGTAAGTTTACTTGCCGCTCGTAAAATTGATGCACTATGATCTCTGATGGGAGTTTTTTCTAAGTTACGCACTCAATTCGCGCTCTCACTTTCGTTACAAAGAAAAAGAATTCGGCTGCAAGCCTTATATGCGAAAATAACTTAGGGCAAATTAACCCGTGTGAAAAGTCCAAACACCCTTGCTACATATAAAAATTTCTAACTGCTCTGCGTCGGATCTCGGTAGCTATCAACAATAACCTATCATCGATAGCTTCTAGCACTTCAAGCATATAATTCGTGCCCCTAAATTTCGTGTTGCCAATATTCTTTCGCAATTTGCATCTCAAGTGGGTATTGTAAGTTTTTTAAAAATTAATTATATAAGAGTATAATACTCATTCCATGTTTGTTTAAATGGGTCTATAAGAGTCATGTCTAAATCTTATAAATTGAGATTCCAATTCCTCTAAATTTTTAAATTTGATTTGTTTTCTTCATAATAATTTCAAGACAATTGTATTTAACAATTTGAGGTTAAGATGTTAATGGATACACTGTTTGTGTCGATTATTCAAAATAGTTTCTCTTTCGAACTATTTTATGTACTAAAACAATTTCCGTCATTGATTTTATAATGATTCTATTTCTCCATATATATAAATTGAATAGAGAATCATGCTTGATGTTGAAGAAGGACCCACGTGAGATTAGTGTATGGTACAACAAACTTATATAACAAAAATAAAGAAATAAATAAAAAAGATAAATCTGTGTACTGTACACACTTGTGAAGAAACTTCTCAACCACTACCAAACGAGAGCTTTCACAACACACATCCACGTCTCCTCTTACCAAAAGCTTTCCATCTACACTTTTAGTTTTTATTTTTATTATATACCATTGTCGCTGACTCAGCTACTTATAGATAGACGACCAGCCCTTTATAAATACAGTTAAAAATCGGTTTGTTGGGACATCTTCTTCAACCGTGACAACTACACTTATCAATTACTTTCCCAAGAAAAAATAAAGAACACATCTTTCTTCTTCTTCGATACACTTCTCAAGTTTTGTTTTTTAATTTTGCTTTACAAAGCCAAAGCCATGTTGGATGTGACAATAGAGTTGATCACCGAAACAGCTTCAAGCTCGCTCTTTGCCTTCTGTTTCTGCAATCTTCTGATCGTTGTGATCTTCGTCGGATCAAAACCCGGCTTCGAATTCAGACGAGAGGCTGAGAAAACTACTCCTTTAGCTGTGCCTTCCGACGCAAGCAAAAGCGAAGAAGGTGAAGATGATAAGGCGATAGGGATCAGCGAAGCCGAGAACGTGAAAAGATCGTTTCTTGTGAAAGAAGAAAGACATGGAAAGGACGAGCAGAGTAATGGATCGGCCGGAAGTTCAGAGAGATTGTTTGTGGAAGAAGATAAAGACGATGACGATGACGAGCTGAGGATGAAGGTTGAGGAGTTTATTCAGAAAGTGAATAGAGGATGGAAAGCCGAGCTTTCGAGAACTGCGTGTTTAATCGAAGCTTGAATTAAGCAGAGAAATTTTGTACAGATTGGACTAAATTTATGTGATGAGCTTAAGCTAATTTTGGTTTCCATTTTGATGCCAAAGAGTTTGATTTTTTGTTTGGTTTTGTATCTTGTTTTAGGGGGTATTCAGATTTTTTAAATTAATGGTAATAAAATTTAGAAGTCTTTTTTGCTTTTAATCATTAATTTTTGACACTTTTTTTTTCACGCTGATAAAGAGAGAAAAAAAAGTAGGGCAAAAAAGGGTTAAAAACGAGCACGTCTTTTGGAAGCAAAGGAACATGTCAATTCAGCTTTTTCGCTTTTGCTATCCAACTTTTAAAGGCAAGAAATATAAATCTACAAAAAAGGAAAAAAAAAAAATCCTAGAAAAGTCTCTGCGGCTGAATAAATATTTGTCTTCTTTGTTTGTTTGTGTTTGTTCCTTGGAAGCACTTTTAAGAAAGAAATAAAAGATGAACAACTGAAGTTGAACAAGCCAACCTTGTAAAACACAGATTTGTCATTAAACTCGCTTGTCAAAATTACAATACTTCTAGCTTCTCGTTTCCTATCCGTCACCCGCGTAACAAACAGTCTTATCACTTGACTACCATTCCCAGGTCAACTTAGCTTTGACTTTCTAATTGTGATACTGAATTTGTTGATTAATGACCAAAGGTATTACTTTTGCATCAATTCCATATGCAAAAAAAAAGAGAGAGATATGTATAGCCTTATCATGAGCTATATCGACCTTGCTACAACTATTATTTTTTTTTCTTTTTCACCATAAATTTAAATTAGTCTAAAATGGACTACATCAAAAGTCACTATATATTCCTAAGAAAGAGAATGGAAATTACACAACGGTCGTTTAGGTCAAGTGACAATATATTTTTTAATGCATGCGACGATTTTTCTTCGTGACCTACTGAGAAAATTACTAACTTAAAAAAGTAATCTTAAAATATGACGAAATCCAAGACTTGGTGACGTGTTTGACAAAGTTTGAGCTACTATATATATATAGACAAAGTCAAGACAAATCTGCCTCTGCTTTTTGTGTCACGCACCAAAAATATTCTCGGCCTCTAATATTTTGTTCTGATTACGTGGAAATATACGTTGACTTTTTATTATTAGGTTAATGAAAATGAAATACACACCAAACAGTCTAGAAATTTGTGAAACGAATCACATATCAATATCTGTCACTCGTAAGAGAAAGAGACTAAATGTTGGAATTGATAAGCCGAGTTGTTTCAAACCCTCTTATCATATTCTCTGCTTCTGGACCATCCTCGCCTCGCCTCAAATCCCATCAGTGCCGTGATCAGAGAAAGAAACCAGAGTCTGTTGCCAAGGAAGAACACAGAAAAGTGGAGAGTGACAGTGACAATGATGAGGACAATCATGGTGACAGTGACAGTGACAAAAGTGAAAGAAGAAGACGATGAGTTAAGGAAAAAGGTCCAGGAATTTATTGAAAAAGGTTAAACAAAAGCTGGGAAGCAAAAGAGTCGTTTTTTTTGCTGTCTCTATGAAGACGACAGGTG
This sequence comes from Urtica urens, assembly GCA_958296335.1. Classification (NCBI taxonomy): domain Eukaryota; kingdom Viridiplantae; phylum Streptophyta; class Magnoliopsida; order Rosales; family Urticaceae; genus Urtica; species Urtica urens. The sequence goes on along the minus strand of OY282530.1, from coordinate 1,201,850 downwards.
GGTCATGAAGATATTAAATGATCCAATCTTAATCTGTCGAATGGAAAAGCTCTTTTTTGGTTCTGACACTGTTTTTTGTTTCAGGCAGGGTCTTGTAAGAATCATCTTTAAGCTATAAGATCTTCTGAATATTATTTGACTGAGAGAAAGAAATGAATAACAACAAGAACATTAATTCATAGAAAATAAATTAATCGTTCAAATACAAAAGCTCTCAGTAATAACTAATAACCAGACAGTGATTAATCTTTTCTTCTTCTTACTTAGTACATATCTAAAAGCTACAGCAATAAGACAGCATCACAAACCAGACTAGATTACTAGAAATACATTAAGACAACATCCAAAAAAGAAGGACCTAATATAAGGATTAGAGAGTTGTTCCTAAGCTGAGATCTCACTTTACTTAAAAACCTAATAATAATAATGATAATGATGATGATATAAAGAGGAATACAAATCTGTGTTGTTAACAATAAGAATCAGCAAGAGACCTCGCAGTTGGAGTGGGTGAGGCTTTTCGGCTCTTCTTCGGGGAGAGAAGTCGAATTGTTGTTGTTAAGACTCTCCAGGGTCGGGTTTCGGTATCCTTGGATGGGATTAAGAGGAGAAGAGTTATTATTATTGTTGTTTCCGTCGAGATTGAAAGCTGTGGCGGGGGTTACGATGGGCTTGATCGCGCCGTATAAAACCCTCGAGTCATCTCCGCCGCCGGATGAGGAGACTGTGGCTGCGATGATCGGAGGGGGCGGGGATGAAATGGTCATCTCGATTCTCTGCTTCTTCGGCTTGTGGTGTTCTTGGTTGTGACCCGGCAGAAAACTTCCCACCACCACCTGAAAAATCAATAAAAAATAAAAATTATTTGCAAATTTCAATAATAGTATATATTTTTCAGGTTAGATATTTAGATAATTTGATTTTTTTTTTAGAATTCGAACAAAGTATCATCATTTACCAAGTTTCGAAACTCTAATTTCGCTCAAAATGTCAGTTACCCCGAGTGTGCAAATATACTTTTTAACCTTTCAATCTATTTTTTTTTACAATTTCACACCGACTTTGATTGAGGCATGAGAATTTAATTAAGAAATCTTTCGATAATTAGGCCTTCACACTAACTTTGACTAAATGCATTTTAATTATTAAAAGAACTCTTAATTAAATTTCCATGCTTTCATCAAAGTTGGTGTGAAATTTTAAAAGAAATTGAGTGAAGAGTCATTATATGCACTCAGATTAGTGGGATTTTGAGTGAACTTAGTGTTTTGGTGAAAAAAAAAGACGTAGTAAATGGCGATACTTTGGGTAATTTTAGTTTCTTTAATACCTGAACTGGGCCGGCGGCGACCAAAAGGCCGGCGAGGCCACCACCCACGACCCGCCCATCGGGGCCCGCCAAGGAGACACTCATCCCCCCGGATCTGCTCTTTGTCCCCTGAACCTCCGTCGGCATGTACGACCCCGAAAGCGAAAGGATCTCGAAACGGCCCTGAAAATACACATTTTTAAAAAATATAAATAAAATTTGAAAAGAATAAAAAAAGGGTCAAACCTCGTAAGTCAAAGTTCCGCCGGAAGTGGTCGGTTGACGGAGAGTGACGTTCGAGATCGTGCCGTTGGCGGAGAGAATACAGATTGCACGAGCGCCTTGTTGAGAAAATGTCATGACTTTCATAGTAACATCCTGAGATTTTTAGAAAAGAGAAAATCTTTACGATTAGATCGAACTAAATATGTTGTTTAGTATTGCAAAAAAGACGGTTTGAAAATACCTCGCCAGCATTAACAGTCAGCACGTGAGGCGTGAAATTCGCACCGACAGAGTAAGCGATCCCCTGAACTTGGCTCTGACTCTGATTCTGTCCTACTACACAAATAATAGATTTTAAAAAGATCAGGACTTTTCACTAGGGTGATTATGTTAAGTATAGTATTAAGTATTAACCATTATGATTATAGACGTTAATGATAAATATCCAGTGTGGTTATCCCAGCTCAGACTTAAAGAAGTAAAAAATAGGCAGAGATAAAACATGATCCTAATATAATTTTGAGATTTAGATTCCCTATAACCAATGAACCCCAGATAAGAGAAGAGAGAAACAGTCAGCAGATATTTCAAGACATGGAAGTTTGGTTTCTTTCAGACGTCACAATTGCACAGCAGATATAACTAAATAAAGGACCATGTTCCTTCCAAATATCCAATCCGAGTCAGACTCGGTGACTCAGTCCCACCTCACCTTTATATAAATTTAAAACGCCTAAAAACAAATTTCACACACTCATTCTGTTCAATGTTATGTCAATGGTAAACTTCATCATGCACACACATATATTCTTCTTCTGGGCACAAAGGCATCTCGATTCCGACACATAACAGTAAATTCTCAGTAAAAATAAAATCTCACTCTGTCTCTTTCTCTCTCTCTCTCTCTCTCTATCTTTTTTTTTCAAAACCCACAAATCAATCCCACAAGTTTCCATTCATTCATTAAATTCCAGATCTGATATAACGAATCTTTTTGTGTACGGGTCCACACAAAAAAAAAACCCCAACAACAACATAGCATTACATAACAAAACATTCTCCGAACAACAAAACACAGTCACAAAAATAAAATAAAAAGAGACGATCTTTATACCTGGGCTTTCGTAAACCTCGTACTTGTTGGTATTGTTACTATTGTTGTTGTTAATGATGGTATTGGCGTTCGCTGTGGCGTTGCTGAGGTGCGACTTCTTCGCCGCCGATTCGGCGTTCGAAGGCCTTCCACGGCCTCTTTTCCAGGTCGTGAACTCGCCGCCGGAGAGTGGTATCGAAGCCGAAATCGGCATCGGAGACAATGCGAGGCTCACGGTTCCGTCTGGGCCGTATTTTCTGGGCCGACCTCTTTTCTTCTTCACCACTTCAGGCCCAATCGCACCTGTCGCCGGAGAGGCCTGTTGTTGGGCCGGAATAGCTGGGGCGACTCCGAATTGGGCCGGTGGATTAGGGCTTTCCGTTCTCGGAGCAAGCCTGTAACTCTCCGGAGCGTCTTCGCCGCTCACAGAGATCGCGATTCCGCCGGAAGATGAATTCTCTTTCTCCTCCATCGATGAATCTCTTCACTAGATGGTATATCCTCTGTAATTCGATCGAGTACCTCTTGAGCCCTAAAACCTTAGGAGATTTCTGGAGGAGAGAGAGAGAAGAGAACAGAGGTGGTGTTGATCTTTGAGAGCGGAAAACGAAGCTCTGACTGAGAGTCTTGAGACTGAGGAGAGAAGAAAAAATTTCAAGAGAGATTTTGGAAGACCGACCTAGAAAAGTTGAAGACTTTGACGTGAATGTTGAGATCAAAGCAGAGAAAGGAGCTAAAATTTCTGAGCTTTTGTGAGCTTAATGGTATTGAAACACGCCATTTTCAGACATGCACTGAGTTTCAGAGCCAAGGTTTGAAGGAAAAAAATACAACAACGGAAAAAAAATTAAATAAATTTGAACGACTTGTAAGAATTACAAGGCAAAAAAAATTACGAATTTTGGGTGTGATTTCAAGAATACTTCCTAAAGTTATGTGAATTTAGGGTTTTGCTGGTAAGGAAGGAGAAATAAATAAAGCAGAAAAACAAAATTTAAGAGGAAAAAAATAAAAATAAATCATTATAAGTATATAATTTAAAATTGTTGAATTTAATTAACAATTAATATTTAATTGCAAAATTCAAAGTATAGAATTCGGTTAAGAAAATGGTTCACGTCCGTCTTGGAAATTTAATAAAAGCTAATTTAATAATGAAATTGGGCAGCGATACTAAATGTGAATACTTCTAAAATATGAAATTTCAGTGGAAAAGGAAAATAAAATTAAAAATAAAAGCTTATTGCATTTTTTAAATGGCTGTTTCTTTCTTTATCATTTAATATAAAGCTATATAAAGAATACATAATTCAAAGCTGTAAAGCAAATGTTGGAGCCATACCAATTTTCCAACTACTGACAAGTTCTTTGTCTTTTCAGTTAAATTAAAGTTGACCATGGAAATTTAATTTGAAAAATGAAATACCCTCTTACTTTAAAATATCTACTACTAATGCCACTGCGGAAACAAACACCATTTCTTGCTAATGACCCCAAATATTAATAAAACTTTAAAACAAACAAAACAAATAGATAAAATTAAAATTATATTTTGTAGTGGAAATCATTTTTTAGTGGTGGATTACCAGAAAAAGAATCTCTAAAAAAAATAAAATAAAAGAAGGTTTAACCACAATCAGAAGCATCATTTGTTTGCAAGTTACTTGCAAGCCTTTTAGAAATGTGGGACTGTTTTGACATTTTCAGACCCTGTGTTCTCAATGGACAATTACCTAAACCCCAAAAAGGGAACAAAAATACCAGTTCTGGGACCGACCTCAAAGATCATAAAATACATATACACACACGCACACATTTTCCTTGCGTTTAGATCACACTGTTTCCCAATGAAAGAATTTTAAATAGCCATGATGTTCAAACTTTCAAAGTGCTTTGTAGCCTCTCACAGTCTCACATAAAAGCTCATCAGAATTTGTATATTGCACATTAATTCATATTAACAAAGTCCATTATTGTGACCCGTGTTGATAAATGTGACAGCAATACGAATAATTGAAACCTAAAATTCGTAAAATCTCTGTCACCACTAATTAAGCCTTTCATTTTTCACCTTGTACTTTTCAAAGAAATTTCTTAGATCACCATTAATCAGAAGAAGAAGAAAATACGGTGGAAGTTCAGAATCGAGTCCACGCTCAGATGCTCGTAGACTATTTACACGAAAATCAAAAGAAGCCAATTTACAATTGACTTAAAAAAGATTTAAAAAAAACCAAGAAATTTCAACCCTCAAAAAACTAACGTATATGTCACACTTGTAGCATCGATGATCTGGAAGGAAGCACATAATAACCTGCTGCTCTTCTTTCCTCGAACGAGTATTCGATTTCCTCGGAAACGATTTCCTCAAGTTTGCTTGGCGCGCAAGGAATCGCCGAGTTCGGCCCGGCGGGAGTCATGGAAGTGTGCATCGGAACCGAAGCTGTGTAAGGAGTGGCGGGGACGGGAATGGGAAATGCCCTCGGAGTCTTGTTCTCTTCCTCGGCCGCGATTATGGAGCTCGTGGTCTTTGTAGGAGTTGCGAATGGCATGATGTGAGCATAAGTGGGAGGAAGAGCTTTCTGTGCCAAGTCGTTGTTCGGGTATTCTGGCAAGTTTGTTCTTGTGTTCGTGATGGTGGTGGTTTTCGCGGGCGTAGAAATTGGAGAGAACGGTTTGCGCTTCATCGGAGATTCCAATTCTCTTCCGCCCAAAGATTGGTTTCTGACTGGAATACCAGCAACGTCCAAGCCTCTTCTAACTGAGCACAGGTCAGAACCGTTTTTAAATTATATAAGAACTGAAAGATAATCCCAGTAAATTTGAATTTTAATGAAACCCCGTTCATTTCAATCCCCACACCATAATCCCAGCAAATTTTAATGCGGTTCAAGTTTTACTCGTATCCATTTTGCAGTATAATGTGGTTAAAGTTTTCACTCAAATCCATTTCAATCCCCACATGATAATCCTAGCAGATTAAATGCGGTTCAAGTTTCACTCATATCCATTTCACAGTTTGATATGGTTAAAAATTTCACTTAAATCCAATTCGATCCCTACATGATATGGTTATTTCACTCCAATCCCAATAAGCTATTTCAAGGTTCACCATATCCCCACATGACATGGTTAAAAGTTTTCACTCAAAACCGTTTCATTTTCAAGTTTCACCATTACAGTTTGATCATCCGGTTCAAGAGAAACGTACCGCTGGAAAGAGCTGCAACAGCATCCTCAAGGTGGTTATTAAAGACATCATTTTGGTTCGAGCAGCGATCACTCTTTCGACTACCGGGGCGCGATAACGTTCGGGAATGATCAGGCTTCGGCGTTTGAATCATTGCTCCTCCGAGAGAGACTCTTCTGCAGTTTGCTCCTCCCGTTGACATTCTAGGACCTTTTTTAGCACTCGGTTTCGAAGGACTCGGTTTCGACCCGTAAAGCGCTTCTTGTTCCGTTATTATCTGTCCCTGAAGCTTCTTCTGGTCCTGAAAGTAATGATCATCACATCGCATGTGAGTCTCTTTTTCCTTTCGTCTTTTCGAGTACGTTAAGAAAACAGATCAATGAAATTTACCCTCTGTCTACGACGCTCTTGCTCCTTCTCTTGCCGCAGTATGTTGTAATCTTCGAGCATGGAAACAAGTCGGACCTGTTCATCAGTTCATGGAGAACTTTTTGTCAACAAAGAAATTCTCGTATACGATTTAAGTAGTAACTACACTTCTTACCCCATCGTATGTAAATTCGCAGCCTTTTTCCCTCTCCCACGCTAATGTTTTCGAAGCCAATGCCTCCACCATTCCTGCGTGTGTTATGTACGAAAGTCAGGTCAGCGAGTAACTAAGAAAAAACTATTTTATAAAAAGTGAAAGATTTGAACGTAATATATGGAGACTGTTTCCACCTGGGAGTTTATTAACTAAACCACGAGCTTTCTCTGCACGTTTGAGAGTCAGATGATTTCCTCTTCCACCATTGTACCGATTGTCATCCTGAGAAAACACAAAAGGATTTATTGTATTATAAATGGGATTTTTTAAGAAAAAATCTCGTTGAACCCAAGAGATACACTGACCCTATTGTACTCCTCAAGCCAACACTCCTCATCACAGGCCAAGTGCCATTTCTCAACCCTTTCTAGTATTTCTTTCCTTCCAAAAGCTTCTTCTTTAACCTTCCCAACTTGGAGCTCCATTTGTTCAAGAATGTAAGAAGGGTCAACGGTGCCTGCAACAGAAAAGCAACACAGATTGCTTAGAAAAGAAAATTTTGGTGGTGATATTTGTCTGTGTATATATACAAACAATGATTCAGTAATGGAAAATACCATTCTCTATCGCTTCAATGGCACAATCTAATCCAGTGTCTGCTTCAAGGACCAAGTGAGTCTTCCGACAAATCTCCTCTAGCTCCGACCTTTTCTTTAGAACAAGCTCCTTCATCTTACTTGCTTTCAGTTCTTCCAACCGATAAACTTCAGTCTCAACCTGCCCAAAGACAAAAATAATTTGTGTAAATTTCTTACATCAGAAAACTATTATTATTATGAATCAAGATGTGTCTAGTTTAGGAAAGCTTACAAAATTGATAAAGTCTATGGAGAGTGCGTTGGGTTCAGTTATTTCTTCCTCTGAAGCAGCTATGTTTCGCGTCATGTTTTGAAACATTTGTTGCTCTTCTAATGGCGTATCCATCAAGTTCCATAGCTCTAGCATCGTGGTTGCGAGATCTTGTATCTGTGAATGTACAGAAAATAATCAACAAAAGTTGCAGACGAAATATTTCGCTGCGAAGGAAAAAAGACGACAATTCTTACCCTTTGCATTCTCTGGAGTTTGACTTCTCGAAACCTTTTTATGCCAGAATCCAAAAGCTCAATTGTGGCATCGCTTATATTTTTCGATCCTCCAGAATCCCCTAAATCTGGGTGGATTTCGGTTATAGTTTGCTGGAAATCAACGCCAAGAACTGAGCAAAGCGAGTTTAGCACACAAAGGTGGTCCTGAACCAGCTTTAACCGGCCACTCTGCAAATGAAAGTCACAAGTTTGATTAAGGAACAATAAAAATAAATTAAAAAAAATGAAAAGATCATAAAATAGACAAGTATAACCTTCTCTTTCTGAAGAGCGTTAAGCTGTTTGTGTAGCTCTTCGAGCTTCCTCATCGACAAATCTGCTTCATCAACTGCAGTTGATGAATCGTACACACTGGACCCTGTAATCTCGTTTGAAATACTCCTTATCTCCTCCAATACTTCCACAAATTGATTTCTCCGTTCAGATTTCCTTTTTCTCATCTCTTCTAGCTGCGGAAGCGTTTTGTTGAGCTCTTCTTTCAAGCTTCCAATGGCTTGATCGGACTGATATGGAAAATCCCACATTAGCATTTTACTTTATCAACAGTCATGTCAAAGTCAAGGTTTCTGATTTTTTATTTTTTAATTCTGGAGTAATTGCATCATAATGAATTACTATAAAGAGTTCTCATCTATAATAATCCCTAACCTGCCTGATGTGAACCGGCCTCTCTCCCATCGCGGAGCATATAGCTGCGAGCTCCGCTTCAGAATCGGCAATGGCTTGGCGCAACTGAGCTCTGCTCCGGTTCGCCAGGTCAACTTTTCTTCTGTAAACTTCTAAGCACTCCTGTTCGAGCTCGAACAACATTCTGTCCCGGTCTGTGTTGGTCTCTCCGACCTCGTCCCAGATTATCTGAAGCTCGTACAGAAGGGTCCCACATGTCGTCTCAGCTTGCTTAAGCGGATCGAGTTGGAGAGTCAACATTGTTCACTTGTTTCCACTGCAGAAACAAATCTCTCAATAACATAACTTAAAGGGTTAAAAAAACTGGGTTTCGATACAAGCATAGTTGTATATGATCCATGGAAACGAAACCCATAGGTAACCCTAAAACCTAGAATAATCTAGTTTTTTTTCCCTGATTTTGAGGAACATCGTTGTCAACAATGTACGATCTAAGTTTTCTCCCCAAACCCGAAGAAAGAAAATTACAGAGGATCATAATCGAACTAAGCCTAAACTACTCCAAAAAAAAAAAACTTCTTAATTGATTATGCAGACTTCCATTTCCAAAAGAAAGTTTAGCTGAAAGAGAATGACCTAAAAAACCTCCCTCAATTTTATCGACAATATAAAGTTCGTAATTCGAAATAATACATAGCTATAACTCCAAATTTAGAAAATTAGGTCCTTTCCGTTTCAGTACATGTCATTTTTATTGCCAAATTTGCTGGCAGTTGGATGATGAAGCGAATTGACAGAACCGTAAAGAAAAGTGAAAGATCTGAAACTGAACCTGAGATACGCCAATCTGTGCGCAAAAAAAAAAGATCGTTGACGGAACTCTTAGCAGAGGCGATTGCGAGAACGATTCGCGAAATACACAGTATCTATATTTCCTGCGGAAGAGCAAGTTTTGGACTTTCTTGGAAAGTGTGGGAAAATTAGTATTTAAGAGGTTTGAACTTCTGATAAGGGAAAAAAAAGAAAAGAAATGATGATCATGAAAGAAAGGGTTCGAGTTGAGAGATAGCCGTTTGAAATAGAAAAAAGGTGACCGTTGTAGAACGCAAGCAACCAAAGGATTTTGTCTTTAATGATGAGAGAGTGGGTTTCTGTATTTATTTTATTTTATTTATTTTTTCATGTGACACGTTGTATTTAAGGCGACCGTTGAAAGTATACCCAGATTTGAATTTCAAATGTCTTAGAGGAGATTCTCATCTATGCGGTGAAGTTACAGTTTTGGGGCTTGGATCCACCAATGGGATTTTGACACGCTGGCTAAATTAGCTGGAAATTCTGTTACGGCTGTCGTCGTTTTATATGTTACTGTCTAACTGGATTGTCGTTTGATTTTGTCGTCGTTTCTTTTGTTTCTTATTTATTTTGTGGAATTTATTTGGGATCACTCTCTCCCAAATGCCAAGATAACAATAGAATTCATTATTCGCGATTCTATTTATATTTCAGTGTCTTTCTTTTTTCTCCTCGAGAATCTGTTCTGATTTGTTAAATAAAGCGTTTTATGATAATGACGATAATAGATATTTAGCCTACATTTTTTTAAGGAAGCCTAGATTTTGTTTAATGGGGAGTAATGTGTGCATGTATTTTGAAGGTCCTTGACAAGGCACACGTCTGTCATGGACAAAGGCTAAATCTCGCATCAAGTTAACGTGTCACATTATTAGTGTTTTTTATAAAATACTATTGGTGTTGTTTTAACTGGTCCGTTAATGACATTAAATACTTACTATAATTCTCGTCATAAGGGGAAATAAACCAAAGAATTGCTGCTAAACGGAATGCAAACCCGTTATGTTTATTTATGAATTTATTTACTATTATTATTAGTGTCAATTAGCAAAATACTCATATATAGGTTTACGAATTTCATTTTACTCAACGTTTAATAAATTTTTCGTAAATACCCATTGAATTTTGATAACGAAAAATTTCGGACTAATTTAGTCCTTTTTGAATTCTCATCCAAACGGTTTAAAGGGCATTTTAGACTCATTAATATCGTAAACAAATTCATTTGGGTGTTTGTTAAGGTCGAATTTCGTCAAATCCATCCCAACACCACTTGTATCGTTTTCGTTACTCAAACGACGACGAATGGAAGCGAGACGCTAGGAAAGATGTCGTCACGAGGAAAGACGTCTTCGCAAAGAAATCTCGTCGCGAGGAAAGACGTCTTCGCGAGGAAAGCTCGTCGTCAGAAATCTTCACAGATACAGTTGAGTTTAAGTAGGAAGGGAAGTCGGAAAAAAGTCAAAACCGAATAAGATAATTACGCACTGTATTCAGTAAATTTCAGAGAAAATCTCGTAGTCCAAGTAGTTGAGATCCGAGATTAATGAGGAAACCCTAGCAGACAATTCGGGTAACGATAGGTGTATAAATACCAATGTAAACTCTCGGTGGGAAAGGACCCCGGAGAGAGATAATCAATTCATACACTTTGAGTTTTTTTCCCATAAATATTCCCTTTAAATCTCCAAGTTTTTAAGTTAATTAACGAAAGAAACCGAGCCTCATTACATTGAGAAATCAAGGATATTACGGACCTCACACTATTTTATTTTATTACATTTATTATTTTATCGCGTTTCGCCTTCTACAGTATTTATGAAAAATTAATCAAACGTTGGGTATAATGAAATTATCAAACGTAAAAATGGGTAAAATGCTAATTTTTTTTGTTATTATTATTATTTGCCTCTTATCTGGAACTCGTTTCTCTTGAAAACCGAAACTGCATCTTTGGCATTATCGTGAAATAAAATTCGTTCTTTGCACGCACATAAAAGCTCGTCCGTTCCTTCTGTCAAATATAATAATTATCACTATATTAACGTAAGCTTTAATATTACAAATAAATAAAAAGATCGAGTCTATGAAAAGAAAGGCCAAAAGAAGGGCATAGTTACACTGTACAGATGAAAATGAGACGGCTAAGAGAAACTCCGCCCAATTGAATACTGAACCAAATAACCCAATTACGTTGGGAATCAAAATTAGAACCACATATCAAATGAGTAACAACTTTCACTTCTCTTTGTTTATACAACCGTCACGTATAACATAATTATACAATAAATATGAAGAAAAAAAATGGCTGTGTGCTATACATCTCTTTACATAATTGGAGACAAATAACTAGCAGGGCAAATATATAAATTTAAGCTTTATATTATATTTTTAAAAAGTCAATAAGTTTTTGAGTCTATGGAAAAAGGCCAAAAATCCAACAAGGGGAAAAAGGACAGTTACAAACAAATATGAAACGGCTAATTGATTACTGAACCATACAAACCAATAACATAAATTTGAGCTCATATCAAATCAGTAACAGCTTCCACTTCTCTTTGTTTATACAGCCGTAATGTAATAACAGAAATTTTACATCAGACAAAAAAAAACATGAGCTGTGTGTGATATATCTAGGTACATAATTGGAGGCCAAAAAACAAAACAAAAAAGCTATAATAATCATTCATCTCTAAGTCCTAGGCGTTCAAACCTTCTTTTTCTTGGTGGGCTCTTCTTATGATCTCGAGAACGAACTCGTTCCAAGTATCGACTGGGCCTGGCATACACCAGTGCAAGCAATCCTGCGGCGGAGGCTTTCCGTCGGGCCCGCGTTTGGTGAGCTTGTTCGGGTCCAAGCTGCGATACGGGCCCGGATGACCGTCGTGCCTGTACTCGAACACCCTCGTGATGTCCATCATCTTCGTCCTCGAACTCTTCGAGGCCGACCTATTGAAACCCGCCACCTGTTTATCGTGCATGGCGTTCGTGAACCCGTTCTCCACGACCTCTCCGAGGGAGAGAGGCTTTGTTTTCCCAGTGCAAGAGCCGCCTGTGTTCCACGCTCCTCCCTCGTAGTGGTCCGGCGAGAATGAACGCACGATTGTCAGGCCCGTGTAGTTCGGGTGTGTGTTTATCGCTCTTAGGATCGTCTCCACTGAGATCCCAAAAGCTTCGATGTTGTTCACCGTCATCTAAAATGTCCAATTATATATGGTTAGACTTAAATTCATTTCTGTTCATTTTTAGGGTGAATTGAAATTAATGAATATACAAAATAGCTCCAAGTTTGTTAAATGAAATACCCAAGCTATGTGAGTAAACGTTGGGGTTTTTGCTAATCAATTAATAATTCAAATGATTTAGTCATTGAGACGAAGTTTGACTAAATACATTCTATTATTAAAGATTTCTCATTCAAATTCTCATGCCTTAATAAAAGTGGCGAGAAATTGTAAAAACAATTGAGTGAAGGGGTATAGTACTAACGTTAGTAGCATTTTGGGCGAAATTAGTATTTCGTTGGTGAGAAAAAACTTAGTAAATGGTGGTACTTTGGACAAATTCTCTTAACACAACTTTCAAAAAAAGCATTTAACATTCACATTCACCTTGATCTTCGGAGACTGCTTCGGGTCGGGGCGCCAGAGTTGTCCTCCGACGGGCTCGTTGTTGAGGAGATAGACGGACTGCTTGGCAAACCAGTGGCCGGAAGAGAGAACAATGACGTCGAAGTTTAGAAAATTTTCCATTATGATTTCGTCGGGGGCGTTGAGGTGGAGCTTCGCAACCCCCAGGGCAAAGTCTACAGGCTCGTTCGTGTGCTTCACGAGCCATGAGGACCAAATCCTCACAACCATCGTCGAAGTCGACTTGAAATAGTACCGCTGCATTTTTTTGTTACCCCGGTTTTTCGGAACTTCTACCTGAAATTAACAACGAGGAGTTTTTCTTTCAAATGGTACTTTACTAGCAGCAGAGCGAATCATAATTAGGTACAAACACGTTAATGAGCCACCGAAAGATTTGCAGGTCTCAATTAAAGTTGCTAAGATCCTGATTGTTTTATGTTTAGCACACCTTTTCGCACATACAATTAATTCTCGATTTTCAACATAAGAAAGTTGCATCAGTGATCAGTTCCAACGAAAAATTCAAGTTCAAATGGTAATTTAACCAACAGGTCTAGTTTCCAAGCGACGTTTCTAAACTAAACAAAAGAAAAAACAACGTACATAATAGATTAGATTTTTCATTACTTTAGTAGAATTTACTCCCGCTGCTTTATATTCGCAATACGAGAAGTATGCAATCACCTGCCAAAGAATGCAGAGCAACGATTCCATCTGATTTCGGGCGACAGAGTCACCGACGAAGGCAATTGTCTTCCCACGCATTAACTCGAGAAATTTGTGAGGGTCGAAACGAGGGAGATCGCACTTTTCAGGCTTCCATCGCCAATTCTCGTAGTCGTTGTCGGGTCTTCCATTCCCCTGGCAATTTTGCATCTGAGTCAACACAGGGCACGTATTATTTGTATATAGAGGTCCTCTTGGATCATGAACCCACATCCCTTGGTATAGATCACAACCTACATCACAGTCAAAACCGCAAAACCAATTTAAATCTGTCCTCAATCCAAACAAAGAGAAAATCATCGAGTCCTCATATAGACAACTATATTTTTCTCTTTATTCTGTAAATGAAAAATATGTATTCAGTGAAAAGGCAGAGACGATAGCCACTTCGGGAACCGGCCGACGATAGACAATAATTCCCCCCGAACAGAAAACTAGGTTAACCAGTATCCTGAATGTTACAACAGATAACTAATTCTATTTTCTTTGTTACTTGAAAGCGAATATTTATAGGCTAATTTACCTGAATCGTCCTTGCTTGGAGAGGTGGGAGGTGTATTATCACCCATATCTTTAGTTCCCATGGTGTCGCTGCTTTGACTATTATTACCGCTAGTGTTTGATGATAACGTGACATCCTTAACTTGGTCTCCAAATGGCAAATCGGAAGACAAAGCAGGACCAGATTTCAATGGATCTTCCAACGGAACTCGTGGATCAGACTCATCGGATGCGTCTAATTTCTCGTCGGTTGACGAACCGCTCGAAACTACAGGCACTACTATGACTTGATCGGTGGTTTCTGTAACATTAACAACAGGCTCCTGAAAACTTTTATCCGAGGAGGATAAGGAATGACTGGATTGACTCGTGGAGATTTGTGAATCAGAATCATCGGACACATTATCATCCTTAGGAAGATCTGAAACTCGGTTGTTCGAAGAGAGTATCGACAGATCTAATGGATCAGAGCTATCGACAGAGTAAAAATAGCCACGAACCGTAGAACCAACGGGGTTGGAGACGAGAATCAAACAGCCCAAAGCCAAGAACAAAGCCAATCCACCAAATGAAACAGCTATCCATGAAAGAGTCCTTGGATAGGCATTAGCTGATTGGTTGCCCTTGGAAGTTGTCCAGGTCATGACTTTTTTTTTCTTCCCCAGATTTGGAAATCTCTTATGATCCAATGTGAAACATAGAACCCTAAATGAACCGAAATACTTTCCTAAACTGAAATGCCTGAGATTTAACTTCCTTTCCTTATAAACACCAAATCCAGTACTCTTAACCTTCCTAATTGCGACTCTCAACTAACATTCCTTCAACAATCCTGCATAAATTAGGCGATTTTACGTGAGAGTTACGTAAATAGAGTTATTTGATAAAAGCTATTACCAGAAATGAATTCACTTCACATCAACAGCGAGGAATAATCAGAACCGAACAAAAATTCTACACAGGCTTTACCAACTAAATACCAGTGAAGTAATTAACACAAAAACTCATCCAATGAATTTCGAAATGGTCGATTGGTTCCGTTTCTATGGTGGGACCGTTGGAATTTGAAGAGCGATTTGGAACGAAATCAAACGAATATTTTGACCTGAAGATGAAAGACAACGATCGTTGAAATCTCTTTCTGGTTATTTATATCGCGCTTGGAAATCGGACTGTCAATTATGGAAACACGTGAAGATCTGGGGATCGAAAGAACTTTAATTTAAGAAGAGTATAATTGATTAATTAATGACTGTTAATAAATAGGATTTTCGGCAAATTAATATTTCAGTATTTGGCAACAAAATTAGTAATCACGTGCCTTGCACATGTGGATTCATTTCCAAAAGAAAAAACAATCTGATATTTCTATAAATTTAACGAACCTTCCGATTCTTAATGCACTGAGATAACAAATGAGCAAAATACCTGCAACATAATGGATGTCGAAAGTACCCTTGTAGAGGATACCGTAAGTCACTTGAGCCACGACGTGTCTTGTGTCCAATTTGGCCAATTCGATCTCCACTCGCGAAAAGAATTTTGCAGAAATGCTTCTCCAATTCTAGATATCAGTGTTCTTCAAAATTTAGATCAATCTGATCGGCCTCAAGTTCATCTGAGCCAAAAAATGATCTCCAAAAAAACTCGATATATAACTACTTATAATTATTGAAAACAAACATGTCTTGCGATCTTTTCTATTTTACAGATCTCTTTCGTCTTTTCCTTTTTTTGATGAGGGAATAATTTGCGGCAAATGAAGGGGAGTTCAATCTCCTGTTATTTACTACTTTTCTGGAAGGTCGGGAAGGTTGGCTGTCAATTACGTAAAAGCCCTTAAATTTTTTATAAATATTTTTTTTATAAATATTTTATCGGACCTCAACGGACTACTGGTCCGTAGTCCAGTATTTAGATAGGATAAGCTTGAGCGTCAGTCACACTTCTCCTTCAAAAGTCTTTCTTGATATGAATAATTCCTATTCTATTTGATGCTTGATGAAAGTAAAATAAAAAAAACTATATTAATGAAAAAAAAAATGAACAGATTGATTTGAAAAGATGGAAAAGTAATGAAAGAAAATAAGTGAATTATAGTTTTTGCAAATCTTATTACTATATTTTTAAAATAAATATTAGTATTCACCCGTTTATTTGTTTAATAGAAATATAAAAAAATTATTTAATATATTCAAATTATTTTTATACCCTCATTTGATTAAATCTTCATTAACATATCTATACAAAAGATTCACATGTAAATTTAAAATAAATAAATAATATTTATAAAAAAAGTACTTGTATATACCAAACAAATTCTCTTATGTTATTCCATCGTCACTAAATCCGCTTATGTTATTTCATTTTCATCTTCTTTAAATCCAAATAAAGCCTAAGTAACTACTTGATCTTATTTCACTTACATTATGCATATTTTATAATGGGAAAAGTCACTAAAATAACTACAAAAAATTATTGGATGACTACCAATAATTACTTACTTTTATTTTATTCATGTTATGCATAATTTAAAATGAGTCATCAAAATAAATAAATAATTTATTTCATGACTGAAAATAACTACTTACTGTAATTAAATTTGTATAAGACATATATAATAAAATGAGAAATGACTCAATAGTATATATATATATATACACATATGATATTTGGCATTGATTTGTCTAAGTAACTGTTAGATTTGTTTTTATTTATGAAATATATATACATAGCTATAGTATGTGTCGTGATGGTCAGTTTGTTTATTAAAAAAAGTGAGCCTATGTGATATTTAAATTTTAAAAATATGCGAGTTTAAACAATTAATTAATTTTAAGAAAATTTTCAGATTGCCTCGAATAATATAATTAAAGATTAAGTTATACGATATTATAAAACATTATGTTCTCGTTACAATCTAATTCGTGTTTATCATAGAATCATGCGAAGTATAATTAAAAAGCTTATACTTATTTAATGACTCCTAAAATACAATGGAGTGACATGACGAGTACGCGATGCCCAGTATAAAATGAGTATAATTGTATGGTTAAATTTTATTATTATTATTAGTTACTAATTTTCTAAAAGTTATTGTATCTTGATCAAACAAAATAAAGCGATGTAGAGTTGTGATCCACTTGATTCGACAGGAAAGGATAAGATTAATGTTCGATCTTTTTCGAAGCAATGTTAACAACAAAATATAAATAAACATATAGTGGGTTTGTAAAATTGTAATTCTTCGTTTTTAAATGATATCATATGTAGAACACATGGCGAGAGGGACTATGATTTGTTTATCTATTTGATTTATATTTTTTTTTAAATCTAAATATCAAATAATTAAAGGTCAAGGTTCATTTTCATGAAGTTTCTTTCAAATGGATACAAATAGATGCTTGATACTCGTAGAGTTGCAGTGACAGCTATGTGTACCTATTTTGCAATATAAATATTTAAAATATAATATATTGTAGATTTAAAGATGATGGTTGAGAAATCAGAACTCACAAGATTCATTTGAATTCAATAGTTCTTGAACGATTTTATTTGTCTGCAACTAATAAAATCAGAATACATATTCGAATATAATATAACAAAATCCAGCAAAAAATTTATTGATTAATATTAAACATGTTTATTACTCTCTTGTGAAATCTTGTATTTCTAATTACTCAAAGGTCTTCATACCGATGTATCCAAACACATTTACAATCATATCCACATGAAATAATCAGGTATTCAAAGGTGTTCACAATTGAGATCGTTCTAACAAGTTTTGCCTACTTAAAATCAAATGAGCAATTTGTTAATGCAAGTGTATTGGTTGATCTTTTTCAGGCCAAATTGTTGTTGAAAAAAGTGTTTTTAACATGTTCAAGCAGACATCTCTCTCTGAATCATTGTTCTTGTGTCAGACGTCTTTACTTGCTCCTCGCACTTTTCGGCGTATTCTTTAATTTCAGCTATTTTCACTTTGGTCCAAATGATGTTTCCTTTTGTGAGTCATATAAAAAGAATATATTAACCCCACTCTAGGGTTCCACACATTGAGTGCATAGTAAGTTATAAGAAAAGACTGGGTGTGCGAATTGTTATTGTAGAATTTTATTGCTTGAAAGAGAACAAAATATAAAAGTATATTTATGTTGTATGCGTTCCTTTCTGGATATTAAATATAAACATTATGGTTGTTAGTGTAGAAGTTGTTCCTGTAATTAAATTATTGGAAGATCCTAAAAGTTAACATACTCAATATTCCTTAATTATTCTTATATTAATTAAAAATATTTATTTCATCTCGATTTCCATTTCAATAAATTATTTTCACGTGATCATAATTTGTATTTAATTTTTATTTTCAATTCTAAAAATTATTTCAGCCGGCCATAATTTTATATTCTTTCATATTTAATGTTTACAACGTGAATTGAGTTGCATTTTACAACGTTAGTTGATTTTTACAACGTTAATTCATATTCGGTCAATATTTTTGAATTTTGAACATTTTTTTGTTGGAAAATTCAAGTTAAAAGTTTAAATTTCCTACTGAAATAATTCAATTTAGGCGATTTTATTAGTATTAAAGATTGGGATAATAAGGGATAGCCATTTGAAACTTATGAATTGCAAAATAGCCAGACTTTTGAAAATATTATAGCAATAAACCATAATAAACCGATCATGATGGCTCGATTACCCCTGATAAAAATTGAAATAAGAAAGAAAAAAAATCAAAAAACTAAACCAAAATAAATGCCACTAATTTCAAATAAAAATAAATTCAAAAGTAAATTAACAATCTAAGGCGCTAGAATTGGGAGTTGACAAAAAAAAAAGAATCTAAAGATATATAACAGTAGGAATCAACGAAAATATAAAATAAAGAACGTAAATGAACCAAAATTAACGTACCGAAAAATATCTAGTCGAAGATGATGAATTTGATACTATAGATATGAAGCCTTTTTTTTAAATAAAAACTATAAATAGTCAGAGAGTGTAATACAAACTAAAAGAACGGTTTATTTGCAGTTATTAACAACATAATTCATTTTTAAAAGATGTTATAACCGCTACTTAAAAGACAGACTATAAACAATTAAAACGGCAAGAAAAAAAGAAAAACGGTTTTGGTTATTTTAAACACCGAAAAATAATGTTTTATTAATAATTTGAAAGGGCATAATAGGAAGCCAGAAAAGAAAAATAATGCCACGTCATTTATTTTTGGCTATATCCCTAAAAGTGCTTAAAGTATGACTATAAAGCAATTATAATGTTTACAAGTGCTATTTGGTACAATTTTTCTTAAAGATTTGTTCCTATAATTATTGGAATATCCTACAAAAATGAAAAGTTAATATATTCAATATTCGTTAATTATTTTTATATTAACAATCTTTATTTCATTTGGATTTCCAGTTTTAGAAATTATATTTAGGCGGCCATGACGTTTGATTAATTTTTAGTTGATGGTCACATTAAAGTTTAACCAAATTTTTGGACTATTTTTGTCCAAAACTTTTTCAGCTCATTCAATAGCCACATTAATTCTAGAGAAAAAGTAATCCACAAAAATCATTCAAAAACCTAAAGCCCCAAATTTTGGAATCAAAGCCCTAATTTCGAAATCCATAATCTAAAATTTCTCACCTTGATGTCAATACTTGTTCAAAATAATTTGCAGAACAAACTGGTGTGTTACAAGCACCTTTTCCCTTGCGATTCAATCATGAGTTTCACGTGAAAGCATTTCAAATTCTACCTGAAATGTGTCAATCAACCAATCTTTCGATTAATAGAGAGAGAGAGACGAAGACTTTTACCAGTGGAAGAATCTTGGCCGAGCGAATTGCGTGGTCTTGGTTCGAAGCCCGACCGGAAACAGAAGAGAAGAAGAGAGCTAACTTGGACGTATGTTGAATAGATTATTATTTTGAAATCGAAGAACATTTTAAATTTTATCGTATGTTAAAATGCGATATAATGCGATACGACAAAAAAATTATCAACATGATAGAATACGATACAACATAATAATAATAATAAATGTATTATTTTATCGTATTTTATAGTACGTACAATAAAATTTAAGGTGTTTATCATTTTTTAATTTAAGTCTCATTCAGCATGAATCTAATTAGATTAACGTGATTCAACATATATTATAGTCGTCTAAAGAAATATACAATAAGTTTTGACAAGAAAATCAAGAATATCGTTCGTGATTTACCGAGAGAAATATAAAGTTATAATTAGTTTGAAAAACTAAGTTTTTGCGTATAAAGTATTTTCGTCCATTTTCGTTCCAAAATTTCATTTTCAAGTGAAAGGGTAAAAATGGGTCTAATCCGAATATTCTAACTATTAGTAATCTGTAAAATTAAATTTCTCTTGTATAATCCCAAAAATCATCTAAGTATTGTATGTCGTATTTATATAAACAAAAATTCAATAAAATGACCGTAATTTACCTACTCATTTTGAAAATGTCCAACGATTCGTAAAACTCGCGTAAATGTTCACAATACTTACGTTGCATATTAATTTACGCTACTAGTTTATATTAATGCCCTTGTTTATTTTTTTGGGAAATTCGAATTAAAATTTTTGAATTCACTACTGAAATAATCCAAATTAGGCAAATCATTATTATTAAATATTTGTTCTTGTAATTATTGGAAGATCCTACAAAAATGAAAAATTAATATTCTCTTATCACCGATACTTATCATCCGCAAGCATTTTCATTTGCTTGCAAGACATAGCCGTCGAGATCAAAATTGGACGACCCAAAAGATGGTGCATCATATTTCCTTAGCTTTTTCGCGGATTTCAGCTGAGACAAATGAGATTTCGTTTATTTGAAGGTGCGATCATTGGGGTTTGTTTTTGACAAGGACCACTTCGTGACTTACTATAGAACTCTGACGAGGCGTGAACGGAGAATTCAAAGGTATTTTAGGTGGTATGGTTGGTGATCAAACTATGTTTTTAACCTTTTTCGAATTTAGGTTTCAAGACAGAGTCTTCTTCATGTTCCGGGTTTTTTGTTTTTGTGCAGCGATGATAAAGTTTTTGGGGTCAAACACTGGCGACTATGGTGTCTTGGAAGTCGGTGAAGAGAATATAAAGTTTTCACCGGTGAAGAAAATAAAAGGCAAATAGATGGTTTAAAGGCAAAATTGTTGTTTGAACGTCGACGAAGAGAAAAGAAAGATGAATATAAACTTTCAAGAAGTTATAACGAAATAGATCACCAAATTTGTGTTAGAGAGAGAGATAAATATTTATAAAATTATGTTAATTATTATATCATTAGTTAATTTATATTAAATTTATCAATTACTTCAAATTTTAAAAATGAAGATACATAAGGGACTAAAAATTTATCCCAACTATTAGTTAAGTCTTTAAAAAAAAAATTAAGTGGAAAAAGTTAAGATTTTACTACTATTAATGAAAAAATTCCAAAAACATTAAGAGAAAATAAAGAAAAGAAATTGGACGGATTATCGGTGGTAGTGGGCTAATTGAGGGGTTAAGTAAGCCCAGGCCCAACTTTATTCGGCTCTCATCTTTCTCCCTACGACAGCAATTCTACTACCTTTGCATTGCTCAGAAGAAGAAGAAGAAGAAGAAGGAAAAGGAAAGCTATCAGCACCGGATCAGTTCTTCCTCTGTCGGAAATATAAAACCCGCCAACTAAACAATATTCTAGGGTTTTCTCACTATTCGGCGATACTCCGTTAATGGCGTCCCACACCCTCTCAATCAACGCGATTTCTCCTTCAACCTTACAACAACAGCCTTCTCCGCTCGTTCCATGGCGACTCAACCTCAATTTTAACAATCAAGCATCCACTACCTCGGATTTCTTGGTCGGTCGAAGGCTCTCGATTCGACCTTCGAGTCTGACGAACTTAGCTCCGAAGCGAAGGCCTTCTGTCGCGACTGCGCTTGTCAGTCTCCCAAACGCGTAAGTTCTGTAAATGTATGTAATGTCTGTTTTTGGTCTTGGTCAGTTCGTGAAATTTCGTGGTGTTTTGTGTGAGAGTTTTTGTGTGTGTGTGTGTGTTTTTTTTCAGGAAGCCAGATAAGGCTTCTGGAGAGACTTTTACGAGGTGAGTTAATCTCTATTATTCTCTCATTGTTATTATATTCGAGAAATTCGTGTGAAAAATGAAAATGGTCGCAGGTTTTTTTAGTTTTTGGTCCTAAGATTTTGACTCGGTTTTTCTTCTTCCCTCAATTGTGCTGTTTAGATGGTCTGCGAGGGCAATAAGATCGTTTGCTATGGCAGAATTGGAAGCGAGGAAGCTTAAGTACCCAAATACTGGTACTGAGGCGCTTCTGATGGGGATTCTTGTCGAGGGTTAGTGATGGCTCTTGGCATAATTTGGAGATTGTTGTTTATATGAAATCTTAATTTGGTTCTTGTTTATTATGTGTGTTTGTTGCTAATGGTACATCAATGATATCGGAAATTGATCCCGTGGCTTAGTTAATCGAGTATTTACTGTATTATATATGGGACTTCCATGCCCAATGGTTTGAATCCATAGCTCAGGTTTCGAAGCACTCATTGATGGTGCTAGAATCTGACTAATCACATTCTTGATGTTTATCGGTTCATATTTGTGTGGGAAAATTGCTCTGTATTGTTGGCCTCGGGGGGATAGCCCACCCATTTACTCAGCCTTTCTTTTTCTTTCTACTATGCTTGCTATTGGTGCTGATAAAAAAAGCCGTAGGTTTTGCCAATTTGCTGACTTTTTGTAGTAAGGTTTAAGACTGGAATCGCTCTTCACCTAAAGCCGTAGTTTTTATCAGAGTGCGTATGGTAAAAACTTATTCGGTGGCGTTTGACTGTGTTCTGGTTCACGTTACTGCTGCTTTTGCTATGTTTTCTTTTTGATTCATGAGTCACAAAGATGCCGTCTAACTAGTATTTCTTTTCTTTTCAGGAACGAGTATATCTGCTAAGTTTCTAAGAGCTAATGGAATCACACTTTTCAAGGTGCGAGATGAAACTGTGAATTTGCTTGGAAGATCTGACTTGTATGTTTTCAGTCCCGAGCATCCGCCGCTGACAGAACCAGCTCAGAGAGCCCTAAAGTGGGCACTTGATCAGAAACTTAAATCAGGTCATTTCTATTTTCAGAAATATGCCCATTCATAGGTGTTCTTTTTTTTCCTGTTGGTTCCCTTTCGGTGCTTTGAAGTCTGCATACGAAATTAGTTTCTTTACTAATCCCAAAAGGGTTACGCTGAGCTTTTTTAATCCTAAAAGATTTAGCTGCTTTGCTAGGCATGATCGTTTTCCTTTTGCTGAGATCTTCTGACTGATTTAGGTGATAGCGGAGAACTGACAACGACTCATATGCTTCTCGGGGTTTGGTATGAAAAAGACTCGGCTGGTCACAAGATCTTGGCATCTCTTGGTTTCGATGATGAGAAAGCCAAGGAGCTTTCCAAATCTGTAAGCTTCTCAATATTTTTGTATTCTATTCGAATATCTCAGTTACTTAACTTATAGCACTCTCATTTGTTTTGCTGGTGTCTTTTTTTTTGCTTCATGCAGATGGATAAGGATCATGAAATGATGTATAAATAGTTAGAAATAAGTAATAAATTTGAAGGCAAAAACTTGCTGATATTAGTTTCTCGTGGGTCCTTCTCCGACTGTTCTGCAATGGCATGGCTTGCAAAAATGGGTGCTGTTTCAGAATTAGATTCAGAATTCGGTCAATTATATTTTCTCCTATGGAGGAACTTTGTGAAATTTAACATCTCCTTCATCGAGTAGAAACTATGTTTTATTTATTCGTCTTTTACATATCAATTTTGTCATCACCAACCACAAGCTATAACAACATTTTTGGGGGAAGTAATGCTATTTTTTTAGTGAGATTGCCAGTTCATTACGCTTATGGCTTGTTACAGAATTTCAGTTGAAAGCTCATTTTTTTTTGGTATAAATTTGCTACTAAATAAAATTAGTTCTAGTTAATAGATTGCATATTAGCATAATGAAGTTAATTGATTTTATCTGATTTGTTAAATCACATAAACTATTGACAGTGTAGCAGATATTAAAATATTATTGATAATAAATGTGATTTGAAAAAACAATATTATTATGTAAATAAAATTAAGCGGAGACTTTTGACTTAACATTAAAAATAAATTTAATTTAAAATACTGTAACTGAAAAATATAATCTGCCGATTTAAAGTAAATTAGTGTCATTTTAGCACCAAAATACTCCAACGACTTTAACGAATTAAAGTTCAAAAATATTTGCATATGACTGAAAACATTTTATATGAGTGAGCTAGCAATTTTCTTGATAAAAGAAACATTTTTTTTCCTACAGTAACATTTTGAAACATTCAATTTAATGACGACTGGTCGAAAAATTTATTTAATTGGACCTAATAATTATTAAAATATCAAAATTAGACCTGTTACATCTATCTTAACTTAGAATTTTGACCCATTTTCGGACAAATATATCAATCAAATGCCTTTAAAATTTTTTCATTTTTTTCTTTCATCGGATTTTATCTTCTTTCACTTAAAAAAAAATTCATCGGACTCTATCGAATTTCATCGGATATTATCGCGTAAATAAACAAAAAAATCATCAACTTCCATCGAATGTCATCTTATTTCATCGGATTTTATCTGATTTCGTTAACAAAAAAAATTCATCGTATTTTATCGAATTTCATCGGATTTTATCGCGTTGATAAACAAAAAAATTCATTAATTTCTATCGGATTTAATCTTATTTTATCTTATTTCGTTAAGAAAAAAATTAATCAATTCTTATAAAATTTTATCGCCTAAATAAACAAAAAAATTATCAGTTTTTATCAGATTTCATCTTATTTTATCGGATTTTATTAACAAAAGAAATTAATCGAATTTTATCGGAATTCTTCAATGAAAAAATAGGTTTAAAAATATTCGAAACATATTTTTATCCGAAAATGGGTGAAAAATCTAATTTGAAATATAATACAGTAAAGGTTTACTTTGATATTTTAGCGGTGAAATTTCTAGACTGGTTTTGGTAAACGGACTTGGTCAAATCAGCCTTCCATTTCCTCCCGCCATATCGATTCTGATATCTAAGCAGAATTCACTCACTCAGTCACTCTCTATATCTCTCTCCTCCGAATTCCTCCGATCTCTACGAACTCCATTCACACCCGAAACCCTAGCTCCAAAATTCACTCGAAGATGAGCTTTGCGGCTCACAAGATGATGCACTTGCCGACCGGCATCGAGAACTGCGCGTCGGGCTTCGTCGCACACTCACGCGCCGACTCAGTCCCCAGAGCCCCTCTGCTCTCCTCCTCTTCCACCTCCGACGACCTCGACTCCGACTGGCCATCGTCCTCCGCCGCCTCCCGCCGCCGCGACATCGGCGCCGTCCCCAACCTCGTCGTCACTGCAGGAAACGTCCTCGAGCTCTACGCCGTCAGGCTCCACGAAGATGATGAGGCCAGGAATTCTAGGGTTTCTTCTTCCTCCGCCGAGGTCAGACGCGGCGGAGTCATGGGAGGCCTCTCTGGAGCGTCTCTCGAGCTCGTCTGCCATTACAGGTATACATACCCGATTCTTGCCCTAGGATTCCATGTTTGTTCTTTTCTCTGCGTGTAAGCAGCTTTGTGTTTGTAGATTGCACGGGAATGTCGAGACTATGACAGTGCTTTCATCAGGGAGCGCCGATGGTTCGAGGAGGAGAGATTCGATAATCTTGTGCTTCAGAGACGCGAAGATTTCGGTGTTGGAGTTTGACGATTCTGTACATGGACTTCGTACAAGGTGGGCGAAAGGTGATATTGATGTTTAAGAACAAATTTTCAGTGTCGGGTTATTCTTTCTCTCATGTTTGACCATCCCCAACATATTAAATATGACTACCTTTCACTAGCCAAAATCACAAACGTCAGGTTAACAAAATGAGTGCCACTCAATGGAGTGGCATTTCATAAGCTTTTCCATCCATGATAAGCATTTCTCTGCCTATCTATGAATAATGTTTGGAGAGATATGTTTGTTTAGCGCTTTTGATGTACTTAGTTACCCGGGGAGAATGCCAGGAGAGATGATACCAGTTGAAATTGAAATGCTTGAGAATTTCGAACCAAGTATTTTCCTTTGCATCAGATTTGAGGAAGATGACAGGAGGGTTTCTTGGCATCAGCCTGCATGTTTTTTGGGTGCCCACATTTTAGCTGGGTTGTCATTCCGAATTAGACCATTCGATTTATCTCATGTTTTTAACGGATTGTGAGGGTTTTGAATGTTTCAGCTCGATGCACTGTTTTGAGAGTCCAGAGTGGCTTCATCTTAAAAGAGGTCGAGAATCATTCGCAAGAGGTCCGTTGGTAAAGGCTGATCCACAGGGAAGATGTGCAGGCGTTCTTGTTTATGATATCCAAATGATAATGCTCAAGGCTGTACAGGTTTGTTTGCTATGCTCATTTGTTTGCATACATAAAGTTGAAATGCTCAGTTATCTTGAAAATTCTTCTAAGAGGGGTTGCCTTCCCAAAAGGTTAGGCCAAAATGGAACTTGTAGTGTTGGACTATGGGTTGGCTATGGATTTCATAATGTGTGCATATGCGTGTGTAAGTGTAAAAGAAAATGAGTTGATATAAAAGATCAATCATAACTCCTGGAAAATTTTGAACTGGGTGTCAGGCTGGTTCTGGTTTGGCTGGGGAAGAAGATGCTTTGGGTTCTGGAGGCGCAGCTAATGCTCGTATCGAATCATCTTATGTAATTAATTTACGAGATTTAGAGATGAAGCACGTCAAAGATTTTGTCTTTGTTCATGGTGAGTTGCTGTAACTTTATGCCTAACATATATCTATCAAGTTTCACTTTTCTAATTGGTCATGTACCCTTCATTTAGATTTTGTAAGAAGGAAAGTATAATGACACAATATGAAGACTTGTAGATTTCATTTCATTTTTGTTTTGATTTTTAATTTTTATGCTGGTCCGGGTGAAAGTGCTTTTCTTAGATTAGCTTACTTATCTTCTCTGCCAAACCTGTGGTTATAATTCTTTTTGGTTTGACCGAGGAAATTCAAAATTGACATTTTGGTAACAGAAGAACCTCTGTTTCACCTAGAAATATTTTTTTTATTTGCGAACGAACAAGCATCTGTATCATCTTCATTCATATCTTTTAAGATCTGTTGCTTTAACTGTTGGCTTTTGTACATCAAATTGGTATTTATTTTGCATTGCTGCCTTGATATCTTTAACCCATTACTAACGTACCATATGTTAATATATCATACAGGTTATATTGAACCTGTAATGGTTATCCTTCATGAGCGAGAGCTTACCTGGGCTGGACGTGTCTCGTGGAAGCATCATACCTGTGAGGTATCAGCACTTAGTATTAGCACTACCTTAAAGCAGCATCCCAAGATTTGGTCAGCAGAGGTATGGACTTACAAGTATTACGATACTGAAAGTAGCTCACTACAATGTGCCATAAATATGAATATTTCGAACCACAAAATTGGTGATTAATGCAAGATTTAATATGATAGGTGTTTAAATGTTTCTTTGACGAAATTAACATCACATAATTGTTTTGTATCTTGTGCTTCTGCTTGTGGCCAGAATCTTCCTCATGATGCATATAAGCTGATTGCTGTTCCATCACCGATTGGTGGTGTTCTTGTGCTTTGTGCAAATACTATACATTATCATAGCCAGGTATACTGCTTGGATTATCTCCATGAGCTATGATATCAGGATTATGAACGTTAATCACTAATTTGATTCCACTATGTAGTCAGCGTCATGTGCTTTGGCTTTGAACAGCTATGCAACTTCTGTTGATGGCAGGTCAATCTCTCTCTCTCTCTCTCTCTCTCTCTCTCTCTCTCTCTCTCTCTCTCTCTCTCTCTCTCACT
Source organism: Urtica urens (assembly GCA_958296335.1). Taxonomy (NCBI): domain Eukaryota; kingdom Viridiplantae; phylum Streptophyta; class Magnoliopsida; order Rosales; family Urticaceae; genus Urtica; species Urtica urens. The sequence continues at coordinate 1,174,053 of OY282530.1, read as the reverse complement.
TACACGCTCACACACACGAGCCTGCTTGATTTTCAGATATATCTTTTTATTTGACATCTGTAATCTTCAATTTTTTTTATGTTTTTCATCATCGATATAGTCATGAACTGCCCCGATCTCCTTTCCTTGTGGAGCTTGATGCTGCCAATGCAACTTGGTTATCAAATGATGCAGTTTTATTATCAACAAAAACCGGGGAGCTGCTACAACTTTCACTTATTTATGATGGGCGGTAAGTAGTTGAATGTTCTATATTCTTTCCATCTTAGCTGTCTTGGGTGTGTTTTTATATAATATGTCCTTTTACTATCTTTCTTACTAACGAGGAGCTAAGTTAACTTTTTCGTGTACGTGAATGATAATTGCCTCAGTCAAAGTGACGTTTTATTTTTTAGTTGGATGTTGTCATGGTAGTGCTCTTTTGTTTCTTGTGATTCTTTCTATGCTTGCACTCTTAGTTTCTGACAGTGTAAATTAATCATTGATTCCACATTACAATCTGCAGGGTTGTACAGAGACTTGAGCTTTCAAAGTCTAAAGCTTCCGTACTTACATCGGTTAGTCATAATTTCGCGTGTTAAGTTCCCACTGTCTCAACAGGTGTCTTCTTTCTTGCTCGGTTTCGAACTTAACCTATTGTGGTGTTCTAAACAAATTCTGTTTCATTTTTTTGTTTCCATTCTTTATGGCAGGGAATTACAGCAGTAGGAGACTCCCTGTTTTTTCTAGGAAGTAGATTAGGAGATAGTTTGCTCGTTCAGTTTACTTCTGGACTGGGAGCCTTGGCGTCAACTGGTGCGAAGGATGAGGTGTGTATTAGAGATGAGTTATTTATCTGACAACTGTTTTTGTAAGAATTTCAAATAATTTTCCATTTAAATGGTCAGTTCTTTCAAATTGCTGATCCATGTGTTTTCTATAATTTTCTAGGAACACTTTTCTAACTCGATATTTTCTCTGCGTTGCTTAATCACGCTGCTTATCAGTTAGCTTTTCTTATTCTTCAATTTCAGAGACATGGTGATATGTGCTTTCTTTTGCTACGTTGGCTTCTTTTTTCAGCAATTTAGCCAATTTTGATGTTTGATCTGTCGATGGTGAAAACTTATTCAGCAAAAGAAAAAGATTACAATGAGAATCTGTGGATATCATTCTGTTATAGTTGTACAATATCTTTCTAGTGGTTCCCAGAAATGTATGAAATGTTAAACTTTGGCGATGGTGTGGAATTTATAGGGTGGAGACATTGAAGGAGAAGGTCATTCAGCAAAGAGATTGCGAAGATCATCTTCCGATGTTTTTCAAGAAATGGAGGACATCTCTCTATATCGCTCAGCACCAAATAACTTGGAATCAGCTCAGGTAGTTTAGTCTTGTAATTTCTGGTAAATTTAGGCCAGATAAGGGAATATAGTTGCATTAAGTGAAGAATTTAGGCCAGTATCATACTTGCTGAAATTCTAATTTCTTACACCTCACATAACCTTTCGTTCCCTATGATCAGTTTTTATAAATGATTTTTCTATAAACGATCATTCAGTGTTATTTTTCTTTGCCTGGCCTTGCAGAAGTCATTCTCATTTGCGGTGAGGGATTCATTGATGAATGTTGGTCCTTTGAAAGACTTTTCTTATGGTTTAAGGATCAATGCAGATCCTAATGCAACTGGAATTGCCAAACAAAGTAACTATGAACTGGTTAGTTTTCGTAATCTATTATCGGCTTATTTCTACCATGATTGTGAGATAGTATAGTTGCTGGTAATGGAAGAGAACCCTACTCTGTTACGTTTCTCATCAAGAAAATTTTACCTACGTTTCACAATCCTGAATCTCCTTGGCCCATTATCATAGAGTAGAAATTATATATTTTGTTCATGAATATGCAGATAGCTATTTTAGAAGTAATCCTTCATGCCTTCGTGCTGTTTTTCAGGTTTGCTGTTCAGGCCATGGAAAGAATGGTTCTCTTAGTGTACTTCGGCAGTCAATTTGTCCAGAAATGATTACCGAGGTCTGTTAAATTATTTTTGTAGATGCTTTTCTATACTTAATAGATGGTAAAATCTATACCATGTTTGTTATATGAGGTTATCGATAATTTATATGCTTCAATAAGTTTGTACCATGTGTTACTGTAGAAGTGGTGAAATGTTGTGTATTACTGTGTTTAGCTATATCTTTGGGTTGTGCGGTTGTTTGATTTTGGTTGTTTTTTTGGCAACTGTGCCTCCTTTTTCGGGCTGTGTATCTCATCAATTAAATGAGTTTTTTTTAAGCAATACCTCTTCTTTTAATATTGGTTGCTTGTCTTGTCTCGACAAAAGTCATCTATATATACACATAATTTGTCTTACCTTGGTCAGTAATTGGTCTTTAGTTTCCCATCACGGGTCAATCCAGATTGCAGGTATAAGTATTATCTCAATACTTTTCAGGTTGAGCTACCAGGTTGTAAGGGAATTTGGACTGTTTATCACAAGAGTACGCGCCATGACTCTTCGAAAAGTCCTGCGGCTGATGATGAATACCATGCCTATTTGATCATAAGTCTTGAGGCTCGAACTATGGTAATACACAGAAGACGATTTGTTATACATGTAAATTGAATATTATTTCATTAGTTCACTTGATGTTTTTTTTGCATTATCTGCTATCAAAATTCTCACGGAGGATCTATCTTCTTAATTAAACTAGCTTTGCATATTCTACAGCTTTAGGCTGTTATCAGGATCAACTTTATGTTTAGTTAGTTTAGTCTAGCAACAGATAAGGGTGGTTTTGTTTTAGAACTTAATACGGCGCAAGTGCTATTCTAGTTAGCATTATCTACATTATCTTAAATCGAAAATTTTCTATTTTGTTATAGGTACTTGAAACTGCTGATCTTCTGGCCGAAGTAACCGAAAGCGTGGACTACTACGTGCAAGGAAGGACGATTGCTGCTGGAAATTTATTTGGAAGGTGTTAATAGTGCCCCATGTACACACATGTTTTTAAAATTATGTGGAGAGAGAAAAAGTAAATTGTTTTCCTTTACTAAGAGGAAGTCTGTATCTGGATTTTGGTATTATCATTAAATTCGGAGATAAGGATCTATCAGTATCATCAGGCTGTATTGGGAGTTATATTTATGTTATTCAATTGATATGCTATTATTATTAGTTTTTATTAGTATTACCAAAAACTCACTAATTTATTTTCCTTCTTCTTTTCTTAAGGCGCCGAGTTGTGCAAGTTTATGAACGTGGTGCTCGAATTCTAGATGGCTCTTTTATGACCCACAACTTGAACCTGGGACCTACGATTTCTGAACCTGGTTCCGAGGGGTGTGTTGTGGCATCAGTTTCTATTGCCGATCCATACGTTGTTTTAAGAATGACTGATGGAAGTATTCGGCTTCTTGTAGGAGGTACCATTTTCAAGGCCTAATGTATTTTCTGTGTAGTTCTGGTTGTTTTGACACTTGGCTGTATGATAAAGTTTCAATGCATTTCGCTTCTGCCAGTTAGTTTGATGTATTTTCTTATCGTAGTGTGGTAGCATTCTCATGAACTTACTGTTAAATTGTTCTGCAGATCCCGCTTCTTGCACCGTTTCTGTTAGTACACCAGCTGTTTTTGAGAGCTCAAGAAAACTGATATCTGCTTGCACATTGTATCATGATAAAGGACCCGAACCGTGGTTGCATAAAACAAGTAGTGATGCATGGCTTTCAACAGGAGTTGATGTGGCAATTGATGGTTCTGATGGTGCTTCGCCTGATCAGGGGGACATATATTGTGTTGTTTGTTATGAAAATGGCACACTTGAAATATATGATGTACCTGGTTTTAATTGTGTTTTTTCGGTGGAATCGTTCATTTCCGGAAGACCAAACGTAGTTGATACATATGTACAAGATCTACCTAAGGATTCTCAACAAGCTATGAAAAGTTCTGAAGATTTAACTGGTCAAGGCAGGAAAGAAAATGTCCAGAACATGAAAGTTGTTGAGTTAACTATGCAGAGATGGTCTGGAAAGCATAGCCGTCCGTTCCTTATTGGTATTCTGAATGATGGAACGATTCTATGCTACCACGCATACATGTTTGAAGGTTCAGATAGTTCCTCTAGAATTGAAGATTCTGTTTCTTCTCAAAATTCTTCTCGCTCTAGGCTCAGAAATCTGAGATTTGCTCGAGTTTCATTGGACTCTTATTCTAGAGAAGAAGTATCAGATGGAATACCTTCTCAAAGGATTAGCGTTTTTAATAATATTGCTGGTTATCAGGGGCTGTTCCTTTCTGGATCAAGACCAGCTTGGTTTATGTTATTCAGAGAGCGCCTTCGTGTTCATCCACAGGTAAGGCTCCTATCTAACAGTTGGACCGAGTCTGAAGCGTTAAATGCATCTTGAGATTTGAAAATTTCTTCATTATAATATTTGGAATACTTTCAAATTTTATATGAACTTTTGGAGTTAAAGAACTTCATATCTTTATGATGTACCATTTCCATGCAAGTTTTCGACGTGCCATTAGTATGCATTTTTTGACTTATTTAATTTGCAGCTATGCGATGGTTCAATTGTAGCCTTCACAGTTCTTCACAACGTGAATTGCAACCATGGATTCATATATGTTACATCGCAGGTCTGAAAACAGTGTTACTCGTTTCTGTCAATGATTATTTTCATGGTTAAATGATCTGACTAATATGTTCTGAATCTTGTAGGGTATTTTAAAGATTTGTCAACTGCCCTGTATAACAAGCTACGACAACTATTGGCCTGTGCAAAAGGCGAGTACTTTCATCTTTGTTGTTCTTATTATCCAAATATAAAATTTCTGCATTATTGAGATTTTCATTTTATGTAACTGGCAGATACCCTTGAAAGGCACTCCACATCAAGTTAGTTACTTTGCGGAGAAGAACTTATACCCAGTTATAGTTTCAACTCCTGTGAGTTTATTCCACCACTTTTTCTTCTTCTTCTACCATATTCTTCATTGATAGAATCCTAATACAAGGAATTTATTTTATAGATTTTTAGACTCAAGTACCTGCAGAGATTATGATTTCTGCTTGTCTATAGCTTATGTAGTTCTGGGCTTGTTTAATTAATAACTTTTTAAACCAGCAAACATGTCTTCGTATCCAACTTGGCATATGGTAGGACCTGGATAGTTCAGGACTGGCATCTTTTGTCAGTAGTATATATAGAACCATGGTACATGTGTACACGAAAAGTGACTTCCAGCCGTCCAAAGGAGGCATAGAATGATTTTTTTGGAATTATAATTTTAATATAAGAGAAAATGTTTTTTATATAGAAAAACATGGGAAAAGAAAGCTTTATCTAGAACGAAGCAAAACACAAACCAGATTGCACTCGACCAAGAATGAGATGATTTGTACTTGTTCATGTAATTTCTTTCAGCTTGTGTTGATTTTACCGACATTGGGGTGCCTCCGATAACCCATGTTCTTTTGTATAAAATGTCTTAAAAAATACAGATTGAAAATTATGGTGCATTGATGTCTTTATAATGTACAAATGCTCGGTGGTTATGGTGCATTGATGTATTCATAATGTACCAATGCTCTGCGGGTTTCAAAAGCATAAAAGCCAAAGCGGTAGTTGATTCTCATGGGATAGTCGTGGTGCTCTATTAAATTTTTGTAGGTTCACAAGCCGTTGAATCAAGTTTTATCATCTTTGGTTGATCAAGAAACTGTCCATCAGTTTGATAATCAACATATGAATTCTGATGATCTTCATCGCACATACTGTGTTGACGACTTTGAGGTTCGGATTTTGGAGCCGGAGAAATCCGGTGGCCCCTGGCAAACTAAGGCGACTATTCCAATGCAAAGTTCCGAGAACGCTCTAACTGTTCGAGTAGTGACACTGTTTGTAAGTATAACAATTGTTGTGATCGTAAAAATATTTTCTTTACCCCAATTCCGGTATATATTGCTCAATACAATACTTCAATTCAGAACACAACGACAAAGGAGAATGAAACTATTCTGGCAGTTGGGACTGCTTTTGTGCAAGGGGAAGATGTTGCTGGTAGAGGCCGAATTCTTTTGTTCTCATTTGCGAAAGATGGCGATAATTCCCTGAATTTGGTAAGCCGTTTTCTATAGCTGAGTGATGTGTAATTTAGTTTACTGTATATTATATATAAATTAAAAGTTTACAAGATTGATCAGCTTTCTCCACATTCAGGTTACGGAGGTCTACTCCAAGGAGTTGAAGGGTGCTATATCTGCCTTAGCCTCTCTTCAAGGTCATCTGCTTTTAGCTTCTGGTCCCAAAATTATTTTACATAATTGGACGGGCACGGAGCTAAATGGCATTGCGTTCTTTGATGTACCACTATACGTTGTGAGCTTGAATATTGTATGTCCTTCAGCCTTTTTTCTCTTTTTTTTGTTTTTCCGTATGGAATAGTCAAATTCATCTTTGTTTCTAATACCATTGCAGGTCAAGAATTTCATTCTGATTGGCGACGTTCACAAAAGTATATATTTTCTTAGCTGGAAGGAACAGGGAGCTCAACTCAGTTTATTGGCCAAAGATTTCGGTTCACTTAATTGCTTTGCAACGGAGTTCTTGATCGATGCGAGTACACTAAGCCTCGTAGTTTCTGATGACCAAAAGAATGTCCAGGTGAGTTTTTCATTTATTTTTAATCATCTGCAGTCGCTTTGTTCGACCCGGCAGGGAAATATTCCAATCTATTCATTATCACTGACTTGGCTCATTAGGGTTACGAAGCTATCGAGATATTCATTTCGTTAAATTTTGGCTGAGTGCAGATATTTTATTATGCACCAAAGCTGTCGGAGAGCTGGAAAGGACCGAAGCTTCTGTCGAGAGCAGAGTTTCACGTGGGAAGCCACGTAACCAAGTTCTTGAGGCTGCAAATGCTTTCGACTTCGTCCGATAAAACCAACCGATTTGCATTACTTTTTGGGACGCTCGACGGAAGCATCGGATGTATCGCACCGCTCGACGAACTGACGTTCCGAAGACTTCAGTCGCTGCAGAAGAAGCTTGTCGACGCAGTTGCTCACGTTGCCGGGCTCAATCCGAGGTCGTTTCGTCACTTCCGCTCAAATGGAAAGCCTCATTGCCCTGGACCCGATAGCATCGTTGATTGTGAACTTGTATGCAAGTAAGTTAATCTAGGACTACACTATTTTTTTATCCCTTTATTAAATGATTTAGTATAAACCAAATTAGTTGAGTTTTTAATTTTTTTATTTCTGGGCAGTTACGAGATGCTTCCGTTAGAGGATCAGCTGGAGATCGCTAACCAGATAGGTACGACTCGTTCTCAAATTCTTTCGAACTTGAATGATCTTTACCTAGGAACAAGCTTCTTGTAAGCGTCTAGAGCAGAAATCGACAGGCTTCGTAATTGCTTTGCTTTTTAACAAGGATTACTACCATCCATTTTTGGACTATATTGCGGTTGGCGGTTTTGTTTATTTAGTCTGGGAACAGTACCAAAGCATTAATATTGTAATAGATTGTAATCAGGCAAGAGATTTTAATTTATTTATTCCAAATCGTTAGTTAAGTGACTGAGCTCTTTGGGACCAAAACCCTTGCGAAGACTCATTTATGAGGGAAAATCTGCAGGGGCACTTGGTCATCAATAATCGATTCAACTTATTAAAAAAAATGATGAAGAATGTTTCATATCATTGCATAATGTTGTTTCATTGCAGCATATCTTTTTTTTTTTGAAATTTTTTCATTGCAGCATATCTTGCGAGTTTTAGTTGACTGAATTTGGACATTCGTAAGTAGCAAACTTAGAATGGGATGTTATATCATGTGAGGAAATATACAAGGAATCTGTAAGAAAATTGCACAATATCGAGGAGTTATTATGAATATCCTGAACCATTATTTGACGAAAACTGGGCCAATGTTGCGCATGTGCCAGCTCATCAAGCACGTGCCAAAAGCCTCCATAATTCGGTCTGCTCATGGTAGTACATAGAGGATGGCACACGTGCACAATGTATTTATATTATGTTTATTTCTCTTCTGAAAGGGCCAAAAGAGACGAGCGACAAACAATGAAATGATAATATTATCTACTTAAAAGTATTAATGTACGTTTCCGGGACCATTTACTCTTAACGACTTGTCAAGCTAAAGTGGAACATGGCTCCTTCATTTATGATGAATGAGAAGTGTCCCCTCGTATATGCATAAATAATACATATACGACCGTACTTGATTAACCATTAAGTAAAAGTCGTGTGTAAAATCTACTTCAATTTTCCTCTAGATCTCCTTTAAAAATCCACTTTTAAGGCCATTTATCTTTTAAATAAAAGTCCCTTGGTAGTGGGATGTTGGCAGCGCACACTTGGGTCTCTCAATCAAAAGAGAGGCAAATTGAGTGGTTACTATGCTTTGACATGAAACATTTACTTTTTCTTCTTCTTTTACAAATTATCCATATCATGTTTGACATTTTCACTTCATTTAGTATAGGGTCCTAGACTGTGTAGTGAGAGAAGTGCAAAGTGAGTCAAAGTCACCCTTGGCTGGAAGATTCCTTTCTTGTCCCACCCAAAAAACACCCTCCTACCAAAATGGCTAGGGCGTTGTTGTCCTTTATTATTTTACTTTAGTAGGTGTATAGTCACATTTACAAAGGATTTTGGTATCAATCGAAACAGGGTCTTCCATTCTTAAAGTATAAAATGCGACACGAAAAGGATTATATTTCACATCACTATTCAGAAAACTAAAATTAACCATCGGAAAGAGAATTCCGATTATCTTCTGTTCCATTGTCCAAACTTAAGTAATTATAACGTATTTTTGGAGTAAAATAAAAGCTTCCAGTACGAAGGTAGGTCGACAATGTAAAACAATAACGGGCAACAATCATTTCCTTATATATTCTTCTTCTAGTAATTAATTTAACATGCGTCATATGTTAGAGGTCACATTTGTATAATGTTAAGAGAGCTGGAAATTTATCGATATTAATATATAAATTATGGTTTGAAAGTGATTATTATCATTTTGTGTGTGTGTATTGCAGCACGCGGAGCCTAGCACGCTGCCACAGAAACAAATACACATCACTCAATAAGAGCCCCAAAAACAAGTATATAATTACCACAAAATGAATTGTCTATTCATTATTAACCTCCAAATTCTATAAAATATATAGTATATACTACATCAATAATTCCATTTTATAGTATGAGTGTGCGATGATGTAAGTACCACTGCTTTGCTTTGGATAGATAGATCATGTCATGGTCATACCAACATTGCACGAGTAAAAGACCAACATCATTACCTGAGTTGGGATTAATTTATATATGTAATATATATATAACCATCACGCCCACCAAAATTTATGATTTTTCTTTCTTTTTTATTTATAGAAAAATAGATGCATATGACGTGAGCTTTCATTACGAGTATTTATGTTCAAATGCCACATGCAATATTTTGTAACTATGGTGTTGGAGGTTTTTAATTTTTTAATTTTCTATATTTGATGAATGTCTTTCTTCCAACTGTACACTCCTTAGTTTTTATTTATTTATTTATTTCAAGTGAAGGGGTATTATTGCTTGTTTTTTTTTTTATATTATTCTTATAGCATCCTTGTCGATATTATGTTGCCCTTACTTATTGTTATCATTGTGCTATCTTTATTCATTTCACACACACAAATAACAAAGACTAAGCCAACAGATCATAATATTCTCAGCTCAATCAAGGGACAACAACAAAGTTCGAGATCACTAAAATGAAGTAGAAGAGAGCAATAATGAGGCACATTCATAATAATACGTATTTGATTGGTATATTGAGCGGGTGAATTATTGTTTGAAATAAATAAATTAGTTATCCAATCTGGAAATTCAAGTTGGGTTTAATTTTTCAGTGGTGGCTCCACCGTCTCGCAGTAAGAAAGTTTAAAATTACACCACCACCTTCACAAAAAAAGAAAAGAAAAATCATATGGATAACGATGCGACAGAAGAAGTGTGTTTGACAAAATATGAGATGGTTCAAACTTCCTAGGCGTAAGTTATAACATACTTATTTTAAAAAATATTGTTAATCAACGATTCATAAATCTTAAATAAATAATTATAAATATGTCTTGACATCTTCAATTTTTTGTTATAGGGATTCTTAACCCGACTACACACTTTGTATGAATTGTTTTGACCTACTAATTCTCGTACAGAAATCGATGTGAATCCAAAGATATTTTTTGAGTTTTAAAATTATAGTGATAATAATACATTGTAAACGAAATGAAATACATACCAAGATATTTTTAAATTTGTGTTGCTGTTTTATATCCAGATACATAAACAATCTAGAGCACAGTACTCTATAATAATACATACCTCGTCACATGTATTTAAGAAGATGATGACGTCCACATTAATGCATACTCTATATTAGATTAATGTTTTATAGAGAAACCAGTGGTGATCCCACAAAGCCACCAGATCTAGATTTCAACATCCAACGAATAGCTTGGTGACAAGTGTCAAGATTCTAAGAGGCCAACAATCAAGCACAGAGTGGCTTCTTTTTCCAAAACAATTCATTGAAAGTCTCTCGAGCCCGCAATTAGGTTTTGTCTATTTCCCACATTTTTCTGTCACTACAAATCCCATTGTCTGTGGATACATACAACTCCATTTTCATTTATTTGAATAAATAATGAATATCGAAATTACATAGAACTAATACAACTGTACAGTACCCATAAACCAGGGTCACTTAATATATATATATTATCCTTGCTTGTAATAATATATTTTCCAATGCGCGTAAAAGTTAGATTCATATATATTACTCTGATCCGAATTTCCATTGTTCTTTCTATTATAGGAAATAATATCTCATTTTGATAATCCGTAGATGTTCTTCTAAAAGCACATATATAACTCGTTTTACATTCATGAAAAAGTTAACACGTATGTACTAATTTTTTATTATGTACATATAAGACCAGATTAATGGTGAGAAAAGTTTTGTCGCGACAAGTGTTCAAGACGATGTATTATATATATATATATATATATATGGAGAGAGAGAGAGAGAGAGATACACTAGAATCAAGGTATGGAGAAATGCAGGAGGGTCTCATGGCTGGGTATTGATTGTCCGACAAGTAAACAGCGAAATCTCTTTGCTTGTTACGCGAAAGCAAAGGCAAAATGTGAAAAAGTTACAACCTTTAAAAATTCATTCACCATCATTGCTGTACACAATCGCCATTTTAATCAAATCTGATTCATTCAACCCAGCTCATTTTTTGAAATTTTAACTAATTTCATCAAACATGTCTACATATTATCTCTCTCTCCAACTTGTTTGATTCTTTGATTTTCCCAATAATATAGTAAAACCCCATTTAACCCTAGCTATGTGGTCCAAAGTGTCAACCTTTCGATATTTTGTTGCTTTATTCCTAATATTTGTAGACTAAATTATATATATATATATAAATACATATATATACGCCGATCATGATCGTGTATATCAAGCATGGCTTGTGCAACAACATTGATCTAATTGCACCACCACCATCACATGTTTCTTCCAAAGTCAAAGCCTCCATCTGGATCTGGTCAACGGAAGTCTCTCTCTCTCTCTCTCTCTCTCTCTCTCTCTCTCTCTCTCTCACACACACACACACACACACACACACACACATACACACACACACACACACAGCACACAGGCACACGTTATTACTAGTGCATATATCGTGTGTTCATAAGTCACTATAATTTATCTCAATCATGAAGCAAACGAAGAAAATTTTAAAGGTAGTGGTATTTTAACACAACACAAGCCACAAAGTCAAGAAGCCTCAAAGTTTCAACTCTAGTGGGTACAGAACGAGGCAAAGAGTTTCTTCTTCTACTAGTAATTATTATTTTATTACAGATTTCTTTCCATAGAAGATATATACGCGTGTGAACCCACATATATATGTTTTCTATAAGTCGTCAATATATATATATATATATTGAATTTCCATACTACAATGCACCACTATATACATTCAAAAGCAATGACTAGGATCAATGCTCTAAGAACCGACCATGAGAACTATTAATGTGGTAGTCAATTAAATTATTTCGTCTAGATGCATTGCTGCCAATCATATATATAGTTGAAATTACTTTCAGGAATTATGTAATCCACATAAACATTTGGATATCTATGTCACACGCACTTATGTGTTTACTACACATTAATATATATGACGTACGCGTAGGACTAATTTGTCGCAAGTATGTTATGACTCAAAACTATTATATATGTATTATTGACCTTCCTAAATCATGTTACTCATCAACATCTATATTAGACGTGATATATTGTATCTCAATATTTAACTAGTGTATATCATATTATCACAACCGTCCAATGAGTAATATAGTAGAAATGCACTCACTAATTAGCCTAATAAAATTGTATATCGTATCCTGATCAGTAACCAATGAATGATATGTTCATGCACAAGCAAGAGCGGTTTTGTTTGTGATTTTTTTTTGGCATGCATGAAAGTTAAATTGAAAGATGTATATGTGTACATACTTTTATATTAAAGAATTTATACATGAAATATAACAAAATAATTGTTTTACATGTAAATCGTTATACAAATTAGCAACAGACTCGTAGCATGCGCGATAATTATTAGGATCTTTTAGCAATATACTTATAAAAATATTTACTAGTTTCAAAATACTCAACGTTTTGTAAATTTTGTGTAAATTCTCATTTTAAATTATTTACAAAATAATTTAAATTATTTTAATCCGAATTTGAAATTGTTTACAAATCTTTAAGACGATGATAAATTTGACTCAATATTCGTGTAAACAAAACTGAGTGGGTAATTAGAAAATATTCACAAAATATTGGGTATTTTGAAAACACTAAACATAAAAGGTGATTAAAGAGCCAAATCTTTTGTAATTATTATGTATTAAAATGTGACATTGACAATATTTGTTTGCGTTGCCGAACAAAATATAAAATATAAAGTAGTCAATGCTTTATATTAGTTAAGTAGTTAAGAAGGTCAACATTTTAATAGTAGTTAGTTTCAACTTTCAAAAACAGCTAGATCCTCCCTCTATATATATGTTGTAGCTAATATTAAATTCAGAAAATAACGATATATAAAGGGTAAAATTACATATCTTGTGAACCAAAGTCCATCTCCATCCATAAACATCAAATTTAGTGTTGTTTTAGCATGAAATTTGATGTTTAAGTTATTTTCATCTCCAAACAACATCAAATTTAACACCAAAAAATTATCTATTATTATTATATTATTATTTTTGTATTACTTTTTTATTAATATATATATTTTTAAGCAAATTTGGAGGTATAAAATGATTTTTTTTTAAAAATGCCGTGTAAACAGTACAACGCCAAATATGACGTGGTACTGTTCATATTACCAAATTTAGTGATAATTTTGCAGTGAGATTACAGCCAATTTGATAACAAATTTGGTGTTTTATCGTGCTCTTGGGGATGCTCTAATAAACGCGAATATATTCTTCGACTTTTGAGGGCTACAAATTGTACAGAGATCTCTTAAAATTAGTAAGGTCTTGACATCAATATCTACGAATTCAGAACCAAACTTCTTTCCGGGTTAGAGTATTGTAAATGAATATTATATTAATACTCGTATTACATATATCGTGGAAAATCAACAATATTGCAGCAAATCTCCCACAACTTTATAGTAAAATCATCTTTATAAATATTTTTTTATATTTTATTTTGGGAAAGTGAGGTGGTCAAAAAGTTTGTGAAAAATTGTGATGACGGATTGATTTGATATATTACTCTCATGTTCATTTGTTTGGAATGTCTTCTTTGTCGTTACAGGTTATAATTATCAAGTTGTCGACCATTTTGAATTATTACTAGCCCTCTTCACTCTATTATAATTTGATGCGTTTTCCTTCTGTTTTTTTTTCTTTCGGTACACTTTCATTAGCTTATATACATACATATATATATATATAATATATATATATATAACAGACAAATACAATCATCCATAATATAGTTACCATAATAGTTTTTAACATTGACCCTAGGAAATTTAAATGATTATTTATGAATGGTACGTATTTTATGATACGACCATGAGATATAAAGAATAATTTCTATTAAAAGATGATCAGGTACATTGAGTATTATTTTTCTCCTTCTTATAATTTTGGCGATGATGTGATGCTACTTTTATAAATTTCTTTAAGCCTTCAATAGCTAATAATTCATATAACAAATCAGATTATATTAAATTATTTCCTAGCTTTTTATTAAATTTCGGTGAAAGTCTAGCTAGCGCGCACACACACATATATATATATACACATATATATAGCATGATATATAACATTTACTAAATTTTCAAAAGATTTATAACATTTACTAGTAATCATTTATCCATAGCTAGCTAGCTGGTATAGACTGTATAGTACGTACATTAAGTAAACGACAAAAATATATAGCTAAAACAAGTAGTTTATAATTTGCCACGAACCCCATACGAATTAAATATGTTTTCTCTTTTTAGTGAAAAACGAGAAGAGAGATGCCAATTATACTGGCCCTCCTCTTCCTCCAATCACTATACGAAGAACAGCATCTAATATATAAAAGCGTTTCACTCTCCAAATATTTTAAAAAATTAATTATTTATATAAGCTTGCACTAGCTTTAGGTTCATTGGCACATCCAAAAGTATCGAGGGAAATGCTTAATAAATCAACAGCATGACACTTACTAATATCGTTGGTTTTAAAATAAAAAACAACTGAAAAATAATGAAAGCAGTGCTACTAAAAGAACAATAGATATAAATAATATTACTACTCTTACAATTCATTCTTATATATATAATTATTTTTTAAATATGTAATGAGTTTTATGTTATGCCTTCTTTTGACATTAAAGTATCAAATTTATCATATTCATTGAAAGTGGGTAAAGCCTACGATATAAATATATTTGATGATAAAAAATACATTACGCAATAAAATAACACGAATTAACGATTAAATTTAATATATACCTTATTTTGTATTAAAATAGTTTTTTTTCAGTGTTAGTACAAAAAATTATTATTATTTTGGATATATATAGTTCCACTCTGCAATATAATTAAAACAAAAAATGTATTTCAAGCTTTTCCCTACTGATATTTATTTTTATAAATAATGGTTAAATTTAACATGAGAGAAAATTATGCGAGTTAAAATTGATACTAATGATAAACAACACATGAGATGATGATGTAGAGTCCACGGGATTATTTTATAATATCATATTTTTATACGATATAACATGATATTTAACATCATTTTTTTACAAACTTAAAATGCTAACTAAAGGTAATAATAATAAAATATGAATTCGCTTTTTCTGAAAATAAAATAAAATATTATAAGATCATTTCGACAGCGTCTGATAGGCTTCAACTGGAAACGACAAAGCAACCCTTTACTTTCTCGCCTAATCACGCGCCATCACTGCATGTGCTCCTCTCTCTCTCTCTCTCTCTCTCTCTCTCTCTCTCTCTCTCTCTCTCTCTCTCTCTCTCTCTCCCTCCTTGATTTTCCCATTACACTTTGTTATATGATCCGTAAGCACTTCAAACTAAACATCCCACGAGCTTTACACATTTCATCCAATCTCATCATCATATATCTTCAGCCCTTATCTCTCTCTCTCTCAATCTCAATCTTGATACATCATATCATATACCATGGCGTTCGAAACCATGCTGATCAAAGTAAAGACGAAGATATTCGCGTCGTCTCCTCCGCCGGCGTCGTCCGCCGCGGCGGCGGTGGGAGTGGTCGCCTTCGAGATGGCGGGAGTGATGTCGAAGCTCGTCCAGCTATGGCGATTCCTCTCCGACAACAACAACCACAGCAGCATCACTGCCCTCGAAGGAGTCCGAAAGATCGTCTCCAACGACGACTCCTTCCTCGCCGCCCTCGCCTGCGCCGAGACCCTCCAGACCCTCCGCCTTCTCTCCCACCCGGTCTCACGCGCCGCCGCCAGATCCTCCTCCGCCGCCGGATTCTCGTCGCTCTTCCTCGACTTCGCCGACTCCGGCCGCGACCCCAGGGCCTGGACCCTCCCCTGGCGGGAGATGGACGCCGTCGCGCGCAAGATGGACCGCCTCGCCGCCGCCACCGCGCTCCTCCGCCGCGAGATGGAAGATCTCGCCGCCGCGGAGGGGACTCTGAGGAAAGGAGCGAGGCCCACGCCGGAGATGCACCAGAAGATTCTGTGGCGGCGACAGGAGGTGAAGTACTTGAAGGAGAAGTGTCTCTGGAGCCGGAGCTTCGACTACGTGGCGGCGATCCTCGCACGCTCGATATTCACGGTGCTCGCACGTGCCAAGCTCGTGTTCGGCCTCCAACCTCCGCCCAGGTCTCCCCTCTCCGCCGCCGTACACCCCTCCGACTCCATCCCTGCTAGGTATCGTCTTATACATCTATTTTTCAAAGTTTTAATTAGTTTATTTTATACACCCGATTAACATTATAAAAAATTGCATTTTTCTTTTTCTCCTATAATACCAAAAAAAATTCTCACTTTCTTTAAAAAGTCAAAATTTTCCACTTACCACTCAAAAAACGTGATCATTTTCACCTTAAAAGAGAAAAAAAGAAAAAAATAATTCTATTGAGAAATGAAAAGAAAATCATAGATTGAGAATTCCTCTGTTATTTCTAGAATTGAAATTAAATTCACATGAATTCTGATATATACTAAAAATGAAACTTGTTCAGCATCCCGGAAATGAAGAGCAAGGGGTTCCTAGAGGAGAACACGCGCGTGGTGAGCGATCCGCCGGAAACAACCCTAGGCGCGGCGGGGCTGGCGGTGCACTACGCCGGAGTAGTGATGGCGATGGAAAGAATGATAAAGTCCCCTCAGCTGGTGGGCCCCGAGGCCCGCGACGAGCTCTACTCCATGCTCCCGGCCTCGGTTCGGGCCTCGCTGCGGGCCCGCCTCCGAGGCGTCGGATTCTCCGCAACCGACTCCAGCCTGGCCGCCGAGTGGCGCGCCGCGCTCGCACGCATTCTGACGTGGCTGTCCCCGCTGGCGCACAACATGATTAGGTGGCAGAACGAACGGAGCCTCGAGCAGAGTAGTAATCATTCTTCCTCCGGAGTTTTGCTTCTTCACACGCTTTTCTTCGCCAACACTCACAAAGCCGAGGCTGCCATCACCGAGCTTTTGGTTGGGCTTAATTACATTTGGAGGTTCGATAGGGAAATGACCGCAAAGGCCTTCTTTGAATCACACCTCAATAATAATACTAATGCTAATACTTCATTGTTTGTTAACAACAATGTCGTGCCTGTTAATTGATTGTTTTCTGTGTATTCATGCGGGATTAAGATTCGGAGCCTCCCATTTGAAGACGGTGCTGATGATGATATCAGCTATTGTATATTATTTTGTGTAGAGTCTTCTTTTACAAGCTGTATATTAGTTTGATGATTTGGTTTTGTTGAGATAATAAATGAAACGATAATATCATGGGTTTTGCAACTAATAGACGTGTACATATATGTATATATAATTGTTTTATGCATAGTGGTCAAAGTATAACTGAGAGTGTATTTCGTGATGTAGTATCTTTCGAGAACCTAATAACTCGGCAAAATTTATGTACATTTCATTTCTTTAAAAATTAATGTTAAGTTATTGGGATACAAAAGAAATATCCCCGTGTAGTCACTTAAAAAATATAATTTCAACCATGTATAAATGCGCTGTTTTTTACCCTTAACTTATTATTTTGGCCGAATTCAAAATCAAGGCGAATAATGGGCAGCAAAATATGGGCGTCCTATTCTCAATTTGACTTATTTTGTAAAAAAAAATAATTAAACGAACAACTGAGATTGGGACGCTGCTGGGACACATAATTTCTTATAATATGATCAGGATCATGATGGGTTATTTATTTTATTTATATTTCCTTCGCTTTTTTTCTTTTCTTTGGCTACATTATTATGTTTGCATTATTCCAACGCCTAAAGGGAATATAGACTTTAGTTTAATGGTGAATGTAGACCACGCATAAATGAGTTGCTTTGCTTTAACTTGGACTACTTTATGTGACGTGAATCACTTTTTTTTTTAGAAAGCGTGGTCACTGCCACGAAATAACATATAAACCCTTACGTATGGCGGAGGAAAATCGTGATTATAAATGTAAGAACGAAATCAGAAACTATAGGAAATGAAATACAAAGAAACTCAATCGACAAACGGGCTCTAACTAGTTGTGCGGGATTTCAACGCGCGATCATCGGCTCTAATAGCCTCCTCCGAATAAGGCGAGACAAAACCCACCCAGGTCGAAGACGAGTGATGGTTAACCGCAAAACGCGCTAAATTATGCGCCGCGACATTATAAAGCGAGAAATATGTCTACTAGTAAACTCATCCAACTCTCTCACCTCCTTGTAGATGTGGTGCAGGATCGTCCCGAGCTCTGTCGCGGGCGTCGTGCCCTCCTCAACCAACTTCACTACCCCCAAGCAGTCAGACTGGATCTCCACTCTCCTGCCACCAACGCTGCGAACTAACACTATGCCACCGAAGACAGCATACACTTCCGCAAGCTAGGGAAAGAATACCCTAGCCTGAAAAAATGTATGCGAGGCGATCAACTCTTCGGTGTGGTCACGAACAATACAACTAACACCAAAACCTCCACGGTCCCGTGTCAGTGCTGCGTCAACATACGGTCCCGTGACGTCAATCATTAAACCACATATATATTGGGATACATATCACGAATAATTCTCAAGGACTTAGTTTAAATTAAGTATGTGAAATGAAGCGATGTTTATCCACTTCCCTAGATATACATAGTGGCATACAGAAAGATTAATGCGAAATAATTCCCGATTTTTCGCTAAATATATACGGAGTTAATTTTCCTAATCCAATGTTATTACCTATTTTATGTGAATGGATTTTGCCTATATATTTCATCATATATACATATATTTTGGATAATTAATAGGATCCCACTAGCACAAAAAGAGCGTTTCTTGCGACTAAAAATTAATCCAAAAGCGCAAAATTGGAATCCAAAAACAATTTTAATTGGATATATCTCTGATCTCTTTTCTAAAACAACATAAACAGGTAGTTGTGATAGATATATAAATGTCTTAGATTGGACAGACCGTACTTGGTATAACGTATTTTGTGCACTTATCACATGTATGTTTATATGACTTACTTGTATATGTTTTTAAATGTATAAAGTCTACAATTAAATTTTTGTGTTTATACAAAGTAAAGGTTTTATTTATATCAAAATGAAAAATGTATGGTAACATCGTACAAGTATTGCTAACATGATTTAAGACATTTAGAAAAAAATAACGTATTTCTAACATGGGATATATAACAGACATTTCTTTTACCTTTTATTTATTTATTTTCTCAAAATCTATCCAAATTTTCTTCTCAAAATACTAGTAAATTTTATGTGAAAAGACAAAATACCCTTTAAAAAGTTAAAACTAACACAAATGTCCTACATTATACTATCGGTCAAAAAAATTAAGAAAAAATTAAAAAATTAAAAAAAGGTGGAGTAGTTTTTACCTTTTTAAGTTAATTTTTTTTTAAAAAAAAATTAGACAGTAACCGGTTAATATGAATATGGAGTCAAATGTAAAGAAATTGTTTTAGGGATATTTTAGACTTTTGTAATGGTATTTTGGGAAAAAATTAATTTTAGTGGATTTTGGGAAAACCAATTATAAATAGTGGTATTTTGGGCAATTTCTCTATCTCATTAACACGTAGAATCGGCAAGATCCTTACAACTAAACAGATAGAGGTCGGAACTTCATGGGTACAGAAACAAGTCTGATAAACTAACGAGTAGCAGAAGATAAGAAGAATCAGAACAAAAGAGATGAGGTGCTATTTACAGACTTAAACATTTAAAACTCAAAAAGCACACTATCGGTCCCCTTCAAAAAAAATTATGCAAATCCTAAAGCGCACACAGAGCGTCGCCACCTGCACTAGAACCAGAGAATAGACATATTTCCCAACAATTTTTTTTCTTTTTTTCTCCGATTCAAAATACTAGTTGTCTATCTCTAACTCCAAGAAGTAAAATCACTATGAACTAAAAATAACTAACTAGACAAACTAAAATCAAGACCAGCAAAATCCAAATTACCAACATTGAAATCAAATTAGAAAAACTAAAAACGACTCTCACCCAGCTGTCGAAAAGGCCAATCTCCACATCTCCACTTCCTTCCGCCACTTTTCGACGTCCCATTGGCCGAAGATCTCGCCATAACATTCCTCCAAAGAGCTGCGAACTCGCCAGCGAGACCGCGGCCACGGCATCCCAACGCGCAACACCCTGTCTCCGACCTCGGCTTGCTTTTCGTCGATCCCCTCCTTGACGACAACGGACATAAGCGCAGGTGGGATAGGTCCCGACGGAAATGCTCGACAGCCGGCGACAAAGTCAGGACGCTTCGCGTCGGAGGCGGGTTGGATGACATCAGGTTGTCTCACGTCGGAGGACGGTTGGACGGCGTCAGAGCGCACTCATGTCTAATGTCGGAGGATGGCTAGATGGTGCCAGACGAGATCTAGAAAAGGCTAATGAAAATCATGTCCACGTAGATGGATGAGGATCGGAGGCCAGACACGGAAACCGCGGTTAAGCAAAGGCATAACTCCTCCCCTCAGATCTGAGTCGCGTGAGCGTCCGTGGTTCAAAGATAGACGAAGTTGTTGGAATAGGTCTAGGGTTAAAGAAAAATTTAACATTAATCAAATTAATGGCGAAATTTAAAAATTTCTTTTTCAAGTAAAACAATTTTACTAACCTAGAAAAAAGCATATACATGTTATACATTAAAAACATTATTTAATTTACTAGAACACGAAACTTTATTTGTAGCTTGATCTTGAAGCGTCTCGAGAAAGGTTGATCCTCTTCATTTGCTCGCTCGTCACCTTCGCACCTAATCTTGAACTCAAGAAACCTAAGATTTCTATTACAAGAGTCAATAGAGGTTTTGGAAGGATTTGTGTGTGGGCACAATTAAACCATATGAACCAAGAACAATTCTTGGATCATAAGCTAATTCTCTAGATTGAATGTGAATCTAGGTGCGAAATAAGAAGAGTATTTTCTACAGAGAGAGAGGGAGAGGATCGGCCACAATAGGGAGAGAAGAAGAAAAATGCTTTTTCTTCACATCTCTATGTGAGGCTCTATTTATAGGACAAAGAAAATCTATAAAGGTCAATTATTCATTCATGAATGAATAATGTATTCATGACACAATATTTGATTTTCCCTTCCCCTTTCTCTCATTGTTTGGCCGGCCATGATGTTGCATTAGTGATGAAATTTGTTTCCTCACTTAGCACATTTGTTTCCTTCTTAAGGAAATTCATTTCCCTTTTTCTTTTGGGTAATTATCCTTATAAGGAAAAGGAAATAAAACTCTCCTCTTTGATGCTATTTTGGCCGAATTCTACATAGGGAGAGGGAGCATCTAGATGCTTCCTTATTTCTTTCAAGACAATTCTTAAAATACCATTTGTAGAATTATAATTGCACAAATAACGAAATTAATTTTATAATGCCTCAAACGACTTTTCGGCTTTAGAAAATAATTTATATTCTCATCAAATGAAAATATTCAAAATCTTATTTTGACATTCACATCATTTTATGTCTTTGTGGACAAAAATACCCTTTAGACATTTTCCGAGAAAAAGTCTAGTTCAACACTTGAACTTATTTTGACTTAGCTTCTAGTTTAACATTCCTACTCTAATGACCTGTAATAGTGACCGTATGGATCCAAATGAACAAAGCTTGAGCTTCTATACTCGGACTCAAAAGTTCACAAACCTTTTCCGAGTATTAGCTTAATGTCGACTGACTCTACTAAAGAGTCGACACTGAGAATCTCTCGGTTCAAATGAATTTATTTTCTACTCAAGTTCAACTTAATTATATTGAGCGGATTCATTGTCTATGTTTACCCTTCATGAATATCATCAACTAGTTGGGATTTATAATATTACCATTTTACCCTTCTAGTTGTTATTTCCTCAACTCCTTTAGTACTTGTGAATAAGTTAGAAACAATGTATTGACGAGGAGCTAACAAGTCACATTATTTCATCCAAATAAAGTCGCTACTTAAATTTGGACACTGCGCAGTTCATTTATTCACAATCCAAGTAATAAAGCATGAGGTGACATACATTGCATCTCAGCAATCTTATACATGAATTCCATATCTATGAGAACTTCACACAGTTGGTTCATGACATCTTCATAACTTAATATCTCACCAATAGGCCTGGTCTAGATCACACATTGGACCTAGAATTTGACTTTCTCAAATGAGAGTATTAATGCTATGAAATGACATGTCTCATTTCAGGATTTAGGTAAGCATGATGCGATTCATACGTAGTGACCTTGAGATATAAGATGTTAAATGGTTTGTTCTTCTATTGTCTCTAAAGTTGCACTGGTCAATTCAGTATCTTCGAAAGATACACTGGAAGAACTACAGAGTTCCTAACTCTCTATGCCTCGTAACCAGACATCCTAGATTCTTCCAACAATCATACTGGGATCAATAGTCCGTTGATCTTTAGATTGCGAATATACCGTTTTAGTCAAACACCATGAAGAGTTTGTTCACGTAAATCTACATTTGTCTCTTCATACATTGTTAGGTTTGATTAAGGACTATAAGACTATTGAATATCATAAATATTCAATCAAACTAAAAGGAATGAATGAACGTTTCAACTTTTATTAATTCAATCAGCAAATTACAAAGATTTATATATTACATCAGTATGTAAATAAACAATCTTTCAATAAGGACTTTACAAAGATTTATATATTAAATCAATAAGTAAATAAACAATTTTCTTGTGGGCATCTCTGCCAGCAGAAGTCTGCACTAAGTTTGCTGTTCTTGGTCGGCAGCTGTAAAAGAAATTTTATGATTTTTTTAGAGAGAGAATCATACACTCGATAAAACTAATATAACAGCCACATGTAATATGAAATTTTTCATGTTAATATAACAGCCATATGTATTGAGATCGAGAATTCTATTCTCTTGAATATCGAAAGAGACAAGGGATTGAGATGAAGAAGATATTAACCAAGAGAGAAATGAATTGATTTAAATGAATTATCTTAGAAACGTAGCTACTTATATTACAAGTAACCGAATAAACAACTTACTAACTCAACTTACCATAACACTAACTATGGTTGAGTATATAATCAGTTAATTAACTAACTAATTAATCTAATACTCCCCCTCAAGATGGAAAGTAAATGTTCTTTAATGACATCTTGGATATAATATTTTCAAGGTCGGAGCTGCAAAAGGTTTGGTAAGAACATCCGCCACTTGTTGATGAGTTATGACCGGTAAGAGTTTCACCAGCCCACGTTGTACACGCTATCATAGAAAATATAGATCAATCTCTATATGTTTGGTGCGCTCGTGGAAAATAGGATTCGAGGTGATGTACACAGTCGCCTGATTGTCACAAAACAACATTGAAGGTGATGATTGTTGACCCTGGAAATCATTCAGCAACTGTTGTAACCAAAGCAGCTCACTAGTCGTCATGGCCAATGCTCTATGTTTAGCTTCTGCGGATGAGCGATAAATTGTATTATGTTTCTTCGACTTCCATGCAACCAGCGAATCTCCGAGGAATATAAAAAAGCCAGTCAGGTGAACGCCGAGTGTCAATGTAATTGCCCCAGTCAGCATCCAAAAAACCTTCAACTGTGTTGATGAAGACGCTTGATAGAACAACCCCTGCCCAACCGATCCTTTTAAAAACCCGAGCAAATGATGAACAACTCGTAAATGTAATGTCCTAGGAGCATGTAAATATGATGAGTTATTGTTAAATATAATAAACGTCCAATAGTACTTCTATAATGTGTTACATCTTCTAGCAAGAGTCCATTATCTTTATTCAATATCACTTTCAAATTCATAGGTGTGTGAACTAGTTTGGAATCCAAAAAAACCAAAATCTTCTAACAACTGCAAAGTATATTGCCTTTGATTGACTACAAGTTCAGAAACAGATCTAGAAATCTCCAATCCTAATTTTTTTCAAAGGACCTATGTCTCTTAATTTAAACTTCAAATGGAGGACCTGCAAGAATTATGTCATCTACAATCTTATCCTTTACCCTTAAAAAATAAAGAATAATCCGATTTATATTGTATAAAACCAAAAGGGACCAGAGTTGTAGTAAAGGTTATATTCCACTGCCTGCTTGCTTGTTTTAAACTATAAATTGATTTTAAAAGCTTACACACTCTCGGTGATTGTACATTGTTAGATTCCCCTGAATAATATAGCCCGGTGGTAAATTCATATACACTTCTTCAAAAAGATCACCATTAAGAAACGCATTATTTATATCTAATTGTGCTAAATTCAAGTTTTGAGAGGCTGACAATGCTAAAAGAATTTTGATAGTGGTTAGTTTTGCAACCGGAGAAAGTGTATCAATAAAATCTATTCCTTCCCTTTGACTATACCCTTTTGCAAGTAAACTTGTTTTATGCCTAGCTAATGAACCATCAGAGTTAAACTTATTTGTGTAAACCTACTTACATCCTATAGGTTTTGCATCTTCTGGTAAGGTAACAATTTTCCATGTTTTATTTGATTCCATTGAATGCAATTCTTCATTCATGGCTTTGATCCAAATAGGAATTTGACAAGCTTGATGATAGAATTGTGGTGGATAATTTGAGGAAACACAAAATATGTAGGTTTGATAAGATTTAGACACGTTCTCATAGTTGCAAAAATTTGAAAAGTGAAGAGTTGGAAAGCGGTGACCAGTTAGTTTTTAAAGGGCATTGCAGTTATAATCTTGCAATTTTGTTGTTGGTGCTCTTTGTCTTGTAGATTTCCTAATAAATGTATCTGGAAGTGTAGGGTGGAATAGAACAATGTCCAGAGATGTAAAAGGCTTTGGTGAATGGATCTTCCAGGTTTTCAACCGTTAGAGATCTTATTCACCTCTACGTCTCCGCGCTGCACGATCATTCTAATCAAATGGTATTTCTTCTCAATATGTTTAGAACGCTTATGGCTTCTAGGTTCCTTCGAGTTAGCAACATCCCAACTATTATCACAATAAAGTGTCATGGGCTCGTTGACATTTGGAACGACTTCCAAATAAGATTGGGTTTATGCATGTATGTTTACACCCTGAAACTGTCATCAACGAAAGAAGTGCCAAGTACAGACTTGACAAGATAACTTCTTATGACCAGTTTAAATAACAGTATGTAATCTGAAGATCGATTGGCAATCATCTCTGAGTAATGATTGTTTGAATAAATTAAAGATATCTTATCTCGTGATATAGAGAGTTGCGACTCTGTAATTTATTCTTCATGTCTTGATGAAGAAATTGAGCAAGACATGTGACAATTTGAAGTTCGAGATAAAACAGTTTAATCACTTGAAACTTCAAAATCACATATGAGATGTATTTGATAATTACCTAAATCGTGAAGTTAATACATATTTTCTTGAAACAATTTATGGCATTTGATTTGTCAATGGGAAATTTTTAAATGAGTTTCATTGATCTAACGATTGGTGCCATAATGTTGTTTCGTTGAATTATGTGATTCACATATATGGAATTTGTGTTGCAAGAATGCTAAGGCATTAGTATCACAACATGCTTTGTTATGAGAGTGTGAACAAATAAATCGGGCCTAGTATTCAATGAATAAACATTCCTTTAAAAAACATGCGACATGTTAGGACATCTCACTTTAAAATGATACACACAAAGGGTAATATTGTAAAATACATCGTTGACCGTGTGTTTAATCACATCAAACAGAAATATAAATGCATATGAATTTAGAGAGTTTCAAAATTAGTCTTTTAATGGGATCGACTAATATTAAGAATTAAAAGTCGAAAAATGTTTGCGACTATTTATGTCCGGAATTTATTTTAAAGCTTCGTTCATATGAGTCCATAAGGTTTCAATGATAGACTCTCGGACGAGATTTTGGTGAACAAAATAAGTTGATTTTCTCGTTGAATGTAAATAGTGATTTACAGTATGAAAATTATTTTCTTTGTAATTAAATTAATAATTGGTTATTTATTATCACATTTATTTAATAGATCATTTTGTATAATTATATTGATAATAATATTATTTTGGGATTCAAATAAATAAAAGATGAAAATAAATATTTTCTCGGTTCTTCTTGTTTGCATTGTATGAACATAATTAATGACGTGTCATTAAATCAATGAGATATTCTAATTTAATTAATTATTATTCTAGAAATAAATCAAATAAATTTGGAGTATAAAAATAATAATGTGGCCGGCCATAAATATTGATATAGAGGCTGTAATATTATTTAATATCATTTAAAAAGGTTTAACGGGATTAAGTTTGACTAACAAGCCATTATTGGTTTTGACTTAACTTAAGCTCGTCCTGCCTGATATAAAATGAGACTTTCTCTCTAATAACCTAGCACATACTCGGCCAAACACACCCCCTCTCCCTGCTTGAGAGTTTTGGCTGACCACCCTAGAGAGAGAACGAGAGGATATTCGTTTATCGGCTCCTTCTTTGAGTTTCTCCTTCTTCCTTTGTTCACAGAAAGAGTCCACCCTTTTGATATCCCAAAATCCCTAGAGATATATCATTGACTCTTACTTGTGGTTGTTTGAGTGAATCTTGCTCCATAGGGTCGGATATAGTCATCTAAGGAGCAAAGACGTTTTTTCTTCTCCCTTGCTCGCGCGTGAAGTTTGCTCTCGGCCAAGGAGGAGATTTTTCGATGCTCGCAAGTTCTCCCCGGTTCCAGCAGCTCTCGACCATTCCAAGGACTGTGACACAGACTCGGTTCCAGGTTCACTCGGCCAAGGCGAAGATGTGTGACGCAGATCGCCTCGAAGCAACAGGACGCGCGCAGAATCCCTAGGCTTGCGCGTGGAGCTATCTCTCGGCCAAGGGCTGAAATCGCATTCCAGGATCCGATCTCGCAGACCGAAGGGGGAATGAGAACTCGTAAAGTTGTCAACGACAACCGCAAGTGTCCTTCTAACGAATTGGATTTGCGATATGCATTTGTTATAGGTTCTAGTGTGCATGATTTGTCTTGTTGACATGTTTATAAATTTATTGACATGTTAAGTTATTAGGATTGAGTTTCACATATTAGGATTGAAATTATGAATTTCCGCAATATTCTAATATATTTCATAATTTAATAGGTTAGTTGTTAACCAAATTCCAACACTATGTCCATGACCATTGCGACGTCGTCAGGAAGATCTTCGGGAGAACCCCTCGCCAAATATTGGGATGCATTTGAGGGATGAAAATGTTCACCGTGCTGAGAAGTTGACGTATGCGAGCATGTATGGGTAAT
The DNA here is from genome assembly GCA_958296335.1 of Urtica urens. Lineage (NCBI taxonomy): Eukaryota > Viridiplantae > Streptophyta > Magnoliopsida > Rosales > Urticaceae > Urtica > Urtica urens. Next base: position 1,146,454 of record OY282530.1, on the reverse strand, counting down.
CGCAATCCACACTCCCTAAGAAAATTTAGTATACAACCATATACCCATCATGAAGCGTAGAAGCATCGACTTCTCGAACGGGTAATTCCAACTTCAAACCTAAAGGAACATCAAATTCCACACAAAATATACTCTAGCTCGTCATTTGTGAATGTGGTAGGGAAAAAATATCTCTTGAAATATCATCTATGGGTTCAGCGGAGAACATTTTTCAACAAAAGATGCTAAGAGACTAAGGATTTTTATCTGATTATGCTTTTATCCAAGAAAAAAGAAATCTAACTAAAGAAGTTTATCCCCGAATAAATTAAGTAGAGATAAAACACATCCAAAAAATTAAAAGGAAAAGTGAAATACTAACATTGTGAAACAACTCGGCTGAGTAAATAGAATATCTACTTGCATAACTTATCTCTCTATTTATGGACATCGATTTATGTGTCAAATATGTAAGGCGATTTGAAATCCCACTCGAGTAGGAAGTCCAACAATTTTTCTGTTGGGAAACCTAATTGCCGCTTAAGCCCTTTCTTCCGCGTAGCGTATTGGGGCGAGCCTAATACACGGAACTTGGAATATTTGTCGCCTTTTGAAATGACAGCTTGACCAAGTGGGAAAGCTGAAGCGTCATCAAAATTTAAAGGGCCTATGATGAAGATGAGGAAAAACGATAAACAAGCATGTTTGGTCTAGTGATAATCACCCTTACTTTCATGGTGAAGAATGAGATTGAATCCCGTCGGAGCTCTATGTCCAAATGATTTAATTTGGAATTTATTTGTGTGCTAGTATATTAAATTTATATATTTGTCCAAATAATATCCTCTTATGTATATGTATCAGATATTGTATCATTAACATGTATTTGTATCTCTGGTTAATAATGCCAACACAAAAAGAAAAGCAATGTAAAGCTATCTAATTCATAATGGCAAGCACCGTCTTCACAAATTTCATTCACTCTCTTGTTTTTAGTAATTTTAAAATTAAATTTTTACATATTTATTTGAATTTGTTTTATTGTTTATATAATTTTTTGTTTTACTATTTCAGTATTATTCTAAATAAGAGAAGAATAACCTTAACATTAAAAAAGATAGCTATAGAAAGCTTGAAAAGACTATATGTTTTGTGATATTATTATAATCTTTAAATTAATTATTTGTGCTAAAGCTTAACTTCAGTAAAGCTCCGAAGGCTATTTACATTATTATAATTGCAGCAAGGGAGCCGAAGGATAACTTAATCACAATAAATTATTTATTTATAAGGTTTGACGAAAAAAGACTTATTATTTTAATAGATAATATAACTTGAATCACTTGTGTATAAGCTTATAAAACGGGAATTAGTCACTAGTGTATTAATTTCAATCAATGCATCGTCAGAAAAGAGAGATAGCTGAGAGATGTGATGTAAATAGTAAAAAATATCAAGTACCATACGATACGAGTGAAAGGGGGAATAGTGAATCAGTCCATCAATTATTTACTCTCTACAAGGTCTGCAACATAAAGTAGTCATGTCATTTACTCTTTTACTAATTACTACTATACTAGTGTTAACAAATAAATGCTAGTTCTTTTGGAATAAAGCAAATAAATATTAGAGAAATTGCCTAAAGTATCACCTTTTATTATTCATTTTTCCAAAATTCACCCAAACATGTTTTTTTCCCAAAATACAAGTAAATTTATGTGAAAAGACAAAATACTCTTTAAAAAGTTAAAACTAACACAAATGTCCTAAATTGTATTACCGGTCAAAAAAATTAAGAAAAAATTAAAAAATTAAAAAAAAATTAAATTTTTTAGGGTGGAATAGTTTTTACCTTTTTAAGTTAATTTTTTTTAAAAAAAATTAGACAGTAACCGGTTCATATGAATATGGAGTCAAATGAAAAGAAATTGTTTTAGGGGTATTTTAGACTTTTGTAATGGTATTTTGGAAAAAAATTAATTTTAGTGGATTTTGGGAAAACCAATTATAAATAGTGGTATTTTGGGCAATTTCTCTTAATATTATGCTTTTGTTGTTAGCACACGTGAAAGTCCCTGTAAGCTCAACCAAATTTACAGTTTTGATTTTTCTTTGAGATGTTTAATTTTTCATTTTTCTCCTTCCTGCTCTGTTTGCTTAATACTACAAATAAATTTAGTTTAAAATAGTATAACTTAAAGATATGATGTCTCAAATTAAATAGATTTCATTTTTGTTTATCAATAAAAATGATGTTAGGAAGACTTGGAACGTCGTAAAGGACAAGAGAAAGTATGGAAAAAAATATAACACTAGCACGAAAAGAGTAAACAGTATAGGATTTTTTCATGTTGTACAGTGAAAAAAGGCCGATTCAGTCAACCAAATTTAATACTGTTTTGATTTTGTGACTCAATTCAAGATCCTTGAAACCTAAACTATAGGCAAAATCCGATTTTATTACGATAATAGCCCTCTGCGTTTTCAAGCTCTGATTGGCTCTGGAGTGTACTGCACGGACAAACTCGAGTATTTTAATGTTCTGTACGGATCATTTATAATTCCTTAACAAATGGTTTTTGTAAGGAGTCCTTAATAAATCTTTTCCGAGAATGGACTTCTCGTCTTGTCTACTTTATATATTATTTAAAACTTTTAAGTGATATAGCAGTCGTTGGATAATTATCATGGGTTTTGTGTCCTTTGGGTTTTACCAAACAGAGCAACTACAATTATTCAAGGACTTATATATTGATAACAAATTTATTTACCTTTTTGAAGGTGGGTCTGGAGAAGTCCTCCAATCAGAGAACAGGATGAATTTAGGAAACCTGAATAAATAAATAAAAAACTATATTCTCAATTGCAATCGACAATAGGAAACACGAAACTCTAGAAAGGACGAAAAAGTAGGAAAAGGTTGGATTTTAATTTTATTTAACTTTACACAAAAATATATAAACTGCTGAGAACCTCGTCTCTGCTCCAAATTCCTGGGTATTGGTCTTTCTTCTTCTTCAATCGGTCTCGTATATTGTTGCTGGGTAAATTTCAAGGATCTTTGACCCTGGTATCAGACGATCTGTATAAAGAAAAGAAAGCTGACCCTCGCATCTTTCTGGTCTTAATGGTGTCAGGTGAGAATGGTGAGAGGCAAAAGAGAGATCGAGGACGCCACTAGCCCATTTTCAAAGAGGAGAAACGGGCTTCTGAAGAAAGCCTTTGAGCTCTCGGTGCTCTGCGAGGCCGAAGTCTCTCTAATTATATTCTCTCCCAACGGCAAGCTCACCGAGTTTGCAAGCTCACCAAGGTTCTTCCTTCGAATCGTATTTTCATTCTGGAAGTACAAAAACACATACAGAGCTTGGAAACCAACTCAAAGTCTCAGCTCTGATACTACATATCCTGCAACAAGATATTCTTAATTTGACAATGTCATCGATTGATGGTAGTGTTTGAACACTTTTAGCATGCAGGCATCGATACATCGTTACCGTAAGCATTCAAATGCGAACAATAACGAGGTCTCTCTGGAACAGAGCATTCAGGTTCTTTCTATTGCTTTTTTCTCTCTTTCTTGAATATATTTTACAACAAACTAATTTTTTGAAGTCCCTAAATTCAATGATTAGAAAAATGGAATTCGTTTCATGTGATTATTTTGCAGCAAATGAGGGAAGAAGCAGATTCATTGACGGAAACAATAGATCTTCTCAAATTTGCTAAAGGGTTTGAAATATTAGTAATATCTTTATGTTTGTCAAGGAATTCACTTACCCTTGTTTTCGACTTGAATAACGCTGTTTTGTGCATTGTCTTAGGCCGAAAAATCTATCGATTGAAGAGCTAAAGCAACTTGAGCTACAGTTGGAGAAGTCTATGACCAAAATCCGAATGAGAAAGGTAATTTCATTTCTTCAATATCATAAATGCAAGAGATTTAAATTTCTTAAAAACCAAAATTTGCAAGCATGGAAAATGCTACGAGGAAGAATCTATGTTTTAAGGTTAGCCGTTATCCAACTTTTCCTATAAATTTGAAGAAGGAAGCTCTAAAAATGATAATTATAAAAAATTGCCCATTAAATATATCACTTAAAAACACCCTTCATCTCATATTAGGAAATTCAGACTTACTTGTGTAGTTAGTTTAAAGCCAATAGAGTTTTTTTTTATGTATCCATTCAATTACAGATTGACAAAGTCATTACTACTTTCTACCGATCTAATATGCTAAAATGTAAATGTGTTATAGTGTTATTTACGAGAACATCACTCGTAATTATTTTGTATATTTTGCAGAAACAAGCTTTCAAAGAAGAGATTAAGAAGCTTGAAGAAACGGTAATCACATTAACGCTTCTATTTTTCTTTTAACAAAAGAAAGTCATTCTAAAGATATTTCGAATTGTAGTTCATATTTCTTATGAGAAGAAACACATAATAATAATTTTTTTTGCTTTGAAGCCAATGTAAGATATAAGCTATGTATAGACGTGTTCAAATAAGTTTTGACGAATTATCAAATCGTTGGGATTTAGTTTTTGTATTGGTTGAGTGACCTTTAGCAAGTATTCCGTTGATCAATGTTCAATTTTTCTTTTTAAAAACTTTATCGGTTCTAAATAATTTTCAGGTAAAGTTGTTGACATCTAAAAATGCAAGGCTTCGCGAGAAGGTATATGATTACGTGATATCACCATTCAAACTAGATAATTCTCTTTTCTTATTTTTGCAAAGATACAGTCACTTATTTGTTATTTGTTATTTGTTTTTGTTCAAATTAGTTTGCTGATTTACGTGGAGAGGTAAATACGGAGCTTCAGCTTCAATGATGTCAAAGCTCTTTAGGGGATGTTATAACCTCCCTCCAACAGGCATTATGCTTTTTCTTTGATTTTAATATTTTCTCGTTAAAAACATTAATTTCTGTGAGAATTGTTGAAGGAATACTCTCAGCTGTTTGTATGGGATCATACTTATTAAGTGATTTGTTTAGACTATAAACAGCAAAAGTGCCGGTGAAATTTACCATTTCGATGGTCACCGACCATAATTCATCTATTGTTGCGTTTCGCCGAAAACGACGCGTCGCTTCATCGTTTTTGTCGCAAAACGACACTTCGTTTCGTCTATTTTTGCAGAGAGAGAGAGAGCAGTGGAAGAAGAGTGTTGAGTTGTCGGAATTTCTCCGGGCGACGTGGGCCGTGGCCACCACCGCGAGAAAGCGAAAGTCGTCGTCGAAGATCTCTGGATCTGAGTGATCGTCAAGCCAAACATGTTTTCCTTTCAACACGATGATCGTCGAAATGAAAAGCTGAACCGGAATCTGCGAAGTTCTGAGATTGAAGGAGAGAAAGGATGTGAGTAACAACGAAGTAACTTTCACGCTTCTGGTCAAATTCTATAAAATCTAAGACGCACGCCAAATGTTCGACGAAATGTGTGAAAGAGGAATATAACCCGATACCTACTACCAATATACTTACTTGATCAAATGGAGAATTCAAGATTGCTCTCTCTCTCGCCGACAGCCCACACTTACAGGACGATGGTCGACTTCAGCCTCTGAAGCAGTGAGGGAGATCTGAACAATATCAGTTGTTCCTTCAAAGACAATCCTTTCCTCGCAATTTTTTGGTAATAATAATGAGAATGATTTTATTAATACTTGCTATGTAATAAATTCAGAAGAATGAATTTAAATTTACTTTGCATGGTTGACATGTGGAAATGTCATACTAACAGAATTATCCGAAAGCTAGAACCAAGATGTTCCAATCTCCCGACAATAGTTGACATGTGCCAACAGAGAACATGCCAAGTATTTTTTAGTGGGATAAGCAATAGTAATATATTAATTGTTATATAGCCAGTATTTGTAAAACAAATGACTAATAGCCATCTAACAAATAAAAATTATTAACAGTCATATTATAGTAAATGATTATTTACTAAACGAAAAATGGTCAAACAATAATATTAATATTTTATTTGATTATTTAGAGCAATTTTTGTTATACAAATGAATCATACAAAATAATTGAACATTATGTAATGGAAAATAAATTACGATATAATCAATACAATGATATATAAAACATATAAATTAAATCCGAGGAAATGGTCAAATACAATTAAGGGTCTTTTATGTATATACATATATTTATACTTAACAATTTAAATATACTCAATATTATATTAATTTTGAGTAAATATTCAGTATAAATTGTTTACAAAAAATATTGGACTATTTTGGCCTTTTTATTTAAATAAATTAAATAAAATTTTACACAAAATAGTGTGATATTTTTGTAAACAACTTACAATAGGTATTTAAACAAAATTAACATAACGTTGGGTATATTGAAATTGGTAAATATAAACATGGGTAAATAGCTAATTCTTTGTACAATTAAATGTTTGTTTAATTTCATAATGGTATATGTTGGAAATCGGTTAATAATTAACTTATTAAATAATGAACATAACTAGTATGTCGGAATTTCAAATTTTCAATTTAATATGCGAAACTCGTTTCGTAACATATTCAATAATCATGGCAATAAAAACAATCAACATGTCAAAAAATTTCTAAACATGTAAATAAACAATCCACACACAGACACAATCTTATAGCTAATTATAAAATTGAAAACAAAAACGGATAAAACTTACGGTTGTCGCCGACAACTTCTCGAGTCTTCACTCTGTCTTCGATCTGCAAAATATGATCCAAAGTCACGCGTCCAAGCCTTGCCGAGAGCTCCCCCACGCACACGTGAAACTATACCTAAGTCTGAATCTCGCGCGCATGTCTCCTTGTGTGGTCGGCCTAGTGAATTCTCTCTGTGGAACTCTGGGCCGATCCTTGCTCCGGTGAAGGAATGATGCTCGACCAAAACTAGGGTTTCACTCAAACAACCACGAAAAAGAGTCAACGAAAAGATCTCCATTTTTTTAAGAGATTAAGAAGGTGGGCTCTTTTATGAACAAGGCGGAGGGAATGATCACTCAAAAAATAAAGACAAAGCAAGAAAACGTTTTTCTCAACTCCTAGGGTTCGGCCAAGATGACCAAAACCAACTAGGATTTTGAAAATTCTTTGTCTCTCTCTCTAGGGAAATCGGCCAAGGGGAACACTCGATCTCTCACTAGGTTGTAATTATCGGTCAAGAGTGATTAGGTTAAGAGGAGATTGAAGTTCGTGTTTATTTATTTAAGAGGTTACGGGTCTAGGTTAAGTTAAGCTCATTAATCAATCTTAAGCCCACTAATCCTTTTAAACGAGTTTAAACAATCACTAGGAGTACTCAGCGCCATCAGGACCCTCTGGTCCTAACACAAGGCATTACTTCGTGGGTACCACCGACATTAGTTTCGTTATGTTTGTGTACCCTGCAACTAGCAGTGTACTCGTTGTTTCGATTACGTAAGAGCAATGTTGGGTTAAACCCCGGAGGTATTTATTGTTTCCCTTCAAGCTCGTTTAGTGTTTTATACAGAAGGTCGAAGTGTGACTTTTGATTCTTCTTTTTTCGTTTGAATTCGGGCGTCTGATGCTCATGTTCTTCCGGAGATTGAGTCCTAACTTATTTCGTAGAGTTAGGAGGGATCTAACTATACATCTTGTAAATATGGCTGGTTTCAGTGGTTTGATTCGGTCGATCGTCAAATCTTCACGTGAGTCTGAAAATAGATTACATAATTCGAGAACGAATTAATTCTATGAATTAAGTTAATCGAAACTCCCAATCTTCGAATTCCAAATCTCAACTCCCAACGAACGAATCCAAAAACCGAGTACAAACAAAATTCGATAATCTGCTATTGGCTTCTAAAATAAAATCATAGTCTCGTGATATTTATAGAATTCCTTTTGGGATTTCAGAAATTACATTGCATTTAGTTTCTCTCTCCCGTAATTTCAACTTTTGAAATACCATACAAAAACCCGAGACTCTCCATTTCAAATTCAGATTTACAAACGTCCAGATTTGGATTACAATTTCTCAGCTCAATTACAACACAATTACGCAGGTTATATTTGAGCTGATTCTCATATTCCCAAACAAACCCGAGAGTAATCTCGAATTTCAAAATTCTCGGGGTAAAACATCCCGAAAATCATACGTATCAGTTCCAATACACAATTCTGTTACAAATCCGACTACAATTACAACCAATTTCAACACCAGAATCTTACAACCTGAAAAACCCTGACTCCGAAGAACCTTAATTCTCGGATTTCTACCAACTCAGCCTCAAAATTACACCAACTCATACCCATAATACAATTCAGAGTATAAACACACGAAACACACAAACAATTTCATCAAACCGAACTCAAATCCATAAAACCCCCAATATTCTCAGACGAACCCTAAATTTCCAATTTGATTTAAAAATCAAAATCGTCGAATTGGAGTTTATCTCACCATTGATTCGTGAAATTCAGGCGAATCTTGAGCTAACTCGACGCTCGAACGCGCCAAAAGAACCGGTGGCTGGAGATGGAGAAGAGGCGAGAATGAAGGAGGGAGCAGCCGACGACGAGGCGGAGATGGACAGAAGGGTACGCGGCGACAAGAGGAATATTTTTTTGTGGAACAGTGGTGTTGGGTTTGGCTGGAGATCGTAGCGGTCGAGCAGTCGTACAGCAAAAGGGAGAGATGAGAGGAACGGGTACAGTAGAGAGAGAATGGAAAAGAAAGTGAGGAGGGTAGTATGTGGCCAAGTGGCACTCTTCCATTGGACCAAGTGAAGAAAGAAAATAGGAGAAGAAGAGGTGGATGGCACGTGGAAGAAAAAGAAAGGTGAAGGCAGAGGCATGAGGGAGAGGGAGAGAAAAAAGAAAAAAAATAGGTGGGGCCCACATAAGGAGAAAGAGGGGGATAAATGAGAGAAATGAGATTTAAATAAATTTTCTACTAGCGATTGGTCCGATTTATTGAAGATAATAAATTTTGTAATTATGATATGAATACCTTAATTCAAAGTTGGTACGAGATTAGAAGAGAAATGAGATTTAAATAAAAAGTATAATTTGCACAAGAGAATTAATGAAACTTTGGTCCAAATTATAGTTTTGGTGAAAAGGAGAAATAAAAATTCATCAAATGATAATAGATTTGGCAAAGTCAATCATTCCATGCAAATCATTTCAACCAAAGAAATTAGAGGGCTACACAGTAAAAGTCATTATTATTATTGCACTTGTTCATTCAGTTACATGCCGAATGAATTAATATCATACGGACTTGATAATACATCGAAGACACTCCCAGTTTCGACCTGAACACTCGTTTGAGCTTCTCGCGGTTGATTCCAAGTCGGGAAGTCGCCGATGGATGACGGAAGAGGTGGCAGCATTGACGATATTGGATCGTCAAGATCTGATAATACATCGAAGACACTCCCAGTTTCGACCTGAAAACTCGTTTGAGCTTCGCTCGGTTGATTTCAATTCGGGAAGTCGCCGATAGATGACGGAAGAGGTGGCAGCATTTACGACATTGGATAGTCAAGATCAGCGATAGTGATGTCATGGATGCTCGCTTTGGATTTCTTTTTCCCGCCAGAGAGTTGTCGTAGAAAATACTTTTGAGCATGGCTCGCCACCTGTGTCGGCGTTCTCGTCAGCACGAATTTTCGGGATATAAATTTCCAATTCCCTTTCCCGTACTCCTTTAAACCCATGAGAAACAACCTGATAAAAAGTAAACAATAGTCATGATGAACATATTACAAGCTTATTTACATGCACAAAACACACGCACGTAAATATAAATATATATTATATAGATAGATGTATATATAAACATTACTAAATCGACTTGATATTCTCAAACTTATTATTAGACTAAGGAAATTAGTATCTATCAATTACTAGGGTTTTTAAGAAATTACCGGTGCTCTTCCTCGGTCCAAGGAATGCCGTTATTGCATTTGGCGTTTCCGGCGACGGCGGCGGTGGAGTAGATAGGGTCCGGAGTGACCCCGGTTTCAATATCGATAACATCATCCACGAGCTCCTTGTACTTTTGGATGATGTCACCGAGAGACTTTCCAGGGATCATCGTGGCCACGTTGTGCCACTTGTCCGGCGTGTCGTGGTCGTAAAGCGCCAGCGCCAGCTCGAACTGCTTGTTCTCCGCCGCCGTCCACGCGCCGCCGTTCATCGTCTCCTTCGGAAGCCAGTTGTACGGAACCAAAGGTATTTGGTGCATTTCCATTCTTCTTTCCAATAGAAAAAACACCGAAACTTACTGTGAGGGGATTAATATATATATATATATATGTTCCCAGATAGGAAAGAATATATCTGCAGCAGAGAAATAAGAGGATATTTGAGAGCGGAAAGAAAAAGCAAACAATTAAGCAAAATCTTTTTGAGAGAGAGAGAACAGAGTCAAGGATGGTGGGAGAAGAAACTCTTGCTATAAATAAATAATTTGATTGATCAGTGGGTTTTCTCTCTCCATTTTCTTTTTCTTTAATTTATAAGTGAAACGGAGATGTCCTAAAAAATTAGGGTTTCATTTATTGTCTTCTTCGATGGCAATGAGTTAAAAATTTACAGCTGTATAAAAAAGAACAAAAAACCGTCTTGCAATGTATAAAAATTTACAGGGGCAGAATTCGTAAAGTCAAGTGCTCATCGTTCTCCACGTGAAATTATATCTCTGACAACAATAATCTCAGTATGCTTCTACCACGATGGTGACACTTTCTTTTAAGGGATGTGAATGAATTTTGTGACAAATATACCAGATATTAGCCATTTCTTTTTTTGAGAATTCAGTTCCATGTTAATATTCGATGGTATCTAGTTTTCTTTAATGGTTTTAATCACACACTCATATATAAAATCAATAGCTCAGAGCCTGCTATCATTTTAAAACGCTGTTTATTTTTCTATTGCTTTTACAGCTTTTACTTCCAAATAAAATAATAAAAAATAGTAAAAATATACCAACGCACTGGAGCTATATTTCCTGCAAAACACAAACAAACGAAATAGTTAAATAAGAGTTAACTACGGTTTACACTATCATCTCTCTCTCTCTCTCTCTCTCTCTCTCTCTCTCTCTCTCTCTCTCTCTCTCTCTCTCTCAGTCTTCTCCAATGGGTTAAAAATTTACTGCTGTAACAATAAAACAACCGTCTTCCAATCGGAGAGACAATCTTCGAGCACGTGCTATGTTTAATATAAGGACAAAATTCGTACATCACGTGCTCATCGTTCTTGACGGAAAATCATATCTCCGACCACGATAATATCATCGTTCTTGACAGTGAATGAATTTTGTGAGAAATTTACCAGATATTAGCCGTTTCTTATAAAAAGAATTCAGTTCGATGTTAGTATTCATGGTATCAAATCACACACTTACATGTATCAAATCAATAGCTCAGGACCTGCTATGTTTTTAAAGAAACTGTTGTTTAGTTTTTCTATTGCTTTTACAGTTTTACGTCCAAATAAAATAATAAAATGTATGACTATGCAGTTAAGACTCTGGAGCTATCTTTCCTGCAAAAACCAAACAAACAAAATAATTAAATAAGAATGTCTATTACTATTACATTTGCTGTCGAAATGTGAGTCGTCCATAGAATTAACTACTATTTATACTGCGATTCCATAATCATGAAATACTTCGTCTCAAACTCTCTATCTCTCTCTCCCTCTAAGTAAAACTGAGATTTTTTTCTGACAGAAGTGAAACTGAGGATCAAGTAAAACAGCTATAAGGTTTTAAAGCTACAACAGCTATAAGGTCTCTTCTTCTCTTTCAGAGGTCAATGATATTTTATTATGTATTTAAAACAGCTATAACACTAGAAAGCAGAAACCTACGGATTTGTTTCATTCCATCGAACATTATTATTTTATCAAGGATTCGAAATTATTATTTCTCCAATAAACTTTTGTCTAGATTATTATCTCACTCACTCGCGTGTACTATCTACCGGAGACAGATTGATCAAGTAAAGAAAAGCAAATTATGTACTTGTAGTTTTGTGTGAGGTAGAAGTTTTTTATCGTATTATCTCACAGTTTTTTCTTTATTTAATTAATAACATATGTTTAATATCGTTAAATTTTATATTTTTCAAATATAAAAAATTAAAATTAATTTTACACAATTAAAACTTATTATTTATTGACTCGAATAACTAGCCCACTAAATAAAGCCCAACCCAAATACACACGGTCGCTTCTCTCTAGCCGCCACTCTATTTCTCAGTTTCTCAACCAATTTTTTTCTTTGCTTCTCTCTATCAAGACCAACACAGATGAAGATGGCTCAGCGACGCGAGCTCAGCATCAGCCAGCTCATCTGTAGTCTGCAGTTAGTTAGAGTCAGTTAGAATAGTCAAAGTCTGTTAGAGATTCAGTTATGATTCTGTTATGATTTCCTAACTGTAATTCAAGTGTATATAGACTACTTCTGTAATACAATTCATTTTTTAATGAGAATTCATACAGAGCTGATATTCAATCGCTCTTTCTCTATTCTTGTTCATCTTCTTTACTTCTTCTGAATATTATCATGGTATCAGAGCAAGATTCAGTGGCTAGTGATCGAAGCGGATCACAGTCATCGCGTCAGGAAGCTCAAGATCCTCGGAGCGCGAATGTGAATCTGTCAAGGTTCGCAACTACGCTGAACACAGCTATCTCGGTGAAGCTGGATCGCGAGAATTACTCTGTGTGGAGATCCCAGGTTTTGCCGGCGATTATCGGGCATAATCTACAGGAGTTCATCTACAGCGACAGAGGACCGCCACCAGAATTTACCGAAGTCACATCCATAAATGGAATAGAGAAAATTCGAAATCCAGAATTTTCAATCTGGACGCGAGAAGACCAGTTACTCCTAAGCTGGCTTCTATCATCGCTATCAACCACGATCTTGAGGTCTGTCACTCGAATCAGAACTTCTCGTGAACTATGGAAATCTCTTGAGTCCCTGTTTGCAGTCAGGTCAAAAGCCAGAATTATGCCTTTGAAATTACAACTTCAAACCACGAAAAAAGGATCAATGACAATCTCTGAGTTTTTTTGCAAAAATGGAGAGTGTTGCTGATTCTTTATTTTTGGCTGGTTGTGCAATTTCTGATGATGAACTGGTAATGGCTATACTCATGGGACTGCCTGCAGAATTTGATACTCTCGTAGGTCTGGTTACCTATAGAATGCAGAATAATGAAATTACAGGTGCTGAAACATCAATTCAAGAGATATTAGCCATGGCTCTTTCTCAAGAGACCAGGTTGGAACAACTGTCAAGTACTGCTGATAGTCATGTTCACTCAGCAATGGCAAATCATGTTGAGATGAGAGGCAGAGGCAGATCAAGAGGAAGAGGTCGTGGAAGATTTAACGGTGTGAGGAACTCGAACAACGGCTCAAGACCTACCTGTCAAATCTGTAACAAACAAGGTCACGTGGTTGTGGCTTGCTGGTACAGAATGGATGAAAGCTATCAAGCTGCACCAACACAGACTCAGATATCACATCAATCTCAGTCTCAGCAGTCTCAACAGAAGGAGATGGCAAGGCCGGCTGCAGCGTTCTTTGCTGGACCTGAAACTGTGTACGATCCGGCTTGGTATGCAGATTCTGGTGCCACAAATCATGTAACCTCGGAGATGGGAAACCTGCAAGTCAGCACCAGTTACAAAGGCAAAGAAAAGCTCATGGTGGGGAATGGTAATTGTTTAGCCATTACTCATCTTGGACAATCTGAAATTACTGATAATAACGATCATCGCAGAGTTAATTTGAATAATATACTGAGAGTTCCTGAAATAAGGAAAAGTCTTGTTAGTATATCTCAATTAACTGCGGATAATGACTGTTTTGTGGAATTTAATGCTGACTCATGTGTTGTTAAGGACAAGAAGACAGGGAAGGCAATTATTCGAGGCAAGGTTAATAATGGCTTGTACCAGTTGGGCAGCACAGACTCAAGTGGAAGGACTATTGAGAGTTTTAGTGCAGCTACAGCTATATCAGTACAAGATCAAGCCAAGCTCAAGTCTAAGTCCTCTACAAAAGAATTTTTAGATGAATTTGCTGTAAATCAGTGTTTCAGTGTATCCACTAATAATCAGTGGAAGCTTTGGCACAATAGATTGTGTCATGCTTCAGAATCTGTTGTAAACAAAGTTGTGAATAAAATGAAAATGTTGATTCCAAAGTCAGACTTACATGAATTTTGTCAAGCGTGTCAGTTTGGCAAAAGTCATTCTCTGCCCTTCAATACATCAACCAGTAGAGCAACCAGGTAACTTCAGCTTGTTCACACAGATGTTTGGGGGCCATCTCCGGTTATGACCAAGGAAGGCTATAAGTACTATGTGCATTTCATCGATGATCACAGCAGATTCACATGGATCTATCCGATGAGAGCAAAGTCTGAGACATTTGGAATCTTCAAGAGTTTTCAGAAATTCATTGAGAAGTCACTAAACTCTCGTATAAGTGCTGTACAGTGTGACTGGGGAGGAGAGTACCGACCCCTTGCCAAGTTCCTGACTGAGAACGGAGTTGCGATGAGACATCCGTGCCCACATGTTCATGGACAAAATGGCCGTGCAGAGAGGAAACACAGGCACATCGTTGAGCTGGGCCTATCGATGCTAGCTCATGCTGGAATGCCACTTTCTCACTGGTGGAACGCATTCACCACAGCAACGCATACAATCAACACTCTTCCAACACCTATTCTCAATGATGTAAGTCCATTCACAGTTATGTTCAACAGAGAACCTGATTACAAATTTTTAAAAGTGTTTGGCTGCTCAGTGTATCCTCACCTGCGACCATACAATTCTCACAAGATTGAGTTCAGGTCGAGCCAGTGCCTCTTTCTTGGCTATAGCCCACTACACAAAGGCTACAAATGTTTGAGTGCGACTGGCAGGTTATACATAACCCGAAATGCAGTATTTGATGAAACGTGTTTTCCCTTTTCGATTCTCTTTCAAAATGATGCCTCACAGTCGGAATACACTCAAACACCGGTTGAACAAACGTGCATTCAATTCCAACCACATATAACCAGTAGACCACAAAACTCAACTCCCGCGGATACAACCACATTAGCCTCAGAAAGACCAAATGAACCAGAAATAACCCCTCCTACACCAAACTCTAATAAATCCCAGAACTCCAGTGAACCACAAATAAACCCAACGTTAAACCCCACAAATGATTCTAATCATGTTGATGTCTCTCGAGGTCAATCACAGGACTCAAATGATCTTGAGGTTGTTCCCAGCTCAGTGAGTACAGCACCTGTTGATAATGTTAGTGAGCTGCCTCAACCAGCTCGACACTATATACACACCAGGTCCAAATCCGGAATTTTCAAACCCAAGATCTTCACAGCGCTAAAACACCCTATTGCTGTGCTACCTGGACCACGAGAGCCAGAAACAGTCACGCAAGCATTATCAGACTCGGGCTGGACAGATGCAATGAAAGCAGAGCTACAAGCATTGAGTCAGAATAATACCTGGTCACTGGTGCCAGCTCCAAAAACCCAGAAGGTTATAGGAAACAAGTGGGTTTTCAAAGTGAAATACTTACCTACGGGTGCAGTTCAACGGTTTAAAGCAAGGCTTGTTGCTAAAGGATATGCTCAGACACCGGGAGTGGACTTCTCTGAGACATATAGTCCTGTTGTTAAGCCGTGTACAGTGCGACTGGTAATCACGCTGGCAGTGTACAAAGGTTGGGACATCAAACAACTAGATGTCAACAATGCGTTTCTAAATGCTCTCTTGACCGAAGACGTGTACATGGCACAACCGGATGGCTTCAAAGATCAACGCAGACCTGACTATGTGTGTAAGCTTCACAAAGCGATTTATGGGCTTAAGCAAGCCCCGAGAGCATGGTTTGAGAGGCTCAGGTCAGCACTTATACACTGGGGCTTCAAGGAATCGAGGTCTGATATATCCTTGTTTGTTTTCATGCGTGATGGAGTATACATTCTATTATTAGTTTACGTAGATGATATACTTGTCACTGGAAATAATGAATCTGTCATTGCAAAGCTCACAAAGGATTTACATAATCAGTTTGCGTTAAAGCAGCTAGGGTCGTTACATTATTTTCTTGGGATAGAAGCTACAAGAGATAATAGTGGATTGTATTTGGTTCAATCTAAGTACATCGCAGATTTGCTACAGCGTCTCAACATGACAGGAGCGAAACCATTTTCTAGTCCTGCAGCTCCTGGTGAAAACATGGCAAAAGACTCTGGTGTCCCACTAGCTGATCCTTTTGTGTATCGGAGTACAATCGGTGCATTACAATATGTGACAATGACACGACCCGACATAGCTCACATTGTGAATAAGCTAAGCCAGTTTTTACAATGTCCAACGGATGTCCACTGGTTAGCGTGCAAAAGAGTGCTGCGATATCTCAAAGGCACAATAACGCATGGCTTAGCAATCAGACCAGAGAAGACTCTCAAGCTAACTGCGTTTGCAGACGCAGATTGGGCGAGCAATCCAGACGACAGAAGGTCAACGAGTGCATACTGTGTCTTCTTCGCGAACTGCTTGATTTCCTGGAGCTCCCGCAAACAGGCGGTGGTTGCTCGGTCATCGACAGAAGCAGAGTATCGAGCTCTGGCACATGTCGCGGCGGAGATGGCGTGGCTGAAGTCCTTACTGTCAGAGCTGCATGTCTCAGTCCCACATGTTTCGTTGATCTGGTGTGACAACGTCGGAGCAGCGGCTATGGCTCTCAATCCAGTGTTCCATGCGCGCACAAAGCATGTTGGGATTGATCTTCATTTTGTTAGAGATATGGTTCTCCGAAATGAGATCGAAATTCGCTATGTTCCGACTCTTGAACAGACAGCTGATCTGCTGACGAAAACCCTCTCTGTGCATCGGTTTTTGAAGTTGAAAGCCAAACTGCACGTCCAACCTTCGCCGTGTAGTTTGAGGGGGGGGTATCAAGACCAACACAGATGAAGATGGCTCAGCGACGCCAGCTCAGCATCAGCCAGCTCATCTGTAGTCTGCAGTTAGTTAGAGTCAGTTAGAATAGTCAAAGTCTGTTAGAGATTCAGTATGATTCTGTTATGATTTCCTAACTGTAATTCAAGTGTATATAGACTACTTCTGTAATACAATTCATTTTTTAATGAGAATTCATACAAAGCTGATATTCAATCGCTCTTTCTCTATTCTTGTTCATCTTCTTTACTTCTTCTGAATATTATCACTCTCTAGCCGGCACTCTCCTTTTTCATTTTTATTTCTTCTTCAACTCATATTTTCTGGTAAACAATGTAAACGACGGCGAAGTTATCGTCATGGCGCCGAAATAATTTTGATTTACAAAGAAGTTGAGCGATTTTGCATAGATTCGGCTGAAATCGCGGCGAAAATGCGTTGGCCGATGTATACAAAAACTGAAACGACATACACCGACACGTCGTCGTCGTTTTTGCGTCGTCATATCGGCGAAAAATTGTGGCGAACGATAAAACGCAAAAAATAATTCGACT
Source organism: Urtica urens (assembly GCA_958296335.1). Lineage (NCBI taxonomy): Eukaryota > Viridiplantae > Streptophyta > Magnoliopsida > Rosales > Urticaceae > Urtica > Urtica urens. The sequence goes on along the minus strand of OY282530.1, from coordinate 1,128,926 downwards.
TCTACAAAATAGCATCATTGCGGCGCACATGCGAAAAAGCGCGACATTTTTTTCCTTGATTTATATTACAAAAAATTGAGTTAATGTAAATCGAAATTTCTCTGGTTGCTGCAAAATCTGGATTTTGCGAATCTGGAAACACAATTTATAGTTGTCTAGTAAATAGCATGTAAATAAGAGACACATTAACGTGTAAAACAATTTTAAGTTTACAATAATTGACAATATAGTATCATCTTTCTTAGCTTGATAAAATGTATATAAATTTTTCGAACTTGAGAGAGAGAGAGAGAGAGAGAGAGAGAGAGATCTCCCGCGAAGCCTCCTGTTCAGCGAACAGGTCTTCGGGTGTGCTGTCTCCGTTCGGCGAGCTTTTCAATCCGGCGAGGGTCCTGTCCGGCGAGATTTCCTTCTCAGTCCGGCCAGTGTGCTCCTAGGGCAATCCGGTGAGCCTCTTCTCAGTCTTTGACTCCGTGTGGCCTTCCGAAGTAAGCGAGCAACGTCGGAATTATTTATAACGCAGCAGTCAACTTTCAAGGAAAAAATATAATCGAACGCACAACATTATATCTAGACCTACATGACATGTATGAAGTTGGAAAAATGTGTCTATGTGTCATTTTTCTCATATTTATCTTCTATTTATAGCATTGGAATCTCTGAGTTTTAGGGTTAACCAGATGCACGTCGTAATAACCGTCCATGTTGATAATAATCTTTCTAATAAATGTTCGACGGTTTATTAAACTTATCTCAAATCTCACATGACCAACTTATATTTTGTTTGACTAGTCTTTATATACCAAATACTTATTTGTTTTATTAGTATTTAATTACGTGATCAATATTTTGAAATCAACTTATGTTTTTAATCATTTCTCTTTAGAATAAGTTATGTTTTTATTCATTTCTCTATACTTATATGGAATCTTATTAGTATTTGGTAAAGCTTATGCTCGACTAGGCAGTGTTAAATTTCAATTATAGCATAATTAATAATAAAATATGTAGTAAAGTAAAACGTCTTAAGTCTGAACTAAAACTAAACGTAAGAACTAAAAACACATCCGTGGCACGTGTGAAGCTTAGTGATGGTCACATATAAGTCCGCCAAATTGGCTCAGAAACCCTAAGAGCCCAGATTTCTTCTCGCAACCCTCGCACCGTCTCTTCTTCTTCATTATCAATTTAGTGTGTTATTCAAATAACTGAAAAACTTCCTTTTGTATTGTTATTTCGATTATACATTGGGTTTGCGAATAAATTGGTATTATTTTTTGAAGCTCGAACTTCCAAGTCCACTCATAATATGATCGCTTATATTAGTTGTATTATACTGCCTTTTTATTTATTTAATTTTAAGTTTTAACTCGAGTTTTTTATGACCTTAAGCACAAGATGTCTTCAATTAAAAATTTAGAGATATTTATATTCCTTGGAACGAGTAAAATTCGAGTGCCATCAGAGTTTCACCTTATTTGAAGCCGTTAAAGTGACACGTCCATATTAAGTTGACGTCGGTATCGACTCACATATTTATCCTTCGCTCCTGTCTTTATTTACATTGGGATTAAAAATTATATCACCAAAAAAATGTCTCAAACATGTTCTAGGATATAAGAACATGTTAAGCTTATTTTCGTAATTATAGAACGAATGATCTTAGATTTCAAGTGGACAAACTAATTATTATTTTCTTGTTAGTGATTCTAAAGAAGTACGACGCTTTGAGGAATAGAATGATGTCAAATCTGCCCAGTGACACTCAATAATATTACATACAGCGGTCAATAATCTTTGGACCCTCGTTTGATATCATATTAAAATTAGTTCTCACTAAAAATTAGCTCAATAATATAAAAAATATCACAAACTTAATTATAAGAAGCACATGAAAAATATCACAAACTTAATTACAAGAAGCACATCGCTTAAATTAATTAAATCATGTAACTTAAAAACACTGAGCAAAATTTTTTTTGGTTCCGAAATAATACTAATTTCTCTTGCAGCCGAGCGAAGAAAAATATAAACTTAAAAAAGAATACTAAATTGCAGTAATTGGAAAACTTTAGAACCCTAAAAACACAAAAGATATAAAATATCAAATTCTATACTCCAACTTATCAGCCTTGACCAAGGTGAGGTGTGGGTTGACTTTGGAGTTATTGTTTGTCTTGTAGTCAACTTCGCACGTGTGAAGCTCCGGCATTCGGTGTTGGCCGCAGAAAACTCCGCCGCAGCGACACCGAAACCCTAAAAGCCCGACCTTCTTATTGCAGCACTCGCACCTGTTCGTCTTCTTCTTCTTCGTCTTGATAGTCAAATCCTCTATCTTCGCCGAGATCTCTGACGATTCATCCTGGCCGTCGATTTCATAAATTAGTATTTCATCAGCGAAGCGATCGACGAGCGACGTCCACTTAGAGATTACGGCGGCCATCTCTGGCATCTCAACCTCAGAGTTGGTACCACTTAGAACGGCTCCGATCAAATTAGAGTTTCCTTGTCCGATCTTGCACAACTCTATTTGGAGGGCTTTCCAGTGAGCCAGGAGTTGATTACCACCATTGCTTTCCACGGCTTTTTGCAATTCAGAGAGTTTCGCCCCGATCTCGTGCATTTGTTCGTACGCGGAAACCTTTTTTTCATCGGCGCTGCAATCAACGGCTGTGATCGGCTTATCAGATAATGTTCTGGTATTGATGAAGTCTTTGTAGCACTTCGAGCACATGTTTCTGGTTTCGGCCGATCCGAAGAAGCCACAACCCTTGATGCACTCCATTGTCATCGATCTCTTAAAACAAAACTACTTTGCTTGCGATGATCGATCTAGCGGTTTGTGTAGATGATTACTTTTTCTCAATCTTTCGATGTGTTTTTGTTTTTCTTAAAATCACACAATGAGTCTCGTTATATAGGCCTTGGGATACCTCACGTGGAAAGTAGGAATTAGAGTCCGATTAGGAGTATTTTGAATATTTTATTTAATCCTATTTTCGAATCAGAAGGATCAATTACCACGTTTGGTATTTGGGCCTGATTGAATGAGCGTGGGCTCGTCGAGCCTCCAAATTTTTAAAGTTCATAATAAATTGAAAATATATTAAAGAATTTATAAAACGAATAAATTTTAAATATTTGAACAGAGATATTATTTCAAAATTTAAACTGAAATATTTCATACATAAATCATATGATAAATAAAAAATTTCAAAGTAGCATGAAGCATTTATTCCATAGTCTTTTTAGATCCACAAATTAAAATTCATTAATAAAAGGGCATTGGACAATTCTAAGACCCAATAACCTCCCTATTCCGGAAATGTTCATAATTTTCCTAAAAGACAAATATAGGAGTGGTCCAAGGAGAGAGGTTTTTTTTCAAAGGAGAGAGAGTAGTGTAAAGTCTTTTATACCCTTTAGGCAAAAAAAATCATAAAAACCGGCTACACACCTAGGTTCCAGGTAAGGGCTTTTGCAATCCCATTTCTAGTATAGGGGCGCAGTCCGATCGGCGTTACGAAGGTGGTCGGCGTCGGAGGTTGGAATTGTTTGGCGGTAGTTCTTGGGTATTGAAATCGGCGATCTGAGTCGAAGATTTAGGTAAGTTCGGAAGTTCTCGGAAGTCGGGATCTGCTGTGGTTTCGAATCGGAGATCGGTGGCGCGGTGAAGGTATTGTGCTATAGTTGTCGCCGCCATGGATTAACTCTGTATTTTAAAACCGGATTAAAAAAAATGGGTATGGGTCGAGATTAATTTCAAGTCCATTTTCATTTTCAAGTAGATCGACAGCGGCCGTCGGAGGTGGTGTCTGAGGTGGTCGTCGCTTAGCTGTCCGCCGTGTACCAGGTATGTCCTATATTTTTTATTTTAAACTGTGCTCTGTTTTTCTATTTTTTCCGACGAATGCTTAAACTGTGCTCTATTTTTCTATTTTTCCGACGAAGGCTTGTTCTTGTGGCATTCGCGGGAGTCATTGATTTGATTCTGTTCAATTAATTCGGGCGGCGTGAACCTCGTTTTGTGTAGGTGAAGGTTTTCCGACCAACGTCATTGACGACGTGTATGCGTTAGCTGCGGGTTTCAAAAATCAGTGTTTTCTCTCTAACTAATAACATTTAGTCTGTAACTCACAGCAACAACTATTCCATAAACCTGCAACTAAATTCAAATGTGTGTAACTAAATGTAACAATAACACTTAAACCTGTAACTATTGCAAATTAGTTTATCTTAGTTACAATAACTAAATTGCAATGGTGTGTAACTAAACATCAAAATAACACTTAAATATGTAACTATTGCATATTACTTTATCTTAGTTACAACAACTACATTGCAATGGTGTGTAACTAAACATCCAAATACCTCTTCAACCTGTAACTAATTCCAATTAGTTTATCTTCATACACTAACAACTTCTTAAAATACATTCTCTAAATGTAAAATGAATCAACCTGTAACTTACAAATATTATATTCAATTTCCATCATTACAGTAACTACATACAATTTCACTCACCAACGTTCCTGACCCTCGGCGTGTCCCATCTTCTACGGTGGACTTGGATTTTTTGGGGGCTGGGAGTTTGGGTGTAGACCCACTTCGTTTTTGTGCCTTATTGGGGCTTCCAGATCCATTACCTCTCTTTTTGGGTGAACCAATGCGTACACTACGGCGTGGAGGGGATTCATCGACAAAATCAGATGTTATGGTTCTCTTGCCGCTTGCATTCGACTTCGCCTTAGACCGAGAACTCATTTTTTTATCACTGTGAAAACCCCAAAAACTGTATTTACGCGAGAGAATAGTTACAACTTTCATAAAATGGTTTGACAATGAACACATAATTTTATGGGTTAGGCATTTTATCAAACCTGATAGACGCGCCGGTCGGAGAAGGGGTTGACGAAATTGGGAATTTAACGAACCTGAAAAGTATGTACACCCAAATAAAACATGCATTCAAAGTAATACCCGAAATGGGTTTGGGTAAAAATGTTTTACTACGGCGAGCGGAGGTGACGAACAGTCACATGCGAGATGAGTTTAGATTACAAACTTACCTCACACCAACGCGCGTCGGTCGGAAGCAAACATCGTGACGATCGGCGAAGACACGACTGTAATGATCGGCGACTGGGTATTTGGGTTTAGGGATTTACAACTTTTGAGCAGCGGCGAGGATGAGCGGCGGCGACGATCGACGGAGGGAGAGAAGGAATCGGGGTCGGTGCGACTGGGTATTTGGGTTTAGGGATTTACAACTTCTGAGCAGCGGCGAGGATGAGCAGCGGCGAGGATGAGCGGCGGCGACGATCGACGGAGGGAGAGAAGGAATCGGGGTCGGTAGCTGAGAGGTTTTTGAAACGTTGGAAAGTGTAAAAATGGGTTTGAAGTTGAAGGAGGGAGATGAGGGTATATTCGACTTTGCACTACCCACTTTCAAGTGGGTACTCTTATTTTTGTCTTTTAGGAGAAATATGTACATTTTTGAAATAGTGAGGGTAGTGAGTCCTATTTTGGGCAATTCTGTAATATAAAATAACGTATAATTTCATATATGAATAATAAAATATATACATATATATAACAAACAGTTTTTAATGGGTAATTTTTAAAATAAAAGAAATATCAAAGAAATGGAGACGGTATCGAATATTAGACCATGGTCTCGTAATTTCAACATTAATATTAGCTTAGTGGTTTAGTTGCGCTAAAATAGACCGTACTAACTTCAACAGAGTGATAACTTCTCCGCTTACCGAAACTTCTCACAACATTCAAATTCAATATATAATATCCTCTTTTTCCTGAAGAGTAAAATCGCAGAGAAGCAATCAAATAAAATATCCTCTCACAAGCATTGGTTGTGTTGGATTTGTTTCCGTAGCATAAAAATATGAGATCAGAGAGCAGTTAAGCCTAATCACACAAAGCGTGGAGAAGATAAAACAAACTCACAAAGTCATACCAAGCTTTCATTCCTCATTATATACAAGAAAATAGGACACAATCAAGTCCAAAGTATCAGAAATGGAAGCAATCCAAACATCCAATTCAGCGAGGAAGCACGTGAGAGAACCGCCTTCGATCCCGTTCTTATGGGAAGCATGGCCAGGAATACCCAAAAGAGACTGGAAACCAGACCCTTTTTGTTCCTCTTCGTCTACGGTTTCCGAGGTCCCAGCGGTGAAGCTCATCGCTTCGGTCCCTTTCCAGTGGGAAGAAAAACCTGGGAAGCCATTGCCGTCACAAGAGATAGTGCTTTACAGCAACTACATTCCGGGGGATTTCGACGATGAAAGCATCGACTGCCTTTGGGAAAACGACGACGAAGAAGACGAACGAGAGATATCAATTTCGGCTCCACATACGAACGGAGGTTCCTACTTGCCTTCTTCGCTCCTCGGAGACCGCCTCGTCTCGGAAACGGAAACGGAAACGGACTCGGAATTGGAATCGGAAATCGGTAGCGGTGATACGAGCAGCTATATGACAGGGCATTCGAGCCTGGTCGGGTCATCGTTCCTGGAAAACCTGTTCCCTCTGATGCCTCCGAATTCCGGGTTTCTCTGGAAAGACAGTGTTGCGGATAAGCCCCCGCCGAATTTCGGGAATCGGAAAATCGATCTGGAGAGCAACGTGACGAAGAGGCTTTCGACTCTGGGAGAGCTCATAATGATCAGCCGCCGGAGAAGCTTCCGGAGAAAGGGAAATCGTATCGCAGCTTACGATATCTCGATGGTACTTATAAATAACTACCTCATTTTACTTTTTTGCTTTATTTATTTACCTGAAACAAATATTGCAACACAAGTAATGGAATCGAGATTATAAAAGAAAAGTAACACTTGCCTGGATGATCATGGCAGGAATTGACAAAGGCCGGGGCTTTAGGTTGCTGCGGATTTGGAAACGGTGGAAAGTCAAACCAATTTCCGCGCTTGAAACTGCCGTGGCATAAACAGAAGGATCAAAGCGATTCGTTCTTCGCAAGTGAAGCTACATCCAAATAAACTGAAAGTTCTTTGAAATGTCTGCAAAACAAATCTCTCTTCTTCTTTCTTTCTAGTTTTTACAAAGACGTGTGTGCATTAATATAGAAAGTGTTCTTTTTCTTTTCCTGTTCTGAAACGATTGTGTGTGAAAAAAAAGTGAATTCAAAATTCAAATCCTTTGTTCTTTCTGTGCGTTTGTTTTCTTCCAAGTGGAAAGAAAGAAAGAACAAACACTTCCGAAAAATAAAGAAAGAAAGAAAGAAAAAATCTATTATTAACACAAGTATAAAAAAGATGGAACGAGACAGAACTTACAAGATTGATAAATGAACATATATTATAAGAGAAACGTTACTCGGATCGTCAACTACGAGGCTGACTGGTTTTTTTCGCAACTGTTCTGATACGATCTAAGACGAGAGGAATCTCATCTCGGGTCATCATAGCGAAGCAACACCTGAACCAACCGGGCTCGATGCTGTGGCAAGCCGAGCCAGGAGTCAAATTGACCTTACCAACATTCAAAAGTTCATCCCACAATTCAAGCTCGCCTTTCTCGCTATAAGAAGAAATCAATCCACTCATATCAGCCCAGCAGAAAAAACCAGCACTACTATCCGCACACTCGATCCCTAACTCTTCCAAGCCCGCCGAGAACAGCTCGTACATTTCCCTCAACCTCTTCTTCGTGATCTCCAAATACTCGTCCACGAATCTCGTGTCGGATAGCATCGAGATCATAAGCCTCTGGACCGGACCCGAAACGGAACAGAATCTCGTCAGCTTTTTCGCTCCCGCCAAAACACCCTCGTTATACGAGTAAATTACTCCAACTCTGAACCCAGGAAGTGACAAGTCTTTCGAGAGCCCGTACACGATGTGAACCCTATTCTTGTCGAAACTCTCGATCTCGATTACTTCGGCGATGCTCGTGAAACCCCCTTCCCCGTGAACGGAACCCGCGAATATTTCGTCACAGATCACGTGGATGTTCTTCTCCTGGGCAAACTCTAGAACGCTGCACAGAGTTTCTCGGGAAAATATATTTCCGACCGGATTCGCAGGGTTGGATATGAGAATTCCACGGAGTTTCACTCCTCGTTTCCTTGCTTGGTTATAAGCTTGTTCGAGGGCCGTCTTGTTCAAAGCAAAGTTGTCGGTGCTGCGACAGTGTACCGGGATTAAATCCACTCCTGTTCTCCATCTAACATCCCTATCGAAACTGCGGTTTTTTTTTTTTGCATATACCAATTTGGGGAGTCAGAAATCGATTAGGATAAAACAATATTATACACGAAAACAAGAACAAACTGATCTACATGAAAAACGGGAATAGATGAGAGAAATCTTCTATGTCCTGGAAATTCTCTATTTTATAATCGGAGAGAGATCGAAACAGAGAAAAAAAGCCAACGAAACTGAGAAACCCTAGGCGCAAAAATTCCAACCAAATCTCTCAGCCCACGACTGTGTCCCGTGAATATCGAGTTCACCGAAATCCTAACACGATCATTTGAGTTGCAAACTATACCCGGGATAATAAGGCGCGGGAACAAGAAATGCACTTCCACTGTCGGCCAAGCAAAAGCTCAGAATCTCGATCGCCGGAGTCGCTCCGGCGGTCAAAACGATCTGTGACGGGTCAAAGGTCACCGAGTTTTCCATAACCCTAGACATAAAACCAGCAACAGCCTGAAAAAAAATTGGATATCAAGTGAAATCCTAACACCATATAGAATCTTAAACTCTCTCTCTCTCTCTCTCAAACCAAACCAAAACAAAACAAAACATACCACTCTCAACTCAGGCAATCCATCAAACGGAAGGTATGAGGCAATACCGCTGATACTCAAATCCCCACCAGCGTTTCCGACCATGAAAGCCGTCAAGTTCTCCGAAACCCATTTCTCAATCAAGTCATAGCTCAGCTACACCCCACACACAAAAAAAGCCATTTAAAACACGGGAGATTGTGTATATATATATATATATATATATATATAGAGAGAGAGAGAGAGAGAGGGAACATACGGTGTTTTCGGAGAGACCGAGCTGGAGGATTCCGTGGGGATTACGGGTCCGGTGATAGGGATCGGCGGCGGTGGTTTCGAGGCCGATGTAGTAGGGGGATTTGGAGGGGTCGGCGAAGAGGGCGGCGCGTGAGGAGAGGTGGGGTTGAGCGAGTGAGGAGGCGCGTGAGGGGGAGCGATGGATGGAGGAGGAAGGAGGGCATTGGCGGCGGCGCGTGAGGTAGAGGCGGAGGCAGTAGAAAAGCGCGCAAGGGATGACCGAACCCCATACTAACCCTCCTCGCCCTTGCACCACCCCTTGCAACGGCACTATCACCCTCATCTCTCTTGATTTTACAAGACTTGGAATGCCACTCAACTTTTATTTTATCTTTTATATCTATGTATCAGTACGATATAGAGGATGTTGGTTCGTCCGTGATATACTTAACGTCAACCACAAGCAAGCTTTATATACATATATATAATTTTATTAATATATTGATGACATAATTATAAATATATATATATATATATACACACTTAACGTCAATCCAATGTTTCCTTAATTTTGTATAAATATCCGATTGAAATTGTTTTCATGATTATTGAGTCAAAAATACGTTTTCGTTGAATAACTTATTTAATTAATTTTATTTCTTTTTACTTAAATTTGAGCGTGGGCGAGAATCAGAAAGGACAAAAATAGTTCAAAAACTTTCGTAAATAAAATCCAATAATTATTTATGTAAAATTAAAATAAAATTTGATATATTAAAATTGATAAATCTTCTTCTTATTTAGCTAATAGACCCACAAAATAATGTTTGTGGTGAGGTTGTTAGAGCTACCTTTATTTTATTACTAATCAATGATCAAATTAACATGTCCATGAAGAAATATTTTGGGTAAATGAATAGTAGTTAATTGATAGATGCAATCAAATTAAGTATTTTGTCTTCTCTGCGTAGATCGGTCCTAAATTTGTTAATGCTATTGGAGCTCATGGCCATTTCCAACCATAAACACTAATTTTGGTGTTTTTTTAGCATCAAATTTGGTGTTAAAATTTTTCATCTCCAATCATAACAAATTTAACACACAAAAAAAAGACTATTCATCATTAATATATTATTACTTTTATATTTTTCTATTAATAAGTATAAAATGATTTCTTTTTTTAAATAAATAAAAAAATTACCGTGTGAACAGTGTTACGCCAAATATGGCGTGGCACTATTTAGTGCTACTTTTGCAGTGGGGTTGGAGCAAAAATAGCACCAAATTTGGTGTTTTGCCGGTGCCTTGGAGTTGGCCTAAGCTTAAACAAGTTCGAGAATTGCCTTTACCAGTTGATTTTGAATAGAGCACGACGAAGGGTTGTTAAATAATTCAGAAATAACAACAACTAATAAGCTTGTTATTTCTTCAATTACAACTAACGATTTCATTATTCGTCCTGTTTTACAAAGTCAATCACTGACAGAAACATAGCACCGCAATAGTCTTTCCTGAATCTCTCAAATGTATTGCTTATCTCCTTCCGATCGGTTTGCATATGTAACCATTTGTATATACTTTCCATTATTCTTTTCTTTTTCAACCATCATAAAGCTTATCACAATCCAAAACAACTTATTGTCCAGTGAGTTAAAAAACCATACATGTATTCTCTAACACAATAACTATAAGAGAGAGAGAGAGAGAGAGAGTTTTTTTCTTCTTTTGATCAGTAGTAAAAAAGCTCAAAAGAGAACACAGAGCAGCCCCAAAATGATCAGAAACCACCTGATTGAGGCCTGTCTAATCGACGAGGAAGAAGAAGCAGCGTTTCCGCAGAAATCGAATCCGTACCAAATATCACTGGGAACGAAGACATTGTAGTCAAACGTGACGGCCTTGGAGCCATAACCGTAGATCTTCACGCTCGCTGGTTTCCAACCATCTGGTCCGCTTCTGTACAAATACACGTAGCATATCTGGTACGAACACGGACCGTTTATCTGATACGTGTCCGACGAACATCGCTCGAACGCTCGCGACGAAGGATCGTCGATTCTCGGTGCGTAAATCTGAATTCCGAATTTTAAATCAATCGAACCATTACGCTACTTTAATCTAGTCTCCAATTAGAAATAAAGAAAAAAAAAATCGAAAAAGCAAACCTGATTCCCGTACGCATCGCCAAAGGCGATACTGATCTCGTCTCTTGTGTGTTTAGTGGAAGAACAGCTCGTGGATATAACTACGTTGTAAGAGCAGCTTCCGACATTCTTTTGCTGAGAAACAATTTCAAGTAGTTTGGTGCACGCATAATAATAAGTGAAAATTTCTGGATTATGAGGAAATTGGGATTTTGTACCTGGATGTACGTGAGGTTGAAAGACTTTGCTGGTTGAGGCTGTGTGATTGATGATGTCGCGTCTGAAACCGAGAAGATGAGAGCGATTTGGAGTAGCAGATTGAATCTTCTTAGTCCCATCTTTTACAGGAATTGGTTTTTCTTGTCCTTTCTTTTCTTTTGTAGCGGAGAGGAAATGAAAAACTTCGAGAAAAGTCTGTTATTAAGTTTTGAGACTTTTAGAGGTCCACTCGTTGCTGCTTTTGGGCCTCGTACATTGACACGTGCGTAATGGTGAGAACGAAACAAAATAGCCTCTACTCTTTTGTGTCACTATCAAGGTTTTTAAAATATGGATATCGTCTACATTGTTGTTTATTTTGAAAATCGAAATTTCGGTACGATATGCTATCGGTGTTAAATAAAATATCATATTTTCGAAATACTAACGTTTTTAGCTTTTTCAAAATTGATTTTGAATTTGGGGTTGTATTTTTTTAATATTTAAAAATTATTCTAAATAATTAAATGAAACATTAATATTGTTATTTAGTCATTTTTTTTAGTAAATAATCATTTATTATGACGCGACGGTTAGTAATTGATGTTTAGTAAATTACAATTTTAGTTAATATATATATATATATTTATTTTGATTAATGGCTATTAACTAATTTTTTTCAAACGTTCGGCTGTATAGCAATAGGTGTTTAGTGAATTACAATTTTAGTTAATATATATATTTATTTTGATTAATGACTATCAACTAATTTTTTTCAAACGTTCGGCTGTGTAGCAATTAATATGTTTCAAAGTGATATATTACTACTTATCACTTTAATGTTACATTTAAAACTTACTTTTATATTTAATATTTGTTATAAATATTATAATATTTGATTTTATTTTTTTATAATGTGAAGTCGATGATTTAAATATAGTTTGAATTATTTAAAAATATAATTATTATAAAAATTTTGTAGATATATTTTCGGATATGCGATATATTTTTATTAAACTATAAATATTAATATTTGGTGTATGAATATTTCTTTTAAATACTTATTAATATATCTATTAACGTTCGTTATACTTAAAACTTATAGATATTACGTCATATGTTTTTCCAAATGAGAAGATAACATTTTTCATAGTAATAGTACTTTAAAGAAGAATTGCCTAAAGTAACATTTTTTATTTTTTATTTTCTCAAAATTTACCAAAACATATATTTTTTCTCAAAATACAAGTAAATTTCTTGTGAAAAGACGAAATATCTTTTAAAAAAATAAAACTAACACAAATATCCTATATTATACCAAGGTTTAAAATGCCCACGAAATTCGTTGAAATCTCATGGAAATTTCGGTTTTCGACGTTCGCCGGCCAAAAAATACTGTGTTAAGCGTTTCGCCGTTTTTTGCCGGCGTAATTCGCCGTTTTTTCGTTGGAAACCGGCAACTTCGTTTTCGTTTTGTATTTCAATATAATATAAGGACAAATAATAATAAGAAAATGAAACAGGTTAAATGGCATCCTTCGTTCTATGCCGCATGTGTGTCTTGTGTTCGAAATCCAGCAAAAGCAATTTCTTATATATTTTATTTTTTTGTCCTTAATTAACAAAATGGCTCTCTTTAATTTATATAATGTCTCTTTTATATAATTGATTTCTCATAATACTAAACAATACTAAACAAACAGTTTAAAAATATAATTTTGTAAATTTTTTAAGTCTTCATTTTAATATATTATTTAAATTATTACTTTTGATTTTTGAATTTATTTATTTACATATGAAACTTTATATTTAAACTTATAATTAATAATATTTTATTTTAAGCTAAAAACATAGTATTCAATGTTAAATCTTTTATAATATTAAAGATAAATAGTTTCAACTAAATTTTAAGTTAACATTAGAATATATTATTAAGATTTTATAAATACTATTGGTATAATTTTTGTATTTTTGAATTTTTATAATCAACATTTTTTCCATCGGATTTTCGTTATTTTTGTCGAATTTTCGACCGGCCAACGACAATCCCATCAGCATTTCTTTTTCCGTTTCCACATTTTTTCCGTCGAATTTCCGTTCGGCCAGCGGCATTTCTGTAATTTTGAGTTACCGGCCATTTATCGGCACTCGGCCGTTTAAACCTTGCATTATACTACCGGCCAAAATAATTAACAAAAAATTTAAAAATTTAAAAAAATAAATTTTTTAGGTTTTGAGCAGTTTTTAACCTTTTAAAGTATATTTTTTTTAAAAATAAATAAATAATAACCGGTTAATATGGATATGTAATAAAATGTAAAGAAATTGTTTTAAGGGTATTTTAGACTTTTGTACTAGTATTTTGAGAAAAAAAATAATTTTAGTTGATTTTGGGAAAACCAATTACAAATGGCGGTACTTCGGACAATTTCTCTACTTTGAACAATAAATAAAGTTACAAAGAGCTAGCAGCAGTTAAATCATTTTTATGCGATTTGGGTAATTTTGATGTATAGTCGTGTTAATTATAGCTAATTTAGATATATTAAAAATATTCAGGCGAAATCGTTTACAAAATGTTGGAAACAAAAATAACCCAAAACAAGACTTCACGCCTAAATTAATCAACCAACCTAACACTGTAATATTTAATTATAAATAAATAATTTCCTTTAATATAGGATCATAACTAATTAGGAAACTAAATATTGTTGATAATTAATAAAATAATCTCGCTCAAAATTGGTCAATCCACGTTTAAAATTTGAATTTTGAATTCCAAATTCAAAGACACCATTTAAATTTGATTTTCATAATTAATTAAATAAATAAAGTGTATTTTTGTCTGTTTACACTATGTAAACGAATTGAGCTGGCAATTTCCAACTTATTAACAATACTATTGTCAGGAAACATACATTATGTAAAGAAAAAATTGGCTCTATAGCCTTATAAAATGTTTCTAATTTGGATATACCGAAGATTTGGTTAATGGATTGAAAATAGTCAGGCAAATTCGTTTACATCATGTAAACAATCCAAATTACTCTTTATTTTCCTGAATTTATTTTTGAAATATTGATTTTGAAAGTTGGTTTCGAATTTGAAATTCAAATTTCAAATTAGCTTAATTCGTGGGTTGATTAGATATATCCCGATATATTGGATTAATTACTCAATCAATTTTTATTTCATAAGATCCTATATTAAAGGTAACATAATTTTTTTTTATTAATTACCTAAAATTGTTTCCTCTCTCATTTTGGCCGACCAAAACATAATAACAACCATCATATTTCCAGTTTTGATCGGAAATAAAGAATTCGAGAGTCATGGGTTTGTTTGATGAATATGGTTTTTCGCAGTAAGAACCCGATACGTGTTGTAGGCATTATAGTTTATATTTTATTTCCAATTTACACGGTAATATATATACACTACTACAAAAATGACCTTTAGAAGCGATGGGTGGCATTAGAAGCGACTTTTTACCTTTAGAAGCGACTAGTCGCTTCTAACCTAAACACCCTTATTTTTCGCGAAAAATGAAAGTTTTGACTATTAGAAGCGACTAAGGCCAAAAATATTGGCTCGCACCTTTCGCGCCAATTATTTCAGTATGTTTGGGCATTATAAGCGATAATTTGGCTCCAAAATTTCACTAAGTGTGAGAAATTGATCATTAGAAATGACTAGTCGCTTCTAAATGTCGCTTCTAATGCCCAAATAATTTGGCTCCAACTTCCAAAACGTCGTCGTTTTCGTTTTGGGGGACATTAGAAACGACTTGTCGCTTCTAATGTCCCTAGGACTTTAAATCACCTGACCCTCACCTCTCCCTCCTCATTTCTCCTCCCCCAGTATGTTTGGGCATTATAAGCGATAATTTGGCTCCAAAATTTCACTAAGTGTGAGAAATTGATCATTAGAAATGACTAGTCGCTTCTAAATGTCGCTCCTAATGCCCAAATAATTTGGCTCCAACTTCCAAAACGTCGTTGTTTTCGTTTTGGGGGACATTAGAAACGACTTGTCGCTTCTAATGTCCCTAGGACTTTAAATCACCTGACCCTCACCTCTCCCTCCTCATTTCTCCTCCCCCTTCGAAAATTACCCTCCCCCTCCGACTTTCAGCCTCTGTCACCCCTACGGCCGCCGCTTCGCCGCCCCTCTTCCCCACCGACCGCCGCTCCGCCCTCCCCTCTTCCCCTCCTCCCTCCGCCCCTTTTCCCCTCCTTCGCCTCCGCCCCTTCTTCCCCTCCGCCCACCGCCCCACTTCCCTTCCGCCCTTTCTTCTCCTCCGCCTTCCGCCCTCTCCTCTTCTCGTCTGCCTTCCCTCCTCCCTCACCCTTCGCCCAACCTTCGCCCTTATCCTCTGCCCGACCTCCGCCCTCCCCTCCTCCCTCACCCTCCGCCCGACCTCTGTCCTCCCCTCCTCCCTCACCCTCCGCCCGACCTTCGCCCTCACCCTCCGCCTACCCCTCCGCCCAAACTCCTCCGTCACCCTCCGACAGCCCCTCCGCCAGCCCCTCTAGTCGACCTCCGCCCCTCTGCCCTCCCCTCCGGCTGAGTCTCTCCCTCCGGCCGAGTCTCTCCCTCCGCCCTCCGCTTCCGGCCGAGTCTCTCCCTCCGCCGGCGTCCCTCTCCTCACCTTTCGATAGGTTCTCTTTTTGTCTCTCTCTTACATTGTTCTCTCGTTGTTTCTCATCTTTACGTTTTTCAGCCTCGTTCACAGCCCCCGTTTGAACCGCAGTGCCTCCGGCCGAGTCTCCTCTTGCTGCCTTCGTCGCTCGTCGATCGTCTCTCCGGGTGAGTTTTATTTTTTTAAGTTCTCTTTTTTTTGTTCCGGGTGATTAATAAATGTGTTTCGATGATTAGTTTTGTTTTAATACAGTTTTCAATGTTGATTATCGCAGCCTCGTATTGATCGTCGCCACATTTCGGTCGCCGCCTCGTTTGCCCTTGCTCGTTGTCTCCCACATCGTCTCACAAGGTTAGTTTTATTCTCAACTTAATTGTTTAGTTAATAAAATAATTAGAAATTTATTAGATAATTTTGACGACGTTAATTATTTAATTAGAGAATATATGAAACGTGTAGTTAACTAAATTATTTAGTTTACGTAATTAGAGAATTTGTAGTTAATAATTTAATTAATAATTGAATTTGTAGTTAATTATATCACTTAATTAATAATATGTTTGTTTGTAATGTAAGTAATACTATGTTAATTATAACTGAATTCATAATGGAATTTGTAGCTAATTGAATAATTATGTTTGTAATGTAGTTAGACATATATTTTGTACAAATTTCAGGTTTTTGATTTGTCTATATTTTAGGGGAAACTCTAGCCAAATTTCTGTAAATTTTTAAGTAATACCAATCGATCAAACAAATCATTAATTAGTTATATCTAAATTCAATAGCTTTCCGATATCATATCATCAACAATCAACTCATATATACTATGTATATATTCCAATACTTCTCAATATCACAACTTTCCTTATAATTGAACATTCAGCGTCATGTCAAATCCAAGTCAAGATTGGATAACTGAAAATAATCGATGTAGTCTTGAATTCGAAATGGGCATGAACGGATTTATTCGAGTTGCACAATTCCAAATGAACAGCGAGCACAAAATTAAATGTCATTGTCGTCGTTGCAATAATGGGCTAACTCAACAAATCCCAGTGGTTCGAGCGCATCTCATGTTCAAAGGACTTACTCCATATTACACTTGGTGGTATCATCATGGCGAGTCATGTGAAGAGGTCATTCCTGCGCTAAATGATTTAAACGACCAAGACAATGTTGGTGGAGTCCATGACGCAATCGAAGATATCAGGAATGATATTGATATTGATCATGACGATTTTAATGATCTAACTGCAGAAGATGTGGCTGAAGAAGAGCGAATCGCGGATCTATTTGTTGAGTTGAAAGCAGAGTTGTATCTCGGTTGTAGAGAGTTCTCATCATTATCTTTCTTGGTCCAATTAATGCACATCAAAGTGACGAACCATTGGACAAACAAGTCATTTACAGAACTTCTGCAAGTCTTGAAAAAATCTCATCATGTTGGGAATAGAATTCCAGAAAAACATTACGAGGAAAAGTCAAAGTTGAAGCAATTTGGCATGGGATACGAGATGATTGACGTGTGCCCGAATGATTACGTCTTGTTTTGGAAGCATATGAAAGGTGCAGATATTTTTCCGGTGTGCAATGAAAGCAGATGGGTTGTTGGGAAAAAGGTATCGCGTAAAGTTTTGCGATATTTTCCTGTGAAAGATCGTCTCACGCGGTTGTACGCTTCCCGACACACGAATGTTGAAATGCAGTGGCACGAGAAAGAACGAGTGATTGAAGAAGGTGTTCTACGTCATCTTGCTCACGGGAAAGCGTGGAAGGAGTTAAATGAAACATACCCGGACTTTGCTAACGAGCCGAGAAATATACGACTCGGACTTGCTGCAGATGGTTTCAATCCTCTCGGAGAAATGAGCTTATCATACAGTATGTGGCCGGTGGTATTGATGGCGTATAATTTCCCACCGTGGTTGTGCATGAAATCCGAGTACTTGATGTTGACGCTCTTAATTCATGGTCCGAAATCGACTGGAAAAGACATTGATGTGTTTTTACAACTGCTCGTTAAAAAATTTAAATCATTGTGGGAGTTGGGCGTTCGAGTGCAAGATGGATCTAACCATAATCATGTCTTACTTTTACGGGCAACACTTCTGTGGATGATAAAAGACTTTCCTGCTCGTGGCAGTTTGTCTGGGTGGAGTGGTCAAGGCTACCTTGTGTGCCCGACGTGCACCAAAGATACTCCATCATTGTTCGTTAGAAACATAGTCGTGTATTACGATCATCGACGATACTTGCCCGATTCTCACCGAATGAGAACATGCAGTTGTCACTATAATACGCGTGTCGAGAAACGAAGACCTCCGAAGAATCTGACTGAATGCAAAATTATCGACCAGTTGAACAGTCTTCCTTAATTGATTCTTGGTAAGCACTCTACGAGTTCAAAACAAAAGCGAGGCGAGAGCGAACTGAATTGGACCAAGAAAAGTATCTTTTATGAGTTACCATATTGGTCCGATTTGACGTTGAGGCGCAACCTTAATGTGATGCACATAGAAAACAATGTGTGCGAGAACTTGCTCGGGACGTTACTTAGCATTGACGGGAAAGATAAGGACCCCGTAAAAGGTGAGGTAAGACTTAAAAGACTTGAAGATTAAGTCTAGCTTCACTTGGAGAAGCATGGAAACGGGTGGTTCAAACCACAAGCTTCTTACGTTGTCACACCCACGAAACGGAAAATGTTTGCTGATCTTCTCAAGTCCATTAAGTTTCCCTACGGTCTCGCAGGAAATTTGAAAAAAAAATGTCACTCTCGATTGGAAAATTAACCGGGTTGAAGGCGCATGACTTGCACGTGATAATGCAAAGGTTGTTAGCAGTGGGTATCGGTCATCATGTTTTGAAACAAATCCAAGAGACGATTGCAGAACTTGGGAAATTTTTTAAGCTCATTTTTTCCAGGACGTTACGAGTGGAGGATCTCGAGAAACTCCAAGACTCCATCATTGAGATATTGTGTAAAATGGAAATTATTTTTCCGCCTGCTTTCTTTACAATTGGTTGTGGATGTTAACCCGATTTTGGAGGAAGGTGATTGGTTGCTGCCTCCTAATGCTCATATAATCAAACCACCCATTCACAAGCGACAAGAGGGGAGGCCAAAAGAAAAGAGTTTTAGATCAAAAAGTGAAACAATCAATCGGTATAGCTTATTGTGCGAAAGTTGTGGTCAATGTGGGCAAATTAAGAGAAGCTGTAATCAGTACTATGTTGTTTTTGTTTTTGTTAAGATTTTTATGGCATATTTATGTATTATCTTTTGTTATAAGTTAATTTTTTAAATAAATTTAAGTGTTGTTATTGTTGTTTATACGTTGTAAATATGTTTGTAACATTGTTCATTACCAAACAAACAAAACAAGACAAAATGTTAACATGTAGTTAATACGATTTAAAGTAAATAATATTGTAAATAAGTCAGGAATAGTCACCTCAATTCGTTTACATAGTGTAAACAGACAAAAATACACTTTATTTCTTGAATTAGTTATGAAAATCGAATTTAAATGGTGTATTCGAATTTGGAATTTAAAATTCAAATTTTAAACGTGGG
This sequence comes from Urtica urens, assembly GCA_958296335.1. NCBI lineage: Eukaryota > Viridiplantae > Streptophyta > Magnoliopsida > Rosales > Urticaceae > Urtica > Urtica urens. The sequence goes on along the minus strand of OY282530.1, from coordinate 1,109,349 downwards.
TTGACCAACTTTGAACGATATTTTTTATAAATTATCAACAATATTTAATTTCCTAATTAGTTATGATCATATTTTAAAAGAGATTATTTATTTGTAATTAAATATTAAGTGTTAGGCTGATTAATTTAGGCGGGATGTCTTGTTTTCAGGTATTTTTGTCTCCAAAATTTTGTAAATGAATTTGTCTAGATATTTTCAATCTATTTACGAAACATTTGGTATATCCAAATTAGCTATAGTTTACATGGCTATACATCAAAATTATATTCAATAAATAAAGTGTATTTTTGTCTGTTTACACTATGTAAATGAATTGAGGTGGCTATTTCCGACTTATTAACAATATTATTGTCAGGAATCATACATTATGTAAATAATATAACAATATTTTTTACTTTACATCGTATTAACTACATGTTAACATTTAGTGTAAAAAGAACGTCAACATAATGTAAACTACACTGCATATAAACACATACCAGATTCTTGACGCGAATAACCATCTTCATCAAACAAACCCATAGCTTTCCATAATTTTTTTCCCGATAAAAAATGGTAGGAAACTGTTTTTTGATTTTATTTTGGCAGGAAAAATGAGAGAGAAACGGATGAAAAGTCGAAAATATCACGAAATATTGAATATTTAATTATAAATAAATAATTTACTTTAATATATGATCATAACTAATTAGGAAACGAAATATTGTTGATAATTAATAAAAAATCTCGCTCAAAATTGGTCAACTCACGTTTGAAATTTGAATTTTGAATTCTAAATTCAATTTTTTATAATTAATTCAATAAATAAAAGATATTTTTATCTATTTACACTATGTAAACGAATTGAGGTGATTATTTCCGACTTATTAACATAATCTTGGGTATATCCACAACGAAAACATTTTATAAGTCTATAGAGCCAATTTTTTGTTGATATAATTGCAATTAATATCTAAACCACAAACATAAATAATCTCTCATGAATATTTATCTTCTCTCTTTATTAATCACTTCATCAACTAGTGAGAGAGCCCAAACATATTACTTTTCTTTTCTTCCACAAAAAAGGACACGACCAGGAATTTCGATATTAAAAGCGACATTTCGACATTAAAAGCGACATTTTGTTTTTAAGTTTCAAATATTTGGCTCCAAACTTTCTTCACTAAAAAATTCACTAAGTCTTATTTTTTAAGACTTAAAAGCTATAACTCGCTTATAATTTCCAAAATCAATGACTAAAAAAAATCGTCGCGAATTTTGTTTTAACATTCAAAGCGACTTCTAATATAAAAATACGAAATTAGAAGTGACTTATCGCTTTTAATGTAGATCACGAGTTTATGACCCGCGTCTCTTTCTATTTAGAGTCTTTACTTCATTTATCACTAATACCTCTCAAAATCAGGGCCGACTTTACTCATAGGCCATCAAAACAATTGATTTAGGCATCATTATTTTTACTTCAAATTAGGTATTAAAAAGGCTCAGATTTTAAATAAATTTTAGGGCTAAATTATTTAGATAGTGTATTGGAAAGGCCTAAATTATGCCTAAAAATTGAATTTACTTTGGGCCTCAATAACTTTAAAGTCGGGCCTGCTCAAAACCTGCTCTGAATCGTCACCACGCTCGACCCTCATTGCGTTAATTTCGTTTGTTCAATCTCCAGTCCTATGTAATTAATAATTTAGTTATGTAATTTAATAAGATGTTAATAATTTAGCTAATTTGTTCATTCAGTTATGTAATTAATTAATTAGTTAGCTAATTTGTTAATTTCGTATTAATTAATTTAGTAATTTGTATGTTGTTAATTTGAATGTGTTAATAACTTAACTAATATGATAATATAGTTATGTAATTTATTTAGTTATGCTAATTTGTTAATTTGAAGCGACATATTTTTAGAAGCGGTGCTCTAAAAGCGACTTTTATCGCATATAAATGCTTTTTTTTATCCTAGTGGTATTTCATGCTTTTGAGGACGAAACTACACGTAAAAAATCAACGAAGCCGTTGGGGCCAACGTCCTCCGCTACGTTTTCGATTTCGCTGGACAATTTTCTTCTGCAAGCAATGGTGGCAGAGTTGGAGGAGATGCACGTCAGTCGTCGGATCACGAGGTGCTTATATGGTATTATGATTTTGATGTCGTACTGATCCCACCCTTTTTTCACCGCCACGCAATCGTCTACGATGAAGCATTCCTCGATCAACAAGTCATGATGCATCTTGTTAAGTTAAAAGACATAATAAAACAATAACAAAGATAAACGGCACATCCAATTGAGATACGACATCCCATAAAACAATATGAAAGATACACAATAAATTATTTTGAACCGACGTAGGTGTAATTACAAAAGTAACTTGTTTTCGTTGATGAATTGCAAACTACAATGTTTATACAAATTTTTTACGAAATAATCATAATTTACTAACTCATTTTGAATATGTTCAACGTTTCGTAAATTCGTGTAAATACTTTTATTGTTTACGTGTCATGTCAATTTACGTTGTAAAACTCAATTTATACTGTAAAATAATAACGTATATTGACATACATATAAGTACTACAATCTTTTATACGAGTTTTATGAAATATTAGATATATCCAAATAGTAAATATATATAAAACTATTATATATAATAAGCATGGTTATAACTTCTATATTTTTTGGAGTTAAATTTGGTTTCTATACAAATAGATAAACAATATATTCCAAGAATGCTATTATATGACATTATATAGTTTCGACAAAAGCTATGAAGTCGCATTAGAATTCATACATAGCTCTGACAAAAGTCAGAAATTTTTTGTCTAACAAATTAGATTGGAATATTTTTTATTGTGTTTAAAAATAAATATTTTATTGATGCAAAATGGAATATATATATATATATATATTTATATATATATATATAATATGTTACGCAGAATATACTGAGACTACGAAAGCATACAGAACACGATCATTTGTTACATAATTAATAATAAATACAATTATATAGCTGAATTGACTGACTGTGTTGTTAAAAAAGTACACATATTATCATCCGTGTAAATTTATATACTTTTCAATCTATATGTGTCTTAAATAATTTGACTTGTGATCAATAAAACTGAAAATCAGAGTTGTGAACTAACTACTTTAGATATTTATACATGTTTATAACGTACATAATAAGTTAGTCGTAGTTTAAAAAAATGTAGTTTATTGAACTCTTGTATTTAAGTTTCCATTTAGCATTGCCTTTTGATTATCCTAAATAAAAATTGGAAAAATTTTAAATACAAATTTTCGACGAAATGACCCTGCTTTATTAATTTATTTTGAATATGTACAACGTTTCGTAAAACTCGTGTAAATAGTCTTAGTGCTTACGTGTTAAATCAATTTACGTTGTAAAAATTACAGCGTAAATTGATATGACACGTAAGCACTAAAATCATTTACACGAGTTTTACAAAACGTTGGACATATCTAAAATAGCAAACGTATATAGGACTACTATATACAATAATCCTTTTAAATATCCTTTTAAATACGTTAACTTTTTTTAAAGCAAATTTTCATTTACTTGTAATAAAAATTAAATTTATGATCACAAATTGAGATTATGTGAAATTATCATTAAAGCTATGATAACTGCCACAAATACGTTAGTTGTAGCATAAATATTAGTGATCAAATATTAGTTGGAATGTTTGATGTGATATTTTGAAATTTTCGGAATGTTTCATAAAGAAATACAAACAGCAAACAACCATTGCCTTTATGTAAATAATTATCTTTTATTATTATTTCTTTTGAGAATTTGGTAATTACACACATATGTAAAGTTAATTGCGATATGCATTTTTGTTTTACAATTGGTATCATGTAAAATTGATAAAAAAAAAAAAAAAATTATATTATGAAATGAGGGTCCGGATTTTTGTCTCGAAATCATTCGTAAGGAAATGAAATCTTTGTTTACCATATAAAATAAATATTGACTAATTCGTAAATGAATGTCTTAATGGGATTCTTTTGTTGCAATGTTATCATTAGGAGAATTTCGAAATCTATGTGCCATAACGGGGGGTAATTTTATTTGTATGTGTCTCATGAATTAATATCAATTTTTAATACCCACTTTATTAAAATGTCCTTAAAATTTTAAATACATAAATCTATCTTTTCTCTCTCTCTCTCTCTCTCTCTCTCTCTCTCTCTCTCTCTCTCTCTCTCTCTCTCTCTCTCTCTCTCTCTCCAGCCGCACGAAACCCCCTCCCCCTCACGAAAACTCGCTCTCACTCATGAAAACCTTGTTCACTCGGCCGATACCTCTTCTCACGAAATCCCCTTCATCGCCGCCTCTCCTGAAAGACTCCTCCATCGCAGATCAGGTCGTGGTTGGAGGAGTTCCCTCGGGCCGGTCTTCGTTCTCCCGCCGCCTTGTTCTCTTGCGCGACCCGCGACGACCGTCCTCCGCTCGTGCCTCTCTTCATGCACTGTGGTCGCAATATTTTTCGCCGTCGTCGTCGCATACTCCCGCCTCTCGTCACGCACTGTGGTCGTAAGTTAAGAAGGGGAATCTCGGATTTTGAGATTAGGGTTTGATTTGGGGATTTTAGGGATTTGATGTTTTAGGGATTGTTAATTAATGTTTTTTATTTCGTGTATTGTTTTAGGGATTTGATTTCGTGTATTGTTTTAGTGATTTCGTGTATTGTTGGGATCTGATTTGATTTGATTTCGTGTAGGTGTTTGTGTTATCATACTCTGTGTTTGTGTTTTCAGATTTCCTATCGTGGATGTATCTGCGGTGTGTTGCGGTGACTTGCGTTGACTTGTGGTGTGCAGTAACAACCGAAAAGAAAAAATATGAGTAAGATTTTCGTGATTATATTAAAATTTTATTAGGATTCATTTCTAATTTCTTTAACAAATTATTAAGTATTTTGCGGCAGCGATCGTTGTACGTATTGCCTCAAGACCGTGGAGCATTTGATGGGTTCAATGTTTTTGTTGGATGTCAATGATAGCAAGATTGAGTTTTATATAGAAAAATGAGCAATAGACTTTTGGTATCAAAATCTAGTGTCATAAATTTTAGAGTTTTTGGACTGATTATCATATATTTTGTAGAAACGTTTATGGCTTATTGTTTGGTTGAAACATGTTTATGTATTGTTAAGATCTTTGTGACACATTTTTCATTTTTTCTAGAGTTTATTTTTCTTTCATTTGAATCTTGACACGAATGAAGATATTTGTCCGTATTAACAACTTTCACATGAAATCTCCATAGATTCATGGAAAATAGCTCTTTGAATATAATGAAACAATTTACCGAAGAGCTAGCAAATGAATATTGTTGTGTGTCGTCGGCTGAAAAATTTGGTGCCGTCCATTGGTTTTGACAAGAAGCTCCCGGGGTTGAATGATGATTAGAATTTGACCTTATGGGTGATGATTGAGGTTAATCATGTCGTTGCGGGGGCGAGTCTCTTCTAGCATAAGAAGGTGATGCAACGATAGTTTGTGTGGTCCTTATATTGTAGTTTTCATTGTTTGCATCAAATGAAAAAAAGTCATCGATTCCGGGAACGTATTCATTGAAGTGTGTACATGTTCAGAGGGACTAACATCAATTATACGTTTCTCAATTCGAGTAACGCATAAAGGAAAATTTTGACCATACTTAACATAGTAGGAAATTGTGCCATCATCGAAAATCGTACTAGGAGGACATTGCACATCACCGATTTTGTAAGGAACTTCAATTTTGAGATCAAATAGTAACCTATCCACACGAAGTAGTTCATATAACGTATCCAATAACTCGTTATACTTTATGTTGTTCTTCATTTCAAGAACATACGTAGAACTTCCTTGAAATGCAGCTAGTTCACCATCTTTATGAGTCCAAATTCCATCATACAACACAATTACACCGCGGTAATCTGCACAAAATGAACAACAACAATTGCGGTCAGTTGCGGTAAACTGCGGTAACTTGTAGAGTCCATATGGATTTAAAAAATATAAACATTTATATATTACTGCGGTTAGTTGCGGTGTCATGCGGTATGTTTATAATAAACACATGAATACAGTTGTGCGGTATGTTGTTGTTACTTGCGGTCGTATGTAGTAACATATACCAGATAACAGGAAAAAATTCATACTCATTAGAGATTAAGTATGCGACGGCGACGACAAATATATTGCGACCACAGTGAGCGGAGGATGAAGGAGCGGCGACCGGAGATGGAGGAGACCCGATATGCGCGAGCGAGGGAATGGATACGCGAAAGTCTGCGACGACACCGGGAAGAGAAGGAGAGAAGCGTGCGTGAAGAGGAGGAGAGAAGAGAGGCGCATCAGAGAAGAGAAGAGAATAGCGACGGTTGTGGCGATGTGTGCGTGAAGAGCGACGGCTGGCGATGTGTGCGTGAAGAGAAGAGAGGCGCGGGAGAGATGAGAGAGGACGCGTGAAGAGAGAGGAGAGAAGGGGAATGGAAGAACTAGTTTAATTTTGGTGTTTTGATTTAAGGGTAATTTAGTAATTTGTGTATTAAAAATTGGTATTAATTTATTAGACATAGAAAGAAAATTAACTCTCATTATGGCACATAGAAAACGAAATTCCCCAATTGCTTACTAAGGAATGCATGTAGACAATAACTCGCACACCCTCCTTTTACTCTCATTGTATTATTCTTCTTCTTTTTTTACTGCCAAATATAGTTTAAATTTTAATATATATATAACAGGCCACCTTGAATTTTACTGATATTAATAACCATAATGAAGAACGATACGCAATCACTAAAATGATGGGGCAGTAAAAGGAGAATTGCGATTCCATATTTGTCGTGTAACTTAATTTTGGAAAATTATATCATTTTGAATTTTTATAATTATTTTTTATTCAATATTTTGAATTCTTGAGAGGAGAGAATACATTAGGATGAAAAGGAAGAGTAAAAGGATTGAAGCGTGACAGTAATAGAGTATGTACACGAACAAAATGACAAATGTGTCCTTTATATAGCAATGTAAAATCATTTTCTGGAGTGACTAAAAAACACAAGAAACTGGCCGGAGTGAATACAAAACGATTAGAATGTTGTGCATGTAATGTCTCGCATCTCTAATATTCGAAGCATTTAATTTGAATTTTCAAATAGCCAAATTTTTATGACGCTATTTAAAAATTAAAGACAAAATATGTACTTACATGCTTATGGCTAAAGGAAAATGCCGTAGCATAATTCTCTCATATTGCCACTATCTCATCATGACGCATGGGAAAACTAATAAACGACTTTCAAGGATTCAAGATTTTATAATTTTATTTATTTATTTGTGATACTACTAGTATTTTATTAATATTATTATTATTATTAAGGAATAGTAGTTTTATTCCATCAAATTAATTTCAAATAAATATTGTGGAGGATTGATCTCATTCCAAAAAAATATTTTTCTGGATGATATTTGACCAACAAAACTTCGTACCCCTCATCAAGTTTAAGGAAAAGTATCTAAACTTTCAATTACTTTGTTTTTAGGATAAATCTCAATGACATTATTATATATATATATATATATATATATATATATAAACGAAACCTAAAAAACACTATTAACTAAATTTTTTTTTACTATTAATTGTAAAGTTATTTATTTAACCACTTAATTGTTTAAAATAAAATAGCACAATCCGGTGAAATTTTTTAGAATTTATATTATTGCCACTATATACATAATAAAATACATAATTACCCTATACGTTAATAAAATTACATTATTAGTCATTCACATTTTAGAATTTTCTTGACGCATCTTGAACTCATCAGATCTATCAATTTTTTTTCTTATCCACACTTTCTATATATTTCAACTTTTTGTGTAACGAAATCAACACAATTTTTTTTAAAGATATTTAATAATTATTTTTTATTTAAGTAGGTTTAGTTTTGATTTTTAAATTTATTTATATGACACGTCAATGATGTAATTGAACAAAAATATAACTTATATTATTAATTAATATTTTAAAAAACGTTGTGTGATTTTTTTATCCCGTCAATTTTTCATTAAAAATATTTTTAATTATTTTAACAATTTCAAATAAAATATATTAAGCAACTCACAGCTATGCGAGTATTTATGCTTGTTTAATTTAATGTAAATACTTAAACGGTAACACAGCATTTTATTGTGAGACAACATAATGACTTGGATGATTAAGGGTATAATGGTCAGTTGCATATGAGAACAATGGCTGTACGGTCTATTTCTAAAATATATTAAGCGCGCCCAATTCCTGAACGTCAACGCTGTATAATATAAGTATGTAAATATAACACACAGACAAACCTTCCTCGATTAAATTTCTTAGAATCGGAAATTCTCGTCATTTTATTCCGAAAAATTATTAATACATTGAATTTCTCTAATAGCAAACACCATTGCTGGTTCTTCTTCTGTTGTCTTTTTCCCGGGAAATTTGATTTTGAAGCAGAGAGAAGAGGAAATTTTGAGGCTAGTGATCAAGACTCTCACTCGATTTTCGAGAGAGATAGAGAGAGATTCAAATGCCTGTCTCTCCGTCATCTTGTGGTTTTGTTTTGGCATTTTCCAGTGAAGATCAGAGCTGTCTCTGTTTCACGAAAGATTTAGCCAGCAAGAGAGAGAGAGAGAGTAACTGAAAAGCATTTGTATAAAGAGGTTTTTGTTTTTATTTGTGGTTCTCGAAACCTGACAGAGAAAGCGCAATGGACGAAGATGAATTGTTAGAGTTTGTTCATGACGAATCTTCCGTCGAAGAGATCGACATGGATTACGAGTTCGACGCTCCTCGGTTCCACGATTTCACTCTTGCCGAGACCGAATCGGAGGCCGGAGATGCTGAGCGGTGGTTCGATTTCGCCGGAAACTATCCAACCTCTCGTAAGATATTTTTTTTCTTCATAATCATTGCGACCTGCCTTTTCGATTTAATTTATTTTTTGTAAGAAGTTCTGATAAACTTTTATCTGTTGTATTAAAGATTGGTGAAGATATCGTTTATGATCACAAAACACAAACGGAGATATTTTTATAACTATTTTTATTTTATTCCTTTTTCAATTTAGCTTTCATTATGAAGTTGAAATGGCGACAAGGATTTCGTTTGGGAGTCGCAAACACGTTGGCCGACTCCAAAGCCTTTGATGACCTGAATGCAAATAACAACAGAGGTTCGCTCGATTTCACTTTATACATATATTTCCAAATACTTTGTATCGAATTTCTATTTGTTTGTTTGCAATTCTCTCTATTTTCAAGCGTTACAACTATAGTTTATCAATTTGGATTTGTCTAGTTTAACATGGAATTAAATGGAATACCATGTGATATGACTTAATACGAATTCAGGGCTAAATGACGATCACAACACGCAAGAGCTTTCACAGTCGAAACCCAAGTCGAGTGTAACAAGAAGTTCAACCCTAATGAAGCCCACTGCGAGTCATTTGGCAAAGCAAAATTCACTTGTTCGTTCAAGAAGGTCTTTAAATTTTTTAATAATTATTTATTTAAGAAATTACTTGTTTGAATGCTACACTATAATAGAATACGGCCAAATGAGGTTGTTGACCTCTCACTGGCGTTTTATTACTCATTACATATCATTGAAGCATTTTCTGTTTATTTTAATGCTGGTCCATCTGTTGACTTGACTATATTCCTTTTTTATGTCATTGTTTTGGTCGTTATTATCTTTTTAGGCTTCAGAAGAAAATAGGCAGCGTTGATGAGAAGTCACAGAATTCTTCAGTTACGGATGACCTTGGTACTTCCAAGAGACAAAAATTGGAGGCTGGTTATTCAAGCAAGGTTCTGCTATATCACCACTATATCTTAATCCTTGTAACTTTGATTCATTTAGTCAGTTTGTAAGAGCTTCCACAAAAATTCCTTAATATAAAGTGTTTGTTAAAACTTTCTCCATGATATATACTATTTCGTGAAATCAGGTAGCACATCTGAAGCATAAGGCTATTTTGTCACACAAGGTGCCTATAACAGTAATATTTTGGAGTTTTGTCGTGGGTGATTTTATGGTTGGATAGTTTATGATTGTGTGAATTATTGCGTTTCAGGTCCGCCAAGAAAATGTTGCGCTGAAGCCTACTATTCCTCGAGAACCTCATCTTGAAACAGCACAGCGAGCAGAACGACGTAGGTATTATCACTTCTTGCCATACTTATCACTTAGGCCAGAGCTATTGGGTTTTGGAGGAACTGCTAAAACATTATGAGCTTCAGGTACAGGGTCATTGCAGAATATCGTGAACAATCAAAAGCAAATGCCTATAAGGGCAGTGTCAACAAAAGGGTTTGTATTCGTGTGTCAATAATCATGTGCGCTATGAGTTTATAAGAAAATGCTATGCTTCTTGTGGATGGTATTTTGAGCCGAGTTTCATTTGCAGATCGTTAAGGCTCCTTGTTCGCAGATTACTATACGGAACAAACAACATGCGTCTGAGTTTCAGGTGATTATCTAGTTTCTCTTCGTGAGTACTTTCGGGTAATGTAAATAGGGCGAAAAATAAATCGATTCATCAATTATTCTATGTAGGAGACTAGCAAAGTGGATTGTTGCAGTCCTTCGCGAAAGGAAAACGCAGACAGTAAATAGTATGTAGTTTCTGTCGAAAACTTATTTTCTTGTACAAATACGATATAGCATACTTTCAATACTTGAATATGCCATCCCCTGCATTTTTTTTATTAAAATTTTCTTCACCTCCAGTTTGTCGCAAAGATCAAACTCTGCCGACGGCTTAAGACATGTTAAATACGACGTGCTCAACAACGTCGAAGCTCTATCTTCCAATAAAAAGGTGTTCTCTATCTTCTATGATCAGTAGCATATACGAATCTTCTTCGCTAGCTTAGTCTCACTCAAAAAGTGTCTCTGAAACAAAATACTGTTTGTGATGCAGAAACATTCAAATAATGGAAAATTTTGCATCTCTCGAAGTATCAGACGGTTAACCACAGCTACAAGGGTAGATATTTTTATACTTGTGGTGTTATGATTGTGCTTATAAGAACATGTTCTAAGTCCTTGTTGCTCTTTAGGTTTTTTCATCTTCAAACAAGGTTCAAGACGAGCCACCGATCAATCTTTTCAGCAAGGTATAATGCACGAGTGTATATGGTATTCCTATAATTCTTTACTTACGGTTATCCTTATTACTGACTCTCCCAATTACTGACAGCTATGTCTGACATCTGAAGCCCCAAAAGAGACAATCCCTCCACAAAAGGAGGTAAGTGTTTATTTATTTATTTATACAATCCCCACAACCTTTTTCCCCACCTATAATTGCCAACGGTTGTTTTCCATTTGATTAAAGGGCACGAGACTCAAAAGCCTAGAAAACAAGATGCATTGGAAAATTTAAAACAATATATGAGAAGAGTAAAGTCCAAAGAATAAGCACACATTAAGCGGGAAGGATTTGGGCTCGCTAGGTATTTTTCAACCCTTGATTACAGTTTGTTTTTCGTATGAACCAATATGGAAATATGCTTGTGTATTTAGGAGGTTGGACTGAAAGAATTGATGCGAAGTAAGGGGACAGCTTTAAGGAAAAAAAATCAGGGGGGTAAATTAAAAAAAATCATATAAATTTCGGGTAAATTTAATTTTTCAAAACTTGAAGGAGCATTATTTATAAATATATAAACATTATGCATAAAGGAAAGGGAGAACCAAATCCTAACTGATTTCCAAATATAATTCCAAACTCTAGTCCAGTCCGGGCCCTCCTTCCAGAAGGTTTCCAAAGGCTTTTATAAAAACGAATACTGCGAAACATTTAAAAAACAAAAACAAAAAAAATATAAAAACTTCAGCTACACACATAGTGAATCTATCGATAGTCGTAGAAGAGTCGAAAAGTTCAGTTAGAGGGTTTTTATTCTGAGAATTCGGTTTATCAGCGATATTAGTATGGAGCCAATTTTATGCGCCAATGGGTGTGGCTTCTTCGGATCGGGCGAGACGCAAAACATGTGTTCCAAGTGCTACAAAGATCTCATCAAGAACCAGTCAATCTCTGCTAAGCCGATCTCAGCCGTCGATCGTGAAGAAAATACGGACGTGAAGGTTGAATTGCCCAGAAAGAAATTCCGGTGCAAGAAGTGCAACAAGAAGGTGGGCCTTTTAGGGTTCAAATGCCGATGCGGCGGTGTTTTCTGCGGCCAAGACCGAATGCCAGAGCTTCACGCCTGCGATTTTGATCACAAGACAACCAAAAGTCATAACCCACACGTCCAACAGATCAAGAGCGATAAACTGGAGCATAGGCTTTGATGGGTGACTTCTCTTCTTCTTTTCCGATTTTCTACTATCTTTTGTCTATTACTACGTTAATACGTCCTAGTAACCAATATTTCTCATTGTTTTTTTTTATTATTATTATTATTTGTTTTAGCGTCTAAAATATATGAATTCGCGAGGTTGGCAGAGTTCCGCATACAGCTGTTTAGTACGTGAATAAATAATTTAAGAGCTAGTTCAAGATCGAGCAGAATAAAAATAAAAAAAAAGCTTTCAAGATTAGTCAATCCCACGCGGCAGTAACATAATATTTCTTCTATCAATTCATCATCTTTATTTACTTATTTTTAATTAGTCGTACTTGGATGAACTATAGCCCTAACACTCAGAATTTTTTAAACTGTATTTTCGGAACTAAGTATAATAGCTGCTCTACTGAGTTTATTTGTGAGCTTATATTAACTTGAGTACCCTATTCATTGACATTTGGACATATACATGATGGCAAATGGTGCAGTGTGTATTGCAGTACAGAAATATAAATTTTCTTGACACAAGATTGTCATTATAAAATCTTTTTAAACTAGATGGTTCGTGTAAAAAGTACGACCGGCAAACTCTAGCAGCGACTGTCACCCTCTAATTCTTTTGAAGCTTCTATCACCAAAAGCTATTCCTCCCAAAAAGAAAACACAGATCACATGTGTTTGTATATATATAGAAAGCTCAGGCATACATATTCATCAACCAAAAACTCCCTGAATATTTCCATATAGCTTTACCCATCTACCAAATCACCTCCTTGCTACTCTATTCTAAAAGATACCAGTTTAGAGCGTATTATTGGATATGACTTCGCCAAATCGAACAAACCACTGGCCATCCGACACGTCATTATTGTCCGGCTCTTGCAATCCAGTTTCAGCCACGAATTTGGCATAGTCAACGGTGGTCTTTTTCGGGGAAGTCGAGCTGAGCTTGGTGACGGGTGTCGGAAGAAGAGAGACCAACACACTCGAGACTTCGTGCATCGTAGGTCTCTCGCTTGGATTCCTCTTCGTGCAAAGCAAAGCAAGTTGGAAGGTTTTCCTCACATGTCCCAAGTCGACGCACGTGACTGAGACTTCAGGGTCAACCGCTTCCATCACCGTGTTGTTATCCGCCTTTGACAATATCTGACACCAAGAAAGTAGAGATTCTGTAAATTCATGGTGTTAACAAAAAAAAATGAAATCATAATGGTGGTGATGTAATATAGAAATTTAATTCTGTAGACTCACAATTCGTTATTTATGAAGTGTCAACTTTAGACTACTTTCTCTTTACCTCTATAAGACTCCTTTCAAAGATCATCTCTGACCACTCATAAATCATATTTGGTCTCTCACATAACATTAGAAATGCAAAAATCAGCAAATAACATCGAAAATCATCAAAAAAATGTTTTTTTTTTTAACTCTAGGATTTGGTTGAATAACTGCAGACTCCGGTAGATTTAAAAAAATATTCAATTGTAAATGAAATCATAATACCAGTTGATGCAAGTTTGATTCGTTGTCCACGGCTTTTTTTCCCGTTAGCAGCTCCAGGAGAACAACCCCAAAGCTGTACACGTCGGACTTTTCATTTAGGCGGGAAGTTCTTGCGTACTCGGGGTCGATGTATCCGATTGTCCCAAGAACGTACGTCGAAGCGTGGGTTTTTGCGGTCGGGATTCGTTTCGCAATCCCAAAATCGGAGAGGTGGGCCACGAAATTCTCGTCCAGCAAAATGTTCGATGATTTCACGTCTCTGTGGATGATTCTCGGGTTACAATCATGATGGAGATACGAGAGTCCGTTCGCCGACCCAACAGCGATTCTGAGACGCGTTTCCCAATCGAGCTTCACTTTTTTACCCGGTCCTGAAAAAGAAAATTAGCAAACTTAAAACCTATTTTTAGTGTGAGACGTCAACTACATCATCTCAGCCTTCATAATTCAGTTACAAGCACAAGCGGGGACAGTTGAAGACCAGCGGCAGAGATCACTTTACTACGACAGTTGGTTAGTCTGTTATGTTTACGTGTATAAATAGCTATTGTTATATAATGTATAAGGTATTTGATTATGTTGAGTATAGATATATTACTGAAGAAAACAAGAACAAAAGTAGAGAAAGGGTGTATTCTCGGGCAAGATTGTTCTTTAGGTGATCGAAGGACTCAAGCTGTAACTGGATTGTTGGAAGCTTTTTAGTGTGAATCAAACTGAAGATTGACTTCCCGAGGACGTAGGTTTATCAATTCCGAACCTCTTCAAATCTCTCGCGTTCATCTTAGTTACCTTGGTTTACAAGCTACTGTGATTGTGGATAGAATTTCAACACTTAGTAAGTATAAAAGGAGGAAATAAAGTAATTCACCGTGAAGCAAGTCCCAGAGCGAGCCATTCTCCATGTAGTCGTAGAAGAGAAGATTTCCCAGCGGAGACAAGGAATAGCCGTGAAGACTTACGATGTTTCGATGCCTTATGCTTCCGATGGTTTCGAGCTCGGTCTCGAACTCTCTCATGTCCTGAGGAGTCTGGTTATGGAGTCGCTTGATCACAATTGGTCGGGAATTCTTTAGAACGCACTTGTACACGGTTCCGGATGCTCCGTAGCCAATGATGTACTTCTCGCTCAGATTCTCCGTGATTCTCATTATATCATCAAATGTGTGGATCGCCATGCCCATGTGGAGGATCACAAGCTTGGAAGAACCTGTACCCAGTACGATTATAATCACAAATTATAGATCTTATGTAAATAAATTAAGACAAAACATCGAAAAAATTAGGAAAGAAACATGCCTTGGCTAGTCTTGCTAGTGCCAGTAATCATGTCATTTGGCTGGTGGGATTTGTATATCGCAACGATGACCATTGATAGTAATGTTATAAAACCCAATGTCATACATACCACTGCAGCTCTAGAGAATAATGCTGCAACAAGAATAATTAGAAGGTTCATGTCAATGATAATGTATTAAAAAAACCTCTGGATATTATCTGAAGTGTACCTTTAGATCTTGGCATATAGGGTCCGCATATTGACCCTAACCAGTTGCCACATAACAATGGATTACCGATGAAGCTGTAGTGACAAATACGAGGGGATTAGATGTATGTACGATGGGACAATACTCTAGGAAAGAATCAAACTGATTTGTTCTTTATTACCTGTCCGGTGAGAACCTTGAAATGTTCCTTATGGGGGGAACAATCCCAGATAGATTGTTGTAAGAAACATTCCTGGGGGTTGAAAAAAAAATCCACCAATGATGACTTTCACTAAACGAGGAAGAGAGAGGAACTGCAAATATTGTGAAACAAGTATACTCACAGTGTGGCGAGACTGAAACAATTCGCAATCTGATCGGGTATCTCCCCGTGCAAGTGATTGTTGTTAAGTATCCTGTAATATAGTTTGTCATAGAGGAGGATAAGAAGATTTGAGACAATCTCAAATGCTTAAAAACATAGGATCTAGGAGATAGAACTCACAAAGAGACAATATTTTGCAACTCGCCAAATTCCATGGGAATACTGCCAGATAAATGGTTGAAGGACATATCACTGCAACAAAGATAAACAATTATTAAAAAATTAGCATGTTTGCAAAAGGAAATAGAAAAATAAAATAAAAAATCACTCACATTGTCAATATGCTTCGGAGGTTTCCGAATTCTGCCGGCAAGTGACCATCTAGGTAATTTCTACTTAAATTCCTGCCAAGCATTTAAAAGCTTCAGAGACTTAATTGAAGTGTGGCGTTGATCCATAGAGAACCACATTTTTTTGTGGAAGCCTTACAGTGTGAGCAAGTGTTCTAAATCACCAACAGAAGCTGGAATAGGCCCGGAGAAATTATTGCCAGAGAGATCCCTGAGTTAATCCAAAACTACAGTCAATTTGTTGTCTTCAAAATAAGTATTGTTGAGTCAGAAAAACGAGTAATCATACAGTGTGTCGAGATTGATTATGTGGCCCAGCTCGTTTGGAATTTCACCCTTGAAGTTGTTAGCAGAAAGATTCCTGTATTAAAGATTTAAAAGTCGTCCATTAGTTCAACATTAGATTAGGTCAAACGCAACCGAGCTCGGAATATTAAAGGCTTACAGATACGTTAAACTCTCCAAATCCCGAAACGAAAAGGGGATTGATCCATTCAAGCGATTTCCATGAACATTGCTGATAAAAAAAGTATTCAATACAAAGCACAAAGGTCGTAATTATACAATAAAAAAACTACATAACGAGAAGCAACGTACAATTGATTTAATGCGGTGCATGAGCTGATATTGTGTGGAATAGGTCCTTCGAGTTTGTTGTTCGCAAGATTCCTAAACCACAATAATAAGATCAGATATGAAAACGTTTAAAAGGAAATATTAACAAAAAAAATCTTAACTACTCACAACTCAAACAATTGCTCAAGTTTCCCAAGTTCGGAAGGAATTCCACCAACCAACTGGTTATCATTCAATTGTCTGCAGAAAGTGACTAAGCGTTCAGCGAAAATCTTTAAGACGATAATAAACACAGCATCAGTGATTAGTAAAAGGTATCGGCTCACAAGTAACTAAGCCTTGACATGTTCCCGAGCTCCGGTGGGATCGATCCAGTCAGCTTATTTCCATGAAGATACCTAAAGAAAACAAGCAAATGATTCAAGATGTAAGTTCGGCCCAAGTTACTTATTTAATATTGATAGAAATTAACTCACAGCTTTCCAGTGTAAGAAAGATTGCCAAAAATTGCAGGGATCGGCCCAACTAGCTCGTTTTCACTCAAATCTCTGAATTGAACAAAGGGATCTTATAAATCTCATTGCTAAATATTCTTTTTAAATTACTAGCATTAGCTCACTGTATATTGCTTAGAGATGATCTCACTTACAACACAGCAAGTGCTTGCATTAAACCAACAACCTCTGGTATCTTTCCAGACAGCTTATTTCCTTGAAGAGAACTGAATTGATACCAAAAAAAAATATGCACTTAATGATATTACCATGAAAGTTTGTAAATAATATAAGAAAAAACACACTTACAGTGTGGCAACTTGCAAGAACCCAATGTTGTATGGAATTTCTCCACTGATCTCATTGTAGGAAATGTCTCTACATGCATGTCAAAGAACCAGAACACAAAATTAGGAACGAACCAAGGCTGATTAAAAGTATCATTATGATAATTAATAATGCTAAAGGATTGATTGCATACAAAATCTCAAAACTTGTACAGTTTCCAATGTTGTCGGGAATTGTTCCAGTTAGATTGTTACCCCTTACATCACTGGAAAAACACAATAAAATAAAAATTAGAAAGGTAATTAACAAGGCAAAAAAAGCAACAATTTGTGGTTGGTTAAAGTTAATGAATTAATCAGAGTACTGTTGATACAAGAGTGAATACTTACAAATACCACAACCCTGTTAGCTGACACATATCAGAAGACAGTGTTCCAGTCAATGAGTTCCCACGCAAACCCCTATGGCAATAAATAATCCAAGATCAAATTTTCTGAAGTCATCATCATGGTCATTTAAATTTATTATTGTGAAACCCTAAATAAATGAATGTATTAGTTAAGCTCATACAGATACTGAAGTACTTCATTCCAATAGAGTAATCTTGGAATCTCTCCGGTCAGCTGATTTCGAGCAAGATCACTGTAAACTCCATAGACAACGATATATAAATATTTTATTTCACAAACGAATAGGCATGTGTTACAAAAATACAGAAAGCTAAATAAACTTACATAGTTTTCAGGTTCGGAATTTGGCTAAGCGTAGATGGGATCGTCCCAGTTAATTGATTGTTTTTTAAATTTCTGCATTACATATTACGTAAACATATATTATTATTCCGTACATAGTGTCCCAAGCAATATAAAAAAAAAAATTAAGAACCAATGAGAGCTTACAGAAATTCGAGTAGTTTCAGCTTTGATAATGAAAATGGTACATCTCCGTACAACAGGTTATCAGACAAGTCCCTAAAATTACACCAACGGATTATCAAACTTAATTTATGTTTTAATTTATATGAAACATAAATAACAAAATGAAACAATAGAGATTTTATTTTATAAACTCATACAAGTGTACGAGAGAAGCACAATTCCCGATCTCGTCGGGGATTTGGCCGGCTAAAGAGTTTCCTTGAAAGTCTCTGTCATTTTCACATTTACAAAAAAAATAAAAAATATTATCACAACTGATGATGATAATGTTAGGTTATTTAAGCAAATCAATATAAAATGTGCCTCGTACATTGACTGAAGATTTCCCAAGTCTCCAATGGCCGGTGAAATCTCACCGCATAAATTGAGATTTGACAGATTCCTTCGAACCATTAAAAAAGGAACAAAAACACATAAATATATTATTTTAGTACTTTCTGAGAAGAGTAAGAAGAGAGAGAGAGAGATTTACAGAGAAGCAATGGAGACGGTGATATTATCGCAAATAACTCCACGCCATGAACAGAAATCTCCGTCACGGTCATCGTTCCAATCCAGAAGCACGTTTGCTACATTGCTAAACGACGCTTTGATTGCCATTATCGCTCTGCCTGTAAATCATCATTATTCATTATCTCAGAAAATAATTACATAAAAAATCAACTCTTACACTATTCATAAATAGAATAGTAAAGGAGCTACGAAAGAAGTTTGGACTCCAAGAAATATTGAATAAATAAAGAGCTAAAAAAAAAACATTTGTCTGATAAGAAAACTCACACGACATTCTCTCATTTTAGGTTGAAATGTCAGTTGCTATAAAGCAAAATGTATAAAATACGAAGAAGAAAAAATATTATTAATAACAAAACAACCGTTAATTTGAATCTTCTCTATCCGCCGAAACAGCATTTATATGTCTAAAACATTGAAACCAAGAAATTAAATTTACAATTAGCGCTTTGAGTTTTTCGACGTCGGCCATCAACTTTCAAAAAAAAAACACCGAGAAATTAAAAACAAATAAAACTAAAAAAAAAAAGAAAAAAAAACCTTCGTCGTTCAGAGCTGAAACAGCCGGCGAAGTTAGAAAGAGAAGCGCAGCGATCTCGACGAAGAAGACGATCTTCTTCTTCCTCCTCCATTGAAGGACCACATTCTCTTCCATTTCTCGCTTCTCAGCTTCTCCCTCAACAAGCAGCGGAGCTAATAAGTAGCGTACAAAGACGAGAGAAAGAAACAGAATAAAGAACTAAGAAAAAGAAAACGAAACAATGCTGAAATGAGAGAGAGAGAGAGAGAGAGAGAGAGAGAGAGAGAGAGAAGATATTGTGGTAGACTGGTAGTAGTGATAGTACTAGTAGTAGAGAAAAGAGACCAGGCGTTTAGCGTGAATCCATGGCAGAGACTGTAATGAAGAGAGAGAAAGGGTTTTACTATTAAACGGCGGTGAAGCGACGTTAGTGATTTCTGTCTCTGGCCGTCATTCGTACCCTCTAATCTCTATAAGCGATTTCCCGAAGCGTTTGCATGTCCCAGACGTCTGGCTCTTTCTCGTCACTCGCCCGCTAAAGCGCGTGCGAGTCAATCTCGGATAAGGATACTGTATTGTTAGACCAAATCTTCTCTAATATACGTTGCATTTTTACGGGAATCAATGAATGATATGTTGTTAGCTTGTTGATTCTTGTCGTTTTATTCGAAGTCGTTACAACTTTTTTAGTACGGACGTTGAGAAATAATGAAAATATAAAACTTATAGTTATTAACTTATATATACTAAGGTACTATAAAATTAATCAAAAGTACATAGCGAGATAAGAGTAAAGACACGATTAAACTAGTTATAAATTTGTAATAACACGTGTGTTTCTCAACTCATGTCAATTATTTTTCGGCACGTCAAATGATATTGTTGTATATATACAGTCGTATTGTTGGTATATAGATTTATATATAAATAGTATTGTCTAAACATATTTATTATTTTTACTTCAAAATTATATTTAATATCAAAATTACTTTATACGACCATTTTATTCAAAATTATATTTTTTTACCTAACTTTGTACCAAAATGTCACTAAAAAGACAAAAAAAAAAAAACTTAAGAGAATTCATCGAATCTCATGAAAACTATCGGAAAAAAAAAATCAATTTTTGAAAATTATTCTTTATGTCGGAGGTCACCAAATTTCATCGGGCTCAGCTTCCGTCGGGAAAAAAAATTTGTCGAAAGTCAGAGTTTATCAAAACCGTCAAAAATTTGTGGGAATAAAAATTTGGTCAAAAATGAGAATAAGAAAGGGAATATGAGTTGTATTTAAAATTCGTCCAAAATCGAGTACGAAGTCTAATTTCGGATATAATTGTCATATAAAGTATAGTTTCAATATCTTCCACATTTTAAGACTAAAAAAATGAAATTTCTCCAATTTATTTTCCTGCAAGCCGAGTAAATTGTAAAATGTGTCCTAAGAACTCAATTCATTTATTATTGATGAATAGTAATTGTTATGTCCTATTTATATGATGTAAAATAAAAAACTCCCCAACGAAAGAAGACAAGTCTATAGCTCGTGAGAACAGTGTTCACGTCAAACTCCGAATCAAGTCCCGTAACGACGTTCACAAAAACGAGCACTCGGAATAAAAATATCACTTGGTTGGCCGAAAAAATAACCACCCAACTAACCAAAATATTAGGATCACTCGACTGGCCATAAATGACCATCCAACCAGCCAATATAAAAAGATCAATACCACCTAATTGGTAAAAAACCATCCTCACTCTATCAAAATCATATGGTTGTCTAAACTAAATAAAGACTGTATGATCGTCTCGACCACCTAAATCAAGTACTTTTGGGTAAACTCATTGGCTCTTATAAATACCTTACTGACTCGTAGCTCAAGGTAATTCTCTCTCACTTTATGAAAGTTATACCTCTATGAAACACAAACAACGCAAACATAACTAATGTTGAGCGCCAGAGTCACGCAAAAAAAATCCTTTATATCACTTTAGATTCACGTTTTTGCGCTCTGGTGAAGGTGTGGCGATTTGAATACTCGCCAAAGAATGAGGAACATGAAGAACATAATGATGTGAATATTCAAATATGATAAGAAAATGGTTGAAGACGATGATCCAATATAGATTGCATTTTAAAGGCATGGTTCGGCAAAAAAGGATTTAAAGGGTTGACGACTATAAGAAACAACGACCCAGGAACTCGACGAACGCTTGAAACTTGAAGAACATGAAAGATCCAAAAAATCGAAGACTTGAATATTCAAAGACTCATACAATCGGAAATTGAAATAATGCAAAGAATACAACAATGGTCAGGTACACGAAACACAAAATCGCGGAAGACCCGAACACACAAAGACTTGAATATTTGAAGAGCACAAAGAACGCGTGAAAATCATGAACAACGTGAAACACCTAAAGAGTTGGATACTTGAATATACAACAACCCATACACTAAATATCTTTCAAACACGAAGAGCATGAAAGATTTGAAAACTCTAACTTGAAAATCCTAAGAATATGAAAACCGTGACTAATTTGAAGAACATGAACACATGAGAAAACACGATGTGACTATGAATCGACAACGAGGGAGAGATGACAAGAATATAAGATTCCTTCATACTTTAACCTATGTGCAGTTTTATAGTCATCTCTCCATACTTGCCTTAGACCACCACTGCACCTCCTCTTACATTGCTTTTCTACCTAGCGTGCTATTTGGATCCATGTCCACTATTTATTCGATGGGCAGTTTGGTTCTTAATGAATTAGTCTCATCCCACGCTCCTCCATAGTTTTCCTACCATAAGTTTTGATGAGTTCACAACTTATTTTCTCCACAAAGTTAATAATTCCTTAATTGTTACTGAGGGGACACCACTGATGGAACACCATGGGGAACAAGTGTGCCTTCAATTTTGGAGACCCCCAATCTCTATTGATTAGGAAAACAAGTCGCTATAAAATAATTTGTCTTTTGAAAGTATATTGTGCTTTATGTAGCAACATACTTTGAAATCAAAAACGTTGAAACTTGAATTACACAATGCGGTTTTTTCGTTATTAGTTTCGCGATATTATGTAATTTAGTGAATAACCAATGAAAATTCATCATTTAACTGAAAATAAATTATGGATAATACATTTTTAACACTTTCAACCACCTTCTCAAACACAAAAATTACCTTACAATTTTATGATCAGATAATACGCATGAAGCGATCCAATGTAGCAAAATAATTTTTTTATATATGTATATAAAATGTTGTCATCAATGAGGAGTCTTCAATTTTCATATTGCTGAAAATTTATCCCTAAATCAATTTTGTTCCAAAATATTACAAGCACTTAAAAGCGAAGCACACCTTGATAAAATGCATATAATTTTCTCTGGAATTGAAAGAGAAAATAATATTGAATAACCAGTAAGAATTCTTCATTTGATTGAAACAAATTATCCATAATAATTTTACAACACTTTCAAGCATCTCTCCGAAGCACAAAAAATATTTCAAAATCCTATGATCGAAAAATACGTATGAAGTGATTTGATATAACAAAATAATTTTGAACAATTTTGTATAGAAAATTTTATCATCATTGACGAGTCTTCGATTTACATATCGCTGAATATTCATCCCAAATCGATTTTGTTTAAAAAATTATAAACACTTGTAACCCATAACACACTTTAGAGGAAGAATGCCTGTAATCTTTACCACTCCTTTCGAAACTACAGTGTGTATGTCACGGGCTTTGTAAGCGCGTAATTTGTATTAAAGTGTACCAGGATAAGAGGAGTAAGAGAGTGTGCTTTAATTCTGTGACAGCTATTGAGGGAGCAGAAGAGAAGACACTGACACTGGTGTAGGTCTCGTTGAAGGGTAAAAAGGTAAAAAGAAAAACTTTACTGCCTCTTCTCTCTCATCTTCCATATATAATATTAATTTTCATCTATGATTTGGCCTTTCTTGTCCGCCTATGTTATTCACTATACAAAAACATCAAAAAAGATTGGATCGAAACTTTCCAAAACTCCTCGGGGAAGGAAAATAAAACTACCATTCTTATTGATTTTCATATTCCTCGTTTTGTTACTTTATTTCTTTCCGCTTTTGTGAAACAAGACATAAAGAAGGCAAGAGCTTCCTTTTTCCGAGAAATACACGTATCAGCCTTGGCTGGTCCTTTCCAATAACATCAAAACTCAAGTGGAGATCAAATTTAATTCACTATTATGGCCTTGCATTTCTAAATACGGTACACATTTTAATTTACATTTTAAATGGAATTCACGACAAAACGGGTAAAAAAAAACTCTATTTGAATCGAAATGGAAATGGACTTAGTAAATACTGATAATCTACTCTTCTTTTTTACCTCCCTACCAACAAGGGTCTCAGAACAGTTCTCTATTAATATCACAAGGTCTGGCAAATAGTACACTCATTGCATACTCTATGAGCATCAATCACATGATAGGTTGAATTATATGTGTCTGAAAGCATTTATAATTCATACTTAGTTATAGTTATTGCCCAATTAATTATCATCAGCTTCAATTTCAACTATCAAGCACATAAATGGCATACCAAGCTCAACCACAAACTGTGGCCTAAACATAATAATTTTTTAACCTTTATTGTTGCTTCGTTTATGGTACTATGAAAGCGACAATCTACCACAAAACAATAGTAGCAAGCCAAAACAATAAATTACTTTTTTTAAAACTAAAAAATAAAAAATAATAAATTACTTACTCAAAGAATAAATTACCTATTAATTTCATTACCCGGTCCAAATTAATTTAGCGGTTAATTTTAAATACAATTTCGATTAAACCAAATTATTTAATGTTATTTAAGACTTATTTTTAACACAATGTAATAGTATGCACAGTGATCAAATTATATGAAGTTGTTTAGTTTAGTTAGAACTAATAATACATGTTGACAAAGTTAAATTTAACTATATCTAATTAACTAAAAATTATTTACAATTAAATTAATTTTATAAAAATTATTTTAATTTAGTAACTAATTTAAATAAATAAAAAATTA
Source organism: Urtica urens (assembly GCA_958296335.1). NCBI lineage: Eukaryota > Viridiplantae > Streptophyta > Magnoliopsida > Rosales > Urticaceae > Urtica > Urtica urens. Next base: position 1,084,916 of record OY282530.1, on the reverse strand, counting down.
TGTAAAATATTAATTTATGAAACAAGTATTAAATAAATTAAATTAAAATAATTCAGTAAAACTTCTGTAAATTTTGGTTAATCTAACTTAATAACTACTAGATAATTAGTATATGCTAATTATTTTTTCATGTTTTATCCCAAGAAAGTTTCAAATTGCAAATGAAGCCAAAATCACATAATAGGTCCAATGATGAGAATTAATAGTTTTCGAACTTGTGCATTATGAACTTTTAACACGTAGATCCGAGCCTTTGTCTATAATTCTTAGCATTGATGAGTTATCATAGACCATGTTAATTACTAAGAGAATTATTCGATTACTGATGACTTGTCTCCGTAGATGTCCGGATCCGTGCTCCAAAGATTCAAGACCGTCACTTATTTGACATGGACTGAAGCGATTTTCATGTATTTTTTGTACGTTGAAGAAACAAAGTTAAGCTTGAGAGAGAAAATCTAAAATCCAAAAATAATGTGCAATGTGTCAAACCTAACAATATCAATCGCAATATGATTGACTTTTTATTTATATTATAATGAATTTCAATTTCTTAGAACTATAAAACAAAGAGTACGGAGATTCATTTTTACTTTGAAGATGAGACAACTAAGTACCAATAAGCAATATAATGAATAATCCTACAAACATATTTACTATTATATTAACAACAATAATTAAATTTATTAACAAATTAACTTCTAACAAAAACTATATATCAAAATTACCCTACAAACATATTTATGACGTATTAACAACAATAACAACCCTTAAATTTATTTAAAAAAAACTAACTTCTTACAAAAGGTAATACATAAATATGTCATAAAACATCTGAACAAAAACAAAAAAAATAATATATTACTGATTACAACTTCTCTTATTATGCCCATTGACCAAAACTTCCGCACCGTTGGCTATATGGATGGATTCTTTCACTTTTTGATCTAAACCTCTTTTATTTTGGCCTCCCCGCTTGTCGCTTGCGAATGGGTGGTTTGATGATTTGAGCATTAGGAGGCAACAACCAATCATTTTCCTCTAAAATCGGGTTAACATCCACAACTCTGCGAATGACACCATCAACCACCTCAAATACATTCTCATTTACTGTATTAATCTGTACATAGCAAGTAAATAAATATACAAAAAATCGAGGTTGTTTACAAAATATTTACTGGAATTAATAAGTTATTTACATGAATATTCGGTACAAGACCTAATAGTTCGAAATTCAAAATTGTTTCAGACTGCAAAAATACTAATAATACTTTGAAGGATGTCTTTCCGTGAAAAAACGTTTTCAGTATTTAAATCCATGTTCATCGGAAAGTTTTTAATGTCGGATGCATCATATAAAACAATTTCAGATTCATTATGATTATTTTTGGAGATCAATTCAAGTTATCGGGACTGTAAATAGTGTCGTTCGAAAAGTTTGACTGTAAATAAATGAAAATTAATTGTGTAAGTAATAGTATTATAGTGTAAAAAGAACGTAAAAATAATGTAAATTATACTGCATATAAACACATTCCGGATTATTGAAGCGAAAAATCATCTTCATCAAACAAACACATAGCTTTCCAGAATTTTTTTCCTGATAAAAAATAGTAGAAAACTGTTTTTTTGTTTTGTTTTGGCCAGAAAAATGAGAGAGAAACAGATGAAAAGTAGACACTATCACGAAATATTGAATATTTAATTATGAATAAATAATTTCTTTTAATATAAGGTCATAACTAAACGTGGCCAACCGGGAGTCCCGGTACCTCCCGGTACCGTTCCCGTGGGACTCCCGGTTGGTACCGGGACGGGAGTTCCGGTCCCAGTTAAAACCGGGACGGGATGAGGCGGGAGGCCGGGAGTCCGGGTCCCGGTCTAGAGCAAAAAAAAAAATAACTCTGTTAAAAAAAAAGAGTTGGAAAGAAATAAAAAAATGATGTAATTTTGTGGACCGTTGGATTGTTGTTTGATCTTCAATCCAACGGCCAGTTTATTTTTTTTATTTTTTTTTAAACTACCGAGAGGTACCTCCCGTTTGGATAAAACCCGGGAGTCCCGGTACCGCCCCGGCCATGGTACCAGGACTCCCAATACCGGTTTTTTTCCTACCGGGACGGGACTCCCGGTTACCTCCCGTCCCGGTAGGGCCAGGTTTAGTCATAACTAATTAGGAAACTAAATATTGTTAATAATTAATAAAAAAAATCTCGCTCAATATTGGTCAACACACGTTTGAAATTTGAAATTTGAATTCCAAATTCGAAGATACCATTTAAATTCGATTTTCATGATTAATCCAATAAATTAAAAATATTTTTGTCTGTTTAGACTATGTAAAAGCATTGAAGTTGTTATTTTCGATTTTATTAATATTATATTGGTATATTGCAAGTGAAAACCTTTTATAAGGTTATAAATCCAATATTATGTTGTTTTTATATTGCAACAATTGGCATTTGTACTATAAAAAGATAAGCTAGAATGCAACAATTGGCATTTTTAAAGAAAACCAAAATTTGAATAGTAAAATAATAAATTAAGAACTACAGCAAATACGAATAAGAACTGGTATTTAGTATAAAAAAAAGACTAGGATGCAACAATTGGCATTTTTACTTGTTAGGTAACACATCAGGTATAATTCATGCTTATTTATTTGCAATTACATTACACGGTTGCATTTATGAAGCAATGATTTAGAGGGTTTGTTGCAAAAGGAGGAGCATGTAAAAATCTTCGCCGTAAGTTTCAATTGCTATCTGCTTAAAAATGTAATAAAAATGGAAAATCACGTGAAAAGCAGCGAAAGTACAAACCAATAACTAATATATTGATTCTGCTACAGTTTTCGAATCACAATTAAAATATGGAGCGAGACTTTACAAAGATTCGCTTCCGCTTTATTTAAATTCTTTTAAAATATGAATGAGAAAGAAAAGGCAAATAAAAGTGCGCTACTTTTTCTATAAAAAAAACGAGACGAGATTTTGTGATATCAAAGCCAAATTAATACAAAACCGAAAGAACATCAAAGAAAGTGCATGCCAAATTAACTTCAATAAAAAAGTGCATGGCAAATTGCAGCTACGTCGCAGAGCCTTTGTTCTGCCATAAGAAATCTTTTCTCTCTCTCTCTCTCTGAAAGCATTCAAAACCACTTCACCAACAATCAACTGTTCTTTTGCTCCGTTTAAAGCTGTCCTATGACTCCTATCTTTTGCTCTCTTATTTCATCATGTTGGAAAATAAAGTAAAAACTGAAAAGGACAACTAAATTATCACTTCTTCTTTTTGACTTCTAGTGTGTATTTTATATGCCGTAAAAATATTTAGATTCACTGTCTTTGTTCTTTTCTTTTTTGTATACTGTTTTGTTTGGAACTATTTCCCACCTCTCTCCAATACATGGTCGTTGGGATTACTGCAGCTGATATTTGTATTTTTATTTTTATTTTTTATGCAGAATAAGATCCGAAATTGAACCCTAACCGTCCGATCTATATGTTTTTTGCTCACGCAGTCACATTTGTGGTAATTCTCATTGATACATTTCACAACACATTTAAAGACAAAAAAAATTTTATAACTATTTAAACCTTTCGCATTAATTTAAATTTCAACTGTCTTGAAATTAAGAAAATTATACTAATCATCTAAAAAAACAACTCTATATATCTCACTCAAATTAAAAAATATAGATACTATATATATATATATATTTAATATTTGAGTATTATAATTTTAATCGACAATGGTTTTTGTAAGTAATATTACAAACAGAAATTAAACACAAACACAAGGAAATCAAATGAAACATAAATTGGAAATGGAAAAAGGAAAAAGAAGTGATTGACAATTAAAGTTCGTCAAAACCCGTTGATCAATTTACTTTAAATTTTTTATCGTCCTTCACATAAGCGGTAACCATTGAGCAAAATTCTCACAAAATACAACGACTATAAGATAAACTTAGCACAACTTGACTCGACTTCAACGAGCTAAAGTATAAGTGCCAAAACTACAATCATACTGCAAATTAAAAAAAACAATGTCGAAGAGAGGGAGATACGAAAGCTCAAGTTTGATTTTTTGTCTATAATAAGAACTCACTGCTTTTTTTTTATGGTCGAGATCCATAGTGGTTATATACCACTCATAAACTCGTCTTTACTGCTCTTAACTACGGCCATCAAAATATTCTAATGATTGTTTGCATGCAACCGAATAGTTTTGCATTCAACCGCAACAAATGCATAGTTACATTTGTAGTTTAATTCACAGTATAACTTTAACATTGTTTGTGAAATTAAAATATTGTAGAAGTGAAATTTGATATAAAGAAATAAGTATTATCACAAACAAACAAGTCCGACTTGGTACAACGTGCGTGCGTGCATGAGAAACTAAGAGTTAACAACCACATAAAAATGTCTTTGTGGTTAATAGCCACCTAAAAATAGCCACCTAGAAAAAATAATTCAGTTTTTATTAATTTTGTGTGAACAGTCAACTCAAATGATTTACGAAAAAGTCTAATTTAACCCAAAGTATTATCGCCTATATTTTTCAGCCAATTTTAGAATTTAATATTATAAAATTTTGAAAACGTATTAAAATCAATATCTGTTGAAACGCTAAATTTAAAAATTTAAATTTTGAAAAAAAACTCTAAAATATATTTCATATATCGCATAAAATAAAGAATGAACAAATAAAAAAAATCACGAATTTAATACCATGTAATGAATTTAGTTATTTACATAAAATTAACAAAAAATGAATTAATTTTCAATTATTAATGTTTTCATGACTTACTTGACTAAATTTTTGTAAAAAAATTAAAAGATTAGGAAGGCCTTCCTCTTTTATGAAAGCAACAAACAAGTTTTCTAAATATTTAATCGGAGGACGGTCCTCCATGCTGCATCTAGGATTTTGGTTTTTCGTAATTATGAAAATTAAATTCTTTCTTAATTATTCCAACAAATATGCATTGAATACTTTTTTTTGAAGCTTGGGGTTACTTTAATATACATATCTTACTGCACACCAATGAGTAAAATAGCAAGTTATTGGTAATATGCTTTTATTAGATCCGACAACCATGCAAGATCATTGATCGTAGTCATGTAAAAACATCACCAATATAGGAATGATAAATGAATTTTAATTGCAAGTTCAAATTCAAATCCAAGTTGCTGTTATGAATTGAGAGTTTTAAATGGCCAAAAATAAAATTACGATTTGGACTTAAACTTGTTGCTTTCCGTTATGGTCTTGTAAGAATTTCGATCCGAAAGGAACGAAATTTTAGTTTCAATTCCTCTTTTTTCTTTTTAGAAATTTCGAATCTCTCTTTGTATATGTAAGAACCTGCTTTGTTGCAAATTTTGCATTATATTTGTTCAATTATTTTTTTCCCACGAAAACGTTGTTTACTAAAAAACATCAACACGTATATATATATTTTGGATTTTTTAAAAGATATCAGGAAAAAGATCAACAGTGTTTTTTTAAATAAAAATATCTTATTAGATGTCAATAGTTTTTTGTATCATTGAATCTAAATTTAAGTTATAACTCTAATAAAGAAAAAAAACAATCTCGCGCAACTATTTTTTGGAACGTCCAGGGGATGGGCAACCCCCGGACGAAGAGGGCCCTCAAGTCGCATGTTAGTGAGCACAAACCCGACCTAATTTTTCTGTCGGAAACAAAGCTCAAAAGCGTTGCGGCGGAGAGGGTCCGTACTACAGTGGGATATGCAGGGTGTTTCGTGGTGGATAGTGTTGGAAGAAGTGGGGGTCTCATGTTTCTTTGGCGAGACTCAATCCGGTTTGCGTTAGGATCTTACTCTCGATACCATATCAAGGGAATGGTGGCCGACGGAACAGGTGCGAGCTGGAAATTTATGGGATTGTACGGGGATCCGGTAGCGGCTAATAGAAGGCATTCGTGAGAGCTTGTTTGACGGGTCTTGAGTACGTGGGCAGGACTGTGGCTGATCGGGGGTGACCTAAATGAGGTCATGAAGAATGATGAACTCAGCCATGGGAGGACTCGAGAACCACACCTCCTCGAGGCCTTTAGAGGTTTGGCAGAAGACTGCGATTTGGAGGACCTGATGTTTATGGGGCCGGAGTTCACTTGGCGGAAGAGCGGGGCGGCCGACAGCGTGGAGGAAAGGATCGATCGGTGCCTCGCCAACTCGGATTGGGGAGCTCTCTTCCCAGCAGCGAAGGTCTTCCACCTTGAGTATTGGTGCTCGGACCATCGACCACTTCTTATGTCCACCCGTGGCACAGAGAAGAAGGAAGTGCGTAAGAAGAGACGGAGGTTCTTTTTTTGAGGAAGCGTGGTGCGAGGAGGAGGAGTGCAAGGAGATAATTCAAAAGGCGTGGGAGTCCAGTGGAGAAGAGTGGGACATTACGTCTCTCAAAGAGACCTTGATTAGGAGCAAGGAGGGTCTTGAGGCTTGGGGTCGGGGAAGGAAGAAGGTTCTCATGGAAAAAACAAAAAAACAAAAGGAGATCGTCCGGGAGATGGGCGACAAGTCAGGACGGGTACGGGGAAGTTTGGTGCGAGAACAAAAACAACTTGACGCGCTTCTCGAGAAGGAGGAGAAATATTGGAGACAAAGAAGCCGTATCGGGTGGATGAAGTGTGGAGACAAGAATACTACACTCTTCCATCGAAAGGCGTCGGCGAGAAAAAAGAAAAACCACATCGGAGGGCTCCTTGATAAGGAGGGGAGGTGGAAAGAAGGAGATCGGGGAGTGGAGGAGGTAGTGACGGACTACTTCAACGACATCTTCGAGTCTTCAAGCCCGGGCGAGGAGGACGTGAGGGCAGCCTTGGAGGGGGTGGAGTCGGTAATCACGCCCACAATGAATGCCGATTTACTTCGACCCTTCGAGGATATGGATATTAAAAAGGCGGTTTTCTCGATGAAACCCACTAAAGCACCCGGAAGCGACGGTTTCTCGGCCCTTTTTTACCAACGACATTGGGGGAAGGTGGGAAGGCGGGTGACGTCTACATGCCTTGAGGTCCTCAACAATGATCTCCCCGTTAATGACATAAACGAAACCATCATCACGCTCATCCCGAAGATCGATAAACCGGAGAAGGTAAGCGATTTCCGACCCATAAGCCTATGTAATGTTATCTATAAGATAATTTTTCGGTGTCTTGTGATGAGGTTGAAGGGAATGATGGATGTGACTATCTCGGAGAACCAAGGAGCCTTCGTGGGAGGAAGGCAAATCTTCGACAACGTTATGGTTTGTTTTGAGGGGATGCACACTATGAAGAGGGGACGGTTTGGCAATGGCGGTTTTGCTGCCCTCAAGATCGATATGGCAAAAGCATACGACCCGGTTGAGTGGATCTATCTCGAAGCGATTATGTTGAAGTTGGGTTTTGAGGCTCGGTGGGTGAGGATGATCATGAGGTGTGTTGAATCCGTCTCCTTCTCTTTCAACATCAATGGGGAACCCCGGGGCCGGGTGGTCCCGCGACGAGGTCTACGACAAGGGGACCCACTTTCACCCTTTCTTTTCCTCATGTGCTCGGAAGGCATCTCGTGCCTTCTCCGGGAAAAGGAAAGGAAATGGGACATTACCGGAGTCCGGTTCGGCCGCCAAAACCTCCGAGTATCGCACCTCCTCTTTGCGGACGATAGTCTTATTTGCCTCCGGGCGTGCATCAGGGAAGCCATGGCGGTTGCCGAGTGCCTAGAGACGTATGCTAGAGCATCGGGGCAGCGCATAAACTTCAACGAGTCCGATATTTGCTTTGGGTGTGAGGTGGCCGAGGAGGATAAAGTGAACATTGCTGCCTTCCTCCAAGTTTCAGCGACCGAGTGCCACCGTCGCTACCTCGGGCTGCCTACAGTTACCGGAAAAAGGAAAAAAGAACTATTCGCCTTTGCCCGTGAGAGAGTGTGGGAAAGAATTAAATCGTGGAGGGGGATTTGGTTCTCACAGGCCGGGAGGGAGGTAGTTATCAAAGCCATTCTCCAAGCTATCCCGTCTTATGTGTCTAATGTGTTCCGGCTACCCAAATGCCTTATTGATGACATTCACACCGCGATGGCCAAGTTTTGGTGGTTGGGGGGGGGGGGGGGATGGGAGATGCTTGCCACTCACAAATCGGAAGGGGGACTCGGCTTTAGGGACTTGGAGAAAGCTAACCAAGCCCTTATTGCTAAGAGTGTGTGGAGGCTCTTGCGTCGCCCAAATAGTCTTGTTGGGAAGGTCTACCGAGAGAGCTATTTCCCGAATGGAGATATCTTGGGCGCCTCGTGCACTTCGACCGCATCGTCTATGTGGAGGAGTCTCGTGTGGGGCAAGGAAATCATCGAGAAAGCAGCCCGGTGGAAGATTGGCGACGGAGAAGAGGTTCGCGTCCTAAAGGACAAATGGATTCCTCATACTCACGGCCCTACTTTCGTGGAGCAGCCGTTCGTGCCCGATGAGATGAGGGTTGCGGAACTCAAGAACAACAATGGAACGTGGAATGAAGCCTTGGTCCGAGCCATATTTGTTGAGGAAGATGCGAGAGTAATTCTCGGAATCCCGGAAAGTGATGTGGGGATATCCGATGTGATTCGATGGCACTATTCGAATGATGGGGAATTCACGGTCAAGAGTGGCTACCGGGTCGCCATGTCGAATATTCCGAGAGCCGGCCCGTCAAGTTCCAAAGCCGCGACCGAGTGGTGGAACTTTCTTTGGAAACGCCCGGTCCCGCCCAAGGTGAAACTTTTGATTTGGAGAGTGTGTAAATGGTGGATTCCGGTGAAAACCATGCTTGTGCGACGACATATTACGAAGGATAGCGGCTGCCCAATTTGCAAAGCGGGTCCCGAAACCATCGTCCATGCCATTTGGAGATGCAAATGGGCTCGGAAGGTGTGGAAATGTGTCGGGTTTGATGCTCTTGCCAAAGATGCGCAAGGAGAAGATGTCATAGCCATTTTTGTAAAAGCTAAAGACCACCTCGAGGTTAGTCAATTTGAGTTCTTCATTACCTTGGTCTGGGAAGTTTGGAACTGTAGGAATAAAGCCTCGATGGGTCAAGGGCTGTGGCAGCCTAACGAACTAGTGGAATGGACCGGAGGATTTCTTGACGAGTTTAGGGAAGCCAACGCTCCGGCCCCTGATGCCGAAGGTAAGAACGCTGCTGCCTCGTGGCCTCCCCCGATTCCCGGCACGGTGGCGGTGAGCGTCAATGCTGCCCTAGACGCACACGGGTGCCGGTTCGGTACGGGCTGTGTGATTCGCGACCACAGTGGGACGGTCCTCGCGGCGGAATGCTCAGTGAGAAGAATGGGTTTCTCCCCGCCGCTTGCGGAAGCCGCGGCCCTACTCAAGGGGATGCAACTTGCTAGTGAGCTTGGGTGGAACCGGGTGGTGATGCAATCCGACTGTCTCAACGTGGTTCGTGCTATCGGGGCCATTCACATCCCCCCTACGGAGATGGGTACGATCATTAACGACATTAAAGTAAGAGCTTCCTCCTTTACCGAATGTGGTTTTAATTTTATCCCGAGATCGGGTAATGTTGTTGCTCATTCCCTTGGAAGGTTTGCTTTATTACATGACTCTGATGAGCGTTGGACGGGGCTTGTCCCTCCATGCGCCATGCGGGGGTTATGAAAGATATGAACTCTTGTTGTAACCACGGTATTCCTCCGCCAACTAAGTGAGAGTTTTAATTTATCTATCCGTGATACCGCCCACGTTTTTTCAAAAAAAAATAAAAAAAATAAAAAAAATACTCGATAATCATCCATATCACTTTTTGGAAATCAGGATTAAGAGTTATAATCGAAACATGCTTTGTTTTTATTAGTCTATTTTGATTTACTTTATTTAAAAAAAAATTAATTAAAGAGACTGATTTGAGTTCATGTTCCGTTTCTTATATGAGAATTAATATCAATATTTTTTTTATTATACTGTCATATCTTTTAAGATATTCTTTCATTATTCTAATTATACAGAAGTTATAAACTCAATAATTTTGGAAACTGAAAATTAAACTCAGACATTTTATATTCTCTTGTTTTTTTATGGATTTCACGACAATTTTATATTCTTTTCCCAATTATCAACACACATTTTACTATTTTTCACTGTTCATTGTAAAATTATTTATTTAATCAAATAATTGCTTAAAATTACAAATTATGTCATTGGAATAAAGCACCTTTTGAAATTTTGGTTTCTTCTTTTTTTATTTTGTTTATTTATGTTAGTTTTTTTTATTTCAGAAAACAACAACACCTATTAGGAAATTAAAAAAATGTGAGAATATCATGCTCCGAATAGTGAGATAACTTATGATCATGATTTTTAATATGTTAATGAATATATAAGTATTAATTTCAATAAATGTGTTCAAAATTTTATAAATAATAATATATATGATATATAATTATCGTGATATATACACACTTTAAATAGCGGACATTATCATATATATATAGTTAAATTTGACTATATCTATAACATAAAAAAAATCAAATACCAACTAATTTTAGAATTTGTGTTTCATTTTTTATAAAAAATTTGAATGAACGCGACAAAATTTTAAAGGTGTGTAATAATAATTTCTTATTTTAGCATATTTAATTTTGATCTTTGGTTTATTTATATGATATAACACTGATGTAATTAAACAAGAACATAATTTATATTGTTGATTAACAATATGAAAATTTTTGTGTGATTTTTGTTATTGTGTCATCTTTTTCATTAAATAAATATTATTAATTATTTTTCAATTTCAAATAAAATACATTAACCAATCCCGAACGCGCGGATATTTTTGCTTGTTTAATATATTGTGATTTATTTTCCAAAATATAGAAGCCAATGGCAAAGAAAAGATGATTGTATGGTGTGGGCAAAACCTGGTTATCAGATCAGAGCACCAAAGAGCAACATCTTGATGCAGGAAATGACACGTAGCAAAATCAGAGGTCAGCTATGGTAAACCTGATCGTATAGAAACAATCTAGCAAAGCAAAAGAGACTCTTAAGATGTGGGGCCCACATACAGAACTAGGGTGGGCCCACCCACAGAGAGAAAAAGGCCCACAAACAAAGCAAGCGAGACATTGCCCGGCGACTTCTCCACCGGCGGAGCCGTCAGCAACGCTACTGCCAGCGTGACTTATATTGTGGGTCCCACATTTTGGATGTAGCGTTGCGGCGTGGGACCTTTTTCTCTGGCACTGATATTTGATTTGGAACAAAAACAAATGGACTGCGATTACGGCCAAGAGCGTTTGGAGGATTATCCGGAGATCAGATAGTCTCGTTGTGCGGGTTTGCGAACAGAGCTATTTCCCCGACAATGACATTATGATCGGCCTCCCTCACTGGTGTGGTTCTTCCATGTGGCGTAACCTTCTCTGGGGCAGAGAGATCATCCAGGCCGATTCGAGATGAAGGATTGGGGATGGAGAGTCCGTGCTTGTCATGGGAGACAGTTAGGTGCCCAGAGATAGACCTACCACCTGGATCGATCTCTTGTGGATTCCCCCCGATATGCGTGTAGCGGAGCTCATGAGATTGGACGACAGTTGGGACGTCGACCTTATTTCTGCTATGTTCGGGGAGGAGGATGCTGCTGCGATTCTGAGTATTCCGAGTGCGAGGGAGGACATCCCGGACGTTCGACGTTGGCACTTCACTGATGACGGAGAGTATTCCGTCAAGAGTGGCTACCGAGTTGCGATTGAGAGTGCCAGCACTCCCGACACGAGCTCTCTTCGGATCCGATGGAGATGAAGAGTTGGTGGACAAAGTTCTGCCAGCTGTGAGTTCCTCCTAAGGTGAAACTCCTCTGTTAGCGAGTCTACATAGACCGTGTATCCGCTAGAGCAGAGTTAGCCAAGAGGAGGATCACCACTGACGACAGCTGCCCTGTTTGTCAGCTGCCCTTTTTGGAGTTGCAGGTGGAGCAGGAGAGTTTGGAAGGAAGCGGGCTTTGGTCTCATCCTTCCGCCTTTTAGAGAGGGAGATGTCCTTGACACCATTATTAGAGCGACATACATTCTTGAGGTTCGTTTCCATGAGCTCTTTTTTACTATTATTTGGGAGCTTTGGAACCACAGGAACAACGTCCTTTCCGGGAGGCCAGCTTGGTGTCAAACGCAACTTGTTCAGTGGACGGTGAGCTTCCTTGGGGAGTACAGAGCGGCTTCGGCCAAGGATCCCTAGACGAGTACGAGGGTTTCGACGACCCTCAGATAGACCCCTCCAAGGGACGGGATCCTCTCGATTAATGTCGACGCAGCACTGGCACATGACCGTGGAGGCTTCGGTGTGGGTTGTATTGTTCGTGACCACACCGGCGAGGTGATCGCATCGCATACTCTCTTTCAGGCTAGGGGGTTCTCCTTCCAACTTCCGGAGGCGTACGCTGTTCTCCGTGGCATTGTGCTAGTTCTCAGCCTCGACGACAGGAGAGCGGAGATCCAGTCTGACTGCTTGGGGGTGGTGAGGTTGGTTGACGAGGGCGAGACACCTGCGAGAAAACTTGGGACGATCTTGCACCGCATATTTAGGGAGGTGAGGGAGCTCGATGAGTTTAGTATGAGACATGTTCCTCTTCTTTGTAATCGTGGCGCATAATCAAGCGCGCTATGCGGTTAACCATCACTCGTCTTTGACCCGAGTGAGTTTAGTACCGCCTTGTTCGGAGGAGGCCATTAGACCCGATGATCGCGAGCTGAGGTCCCATACGGCAACCTAGAGTCCATTTATTTATTGCGCTTATTTGTATTTCTCCGTGGTTTTGTTTCTATTCTTATATTTGTAACCATAATTTTCCTCTGCCATACGTGGGAGCTTTTATGATATCTCGTGACACCGACCACGCTTCCTCAAAAAAAAATATCTTATTTTTTATATATATTTTTTTATTATACAATGATTATACCAAAGTTGCAAATTTTTGGAACCGATGCCATCTTCTTCTTTGGACAAAAAAATATAAAAATAATATATGGACCAATAGTTTAATTTGTGTGGTCTCATTAAAAATAATTTTTATATCAACATCACTTGCGTACTTTTATATATAGTATTTTAAATAAAATAAATGAATAAAAATTAAAATGATTAGTGATGTGGAGAGCAACTTTTGTTGCCTCCATTGGAGATATTTTTAAGTGAAAAACAATTGGGGTACCGATATTAGCAAGGAGGAGGAGAATAATTTACCCTAGATACTTGGTGTCAGAAGAACAGAGTGCCACGAGTGATACTTAAGTCTTTCCGCGTTTACTGACCGGAGGACAACGAAATTTTTTTGGTTTGTGAGGAACCGTGTTTGAGAAAAACTTAATAGTTGGAACGGTCTCTCCCTCTCGCAGGCTGGCAGAGAGGTACTCATTAAATCCGCCATTCAGTCGATTCCCAGGTACGTGGCATCATGCCACAAGATCTCGATGCGCTTGATTAGAGACATCCATTCGGCGATTACCAAATTCTGATAGGGGTGGCACGACAACGAGGAAGATCCACTTGTGTAAGTTGGAGGACCTCACGAGACACAGGTTAATTAGAGGGCGGGATGGGCTTCAGAGATCTGGAGAAGTCCAACCAGGCCCTTCTGGCTAAAAATGTCTAGAGGATTCTCAGGAGTCCGAACAGTTTGGTAGGACGGGTCTACAGACAGAGCTACTTCCCCGAAGGTGATAATATGACGGCTCATCTAAGCTCGTACAGCTCTTCCATATCGCGCAGTCTTCTTTAGGTCGAGAGATTATTCAGTCTGGTTCGAGATGGTGGATCGGGGACGGGGATTCTGTGTTGGTTATGGGCGATAACTGGGTCCCTAGGGACATACCAGCCACCTGGATTGATCCCTCTTAGATTCTCACTGACATGCGAGTTGCTGAGCTCACGAGACTCGACGATAGTTGGGCATCGATCTTATTACTACGATGTTTGGGGAGGAGGATGCTGCGGCAATCCTGAGCATCCATGTGGCGGCGAGGGTATCCCTGATGTGCGTTGCTGGGACTTTACTGAGACGGAGAATACTTCATCAAGAGTGGTTAACGCGTTGCGATGGAGAGAGCCAGTACTCCAACCGCCAGCTCTTCAGGAAATTGAGAGTTCCTCCCAAGGTGAAACTCTTCTGTTGGCGTTGGCGAGTGTGTTTAGGTCAGGTCCCGGCCAGAGAAGTCTTAGCCAAGAAGAGCATCACCTCCGACGACAGTTGTCCTGTCTTTCGGGAGGTGAGGGAGACCGTTTTCCACGCGATTTGGGGTTGCAGGTGGAGCAGGAGAGTTTGGAAGGAGGCGGGCTTCGTTCACATCCTTTCGCCTATCAGAGAAGACGACGGTTTCGATGCTATCCTCAGAGCGACATATGTCCTTGAGGTTCGTTCCCATGAGCTTTTCATTACTATTATTTGGAAATTTTGGAACCACAAGAACAATGTCCTCGCCGGGAGATCTGCTTGGAGCCAGCCTCAGTTAGTCCAGTGGATGATGAGCTTCCTCGAGAAGTACAAAGTGGCTATTATTTGAGATACACAAACGAGCACGAGGGTTACTACGACCCCCAAGTGATAAGATCCTTACCAACAAATAAGATAAGACCCAATAACAAGAATTGGAAAAAGAACCCAAGATCTGAAAAGGAATAGAATGTTGAGATTTGACCCAATATCTATGGAGATAAGAACCAAACCTACAAGATTTACGACGCCACACCAGAATACTCAAGATAAATGCTTAAGAATCAAGATGATAAGTCAAGTTTATGAACGCCACAAGAAGACTTGATAAGTTCAAAGAAGTCTTTTCGAGAATAAAAGAAAACACAAAACTCACATGTAATTCATTCAGAAGGTAATTGTCTGATTACAATGTTCTAAACACTTAGTTATAGCCTTTGAAAGGCTTTACAACCAGACCAAAAAGTTTTTCCTAACCACTCTGAAAACAAAATTAAAAGACACTAATTAATTAAACCTGAAAACTAAATGCCAATAACTCTCAGCCCTCATAACTTTGAAACTGAAAGTTTTTGACATAAAAACACACTAAACAACACACTTAATTGATATAAACACCCCAAATTCGTCTAACATATCTGAGTGTTTACAAAAGTAACTCCCAAAAGAGTAAACAACCTTAGTTAATGCTAAAAACGACATAGGCATTCTGATTACTCCTCTAAAGCCTTAATCATGGTAATTAGGCTCTCTTACTTCAGATTTGCTTCAACTTTTGTCCCTAGTGAATTAAATTCTTGAATCACCCCGTTTAAAGCCTCTTTGAGTTGTTTGACCTTAAATCTTGTGAGAGGCACACTAGGCAAACTTAATGGATCACTTGAAAGTTTTCTTCTAGTCATTTCAGATCCACTTCCATCCATTTGAGCTCCTTGATCACTTGTATCCACTTTAGCTCCCTGATTCTCATCATTCTCCCCATCTTGAAAACAAGTTGTCCTCAAATCACCTACATCAAAATATAATAGATCAGAAACATTAGAGATTGCACTTACACCATACTTATCTGGTAAATCAAGCTTGTAGGCATTTTCATTGATGCGCTCCAAAATTTGGAATGATCCATCTCCCCTTGGAAGTAATTTGGAATGTCTTTGCTCAGGGAATCGATCCTTCCTCATGTGCAACCAAACTCAACCGCCAAGCTCAAATATCACTTTCTTGCAGCTCTTGTTGGCATTCTTTGCGTATTGCTCAGTCCGTCACTCTTTGTTTTGCCTTGTCTTCTCATGAATTTGTTTCACCATATTTGATTTCTTTTTTCCAATCAAGTTCTTACTGATCAATTGAAGTTACAAAAAAAGAGAAAAAGAAAAAGAAAAGGAAAAGGAAAAAGAAAAAAAATGAAAAAAGAGCGAAACATGAGTGAAAAAAATAGTCTCATGGCAAAAAAAAGTGAGATCAAGAGGGCATTATTCACTCATCAGCCCCTTATAGTACTTACGTACAAAGAGGCCCTTTTTTTGTACTGATGATCTAGCCGGATCTTTTCCGAGCAATATTTTTTTATCTTTTGCAAGAATTTGTAGATGTACTTCTGGAAGAGATACCTCCAGGTTTACCTCCTATTCGAGGGATTGAACATCAAATCGACTTTGTTCCTGATTCCACAATCCCAAATCGACTAGCCTATAGAAGTAATCCGGAGGAGAGTAAGGAACTTGAGATGCAAGTCAGCGAGCTAATGGAGAAGGGACATGTGAGAGAAATCATGAGTCCTTGTGCTGTTCCCCGTGATTCTAGTACCAAAGAAGGATGGGACATGGAGAATGTGCGTTGATTGTCGAGCCATCAACAACATTACGGTAAAGTATTGACATCCTATTCCTCGTTTAGATGATATGCTAGATGAATTGCATGGATCGTGTGTGTTTTTTAAAATTGATTTTAAGAAGTGGATATCATCAGATTAGAATGAAAGAAGGAGATGAGTGGAAACTGCATTTAAAACAAACTATGGATTATATGAATGTTTAGTTATGCCTTTTGGTTTGACCAACGCTCCTAGTACATTCATGAGACTTATGAACCATGTTTTACGTGCTTTCATATGACATTTTGTTGTTGTTTACTTTGATGGTATTATGATTTATAGTAAAAACCTTGAGGATAATGTAACACATCTAAAATTGGTTTTAGAAGTTTTGAGGAAAGAAAGCTTATTTGGAAATCTTAAGAAATGTACATTTTTCACGGATAAACTTGTATTTCTTGGTTTTGTTGTAAGTGCTAAAGGAATTGAAGTTGATGAGGAAAAGGTGAAGGCAATTCATGATTGGTCAACTCTTACTTCGGTAAGTCAGGTAAGAAGTTTTCATGGTTTGGCTAGTTTTTATTGGCGATTTGTTCGAGACTTTAGCAGCCTTGCGTCACTGTTAACCGAAGTCATCAAGAAGAACGTCCCATTTAAATGGGGATCTGAGCAAGAAATGGCACTCAGATTGATTAAAGAAAAATTAACTAATGCTCATTTGCTTATTTTGCCTAACTTCACTAAAACGTTTGAAATTGAGTGTGATGCTTTAGGTTTAGGAATTGGTGGAGTTTTGATGCAAGAAGGAAAACCAATTGCATTTTTTAGTGAAAAGTTGAGTGGGGCAGCCCTAAAATATCCTACTTATGATAAGGAATTATATGCATTGGTGAGAACTTTGGAAAATTGGCAGCACTATCTTTGGCCTAGAGAATTTGTGATACATACGGATCATGAGTCATTGAAGCATTTGAAGGGTAAACACAAACTGAATAGACTACATGCCAAGTGGGTGGAGTTCATTGAAACATTTTCGTATGTGATCAAATATAAGCAAGATAAGGAGAATGTCGTTGCAGATGCATTATCTCGCATGTATGTTCTACTCTCTACTTTAGATTCTAAATTGCTTGGATTTGAGTACATCAAGGAATTGTATGCTTGTGATTCTGATTTTGGGGAAGCTTTGGAAAGTTGTTCTAGAGAGTCGAATGAGAAATTTTTTATTCACGAAGGTTTTTTATTTCGTGAAAATAAATTATGCATTCCTCATTCTTCATTACGTGAACTACTTGTTAGAGAAGCACATTCTGGTGGTTTGATGGGTCATTTTGGGGTGGCTAAATAGTTGGGTGTGTGAACATTTTTATTGGCCACACATGAAAAAAGATGTTGAAAAGATCTGTGAACGATGCATAACTTGTAAACAAGCCAAATCTAAACAACAACCACATGGCTTGTATACACCACTTCCAATTCCTAGTGCTTGATATTTCAATGGACTTTGTTTTAGGATTACCAAGGACTAAGAGGGGGAGAGATTCTGTGTTTGTGGTTGTTGATCGATTTTCAAAAATGGCACATTTTATTGCATGTCACAAAACTGATAACGCATCAAATATTGCTGATTTATTTTTCAAAAAGATTGTTTGGTTGCATGGCATGCCTCGCACAATTGTTTCAGATAGAGATGCAAAATTCTTGAGTTATTTTTGGAAAACTTTGTGGGGAAAGTTGAGACAAAACTACTATTTTCTACTACTTGTCACCCACAAATCGATGGGCAAACTGAAGTCGTAAATAGATCATTGTCTACTTTGTTGCGTGCTATCATTCAAAAAAACTTGAAATATTGGGAATATTGTTTGCCACATGTTGAATTTGCATATAATCGTAGTGTTCATTCTGCAACTAAGTTCTCTCCTTTTGAAATTGTTTATGGTTTTAATCCAATAACACCTTTAGATTTGATTCCTTTACCTAGTGGTGAAGTTAACTTGGATGAGACTTAATGGTATAAGTGTAACAGGTTGCTTTTTAATAATAAAAGAGTAACGATTGGTGAAACCGTCATGTGAAACCCTCCTATCAAATTTCCATGGTCTTCCTAAAAGCGTGTGACAAGCTTCCATCAGAACCACATCACAAAGCACCTGATCTTCATATTTTCCAATAGAAAATGCCACAAGAACTTGTTTTGTCACCTTGATGTTTCCACTATCATTCAGCCATTGAAGACGGTAAGGTCCTGGATGCTTCAAGGTAGGCAACACCAATTTCTCAACAACCCAATTTCTCGACATTCGTGCAACTTCCTCCATCAATAATCACGCTACACACCTTCTGGTTCACAAAACATTGAGTATGAAACAAATTTTCGCGCTGATTGTTTTCTTCTTTCTTCAATGATGAGATTCAAGGAGCTAAAGTGGATACAAGTGATCAAGGAGCTCAAATGGATGGAACTGGATTTGAAATGACTAGAAGAAAACTATCAAGTGATCCATTAAGTTTGCCTAGTGGACCTATCACAAGAATTAAGGCCAAACAACTAAAGAGGCTTTAAATGAGCTGATTCAAGAAGTTAATTCAATTGAGCCAAAAGTTGAAGCAAATCTGAAGCAAGAGAGCCTAATTACCATGATTAAGGCTTTAGAGGAGTAATCAGAATGCCTATGTCGTTTTTAGGCATTGGACCCACATTTTAAGCATTAACTAAGGTTGTTTACTTTTTTCGGAGTTACTTTCGTAACCACTCATAGAGGTTGGACGAATTTGGGGTGTTTATATCCATTAAGTGTGTTGTTTAGTGTGTTTTTATGTCAAAAACTTTCAGTTTCAAAATTATGAGGGCTGAGAGTTATTGCCATTTAGTTTTCAGGTTTAATTAATTAGTGTCTTTAATGTTGTTTTCAGAGTGGTTGAGAAAAACGTTTTGGTCTGGTTGTAAAGCCTTTCAAAGGTTATAACTAAGTGTTTAGAACATTGTAATCAGACAATTACCTTGAAAAGACTTCTTTGAACTTATCAAGTCTTCTCGTGGCGTTTAGCAACTTGACTTATCATCTTGATTCTTAAGCATTTATCTTGAGTATCCTGGTGTGGCGTCGTAAATTTTGTAGGTTTGGATTTTATCTCCATAGGTATTGGGTCCAATCTCAATATTCTACTCATTTTCAGGTCTTGGGATCTTTTTCCAATTCTTGTTTTTTAATCTTATCGCATTTTTTGGTAAGGATCTTATCATTTGGTATCAGAGCCCATTAAGCCCAAACAGGTATCCGATCCAATCGTTGGGATTCGACCCAAGATGAGCGAACGCAAGAATCGGCATCTTGAGGTGGCGTGTTAGGAATCCCACATTAAAAGTGAATGGGAACTAACAAGAACTTATAAAGGTTACGAGTTACTCCTCTTATCACCAATTGGTTTTAAGATGGAACCTTATGATACTTTCACTTGGTATAAGAGCTTGGGTTCTAAGGAAAAGTTTGTCTATCCTTGTATTTAATTTCGTTTGTTCAGCAAAAAAAATGAAAAAGAATTAGTGATCTTTTTTTTATTCTCGTATCTCTTTCAGTTGTAACAAAAAGAAGCAAAAAAAAGGTACAAAAAAAAGCGCAAAAAAAAAGAAGTAACAAAAAGCCAATTGAAAATAAGAATTCTGCTTATCTTTGTAGAACTTTTGTTTTATGGTCTAATTCTAGAATTAGTAATTGACCATTTTAGTTTTTCTATTTTTGTTGTTCATCTCTTATCTTATTTTTTTCTTTTGAATCTGATGGTATGTTGAGTTGTTTCACACATTGAATGGCTAATAGAAACACTTGTTGTTTATTTAGTCTGATTAAGAATATCGAAAAAACACTAGAGTGGAAAAAGGCAAGAGTGTGAGATTGTTTGAGGGTAAAAGCCATTTTATTTTAAACACGAGCGTTGAGCGAATACATTATTGAGAGAAACACGTGGGCGAGTGTTTGTGAGGTCCTTAACAGTTATATGTCAGGTGATGAAGCTGATCGCGGGAGAAATGTACAATAACCACTTAATCAAAACCTTCAAATGGAGGCATTCATGGCGTTGATGATGGAGAAGTTTGATCAACTAAACGCGAGGATTGATGGAATAGAAGAGATTGCAGTGGGGGATGTACCAAATGTTCCAAATAGGAGAGCACGAAGAGCTGAAGAAGAGGGTGATGTATCAGAAGGTGTTGAAGACGAGCCTGGTGGAGATGGTGTAGAAGAGCGTCAACACAACCGGGGCAAGTTTGGGCATGACAATCGAAACATAGAAGCTAGGATGGGAAGGCCTGGAAGCGATGATGATTTGGGGAGTATAAAGGTGACAATACTATCTTTTCATGGGAGAAATGAACCTGGAGTGTATTTGGAGTGGGAGCAAAAGATTGAGATGGTGTTTGAGTGTCATAACTACTCGGAGATGAAAAAGGTGAAACTCGCAGCGATTGAGTTTGCTGATTATGCCATGATATGGTGGGATCAGTTTTTGAAAGAAAGGAGGAGAAATGGAGAGCGCACGGTAGAGACATGGGAGGAGATGAAAGCTATCACGAGGAAGAGATTTATTCCAAGTTATTACCATCGGGAGTTGTACAACAAATTGCAGCGTCTAACTCAAAGAAAAAAGAGTGTAGATGAGTATTTCAAGAAGATTGAGGTGGCAATGATAAGAGAAAACGTGGTGGAGGACAAAGAAATAAAGATGGCCAGATTCTTGCATGGGCTAAATCGTGAGATAGCGGATGTGGTGTAGATGCAACATCACGTGGAGTTGACTGATATGGTGCACCAAGCTGTCAAAGCGGAGCATCAACTAAAGCGAATGAACATGGCTAGGAGAGGGCAGAGTATGTCTTCAACAAATTTGTGGAGGGCAGGACCTAGACGAGAAGAATTTTAAGCAAACACGCCAAAATTTGATTCTCCCAAAAACTTCAAACAACAACCAGAGGCTAATCAAGGAAATAAAAAGATGATTTCTACTAAAACACGTGATACTAAGTGTTTTAAATGTAGAGGATCGGGACATATAGCCAGCGAGTGCCCAAACAAGAGGACTATGGTGATAAACGCGCAAGGACAACTTGAATCGGAGGATGAGGAAGATGACGTAGATGAGGACATGCCACGTCTTGACGATTGCAGCGATGGTGAATACCCAGTTGATGGAGAACTATTAGTTGCAAGGAGAGCTCTTAGTACGCAATTGAAGAAAGAAGAAAACAATCAGCGCGAAAATTTGTTTCATACTCAATGTTTTGTGAACCAGAAGGTGTGTAGCGTGATTATTGATGGAGGAAGTTGCACGAATGTCGAGAAATTGGGTTGTTGAGAAATTGGTGTTGCCTACCTTGAAGCATCCAGGACCTTACCGTCTTCAATGGCTGAATGATAGTGGAAACATCAAGGTGACAAAACAAGTTCTTGTGGCATTTTCTATTGGAAAATATGAAGATCAGGTGCTTTGTGATGTGGTTCTGATGGAAGCTTGTCACATGCTTTTAGGAAGACCATGGCAATTTGATAGGAGGGTTTCACATGACGGTTTCACCAATCGTTACTCTTTTATTATTAAAAAGCAACCTGAGTGGCTACTATTTGAGATACACAAATGAGCACGAGGTGACTACGACCCTCAGATGGACCCCAAAGGGACATGACCCTCTCGATTAATGTTGACACGTCACTAGCTCGCGATCGTGGAGGCTTCGGTGTCAATTGTATTGTTCGAGACCACACCGGAGAGGTGATCGCCTCGCGTACGCTTTTCCTTGCTAGGGGATTTTTCCCCCCAGCTTGCGGAAGCGTATGCTATCCTATGTGGCATAGAGCTAGTCCCTAACGTCGGCGACAAGAGAGCGGAGATCCAGTCTGAATGCTTGGGGGTGGTGAGGATGATCGACGAGGGCGCGACGCCTGCGACAGAGTTTGGGACGATCTTGCACCGCATCTTCAGAAGTTGAGGGAGCTTGAGGATTTTAGTATTATGCATATCTTTTGTCTTTGTAATGTTTCTGCGCATAATCTTGTTAACCATCGCTCGTCTTTGAGCTGGCTGAATTTAGTCCCGCCTTTTTCGGAGGAGGCCATTAGAGCCGATGATCGCGAGTTGAGGTCCCGCACGGCTACCTAGGGCTCTTGGTGATTGCGTTTATTTGTATGGTTTTTATTTTAAATCTTATCCTTATAACTACGGTTTTCCTCCGCCATACATGAGGGTTTATATGTTATTTCGTGGCACCGACCACGGTTCCTAAAAAAAGTGAACTTTTTATTTTATTTTTTTACGTTGCTATGCATTTATTGTTTAGTAAATCGGTGACAACTACGTTATTTGTAGATTGCAAATCCTTGCAGCCATTCGACTTAGAAATTTTAATCGACAGAACAAAGCAATGTCCACCGCAATTTGTTGAGCTCGAGAGCAGCTATGAATTGGAAATCGTTGCAGATGGTGATCCAAGTTCAATTCCGCTAAAACGAACTGGAATCAAACATAACTATTGAATCTGCATCATACATATCAGCCAATGATGTATTGACTCATGTCTTCTTTGTTGATGTCGATGCTCGTCCACATAACCATATGCTCAGATTCTCATCAAATTTGGATCACTCTTTCTCAAGTCTTCGCAACAAGCGGCAAATCACGTCTTCTCCAACATCGTTCAATTGCAAAACCTGAAGAAAGGCGCAATGAGCATCATTCATTGTATCATGAAGATCCGATTGATTGCAGACAATCTGGCAGCTGGAAGTCAATCGATTAACGATGAAGATTTGTTACTCTATGTCCTTGGAGGACTTGATTAATAATACAATTCTCTTGTGGCTATGCTCACAACTCATCCTGATTTTGTATCCTTGCAGAAGCACAATTCATTATGCAATGTCATGAGACACGCCTCGAGCAAGAAAGCAATTAACGTTTAGTCAATATTATTATATAACATAGTAATATATGGCGGAATTATATAATAAGATCTAGCATATATTAAAACTCATGTTAACATATTGCATAATTTTGGCATTAAAATTACTAACATGTCAATAAACATTTATTCCATCGCATATCCAATTCGTTAGGAGACTTACATGTGAGGTTGTAAACAATCTCGTGCATATCTAGCTTTCATCGAAATGCCTCGTAAGATTGCTTGAAGCTTCCTCGCCGGATTAAAGAATCAATCTCGCCGGATTAAAGGCTGTCTGGTCGGTTGGGACGCGCCTGTGAGCCTGTGGGTTCTTGCGACTTGCTGGAGCTGTGGAACCTGTGCGCCTAGGTGGACATGGACTAGGACGCGTGGCAGGTGAAGTGGCTCGAGCTGGAGATGCGCAAGATGCGCGTAGTGGCTCAGGCGCACGCGAGGCACGTTAGTCTAGCGACTGGGTCTGTCCGACGAAGGTTGTCCGGCCGGCTGAGAAGCTGAAATGAGCCTCGTCGCGTCTCGCTCGTTTTTTTTTTCTTCGTGTTTTGGCTGGTTCTCTGCAAAATAAAAGGTCACTCAAACACCACGGAAATAGTCAATGATAATTCTCTCGGGTTTTTGGGAGATCAAGAGGGTGGGCTCTTTAATGGTGAACAACGAAGAAGGGAATTTCTCAAACGAATCAAGAAAACAAATTTTCTTGATTCTTTCTCTCTCAAGATAGTCGGCCAAGAAGCACAAGGGAGTGAGGGGGAATGGTATTCAGCCGAGTCTCTTAGTGTCTAGGGTTAGGGTTTCATAAACCCTATTTATAAATGAGAGAGCGGACTTTTCTTAATTAGACATAAGCCGGATATTCTTTAAATGAGTTTTTAAAATTAATCCTCAGTCTTAATTCTCAAATATGGCCGAGTCTTTTATTAATTTTATTCCCAAAATTTATTTAATTTATTTCTAAAATAATATTTAATTTATTATTTTCATACTTCTCAAACAAGTACGAAACGAAAAAATATTAATTTTCATCTTTTATTTATTTGAATCATCAAATTATATTATTATCAATATAATAACATAATATGATTCATTAAATGAATGTAATAATAAATAACTAATTATTTATTTTATTACTTAAAAAAATAGTTTTCTTATTGCAAATCACAATTTACATTCAAAGAGAAAATCAATCGTCCTAGTTCAATAAATCTCGCCCGAGAGTCTATCATTGAGACCTAATGTACCCACATGAACGAAATTTTAGAATAAAGATCGGACGCAAATCACAAACCTTTTCCGTCTTTTAATTCTTAATATTAAGGATCTTTTAGCAATATACCCACATTAACGTTTAATAATTTCACGTTTTTATGAACTATAATTAGCGATTTTTAATGAAGATATTATAGTGCATAAAAACGTGTAAATAATTTTTGCTGGATATTTACGAAAAGTTTACCAAACGTTGGGTACTTCTAAAACAATAAACATTAATGTGGGTAAACAACCAATTAACTGTAATATTAATCGATCCACTGAAGGACTAATATTGAAACTCTCTAAGCTCATATGCGTTTATTTTCCGTTTGATGTGACAAAACAATTCTTCACACGATCCACAGAGTATTTTACGATATTACCCTTCATATGTATCCGTAACTCAAAGAAATGTAAAATTACCATTTTACACTTGAGTTATTATTTCACTAACTCTTTTGTTAGTTGTGAATGAGAAAAACATAAAGTGAGATATCTTTACA
Organism: Urtica urens; assembly: GCA_958296335.1. Lineage (NCBI taxonomy): Eukaryota > Viridiplantae > Streptophyta > Magnoliopsida > Rosales > Urticaceae > Urtica > Urtica urens. The sequence continues at coordinate 1,059,901 of OY282530.1, read as the reverse complement.
TGTCACATATTTTATTCAAAGAATGTTCTATTTGATAAATACCAGGCCCGTTCTATTCATTCACAATCTCATGACAAAGCATAATGTGGTACTAATGCATTGGCATTGTTTCAACAGGAATTCTGTATCTGTGAATCACATAATCCAATATAACGACGTTATGAAACCAATCATCGGGTCAGATGCAACTTCAATTAGCCATTACCCAATGACAAATCAAATGTCATAAAGTGTCACATCGATTATGCATTCACTTCAGGATTTAGGTAAGTACCAAAATATCCCTCGTATGTGATGTAGAAGTTTCGAGTGATTAAACAGTTATATCTCGAGCTTCAGAATTACACAGGTCTTGTTCAATATCTTATGTAAGATATCAAGAATTAAGCACAGTGTCCCAACTCTCTATATCACAAGACAATATATCCTGGTTCATTCAAACAATCAATACTCAGCTTTGATTGTCATATCGATTTTTAGATTGCAAACTAGGTCTTAAACTAGTCACAAGGGGCTATCTTGTCAAGTCTGTACTTAGCACCCCTTTCGTCGATAATAGTTTCAGAGCGTAGCAAACATACATAAACACAAACTTAATCAAGAAAGAATATTTAATTTTATTTCATGTTTCAGCAAAAACCAAATGCAAAAAGTATTTGTAATTTATAATGTCTAATATCTCCTTTGTGGGCATCAATCCCAACACTATGACCAATGCATCTACAAATCTTATGGAGAAAAGATCAGGAGGTGGCAGATTCAATCGAATAGCTGTTGGAGCCATAAGACAAAGAGGAAGAGGAACTTGAGGTCGAGGACGTGGCAATCGTGTCATATGTCAAATATGCACACTACCTAGACAATTAGCATCATCATGATGGTTCAAATTTGATCAACAATATCAAACAACTGCAACCACAACAACAACAAACACTCAGACAAATTTCTCAACCTCGATTTTAAGAACTGAAGATAGTCAAGTTGATCAACTTTGAGAATGGTGCAACAAACCACATCACAACAAGCCTCAACGACATAGCCTTCGTTGATAATCACACAAGGTACACATGGTTGTATCCCCTCAAGACAAAAGTTGAAGCCAAAAAATCATTTGAAGTATACAAAACACATGTAGAACTATTTTTCAACACCACAATCAAGTGTCGTCAATCTAACTGGGAGGCCAATTTCTCTCACCACAACCACTGCTACAATGACTGAGCATCATCTCAGGCATCTGTGTCCCTATACACATGCCAATAATGAATGAGTAGAGAGAAAGCATCGGAAAATCGTCGAGCTTGGCCTTACACTACTCTCATGAAGCAACATGCCAATTCACTACTGGTGGTATGCTTTCTCCATTGCTTGCTTCTTATTACGTTTTATCTTATAAAATCTCATACACCATTGCTTACAAAATATTCTTTGATCCAGCCATCCTAAAAATCTTTGGAACAACCTCTTAGCCGCACCTCAGACCATACAACGCCCACAAATTTGAATTAAGGTTTGAAATATGTGTCTTCATAGGATATAGTGAAAGTCATAAAGGATATAGACGCCTACATCCAACTAGAAGCGTGGCTTCTCCAACACACAAAACAAACCATAATATCAAACCATAAACACTCGCCCTATTCCTATATTTATAACCTTAATCATAAACCAACAACCTGAAACCAACCCAAACATACAAAACACTCATAATACACCTTCAACCATTAATCCTGAAAATCAATCACCAGTCTCAAACCAAAATCATTCACAATTCAGTCCTAACCTGTCTCAATCTAATCCAAACCCATCTCAGTCAAATTCCAACTCATCCCAATCGAGTTCCAGTTAACACCAATCCAATCTTCATCTCAATCCAGCCCTAGCCTACCTCAAACCAACCTGAAACCATCTCAACCTAGTCCCAGCTTACCTCAACACACACCTAACTCATCTCAACCATCACACACAGAGCTCAATTTACCACAAATGTTCAGACCAGCTCAAAATTCACACACCTCGATAACCAAGTCCAAAACAAACACATTCAAACCAAAAATCCTACCTGAATTTTTTGGCCTCACAAGGCATACCTACATACCTGAACCATACATTGTCGATGAAGCATTAGCATAACCTCGTTAGCACAATTCCATGATTGAGGAATACAATCCTTGTACAACAATACAATGTGTAAATTAGTTCCTTATACACAAGATATGCAATTGGTTGATAACAAGTGGGTATTCATAACAAAATTCAAACCTAGTGGAGTTGTAAGATACAAGGCACAACTAGTTGCAAAGGGGTTTCAATAGACTCTTAGTATTGATTACTTTGAGACATTCAGCCAGTGATCAAGCAACCTACAATAAGGGTCATCATTATATTGGCAGTCACAAGAGGGTGGGGCATACAACAAATAGATGTAAGAAACGCTTTCTTGAATGGAGATCTTCAAGAAACCTGTCTACATGTGACATACGGTTGGTTTTGAAGACTCAACAAATCCATATCATATTTGCAAGCTCATCAAGGCCTTTATGGTCTTAAATAAGCGCCACGACCATGGTATGATAAACTACAAACTTATGTACTCAAATGGAGATTTAAAAATAACAAGTGTGATATTTGCTATTTCACTACAATAAAAGTGGAGAGGAAATGTACCTGCTTGTGTATGTTGACGATATTCTGATCACCATGACAAGTCACAGGATTCTACATGTCATAGCTGATATAAATGCCACATTTCCTCTGAAGTCTTTGGGATCATTTGCCTCTTCAAGTTACTTATTTGGCTTGAGCCCACAAGAACTCAATCTGGTCTTCACTTATCCCAGTCCAAAAATGCCTATGATCTTCTCGCCAATGCAAATTTGACTGATGCAAAACCCTGCACAACACATATGACATCCTCAACAACCTTCTCATCAAGTGATGGTGAAGAAGAGTTTGCAGATCCCACACTGTACAGAAGTCTAGTTGGAGGCCTTCAATATTTGACCCTCACCAGGCCGGATATCTCCTTCGCAGTAAATAAGCTCAGTCAATTTCGGAAAACACCATCATAACAACATTTGAAATCATGCAAAAGAGTTCTATGTTATATAAAAGGAACAATTCGACATGGGATTAATTTCTCACCAGCAACAAAAATGGCAATTAAAGCTTTTGTCGATGCTGATTACGTCGGATGCCCAAATAGTCGCAGGTCGACTACAAGTTATGTCTGCTATTTCGAAGGTAATCTTGTAGTCTAGTCCGCTAGGAAGCATAATGTTGTTTCTAGGTCGAGCACGAAATTTGAGTATCGAGCTCTTGCTCAAGCATCTACAGATATTCTGTGGCTTCGATCTCTTCTCAGCCAGCTTCAAATTCCTCTAAAGTCTTCAACAACGGTCATCTGGTGTGACAACCAAGGTGAAGTTTCTTAGCTTCAGGTTCGGTCATCCACGTGAGGACTACACGCATCGAAGTAGACATTCACTTCCTTCGTGATCTAGTTGCTGACAAGACGATTGACATTGCTATGTACCCACCACCAAAAATCTCACTGACCTGTTCACCAAGGTTCAGTCAGAAGCATGCTTCACGGAGCTCAGTCGATTACTAGGTTTGGAAGCCGATGCTCGTTCAGCTCACGGGGGTGAGTGAATCAGCACACTTAGACAACTGACGTGGAACAATATAAACACTTCATTTAACTTACAATCAACTACAACCGATTCTATTATATTTAAATGCAATTTTCTTGAATAAAAAAATTTTGTGATTCTGTAACTGATATTCTAATATGAGGATCAGCGAATGTAAGGATCAAGGTTAATGAGAATCAAATTACTTTATTCAAAAAATCTTCTTAGATCTGTTTTCTCTCTCCTAAATTCTCTCTTGTTATCTCTCTTAAATTTCCACTTGATTTTATTTAATGATTTGTTTTTAGGGAAATGAGTGTGCATATTTTTTTTATTTAAAAAAATCCATCTTCCAATTCCTATTAGAAAAGCACTTTTAAATCCTTTTGAAAAGTCAATTAGTTAGACATCTTCTCTTTGTATATCATTTGGCAAAGAAAAAGTGAAATGATGCTCGTCCAAGATAGATTTGGTCATGGATAACATTGTTTTTTAAAGAAAAATTTCATTAACGCAAATATCCGTCAAAAGTTTTACAAATAATCCGAATAAAGGTCTGTTCTATAAATGCACTGAACAAGTCTAAGATGCAAATAAATAGCAGAAGATAAGAAAAATCGGACCAAAAAAGACGATGTGTTTTGGACCCCTTCAAAAGAGATCTTATACAATTCCTACAGCGCATACAGAACAACGTCAACTCGAACTCGGGCACTATGACCTAAACAGAGAATATACAGTAAACTCTTCTCTCAACAAACTTTTTTTCCACTGATTAAAAATTTCAACTGTCTACCTCTAACTCCAAAACAAAACCCACTAAAACTAAACAAACTGAAAACAAAGCAGCAAAGTTATTGAATCAGTTACTATCTGGGTGCTCATCGCGATCCATCGCCAATCAAAACGAGCCAGAGAAGCCGAAGGAAAGCTCAGACGCATCGTTTTCGAAGGCTCGTCCCGAGAAACGTGGCATCCACACTCTGATCGTCAGGATCAGCAAGCTCGAGATATGGCCAAAGGATCTCGAGCATCAACTCGAGAAAGTTCGAGATCTTGGCACTCCCTGACGTATCTGCAAAATCTACGATGTTGGATCCGCAATCGATCTATACCGGGAAATAAGGGTCGCACTGGACGAATTGAGTTCACATATCTTGGCGACGGATTTCTCCAGAAGCGATGCTTTCTCCCTGGGCTTCTGCAACTAAAACAGAGAAAAAGAAAAAAAAACATCCAAAACGAAAATCACAAACAATAGAAACGGGCCTCCCCCTCCCGATTTTGACCTCGCCTCCGAAGAGTGAGGAGGACGACTAAAGTCACTTGGGGAGGGGGCGGCGGTTAGTCTGAAGACAAAACCCTAGTTTTTAGAGAGAATAAACTGAGAGAGCGTTTTTTTAGGAAGCGTGGCTGGTACCACGAAATATCATAAGAACTCTCACATATGGCGGAGGAAAATCGTGGTTACAAAAATACGAATATAAACCTGAAACCACATAAAATAAGAAGAAACTCAAATGAAACTCAGTAAACAAATGCGCTCTAGGTTGTTGTACGGGATTTTAATTTGCGATCATCGGCTCTAATGGTCTCCTTCGAACAAGGCGGGATCAAACCTAGCCTGGTCGAACTGGAGTTACGATTAATCGCATATTGCGCTAAATTATGCGCCGCGACATTTCATAGACGAAATATATGTGTAATACTAAACTCATTAAACTCCCTTATTTCCCTGAAGATGTGGTGCAAGATCGTCCCAAGGTCTGTCGTAGGAGTCACGCCTTTATCGACCAACTCACCACCCCCAAGCAGTCAGACTGGATCTTTGCTCTACTTGGGCTGACGCCACATACAAGCATTATGCCACGCACTAACACTCCGCTCTCCGCAAGCTGGGGGGAGAACTCCTAAGCCAAGAAAAACGTATGCGAGACGATCACCTCTCCGGTGTGGTCAAAATATTACAACCAACACCAAAGCCTCCACGGTGCCGAGTGACGGTCGCACTATCACTCCGTCTGAGACTCCCTGGCCGTGGCAGCTCTATACTTCTCGAGAAAAATCACCCTCCACTGGACTAGTTGGGTCTGACTCCACGCCAACCTCCCAAATAGTACATTGTTCATATGGTTTCATAACTCTCAAATAATAATAATAAAAAACTTATAAGAACGAACCTCAAAAATGTCCGCCCTTCGAGAATAGTGTCGAAAACGTCTATTTGAGAGCATTTTTTTAAGTTATGGTAACATTGTGACTACACCATGTGTCGTCTTATTTAAAAATACCTATATATATAAAGATTAATAAAGACATTTTTTCATCAACCGAGAACATGAATTATTACCAAACAGGCTCACATTTCAGGTTATTGTACTGCAAATATCTTCAATATAAAAAGCAACAAAAAGGAAAAACTTAAGACGGAGATAACTTATTACAGCGTTATATCATAGCATAGTATCACAAATAATAATGTTGATCAATATAAAGTTGATGTCGAAGTTGAACGTGTAACAAGTTGAGACTGGTCAATGATGATAGAGACAATAGATTTACTATAAGGTTAAAAAGAAAGTCGAAAAGGAATGATGAAAGTGGCCACATTATATGGTATGGTTGTAAAAGCAATATTGATTGTACGCATCGTATAACCCGTGACCAACATCCTCTTTGTTTCTCAATATTTTCTTATCAATCTCTTTTCTTTTCAAATGTTCTGATCCGACTCTACCCAAAAATTCCATAACTGATTTACAACAAATATACAAAAAGATTTAGTGCAAGTCAATAAACTTACAAATATACAATTTTTTTAGTGGAAGTCAATAAACTTAAAAAATAAACAATTTTTTTAGTGGAAGTCAATAAACTTAAAAATAAACAATTTTTTTAGTGGAAGTCAAAAAACTTAAAAAATAAACAAGTTTTTTAGTGGAAGTCAATAAACTTACAAATAGACAATTTTTTTAGTGGAATTCAATATTCTTCCAAATATACAATTCTTTTAGTGGGAGTCAATAAACTTGGGCATTTGAAGTAAAAGTCTTGAGTGAAGTTTGAATTTCAAAATTTATACGTATTTTTTTTCAGTGCAATGCATAAATAATTATTGTTTCCGTTTATCAGTGAAAATATTACGGAACTATTCATTTAGTGGTTTTCATTGATTTAATGTTTGTTTATTCTTATTTTCTTATAAATATCACTTTCATTCACATTATTTCCTAATTTGTTCTTATTATAACTTTTCTAATTTAATTTTAGTGTGTAATATAGATCTAAAAATCCAGTACGAGCTATTATTTTCTCCAATTTTTTTGGTTCTCCTCTTAAATAATTTTGTTATGTAATTTTCATATATAAATTTAGTATATAGGTCGTAAGATTTTATTTATTCTTCACCATTCTTTTAAAATAAGAGAGTGAGACCTCATTCATTAATAAATTGACTCTAACACAACCCTCAATAATCGGAGGAAAAATATTATTCTAAAACAAAAGTTCATCTAAAACGATGACATATTTAGCAAGTCTATCAGCTACTTCATTGTAATTTTTACGATAAAAATCAAATTCACAAACCGGACCGGCTAAGTAGGACTTAAGAATCTCTGAAATTACAATACCCAAATCGGTCATCGAAGGGATTTTGGAAGCAAGAAGGTTGATCACCGTAGCACAATCAGATTGAATGAGGATCTTCTCAAAACCTCTTTTCTTTGTCACTTGGATACCTCGAAGGATAGTCATAACTTTCGCTACTGGAGGGGTTAGGGGTCTATCGAGAGGACTAGAGTAGGCATACACGACGATCCCCAAGTTATTCCGGAAGACACCACCTGAGCCACATTTCATACTATCCGGTGAGAGAACCGCATCCACATACATAGGGATTACACCTTGTAAGGGAGGGTCCATGCACGTGGGAAGGAAGGCTTGGGAGCTTTTTTGGAGTCGTCGGCTGTCGCACTCCGAAATTCGTCTAGGTAGCCGATGGACCAATTTACGAGGTCGACTGTGCTTTCGGTTGGAGCGTTATGAATCATGTTGTTTCGACGATTGCATAGACTCCAAACAACCACCACAAAAAACTCACCATCCTGAGAACAAAGAGTAATATATATATATATATATATATATATATATATATATATGTAATATATATTATATAATATTAGGAAGGAAATCGTGTCTCCATGGAAGCCCTCTTAATAATCTTACACCACTCAAGCGACTTCTACACTTGCCTACTCTCTCTGGACACTTCCAAATAATATGAAAAGTGGACTCTCCCTTTTTTAAACATCGAGAGCACATTGGATCCACCGCAATACCCTCCTTCGCTAGAATTTATTATTCACATTCTCATTTTTCATTTTAGTCCATATTAAACAAATCATATTTTAATATTTATAAATGTATATATTTAATTATATACATAAAAATGAAAATTCACCAAAATATAAATTTAGTGAGATATCGGTCGTATCCTGTAGACTATTTCCACTTTTCTAGAAGTCAATACCTGTACCACGTTTATAATTTTTTAATTGATATATTTATTTGTACAAGGGGGAAAATTACTGGAAAATAGGTCGAATGTCCAAAGACATGGTTTGTATGTGGTAGTATTAAAGTCAAGAACGCATTTAAGTTTATCTACAGTGATTCTGACGGCGGTTTCCAATGCTATTATTTAAATGATTTGATTGCCTTTGGTATTTTTACTCTCCTCTCTTAGTCTGCTTAATTGCACGAATAGTAAGTTTTGTATCCCAAAAAAAGTATAGTACAGAGCAACAATGCAGTTTTTATGATACTTCTTAAATTACGACAGTATAAGTTACAAGATAGACACGAAATTAAGGTGACTTATCATTCATTTGATATTCTTGTCAAATTCGGACAATCTTTTTAAATGACAAGTAACAATCCAATTTGATGAACAGGCTTCCTATACTTGCTCCAAAGCTAAATAGGTGTTTGATGTAATAAAACAGTTCGAGAAAACAAAAAGTTCCAATACCTATTAAAAGTTTAAAACTAAAGTCGGTCTTCTCACAATTAACTTTATTTCGTCTATGTTAGAGGAAGTTTTTCCCTTTTAGAAAAGGAGAATTGCTCTAACCAAGCCACATGAAACGTTGCAATTGTAAAATACCCAAACTTTTGCAAACGTTTAAAAAATACCCAATTAGTCCTACGTGACATATTATTAGGCAATTGCATTTCCATTTTTGCCCTTTTTATTTTAGTTTCCGTGTGTTTTTTTTTTATTTCCAGTCTTTTTATATTAACGAAAATTAACCAAATTTTTAGGGAAATCTTCTTTAATTTTCTTATTTTAAACAGCGAACTCTTTTTTTAGTTAATTCAGGATATTTTTGAATTAGTCAACTAATAAATGCATAAACCATTTTGTTTTTTCTTTAATTTTATTCAGATATATTTCATTAATTGCTGTATTTACCATCGGTTACAAATTACACGCATGAAATACTAGTTAAGTTGCGTTAATTTATATAAACGCACATTTTAATCTTATCTATCCACCTGATTTAATGGGACTCAATTAACGCATATTTACCTTAAATCACGGGATTTCGACATTAATTTTCAACTTTCAGATTTGAAATCTTTATTTAATGGTTTTAATATCTTTTTGATGTAGTCAACTATCTTCTTTAATTTACAATCCATTTAGTTCATTTCTGTCATTAATGGCTATTTTAAACAGACACTGCTTTACGTGTTAATTTGGTTAATTTCTGGTGTACAGCTATGAATTTCCTGTTTTATAGCCTTTATTTTGACAATTTTAATTGATATATTCCATTCTGTTTTTAATATAACTATTGATTCGAATAATTCCAATTAAGATATATTCTTTCCGAATATATTTAGCCTAAAATCTTGTTTGATTTAAAAAATAAAACCTTATCTTTTTCTTTCCTAAAATGATGCCTCAATATTTGGTATCTATTACTAATAAATGAAATTAATATCAATCGAATATAATATTGAGAATTTGAAATTTAAATATTTATTTTGTAATTCACCTATGTTTACTGATTCCCAAAATCTATATGATTTTCGTATTAATTTTGGTTAATTTGTGCCTCTACTGCTAGTATGTTGTACAGTTACGAATATCCTATTTTGACGTAGTTGTTATTGATTATAAACTTAATTGATATTTTCCTTTTTATCTATAATTCATATAGTCAATAATTGAATTTTGAATCAGTCGAATATAATCTTGAATTTTAAAATTTAATTTTTTATTTTTCTACTTAAAATATGGTAACTGATATGGAAAAAAACACTATTTTACGTGTTAATTTTGGTTAATTTGTGGTGTATAGTTATGAATTTCCTGTTTTGTAGCCTTTATTTTGGCAGTTTTAATTGATATAATCTTTATTCCATTCTATTTATAGTTTTAACTATTAATTCGAATAATTACAAATTGATATTAAGATATATTCTTTCCGAATATGTTTAGTCTAAAATCTTTTTTTATTTAAAAAATAAAACCATATCTTTTTATTTCCAAAAATGGTGACCAAATATTCGGTATCTATTACTAATAAATGAAATTTATATCAGTCGAATATAATCTTGAGATTTTGAAATTTAAAAATTTATTTTATAATTCAGTTATGCTTACTGATTCCTAAAATCTATATGATTTTCGTATTAATTTTGGTTAATTTGTGCCTCTGTTAATAACGTGTTGTACAGTAACTATTAATTTTCGTTAATTTCTGTAACGAAAAAGTTCATAATGATTCTAGGGGAAAAGAAAATACATATCTAATTGAAATATTTGAGGGGGAAACAAACTACAAATGTAATTACAATAAAATAAAAATTATATGAACGTTCTTCTTCGTCATACTCTTTTTCTTTTCGTCGGCCGCCGACTTCTTCATCATCTTCTTCTTCTTCTCTCCGGGGGAAGTTTCTTTCATTATTTCGGGTTCTATTGCGTTGGAGCTTTCTCGGTCGCCGTAGTCTTCTTCTCCTCCACCGACTTCTTCTTCGCTGGCTTCTTATCTTCCTTCGAGACCATTGAAATCGTAAATGAGAGAGAGATGAGTGTTTCGGTGGGAATGAGAGAGAGATGAGTGTTGAATGGGGTTAGAGTTTAAGAGATTTGATGGGGTATATAACAACTTTCCAAAACAATTTCTCCCTCCAAAAATTAAAAGTCTTCATTAATTTTTATTAATTTCCAACATATCCGGCTCTTTAATTGGAGAGAGAAATTAAATCTATCTTTATACATAAAATCCGGCAATAATTTATTTAATTTTCGGAAATTAATTTTCAAAAATTACAAAACCGAAAAGGGTATAATAGTCCGATAATTTGCGTTAATTTCTACAACTGGGTATTAACCAAAACTTACAAAAAATTGGGTATTTTGCAAACTCAATACTATAGAAGGATATATAGCTCTTTATCCCTTTAGAAAACATCATGCTCAAATAGCCTGCCCCATAACATTTGACTGAGTATTTCAAAGTTGCTCGCCACTTTAATGACGATCCACTTCGTCGAACAATTAACCGCTCCAACCGTTGCAACTAACCGCTTCAATGACGAAACGTCTCGTCGAGCGATTAGCTGTTCTAATGACAATCTACTTCATCGAGCCACTAGCCGTTCTAATGACGACGTGCCCTGTGACAAGCCCATAGCACCTTGCCTCATCATATGACGAGTTGTCTTATGTTGAGTTTTCCATGTCGACGCACATCGTCAAATGGTGAGCTGTCTAGCCAAATGACAGGCTGCTCCATGGCGATCCGCCTCGCCAAACGACGGGCTACCCCACGGCGATTTGTCTTGCCAAATGACGAGCTACCTCACGGCGATCCGCCTCGCCAAATTATGGGCTACTACATGACGTGGCGATTCACATCGCCAAAAGATGCACTATCCCATTATGACCTGCCTTACAAAACGACGGGCTACCCCATTGCGACCCGACTCGCCAAATGACAAATCTACCCGGATGCCTCATAAGCCCATTATAAATATCTGAGGCCAAAACACAAAAGAGAGACTTTACTCTCGCTAGAAAAAAATCTATACAAAATTTTATCTGTGATCATTTCTTTCACGAAAGACGCCTTTGAGAACAAAACCAAGAACAACGAAAGATCAAATCCACAAAACTCATCAAATATCATACCAAAAATATAAACAATTTATATTCTCGCAACAACGGTGTTCAAGACTCTAGAGATCAATTTTCGTGTTCTTCACTTAATAAAAAAACCTCGCTCGTAACTAATTTCACAGATTCAACGACGCGTCATCGAATCCGCTCTCGCCACTTGTACGTATATGAAAATTCGTATATCCAAATTGACAACTAAAACTTGAATATATAGTCTAGGAATAAATAATTGGATCAAAGAAACTAAACGGAGAAGATAATTATATGGTACTCTCTATGGAAGCACTTTAATATCCTAATTACCGTGAAACTAGTGAAAGAGGAAAATTCCTTCAAGATATATTTGAGGCCATGTGTCTTAATCCAACATAAGATCATGTGTCGAGTGTCTTGAGTGACATTAAGAGAGAATAAAGTGACCAAATAACTCAAACGTTGACGTATCTAAGATAATTGGTGTGATATCAGCCCGGCTTTTTCTTTCATAAGGTCAAGAAGTTCCAACGCGCTAAGAAGTGCAATTCGCAGAGACTGGTTCCGGTTCTTCCTTCACCATTAATAAAAAAGCTTTCCTTTCGAATGCAGGTTCGAAATCGCACAAAATAAAACAGAAACAAGAAGGTTAAAAATAAATAAAATGTCATGTCGCATCAGCATTGTGCCATCCCTTTGTGCACGGAGGAATGCTCACAAACTCATCGAATTCCTTGACATGAATGTCACAGCACTTCCACTAGGAAAAAGAAAATTGTTTTTCAACGTTATTCATTTAAACAATCAAGGAAAAAAATTAAGTAATTTTTTACGGTAAACATACCCCTCGCCGTCGGTCGTGAAAAACAGCCGGGCCCGGATGGTAATTGCAAGCAGCATCGTGGTTATCCTTCTCTTTAAATGTTTGACCACATCCCTTGTTTTTGCATGTTTGAGGCTCGTTTATTCCCACAATCTTCTTTGGTGGAGCTGGAATATTTTTGGGCTCGGGCTCGATAACTACAAGCTTGGGATTTATTTCCTTGGCCTGTGAGCCTGAAGCAAGGAAGCCATGCTAAGAGAGGCCAAAGAAAAAAAAGCTTCGAACTCAAAAGAGAGAGAGTATTGGCAAGCCAAATAATTGCTATAAGGACCGAGTAGAAACTGAAGATAACCATTGATTTGGTTTTATGTTTGCGATCCTGCTAGAACAAGGTTTGACGGAGTTTTTCCATCATCGGACTCAACTGCATATATTAGTCACTAACTTCCCTATCCCTTTCTGGTTCTTAAGTGCTCTAAAATTAAATTATTGTATCATTTTAACCCCTAAAACTAAATGCAATCCATTATGTTTTGGTTTTTTACCCAGTCAAGTCTAAAAGGTCAAAAAGTGGACCAAAGTGGTTATTATTTAAGAAAAGATAAATAAAAAGGCCAAAATCAAATGCTTAGGTTAAAAACGATCCAAACAAAAATGGTCTGAAACAGTTTAAACCGAACCAGACCATTTTAACCGGTTTGGTCCGGTCCGATTTAATCTTTTAAAACCCTTTAGACCAGAAGGTGTACACCCCTGCATAATATAGAAAGAAGATAAAGAGCAAGGGATACAAGATATTATAGCTCAGTGCATCAGAAAAGTCATGGATATATAATTTTCACAATAAAATGTAAATATACAAGGTCTTGAAACGGGAATTACCATGATCGGAGCAGAAAAATCCTTGCCGGCATCGAGAGCAAGAATCTTTTGCCGATGCATTACTTGCAGAAGCAGAAGAAGGAGGAATAATCTTCGGAGTAGCCACTGGCTTTGCTTTCACAGGCTTTTCTGTTGTGTGTTTACCCGTCTTGCAACTATACGACGAACAAACAATTATAAGTAATAGAAAGGAAAGAAGAGAAGAAAAGAAAAAAGTTATACGAACAAGAACGAGTAAGCTTCTAAGATCAGCTCAGCTGTACAATAAGCCTCAGAAACCCGCACAAATCAAACACCAACAGATAGTCTCATATTACATTATTAAGTCAGAAATGAACTTCAAAGACTATTATAGCAAAGCAAGGGCGAAATGAAAATGGAAATAGTTCTTACCCTGGAATCTCTAGAAACAAGCTAAAATCATGACTCTTTTTCTTGCAGCAACTCCATTCTTTCATTCCATCATGAAAAATAGGCTGATATATGTTTCAGTGCGCAAGCAATTCAATTTTCATTGATCTCTATAGAAAATCATACGCTGTAAACGAAGATTTAAAAAAAGAGATAATAACTCACCGTCTAAGACGAAGCAATCGAACCCGCACACAACACGGAAGCCAATCCAGGCCAAATTCAATCATCAGTGAGATAGAAGGAAAATAAAATGGTGCAATGTAAGTCTTAATTATATCACAGAGGCTTGTGGTTTTCTTTAGCTTCGTGAAGAGAAATCTAAGTCTGGAGAGAGAGAGGGAAAAGTACCGAATCGTGGTATTGACAAGAACCTTCGGGATTATCGTCAACGGTGAAAGTAGCGTCGCAGCAAATTCGCTGGCATCGGAATCTGATCGGCTCTTCCATCTTTTCCTTCTGCTATTCCTTCTTTCAAAATAGTTTTATGTTCTTATTTATTTTAGTTTTTTTTTGTTGTTGAAAATTTTCTTATTTTTTTAGTGGCACATAGAAGAATGGATACCTAAAGCGCATGCGAATGAATTTAGTCCATATTCAACTTATTTTATTTTGTTTATTTACTTCAAGGTTTTTTTTCATTTACTTTATAAGGTTTGTAAAATTAAACACTTAGAATTAGAACCACAATTTCTATTTTTATTTTGCTCGATAAAACTACAAAATAATTGTTAGTGCTGATCATTTTTTTCATTAATAATACTTCAGTTTAATTTGTGCATATTAAATCAAAACGGTTTTTTTTTCGATTCCATAAACACATCAATCTATGAGTTAAGATCTATTTGTGCGTGAAGCGAGGTCGATAACAAACAGATATTCGTTTATTACATACTTGTCTCGAGGACACTAAATCCTCTTTGATTGTTCAAAGTTTATAGCATTTCTTATTAAACTTATTTCTCTATATGTCAAGATGAAATTCTTAAGTAATAAAAGAATGGTTTATCGTTTTGAGGTTTATTTGGGTTGCCAAATTTCTCTAATACAAATTAGACAGATTGGCTTTGATGATCGCTTATCCACACAAATAAGCAACTTGGTTCGAGAATTCTGCAATGCTTATTTTTCAAATTTTAGATGTGTAAAGTATTCTATTTCTCACTTGTCGTAGTAATTTAAATACTTTATAATAGTAAGTATAAGCGGGAACCAAATCTGCATCCTACCCTAGGGGTTATATAGTCAGTCAGTAATGGTAATGCAACCAAGTCAATAATTTTCCTTTTAACATTCTATAAATTTAAAGCCTACCATTTTGTTACAAATAGACTCGATGCAAGTGACGATAGTATTATATTAATTAAATTGCCATCGTTATCTAAGTCCGATAGATATCGGGGTTACAGGCTTGTGTTAACTTAAGGCTAGCTTTCTAAGAGTTACTATAACGCTAGAATAAAATAAAATAAAAAAGTACTAGTAACACCGGTTATATATACAGTGAGAGAACTTGGAGCTAAGTTCGAATAAAATTAAATATTTGGATCATTCAGAAGCGGGGTTTGCTATACAAATGTCACCAATTAAATCCGCAGAAACTCCAAGCATGCCGAATAATGGGTTAGTCTCTCCCTCCAATCACAACATCCGGTTGAAAGTATCAACCATGGAAGCTTTCACCTGTATAATACAACAAACGAGCTCCGTTATAAGGTGCTGAAACTTGTGTTTTATGACGTCTTCATGGATAAACGGATGTATAAGAGAGACCTCATTTGGAGGGCTGGGCTCAGAGGGAAACCAGTGCATGAGAACTCCCAAGTTCATAACAGCAGGTATCAATTTAAACAATAGAGGAGTTGTTACCTGCAAATTACATTTTGCTTGCCAATATAAGTATTACGCAAACTTAATAATAATAGCAAAGAGGCTTACGAGGCTAAATGCGGTTGTTCCGAGAAGCAGCAGATACATCTTCCCCTGTAAAATCCAAAATTTAGGAAAACAGACGGGTAAAAGACTTGTGCGATTGCCAAAGTTTTTTTTTTTACCTCGACAAGATGAAGACTCGAAGCCCGGCTTAGAAGCACAAAGGCAAACTCTCCAATCTGAGCGAGTGATATTCCAACCTAAAATAGAGGGTCGGTTAAGAAATGACATTTTTTAAGGGAACAGAGTAAAAAGCTGCGATATCGATCGAGAGCTTTTACAAGGAAGGATGTCCGACTGCTATATCTGAAGGCCTTTGTTATTACAGTCCCGACAGCTGTCTTAACGACTATGACCAATATAACTGAGGCTAGAAGAATATCCACGTGGCTCCAAAGAAAATGCACATGAATGAGCATTCCAATGCTCGATAAGAACAGGGCTGCAAACAGGTTTCGAATTGGCTCCACCTAAAACATAAAGTGAAGAGAGAATCACAAATCTCATTGAGATGCAAAAATACAAGTCTTCACGGGGTTAAAGAGCATGCCTACCTGATCTAAAGTATGTTGTGCAAACTCGGTGGTTGATATCATTACTCCAGCAATAAATGAACCTAGCTCAAGGCTGAGACCCAGCTTATCGCTGCACTGAAAAGGTTAAAGGGGATACGTGTGAGAGAATACAAAGCCAAACGGTCTTATACAAGGAAAAAACATTGCATAACAAAAGTTAGTCGCATCAAGGAATAGTAACACTGTTTTCACTCACCCAAGCAGATAATAAGCAAAATGCCACAGCAGCAAGCTGGTAAAGCTCATTGGTCTGGTTCACAATAAACAATAAGTCAGGAAAAAGCTCAATCTTACATGATGAAAATAACATCTGAAACTTACTGGAGAAGATAGCTGTGTCATCAGTTTCAGAAAGCGGGGAACAAAGGACCAGGACAACAAAGACACGACAACCAGATAGATCGACAGTACCAGCACCCTTGAAGGCAAAGAAGAAAATAATATTCATTATTCGGTAATTCCATATTGGGAAGTTAGGTAAGAGGAGCAAATGTGGGCATAATTAATAAATTACTGGTCTGAAAACTTTGAGAAAATAGAGAGAGCATGTAACAGGCATTGGGAGGGATATGAACTCACAGCTTTCCCATCGAAATCATTCCTTGAACCAGCCCACTATTACCACCCAAAACTGGGAGCAAAGCAAACAATAAACCAACAGCACAATCCTGAAATACTCGGCAGTTGGAAACAAAAGGATGCAAATTGATTGACAAAACCAAGGCTTGAAAACAAAGCCATCAATGTTTGAAGCAAATGATACCTGGAAAATGAGGGTCCCGATTGTAACTTGGCCATGAAGAGAATTGTTGGTGTTCCGTTCTACAAGAAACTTTATCACCTGGAAAATGGAGATTACGAAAATGATAAATCAACTTTGAAACTACGACCTAAAGATGTTATCAAATTGATTTATTATATATTATTTTAGACTCTTACCACAGCGGTTGACGACATCGACAAGAAGGAACCAACAAAAATACCATCAGACAACTTTGCTCCACATACCTGCGAAGTAATAATGCAAGTACTTTCAGTATCTAAAATGTAAGGTTGAGTTTTAGTGAACTTAATTCAAAATATCCAGCATAGATATAATAGGTAATATACCAGGGCAGTAATTCCACACAAGAACATTAATGTCATGATCTGAAGGAGTCCCCCTAGAATTGCCACCGGTCCCACAGCTTTTAACTGCAACAAAGAGCTTCTTTAGATAAAACTCATCTTTCTCATACTCATATATACATGTCACTCAGCACAGTTACTCAATATTTTTCTAGCCAAGTTCAACAAACCTTAGTTAAAGAAAATTCAAGTCCTAAAGCAAAAAGTAGGAAGACAACACCAAATTGTGCAACTGTTTCAACCTGCAAAGTGTAAACGAGGAAGAGCAAGATTAATGATAACTGGGAGGTGATGATAAAGCATCTCTGGGCACATAGAACTCAGAAAAACATAACGAAGAAGTAAAACGTAAACTATGTTACAAGTCACCACATCAACATACCTGAACCATTTCACTGATGAATTTCATGCCCCCTGGTCCAATGATCGAACCAGCAAGAAGATAGCCCACGATAACCTATAAAAAAATGTTAGGATACAACATCATGAATAGTGGTGACCCGTTCTTAGATCACTCGAGCTACGGGGACTAAAATAATTGAGGAGTCTGGAGAAACAAACCGGCTGTCCTAAACAAGAAAACAAAATGCCGCCGATGGCAGCCGAGACTATGACGACCACCAAATCTGAAATTAATCTGTGCAACAAACACATGACAAGGTTGGAATATCAGCAAGTAATGTGCTAATAAACTATGCTATATTTATGCTCCATATAAAAAGATATTAACATGAAAAAATCCTCAAGCCTCTCAGTGAAAACTGCTGTTCTCTAATAGTTGGATCTTGTTTGGTGCCAAAGATAGTAAGAGTTTTCAGATAGGTAACTCTCAAACCAAAAGAGGGTTATAACCAAGGTGCTAATCAGTGACTCAATTTACAATGTAAATTTTCCTATCTTCGGAATTCATAAGCTACCCAGCTGGATAAATAAGATAAAATTACCTCAGGTCTACTTGCAGTATTGGAAATTTGGATTTCTTGTTCGACATCACAAACACGTTGTCCTATAATTGAATAAGTAACGTCAAAAGAAGAAAAACGACACAAGGTGAATAGCTCCTAAAATTCCCTAATCCACTTCTTATAAATGGTGATTATAATGATAAAGGGAAACAAAAGCGTTGTAACTGTTATGCACCTTTTTATCAATCAAGGTTGTTGTGTCATCAGAGTCCTCATTCTCCAAAGAGAACACATCTTGAAGCTGGAAGGCCCTTGTGCCGCTGATAGAAATAGGATCACGAAGTAATGATAAGACCAAAAAAGTTCATCAAACCTACTGCAATGAAATCAAGACGTAGAAGCAAATAACCACAGGTTTAGATAGACCATACTTGGACTCTTGAGAATCATTTTTCTTGCCTCCTCGATCATGAGTGATCTTGGCTACCGTCTCCAAAACTGCCTGCATTTTCGAGATTTTGCGTTATTTTATCTTTTCACAATAGTGATTAAAGATTAAAAGCATAAAGTAAATACATCATTCCTCCAATCCTCTGATAAACATTCTATAAAGGCACAAATACTCAGTGATTAACTCACCGAACCAGTCAGGGGAATAATTAAATTCATTAAAGAATTGGAAGGGTAAGACTAAGATTTGGAATGTCAGATTCGAGATTATATAAGTTAATTTTTTTTTTTTCTGAATTCGGAGCTTGTTTGAGGGAGAAAGAAGTCTCTGGAACTTATCGCAGATCTTGTATTTTTTGAGACCGGTACCTCCAATTTTTTTAATAATAGTTGAAGTTAACTGATTTCAAACTGTTCAATGACCCATTCAACTGAATGAAGACACCATGAGAGAGATCTTTACTCACATACAATATTAGCAAAAGAAAAACAATGTACTCTTCCGAAACGTCTATTGTCTGTTGCACGAATCGACCAGCATTGGAATAGTGCCCACATCAATTTACATGGCTTAGAACTAAAGAGCCATACCATGATACCATAATATTTATCTGAGCAGGTCAAATAAGGCAGGGAAGGATTAACCTACTTGCTGATCAGCTACACTGTTGTTAAAGCTGTTTTCATCGCGACCTGTCAGGTAAGGAAAACACAGCAAATAGATCTCTGTATAAATCTTTCTGCAAGAAACAATTCAAGTGATCGAATTTGTACATAAAAGTAACCGGCGTCAATTTTTTTGATGAGCAAGCTACACAAACTGATGAGATTGGATCTACACAAGTTCTCAGAGAAATACAGAGCAAACAATACAACAAAAAGACTATGAACCGCAAATACTGAAACGCATATCACTTAACCGTGTACCTGAATCTTGCATGATAATGTTTATTCATTCCTGCATTAGCTACGAGTTTTAGAAAATTAAAATCAATTTACTCTTTTAACCGAAAGCTTCTTCTATTAGTGAAATTCCGAAAATTCTATGATTTCGAACTCCACTGATTTACCCTAATCAAAGCCGAGAGTTATAAACTACTTCAAACCACCAAATATTTAAAGTTCTCAGATTTTTTTTTCTCGTAACCAAACAATGCCTACAACGTAAAAAGCCTAACCTTCAGGTTGATCAATATTCTCGGCAAACTCTTTCTCAAGAACTCGATCGAACATTTTGGCGATTGTACCGTCGTTGGACTCCGGCGCAGAGGCGTTGTAGATTTTTCCGTAGAACCTCTCTCGGATCTCCTTATCGGACCTCGCCGCGTCGGAGATCGCCGCGAAGATCAGGAGAGCAAAGAGCCATAGCCAGAGCCCAAGAGCTCCGCTTCGCTTCGCCATTGAGGAAGAGCGATAGTTTTCGGGGTTTCGTAATTCCAAAGCTTTCGAATTTTTTGCGATGCGAATCGAATTGGTATTTCAATTCCACGCGGGGGCGGGCAGAACAGTGAGATATATATTAATTTTCGTTTTGATCTTTCAATTTCTTTTTCTTTTTTTAAGAATGCGTAACGATAGCGTTTGCGTTCTTATGTATTCTTGAAGTGATTACTGATTAGTGCTATTCAATTTTATTGGTCAGCTGATCGTTTTTTTCAATTGATTACAATTTTATTTTATTTTTATTCTATTCTTCTGTTGGCAAATTATTCAATGCTTTATAAATGTAATTTTTATTTAATATTATGGTATTTTTAAAATGTTTTATATTAGGTTTCATTTTTTCTTTTTCTTTTTTGCGGTTAACTATAATGAAAAAAAAGAAGGGTTTTTTATGTATTTGTTTTGGAACTCTTTGACTAATGTCAACTTTAAATTACTTTTCAAAAAAAAATGTAAACTTTAAATCATTTTATTAAGGGTAATATTCACGGCTGAAGAAGAACTCATCTTCATATTTGACACAATAACAATGCAAAAGTTGCTAAAACGAAAAGCTTGTTATGTTAGTATTTATAACGTCATTTTTAAAGCAACATTTATAGTTACTAAGACTACAAAAAGACACTTTTTGTCACTATTATTCAACATGATTAGTTGTTTGTTATGTACTAAATCTCCATTTTCTTTTTCTTGTTTGATTGGTAGTCTTGAGGATCTTCCAATCTTGATCTAATTAATTAAAATACATTTCTTAGAAAGTTTAAAGTTGCTAATATATGACTTTTGACTAAGCCATGCTTCTAGGAGGTATGCATATGAAACTCTTAATTAGTGTAAAGTGTAAACTAAAGATGTATATAAAGTTATATGCGGTTAACACCTTATAAAAGTTTGTTGGTTAATATTAATTTTAAATGTAAAATATATTTTTGAAAACTAGAGAGCCAACTATTATTTCAACAAAGATCATAAGAAAACACAATATTTTTTAAAGATAAAGATCGAGTGAACACATTATCTAACTCATGCAATTTCTCCGGCTATAAACACTATTCATAAAACAAAAATAAATATAAAAATTATAATAATAATCACTTTACTTCCATTGGAATTGTTGATTCGTGCCCTAGACCAAGCTCATATGATTTAAATTAAAACTATTCTTTTTTAAGCGAATGTGATGTATGTAAAGTATCGCAATTTCAACATTTGTTGACAAAATAACATGAACCTTGCGGTAGAATTATCAACGATTTGCCACGTGGAACTCCTGAAATACAAGCATGCTTAAATAAGCACATATGATTCTGATTTTGAGATCTGCTTGCAGCGTGTAACCCACGGCTAATTATTGGCCACTGCTTTCGGCTACTTTCCAGTCATAGATTCTCATCTTTTGTCCGCAAGATATTTGGGCCCAAACCCTAAGCCCTTTTTCGCTTGGATCTCCCAAGGCCCAATATGAAGTTGGGCTTACTTACGACTCTACTATAATCTAAAACTTTTTGTTTATTCCACAAACCTAAGACTATTTGAAAAGTTTATGAACAACAGTTATTTATCTAAAAACAAATACCATACTCTCCAAAGCAACTTGTGACAAGATCTAAAAACACTCCAATAAAAGAAAGCTTGAAGTTGAATCTATAATTAAATAAGCTCTAAAATATAGCATCAAGGATTCAATGTATGACCGTATGTGCCAAATATAAGACGTCGTCAAATTCATTTTATCTTATTTATTTTAAATGACTCAAAATTATCGCCATTCACCAACCTATTGATCCTCCTACCACAAATATGTATTTCCTCTGTTGGAGCCAATATAAATTAAACACAAACAAAATCCAAAAAATGTGTGTATTAGAACACTCTCTCGTGACGTGTCACGATGAAACTCCACCACCCAATTCTGAAGAGCGTGGCGTCCACAAGTCCCAGTACATCACTTTTTTTAACAATCTTGAAACTACATTCATAAGACATACCATCGTTGCTTCAAATGATTAAATAAACACAGAAAACATACATAGATAGAGAGAGAGAGAGAGGGGTATGGGTTCAATGGCTCTAGGGTTAGGGTCGTCGTATGGGAAATATCCATGCATGGATGGTAGTTTTGTGAAGAGAAGAGACAATATTCAAATGGGAAAAAAGAGAGTGGTGTTAGTGAGAGCAGAAAGTGGTGAGACCATAAATCCAGAGATTAGAAAGAGTGAAGCTAAAGTCGTTGACTCTGTTCTCGTCACCGAGCTCGCTAAGCCTCTTACCGCTTATTGCAGGTAATCCCTCGACAAAAATAATACAAATAGTTTTCAAACTAATTGCTTAACAAAATACTTAAAGTTGGTGATAATGTTGCTAGATAAATAAATAAAATGACACCGCAATTAAATTTACAAAAATCGCTCTAAATAATCATAAAATATTAACATTGTTATTTGGGCATTTTTTTTGTTTATTTAGTAAATGAGTAATTAATTTTAATGAGTTACATTTTTAGTTAATATACAGATTTATTTTATTAATAATCAATTTTTACGTTTGACTATATAACAGTTAATATATTTCAAAGTTTTATATTGCTACAGATTTTGATTATTTTGTAAATTCTTTTATTTCAATTGCTTATATAGCTTCAAGCTATTAGCTTGATACATTGTTAACAATTGACAAGTTATAAAAAGGTATTAAAAACAATAATTACTTGACGAGTATTAGATGAAACTTTTAGGCTTAACTGATATAAATAAAATATGTATATGACATTTATGTTTATACTGGTTTTATCTAAACCCAAACAATTGAAATCGAGAAACACAGGAATTCCGGAGCACTGGTCTAATTCCAAAAACTGAATTTGTCCTTTCTAATTAGATGAAGTTGCAGTTACTTTTCAATCGTACTATTATATTATTTTTTATTAAAAAAATTATTCAGTTACCTAGTCGAAAATCATGATTAATTATTATTCAAACAGCATCAGCATTCAATTTAATACTAATCAGCATCATTTAAAATTTCATCAGACGTAATATGTATACAGAAGACATACATATATATATACGTAATCATTTAAAGTACTTTGTGCATGAATTTTCAGGTGCTGGAGATCAGGAACTTTCCCTTTGTGCGACGGCGCTCATGTGAAGCACAACAAAGCCACCGGTGATAATGTGGGCCCACTTCTCCTCAAGAACCAGTAGCTTTCTCTTTCTTTAGTATTGCCCATTTATTTGTCCTGTCCTGTGTGTAACTAATAAGAAGAGAGAAAAAGTATATTTATTATCACAACGAATTTTGCGGACGAGTTATTCTCTGGTTTAAGTTCTCATATGCGCACTCAAATTACATAATTAGCTGTTATCGCTCGTAAGTCAATAGTCAAGAAATATATTTGAAAACTAGAACGCATCATAGGCCATATGTTATATGTTGACTGGTGTTTCATCGTTGTTAGACTAAACTTCTGTTTTCCATTAATGATATTGTATCAGCCACGCGTAAACACCATTAAAGCTCTATTTGCGAGAGTCAAATTATGAAATTGTAGTTTTCTACGAAAACAAATGGAAAATGATCAAAACGTGTTTGAATTGTTGAAAACTGCACTTTGTCATAACCTATGTCCTTAAATTTACGTTTTGCCAGAAATATATTAATGTATGTCACTAATTCTTTTCCAACAGCATTTTAAAAATAAGTAATATAAAGCCCTTTCCACATTGGTACCTGGCATTTATGAAGCCAATATATCTGGAACTTTAAATTACTTGCAAGAACATATACAAAAAATTCTTATTTGAACATCGTAGGTACAAGCAATTCACATCTTAACTATTTTGGTCAACAATTATCTCATATAAAGCACAAGGCAAGACTATGCCCGATCAACTAATACCCTCTATGACTCTGAGAAT
Organism: Urtica urens; assembly: GCA_958296335.1. NCBI lineage: Eukaryota > Viridiplantae > Streptophyta > Magnoliopsida > Rosales > Urticaceae > Urtica > Urtica urens. The sequence continues at coordinate 1,035,627 of OY282530.1, read as the reverse complement.
CCCACGTTGTCCAATTATCAAAAGAAACAAATACGAAAAATAACTAAGCTTTGTCTTTCACACTCGATTCCTTAAAAATATAATTGAAGTTTTCGAGTAACAATAAGAGAGAGAAAATGATAATTAGATTAACAATTGCCATAAATAAACGAGTATGAATTGGTTAAGGAAACGTTTATAAATAGAGTCAAAAGCGTTTCATATAAACAAAACTTAAAAAGCAGAATCAGATTTCGTGCCTAAATATATTCGACTTTCAACGAGACATGCTCTCAAATCCAAGCCCATTGGTTTCGAATTCTCCAATCCAAATCAGTCTGAGATGTTAGATTACAATAACAGGAAGAAGAAAAAAAAAACTTAAAATGCGTTTAAGAATTCAAAAATTCGACGAAATGACCTCAATTTACAAACTCAATTTGGAAAAGTTCAACGTTTCGTAAAATTTTGGTAAATAGTCATTTGGCTCACATGGCTTGTTGTAATATTACTTATACACCATTTGTAATTTCGGCTGAATTTTTTAAATTTGAAAAGTTAATTATCTTCGTTTGAATTCAAAATTTGAATTTTAATGCAGTTTAAAGGCCGATTATATAGTTGGTTCCTATATACATGGGTTTGCGAAATTTATTGTTGATTTATCTTGAGATTATGTATTCATTACGGTTTTTACAGCATATTAGTCATTAAACTCGTTTTTTTAATGAAACCCGATTCTTAATGATACCTAAATATATGATAATTTTTATTTCCACGTTTATGATTTCCAATTTACACTTAAATGGAATTATACCAACGTTAATTGAGTTGCGATTTACAACGTAAATTGATTTTTACACTTACAATGTTTGTTAATTGATATCCAATTTACACTAAAATAGAATTGTTCGGCCGAATTTTTTAAATTTGAATATTAATTATATTCGTTTAAATTCGAAATTTAAATTTTAATGCAGGTTAAAGGCCGATTATTTAGTTTGTTCCTATATACATTGATTTGACTATTTGATTAAAGAGTAAGTAATTAATATTGATTATTTCATTTTTTGTTGCTGAAATTTATTGTTGATCTTGAGATTATGTATTCATTACGTTTATTTTATAGCATATTAATCATTAAACTCGTTTTTTAATGAAACCCGATTCTTGATGATACCTAAATATATGATAATTTTTATTTCCACGTTTATAATTTCCAATTTACATTGAAATGAAATTATACCAACGTTAATTGAGTTGCACTTTACAACGTAAATTAATTTTTACACTGTTAGTGTTTGTAAATTGATATTCAATTTACACTGAAATAGAATTGTACCAATGTAAATTGAGTTGCGTTTTACAACATAAATTGAATTTTACACTGATTAAAAATACGAGTTTGATTTAAAACACAAAGAAGAAGAAGAAGAAGAATAATGTAATTGCTTATTAATTAACAAAACACGATTTTGATTTATTTTACTAGATAAAAATATCAAAATTCCATACATGAATTTGAAATCAAAATCAAAACACAAAAAGAAGAAAAAGAAGAATGAAGAACAAATTTTCTTTTTTCTAAATCCACGAAGGACCATCTGAGATCTTCCAATCCGACTTCAAGCTCGTACGTGGCGTCGATCGTGGATCTGTACGACCGGTTAGAGGACATCCGTCAACACGTAAACTCATAAAAATAATAAGAAAACCACGATTTAAAAGTCAGGATCCAAAAACAAAGAAAATAAATAAACGAGGGATAGAAATATACAAGTTAATCGCCCCAACATTTACGCTGTTGGAGAATCTCAAATTTTTTTGCAGAAGCTTTTTATGATGAACAAAAATGGTGAATTGCGTTTTTATGATTTTCGTTTTTGGGACACATACATGCATCGGTTTTAAAATCACTTACTTGTTTCCTTTGTCGACGTTAAACTTTCTCCCGATTTTTTTTTTACGGTTTCTTCCTTGCGCGGTGATGTTTTGAAAAGGGGAAGAAGATGGACGGTTTTTTGAGATAATCTAATAGAGTGGATTCCCTTTTTCTCTCTCTAAATAAATGAGATTTATTGAATGGATTTAATATAAATCTCGGTTTTGAAGCAGACGTGTAATTAAGTAAATTTAATTTAATTTTTTACTTTGTATTTAATATTCTTCTGGGCGGGAGAAGGTTTTTGGGCTTTTTGAAAATGAAATTTTGGTCGAATTGATTTACTGGAGTTTTACCATAATTTTTCACAACATTGGACAAATTAAATTTAGAAAACTTATATGAAGCTATATTGCACAGTTACCCTTGAGAATTTATATAGAATCAATAAAGTTTGAGTGAATCCAATAAAATATATTATGGATTTTGTTTGGGCAAGTTTTGAAATATAAGCTCAATAAAAACAAGGTAAAGTGAGCATTTATTGTTTTTGTTAAAAAATCATATTTATTTTTTTGCATTTTACATGTGATAGACAAGTGATTATTTTTAATTAATTTAAGACAATTTTTTTAAAAGAAAAAGATGTGTGGATCGGCACCACGAAAATATCATATAAGCTCTTACATATAACGGAGGAAATTTATGGTTACAATATATAAAGATATAAAACTAAAATCACAAGTAATAAATATGAAACTTAAATAAAGACGGGCTCTAATCTACATTGCGGGACCTCAGGTCACAAGCATCTGATGTAATAGTCTCATCCGAATAAGGGGAGACATAACTTAGGCAAGTCGAAAACGAGTTATGGTTAACCTCAAAACGCTAGATTATGCGCGCGACATTACAAAGACGAAAAATATGTCTAATGCTAAATTCTCCAAGCTCCCTCATTTCTCTAAAGATGTGGTGTAAGATCGTTCCAAACTTTGTTGCAGGCATCAAACCCTCCTCAACCATTCTCACCACTCCAAGCAGTCAGACTGGAGCTATGCTCTCATGCCGCCGACAGTAAGCGCTAACACTACGCCACAGAGGACTACATACGCCTCCGCAAGATGGGGGAAAACTTCATAGCCAGGAAAAGCGTATGTGAGGCTATCACCACTCCGGTGTGGTCCCAAACAATACAACCAACACCGAATCCTACATGGTCCTTATTGAGATTTGTGCTCATAAACGACATATTACACATTTAAATACATTTTATATTTTGTTTTTGCCGAAACTTAAATGAAATAAAAATATTCATTCTTATTTAAGAATGTGTTTATGTATGCTTGTTACGCTCTGAAACAGGTATCAACGAAAGAGGTGCTAAATACAGACTTGACAATGTACCCTCTAATGACTAGTTTAAATAGAGAAATTTCATTTTATGGGATCAAAAGTGTTAAAAATATCCACATTACACCCCTCTTTATCAAAATATATCAAAATGAACTTTTGGGTCAAAATCGGACAAAAATACCCCTAAGTTCATATTCTCTATTTTCCCTCTCTTCCCTCTTCCTCTCTTTTCTCTCGGCCAGCTCTACTTTCTTAAAAAAAAATTCAAAAAATCAAACTCAACGTCCCTAAACAATCATACTGAAGTTATCAAGATCCTAAAATGTCGTCAAGCTCGGATAACTTCCTAACTGGTGGTGGAGAGGACCCGAAATCTCAAGAAACCTCTCAAAAGAGAAAATCTCAAAAAAAAGGTAAGATTTGTTGTTTTTTCTTACTTAAATCTATTGCATGTAGTTTAGATAGTGTTTTCGGCTATAAAGTATGTTAAATCGGATTGATTTGGGAAGATTTGAGCTAGTTTAGAGATTTAAGGTTTTCCATAAACGAAGAACATATTGAATGCTTTCGTCCGGATGGTAGATAACGATAGGATACGATAGGCTACGATAGGATACGATGGAATACGATAGGTGGAAGATAGATTACAATAGGCTTCAAATGAGACAATGTTATCGTCTGGACGATAGTGGACGATAGGTTACGATGTTGTGCGATGAAGGACGATAGGTTACGATGCGGACGATAGGTTACGATAGAGGACGATATAGGGCGATAATTTTGAATTTTGCGATACTTTTTTAATGATAAAATTGATTTTTTGATGTTTTGTTGTGTAGGATCACTTGAAATTCCTTGTCGAAGACACATTCTTGGGGAGAATCACGTATGGTGGATCCCGGGTGCTAAAAAATGTGAAGCAGCGCTTCAAAGAGATGAATTTGATCGAGCAACTCCGAGGAACGGTGTTCGACCAATTCTTCAGGACCTCCGACTTGAACTTCGCTCCCGTCCTTGTCCATTCTCTGTTGGAGAGGAAAGTTGAGTTAATCAAAGCCGGTGAGATCCAATTCGGCTTAGGAGGAAAGAGAGTGAGGTTCGGACACCTCGAGTATGCCCTAATCTTGGAGTTAGACTACAGAGACGGTCCAACAAAAGAGGAGAAGGACGCACGCTCCTCCCACAGACTCATTGATGAGTATCTGAATGAGTCAGCCAACATCAAATTTAGCATACTCGTCAACAATTGGACGGTGTGCAAAGCTCCGGATGACGTCTACAAACTCGGTTTGTAATCTTTGTTCTCAGTTATTTGTTCAGACAACCGGGGAACAAAACAATACCTTCGAAGTGGCAACCGATCTTCCAGTGGGTCGAAAATTTCCCCTTCTTCTACACCCTGCCATGGGGGAACATGAGCTGGGGGGAGACGTTTCTATCCCTCTTAGTGGATTTGAAGCGTCACCGAGTGAGCCTCGACGACAAGCTGAAGAAGAAGCCTGAGTCGTCCAAAAAGAGGCAAAGTAGACGCTGACTGGAAATCTTCATGCCTTTCAGTATTGGGTATACGAGGCTATCCCGGAGATTGAATTAAGTGTTAGAAAATTATTTTTAAACTCATTAAAATGATTATTAGGCTTAAGTTTGACTAGTGGGCCACTACATGATTTTGACCTAACTGAACCTAACTCTCTCAAATATAAAAATAGTTTTTGTATCACTAAACCCTAACCCTAAACACAATACTCGGCCACTCTCCCTTCCCCTTGAGTGTTCTTCGCGGAGAGAAACAAAGAGAGTAAGAAAGAAAATTTGTTTTTTTATTCATTGATCCTTCGAGTTTTCTCCTCGTGTTGTGCAATCAAAGAGTCCACCCTCTTGATCTCTAAAATATCTCTGAGAATTATCATTGAATCATTTGTGGTGTTTGTGTGAGATTTTATTTATAGAGCCGGCCATATTGAAGATATTGGGAGACAAGACTCTCGGCCAAATCGTAGCATTCCCATCCGGTGAGAACAAGGCAGGCGAAAGGGCTCCATTTCGGCGACTGGCAAGCGTGAGGTGGGCCTATCTGTTCAGGGGTTGTGAAGACGTGAAGTATACTCATCCGAACGGTGAAGGGAAGGCGCAAGGCTGGTCCACCCGACCGGCGAGAGGGAGGCCCACGGCTGATTCCATTCCGGTGAGAAATGAGGCACACCTGCAGCCCATTCCGTCGAAGGCTTGGGTGTGGGTGCGGGTGCAGAACATTCCGGCGAGGCGAAGCGAGACGCAAGTCAGTCTTCCGGCGAGGCACACAAACGCAATTCGCATGTCTCATTCCGGCGAGGGGAAGTGCACGCGTGGGCTCATTTCGGCAAGGCTAGGAGTCGCGTTAGACCCATTACGGCGAGGATTTGGTGTGCATTTCGACGAGACATTCCAATGATAGCTAGCCACACACGAGATTATTTACAATCTCACGTGTAAGTGTTCTCTAACGAATTGAATCAACGGAATATAATTTGATATAGGTTGCTAGGTTGATTGTTCAATTCGTTGCTTAACATGTTTATCATTTTTTATTGACATGTTAGATATTTTTAATACCATAGTTATTCGAATATGCTAATGAGTTTTAACATGTTAGGTTTTATTACGTGTTTCGGCCATATATAGATATGTCACGTAGTATAATGGGTTAATTGTTAACTAATTTCCAACAGTCTCGAGTAAGGCCGTATCAACATTAATTGAAAGGTTCTTGTCACTTAGAGGGGTCCATCTAAGGGTCGTAGTCACCCTCGTAATTATTTGTATCTCCCCAGCGGTAGCAGCTCTATACTATTCGAGAAAGTTTAATGTCCACTGAACTAACTGAGTCTGACTCCACGCTGGCCTCCCGGATGAGACATTGTTCATGTGTTTTCATAGCTCCCAAATGATTGATAAATAAAGTTCATGGAAACGAACCTCAAAAATGTATATTGCTCTGAAAATGTTATCAAAGACGTCTCCCTCTCATAAATGTGGAAGAATGTGAACGAATCAGCTTACTTTCATACTCTCATACTCCCCATGCATCCCCAAATCGTGTGGAAAACTGTCTCTCTCGCCCCTTGACAGACAGAGCAACTTTCGTGTGAGGTGATCCTACTCGTGGTTAACACTGCTCTAATCGGTATCAGACTTATGCAAATTCGTTAACAGAAGAGTTTCACTTTAGGTAGAACTCTCACGTGTTAGAAATTTTTTCACCAACTCTCTATCACAGTCATATCAGAAGAACTGATTTCAGGAGTACTGGATCTCTCGATCGCAACTCGGTAGCCGCTCTTGATTGAGTAATTTCCGTCTTCTGTGAAGTGTTAATGACGCATGTCCGAAACATCCTCCCCTCCACTCAAAATACTCAAGATAACCGAATCGTTTGCCTCCCCGAACATCAAAATAATAAAATTAACGTCTCAACTACCGTTTAATAGCAAGAATTAAAACATGTTAGCGTCTGACTATGAAAGAAATCACATCGATAGCCTTTTTTTAAAAGGTCAACTTGTTAAAGTGGCGTAATAAAAATGTCAAAATTTCATTTAAAACAAAACAAATATGAGATCACTCGATAGCTGCAGTTCAATTTCCATTTCGGGAATACTTTTAGTTTTATCTTGATCATGTAGCTCACACACATAGCTGATTATTAGTCGCTTATCGGAAATTTCTAAAAATATGTGTAGAGATATATTTTTGTAAGTTTTATTACAGAATATATGTGCTGCAATTCAATTTTGTCTTTTAACACATATATTTCGTAATAAAACTTCAACACACGTAGAAACAGAATATATATCTACTATAACACATATTTTCCAAAATTACCCTCCTTATTTTCAAATGATCGTTACTTTCCCAAGGAAAATAAATTATAAATTATAGAACTGCACGAACTGCATACTTCGCCAGTTCGTATCTGACATAATTTCCTCTGGATTACATATCCCATTCTTGTTGAATGACGCATAAACAGCAGGCAAATTAAAGGCAAAAAATTAAATTCTGGACCTACAAAAGAAATGGTCGCTGCGTCTCACATTCAAAGTAGTACTGTCCATACACACGTGTACGCCTTTAGATGCAGATGTCCACATGCGATAAAATGGTGTTGGACGTAGATTATTGCAACTCCCGCAACATACAAAAGAAACCAGTTTGTCGGCAAATGCTACTAGAATAGTATCGTAGTCCTTGGAACTCAAAGAACCACTGAATTTGCAAAATGTTATTTTACTACCATTGTCAAAATCATACTTATCATAAACACGACTCCCTATATAGTTACGAAGCCTCACGATTTAAAAAAAATTATTAGAATATTTGAGAGATATTGTAAGTTTGTAATCAATTTTTTAAAAAAGAATCTTTAACACACGCACGCAGGTACAAATATTTGACCAAAATTATAAATATGAAGATAAATATTTTAAATGATAGTGGGGCTTAATTTTGGTTCAATGTTCTAATCTTACGAAAATTGAGGCTTGGTGTTTTTGATGGTCAATTTAGCTATAAAAAGATGAAAACATGTTCTGTTTATATCACCGTGAATCGCAGCCACAAGATTTCTAATATTATTATTTTCTTAGTTGAAGAAAATCAACCTTGATTGATGTTTAATTTGGAACTCTGTTATGGTTGGAGAATACGAAGGAGAGGTGGTTTAAATGTGGCTCAGCAAAATCATAACCATTATAACACAAAAAATGGAGTAATTTGAATATTGTGTCATTTAGTGATATAGCTGTTTAAAAATAGTGATATTCCAAAATGATTAACGTTTAATAATTTTTTGTTAAATGATTCTGTTAAAGTTTAACGTTAATTTTAGTACGAATTTGTCCAAAATTTTCAAAAGTTCTCAAAATAAAAAGGGTAAAACTGTAAAATTATCATGTTAATTATGCATGTCACGTAAACAACAAGACCATTGACCAAAATTAACCAAAACGTTAATCATTTTGAAATAAACACATCAAATGTTGGCCATTTTATCAATTTTTTTGTTATATATTTGACATTGTTGTTGACAAAATCTAGGAAGCTGAAAAAATTGTTATTTATGACGTATAAAAATGTATTAGAGGCTTGTCTCGTGTTTTAATCTTTTTTATAACATGTTAAGGAATATGCCTACCACAATAATAGAATTTTGAGTCATACTTCGGTTATTTAGGTCATAATTTGGTTACTTTGGGGGCATAATTCGGTCATTTTTACCATGGCGATGAATCAAACTCCAACGATGAATCAAACTCCAACAACTCAATGACGTGGAACTCATCCTAACTTGTTGGAAGGAAGGAAGGAAAGTATTCCGCTTGAACGAAAATTTCTCTTCTGCGGAATTGTTCCTTCAGCTTATCGTGGGTGCGGAATCCGTTGTCGAGCGGAAGAGAAATTTTTTACGGAAATCCTTCCTTCCGTTCTTCCGTGTAGCGTTTTAAAAATAAAGAAAAAATTAATTAAATGATATAGTTGAAGGAGTTAAATTTGAAACTAAAGTATTGTTATGAAATGTAATCATTAATCGATTAGTAATCGAATATTTAATAGAAAATCATAAAATTGAAACATTACACATTTTACATTCTAGTGTTCATTGCGAGAGTACGAGAACGATCCTGAAATATTTTTTGATGAGATGATTCCCGAGACATAATAAAATTGAAGAACTTTTAAAGAGAATTAATAAATTTAAAAGAATTTGTAGAGAGATTATATAGAGAAATTGTAGTAGAAATTTGGATGACTTGTGAGATTGGTTTGTATTTATAGAAAATTCAGATGGGTTTAAAGTATAATAACACACAAGTTTATCATCCATTAGATTGAAAAACGGTCAAAATATCAACCTCCAAGATTCTGCTATGTCACCAACGAATAGTTTTTTTCTTCCAACGGTATTAATTTCTTTCGGCCCCACCGCATGCATTTCTTTCGTCCGCACTCTGCAACGGAAGACTTCATTCTGCATACCACGTGGCACAATCCGCAAAAATTTGGTTGTCGCGTGTTAGCGGGAAGAAGCTTCCTTCCGTTCTTTCGTGGTCCGTGAAGCCAGGGTGACGTGGATCAATAACAACACTTCACTTAAGTTGTAATTAGCTATAATAGAGTCCACAATATTTATGTCTAATTTCGGACACAATAACATCAATCTTGTACAACAACCAAAACGAGTCAATGATCAAGTTAATGAAAAATCAATTACCACATACTTGAAACCTTCTCGGATCTAAATTTCTCTCTCCTCAATCTCCATTATCACCATCTCCAAATCTTCTATATAATAAGTTAATTCAATGTCATACTTCAACTTCTTACTTTTAGGATATAACTCGGCTAGTTTTGAGCTGTATCTCGGGGCTCTCAATCTAGCTGGTGTTGGAATTTTGCTAACAATTAACCTAATTAATTATGAAACATATGTACATATGGCGGAAATTCATAATTCAATTTAATATGTTAAAAACACTTTTCAAAACATATTCAATAATCATGTCATTAAATCTAATCTAGCATGTCAATAAATTTATAAACATGTTAATAAATTTATTCAAACATACAAACGAATGATCTAAACATACTAACAATCCTACAATAATTATTGTATTCAGATCCAATTTGTTTCAAGGAGACTTACAGAGGGTTCGGATCTGCAAGTTTTTGCCTCGGGGTGTGCCTCCAAATCCACGGCCGAAACTCCTTCCTAGCGCATCTATGATGTCACGAAATCCGTCCTCGGTACGTTGCTCCAAAAAGTGGCCGATCCTATTGAACAATTATCACTCAAACAACCACAAGTTGAATAAATGATAATTCTCTAGGAGTTTTTAGGAGATAAAGAGGGTGGCCTCTTTTATGGGAACAAGGGGAGAATGAATAAACAAAGGGTTAAGTAAGAAATTAAATTGCACTCTCTCTTTTCTCTTTGGAATTTTAGGCCGTGTATGTTCTCTTTGGGGAGGAGAAAATCATCGGCCAAACAGGGTATGAGGAGAGGAAAATGAGCATGTGTAATTAGGTCAAGAGAGAGGAGAGAAAGCCTTCATTTTATTTCAGCGAGAATGAGTTTAAGTTAGATAAAAAACAATTAATGGCCCATTAATCAAACTTAAGCCCAATAATTCATTTAAACAATTTTCCACCTCAGTTATACCCTAAAAGTGGCCGACCATATTGTCTATATTATCTCCCAAATTTATTTGATTTATTTCTAAAATAATACATAATTAATTTAGAACGTCTCATTTATTTAATGACATTTCATTAAATCTTTTCATATTATTCAAACAAGTACGAAACGAAAAAGTATTTATTTTTATCTTTTATTTATTTGAATCAACAAATTATATTATTATCAATATAATAACATAATACGACTACCTAAATAAATGTAATAATACATAACCAATTATTTATTTAATTACGTAGAAAATAATTTTTTTAGCGTAAATCACAATTTACTTTGAATGAAAAAATCAATCAGTACTTGTTTACCAAAATCTCGTCCGAGAGTCTATCATTGAGACGTTATGGACCCACATGAACGATGCTTTAGAACAAAGATCGCACACAAAAGTTCACAAACTTTTCCCGACTTTTAATTCTTAATATTGGTGGATTCCACTAAAGGACCAATATTGACCATCTCTAAGTTTATATGCGTTTATATTTCCGTTTGGTGTGACAAAACTATTATTCACACGGTCCACGGTGTATTTTACGATATTACTGTATGTGTGTATCATTAACTCAAAGGAATGTAAAATTACCGTTTTACCCTTTAGTTATTATTTCACCAAGTTTTCGGTTATTTGTGAACGAGAAAAACATAAAGTGAGATGTCTCAACATGTCACATGTTTTATTTCAAAGAATTTTTTATTCGATGAATAGTAGGCCTGATTTATTCGCTCACACTCTCATCACAGAGCATGATGTGATATTAATGTCTTAGCATTGTTTCAACACAAATTTCTTATCTATGAATCATATATTTCAACGAAACAATATTATGACACCAATTGTCGGGTTAATGAAACTTCACTTAGCCATTACCCATTGACTAATGAAATGTCATAAATTGTTATAAGAAGATATGTATTCACTTCAGGATTTAGGTAATTACCAAAATACCCCTCGAACTTCAAAATTTCATTGGTATTGTTCAATATCTTCATTAAGATATCAAGAATAAATTACAGAGTCATAAATCTCCATATCACAAGATAATAGATCGTTTAATTTATTATAACAATCATTACTAAGATTTGATTGATCAATCGATCTTTAGATTGCAAACTGTTATTTAAAATAAACATAAGAAAGTATGTTGCAAGTCTGTACTTAGCATTTATTTTGTTGATGACAGTTTCAAAGCATAAACATTCACGCATAAACACAATCTTAAATAAGAATGGATATTCAATTTTTTATTTAAATTAAAAACATAACAATTACAAAAATATTTTATATCAAAAATCTTGTTTGTGGGCATAAATGCCAACAACCGGTTCATGTATTTTGTGCAGTCAAAAGACCATATAACATTCTTATTATTGACAAAGTTTTAGATAAACCAACTCCATTTATTCCTAAGTTTTTTTTTTACTGACAGAGGTCATAATAACTGTTTAAAACTTGAGTCATTTGAGAATGTGTAACCCTTCTTCATATAAAAAAAGTGTAATTTTAGTATACACACATTTAAATTAAATTAAAGTCAATTTGGATATACTTAACGTTTTATAAATAAATCGTAAATAACAAAAGTAATTCGTTCACATACGAAAATGCTAAAAAAATGTTAAAAATTAAGAAAAATATTAAGGATAAACTAAACCAAAAACTAACTGTAAACAAACGTAAATAAATGAAAGTGACTATTTACGACTTGTTTATAAAACGTTGGATATATCTAATTTGTCAATGTTTAAATAGCTCTAAAACCAATTTTTTGTTAGAATTTGCCATTTATAGAAGTAAAATCGGGCTGAATTCCAACTATATATATATATTATTTAAAAGACTCAACTAGGAGCACGGCAGGAAAGAGAAACAAAAATTCTCTAATATACCCTTAAAAGATAATCTGAGTTCATATACTTTATCTGTTCTCTCTTTCTCTCCCGATTTTTTATTTTTAATTAATCTCTCCTGATTTGTTTGAATCGTATCTATACTACCTTCCTCGTTTATATTGGTGCTCATACCTTTAATCACCTTTGTCATCTCCACCAACTCCGGTCACTCATCCCGCCTCCGAAAAAGGTAGGAAAACCACCTCCGTCGTCCGAAGAAATTTAAATAATAAATTTTAAATATTAAACTCGTTATCTCCCAAATATTTCCCATCTATGTATGTGCTCATACCATTAATCATATTCATCATCTCTACCGGCTCCGGTCATCCTTCCCACTTCCGAAAAGACACGACAACCACTTCCGTAGATCGTAGAAAAATCAAATTTTAAATTTTAAATATTAAACTCAAATATTATCTTTAACATGTTCCTCATTATCACCAACTAACATTTTTTTCCATTTTTTCGGCCATCTCACCACTCTGCAACTCACTGTTCTTCGTTTTTTGCATTTTTCCCCCTTTCCGGAAAAAAAAACCTCAGGTAGTCACGAAATTTTAAATTTCATGACAACCTTGACTCAAAATATATCAACGTTTTTGTGACAATATTGTCACAAAATTTTTTATTTTGTGAAAACATCTACACGGTTTTGTGATTACTTAGTCACAAAAATTTGGGTTTTGTAACAAAAAATTATCACAAAATTGTCATGAAACTCGTATTTTTTAGTCACGAAAGCGATAAATTTAGTGACAACGTTATCACGAATTTTTTTTTTCCTTTCATCAATTCTCATAAGATCAACTTGGTTAAAAGTTTATAGATGTGGTCAACCTCGTATTAGAGGTTTTGTTGGATTAATATTTTTTTAAAAAGTTATCATATATTTATGTGCCTCTACTAATCATGTAAAAAAACAATGTAAAAGATCCGATCGTAGAATATTAGTATACTATAGTGCACAAAAACTTAACTTATAAATTATAATTTTAATTAGTATTATATTCAATTTGGTATGTTAATATACTAGTCACGTGCATATAACTAACAAATAATCATATGACATATTAAATATCAAATTATAGTTACGGTACTTAAAAGTGTAACTCACAAACTCGGGAGCTTGTTGAATGGACAAACATAACCCACAACTAAAGATTCCTAATTTGTTATAGTAGATATAAGAAGTACTTTTGTTTTCGTGACAACATTTTGTGTATTTCGTGACAACTTTGTCACGAAATTTTTGGTTTTGTGACCAAATAGTTGTCACAAAATTAAGACAATTTTGTCATGAAACTCGTATTTTCTAGTCACAAAAACGATAAATTTAGTTACAACTTTGTCAAGAATTTTTTTTTCTTTCATCCATTCTCATGAGATCGACTTAGTTGGAGTTTATAGACGTGGTCCAACCTCATACACGATCTTTTGTTGGATTAAATTTTTAAAAAAAATTATCACGTATTTATATGTGCCTCTACTAATCATGTAAACGAACAATGTAAAAGATCCGGTCATAGCATATTAGTATACTACTATGCACACAATTTTAACTTTTAAATTATAATTTTAATTAGTATTATATTCAATTTCGTATGTTAATATACTACTCACGTGCATATAACTAACTAATAATCATAATATGACATATTAAATATCAAATTATAGTTAAGGTACTTGAAAGTGTAACGCACAAACTCGGGAGCTTGTTGAACGGACAAGCTTGACCAACAACTGAAGGATCTTAATTGGTTATAGTAGATATAAGAAGTACTTTTGATTTCGTGACAACATTTAGTCTATTTCTTGACAACTTAGTCGCGAAATATTTGGTTTTGTGACCAAATAATTGTCACAAAATTAAGAATTTCGTGACAAATTGAAACTCGTATCTTCTAGTTACGAAAACGATAAATTTAGTGACAACTTTGTCACGAATTTTATTTTTCTTTCATCCATTCTCATGAGATCGACTTGGTTGAAGTTTATATACGTGGTCCAACCTTATACACGATCTTATTTTGGATTAAATTTGTTTAAAAAAAATAATCATGTACTTATATGTGCCCCTACTAATCATATAGACTAACAATGTAAGAGATCTAGTCATACAATACTAGTATACTACTTTGCGCACGAACTAAACTTTTAAATTATAATTTTAATTAGTATTATATTCAATTTGATATGTTAATATATTACTCACGTGCATATAACTCGGGAGCTTGTTGAACGGACAAGCTTGACCAACAACTGAAGGATCTTAATTGGTTATAGTAGATATAAGAAGTACTTTTGATTTCGTGACAACATTTAGTCTATTTCTTGACAACTTAGTCGCGAATTATTGGTTTTGTGACCAAATAATTGTCACAAAATTAAGAATTTCGTGACAAATTGAAACTCGTATCTTCTAGTTACGAAAACGATAAATTTAGTGACAACTTTGTCACGAATTTTATTTTTCTTTCATCCATTCTCATGAGATCGACTTGGTTGAAGTTTATATACGTGGTCCAACCTTATACACGATCTTATTTTGGATTAAATTTGTTTAAAAAAAATAATCATGTACTTATATGTGCCCCTACTAATCATATAGACTAACAATGTAAGAGATCTAGTCATACAATACTAGTATACTACTATGCGCACGAACTAAACTTTTAAATTATAATTTTAATTAGTATTATATTCAATTTGATATGTTAATATATTACTCACGTGCATA
This sequence comes from Urtica urens, assembly GCA_958296335.1. Taxonomy (NCBI): domain Eukaryota; kingdom Viridiplantae; phylum Streptophyta; class Magnoliopsida; order Rosales; family Urticaceae; genus Urtica; species Urtica urens. The sequence continues at coordinate 1,020,549 of OY282530.1, read as the reverse complement.
TAACTCGGGAGCTTGTTGAACGGACAAGCTTGATCAACAACTTAAGGATCCTAATTGGTTATGGTAGATATAAGAAGTACTTTTGATTTCGTGACAACATTTAGTCTATTTATTGACAACTTAATCACGAAATTTTTGGTTTTGTGACCAAATAATTGTCGCGAAATTAAAAATTTAATGACAAATTTGGACTCTTTTTCTGGTCACAAAAACGATAAATTTAGTGACAACTTTGTCACGAATTTTATTTTTCTTTCATCCATTCTCGTGAGATCGACTTGGTTGGAATTTATATATGTGGTCCAACCGCATACACGATCTTTTGTTGGATTAATATTTATAAAAAAATCATGTACTTTTATGTGCCCCTACTAATCATGTAGACTAAAAATGTAAGAGATCTATTCATATGATATTAGTATACTACTATGCGCACGAGCTAAACTTTTGAATTTTAATTTTAATTAGTATTATATTCAATTTGATATGTTAATATACTATTCACGTGCATAATGTGAAACCCCAAAATTTTAATGTACCTTAAATTAAGAGTTGACCTATATTTTTCTTAATAATCATTTTATATGCAGACCAATATCAATACGTTATGCTTTCTAAAGTTATTAAAAGAGAATTTGTATTCATGAAATAAATTCTTATATCGAATTAGTGTGTACATATATATATATATATATATATATATTCTACATCTGCATACACGCTAAGCACTTATTTTAGTTTTTAATTGTTCAATGAACTATTTTTATATATATACACGTGTATGTAATTAATAATAGTAAATAAGGTTTGTCACTATAGTTTAGGAAGGAAGAAAAAAAATGTAATATGTAATCTGTTATAATTTATTTTTCTTTTTACCCATAGTGCATTTTTTGTGCATTATATATATGTTTATAAATAGAGGTGTACATGAAAGAATATATTTGGATGATGAAGTAACAAAGAACGTGATATTGGAAATCCGAGAGCGACATCATAGTGAATTTCGTGAAGACCGCACCTCTCGTTCTCACTAATGATGGTGGGGGAATTATCGGGCCTCGTGAGTGGTGTAATAACATGGACATGCGCTTCAAAGTATTACAAGTTCAAGAACCCCTAAAATTGTCTCTGACACAATTACAAGTTCAAAGGGGAGCACTTGACTATTATCTAAGAAAGATCGCGGACTATCCTGAAGGTAGCTGGGAGTTCATGAAAGTTGGGATCATACGAAATTTCACCGCCAAAGGTTGGTGCGCAAAACTGGAAAGAAGACATCATTGTCGACTTTGGATTACATGGAAAATGGAGGATGGGGAGACCGTGAGGCAATACTACAATCGCTTCACTGACATGTATTATAGTACACCTTTTTGTGTCGAGGATGATGAGGCGATTAATGTTTACTGGGACGGACTCTCAGAATTACACAAGTAACAAGGGGCATATTGTACGTTTGAACTTGCACCTGGAATAACATATGAAGAATTTATGAGATTCATAAAGCATTATACGGATCTTGCTGACAAGAAAGACTTTACCTCGGAGGGAGACACCAACATGTCAGAATCAGAGGAAGATCCTTCCGAAGATGATCCAGAAGAAGACTAGATTCCATATTAGTTCCTTCTATTGCTCTTTATGATTTTTTTTAGGTTGTTCAACCTTGTTTTCTTTCATCTTCAAATATTTTTCCAAGATTTCTTAAACATGGTTTTTGAGTAAAATATCATTATGGGTATAAGAAATTCAACTTTTATTTAGAGTTTTTCACATTCTTGTCCAATGACTAGGTGGTCTATATTGATTAAAGTATGTATAGAAATACATGAATCCATGCTCTAGCTTGGTAGTATAATCTTCATATCTAAGATAGAAAACGTTCAAGGTGCTCGTGGACAAGTTATATTGAAAGGACAAGAAGTCGGGAGAGATGCAAAGACAATGTCTCCGACAGTCCTAAGCAATATGTCCCTCATGTTGCTCCATTTCATAAACAACAAGGAGGAGAACATCCTCGTGTCTCGGCACCACTTTTTTAGTTGGATGACCAACCTAGCCTAGTAATACTACTTCACTCATCATGGTGATTATGATTTCATGCTTATGCCTTTTAGACTTACCACCCGATCTTCATTCATGGATATGATGAACATGGTCTTTAGATACGTCTTAGATAAATTTTTCATTGTTTTTATCTATGATATTACATTTACTCTAAGAATGTTGAGGATAAAGAGATTCATTTACGAGTTGCACTTCAGATTCTACAACAACATCAACTATATGCTAAGTTCTCAAAATGTGAATTTTGGTTGAATAAAGTGCATTTTCTTGGACACATCGTTTCTAAAGATTAGATCTATGTCGATTGCATTTTCTTGGACACGTCGTTTCTAAAGATTGGATCTCTGTCGATCCTTCCAAGATAGAATCTGTGAATGATTGGAAGCCACCTTGAAGTGTGACTGAGATTAGAAGTTTTCTCGGTTTAGCTGGCTAATATAGAAGATTTGTAGAATGATTTTCTACATTATCCGCTCCACTTACCGCCCTCACAAAGAAAGATAAGAAATACGAGTGGACCGAGAAGTGTGAAGAAAGTTTTCGTGAGTTGAAAAGAAGACTTACCACCGCACTAATCCTTATAGTTCCTGAACCTGGAGAACCCTTGTTATCTACAGTGATGCATCAAAGACAGGTCTTGGTGTTGTTTTGATGCAAAACGGCAAAGTAGTGGCCTACGCGTCGCGACAACTTAAAAACCACGAGAGGAATTATCCTACTCACGATTTGGAGTTAGCCGCAGTGGTGTTTGCCCTTAAATTTGGAGACATTATCTATATGTAGTTCGGTGTGAAATATTTACATATCATAAGAGCCTAAAGTACATATTCACACAGAAGGAGTTGAATACGAGGCAACGAAGATGGTTGGAATTAGTTGAGGATTATGATTGTGGTATCCATTACCATCCAAGTAAGGCAAATGTGGTAGCAGATGCGCTAAGTCGTAAAGATGATGTTAGTGTTGGAATAGGTCTACGGTTAAGAAAAATTTATCATTAACACATTAATGGCGGAATCTAAAAATTTATTTCACTAGTAAAACTAGTTTTACTAACCTAAACAAAGTGCATATACATGTTATAATTAAAACTTGAATATCAACCTTTCTTGAACCTTGATTTGAATGAATCTTGAGAAAGGTTGATCTTTTCTTATAACACGATTCCTTTAAGCCTAAACGTGAACTCGAAAAACCTAAGATTTCTATTACAAGAGTCTATAGAGGTTTAGAAGGACTTGTGTGAGGGAACAATTAAACAAATAGCTCAAGAACAAGTGTATGCGCTAGAGAGCTAATTAAGCCTAAGTCAAATGAGGACTTAGGTGCCAAAATGAAAGAAGTATTTTCTAGAGAGAGAGAGAGAGGGGTCGGCCAAAATTGAGAGCACTAGAGCAAGAAAGCTTATTTTCACATCTCTATGTGAGACTCTATTTATAGGAGAAGAAAAATCAAGAAATGGTAATTACCCTTTCCTATTATGCATTCATGACACAATATTTGATTTTCTCTCCTCTTCCTCTATGTATATGGCCGCCATTCTATGCCATAAGTGATGGAAATTTGTTTCCTCACTTAGCACATTTGTTTCTTTCTCAAAGAAATTTATTTCCTCTTTTACTTTTAGGTAATTATATTTATAATTAAAGGCAAAAGAATTTCTTGAAATAATTTCCTTCTCTCTATGATGCTTGGCCAAAATTCTACCCAGGGGGAGCTTCTAGATGCTTCCTTATTTATTTTAAGACAATTCTTAAAATACCCGTTGTAAAATTATTATTGCACAAGTAATGAAATTAATTTCATAATGCCTCAAACGACTTCTTGGCTTTAGAAACTAATTTATATTTCCATCATATGAAAATATTCAAAATTTTATTTAGACTTTCACATCTTTTTATGTCCATGTGGACAAAAAAACCCTTTAGAGATTTTCCCAGAAAAAGTCTAGTTCAACATTTGAACTTATTTTGACTTAGCTTCCAGTTTAACAATCCTACTCTAATGACATGTAATAGTGACTTTATGGATCCAAATGAACAAACCTTGAGTATCTACTCGGACTCAAAAGTTCACAAACTTTTTCCGAATATTAGCTAATTGTCAACTGACTCCACTAAAGAGTTGACACTGAGAATCTCTCGATTCAAATGAATTTATTTTCTACTTAAATTCAACTTTATTATATTCAGTGGATCTATTGAATGTTATGTATGTTTACCCTTCATGAATATCATCAACTAGATGTGATTTATAAAATTACCATTTTACCCTTCTAGTTGTTATTTTCTCAACTCTTTTAGTACTTATGAATAAGGTAGAAACAATGTATTTACGAGGAGCTAACAAGTCACATTATTTCATCCAAATAAAGTCGCTACTTAATTTTGGATACTGCGCAGTTTATTTATTCACAATCCAAGTAATAAAGTATAAGGTGATATATATTGCATCTCAGCAATCGTGTACATGAATTCCATATCTATGAGAACTTCACAAAGTTGGTTCATATCATCTTCATAACTTAATATCTCACCAATTGGCCTAGTCTAGATCACGTAATGGATCTAGAATTTGACTTTCTCAAATGAGAGTATTAATGCTATGAAATGACATGTCTCATTTCAGGATTTAGGTAAGCATGATGCAATTCATACATAATGACCTTGAGACAGAAGAGGTTAAATGGTTTGTTCTTCCATTGTCTCTAAAGGTGCACTGGTCAATTCAGTATCTTCGAAAAATACACTGGAAGAACTATAAAGTTCCTAACTAATAATCATAATATGAAATATTATATATCAAATTATAGTTAAGCTACTTGAAAGTGTAGCTCACAAACTCGGGAGCTTGTTGAACTTGTTGAACGGACAAGTTTGACCAACAACTTAAGAATCCTAATTGGTTATGGTAGATATAAGAAGTACTTTTGATTTCATGATAATATTTAGTCTATTTCGTGACAACTTAATCGCAAAAATTTTGGTTTCTTGACCAAATAGTTGTAACGAAATCAACATTTTTGTGACAACTTTGTCACGAAACTCGTATTTTCTTGTCACACTATTAATTTAGTGACAACTTTGTCACGAATTTTATTTTTCTTTCATCCATTCTCATGAGATCGACTTGGTTTGAGTTTATAGACGTGGTCCAACCTCATACACGATCTTTTGTTGGATTAATTTTTTTTAAAAAATATAATCATGTACTTATATGTACCCGTACTAATCATGTTGACTGACAATGTAAGAGATCTAGTCATTGAATACTAATATACTACTATCTGCACGAACTAAACTTTTATATTATAATTTTAATTAGTATTTTATTCAGTTTGGTATGTCAATATATTACTCACGTGTTGATAACTAACTAATAATCAATGTATGACATATTAAATATCAAATTATAGTTAAACTACTTGAAAGTGTAACTCACAAACTCGGGATGTTGTTGAACGGATAAATTTGACCAACAACTTAAGAATCCTAATTAGTTATGGTAGATATAAGAAGTAGTTTTGATTTTGTGACAACATATAGTCTATTTTGTGACAACTTAATCACAAAAATTTTGGTTTCGTGAACAAATCATTGTCAATTTCGTGACAACTCTGTCACGAAACACGTATTTTGTTCACAAAAACGATAAATTTAGTGATAACTTTGTCACGAATTTTATTTTTCTTTCATCCATTCTTATGAGATCGGTTTGGTTGGAGTTTATAGACGTGGTCCAACCTCATACACGATCTTTTGCTTATACGTGCCCCTTCTAATCATGTAGACTAAGAACGTAAGAGATCTAGTCATAGAATACTAGTATACTACTATGCGCACGAACTAAACTTTTAAATTACAATTTTAAATTAGTATTATACGTAATATGTTATGCTAATATATTACTCACGTGTAGATAACTAACTAATAATCATAGTATGACATACTTGTATATCAAATTATAGGTATGCTACTTGAATGTATAACTTATAAATGCATGTGCTTTTTGAACGTACAAATTTGACAAATCAATTAAGGTTCATAATTATTTGTTGTAGATTTAAAAAGTAACATATTTTTAGTGACAAAGTTATCACATTTCATACGTTTCGTAACCACTATATCACGAGTATATGTTTTCGTGATAACGTTGTTACGAAACTATGTTTCCTTAACAACGTTGTCATGAAATTCATCTTTCGTGACAATGTTGTTGGGATGGTCAAAAAATCGAATAAAAACTGATAAGTGACAAAAATGAGGAAGATTTGAGATATATTATTTGTATTTAATATTTAATATTAAAAATTTTGAGATATTTTCGGTAGAGGAAGGTTTGATAAAGGTTCATTGGTCTGAAATAAATGAGTTTTTTTGTCGACGGTTGCAAGGACGTTGTGAGCCACTTTTAGATTATGTAAGACAATAGACGATAGCATTATATGGGTTTAAAAAAAATTGATGAAAAAGATGAAGTCTGGTAGAAGAAAATGAATTATGGTGAAGAAGATGAAATTAGTAAAAAAGATGGAGAGAGAGAAAAAAATTAATTAAGTAAATTAATTATGGAATTATAAGGGTAAAATAGTAGTTGTATATATATGGTAAATTTACTTAGTATTTAGAAAATTTCATTTTTTTTATAAAAAATAATATAAGCTGTTTGGCAGGCTTTAGTGAAAAGAAATTGTTAAAACTGAGATAGAAGGCAAACCTCATTTGAGGAAGTAGCCACCGTTCGAAAATATATTGTAATATATTTACGAGAATGGACCAAAAGAAAAGACAGTTGTAAGGACGTTTTGGAGATACAATGTGGCGATTTTCCACGATATGACCTTTTAAATCTTTAACCGCTTTTTGAACTATCTGTAGCTGTTACGCCGATCGATCATAGAGCACTCATTAATCTCCCTGTCGCCAAATTTGTTGTTTTGCGTTGTGTTTCAAACTTGATGATCCTTTTACAATAATTTCAGCGTCTATCTTATTTTTCAAGGATAATGACGCTGGCACATGGGTGTCTTTTAAGATGATATTGTACGTGAATGGAAACAAATAAAAGGAACTTCGTAAATAATTCCCTAGTAATAATTTTCTGATTTATTTATAAAATCTTATATTTTGTTTTGTGCAAGGACAACCTCTGACATAAATTACCAACAAATTTTCTAACGATCAACCGTTTCAACCGCCGCCTGTAGGTTTTAGTAGGTGAATTTATGAAGAAAGTAAAAGACAAATTTCATAATATAATATAGAACAAAAAAGAATTAAAATATCCACATTAAACTCTTCTTATTCAATATATTAAAAAATGGACTTTAACCCCTAAAAAGACAAAAATACCATTTCTTTCTCCCTCACTCTTCTCTTCTCTTTTTTCTCTCTTTCTCTTTTTTTCTCTCGGCCGAAACCTCCCTCTTCACCATTTAAAAAAAAATATCTTCAAATCTATCTTCACAAGTGTAAAACTAGAGGACCACGATTGCATACATAAAATCAATGTCTTCGAGTTCGGAAAACCATTTCACCGGCGGGCTCCCCCGCCGGAAAACTCAAGAAACGTCACAAGAAAAAAATCCCAAAAAAAGGTATGATTTATGCTTTTTGTTCTTTTAAATCGATTTAATGTTGTTTATTTTGTGTTTTCGACCATAATGTATGTTAAATCGGTTTGATTTGGGAAGATTTGAGCTAGTTTAGAGATTTTAAAGTTTTAAGTTTTTCGGAAAAATGACGAACACCATCGTAGGTATCATCAGACGATACCCTACGATATCTTACGATACCGTACAATGGACGTACGATAACATACGATGACCTTCGAGGTGATATCGTACGACTATCGTACGAGAGCATGCGATATCGTACGATAGTCTACTATAACGTGCGATATCGTCCGATATCATGCGATAAAACCCTCTTTTTGTGACATTATCTTAATTTTTTGTGTTTTTGTGTAGGACCACTTGAAATTCCTCATTAACGAGACTTTATCGGGGCGTATAACATATGGTGGAACCGCCGTGTTGAAAAATGTGAAGAGCCGTTCGAAAAAATGAACTTATCGAGCAACTATGAGGGACGGTGTTCGAGCATTTCTTCTTCAAAAATAGCGAGTTGAATTTCGTGCCCGTTCTTGTGCACGCCCTTTTGGAGAGGAAGGTCCAGTCGATCAAGTACGGAGAGATTCAATTCGGGCTTGGCAGAAAGAGGGTTTGATTCAGCCGTCTCGAGTATGCCTTAATCTCGGGTTTAGACTACACCGACGGTCCGACAAAAGACGAGAAGGAAAAACGATTTTCTAGAAGGCTCATTAATGAGTACTTTAATGGGACAAGCAACATCAAATTAGTGCACTCATCGGATTTTGGAATGCGTGCAAGAACCCCGTAGATGTTTACAAGATCGGATTGGGCGTCTTTGTTCTCGGATATCTATTGGGACAAACGGCGAACAAAGTTATCGAGCCGAGGTGGCAACCGTTCGTGCAATACTTAGAAGATCTCCCCTTCTTCTACAGTTTTCCGTGGGGGAACATGCGTTAGGCCGAGACATTTCAATCGCTCTCGGTCGACTTGACGCATCACCTCGAGGGTCTCGAGACGAAGTTGAAGAAGAAGCCTGACGTTCAACAAAATGAGGCAAAGTACACATTGTCTGGGAATCTTCACGCCTTTCAGTATTGGTCGTAGGAGGCGATCCCGTAGATTGGGCAAGCCTTCGGAACAAGCATTGGAAATCGAATGCCGAGAAGGCATTCGTGGTCGGGCATCATCGTTGTTCTAAGGAAGGACGTCGAGAAGATTCTGAAGAAGAAATCGGTAAGTTTTAGTGATCTTTCATATTTTTATTTAATTTAGATTGATCTTTAATAAATCATAACATTTTTTTTATGTTTTCAGCTGGGCGTCCTTCAAGTGCTTCAACCTACACTGGCAGAGAAAAGGTTCTTCGATATTCTTGAAGACCAGAGGAATAAATTTCTATATCCAATAGACATCGAAGGAGAAAATGCGGTCAAGCCAAGTAACGTCGATTAAGAAATCAACATCGCCGGTTCAGCCGCGGAGGAAGCCGACTTCCTCGGCCACGACGATGAGGAGGACGATGATGAGGAGTATATCTCTGATACTCCTTGAACGCGTCCGACGAAAGAGTCAAAGGCTCGCCCTCCTCGTCCCGACTCTCCTCGTTAACGGAGCCCAAGAACTTCGCCTCCTCCACAAGCTCCTCGTGGTTCCGAGCCAATCGATGATGACCCAATTGTGATAACGGTGGGAATGTGGAACGAGCTTCGTCAAGGAATATGATACATACTCCCAACGATGGCTACCCTAGGACGAGGGATGACCGTAGTTAACAGTCGAGTTGAGCGCATACGCAATAGTCACGTAATAAGATCGTTTGAAAATTATAAAAGTTTATTACAAATATAACTAACAATTTTTATAGATTCGTACCAGGGAGCGTCTGAATCACGTATTCTGTGACGTTACGGGGATGCCAAGTGGACCCATTCCTACCACGCAAGCGCGTGGTCCTGATACGCAAAAGCAGATCAAGAGCAAGAGTAAGGCCAAGAATGCTAAACATCATCCCCCTCAACGCTCCACACCTCCCCCTACGGATGCTCCTCCTGATAATAGGCCTCCATCGCCTTTTACGGACGAAAGCAATCGGAGCCCTTCACGGACAATCCCGGATAAACAAGCCGGCTTATTGAAAAGACGAACGACGCGACAAGATGAGAAGTTAAAGGGCCATGCCGTCGAGAGACAATCAAAGCGTCAACGGAGCGAGCCACCCGAATCTCCAGCGAAAGCACCACTTCAGAAATCGAGGAAGTGTGACGACTTCGCCGATCCGACGAAGCGCAAGTACACAATACGTACAACTTCTTTCAAGGCGGTCAAGGAGCCTAACCAAAAAAACTATGTCGAGATGATGTTGTGGGTGAGGACGGGGAAGTAATATGGCCGCTATATGCCTAACGTTCGGTTAGTGACGAGAGAAGTGGGTCCGAAGTTCTTTGGCCCGATTGACGACGTAGGAGTTTGGTTGACTGATGAGATACAATGCATTTTATTTTTTCAACTGTCACATATTAGATATTTTGTATTAATCATATGTTTGTATTGCAGCATATCGACGCAATCCTGCATATGCTGAAGACTCGACAACATGAACTCAGTGGTTATCGGCAGGATGTCCGCATTATGGACACTGTATGGGTTCAGAACGTCTTCCGGAGGTACAAGCAAGAGCAGGCGAACATAGAAAATGCGAAAGAGTTGGGGACTGAACCCAGAGAGTTTATTGAGATCAGAAGTTTGTCATTACGCTGATGACGGGATACCGAGACATCGAGATCAAGTCGTGGAGGGGTGCTAAGGAGATCCTCTTGATCGTCAACTTCAAGAATGTCCACTGGTTCATTTCAAGTTGATTTGATAGAGTGGACGATCACAGTTCTTGATTGTCATAAGGTACTAGTTGAGCAGGAGCAGCATTCGGCATACTTTATGGAGTTCATGCACGTAAGTTTAAATCTGACTCTAACAATATCTATAATAAATTTGTAATTACTTAACATTTTTTTGGAATACTGTAGAATTGGAGTCGCGCATTGCCACGAGTAATGCTTTTGAGTGGCCTGTTCAACAACCACCCGAAGATGTATCAACCTCTCTCAGCAGGTCGACCGACGCTTCATGAGCTCACATGGCTCTTTGACCAAAACGTCCTTCAGTCAAGTTTAAAGTAAATGTTTAAAATTATATTTTTTTGTGCAAAAAGTTATTTGTTGACACATTCTTATGTATCGTTATTGTAGCGGTGATTGTGGGATATTTTCCGTCAAATACGTTGAGCATCTTCTTGTTGGAGCTCACTTTGACACACTCATAACGGAGAACATGAAGATATTCAGAAAAAAGTGCGCGGTGGACTTGTTTTTAGATAGAGTTACCCGATGACTTGTTTTTATATTAAAACACTTTAGCTTTTGTTTTTGTGTATAACTTTTGTTTTTATATTAAAACACTTTAACTTGTTTTAGATTGATTGTGTATAACTAGTCAAAATGAAACATAATTCAAAATAATTCAACATAATTCAAAAAAGTTCAACATAATTCAAAATAATTCAAAAAAGTTCAACATAATTCAATATGTTAACAACGGCTACATAATTCACACTCACTCTTGCCATTTGCATGTCTTTCTATTGTGACATAAACCACTGCATTTTTCGTATTTTTGCCTTACAACGACTTTTTCACATTGAGATGGATATCGGTTTACCCTTCGTCTTCCTTGTTTACTTTTTCTTGGACGACCGGCTTGTTTCTTTTCAACGGGAACCAATACTTTCATATGCTTAATATCTTCTGAAACATTTCATTGTTCTTCACTCCCAGTTGGATAGACGGAATCTTTATACTGTTTGATCCACGTTTTCGTTACGTAGAAAGAACTACATAAAGAGTATACGTCCACAGAACGATGTTGAGCTGATGCAATGGCATGTTCGCAAGGGATACCTATAAGTTGAGGAATTCCACAAGTGCAAGTATTTTGTTGCAAGTTTACATCATGCTCACCCCCACTGTCTTTTACATGACATTCGTACAACCCAAGCCCGTACGCGTGTACAAATTGTGCTTTATTGTTCATATTCTCAAAGTCAGCTTGCCACCTTGGTGTAAGTTCCGTGTTTAACTTGTGTGCAATGTCTTCTCGTTTGAAGAACCAATTCTATAGTGTGAATCTTATGAACTCAAGAACCGTCGTCATCGGGATTGACCTCGCATGCCTTGTTTTAGCGTTAAAACTTTCGGCGTTGTTACTCGTCATAATATCATACCTGCCAAAAATAACAATTAAGTTGTTAGGAAATGAATATTTGATTACACGGTATTTAATTTTACCTTTTCCCATGAAAGAACGGTCTTGCCCAACAATCAAACCCGATGTCTTCAAAATATTTTGCCATCTCGACATCTTTTTGCCTCAGCTGCCTTAATTGAGCTTCGAACGACGTCTTATTGAAACAATAAGCAGGTTCGTACAATTCACCGTGGCAGTGATCTGTCTTAAACTTGTGTTGAACGTTAAGCTGCATATGATGGTAGCAATAACCATGAGGTATTCCCAGAAAAGCAACTTCAACACCATGACTGATACTAACATGTCGATCAGATATGAATGCCAAAGCAGGCACGTCTTCCCCATTGACTTCTTTGAACTTCAACAAAAACCACGTCCATGATTCATGACACTCACTGTCGACAACGCCAAAAGCGATTGGATATAAATGTGAATTTGCATCTTATGCAATCGCTACAAGCAATTGCCCCCCGTATTTAGTCTTCAAAAATAAACCATCAAAAAATATGACCAGCCGACAATACTTAAATCCTATAAGACACGCCCCAATGGCAAAAAATGCATATTTGAATTCGTCGCCATCTATCACAAAATCAGTAACAATGCCTGGATTTTTTTGCTTCAACATGTACAACCAAGAAGGTGGTTTCTGATATGACTGTTCATGTGTACCACGAACGATTCCTACTTCTTTAGATCTCTACGCCTTCAAATACGATATGACTAAACTCCATCTTGTCCTCACTTCTTCTCTAGCGTTATGTGCTGAATAATCGGCCATTGAGTTGATTGAATATTTGTCTTTAAACACGTGTCCAATCACCCACGGTGCAGGTCCTCGTTAATCTTCTGCTCGAACAACACACGAGCACGAGTGAGCTTTTTCGAAAGCCACAACCTCTCATATTCCTGACCACTGTACGACGCCCCGGAGTTTCCACGTACAACTCTCATCTTTGCAAAGAACGTACCACTTTTTTTCGATGATGATTTAACTCGAAACTCAAAATTAATTTTCATGGCGTATAGGTGCACGTGTGTCTTCATTTTTGATTTGTTCTCAAACTGTTTTCCTAAATACAAGTCTTCTGAGCTACCTATTACATTAAACGATAAACGGTTAAGTTCAAAACATAAATAAATTATACGTGAACTTGAAAATTTACCTGTAGAGGATTGAGTCGGGCCTTCAAGATATCCATCTCCTTAACCAATTGTTCTTGCGTGAATTGATGATCTTTCCAAGTATAAGTTCCCGAAGATCCTCCACAAGGATTAACCTTGGGATGGTAGTCACCAGAAGGAACTTTGTAGTTCTCATATAGGTGGTCGTACTCTTCATCATTCACAAAATCTTCTGCGTCTTCAACGTCATCACCGTCGTCATCATCTTCGTTTTCTTCAAAGTCTTCAAAATCGACGTCAAAGGGATCTCCATGGCGCCTATACATTTCATCTTGCCGCTCTTGTCTGCTAAAAACTCATCCTCGGCAACCGAACGTTCATCGTTTCGTTTTGGATTATTTTGTGAGACTTCAATTGTGAGAGGATAATGTTGTCTTCTGCTTTCAATGTGAGGAACCTTCAACACTTGTATTCCTTTTCGCTTAGGATCCACATCATTAGCAATTAGTGACATTATTCATTTCGGTTCAAAGCTCACTTCAATTTTTAAGTCATACGACATCCTATCCATCTTGGAAATTTGGTAAACCATATGGACCAACTCATCATATGTTGTTTCTTTTGTAGCATTCACCGTATACGTACGAGCTTTATTAAAATCTCACATGTCTCTTTTTCTCACCCACGTTCCACCAACACTGATGAAAACTGCAAACATATCCATAAAAACTTGTCAAAAACTAATTAAGTATATCCAAAAATCAATTAAACTTGTTCAAAATTCATCTAAATTTGTCCAAAATTCATATAAACTTGTCCAAAATCAAAAAACCTCCCCAAATAATAACACATCGTACGATATCGCACGGTATGTATGATGATCTTCAAGGTAATTTATCGTACAATATTTTCAGTTTTTTGACGAACTTTTTCTTTCCCGATTCAAAAACGATTCTAACACCAAAAATGAGATTTTACGTGATTCAACGGATTTTAGGAGAATTTGATTGAATTCGAAGGTGAAAATGAGATTGAAATATATCAAGACTTTATATATAAGTTTAAGGCTATTTTTGTCCGAAAAATGGTCTAAAGTCTATTTTAAAATATTTAACAAATGATGAGTGTAATGTGAATATTTTAAACGTTTTTGGTTCTATATTATGAAATTTCTCAAAATAAAAATTAGACAAAATTTAAAAGGAAAATAAAAATGGGAAGCTTGAATAAAATATAAAGAAAAATGCATCGTAAGTTTAGTATTGTTTATCATATTTTTATTATAAATTATATAAATTGTTTAATATTTAACATCTGTCTTGTCTTTCATTGTCATTTAAAGTTCAGTTCTTAACCTTTTAAATCAAACCATAGTTAATCCTGATTCTTTAAAATAGTGGTGATTGCTTTGGATTCCCTTAATTAAAAGTAAAGTTTAAGATTACATTAGATTAAACCAAATTAAGCTTCTTTAACCGTAGATTGCATTTTAAACGTGGGCAACAATAATAAACAAAAACAGAAGACTAAATCCAAGTAAGTAAATTAATTCCCTTTTCGGGCTTTGCATATATGACAATAAATTTAAAATTTAAGGAGCCAGGACAGAAAGCAACTATAGAAAGAACCAGGCACGTGGAGGTAAATAACAAGTTTCACAAAGCCTGTCGGTGTTAGCAAATACTCACACGTGTCATTCCATCACTCCCTAAATCTCACAAAGAAAAAAAAAACAGCCCATTTAGAACGCTCAAGAACCCCAAACAAACCTCTCCACGAAAGCCTCTCTCTCTGTAAACTCATCAACATCACTCTCTCTCTAGAGAGGAAAAAGTCAGTCACACAACTCACGAACCCGAAAAAGCCTCTCTCTTTCTCTCTCAAACAGAATATAAAAAAATAAAAATCTATGCTTTCCCTCACTCCTCTCGACACGGCAACAACAACAACGAAGAAGCCCAAACAACCACCCGACTCGCCACAGAAACTCAGACCCAACTCGCTCAACTCGTTCCTCCACAACAACCCGAGAACATGCCTCCTCGCCGCGATCCTGGCCCTCCAGTTCGTCCTCCTCCTCCTCAACATCCGATCCCTCCCCTTCTCCCACCGAGGCCACGTGGCATCTTCCTCCGCCGCCACGTCACTCGCTGACCCGTGCGACTCGGGTCGGGTCTTCGTTTACGAGCTTCCCGAGTCGATGAACAGAGCAGTCTTGGCCGGACTCGACGCGAACGCGATGTCCAATTCCGGGTTTGGGCCTCCAGCCCGTGGGCTTTCGGGCATAATTCCGGCCCGTCTAACTGATTCCTGGTTCAGAACCGACCAGTTTTCGACGGAGGTCATATTCCACAACCGGATGATGAGTCACCGGTGCCGCGTGTGGGACCCGCAAAACGCCACGTCGTTCTACGTCCCTTTCTATGCCGGGCTCGCTCTCGGGAAACACCTCTGGAAGGAGACGAGCACGGCCGAGGATAAGGACGGAGATTGCCAAGAGATGCTGACGTGGCTCCAGAGCCAGCCGTACTATATTAAATCCGGCGGGTGGGATCACTTTATCGCGATGAGTCGGATCTCGTGGGACTTTCGACGGTCGAAGAACCGCGACGGTGCGTGGGGGTCGAGCTGTATATACCTCCCCGGGATGAGGAACCTCACGCGCCTCCTGATCGAGCGAAACCCGTGGGACTACTTCGACGTCGGAGTTCCTTACCCGACCGGGTTACATCCCAAGACCGCCGAGGATCTCGCCGGATGGCAGGCCTTCGTCCGCGACCGCCGACGCGACGCGCTCTTCTGCTTCGCCGGCGCGGCGCGTGGGGCGTTTCGCGAGGATTTCCGCGGGAAGCTTCTCCGCCACTGCGCCGACGAGTCCGAGTCCTGCTTGGCCGTTGACTGCTCCGGGACGAAGTGCGCGAACGATTCCACCGCCGTGTTGGAGGCGTTCCTCGGGTCGGAGTTTTGCCTCCAGCCGCGCGGCGATAGCTTCACGCGCCGGTCGATTTTCGACTGCATGGTGGCCGGAGCGATCCCGGTGTTTTTCTGGCACCGGACGGCGTATTGGCAGTACGAGTGGTTTCTTCCGTCGGAGCCGGAGAGCTACTCGGTGTATATAGATCGAAACGCCGTGAAGAACGGAACGGTGTCGGTGAAGGAAGTTCTGGAAAGTTACAGTCCGGAGAAGAAGAGGAAGATGAGAGAAAAAGTGATCGAGTATATTCCTCGGATGGTTTATTCTCAACCGACACAGGGTTTGGGCACTGTCAAAGACGCGTTTGATGTTGCACTGGACGGCGTTTTTCGGAGGTTTAAGGACCACCAGAAAGAAGGATTCAAGTGGTAAAAAAAAAGAACAGATTATTTAGTTACTTCACTTTATTTATGACGATAAATTCATTTTGGTGTCAGAACATGGAAAACTAGGAGGATAAAAAGGATTATGCGTGTGTATTCTTATGATTTTTCTCTCTTTTTGTCGTGTACAATTTACAGTGGATAAAAAACAATAATGTGGAAATATAATGATAGTAAAAAAAATATTTTGTTTATTTATTTGGGTGCTCTGCGAATAGCCACATTTGTGGTGGGTGGTCCTAAAGATATGCTTTGTATTGCAATTTGTAGTTGGACTTCGATGGGAAGTACTTTATTGTGAAATGAATATAATGATGATGATGAAGAGAGACATTGGTGTAATGTCATTTATTTGGAGCAAAATAATGAGATTGAATATGTATGTGTTTCCATGTCTAATGCAACTAGCTAGCTACTTTTTTAAGGCATGTGAAGAAAAAGACTATGGTGTGGCACTTATGTATACATCTTTAGTATATACTTTCATCTTCGTTGCTTTTGTTTGTTATATTAATGATCAATGGGTAGACAATGAAAAAGAAGAAACCTACTTGGCAAAGGCAAGACATTATTGTCTTAAATGAAGTAAATTTTTGGGTTCAGCTTCTCAATGTTAGTTGTCTATTCTAACAAATTTCCAGTTACACTATTGATTCTGTGTCTTTTACTTGTACAATTTTTATTCTCAAAATATTTATCTTTTTTGGTGGTGTTTATTTTTTCTTAACGTTTTAGTAAACTCGAGGTTCCACTATGAAACGTTTTCCTTGAAGTGGGCATTTTTTTTATACATAATAATCAAGCGTTTAAAATGGAGAGAGTAGTGACGACTGAATGCTACTTGAGTTTAGTTTTGTTTAAAATAGGGTTGATTGATAATCAAAAGTTTAAAACGCTCAAGTATATTTAACAACAAGAATCTTTGAAAACACATACCGATAGAGACTAATGAAGACTACTTAATTTAGGAGCAAGCATATGTGGGATCATTAACTTAATACCCTTTCAAATGTTATTTTTGTAATTTTATTGATTTATCATTTTATATTTTAAGAAAGGTATATAAAATTTCAAATCTAGTCTTCATAAAATAATGGTGTGGTAGGTATGATAGTTTAGTGATAATAACAAATAACTTCTAATTAGAAAGCACGTGAGTTCGAACTCCACCCGCAACAAGTTATCTTAAAAAAATGTCCATATCAGATACTTTTAAATTAACCCGTCTCATAATAGCTCCGTCCCTGTGTGGGTTTCTAACTCCTTGGTAGTAAATTCAAACATTTAATTTTAGTTCATGCAGGAAATAAACTGTTAATTCAAACATTTAACAAAATTTATTTGCTTTTGATGATCGCAAAAAGTAACAAGTTTTTTTAAGCCATCTTTGCTACGAGTGGGGTTCAAACTCACGACCTCCCAAGCTCGGCTTTAGAAGTTTTGAGGTCTAAATCAAATTTGTTTTTATTAGGTTTTTTATAACAATTAATATATTTAGTCTTAAAAATGTCTTAAATTTTGGGTCTTTTTCATATTCATGCTTAAAAAAATGAGTCTTTTTCTTAACTAATCTATAATATTATTCAGTGGGCTTAAAGCAATTGATTTGATGGTTTAGGATTGAGCCGGTCATGTGACCTCCTAACTGAAAGTCATGTATATTACCGTTAAGTTATATCCTATTTACCACAAAAAACAACGACATAATAATAGGGTAAGAAAAATGTTTTGGTGGGTTATATATATAATGTCTGTCGTTATAGTATACACCTATATCAATGGCCTTAAAAAATTGCTTATTCCACATCCTATAATCTTTAAAGGCATAAACAAAGTGTAAAAGCTGAATTGGAATATTATCTTATTGCAACCTTTGTTATTAGTTCGTACACTCCCAAAAGCAAATGCAATTAGAATTTATAAAAAGTGAGAAAAAGTTTTAACCTCTTTACTAATCCAGAACAAAAGTAACAAAAATAAGCTATACTACTCTTAAAAAGAATAAATGTATAAACGTCGTTTTCTTAGTACTAAACCAAAAAATTATGAGTAATTCTCCAACTACTAAGATACTGCTGATCACAAGTTATTACAAAAGATTTCATAAAACGTCACATGTTTTTATGGATCAAAAACTTCAGATCCAGTTATTTGTCCAACCAAACTACGACACTGATGTAAAATTATATTACATAAAATAACTAAGATACTATACATGTTCCCACGTACACTAAGTTATACTAAATTCCGTTGTTTCCGCGTGCGAATTAATGATAATACACACGATTATTAAAACTTTTGACGACAGATCACAATACACTTGGCTAACTCCACTTTGCACACTTAACATCATTTTCACAGTTCTCTGATCTCGTGCCTACACGTGGCTTAATCCGCGAAATTCGTGATCTCAGTTTTTATAATATGAAAACTAATGAGATTTTGGGTTTGGAAAAACAAAATTACGCGTTTCGTTGGTGGTGACGCTCAACTATTAATATAAGTAAAAACAGTCGGCGATCATCAAGAGTTGATTATGATTGTCATTATTATTATTAGACAAACCTTAGAATCGTGATTTTTCACATCTGTTTGCTAGTGATTCATGTAATTAACGTGGTCTCAAATCAACAACTCAACGTAATTAACAGTGATTATGTACACACGTCTCTCTCTCTCATTGTCGGTTTCGCATTGTCAATATAAATAATGTGCATACATAGCATGTGAAAGTGTCGATGCTTCTTTTGAGGTTAAATATCGTGCATCGCGAGGGATAGGCTATTTGCCGGACTGTGAATTGCAAAGAAGTGCCAACAAAAAGGATGGTCGTTATTTGTTTGTTTTAGCCATAATTTTTGGATGTTTGAACAACCCTTTTAAGTATCTAAATAAACACTTAACGGGACTTGAATATGAGGTTCCCGTTTAAAATAATATAAAGGACATAACTATGTATTAAGATATATGTGTCGTTAATACAATTGTATTTTCATTACTTCACTTAATTGTCGTTTATAGTTTAGATTAGTTTTATTTTATTAGTTAGTAAAGTCAGCTCAGCTGTATAAATACTTTCCACTTATATTGATTTCTCGTTAATTCAGTGAACAAAGATTCAGTTGAGCAATATTCACTTCTCCTCTATGTTCTTTCATCTTCGAGTTTTCTTCAACTTTGTTGGCTTGAACAGTAGAATACATGGTATCAGAGCGCAAACCTAACTGCGCAAATTGATTCGGAGTTGAATCAAAACTCGAGATCATCAGATTTACATATTTATCATGGCAACGTCAAATAGCCCAAAAGAGGAGGATCAAAACAACAATCAAACTCCAATCCAAGAACAGGTCCAAGAACCGCGTCAAGATTCGACTGCGATCGTGGTGAAACAAACTGCATCAGATGATCCTGCTATAAATCAAATTTTATATGCACCATGGAGACAACCCAGGTGCGATTCTCGTTGCAGAACTGCTCACCGGAGACAACTATGAAGATTGGGCAAGATCGATGTTGATTTCACTCTCGGTTAAAAACAAGTTGGGTTTCATAGACGGAACGTTTGTGAAACCTATGATCGGAGATCCGAAATACAACTCGCGGCATAGGTGTAACAACATTGTAGCCTCGATAATCAATTCATCCTCGAAGCAAATTGGAAAGAGCATCGCAGCTACTGTTTGGAAAGATCTCAGGGAGAGATACAAACAAAAGAATGGGCCAAGAGTTTTTCATACGCTAAAAGATATGGTCAACAGCACTCAAGATTCCAATTTTGTCACAACACATTACACACAAATAAAATCGTTGTGGGACGACTTTCAGGCATTCAAGCCAAACAGTACATGTGGAGGGTGTAAATGTGGTGTTGCGGCAGATTTTGTGACATTCAATGAGAAGGTGTATGTAATGATATTCTTAATGGGTCTTAACGACTCATACTCAACTACAAGAAGTCAAGTGTTACTCATGGAGCCCATACCTCCGATAAACAAGGTTTTCTCGTTAATCACGCAAGAAGAGTAACACAGGGCGATAAAAAACGATGCAAGCCAAACAGAGTCGACGAACATGATGGCTATGGCGTTTGTCTCTCAAGGAAAGAAGCAGAGCAACAAGAAGGACTAGCCTTTTTGTACACATTGCAAAATTTTGGGTCATGTCGCCGAAAAATGCTTCAAGCTACATGGTTATCCCCCGTGATACACGCCCAAATCAAAATCGCAGACGTCGACAACTGAGACAAAATCTGAAGTCAAGAATACGAGCGCCAATTCACTGACTCACGATCAATGCCACCAGATCATAAATCTTCTCTCAAGAAAACTTACCACTCCTCGGAAATCAGGAAGCACGAGCACAGACGCAAATATTCCTTCATTTTCCACAACCATAACAGGTTCTTCCTATCTTGTTGAATCAATTAAGACTGATATTGTTTTTGGTGATAATTGGATTTTAGATTCCGGTGTTTCAAAACACATTTGCAATCAAGAATCTATGTTCATATCTCTATCACCACTAACTAGATCAACGATCACTCTTCCAAACCGAACCATCATTCCCATACATCATTTTGGAGACATTAAAGTAAATTCTGACCTAACCCTTTGTGATGTTCTTTTCGTACATGATTTCAAATTCAGTTTATTGTCGGTAAGCGCATTAACCAAGAACAACAATCTTGTTGTATCTTTAACTGACTCATAATTTTTATAAAGGACCTAGTCACAAAGAGAACGATTGGCAGGGGCGAATGCATCAAGGTCTTGTATTTGTTAAAGAACGAAGTCGCGGACAACAGTGAAAGTTTCAACTCAGTCTCAGCTACGACCTGGCATAATCGACTTGGGCATCCTTCATTCAAAAGAATTCTATCTTAAAAGATGTTCTTCATTTACATTCTAGTAAAATTTCTGAACTCTGTGAAATTTGCGCGATAGCTAAACAACACAAATTGTCGTTTCCGGTTTCATATACAAGATCTGAACATCCTTAGAGTTGATTCATTGTGATGTGTGGGGACCATTTCATGTTACATCTCACACATGACATAGATACTTTTTAACTATTATTGATGATTTTAGCAGATTCACATGGGTTTATATCATGAAAAACAATTTGATGTTCTTAATATTATTCCTAAATTTATAATAATGATCGAAAACCAACTTGATTGAAAGGTGAAATGTTTTCGATCTGACAATGCAAGAGAGTTAAAATCTGCAGATTTCTTTGCTTCTAAGGGTATTGTTCACCAATATTCTTGCGTCGACACTCCCCAACAAAACGTCGTGGTTGAACGTAAACACCAACATATTTTAAATGTTGGCAGGTCTCTTCTTTTTCAATCTAACTTGCCTATTGTTTTCTGGACTAACTCTATTCTTACTGCAGTATACCTTATCAGCAGGACACCGACACCCAAACTAGATGAACACAACCCCTATAACATTCTATTCAATAAAGATTTTGATTACAATTATTTAAAAGTCTTTGGTTGCTTAGCTTTTGGTTCAACCTTAAAAAAACATCGTTCAAAATTTGATCCTCGAGCTCGGAAGTATGTGTTTATTGGTAACTCTACAGGTGTCAAAGGATATAATCTCCTTGATTTACACACTCATGAAATTTTTATCTCACGAGATGTCAGCTTCCATGAATCTGTTTTTCCATTTTTTACTAACCCATTTAACATATATGATCTCTTTTTTGAGTTTCAACACTCATCTAGCCTAACCAATTTACATGCGTCACAGGCTTATTCAACAGCCACATCTGATCATGATAATTCTATGTTGAAGCATATTCATCTTAAGGAAAACCACATTTATTCGTCGGAGAGCCTTCTTGTCCCAGAAATTCTTGTACTTACTCCGTCTACAGACAATAGCCGAGATGACATTCCCACAACAATTGATGATGTTGGCTGTCACTCATCTCCTACAACAGATGCACATATTCAATCATCTCCCACCATTAGTGACAAATCATCATCCAGTGACATTATTGCCACACCAGCTTTGCAGACCATGAGAAAGTCCACCATACATTCCAAAATGTCAGGATACCTCTAGGGGTGTCATTGTGATTTAATCAACACAGTGTCTAACTCTATACCCTAACTTACTTCCCCCCATCATCTATCTAATGTTTTGTGTTATGATTCTCTCAGCTCAACCTATAAAAATTTTGCCCTGGTAGTCTCAAGCACGTTTGAACCAGAGTACTACCGCCAGGCGGTCAAACACAGTGAATGGCGTACTGCTATGCAAGATGAGCTGGAAGCAATGGAGCAAAACAAAACATGGACAATCACCAGTCTTCCTGAAGGTAAGAAAGCAATCGGGTGTCGATGGCTTTTCAAAAACAAATTTCACTCGGATGGAACTTTAGCCAGACAGAAAGCGCGGCTCGTCGCCAAGGGATATACTCACCAGGAATGGCTAGATTATACTGAGACATTCTCACCCGTGGCCAAATTGATCACAGTGAAAATGCTACTGACCATCGCCTCTTCGCAAAATTGGAAACTTGCTCAGATGGACGTCAACAACGCCTTCTTGAACAACGATCTCAACAAAGAGGTATATATGGAATTACCTCTCGGCCTACAGTGACAAGGGGTGTCGAACAAAGGCCAACAAGTCTGCAAGTTAAACAAATCCATCCACGGCATCAAGCAAGCATTGCGATAGTGGAATATGAAATTTACCCAAATTCTGACTCGATTTGGCTTTGTTCAATCACTTTCATATTATTCCCTATTCACTTGTGGTTCTAGGATGGATTTTGTGGCGTTGGTTCTCTACGTTGACAATATTTTCATTGTTGGTCCGAGTTCTCACATTATCGAGAATGTCAAGGCTTATCTCAGTGCGAACTTCAAAGTCAAAGATCTGGACGATCTCAAATAGTTCTTGGGACTGGAGATTGCTAAGTCGAAGACAGGAATCCTTATCTCTCATAGGCAGGATGGTCTCAACATTTTGTTCGACATGGGATTTATCGAATCCAAACCGGCCAAGACGCCCATGGATCCCAAGTTTTAATTAAACAATGAAGATGGTGATGAAATTGACGACCCAACGGTGCACAGAAGATTGATTAGCATGATCTTATACCTCACCATAACAAGGCCATACATCACATTTGTCGTGCATCAACTCAGTCAATTCATGGCAAAGCCAAGAACACCTCATATGCAAGTATGTCATCATTTACTCCGATACATCAAAAGCCAACTGGGATTGGGTCTATTTTATTCTTCGGTGTCATCTCTTTAACTTCGAGCCTTCTCGGATGCCGACTGGGCAAACTGCTCAGACACCCGATGATCAATCACTGGCTTCTTCGTTTTTTTGGGTGATTCTATGATTGCTTGGAAGTCTAAAAGTAGTCCACAATCTCTAAATCTTCTGCAGAGTCAGAGTATAGAGCACTTGAGCAGCCACAAGTGAAATTACATGGTTACAAAAACTTTTTTGTGATCTACAGATCAAGTCTTCAGAGTCAACACTTCTCTTTTGTGACAACTTAACAGCAATACATATTGCCAATAATCTCTCATTCCATGAGCGTACTAAACATATTGAAGTCGACTGCCATTTCATTAGGGAGCATTTGCGACGTGGAAGGTTCAAATAGCTGCCTATTTGGTCGGCGATGCAAGTTGCTGATGCTTTCACAAAACCACTGGCATCTCCGGCACTCAACAATTTATTATGCAAGATGGCACTCAAAAATATTTTCGTTCCACCTTGAAGGGGTGTATTAAGATATATGTGTCGTTTATACAACTGTATTTTCATTACTTCACTTAACTGTCGTTTCATTACTTCAGCTCAACTGTATAAATACACTCCTCTTGTATTGATTTCTCGTTAATTCAATGAACAAAGATTCAGTTGAGCAATATTCACTTCTCCTCTTTGTTCTGTCATCTTTAAGCTTTCTTCAACTTTGTTGGCTTGAACTATAGAAATCTACACTATGGGCTAACCGTGTATGAAATTGACTTATAGATCTTGGAAAGGAATGTTAATATTATTAGCATATGTTATTGATGATTTTTTTGTTAATATTTGAGTGGGTTGACTCATCGATATTTGATAATTTTTTTTATTTTTTTTATTTCTCGTTGCGATGGATATAAAATTAAGTATTTATTTGTCAAAATCATGTGTATGATGAATGATAAATTTATGTTCAAAATATGCTGAAAAATTACATTTTGTTATGTGTTGTAAACAAGTGAAGTAGAGATATACACTTAATAGTGTATCAAAATGAGTCTCATGTTGTTTGAGAATATGTGTTGGTGTAGTGTTTATAAATATTTTTCTCCTTCAGGTAATATCCAAATGCAAATGATGAAATATGGATGGACTACCTCTAACCCCTCGCGCGGGCACACACGAGCCGGACCGAACTTATTTTTTTGTTGTGCTCTTGTTAGGCCTTCGGTCTTGCAAGCTCAAGTTCTGAACATAATCATATGTGCTTACTCTTGTTGGGATTTTGGGATTATTTGTGATAAATATTATTTTTATTACAAATATCACTTCTAAAATCACTTCTAAAATATAATTTCTCAAATAACATTTATGTTATTCAATTGATTTGACTACGATTTTTACTTACAATTGTTGCAACTAAAGGCTAAACATTTTGAACGTTTATACTGAGTCTAACCAAAAGACGCTAAATCGAACGATTTTTTGAGCTCACATTGTCCATGTCTCGATTTTAAAAAGTCAAGTGCTCTCATTCCAAAGACCACCCTGAGAAACGTATTTTTTTTTCTTAATTTTCTACATCAAAATTAGTTTTCTTTGTAATTTGTGATATTGGTTTCGTCTCTTACTTACTTCGCCGGAGAATAACCTTTAGTGTACGGTTATTCTCAATGTTGTTGTACCCTGCGAAACTTATCGTTCATCTAGTCTAACACACGTAAGAGCGATATAAACTTTAAAAAAACCGACGAACGGTCCTCAATGTTTTCTTACTTGATTTTGTATTTTGGTTTAACCATTTTTTTATTTTTATTTCTCAAAATATCTATCTATATTTCTCGTATTATCAATATTATTTTTGTAATAATTATAACATCGATCAGGGTTTGTCTTGTATAGAAGCTTGCAATCGATTTTTGAACCTTGTTTGAGCAACGCATTTTACAAGTAGTCTTGTTTCCTATGCTCACTAAATCATCCACCGCGTGCCTCTTCAATTCGTTAACACTCTAGAAAGTAAAAAAAAATACGTGACATGCCAATTTTTAATAATAATGTAATTTGTTTCATCTGTTAGTACAAGTTTATTGGCTATTTTCATTAAGCAAAACTCATGTTGTCGAAGATGTTGTTCAAGATGTTTCTCACATGTTCTGAAGACATCTCCTATTAGGCTACTGTGCCATGTATGTCTGACAGCTTTTGTACTGTATTATTTGTTTAATAGAATCCAGTTGTCTTCCATTGGGCCAACTATCTCGAATTCAGATATAAGAACAGTTCTTTTTGTCTTGTTTCATATAAAAGGAAGTGTCTTCTTCTTCCTTAGGGTTAACTCTTCCTGCGCCGAAAGACCACATCAAGTTGGAGAGTTCACCTTGTGTTTCAGTCATGTAAGGGTTGTGTGAAGGTTTTGTTGCTTGAAGGAGACAAAACATGTGAGTGCTTTTATGTTGTATCTTTCCTTCTAATGTTTTATTGTAAACACTGCGTGTGTTATGAAAAGTGAGGAGAGCTCACTCCTAGGGAGAGTCTAGTTTCATAATAAACACCGGTGGGTGTTTGAGGTGAAAAATTTGAGCGAGGCTCACACCTAGGGAGCCTTAGGTCGAGTGATACTTCGGAAAGAAAGTGTTAGGTTTGAGAATTGAAAATTCGCTTGTAAACCCTTTGTAACTTTGTTGTTTCGTTCATATAGTATACTCTTTCACCGAGATGGATATCCCCTCAGATGTAGGCAGTTGCCAAACTGGGTCAAAAAAACTCTTTGTATCGTTTATTTTACTGTCGATATTACAATCGTCCTCAATGTGTCAACATATGCCAGTAACATCCTAAGAAACACTATAAAACAGTAAACGTATCACGTTTTCACCGTCTATTGACACTTATTTTCAATTTTTCAACAATATTATAAATTAAATCGTCACGTGCAATTAAACCTTGACGAACGACTAATTGTAGATACTGAATTTATAAATTAACTATTGTTTAACAATATATTAGCAATAAAATGAAAAAAAAAATCAAATTTGAAAAAAATTACGAAAATTAAAAGGACAAGCTGATAATGAAATTTAAAAATAACGATTTCACATAAACAAACGTGATGAACATTTATACTGCCACAGAGTAATTTAATTTACTTCATTACTATGGGCTATTACAAAAATAAATTGAAATTTTGACAATAAAAAAATTAACTAAGTGTAACATATGCTCTTTATACACTCATTTGAGATAATTATTAGAAACGGATACTTTTGTATTATAATTTGATAAATAATTAAACAATAGATCACAAGTGAAAAAAAAATATGCTTCATTACATAATATTAGTCATACCTGGAGATATAAATACAGCCATATCGAATTAATTTAACATTATATGGTCGATTATTTGACACATATCAATTCAAGTTAAAAAAAAATAATCTCCGATTAAAAAAAAAATTAAAATCTGATACTTGCACAATTTATAATTATTTTTGCTATATCACTAGTTTTATCTAATTATTACCAATGTACAAACTCATCCACTAATTTTACAAAGAGAAATTTTATTTTATAAACTCAAAATTATAAAAAAAATATATTTAGTTTACACCTATCATATAAAAAATATCTAGAAATTAATTTTTGGACCAAAATCACACAAAATACCCTTATAAACAAAACACTTATTTTTCAAATATTTCTAAGAGGTTTACTTGAAAATTTGATAATTGACGGTTGTTTTTGGATGATTTTCTTGTTAGAACTTATTAAATGTTGTTCGTATTGTATTAATAAGAACATATATGTTAAATCGGGTTAATTTTAGTTAAATACAATTCATCCGTACGATGAAAACTTTCAATTTCATCGTATGTACAATAAGATACGATTCAGGAAAAAAAATGAGACTTTAGACGTTGTTATATCAAAGCGACATCTAAAGTGTGGTATCGTACACCATCGTATATATATTTTAGAGGTCGCTTTTAAAAAAACGTCTAAAGTGTCATTTTTTATTTTTTTTGTCGCATCGTACAGGTTCGTGCGTACGATAACGATGACATTCAAAGTATTCACCGCTTTTTAAAGTTCAAAACTCAAAATCGTAATAAATTAATCAAATTTAACATATATATTGCTAA
This sequence comes from Urtica urens, assembly GCA_958296335.1. Classification (NCBI taxonomy): domain Eukaryota; kingdom Viridiplantae; phylum Streptophyta; class Magnoliopsida; order Rosales; family Urticaceae; genus Urtica; species Urtica urens. The sequence goes on along the minus strand of OY282530.1, from coordinate 992,722 downwards.
TAATCATTATAAAACAACATTTAATGAGTCTAATAAGAAAACCATTAAAAAACAACTAATTAAATCTCTTAATTTAACAAAAAGCAAGTGTGTAGTTATTTTTATTTGATTTTAGATTTTTTTTTAAAAATTATCTTTACAAACTCATTCATTAATTTTGATTTGTTAATGGGACAATTCAACTCAATGTAAATATATGAGTGTGCGGACTTAGTGTTAGATTTTTGTTTATTTAGTTACATCATTTTTAGGGATGTGTACTAATATAGCAATTTGAAATATATTAATTGTTATATAACCAACGTTTTAAAAAAAATTAGTTAATAACAATTAACGAAAATAAATCAGTTATATTGAAAAGTCTACGTTTATTTAAAATCAACTAAAATAAACCGGTTATATTGACAAGTCTACTCTTATTTAAAAGAGTCTTTTAGCTATATACCTATATTAATGTTTACTAAATTTAAAATACCCGATGTTTGGTAAACTTTTCGTAAATACCCAGCAAAATTTGTTTACAAGTTTTTATGGACCATGATTAGCGATTGTTAATAAAGATATCGTATTTACGAAAAGTTTATGAAACGTTGGACATTTATAAAACCGGAAACATTAATGTTGATAAACAACCAATTAATTTTATTTAAAACCAACATAATTAAATAAAAAACGAAATTCACAGTTACAACTTGCAATTGGGCGAGATTTTAAAAATTATTTGGCCATAATTGTAAAAATATATCAACCAAAAAAGTCACGTCACTATAAATGGTTATATACTAAAAAAAAGGCTAACCAAAAATATCAATATTTTATTTAATTATTAATATCATTATTCGTTTGATAAAATTATTTTTGTCAAACATCAAAAACAGTTTTAACTAGAAAACTAAAAGCTATAATTATTTTTGGAAGTGATCGTATTTGTTTTTCATCTATTTATATCTCATTATTTCTTTTACGTACATTAATTTTTAATTTTAATAGTTTTCACGTTCTTTTATTAAATAATTTTTTTCCTTTTTTATTATCTTATTTGTAATGTATAGACACTTACTTAGGTTATACCAATTTTTTATTACTCTTACTAATTATATAAATAATAATAATTTATAAATATATATTTTATAAAACACAGACTGCGTTTACATAAAACTATTTTATAAAAAATATTAAACACTTATTTCCTTTCTAAAACAAAAAGTCTAATTTATATATTTTAGAAGTAAAATTATGCCAACTGAAGTCCCTAAATACAAATGAAAAAGAACTCACGTGAATAATGTTTATTAAGTACAATATTTTAAAGTAGCTCCTAGTTTAATTCATTTGTAATATAATACTTTGTGATATTTAAATAATTATTTAGAAGTAATTTATGAGAAAATAAAACTATGAACACCAAAACTAAATTGAGCTCAAATCAACATTAAATATCAAAAAATGTTTATCTGGAAAATACTAATTTTGCTTTAAATCATCATATTTTAGCTGTAATTTTAAAGACGTGACCACATGAAATTATCATACTATAAATCAATCAAACCAATATTCGTGAGTAAAAGAGATACAAATTCTTATTAACATTTTTTCTTAAGAAAAAAGGGCTACGAACTTCTAGCTTCACCTTCGACATAAACGGCGTTACACGAGGTAATGCGACTTCCTTAAGAGATCTTTGTTAGGAAACTCCGTTTTCCCTTTTATTTTTTTCATCTGCTTGAAGAGACTCTCTAGTGTTTTTAAAGTGAGTGAGAATGCAAGGTTGATCTCGACAGTTCGTTTTGGGAGCCTTCACGTTATTGCTCACGGACAACAATATGTTGTTCTTTAGAGCATGACTATAGGAATGCGAGAGTAGCAGATATTATTCGAGATTATTTAGGGGCTCTGGGTCAGCTAGTTAATTTTCAGAAGTACGACGTTTGTTTTGGTAAAGACGTCTTGGAGGAGGATAAAGAGTCTTTAGCCCAGATCTTAGGAGTTCGACGGACGAAGTGTCATAGACATTTCTTGGGACTTCCCGCATTTACAAGGCGTAAGAAGAATGAGCTTTTTAAGTTCGTGAGAACTAGTATCTTAGAGAAGATTAGGAGCTGGAACAATCTCTCGATCTCTCAGGCAGGTAGAGAGGTCATTCCTAACTACGTGGCATTGTGCCACAAGATTCCACAATCTTTGATTTATGAGATCCATTCGGAGATTACGAGGTTTTGGTGGGGAATAGGTATTGAGATTAGAAAGATCCATTGGGTAGTATGAGACGTTCTCAGGAGGCCCAAGTCAAAGAGAGGGATATGTTTTGGAGACTTGAAAATGTCCAACTAAGTCTCAGTCGCGAAGAATGTGTGGAGACTTTTTCTACGACTGGAGAGATTAATAGGGAGAGTGTACAGTCAAAGCTATTACTTGGATAAAGACATTATGTCCGCCCCTCCTGGATGGTATTGCTCGTCTATGTGGCGCAACCTATTATGGAGTAGATAAATTATTTCAGTAGGGTCGAGATGAAGGACTGTGATGACGAGTCGGTGTTGGTCATGATCGATAAGTGGCTTTCTAAAGAGAGGCCTCCGACTTGGATTGATTTCCCATGGATCCTCCTGATATGAGAGTGGTAGAACTGATGTGAGGGGATATCATCTGGGACGAAGATCTCATTCGAGGAATGTTTTAAAAGAAGACGCTAGTGAAATACTAAGTATTTTGAGTGGAGGATGAGGGATTCCGGATGTTCGTACTTGGCAGTACATGGAGAATGACGAGTACTCTGTCTGGAATGGGTATAAAGTAGAATTTTCCTTTAGATCAGAGGCGAGTTCGTCGAATTCGTCAGTGACGGAGTTACGGTGGAAGAAATTTTGGACGCTGATCTCGAGGCGGGTTATTTCATATGCTTCTTGTCCTTTATGCTAGGTGGAGTGTTGGGATTGATGCCCACAAATGAGATACAAGACATTGAAATACATTTGTATATAATTTTGCTGAGACATTAATATAAATAAATATTCATTCTTTATTATGTTTGTGTTTATGTATGAATGTTACGCTCTGAAATTGTCATCAACGAAAAGGGTGCTAAATATAGACTTGACAAGATTGCCCCTTGTGACTAGTTTAAACATTTGTTTGTAATCTTAAGATCGATAGAGCAATCGAGTCTAAGTTATGATTGTTTGAATGAATCATGATATCTTATCTTGTGATATAGAGAGTTGTGACTCTATGTTTCATTCTTGATATCTTATGGAAGATATTGAACAAGACCAGTGATACTTAAAAACTCGAGATAAAACCGTTTTAAACACTCTCAGCTTCAAGATCACATACGAGAGGTACTTTGGTACTTACTTTAATCCTGAAGTGAATATATATTTGATATTACACTTTATGACATTTGATTTGTCAATGTTCAATAACTAAGTTTTAGTTTCATCTGACCCGACGGTTGGTGTCATAAGGTTGTCATATTGGGTTATATGATTCACAAATATGGAATTCATGTTGAAACAATGCAAATGCATTAGTATCACACAATGCTTTGTTATGAGAGTGTGAGTGAATAAACATGGCCAATTATTCATCGAATAAGAACATTCTTTTATTAAAACATGTGACATGTAAAGACATTTTACTCTATGTTTTTCTTATTCACAACTAACAAATAAATTAGTGAAATAATAACTCAAGGGGTAAAACGTTAATTTTACATTTCCCTTAGTTAATGATACAGATGAAGGGTAATATCGTAAAGTACTCCGTGGATCGTGTGAAGAATTGTTTTATCACATCAAACGGAAAATATACGCATATGAACTTAGAGAGTCGTCCTTTAGTGGAATCGACTAATATTAAGAATTAAAAGACGGAAAAGGTTTGTGAACTTTTGAGTCCGATCTTTATTCTAAAGTTTCGTTCATGTGGGTCTATAAGGTCTCAATGGTAGACACTTGGTAGAGATTAAATGAACAACAATAATTGATTTACTCATTGAATATAAATTGTGATTTATATTGAGAAAGTTATTTTCTAAGTAGTTTAATAAATAATTAGTTATTTGTTATTACATTTATTTGTTGAATCATATACTATTATTATATTGATAATAATACCACTTGAGTAATTCAAATAAATTAAAGAAGAAAATAAATAATTTATCATTTCGTACTTATTTGAAAAGTATGAAATTATTTAATGAAGTGTCATTAATAAATGAGAGTTTTAAATTAATTGAATTTATAAATAAATCAAAAGAATTTGGGAAATAAAATAAAATTGTTTGGCCGAGTATAAGGATGAAAGTTGGCCGAAATTTATAAGTGATTGAGTAATGGGTTTGACCTGTTTAAACTCATATAATTTGTTTATAAAAAAGTTTAAGAAACCCTAATAAAAAAAAGATTAACTCTGATTGAATTTCGACCAAAACACTCTCTCTCTCCCCCCTTGTGATACTCGGCCGAAATCCCTCAAAGAAAACAAAAAAGAGAAAATTGTTTTCCTCGTTATTTGAGTGATTCCCTTAATCCCGAGCGTTCATAGAAGAGCCCACTCTCTCAATCTCTCAATAATTCCTTATGTATTATCTTTGATTCTATATTATGGTGTTTTGGTGGTTGTTTTTCCATTAGGGCCGGCCAATTCCTTGAAGAAATTGATTTAAAATCAATTTGATGGTTCATCACTCCTTGCCGGATTCAATCCGGCGAGTCAGTCCCAGTCCGGCGAGACTCCTGCGTGCTCTTGTCCGGCGGAAGCGTCCAGGTCCCAGTCCGGTGAAAGTTCTAGTCCGGCGAAGGTCTCCCAGTCCGGCGAAGCCCTCCCAGTCCGACGACTTTCTGTTCTGTCCAGCCAGCGGGTGTCTAGGGCAATCCGGCGAGGCTTCTTCAACAATTTGACTTGGTGTGGCCTTTCGGAGATAGCTAGCAACGTCGGGATTGTTTACAATTCCAATTGTAAGTAATTCTCAACGATTTGAATGCATTTTAAATATACAAATTATTTATATAGGTTGATAGTGTGTTCAATTGTTACTTAACATGTTTTAATAAATTTGTTTACTAACATGTCAACAAAATTTAATGCCTAGATTGAATAAATATATCAAAAATAATTTTTAATAAATTAGATCTAATTATATATTTACGCCAAATATGATGTATTATATAATTAAATTGTTAAATAAATTCTAACAGAGAGAGCCGGTGTTTCATGCGTTGTGGGGGTGCAATTGAGTTTGGAAGGTCTAGAAGGGGCGGCCTTTGGCCAACTTCTTCCTGCGTTCAGAGACGGAGATGTATTCGACATTACTCTTAGAGGCGAGCGATGTTCTCGAGGTTCGTGACTTCGATTTTTATATTTATATCATTTGTGAGTTATGCAACCACATGACAAACGTTATTACTGGGAGGTGAGCGTGAGATCAGATAGAGCTCACCTAGCGGCCTGTAAGTTTTCTCGATGAGTATAGAGCGACTAATGTTGAGAAGACTCAAAGGAATACGAAGGTGACGACAACTCCTAGATGGACCTTCCAAGAGACGAGACCCTTTCGATTGATGTTGATGCGGCGCTGGCTCGAGATCTGGAGGATTCGATATTGGTTATATTATTCGTGACCACACCGAGACCTGGCTAAAGGGTTCCCCCACCTTGCGGATGCGTATATGCAGTCATTTGTAGCGTAGTGCTAGCGCCTAGAGTCGACGATATGAGAGTGAAAATGCAGTCTGACTGCTTGAGCGTGGTTAAGTTGATATGAGAGTAAAACTTCAGTCTGACTGCTTGGGGGTGGTTAAGTTGATAAAGGAGGGCTTAACGCATGTGTCAGAGTTTTTGACGATATTGGACCGCATTTTCAGGGAGGTGAACGAGATTGAGAAATTTAGCATTAGACATATTTCTCGTATTTGTAATGTTGCGGCGTACAATTTAGCGCGCTTTGCGGTTAACTATCGCTCGAATTTCACTTGGTTGAGTTCAATCCCACTTTATTCGAAAGAAGTCATTAAAACCGATGATCGTGAGTTGAGGTTTCGCATGGCAAATTAAAACTCGTTTTATTTGCGTTTTTTATGAGTTTCAGTTTCATTTATATATTACACGTTGTTTCAGTTTCATTTATATATTTTTTGTAATCGCGTTTTTTTCTTTCATATGTAAAAACTTTATATGTTATTTTCATGTGTCGATCACGCTCCCTGAAAATGAAATTCCAGCGAAGGCGCCTTAAAAAATTATCCCTAATTTTATTTCTTTTTTTTAATTGGATGCAATTTTAATATTTTATATATATTTTTTGATCCTTAACTTTGATCGAACGGTTGAATCCTGATTTCAATATCCAATGGCGTATATTTAATCGGACAATCGCCCCTTACCTATAAGTACCCAAAACCCTAGCAGTGTTCGATCTCTTTCATTTCTCTCTGCCTCCGAGCCTAAAACCTCAGAGCAGAAGAAATATAACCCTAGAAACTCGGAAAGCCTTAAACCTAAAGCTTAGAAACTCATAAACCTAAAGCCATGCCTTCCATTGCCCTATCGGAAAAGGAGACCAAGAAGATGTTGAAGAACGCAACCGAAAGTCCAGAGCGCGTCAAGAGTAGCAAGAAAGAGTCGTCGAAGACCAAGAAGAGGAAGTCCGCTGAGGTCGACGAGGAAGAAATGAAGAGCGAGACGAGCTCCGAGGTAGCCGAGCCCGTGGACACCAGCTTGAAGGCCGAGAAGAAGAAGAAGAAGAAGGCCAAAGTGGAGGAGAACGATGAAGGCGATGTCAGCGACTCGAAGGTCGAAGAGGACCCGAACGCTGTCACCAATTTTCGGATTTCTAATCCGCTCAAGAACAAGCTCAAGGAGAGAGGTATCGAGGCTCTGTTTCCCATTCAAGCCATGACCTTTGATATAATCTTGGATGGTTCCGATTTGGTTGGTCGTGCTCGTACCGGTCAGGTAATTTTTCCCAAATTGATATTGATATCCTGTTCATTTTCTCTGAATGGAACACCGAAATATAATCTAGGTCTCTTTTTAGTGAATGGCGATCAAAGTTTGGAATTAAGGGTCTTAGATCATTCAGGCTCTTTTGAGTAGTAATTGTTACATGCATATGGTGATTAAATATTGTATGCATATTTATAGTGTGAAATTAAGTTTGTAATTCAGGGTCTATTTTAATTTTCATTTCTGTTTTACGTAGTAAATTGTTGCATACATGTGGGGTTAAAAATTCGTACACACAGTTTATAGTTGAATGCTGTTTGAATTTACCAAGATTTACCGTTTATGGTGTTGAAAATATATGTAGGGAAAAACACTTGCCTTTGTGCTTCCAATCTTGGAATCTTTAATCAATGGGCCAACAAAGTCTTCCCGCAAAACTGGATATGGGAGATCGCCAAGTGTTCTTGTGCTCTTACCCACTCGGGAATTGGCGACTCAGGTATTGCAGAGTTCTCAGAGCCTTTTATCTTTTCCTGATGCGAATCTCCTTTAATTTACTTTTCAATGCTTAGGTGTCAGCCGATTTTGAATTCTATGGTGCATCTTTGGGTTTATCGTGTTGCTGCTTGTACGGAGGATCGCCAATGGGTGCTCAAGAGGCGAAGCTGAGAAGGGGTGTTGATGTTGTTGTTGGAACACCCGGTCGAGTTAAGGTATATTGCTGTGTCTGCGCTATGGATTTTGAAGCACATTATTTTATTTTTGTACTTTCCTCAGACTAGTATATTGGGGGTTGGCTCATTAAGTGTTATTTTGTTGCAGGATCATATTGAGAGGAATAACCTTGATTTGAGCAATTTGAAGTTTCGTGTACTAGACGAGGCGGATGAGATGTTGAAGATGGGATTTGTTGATGATGTTGAACTTATTCTTGGTAATTTGAGTTTTCAGAGGAGTTGAATAATATGTATATCTTATCGCACGGTGTAGCCTTATGCTGAATTAAACTTTTTTTGTTTATGCCTGCAGGCCAGGTTAAGGATTTGAACACAGTACAGACCTTGCTATTTAGTGCGACATTGCCTAGCTGGATCCAAAATGTAAGTTTCATACCCAAGATTTCACCTGTACTTTTGTTCGAAATCTCAGATTCTGCCATTAAGCTGTTATATTGATTTCTCAAATTTTATTTTCAGATTTCATCAAGGTTTTTCAAGCCAAACAAGAAAACTGCCGATCTTGTTGGTAATGATAAGATGAAGGCTAGTGCAAGTGTGAGACATATTGTCATCCCGTGTTCTACTTCTGCCAGACCCAAGCTTATCCCTGATATAATAAGTTGTTACAGCAGGTATGCTATACTTGAATTTTTAACCCCAGAATTAATAACTTTGCTGATTGATTTGATTTGTGTGTTTTGCTGATTGTTTCTTGAATGCTTTCTACTTTTTTATGCTAATTCAGTGGAGGCCGTAGCATTATTTTCACTGAGACAAAAGAATCCTGCTCCCAACTTTGTGAGATGATACCTGGAGCAAGGGCACTCAATGGAGACATACAGCAAGGTCAACGTGAGGTTAGAGTTCTTCAGATTTGGTTTTGGGTTTTAAGAAAACAGAAACGCATGTTATTGTTTTTCCTTTGTTTATAAAAAATTAAAGTTCTTTTGTAGTCCTTTAATATGTGTTGCTTGAATTATTTTATAAATTCATTTCGTTTCGATCTTCATCACTGCAGGTTACCCTTAGAGGATTCAGGGCTGGTACATTCTTGACATTAGTAGCAACAAATGTTGCGGCTAGAGGTTTGGATATCAACGATGTTCAATTGATTATTCAGGTATGATAATGCTTTTGAACTTTTGCAGTTTGGGCTTTATGAGGTTGTGTGTTTCTGTCTTATGTTTAACTTCGCTATTTGTCCTCCTTCAGTGTGAGCCTCCACGTGATGTAGAAGCTTATATCCATCGGTCTGGACGAACAGGAAGAGCTGGTAAATTCTACTTCTGGATTGTTTTTTTTTTATCTTTGATGCTACGTATTGGGCTGTCTTTTAGCTTGTATGTAATGTGTACATGTTATTTTGCGGTCTTTGCAGGTAATACTGGAGTGGCTGTTATGCTTTACGATCCTAGAAAATCAAATGTATCAAAAATTCAGAGAGAATCTGGTGTGAAGTTTGAGCACTTGAGCGCTCCTCAGCCAGCAGAGGTTGCTAAGGCTGCCAGTAATGATGCTGCAGAGACGATAAACCAAATCTCTGACAGGTAATTTTGACTAACTACTATGCTTTGGTCAATAGTCTTCTTAATTTGTGTTCTAACTTAAATATTTTCTTGCAGTGTAATTCCTGTTTTCAAGGACGCTGCCCAGGATCTGTTGGCCAATTCTGGTTTGTCTGCCGTTGATCTTTTGGCTAAAGCACTTGCTAAAGCTGCTGTGAGTTAATTTACATATTATTAAATTTTGTGCTTCTGTTTACTCTAAGTGAAATCACTCTTGACCCCTGATTTAACTCTTGCAGGGCTACAGTGAGATAAAGAGTAGGTCTCTTCTGACATCTATGGAGAACTGTGTAACTTTGCTTCTTGATGCCGGGAAACCCATCTACTCGTTGTCGTGAGTATCTGTCAAGCTATTTAATATTTTTAATTTGCGTTCCTTGTTTGTAATGAGCTAAGGTAGTAAATACAAATCGAAAAGACTAATTGATGAAGAAGCTGATCTGGGCATTGTTTATCTGTTTCCGTGGTTAATTGAACACTCGAACCAGCTAAGATAACAAAATAGAATAGCTAAGCTGATATGAGCACGGTCACAATAAAACACTTAACTTTTATCTCTAGTAGGTCAATAAATTACTCCCGTTTTTAGTTCTTAGTTCCGTATAACAGGTTTTGTTTAGTCTTAATTTAATATAATGAGAAAATTTGACATGGTTAGAATGCGCTTGCATCCAGTTACTCTTTGTTGCTCAACTAATTCCCAAAATCTTGTTTCAGTTTCGTGTTTGGAGTTCTGGGAAGATTTCTGCCCGAGAACCAGGTGAACTCGGTATCCGGTATGTCTCTGACCGCCGATGGAACTGGTGCAGTGTTTGATGTGCCAGCCACCGAAGTGGACACCTTCATCGCCGGTACTAATATTTTTCTCATTCTTTCCATACCCAATCCCAAGTATCTAATAATAATAACACCAACTGTGCATGTTTGTGTTATGAATTTTGCAGCTTCAAAGGAAGCAGCAAATGTGAACCTCGAAGTGGTCACAACATTGCCTCCATTGCAAGAGAAGGAACAGGACAGAGGACGATTTGGCCGTGGCGGCGGCGGTGGATTCCAGCGATTCGGAAGAGGTGGCGGCGGCAGAGGAGGTGGTGGAAGAGGTGGTAATAGATTTTCCGGTGGATTTTCCCGCAACAAGTGGTGATCTGAGGAAGAGGGTTTTTATTTTCCAGAGACTTTAATTAGTTAATATGTGATGTACTACTAGTTCTAAGTTTTTGTTTCTTTTGCAACACAAAAAGACAGTATTATTTTTCAAGTTTTTTGGTTTTTGGTTTCTTGCTCTTTTAGGTGGCTAACTTACCCAACTCATTATTTATGGGGATTTTTCCATGTGTCCCCATGGCTTCATCAACTCCATGTGTAAGTTTTAATGTCATACATACGATACAAGAATATTTATAAACTTGGGTAAGTATTTATGTGTTTTTATGCATCTTCTCTGTTTTACATATATAATTGTATGTTTCATAGCTTAAATAAATTTAATCGCCACTACTGAAGACATCAGTGGCAAGTAACGTAAAATATTACAAAAAAATGTTACTGATAATAGTATTATTTGTTGTTATTTAGTCTACGTTAAAGTGGATTAATTTTAATTAACATCGTACGTACGGTATATCAATATAGATATACGATAAAAAAAAAAAATTTGTAAGTACTATACATCTTAAGAGATGTCAGTTTTTTTTTTTTGCGTAAATAACTTAAAATCAAGTTAAATTTAAGGTAATTTAGTAGAATACGCTTTTATTTTATACCACGTTTGTAAATTTTTCGTAAGTATCTATTGAGTTTTGTTAACGAAAAAATTCGGATTAATTTAGCTCTCTTTGAGTTCTCGCACAAACGGTTTGAAAAATATTTTAGACTCATTAATATCGTGAACTCATTTGATTATTTACGAAAAATTAACTAAACGTTGGGCATAATAAAATTATCAAATGTAAACGTGGTAAAACACTAAATAGTTTTTGTAAATTTGATTAAAATTGACGTGATTTAATATATATGTTTTTAATACTACTATGCAAACAACATTTAGTTGCAACTAGCAATGTCATTTTAGACGAGTTATGTAAAAAAGATATCTATCTAAGCAATGAAGTGGTACTTTTTTCTGAATGAAACCTGTCAAGTAGAATGTCACACTGGGAATTAAAATAAATTTCCCCTTTCAAATTCCAGACACATCGATTGTTTTCCAGCTCTGGTTCTGCCAAAGCAATAAAATCCTCGATTCATCTGAATGTGATCACCGCAAAAGGGCATGGCCAGCCATCGAAGAGCAAAGCTTGCTTTCGACGCGCTTCGCGGCTTCTCCTCCAAGATTCTCCGCCCCGCTTCTTCTTCCCCCAAAATCCCGAACCCATTTCTCGGCGGCTCGGCGTCGGCGAGGCGATATTATTACGTGGACAGGTACGAAGTCCACCACTTCCGCCCCCGAGGTCCGCGGCGGTGGTTCCAGAACCCGCGGACGGTCCTGATCGTGGCCGCCGTGGGCACCGGGACGATCGCCACCGTCTACTTCGGCAGCCTCGAGACGGTCCCGTACACGAAGCGGACCCACTTCGTGCTCCTCTCGAAGTCCATGGAGCGGAGGCTGGGCGAGTCGCAGTTCCACCAGATGAAGGCGGGGTTCAAGGGGAAGATCTTGCCGGCGATCCACCCGGAGAGCATCCGCGTCAGGCTCATCGCCAACGACGTCGTCAGGGCGCTCCAGAGGGGGCTGCGGAACCAGATGGGCCACGTGGACGACATGGGCTACTCCTCCTCCGCCGCCGCGCCGGAGTACGGCCCCGGCGACGAGGCGGTGGCGGCGCTGAGGGACGGCGGCGAGGTGGAAGGGAAGTGGTTCCGGGAGGACGAGGTTTTGGACGACCGGTGGGTCGAGGAGACGAGGAAGAGAGGAGCGGCCAGCGGGGCCCGCTCCGAGACCGCCCACTTGGAGGGGTTGAATTGGGAGGTCGTGGTCGTTGACGAGCCTGTGGTCAACGCCTTCTGTCTCCCCGGCGGGAAAATCGTCGTCTTCACCGGCTTGTTGGATCATTTCAAGTCCGACGCCGAGGTCGCCACCATCATCGGCCACGAGGTTTGTTGAGTTCATCTGAATCTCGCGATTAGGGATAGTTTCTTTATCGATAATGTCACATCCTCGTTTATAATATAAAAGAAAATGAAAAAGACGTGATTTTGAACCCTGATACTGCGAGTCTTGGGACCTTATTAGTCCTCGGTTCGATTAAGGCCCACTGAGGATGGTCTCTTGATCGATAATGTCACGGCCAAATGTAAAAAAAAGATATCATCTTGAACCCTATCAGTCCGCTGCTTTTATCTCTCTATCGAAAAATACTTGGGCCTTGGATTTGATTGGGTGATGAAATAGGTGGCCCATGCGGTGGCGAGGCACGCGGCGGAAGGGATGACGAAGAATCTGTGGTTTGCGATACTTCAGCTGGTGCTTTACCAGTTTGTGATGCCTGATGTTGTCAACACCATGTCCGCTCTTTTCCTCAGGCTTCCTTTCTCTCGCAGGTAACACTTTCTGGATCCATTCTAGTTATGTGCTTTGGTTTGTAAATATTCCCGGGTATTTCTCCATCTTCTGCTATTTTGAGACAATGTGTAGTTGTGGATCAGGATGGAAATGGAAGCGGATTACATCGGGCTGTTGTTAATGGCATCGGCAGGGTACGATCCGCGTGTGGCTCCCAAGGTTTACGAGAAGCTCGGGAAAGTGACGGGCGAGTCGGCTTTACGAGACTATCTCTCGACTCACCCTTCAGGGAAGAAGAGAGCTCAGTTGCTTGCTCAAGCCAAGGTCATGGAAGAAGCCCTCTCCATTTACGCCGATCTCGTCGCCGGACGCCACGGCGTCGAAGGCTTCCTTTGAACTCGGTCATTGTTCATACGTATCGCATTCCTCTGATAGGAATTGAATTCGTGTTTTTTGTTTTCTTGTACCTGAAGAATGATTCATTCACAGTTGGTGTATCTGATAAGCTAAAGAAGTGTGAGTTGAGCCAAAAGTCTGAGTCTTTTTGACATACCCATAAATCATAAAGTGTTCATACATTCACAAAAATAACCACCCTTTGATCGTTTCTCATATCCTCTACTCTTGCATGATCTCGAAAAAGGTCTCATGCTGATGAAGAATCCAAGCGATGAATTGATACTTTGATATCTTTAAACCCAAGACCAGGTAAAATAAGGTTATTTTTTTGTTATTGTCTACGTCGTCTATAGATCAGAATTGTTTTCCAGTTAGGGGCGAGGAATCTCTGGCTAGTTGTAGCTACCGTGAAACGTTGAGATGTCGTTGCTTGAGCTTTCTTGCACAAGAAGTCAACTTTGTTGATGATCGTAAGTATAACCATGGTGGATTATGTGAGAGTCCGATTCAGATGACTCGTGCCGAGATCACGGAACAGGTTCACGCCATTTAGGAGGGCTTTCTTTGACAACAAGCAAGGCCGTTCCATAAAGCTCATCACTTCGATTTATTCGTCACTGCTTTTCCGTTTTCATTTTTCTTCAAGGTTTGCGAATATGTTGCATTCTGTCCATCTATTCTCTGATAAGCTCATGTCAAGTGTCTTAGATAGTCAACGGCTAAACCTTAGGAATGTGATGCTACGTTTGTTGGAAGAGTGCATGAACATGAGAGAAGCTAAACAGATTCACACTCAAGTCGTAAGGTCTCCGTATATTCATAAAAATGACCGGCCTTTGATCGTTTCTCGGCTTCTCTTCTTTTGCGCGATTTCTGATTCAGGCTCTCTCAGCTACGCCGATGATGTTTTTCGTGCAATTAAGAACCCTAATCAGTTTGTTTACAACATCATGATCAGAGCCCACGCGACGAGTCAAGCCTATGAAACTCGTCCCTTCAAATCCTTGCTGCTCTACACACAAATGCGTCGCGAAGAAATTCCTCCGAACAACCTTACTTTTCCGTTTCTCGTAAAGGAATCCACAGCCAGAGTCGATCCTCTCGTCGGAGCTAGTCTTCACGCTCAAGCCATTGGATTTGGGTTGTACCATGATGTGTTCGTTCAGAATTCTTTAATAACGGCTTACTCTTCTTATGGGTCTCCGAATCTTGCCCACCAAGTGTTCGACGAAACTCCTCAAAGGGACGTCGTCTCCTGGAACTCGATGATCGCCGGGTATTTGAGAAACGAGCATCTCGACAAGGCCTTGGAACTATTCAGAATCACGGAGAACAAAAACGTGGTCTCGTGGAACTCGATCATAACGGGATTCGTTCAGGGCGATCGTCCAAACGAAGCCTTGGAACTCTTCCACGAAATGCAAGCCGTGGATCTCGGTGTAAAACCCGACAAGATCACGATCGCTAGCGCCTTATCGGCTTGCTCTCGCATCGGTTCAATCGATCAGGGAAAACGGGTCCTCGATTATCTAACAACGTCCGGAATACAATACGATCTCGCGATAAACACGGCTCTTCTCGACATGTATGGAAAATGCGGGAGCATCGAGAGAGCCCGCAAGATCTTCGAGGAAATGACTGAAAAGGACACTTCAGCCTACACGGCGATGATCTCGGTTTTCGCTCTACACGGGCGATGCGAAGAGGCGTTCGAGGTCTTCAGAGAAATGGAGATCAACGGAGTGAAACCGAACCACATGACTTTCGTTGGGCTTCTCTCAGCTTGCTCTCACGCGGGTCTGGTCGAGCGAGGCCGGAGATGCTTTCAATCGATGAGACGGGTCTACTCGATCGAGCCGGGGACCCGTCACTATGCAGGCTTGGTTGATATATTAGGCCGGGCTGGCTTGTTTGAAGAGGCGAAAAGGGTGATCAAAGAGATGCCCGTGAAGCCCGACAAGTTTGTTTTTGGAGCGCTGCTCGGAGCGTGTCAGATGCATGGGAACTTCGAGCTCGGTGAGACTTTGGCGAGGTATTTGATCGGCTTAGAGCCCGAGGAACACGCTTTCTACGTCAATTTGTGGGAGATATACGCGAAAACCGGGAGATTCGAGGACGTTAAGAGGGTTATGTCGGTGATGAAGGAGAGAGGGATGAGGAAAGAGATGGGCGTTAGCTCAATTGAGATTGACGGCGTTGTTCGTGAGTTTTCGGTGGTGAAAGGATCGCCTTGTGTTGGGATGGAGAGAGTGTTTCGAGTCTTGAGTGTGCTGAATCGAGACATGAACGGAGAAGAATGTTTGGCTTGTGATGCAAGTTTTGATATTAGACGATGATTCGGTTCTTGTTCCGATTTTGGAATGTACAAAATTACTTGGTTGGTTTTGATACTGGAATTACTTTAGTCTTTTTCGGGTTTATAGACAAATCAATGAACATCTTGGCGAGGTGGTTCACTGAGAGCGAAAAAGATACACGTTTCAACTTCAAGATAGAGGATGCTTCTGCAAAAACTATTATTTGGCTCTGTTTCTTGGTTTACAAGCAACCGTTGATTCAAAAAAGAATTTCATAAGAAGTAACAGAGACGATTTCGAAGTTCTCGAAGATACTGGATTCCGAATAAGATGAACTATCGTCACAGCTTTCAAACCGATACGCTTCTACAGATACTATCACTTGGCTCTGTTGATTGTTTTCAGGTCAGAAGCCTCATTAAGTCAGTTCCATGGTTGCTTTCTCTTTTTCCTTCTCATGATACTTTTATTGGGCAATCAGTGTCAATTGTGGGGGACCAAACTAACTGTCACAAAATTGTGTTTCTTTTGGATTTTTAAAAAAATGTGTTTCTTTCTTTTCTTTGTTATTATTATTACTTTTAGTCGATCAATGTGATTTTAGGTCCATATGGGTCTTATAGTCTGTTTAGCGCAGCTTCAAATTAAAGGTTGTATCTTTGTAAAAAGGTGGATCAAGGACTTCATTAGACATACGCTCTTCCTAGATTGTGATTCCGTGAAGATAATTTTTTCTTCTTCAAGAGTATGGATATATCATTATATAACCCCCAAGGTGCTTTTCTGTTTAATATATTTTTTTTATTTAGATTCAAGTTGGGATAGGAATAGGATCATAGGATAACAGCGTCAGTGAATTTTTATTTAAATAGACAGTTGACAAAACTAATGGAGCGAGTCAAAACTTCAAAGATGAAAAGAAATTGATTCATTGAGGAAAAAAAGAAAGTGACTGTAATTATATTGCACAAAAAGCAATCTCTGTATCCAAAAAATAGAAGTGGTTATTTGTACTTTTATTGCGTGTGAAATTGAAATACGTGGTGGGTGACAGTGACACTAATATTTTGTCTATCTTTATTTATAAGCCATTGGCTGATACATTACTCGTATTAGACCGTTAACTAACAACTCAGAAGAATTGAATTGCAAATAAATAATATGATACTATTATTTGGGAAATTAGATAAAGACTAATAAACTATTATTTTATAAATGATTGTATTTCGGAGGATCGACAAGTCCTTTTACTGTGGAGCTTGTTATTCATTCGAGTTGGCGTTTCTTTGACAGCCATGGCTTTCCTCACTGCGAATCCTCTAAGCGCTACAATTTTAGCAGCTTTAATTTTCATGGCCGTTTTTATAATCAGTTTCCATGGAAGACGAAAGGGAGAGAAGAGGAAAAAGTATCATCCGATAGTAGCCACGAGGCTGAACCAACTCATCAACCTCAATACTATTCATGACTACATGACCCAGCTCTCAAACGAGAACTCAACCTTTAGAGTTCTCGGCTTATTCAGAAGTGAAGTTTACACTTCTGACCCTGCAAATGTTGAGTATATTCTGAAGACGAACTTCTCTAACTATGGCAAGGTTTGTGCTCAGAAACCAATGATTGTATGTAAGTAAGCCCAGGAAAGTGATTTACTAAATGAATGCTCATTTCAGGGTTGGTACCATTACGAGAACTTGTCTGATCTCCTCGGTGATGGGTTCTTCACGGTCGATGGAGAGAAATGGAAAAAGCAAAGGAAGATTGCCAGTTACCAATTCTCAACCAAAAACTTGAAGGATTTTAGCACTTCAGTGTTCAAGACCAAGGCTTTCAAATTGTCTCGGATTGTGTCTGAAGCAGAGATCGCCGGTACAGTTCTCAACATGGCGGTAGGTTTTGATCTCACATCGTTTTATCTCTTTTGGCGCTCTTTGTTCTTAGTTTTCCTGTTTTTGCTGTGTTGTGAAGGACTTATTCATGAAATCTACTTTGGAGACGGTATTCAAGATCATTCTGGGCATAGAAATGGAAGCCGTGTTCGAAACAGCCGAAGAAGCGACCGAGTTTTCTGATGCTTTTGACGAAGCAAATGGTATCACTCTGCATCGTTACATAGACGCTTTTTGGAAGATCAAACGCTTCCTGAATGTCGGTTCCGAAGCAGTCTTGAGGAAGAATATCAAATTAGTGGACGCGTTTGTGTATCGAGTGATCAGAAGCAAGATCGACGCAACCCACGAAAAACGAGACGGAGATTCATCAGTGAGTCAAACTATTTCCTATTTTCCCTTATAAATGATCAACAATAAACAAGTAGACATCTAGACGTCTATTGTATATAAGGGTAAATGATCTTTTTAATTTGATTTTAGTGGCAAATTTGGGAATTTTCTTTTTTAAGGAAAATGAGAAAAACTAATGCTGGATGTGGGCATTTCGGACAGTTTCTCTTATTTATATATGCGTCTGTTTTTGCCTAAGAACTTTAGTGGTACGAATCACAGATAAATAGAGGCGATGTGTTATCTAAGCTTATTGAGCTGGGAGAGAAAGACATGAAGTATTTAAAGGACATGGTCTTGAGCTTCATAATCGCCGGAAAAGACACCACGGCGACGACCTTGTCGTGGTTCCTCTACATGCTTTGCAAACACCCGAACATACAAGAGAAAGTCGCGCAAGAAGTGAGAGAAGCAACAAACTCCAATCCGAGTATCGAAGAACTCACCGAAGAAGCCATCAACAAATTGCA
Source organism: Urtica urens (assembly GCA_958296335.1). Lineage (NCBI taxonomy): Eukaryota > Viridiplantae > Streptophyta > Magnoliopsida > Rosales > Urticaceae > Urtica > Urtica urens. Next base: position 974,543 of record OY282530.1, on the reverse strand, counting down.
ATACCTTCTCGCAGCTCTGACCGAGACTCTCAGGCTCTACCCTGCAGTTCCGTTGGTACGCTGATCCACACAACTAAACCCTTTTTTCTTTTCTTCTTTTCATGCTTGCGTTGCAAGTAACCATATTTTTCTTGGTGCGGACAGGATGGTAAATTCTGCTTCTCGGACGACACATTCCCAGATGGATTCAGCGTCAAGGAAGGCAGCGCTGTGGCTTATATGCCTTATTGCATGGGAAGAAGGAAATCCATATGGGGCGACGATGCAGAGAAATTCAAGCCCGAGAGATGGATCGACCAAAACGGCCTTTTCAAGGCAGAGAGCCCTTTCAAGCTCACAGCTTTTCAGGTTTGTCTCGAAGCTAGAAAAAATGAATCTGTTTTCGGAACTCGGGTTTTGATTATTTCGTGTTCTCTATCAATGTATCAATGTATAGGCTGGCCCTAGAATTTGTCTCGGCAAGGATTTCGCGTACAGACAAATGATCATATTCATGGCTGTACTCTTGGGAAGCTACGAGTTCAAGATGAGTGAAGAAGGCAAAGAAGTCAATTACAAAGTAATGCTTAATCTGCATATTGATGGTGGTCTTCATCTCAGGGCATATAAGAGACAATGGAGATCACTACACTAATTGCAAGTATGTAGTTATTCAAGTGTTTATAATACTGTGTATCACTGATTAATCTAATATGGATCTTCCCAAATAAAATGTGAATTTCTGTATGTTTATTACGCGTGCCTCCCAAATATTATAAGAAATAGGTCTTGTGGTGATCTCAAAACAGTCGTCTCGTCAAAACCTTCACTTCGTTGCCGATATTTGGCGGTGTATCACGAGTTATACATTATTAGATTCACGGTTGAAATGATTCAATATGTCAATAATTTTTCTAATTTCCTTCACAAATTATTTCCCCCAAATTACCCCTAAAAAAAGAGTGAAAAAACCATTTATCTTTGTAAACAATAACATATACAATAAATATCTATATCTATTGTTTACAAGCATAAATTATATATGGCAAACTGATTATTTTTAAAGAGAAATGAGAAACAGAATTTCATATTCGATCTCATAGATACATATATAATTCTTTGAAAAACGGTATTCGATGAAAGTCGTATGTACGGTTTGGAGGGAGATTTTTCATATCTTTCAAAATCCACCTTACAATATGGAATAAAAAAGCCAGAATAAATTATTAGCGCTAAATGTAATATTTTGGACGATCTATTTTTAAATTAGAAAATGTATACGCATATATTGATAACTACATTTATATCTGAATTATTTTAATTTTCCTTTCTTTCAATGGGAGAGTGCTGAATAGTCTGACGCTACCAAATTGAGGAACAACTTTGCTAGACCGATTTAAGTTTTAAGAGCAACAAATGGATTATGCAAATGTATGAAAAACGTCTAAGGATACATGAGCTCGAAGAAACAAAAAACATGCCAATAAATGGAAGTACAAGAAAATTCCGTGCTATATTCCAAAAGTTCACCTCGCTAAACACTACACACGAACAAAGTCATTGGGAAACTCGAGATTTGAACTTATTGACTAATCAGCCACACTATGTTAAAGACAAGTATCGTTTTTTTCGCAACTATTATGAACTTAAAATTATTAAGTAGATCTATTTATAGTTAAGAATTAAATAGATTTAATTCAAAAGACAAATCGAAGCTCTGATCCGACAAGGAAAGTTTCGAAAATTCGTCAACCAATCGAGGTATCCAAGAAAATCGGTGGCTCAAATTTCCTGTAGGGATATGATGACCACACTAAGAAGAGAACTCAAAACACCACACACAATTATGAACACATGGAATTGTTTACGTGTTACAGCCCGAGATCTCGATCTCGTGACGAGAGGACCCGTGATGAAGGGAATTACGAAAATTGAACTGCTTGTTTCTATGCTAAACCTAATCTCTATTCACGTGGGAGAGATTAGATTATGTGGCTGAAAGATAATTTTATTAATGAAAAAGACCTATTTATAGTTAGGTCAACTTACAATCGGGATTTTCTTAACGAGGCCTAAACCAAATAAAAGACATAATAGAAAATCCAAAATAAAACATTGAATTAAATAATAAAAACGAAATTAATCAACCCGGCCCAATTCGGCATTCAGATCACGCAGCTCATCGAACACTGCACCGTTACGACTCATTCGATGATATTGTTTTCCATCGAATGCGTCTGTAACATTACTCCCTCCCTCCAAATTTGGATAAGCTTCAATGGACGTCTCAAACTCTTCCCAAGTGGCATTATCACGGTCGTTGATGCTCCATTGGACCAGCACCTGTCGCCTTTCCTTGAAAGCCCGAGCATGAAGGACTGAGTGCGGTGGGCTGGGCAGCGTACGTCCATCAAGGATTAAAGGCAGCTCTGTTGTTGACGATGGTAGCTCGCCGCGATGTGGTTTCAACAATGAGACATGGAACACGTCGTGGATGCGCGATCCCTCTGGAAGTTGTAGACGGTAGACAACCGGTCCGATGCGATCAAAAACACGGAAAGACCCGTAAAAACACGGTGACAACTTGTGAAGCGCAGATTTTGACACCGACAATTGGCGATAGGGCTGAGGCTTCATCCACACATAGTCACCCACCGCGAATTCGACGAGGCGATGTTTTTCATCGTATGTTGTCTTCATACGGTGTTGTCCTTGTGCCAAGTGATCGTGTGCTTCGCGGAGTAGTACAGTACGGTCTTCGAGAGCGCGATCGACAACTTCCACTCGCGCGTTTCTTGCCGTATAATCAAGCAGCCTCGGTGAGTCACGACCATAGACCAACTGAAATGGAGTGGCTTTTAGAGCAGTGTGGTAGGAGGTATTGTAGCAGTACTCCACCCATGGTAGCCATTGCAGCCACTTTTTGGGTTTATCTCCTGTCAAACATTGTAGATACATTTCAAGAGTACGATTTACCACTTCCGTTTGCCCGTCACGGGTGATAGGCCGTTGTGAAGGCTAAGGACGTCCCAGAGAGACGAAGAAGCTCACGCCATAACTTATTCCGAAAGACTCTGTGGCGTTGGATATCAGAAGTCCATGTAGGCGAAACACCTCGCGGAAGAATGTGGCGGCTACCGAAGTTGCTGTGTACGGATGGGCCATTGATAGGAAGTGTGCATACATCGAGAAATGATCTACGACGACAAGGATGACCATTTTTCCTCCCGACTTCGGAAGAGTTTCCACGAAATCCATGGAGACGTCAGCCCAGATGGCCGTCGGAATAGGGAGTGGTTGTAGGAGCCCTGCCGGTTGAAGAGTTTCCCATTTGTATTTTTGGCAGATTTGACATTGCGCAACATACTTTTGCTCAAACAGTTTCCAACCCTTCCAATAAAAATCACGACGTATGCGCTCCATAGTTTTTTGAACTCCTTCATGCGATGAATTGTGAAAGTCTACGACTATCCTCGCCACTAAAGGTGAGGACCCGTGATGAAGGGAATTACGAAAATTGAAGTGGTTGTCTTTCTGCTAAACCTAATCTCTCTTCACGTGGGAGAGATTAGATTATGTGGCTGAAAAGTAGTTTTATTAATGAAAAAGACCTATTTATAGTTAGGTCAACTTACAACCGGGCTTTTCTTAACGAGGCCTAAACCAAATAAAAGACATAATAGAAAATTCAAAATAAAACATTGATTTAAATAATAAAAACAGAATTAATCAACCTGGCCCAATTAGGCATTCATATCACGCGGCCTATCGACCGCACACCGTGACGACGCATTCGATGGTATTGTTTTCCATCGAATGCGTCTGTAACATTACGAGGTTGAGTCAATCAACCTAATCTGGTGACACTCACAAGCCCAGTTCACCAATTACAGAGTATTGAAGAAGAAGATGACGTAGACCTATAACCTGAGATCAATGTCAAATTTCCACCTTTCCTTCTCTCTCTCTACCTCTCTCTCCTACACTTGTTTTGAATATGTTAATGAATGCGTTCTTTCTTTTTTTCTCTTGCTTCTAACCTAAGCTATTGGTGGTCTTCTTATAACCTATAACCGATTAACTTACGCATCAGATTAGAAGTCCTAAACGGGGTTAATGGCATAACTGAAAACAACATTTCCATTTGAGGCTAAGATGCAAAGCTTTATCTTATTCACCAATTGATTATGCCTTGTCTTTATTTATGTTGCAGAAATGCTTGATTTCTACTCGAGAACAAGTTTCTTGAATTCCAAGCAATTAAATCTAACAATGTTTTCAAAGGTGCTGATCGACTTCACTACGAACAAAATTCATGTTACAAGTTTCACTCACACTCACTAGAATCACAATCAAAACTCTTGACATATTTGGATTTGTTCTTTTTTTCCTTTCTAAATATTTTTGTTTCTTTCATATTGATAAAAATGGGAATTTCGAAAAATATGTGTCATAATAGAGGTATATTATGTTTCTATGTGTGATGAAGTTTTATTACAGAATATATGTGTCAAATGACAAAAATGCCCTTGATAATATTTTGGTCAATTGCGGTATGTTGCGGTCAAATTTGGTAAATGGCTATTTTGTTTTTAGCACATGTATTTCGTAATTAAATTTCAGCACACATAAAAACAGAATATACACTTATTATGGCACGTACTTTCCGAAATTCCCCTTAAAAATCTCTCTCTACAATCTGATCAACCTCGAGTCCTATTTGCATACCACAGGACCTGTAAACTTTACAACCTGTATTCTAAACTAACCTAAAATGACTGAGTGTTCATACTAGGTAATTAAAATAACAAACTATATTTACAGAATTTAGATCACAACATAACAATAGTAGGCTCAGATTGAAGCTTTGTAATAGTCAGGCTGTGCAATAAATCTCATTGCAGATTGATAAATAGATCTGCTTCATGTTTAGTAGAGTCAATTGAGGAAATAACTTATTTATTCAAAGTCTTCGGCTCTCTGCTGAGTGTGTACTCTCATCAAGACCATTATAACATAACAAGCGAGGTGTAGTTTGCAAAAAAGAAAAATCTATTTACATTCATTCCTTTTTATTATCGGACTCATCATTATTTAACATTAAAATATTTTTCATTTCTTAATTGTGTTTTCATTTTTTGTTGGGGTGTGGGTGTCAATGTTGATGAAAAAGCTGAGTAGCACTGAATTAATAAAGCGGAAAAAGCGTTTTGCCCCTTTTGATTGTGCGATGTGATGTATTTTTGCATAATTCCAAATTTCATGTGCGATGACATGATTTGTAAGAATTTATTTCCAAGCAATTGTACCCAATTCATGTTTGTCACCACGTACTGCAATAAAATATGTCACGTCCCAACCGAAGAATTTAAGGGGTGAATGAGACATACGTTATTATTGTAATCGATATTATAAATAAAATAATTATAAATGCATTCAGTGACGACCCGGGTTCCAAAACGGGTCATAATGAAGACCAATTGATGAGATCAAAGGCAATCCTCCTCTAGACTCACTGATTCCGATTCTCACAACTTTCCCGTAGACTAATCCCTCTTCGAGCCTGTGAAGCCTCTTGTACCCGATCGTCGTTCCATTAGCCACCATTTTCCCATCCAAGTAAACGGCATGTCGTTTCACCCTCTGCCCAAGTCCAATCGCTTCCTGGACCCTCACGACGTTGAATCTCAGCCCTCCATCATCATCCGGGCTTCGCAGCTCGATCCAATGGTCCCCATCGCTCGGGCCCACCGGGGCCCAATAGGTCCACAAGTGGTCGCTGTCGAGCACGCGGCGAGGCCCAAAACCGTCATTTTTCCCACCCCTGACGCTACTCGCCTTCACGGAGCAATTTGCACCCAAATTCGTGGCGAATATTTTATTAATCGCGCCTCTGAATTGTTTGAGTCTTTTTACGTCGTTCGAGGAAATGAGACCGGTGGAATTTGGAGGCACGTTTAGGAGTAACACGCAATTTCTTCCCACTGAGTTGTAGTAGATTTCGAGTAGTTGGCTCAGCTTTTTTGGCGATTCTGATTTGTGCCAAAACCATCCCGGTCTTATTGACACGTCACACTCCGCCGGCAACCAATCTCTGCCTTCGGGATCGCCGGTTTGGAGATACCTTTCATTTTTGGGAAATTAAAACAGTATATTAAGTTTTAATGCAAAGTGAATTGCTAAATTAAGATATCCTAACACTTAGCGTTTTCAAAATATTAAATATTTTACAATTTTTTTTTGTAAATAACCACCTATTTTGTTCATTTCGCAGTTTTTGAACAATTTTAAATTCGATTCAAAATATTTTAAATAATTCTCTAAATAATTTGAAGTGGTTATTTATACAAACATTACAAACCGTTGATTATTTTAAAATTAGTAAACATTTTTTATATACCTTAAAAGTTTGTAGGTGTGGTGTACAAAAAATAATTTCAACGTGAAAGTATCGTATAATTTAGGTAAAGCATGTGTATTTTCAACACGATGACATCATCAAGAGCATGTTTCAGTTTTGAAAAGAATAAAAAAAAGTCCATACCCTTCAATTCCAGCTTTTCCGATGGCAAGCGAGCTCGTATTGATGGTGGACCAGCAAGTGCTTCCGGCGGAACCGTGCTCGTCTCCGACCCACCGGACGTCCGGTCCGGCGTCGGAAAATATATTGATTGAGCTTTGTAATTCCTTAGCCATTGAAAACCATTCATCGAAGTAATACGTCATGTTTGTTGCATTTTTTCCCTTTGCCCCGTCAAACCATATTTCTCTAATATCACTTCCATACCTACCAAATCATCACAAAAAAAAAAAAAAAAAAAAAAAATTAAATGACAAAAATATATACTTTCAAAATCAATAGTTCAAAATCGCCATATAAACAAGCAAAAACTAGCCAAGCATTCTAATAAATCCAAAACTTAATAAACATAAATAAGTAATTTAGTTTACATATGAACAGAAGGAAAAAGAACTTAAACCGTACTTGTTAAGAAGCTCTTGAAGTTGAGCCAAGTAGTACTCATTGTAAGCCACGTCACGTCCGTACCGTCGTTCGTGGCGATCCCACGGCGACAAGTACAGCCCAACATCGACTCCACGAGCCCCTGCGGCGGCGACAAGATCTCCGACGACATCGCCGGCGCCGGACTTCCAGGGGCTCCGGCCGACGGAGTGGTCGGTGTAAACGGAGGGCCATAGACAGAATCCGTCGTGGTGCTTCGCCGTGAGGATGACGAGCGAAGCTCCGGCGGAGGCGGCGGCGTCGACCCACTGGCCGGCATTAAGCTCCGGCGGGTCGAAGACGGAGGGGCTCTCGGCGCCGGTGCCCCACTCGGAGCCGGTGAAGGTGTTGACTCCGAAGTGGAAGAACATCACTAGCTCTCTCTGCTGCCATTTCAGCTGAGAGTACGAAGGAAGAGGAAGGATCGGCAATGGCGGGGTCGGAATGCTCTCGAGGTGACACGTGGCGGTGTGGTTGGTTGCGATTAGGAGGAGTTGGAAGGATATGACGACGAAGCACCACCGACGGCGTAATAACTCGGGTTTATTAGCCATAGATAGATACGTGACCGGTGAATATATATAGAGGATATGACAGATGAGAAGATATGTGTATAGGTTTATTATCCTAATGGATTTGGTCGAGTCTGAAAATGTGATAATTCGATTTTCTTTTCGGGATTTAGTTGTCACTGATATGTATAGCCTATAGGTAGGTTATACTAGATCAATTTTTTTTTAATTTTCGGCTAGGATTATGTCGATTCTCATTTTGTAATCTGTTTTTTATTTTTATTTTTTTATAAATGATTTCACAGCTGAATTATAATTTTTAATAGGGCTCTCATATTAAAATATAGAGTTATCTAAATGTTTCACGTGAGTAACATATCAACTTATAAGTTATAATAATATGTACTATTTTGAGTATTATTTTATTCCAGAGACCCTCGAGACTATTTTTTTTCATGTGCTATGTAGGAGTTTGCAAAAATTAAAATATAAAACCGTAAACTAAATTAAAACATCTAATGTTTTAAATCTTCGGACTAGTTTAAAACGATTTCTTAATCTAATTAGACGTTGTTTTAATTGTAAAATTTTAGATATAAAAATTCTATAGACATTTTATTTTTATATGTACACAATGTCTATAGAATTAAAAGTTCGGTCCATATCTCAACCTCGCTCCATTGCTGAACCTTCATATTTGCGGCGTTCCATCTCCGTCGCGTTCAATTAGGCTGTGCTCCACCACCGCGGCGCTACAATACAATCTCGTTGAATCTCCGTCACCATGCTTCATCACTGCGCGCTATATCACAACAACGTCAATGAGATTTAGATCTAAATAATTTTCTCGGTGTTTAATTTTGAGTTTGGATTTCCACCATTTTTGTTTTGTTTGTACGAATTCCATACCAGGGTCTACAATGTTGACGATGTTGTCTACATTATTGACCTTGGTTTGAACATTGTTAACTCTCAAAAGTTGACATCTGATGTCCACATTGTTGACGCTGATGTGTACAATGTTGACGTCCTTGTCTACAATGTTGACCCTGGTGTCAACATCGTTATCTCTCAAATAGTTAAAATCCGATGTTTACATTGTTAACGCTGGTGTCTACAATATTGAAGTTCCTTGTCTACAATATTGACATAGCGTGAACAATGTAAACATCATCATCAACGATATAGACATCAACATCAATAATATAGATAACATCGTCAACATCATAGACAACAACGTCAACATTGTAGACAACTTAAGTCCAAAATGAGTGAATTTTGTTGACCTGTAATATTAATTCTGACTTTTTTGACGCAGCGATGACATATATTTATTTTTTATTAAAGCATAATAGATCTTGGATTTAAGTTGGTCAGTATCACGAGGAATGATCATCCGGATCTCATGAAGCAACGTCCTACCAAAGAATGATGATACACAGTTTCAAGAGTTTTTCACTCGTTACAGAACAATAAGAGACAAAGATGCACATATCGCACTCCGAATGCATTGATCGACCATATGTGGGAGGAATATTCTAATTCGGATGCATAATTGTAGTTTATTTTATTTTATTTTATATGTGTTGTATTGTCATTTTATTAAAATAAATATTAATATAAGTCTGTGTGTATTTATATATTGAATTATTTTATGAAATGATGTTTCGCTTAAATAATAAATAAGTGATGTAATTGAAAAATACTAAGTATATATAGGGGTATGAAGATAAATAAGAGAAAGTTGAATATCAAATTAATACACCAATTTGGTGTAAAAAATGGAATAGAGATGAAAATTGAGGTAGTGTTGGATTTAATATGTATTGCAAAATGAAGTAAAAAAAATGAAGTAATGGGATGAAGATGGTCTTAGATCCGGGAACCACTACAAAAAATGTTACCACACATTTTTTTATCGTGATATGAGATACATGATCGTAACACCATAGTTTTAAATCTACATTTCCATTGCACAAAAGTGACGCTTCGCAAGTTAAGATTCACGAAATATGAAATCAAGTCTGATCCCGAAAATCACAAATCTTCCATAGAATAAGTGGTCAAGTTCGTGATCTAGTCGGGAATAATTTGTTTGCCATCATCGTCGACTTCGGTTTCGATTTAAGTTTTGGATGGCGTCGGCGTCGGCATCCAAAATATAGAATGAGAGCGTGAGACATGGAGAGCGGCGGCAGAGACATAGGCGATTGAGAGAACACATGAGAAATATGCGAGTACGAGATTCAGGGTATTTCAAAAGTTAGTTTTTTGAGTTTGGGTTTCATGAGAGAAAAAAAAGAGATGAGAGAAAATAGAGAAATGAAAAATAGTGAGAGAGAACATAAATTTGAACGATTTTTTAGTTTTTTTGTTGAAATGTAACTAAAATAGTAATTTGCACTAGTAAAATGAGATTTTTTTTAATAAATGATCAAAAAGATATTAGTAGATGGTGATAAATAAGTCAGTTTTCATTTATCGAAATACTTAATATTTGTTTTTATAATTTTTTTTTTCAATTTTGTTATAATTGAGGTTCGAACATACAATCTCGTGATTGAAAATCATACACTATTAATATTAAACTATGTTACCTATCACTTTTTTCTATAAGGTTGCGGGCCGAGAGAATTAAATGCGACTAAAAATATGCTTTCATGGTGTAATGACAAATGAGAAGGCCATTTCTTAAGTAAGCGAATAGTTTCTCTGATATATATATATATATATATATATATATATATTTTTTTTTTTTGAGAAAAAGGAGTTTCTCTGATATTTTTGTTTTCGTTTACTTGTTTCTTTTTGGTGCATCAATTATTCACGGATTGGCGTTGCTGTTTCGTTTTCAGTCTAAAATCATATGGCTACCACGTGCACACTTATTTCAACTGTGTAAGAAAGAGATACCACTATAAAAGGGAAAAACAAATTATACTTCCAAAATTAAAATATTTTGTTTAGATTATCATTTGAAAAATATCTAAAAAATGAACTTTTGGATTAAAATAAGATAAAAATACTTTTATAGGCAAAACACTTAAATTTTCAAAAATTTATAAGAAAATTATTTGAAAATTTGATTATTAGCTGATTGTTTTTGCATGATTTTTTTGTTAAAAGTTATTAAATATTGCTCGTATAGTGGTTATTAACAACATATATGTTATATCAGTTTAATTTTGGTTAAATTTAAATTGATTTTGAGTTTTTAAAAACGATGAACACCTTAATGTCATCGTACATGCGATACGATGAACACCTTAATGTCATCGCACATGCGATGAAAACTTTGAATTTCATCGTACATACGATACATTCGATACGATATAAAAAATAACAGAAAATGACACTTTAGACGTCGCATTTCTTACGGTATCGTATGTACGATGAAATTTAAAGTTTTCATTGTACGTACGATGACTTTCAAGATATTCATCGTTTTGAAGTTCAAAACTCAAATCGGATTAAGTTTAACTAAAATTAACCCGATTTAACATATATGTTGCTAATAATCACTATATAAACAACATTCAATAACTTTTAACAAGAAAATTATGCAAAAATAAGTTGTTAAATCTCTTTAATATTAAAAAAAAAAAACTAAGTGTTTTGTCTATAAAAATATGTTTGTCCGATTTTTGGTATAAATTCTATTTTTGGATTAATAAGACGAGTTTAATCTAAATATTTAACATATTTTTGGGTTTAGAAAATTTCTCAAATCAGAACTATATTAGTATAGTACGGAAAAATGTAAACAAATTTAGAAAAAGGTACTAAAAAAATATAGTAATCTTTCAGATCAACTAATAATATTGATTGTCATTTGTGCTTCTTATGTGTTATATATATTTTTTCTTCTAAAACAGTACTTATAGTAGACATCCTTAAGAAATCAAATTAATGGTTTGTATGTGTCTAGTATTTTTTTTATATCAATTTGTTGGGTGGATATATAACTATTGAAAAACATATTTTAACACTAAAGGGAATACTGATAAATAAATAAATAAATAACAACAATATAATATAATGGAAGGAAAATGAAGGAATCGATGACTTTTCAATTGTTTTCTTATAGTAATATTTTTTTGTTGTTGTTGTCGGGAACGATGAATAATTCATCTCATAAGATACGATAGTGGATGAGAATAAATTGAACACAAAGTTAGTTCTCTTACGACTCGAGCCTGTAAGTGAGTCAACCACATACTATAAAATAAAAGACAATTTCGGAGAAAGAAAGAGGGAGAGCTTTTTCTATGTCTCGGTTTGTTTTTGGAATAAGAACAAAACGCCTTTTATAGGTGAAGCATGCACCGATTTGAACTACAAAGCCGTTCGGCCATTATAAAATTTATCGTACCTTAATTCCTCTTAATCGTGCATAATAGAAAACGTCCAAAATGTTTGCATTTATTTGCACCAATTGCAAATCAAAATCTCAGCCACATTATGTCAAATAGTTATTCGATAAAAAGTGACAAATATTTGTTTAATTCTCAATATAACATATAAGTTATTTGCGAAATTAAACTTTTTTAGAAGTGAAATTTGTAATAAAAAGATAAAATTGAGCCTGAAAGCCTGAAGATCTAAGAAGAACCCAAATTTCCAATATTCAAGATCAAAGATCCAAATCCAAGCCCAAGATCGGGCCCGTGTCCGGACCCGACTCGACACGGCACGACTGCAGCACACATGAAGTAATAGTTAACCCACCCACACTCTCCCTCCTAGGAAAATCATTTATAAACACGACATCAACACCCATTTCCAACCAACGGAGACTCTTTAGAATACACTATCAAGTGTCTCTCTTCATTTCACTTCTTCACAATATGTAACAAAATATGATTTTAGAGCATACTTTGAGCATCAATTTTCTCATTCAATATAGACATGATTTTGAATACTTAATCTTATACTCGTCGTAACAAAAAATAATAATATAAAAAATTATCCAATTCCGATGGGTGAATCTCATTCAAATATTACAAATCATCCATAACCTTTGTTAATAACTTTTTTATTAACTGCTTTTCTAAAAAAGGGACTTGACTGGCCTGCATAGTAGAAAAACAAAAAATAAAACGTGGAAGATATCCAAACGTACATAGGTTTAAATATCCATTGTATACATCGGTATACGTATGTTATACCCGTAAAATAAAAAACCTCGATATCGATATCGGTAACGTTATATCGCTAAATACCACCTATATTAGGAAGTTTCTTTCGTTCAGGTTCTGCTATATTTTTGAAATGCTGACGAATTTTTTTATTTTTTCGATACTAGATTTGCGACTGATTTTGAGTTTATTGTTGGAGTTTTTATTTTCTATATTTAGCTTTTAAGAACCATGTTTAGTTCATTTTTTTTCATAAACATTCTAATATTATTTGTTGTTCAAAACAGGAACCCTGAACACTAGGATGATTATTGTAATTAATCACTTCCGGAAAATGTGGCTCAATGAATCGTACTTCTATACTTGATGGTTCTAAATATGACTATTGGAAGGTATGAGAAGTCTGAAGATGAAGACTCTTTTAGAAATTCTAGAGCCCTTAACTTAAATACAACAAAAACATTTTCAGAATATAATGAATAGTTGTACAAGGGCTAAAGAAGTCCGAAAAATGGTGGAAGTTAGTCGCGTGAAGGAACAAGTTTTAAACCAGGCTTTAAAATAAACTTATAACGAGAAATGACGTGTCGAACTATCATTCACGGACAAGAAGATCACTGGGTAACAGAAGAGTAAGCTACTAAGCTAAGCCAACCTCAGCCGTTGGATCTTAGTTAGTTATTGTCCAAACGCTGAGATTAAACCTTAGCATTGTATATTATTTCTTTATTTCGTTTGATCTCACTGAAGAATGGATGTTTATACTTTATATAACAGTCATTGGTGCCAAGGCAGTCAAACAATCATTGACATCCATGCAAGTGCACAAAGTCAAACCAAGAATCTCTAAATTATCTCTGTCCTTTCTCTCAAAGTTCTTAGTTCCGATACTTACAAGAATCAAGAATGGCAGCAAGCGTAGCATACACGCTATACAATCACGGTGGTACAGTCATCGACGGCGAGCAATACAACTGCCGTCTGACAGTGAAGAAAAACTCTCAAGATCCGCCGGGAAACGGCGAAGCCTACTTCATCTTCACCATGACGTACCTAAACCATATACGTTTAAGGAAACAGAGAAAGGTAACGCGCCAAGATTTCTTTTCCGACACAGGAAAGGTCGTTTCCGACATGCTCGCCCAAGTTCCGTGGAACTTGCCGGGGACCCTGACTACTGCGGCGATTCCGTGGCTACGCGCCTGCGCGTGCGCCGCCGTGCTAAGGAACGCCTTGCGAGAGGCCAGGGTGATCTCGCTCGAGATGGAGATCGCCGGTCCCGGAGGAGACCGAGCGACGGCGGTAGACGTGGACGAGGATGATGATGACGTGGGCGAAACGTGTGCGATATGTTTGGAGAAGCTGTTGAGCAGGGAAACGGTTGTACGGACGCCATGCATGCACTTGTTCCACAAGGACTGCGTGATGCGCTGGATTAACGCTCCAGGAAAGTCATGCCCGGCTTGTCGGAAAACTGTCAGAATTCTACGAGAAGTCTGACGGAAAAGTTATGAGTCTGAATTTCAAATGTAATCGATTTTCTTGTTTTTCTATTGTGTTAGTTCTTGTTATTAGTTCGTCGTATAGGACACACGGTATGAGATGATTATGTATCTCCGCTATTATTTGCTTCTATTTTGCGTTTCCTCATTTTCTTGTGTAGAAAAGAACTATTATCATATGTTAATGTGAAGTTCTTTTTTCTTCATAAAGTTCCGGTTCAGCGGGATATTCTGTTTCATAAAACTATAGAGTTGAAACAAGACTGGAGTTGACTTGTAAGGAATTTTTTTCTTTCCTTTTTGTTGTTGCTGAGTTTAATTACTATATACAGACCAGCCTACAGTATTGTTATATTCTTGTTTCGAATATGATATTTTTTGAGTTTTCTCTATTTGACGTTGCATTTTGTCTATGCACCTTACTTCTTTCTTTTCTTTAAGATATGCTTTTACTCAGTCTAGATATCTCTTTTTAGAGTTTTCCTTTGTGTCTAAAAAATGATCCAATTGTTTTGATTTAATTATAGACTTTTAAATCAAATTTTACCGTATAACATCAATAGCAACGACAATCTTAAATTGAAGGATAAAAGAGACACCAAAATATATAATATATATAAAAAAACGTGATTTGTTCCAATTGAAGGATAAAAGAGACACCAAAATACTATTTGGATCCTCCCTTTTAACTCTGTTTCTATAGTCATTTATGTTAATTTATGTTAGCTTTAATCTCGTACACGTAGCTTTATTAATTTAAGTTATTTTTATTTTCAGCAAATAACACGTTCAACTTGTGAACGTTGCTTGACCAGGTGTTTAGGATCGTGACCGAGAATGTAGGCCACTGACCCATGTTTTTTCTTTTTTCTCTCAACGCTTGTTTTTTTCTTTTATAAATTGAGCAATGAAATATAAGAAAAACTGTAACGTTTCACAGCACCAAACTCTTATTGTTATATACACATATATCCATATACTACTCTTGTACGTATATTTTGTGTTTATTCCAGGTTCTGCAACTACAAGTGGTATCAGAGCGTTTGGTGTTCGATCCAAACCTTTGTAGCTGTTCGGTGTTCGATCCGCTTCGGCAATGGCAGGACGAGGAGAAGAAGGCAACAACAGCAAGGCGGCGATTTCATCTCCGCCGAAGGCACGGCTAAGCAGCGGTGGCAGCGGCGAACTGTGCATCGTGGAACGAGTCGTCAGGGAGAGCGATGGTGCAGCGCACTTTCCGGCCCTTACGCGGACCAACTACGCGGACTGGGCGATCCTCATGAAGGTGCAACTACAAGTGCAAGGCTTGTGGGATGTCGTCGAAGATGACCCCGGTGATCTCCGTGAAGACCGGCGAGCCATGTCGGTGCCGCTCCGGGCAGTGCCACCAGAACTGATTCGTACGCTTGGGAGCAAGGAGACGGCGAAGGAAGCGTGGGACACACTCAAGATCATGCGAGTCGGCGTCGAGCGCGTCCGAGAGGCCAATGCGCAGACACGCTGGACTGAATTCGATAACCTCGCGTTCAAGGACGGAGAGGGAGTGGAGTCCTTCGGCATTCGACTCACAGCGATCGTCAACGACCTCGAGGTGTTGGGCGATCCGGTGACCGAGCACAAGGCGGTGCTCAAATTCTTCGCAGCGTGCCACGTGCATACAAGCAGATGGCAATGGCGATCGAGTCGCTTGTGGATCTCAAGACCTTATCCATCGAAGAGCTCACGGGTAGGCTCCTAGTCGTGGAGGAGCGCGGCGAACTCAACGACCCCCCGCCTTCCCACAGCCGCCTACTCCTCACGGAGGAAGAATGGCAAGCCCGACAGCGACAACGCGAGAGTGGGCAAGGCTCCTCCGGAGGCAGCGACAAGAAGGGCAAGGCTTCGGCAAAAACAAGGTCGTCCGGCTGGGACAAGGCAAAGTCTTCATCGAGCAGCGGCGGCGGCAACGACGAACACAAGAAGGGAAATTGTCGCTATTGCGGCAAAGCCGGACATTGGGCTAAGGAGTGTCGCAAGGCGAAGCGCGATCGAGAGCAGCAACAGCAAGCCAACCTCGCGCGCGCCGAGTCGGGAGAAGACGAGGAACCAACTCTCCTCATGACGCAGATCTGTACGCTCACAAAGGTTGCCGACGACGAGTCCGAGGCGGTGTACTTGAACGAGGAGAAGGTGGTGCCCGTGAATGCGGCCGATGGCGTGTGTTATCTCGACACCGGCGCAAGTAGTCACATGACCGGCGACGAGAAAGCGTTCACGGTCCTCGACAAGACCGTACATGGAAAGGTGCGTTTTGGAGACAACTCGGTGGTGACCATACGTGGCAGGGGCACAATCATGTTCCAGTGCCTCACTGGCGATCACTGCATCCTCTCCGATGTGTACTACATCCCAAGTCTGCGGAGCAACATCATCTCGCTCGGGCAGCTCGACGAGAATGGCTGCAAGGTCATCATCGAAGGTGGAGTGCTCTGCATCCTTGACCGTGCATGCAAGGTGCTCGCTCGGGTCTCACGCACTCGTAACCGGCTCTACACTCTGAATTTGAGCCTTGCAATGCCGGTGAGTTTGCTGACACAAAAGGACGATGTTGCTTGGTTGTGGCACGCCCGTTTCGGACATCTACACTTTCGCGCTCTACGAAACCTTGCAAACAAGGAGATGACACGAGGCATTCCCAACATCGAGCACGTGGAGGAATTCTGTGATGGGTGTGCACTCGGGAAGCAACACCGAACTTCGTTTCCGCAAGCCACGACATTTCGAGCTCAACGTCCGCTAAAGTTGGTGCACATCGATCTATGCGGCCCGATCACACCAACAACCGCAAGTGGCAAGAGGTACTTCCTTCTCATAGTCGATGACTTTAGTCGATATATGTGGCTCGAGATGCTCAGGACAAAGGCCGAGGCATTCTGCTACTTCAAGAAGATCAAAGTGGCAGCCGAGGCCGAGAGCGAGTGCAAGTTGCTCGTGTTCCGTTCCGACCACGGCGGCGAGTTCAATTCCGGCGAATTCATGGAGTTTTGCGAGGAGCACGACATCAAGCACAACATCACGGCGCCTTACTCACCGCAACAAAACGGCGTGGTGGAGAGACGCAACCAGACGGTGGTCGAGATGGCGCGCTGTCTTATGAAGTCGATGACTGTACCAGGGATGTTCTGGGGAGAAGCGGTGAAGACTGCGGCATACCTCCTCAACCGCGCCCCGACGAGGAGCGTGGAAGGCATGACACCTTACGAGGCGTGGCACAAGAAGAAGCCAAGCGTGCACCATCTGCGAACTTTCGGATGCGTTGCACATGTCAAGAACCTCGGGCCGGGCATACACAAGCTTGCAGATCGCTCAACACCTGGGGTGTTCGTGGGCTACGAGGATGGCACGAAGGCTTACCGAGTGTACGATCCGGTAAGGAAGCGATTGTACGTGACAAGGGACGTCACCTTCGAGGAACGTCGTGTTTGGAGCTGGGAGACATCGGACGAAGAAGAGACAAGATCAGCCCCTACCACGTTCACCGTGATCTACACCACGGAGACCAGCAAGGCGGCAACTTCTCCACCGTTCACTCCATCTCTCGAGACCTCAACTCCGGAAGCCGAACCGCGAACACCTACACCTATGCCGATGCAGACTCAGTGGGTCACGCCGCCAACGCACGACGATGCCCGCGACACCGATTCCGGGCCTCGACGCTACCATCTTGTCAGTGACTTGTACAACGCCACCAATGAAGTTGTCGGCGACGAAGAGAGCGGCCTATGTTACTTAGCCGCTGAAGAGCCGACGAGTGTGGGAGACGCGCTTGCCGACCCATCTTGGAGGAATGCCATGGAGGACGAGATGAAGTCTATCGTCGACAACAAGACATGGGAGCTCGCGTCACTTCCAACAGGCCACCGCGCCATTGGGCTCAAGTGGGTGTTCAAAGTAAAAAAGGACCCCGCCGGAAACATCGTGAATCACAAGGCGAGACTCGTTGCCAAAGGGTACGCGCAACGCCAGGGGGTGGACTTCGAGGAAGTTTTCGCTCCAGTGGCAAGGATGGAGACGGTGCGCTTGCTACTCGCTCCCGCGGCACATGGCAAGTGGCAGGTACACCACATGGACGTGAAGTCAGCTTTCTTGAACGGCGATCTCGCGGAGGAGGTCTACGTTCAACAACCACCGGGCTTCATCGACACCGACAACGTTCGCAAGGTTCTCAGGCTACGCAAGGCATTGTACGGGCTCCGACAAGCGCCGCGTGCGTGGAACTCAAAGTTGGACGCCTCCCTTGCCTTTCTCGGTTTCACAAGATGTCCGCTCGAGCACGCCATCTATCGGAGAGGTGATTCTCGTTCTTTCTTGCTTGTGGGTGTTTATGTGGACGATTTAATCATTACGGGCACAAGTGTACAAGACATCTTCAAGTTCAAAGCACAGATGCAGCAAATGTTCAAGATGAGTGACCTCGGTCTCCTTAGTTATTACTTGGGGATCGAGGTGTGTCAAGGAGATGGAGAAATCACGGTGTGCCAGGGAGCGTACGCGGCAAAGATCTTGGAGCATGCTGGCATGGGTGGCTGCAACCCATGTCACACGCCGATAGAGAATCGACTTCGTTTAAGCAAACATGACGGGAGCGCGGCTGTGGACACAATAAAGTACCGGAGCGTGATCGGCAGCCTCCGCTACCTGGTCAACACACGGCCAGATATTGCTCACGCGGTGGGCATTGCCAGCCGATACATGGAGGCGCCAAGTACGCAACATTGGGCTGCGATCAAGCAAATACTCAGGTACATACAAGGTACGCTGAACTATGGGTGTTGTTACAAGTCGGGAGGAGGAGAAGCTGTTTTGATCGGCTACAGCGACGGTGACCTTGCCGGCGATGTCGACGACCGAAAGAGCACTTCCGGGATAGCTTTCTTCGTCGGGAGCAGCATCGTGTCATGGACCTCGCAGAAGCAAAAGATCGTGGCTCTGTCTTCCTGCGAGGCAGAGTACGTCGCAGCGGCGACCGCAGCGTGTCAAGGCGTTTGGCTCGGCCGTCTCATCGGCGAGCTAGTCGGGCGCGAGGAACTGAAGTTCAAACTTTTGGTGGATAACAAGTCGGCCATTGCTCTTTGCAAAAACCCGCTGCATCATAATAGGAGCAAGCATATCGACACCAAATTCCATTACATTCGAGAGTGCATCGAGGGGGAAAGGATGGAGGTTGACCACGTTGGTACTGATGGCCAACTAGCAGACATTCTGACAAAGGCATTAGCTCGGAACAAGTTCATCGAGATGCGTCAAAATCTCGGCGTCAAACAAATTAATGGCGTGTAGCGAGCTTAAGGGGCTGATTTGTTAGCTTTAATCTCGTACACGTAGCCTTATTAATTTCAGTTATTTTTATTTTCAGCAAATAACACGTTCAACTTGTGAACGTTGTTTGACCAGGTGTTTAGGATCGTGACCGAGAATGTAGGCCACTAACCCATGTTTTTTCTTTTTTCCCTCAACGCTTGTTTTTTTCTTTTATAAATTGAGCAATGAAATATCAGAAAAGCTGTAACGTTTCACAGCACCAAACTCTTATTGTTATATACACATATATCCATATACTACTCTTGTACGTATTTTGTGTTTATTCCAGGTTCTGCAACTACAATTTATGTATAGCGATATGGCGCTACTATCATATTAATACCTAACTTAAAACAAAGTTTCTCAACTTTATATAGCGAGAGCTTAATTTCACGTCTAGAGACATGTCTATCTAGGCATAATGGAGAAGAAGATTGAGAGAGGGAATGGAACGAGTAAAAGTAATTTTCATTAACTGTAAAAGTACACCCTCTGTGAGATTGGCCTGAGTCTTGGGTCTCGGTTTGTAGCCAGCTGGGTACCCATAAAACTTATAACACTTGTCTTGATTATGCTCCACCATCTTGCAATGTGCACACATAAGTCAATCCTTCTTGATGATTTTTTTGAGTCACTTAGCGCCATGGCCATCGGGTTGGAATCTTGGTCATTGGAGCTGTCTTGATGTAGAGATCGTTGCTTTTCATCGTGACAAACCATAAAAAAGACCTTATTGATCGGTTGGTAGACGATCGATCAAAATGATTTGACCTCGGACTGTGCTGATAGAATTGTTGAGTCCAACGAGGAATTTCATGATATGTTCAGTGTTCATGAAATTGATCAGCTTCTTCAAACCTCCACATGCACACTCAATTTGGTTTATAATTTCCCAGCTCTTCCCATAAGGTCTTTCGTTTCGTGTAGTAGACGCTAACAAATTGTTGTTCTTGGTTGAGATTCATGATATCCCTACGGATTTCAAAAATTCTTGAAGAATTTTCTTGTTCGTAGCGCTATTGCAGATCACTGATCCTGGTGTTGGCCAGGTAGTTGAGACTTCACCGCTCAAAATTTCTTCAGACGACATTGTCGATTACAGAAGGTAGGAATTTGAGTGAAATTCGGGAAACAGCAACCAAAGCTTTGATCATAGGGAGGAGATATTCGAAGAAGAGAGAAAACATAGAATAAAATGAATGAGAAACTTGTATTAAATGTAGCAAATAATGTTTCTATTTATATTACAAACAGAAAAAAATATAAAAGAAAATAACTGATTACATTAAACATACCAAAATTACTTAAGAAACAAGTAATTATAAAATGCAAAGTAAGAAAAAACTAACTTGGACTATTTAAATGTTTTAATAATATTTAAGAAAATTTAAGAGATAAGATTGCTGCAAATTTAATAGCATCGACACATTAATAATTTATATGTTTGTTAATAAAATAATTATATTTAAATATGAAATCTCATTTTTTTAGTCTAACTCGTCGAAATTTAAATACTACATCGACATTAATATGTACAATATTTAAATATTTTTCTTCAAGGTTATTTCGTTTTATCGAAGGCTAAATCAATTTTTAGTTTTACAAAATCCTAAACTAAAAATAGTTTAATAAACAATAAATAGGGTTTGTAAAAAACAGTTTTTTCAATTTTTTTTTTAAAAACACTTCTGAAAAAAGCAAAGTGTTACCAAACGGTATGAAATATTTGCTCTAAATAGCACTTTGAAACATTACTATTTTCATTTGGCCAAACTTTTTTTTTCTTTTTGTTATATAACCATTGTTGTTGACGTGGCTTTTTGTTATTTTCAATAAAGTCTAATGTACCCTTTCGTTGGAACTTTTTGAAATCTGCAGTTATAGCAGCAATAACTGTTTTTTTAAATTTGGAAATTTAAATGAATTTTCGGAATTTTATTTTCTAATTCGTTAAAACCTTTTATCTATCTATATTCAGAACTGAAAGTGCTTCATATCTTTGAACGTTGTTTTTTTAGCATTTATATTTGTTTATTTCATTAAATCTTTTCTGGGTTTCTCTCTTGAACATGGAAACTTCTCCTACTCATCGCTCTTATCGTGGTAAGATTGGTTCCTAATTTTAAGCATTTATAATTTTCCATTTATATGTGTTTCTTATATAGTTAAATTTACAGGTGTCAGTTCGGTTGTCATCCCCCTAGTTTTATTGAAATTGATTCTGATTGCAGTGATTACGTTCTGATTGGTGAACACGATGTTGATAACTTTCCTTTGTCCATGGATTTTAGTTCTAAAATGCTTTTTGTTAGTAAGAAAGTTATGGTTGATGCTTGCCATATTCAGGCTCTCAGGAGCAATTATGAATTCTGTACATCCAGATCAAGCCAATCCAGATACTCGTTAGTTTGTAAAAATTCTACTTGCCACTGGTTTTTCAATGCTGTTGTGAAAGGAGATTCGGCTATTTGGGCTATAACATCTATTAATAACACTCATACTTGTTTTGGTCAAGTATCATCTTCTAAACACCGACATTTTTCATCGTCTTTGATTAGTCGTTTCATTAGGCCAGATTTTCTTGGTTGTTGTTCTACTGATTTTAAGCCTAAAAATGTAATGGAGATTATGAGAAGTTGATTCAAAGTTGATGTTGTTGGCATTTATGCCCACAAAGGAGATTTTTGATATTAAATACTTTTGTATTTGTTTTGCTTTGAAATTTAATAAAGATTGAATATCCATTCTTATTTAAGATTGTGTTTACGCATTTATGTCTACGCTCTGAAACTGTCATCAACGAAAGAAGTGCTAAGTACAGACTTGACAAGATACCTTCTTATGACTAGTTTAAATAATAGTTCGCAATCTAAAGATCGATTGGGCAATCGATTCTAGTAATGATTGTTAGAATGAATTAAACGATATCTTATCTTGTGATATGGAGAGTTGTGACTCTGTAATTCATTCTTGATATCTTAATGAAGATATTGAACAAGACCAGTGAATTTTTGAAGTTCGAGATAAAACCGTTTAATCACTCGAAACATCAAACTCACATACAAGGGGTATTTTAGTAATTACCTAAATCCTGAAGTGAGTACATGTATTCTTGTAACACTTTATGACATTTGATTTGTCAATGGGCAATGGCTAAATGAAGTTTTATTGACCCGACGGTTGGTGTCATAATGCTGTTTCGTTGAAACATGTGATTCACAGATATGGAATTTGTGTTAAAACAATGCTAAGGCATTAGTATCACACCATGCTCTGTTATGAGAGTGTGAGCGAATAAACCAGGCCTGGTATTCATCGAATAAAGAATTCTTTGAAATAAAACATGTGACATGTTGAGACATTTCACTTTATGTTTTTCTCGTTCACAAATAACAGAGGACTTGGTGAAATAATAACTCAGGGGTAAAACAGTAATTTTACATTCCTCTGAGTTAATGATACACACAAAGGGTAATATCGTAAAATACACCGTGGACCGTGTGAATAATAGTTTTGTCACATCAAACGGAAATATAAACGCATATGAACTTAGAGATGTTCAATATTGGTCCTTTAGTGGAATCGACTAATATTAAGAATTAAAAGCCGGAAAAAGTTTGTAAACTTTTGTGTCCGAACTTTATTCTAAAGCTTCGTTCATGTGGGTCCATAAGGTCTCAATGATAGACTCTCGGACGAGATTTTGGTGAACAAGAAATGATTGATTTTCTCATTCAACGTAAATTGTGATTTACGCTAAGAAAATTATTTTCTGAGTAATTAAATAAATAACTGGTTATTTATTATTACATTTATTTCACGAATCATATTATGTTATTATATTGATAATAATATAATTTGATGATTCAAATAAATAAAAGATGAAAATAAATATTTTCTCGTTTCGTACTACATTGATTAGTATGAAAATAATTAATGACTTTAAATAAATGAGATGTTCTAAATTAATTAAATATTATTTTAGAAATAAATCAAATAAATTTGGGAAATAATTAGGACAATATGGCCGGCCATAATAGGTGTTTTATGGGCTGAAAAAATTGTTGAAACTCATTAAAAGGAGTTTTGGGCTTAAGTTTGACTAATGGGTCTTAACTGGATTTTGACCTAACTTAAGCCCATTCTCTCTGATATAAAAGGAGGCTTTCTCTTTGGTAACCCTAGCCTAATTTCGACCAACACTCAGCCAAAACTCTTCCCCCTTGTGCTTGAGAGGTTTTGGCCGAAATTAAGCGAGAAAGAGAGAGAGGAAAACTGTTTCCCGGCAACCCTTCCTTTTCTTTGAGTTTCTCCTTTTTTCCCTTGTTCCCACGAAAGAGCCCACCCTCTTTGTCTCCTAAAATCCCTTGAGTATTATCATTGACTCAACTTGTGGTTGTTTGAGTGATTTTTCTCTCCCCAGGGCCGGCCACTTTTGGAGGAACGAAGGCACGACGAATTTGAGGATCTCCTTGACGCGCGTGGTGTAGAGGATCGGCCGATCACTTGGACGTACACCGAGACTTGCTCTCGCAGATCCAAACCCTATGTAAGTGTCTCTTAAACGAATTGGATCTGAATGATATAGTATTGTAGAATGATTATATTTATTTAGATTGTTCGTTTGCATGCTTAAATGAATTTATTGATATGTTCATAAATTTTGTTGACATGCTAGTTTAGATTTAATGACATGGTTATGAATATGTTAAAAAACGTTTTTAATATGTTAAATTGAATTATGAATTTCCGCCATATATAAATATGTATCATAATTAATTAGGTTAATTGTTAACTAAATTCCAACAAATGTTAGTTACTTCAATGCATGGAAAGGGCGGAATCAAGTATTGACTGAGGTTCGTGGAAATTTCAAGGATTCGTACTCTCACCTTCCTAGTGTTGCTGATCTTATTAAACAGAAAAATCCTAGTAATTGTTGTTTATTTTCGTTTATTTCTTATTATTTCTCTTAGCATTATGTTTGTTTTTTTGTTTGTTTTTTATTTTATTCAGGGTCATGTTCTGCAATTGAAGTTGATAAATATGGCAACTTTTAATATTTTTTTTTGGCCCTTGGTGCTTCTATTAATGGGTGGAAATATTGTCGGCCGGTCATTTCTGTGGATGAGACTTTTTTAAAGGGCAAGTTTCATGGAACTTTACTTCTTGCTACTGCCCAAGATGGAAACAATGGATTATTTCCACTTACAATGGCTATAGTTGATTCTGAAAATGACAAATCATGGAATTGGTTTTTAACTCAAGTCAAGGTAGCGTATGGTGTTAGAGATGACCTGGTTATTGTTTCAGATATGAATAGTTCTATTCCGAAGGCTGCTTTGGCTGTGTTTCCCGAGAGTAGGTATGCAATTTGTATGCAACAATTTATGGTCCAATGTTAAAGCTAAATTTGGGAAGTCTCATATTCAGCCTTTGTTTTACAATTGTGCGAAGGCTTATACGGAGGACAGTTTTCAATATTGGTTTCGCATTATGTGTCATGACAAGCTTGGGGTTGAGAAATATCTTATTGATGCGGACCCACAACTATGGGCTAGGTGTCGATTTGTTGGTAGAAGGTTTAATATAATGACGACCAACATTTCAGAATCTATCAATGCGGTGTTGAGTGAAGCACGTGGTTATCCTGTAGCCTCTTTAGGTTTGAGTTTTCGGAGTCTACTTCAGAAGTGGTTTCATGATAAACGCTCAATTATTCCGTCCATGGTGTCAGGTCTTACTTGTAAGGCGTTCAAACAGTTTTCTAAACTTGAAGATCAGGCAAGAACACTTAATGTAAGTATATGGTCTGGATTTTTCATCTTGTTGAACTTTAATTTTTTATCTTTATTTCTGTTTATTTATTATCTTATGTTTATAATGATTTATTTTTGGTAATTATTATGTTTTTATTCATGTGTCAACAGGTTTTCCCAGTGA
Organism: Urtica urens; assembly: GCA_958296335.1. Classification (NCBI taxonomy): domain Eukaryota; kingdom Viridiplantae; phylum Streptophyta; class Magnoliopsida; order Rosales; family Urticaceae; genus Urtica; species Urtica urens. The sequence continues at coordinate 949,126 of OY282530.1, read as the reverse complement.
ATGGAAATCAATTTGAAGTGTATGATGGCATGATCCATAATGTAGTTGACGTTAGTTGCTACACTTGCACTTGCTGTGTTTGGCAAATGGATTTATTTCCATGTGTCCATGCTATTGCGGCATTGTGGAGATTGAATTTGAAGCCCATAGATTTTGTTTCTCCATACTATAAATTGGCAAATTTTGAAGCTACATACGAAAGGGATGTTGTGCCCATTGAATATGATTGTGACTGGATATTGCCTTATGGGTGTGTGATTATCACTCCTCCTATTCAAAAAGTTAAAGCTGGTAGACCGAAAATGAAGAGGTATCGTGCTGCTAGTGAGAATGCGCATCCTTACTTTCGGCGGTGTAGTCATTACGGAAAATTTGGCCATAACAAAAGATCATGCAAAAAAATTGATGATTGAAGTCACTTCATATTTGTTATATATTTGTTTTGTATATTAGTATTGTAAGCGTTTATAGTACAAGCACATTTTGTTACTGCTCAGGTTATTTAGCTTATTTTATAGCTGTAAATGTATTAGGCTTCTGTAACTTTTTAATGTATGATAATTTGTAAGGATGTTATCGAGTTTTGTATGTACTTTCTTTTAATTTTATTCTTGTAAAATACTTTTGAGTTTTTCTTTTTCGGAATTGTTGTTTGCAACTCTAGCAGGGAATCTAAATACATCTCTTAGTTTATGTATAACCACAGTTCACATTTCAATATAAACAAAAATAAATACAAATTTAGTTTGTATTCAAGTTGTAGTGTTGTCTGGTTATATTTTCTGTTTATAAGTATTTATTTCTCTTTATAGTGTTAGTGGTCCAAGTATAATATGATTTATAATTTTTGATTCATTCATGTTTATTGGATTATAATTCAAGTGGCTTTATTATAAACATGATAGATAGTTTGTGTAATAACCATGCATATCTTGAAAATTGCAAAATAGGAAACATATAATCTTTTATATATATTTTTTATAAACACTAGTCTGTTTAAAGGAACTGAAATAACCCATACAGTTTAGGTTCAAATTACAGTAGGCATGTCTAATATTTACCAAAATAAACACAAATTAACTACTCATAATACGCTCTGGTTTTCACTTCACATTAGCCTATTCACTAATTCCCAGTGAGAAATTTGGCTGACTGGTCTGCTCTGTTTTGACTCGTCTTGTTTTTTTTCTTGGGTGTATGGGGGCCTTCTAGCAGCAGCAGGTTTTGATTCTCTTTTAGGCCGTGTATTTGTCTCTGTAGGCATGACGTACATTTTGGCAATTCTTGCTGGATTTTTACGGATGAATGTCTTCAGTTCCTTAACCTCTCTTATGCTTCTTTTAACCTGTGACAACGTCTCATATGGTTTGTCAAAATGGAATACCATCGTCTTTAAAAGTAGCAATTGCAATCGTTAAATCGTCATTTAAGCGGGATAGTTCTTCCTGAAAAACGAGTCAATTAGATACATGTAGTATATAGCATTTATATATATGTTATTACTTACTGGTGACATACTTTTGGCAGACTTGAGATTTGCTATCAATGGTGAAATTTGAGTTGTTGTCTCTTTATCCACGTCCTGTGAAATTTCATTATTTACATATCCAAAAAATTTATGCAGCAATGTATGAATTACCTTTTCTTTGTCATTGTTATGTTCAATATTTTCATCGGTATCCATCTTGTTGTCCTCAGGTACCTGCGATAGTAAAAAATATATATTTGATTTATATGTATAATTACTTATGGTTAAATTGATCATAACTAACTGTAACTAGTTTGTGTCTCGATGTAATATAAAATTAACCAATATAAATACTGAATGCAGTGACTGATATTACTTCATAATCTATATCAATGATTTATTTACCTCATTTTCTTTTTCATTCTCTTGATTGAAATTTTCATTGGATTTCATCATGACTTCTTCAACTGCCTGCGTTATATCAAAACACAATTTAGTGATGGTGTAACTCTTTATAGCTATGGATTTCATTTTATTTACACGCTTACTGGTGTATTATTTTGGTTTGATAGTTGTCCAGTTAATATCTCTATAAATTGAGGTTGTTCCTTGTCTTCCATTGCCTGTAAACTCAATTTAATAATTGAAAAAATAGTTTTACTAATTAATAACATATCATACCTGTTTTCCTTTTGGCATAGTCTGTTGATTAGAATCATCTTTGCTCAAGTTGTCGTTGTTTGCCTGTGATTAATTTACAAACATTTATATTTACAACAATCAAATCTGATTTATGTTAACAGATATTACATACTTTGTCTAGCTGAATCTCTTTTTGAACCTCTTTTGTTGCTGTAGTATTTGGAACTACACTTCTGTAACTAACCTGCTACACATCCAATAAATTTGTTATGGCAGTGTACATATATTTGTTTTATCACTCTGAATTCAGATTGCTATATGTATCCAGTTCTTTTGGAAATTAGTCATCTAGATGGCAGGCAAATATTTATATGTGTTTATTCGCGGTAATTGTTGACATACCAGTGGTTCTGTTTCTGAAATATTTGGTTCTTCTTGGACATTTTTTTAGCCAGCGTCTTCTTTAACCTATATATATACAGTAATTTTAGTTCAAATAAAGTAAATGACATGGTTTTTTCTGTCTCTTTCAACAAAGCAACTCTTTATCTGTCTTTGTATAACATATCATACCTGTTTTCGTTTCTGTTTAGTCTGGTGATTGGAATCATCCTTGCCCATGCTTTTGTAGTTCTCCTTTGGCTGAGTTTTATTTATATACATTTATTTACAGGGTTCAAATCTCATTTTGTATTAACTGATATTATACTTACCTTGTCTTGTTGTATCTCTCTTTGAACCTCATTTGTTGTTGCAGTATTTGGAATTGCACCTCCATTACTAACCTGGAACACATCCAAAAAAGCAGTAATTGTCTATGTACAATTTTTTTTTATCTATCTAAATTCAGATTGCTATATGCATTTATTTGTGTTTATTTGCGGTAATATTTGACATACCAGTGGTCCTGTTTCTGAATTATTTGGTTGTTCTTGGACATTGTTTTCTCCAGCGTCTTCTTTAACCTATATTATATACAATTAATTTTAGTTGAAATTAATTGAAGTAATTGAGATGAGTTACCTGTCTTGTTTTCAACTGCAGCAACTGAGCATTCTGTCTTTCTATGATATATTCTAAACCCTTGATTCTGTTGTTTAAGGCATCTATTTCAAGGCCATTCCAGTACAATTTTTCCTGCATATTCTTGATGGCTTGGTCATTGGCTGCGTATTTTTCGATCATGTCTTCATATCCTTTAAATAGCTCGTTCATTTGTGTCCGAATGCCTGGTGATGTACTGCTTGGATCATTATTTCCATGTTTCCTTTTTGATGTCTGGTGTTTCTTCAGATGTGTCACGTATGTGTATGCCACCTTCAATTTCTTCTTGGGTTGTTATTATTTTCTCTGTTGTTATCTGCACATAATAGATCACGTATGTGTATTTTAATCTATTTATGCCTTACCTGTCATCAATTCAAAATCATATTGGGTGAAAACCAGTTGCTTTCCTCCAATTTTGAAACATAGCTCGTTTGATTTCCCTTTGTTTATTTGATGAAGATTTAGTAAGTGAACCAAATTTTTAGGAAAGACTGATCCTACAATTGTTGAGAACTTTCCAAAAGGACCCTCCATGAACATCTTCTTTTGGTTGTCATTTACCAAACACTCCATCAATTCTTCAAATGTGCCAAGTTTGAGTGTTGGATGATTTTCTGAGATGGGTTCCACAAATCTGGATCGACCAAGAAATTGTTTTTCTGTACAAAACAATATATAATATCTATTGTTTATATTATATTGAAAGACATGAATTACCTCTGATTGGTCTTCGGTTTGTTTTCCCCTCGTTGTTCTCATTTTTTTGTGTGTTTGCCATTGTACCTATATATGTTTGAAATTAGAATGGTTCAACGATTTAGAATATAGTCTGGTGGTTCAAAGATATTATATATTTATTTTGGCTATTAGGAATATTATTTGACATATCTTATAATTCGTTATCTGTAACTTCCTATTATTTTGCTCATTAATAATCACTAAATTAATTATTTTCGTTTATTTTCGTTAATATGAACTTTACCATTTTATTTCAAACTTGTTTTCCTTCGTTTTGAATAATAAATACCTACATATTTGCTATAAACATAATTACTATTTATTTCTTACAGACATAATATACATTTCGATCTTCAATAAATATATACATATACGCTTAAAATTTTTGCCCAGGTATCTTGTTGAGTAACAGAGTTTATTTCGGAATCCTGTTCGCCGGACAATGTCCGTTAACAGCAGCTTATTAACAGATTTGTTGATTATGGGTATCTAATTTTTTTTTTATAATCTTAACAAAAAACAACGACTTTATATTTATCCGATGACCTCAAAAATTCCATGCATGTCTTAGCTCTTTCAGTAAGGTTGTAAGTAAACCGGAATCATACCTTCTGTTTGAATCGCTGATATCCCCCGATGGCTGGCGTTTCCACTTCTTTCTTGGAGTTTTTATGCTATAGAAGGTCGACGGTTTTCTTTAGGAGAGAGAAAGGTGTTTTGTTTTGTGTTTTAATTATATATTTGGTCAGGAATATATATATATATCCCGTCTATATCAAGTGTAACTGCATTTACTTTTTGTTAGCGGGGTCTTCTCTTTTATTATCCCGCTTATATTAATATAATAAAATATTAATATAAAAAAATAAGATGACGTGATATTGACACGTAAGCAAAAATATCTTTGAGTTAGCTTAAGGGAGGCGCTCAAACGACCGACCATGTTATTTTCGCGTAATAGCACTTCCAAACGAAAAATATTCAAAGTTCCGTTAGGAGAGAGACCAATGAGCAATAAGTTAAGAATCCGCGTGAAAATACAAATTCGAAGCATCCTGATCATCCATATCAATCAAATCGACGCCAAAGAAATGCTTTAAACCCGTGACACGGATCGCCATCTCTCATCGTACATACCCTATAATCTAACGGCCAACACTTAAACCCCCAAATTTCGTACACCTTTTCCCGCTAGTCTCCCATTGCTTATAAAATCAATTCCAACCATTTGCTGTTCTAATCATACACACCGGAATCAAGTCATCAACATCTCTGAACATCTCACTTTCTTGAGCCATCGGAGATGTCTGGACGTGGAAAGGGCGGGAAGGGACTCGGCAAGGGAGGTGCGAAGCGACACCGAAAGGTTCTGAGGGACAATATCCAGGGAATCACCAAGCCGGCGATCCGGCGATTGGCTCGCCGTGGCGGTGTGAAAAGAATCAGCGGTCTTATCTACGAGGAGACTCGCGGAGTGTTGAAGATCTTTCTTGAGAATGTCATCAGAGACGCTGTGACTTACACTGAGCACGCTCGGAGGAAGACCGTCACTGCCATGGACGTCGTCTATGCTCTCAAGAGGCAGGGACGTACCTTGTACGGCTTCGGCGGCTAAAAGGATCAACTTCTTTTCTGTTTTTCCTCCTTTTTTGCTCAGTTTTAGCTGTAAATGAATCTTGATTTTAGATGCGACGAAGGAAATGTTGTCACTCATCTGGAAATGTTTATGAAAACTGTTGAGAACGTACTCTGCTCACCCAATACATTGATGTTTATGCTAATTCTTTTAATGTTGCTTAAGCGACATCTACGCAGTCTTCAATCATCTTATTATCTAACGAAAATCGATGCCTTCAATATTTCTTAATTTTTCAGACAGGCTATGGATCCCTATGGATATGGACGGGCCCGGTTTTGAAGTTTAGTCGTAAAGCAAATTTATTTTTAATTAAACCTTTTAATACCAAATTATATATTTAAGCTTAATTTTATTTTAAATTTTGAGCATTTTTCATGATACTTTTTAAAAAATGGACATTTTTCTTAATTAATTTAGGTTATTATTTGGTGGACTTAAAACAATTGCTTTAATGCCTAGGGCCTAGGGGTTAAGCTGGATATGGATATAATACCTTAAGAAAAATATGATATTATTTTTTTGGTTAACTAATATTTCGAAAATTCTAGATAATAAACACGTGCATCTATTGTAATGTTGTAAATAATTCATGTTTTTAAGATAGTTTTCGTTGGTTATTGACATCTAACTGTCAATTTTGTAATTGAATTTCTTGCGATATTACAACTAGATTATTATAGTTACTACTACACATTTTTAATTTCAATAAAGAAGAATATTTTATTTATCATTTAAAAAATGCTAGCAATTGAAATGGAATAGTTGGATAATATCTTATTTTTTTATTAACTTTTGTTTGAGATCTACCTTAACCTGGACAAGGGAAAGAAGCTCTAGATCTCATGTCTATGTTCGTACATTTTGTTGGATCGAAAAAGCAGTACTTCCGCACAATACCTTTCGAAACTATACAAAAAGAGTATTTTGATGAGGCTTAATGGAATTAACTGTTTTCGTATAAAAGATTAATATTTTTTATATGATAAATGGAAAAGATTAAAATTTTAATATTTTTGGAAAAGGTGTTAATAAGCAAACTTAATTGCAATTAATGATTAAAAAAATTAGAATAACAGCACGAGTAAAATTAGAAGTGATAACTGTGTCTTCCAAATTAAATTATATTGCAAAAAATTATATATAAAAAATTATATATGAAGTTTGTTTAGTGATGTTGCACACAATATTGAGACAATACGTGTATAACTTAACCGAGCAAAAGCGAGAAAACAGTTTAATTAACAAGTATGTAAATGAATAAAAAATGATAGAATAGTTCGCAATATTACTTACATTTGGGGCTTACATCTAATTTAAAGAAATTCACTCGATCAATATAGTAAATAATACAACGTATCACCTTATATAAATAACCTTAATATTAATGTCAAATATTACTTAACTATGAGTAAATATTAACTCATGCCTTCTCCCTGAATTAGAGCCTTCACTTGATTCAACTAAACAAAAAATTGTTTAATAATCAAATGCTTCAATCGCGAAAAATTCTATCACGTGTAACACTAAACACACTCGTCTCAGTGCCAGTGGGATGTCTAAAAACTATATTTTCAATAAAAAGTGTCAAGGATACTAAGGGAGAGCAACTCAACTTTTATGGCATCTAAAACAAGAATGTCTTTTTAGAGTTTTCTTACCCTTAATTGCGATAATAAATCGTAGAAAGTCTTCACTTACAACATCTGTTAATAATGGAAACTTGTCAAAATAACTTGTAATAAATGTGCGATATTATGACAAATTGAATCAGCAGATTCAGAAACATATTTATCGCGATACTTGCCTAATAAAAAGAATAACATGTGCGTAATAACAAACTCTCCTTTTGGTTATTTTTTTGGCAAGCCATAACAGATTATACCTTCTTCAACTACGTCTTCAACTTCTCCCCTGAAGGATATACGAATAACAGAGGGAGTAACAAGATGACATTGCAAAAGATCATAAACATATTTTAAACAAAACATAACAAATCCACTGTATCAACATGACAGAGAAAACAATAGAAAGCATAAATAGAAACAGAAATTGTTGTAGTATATATCATTTGAAATAAAAATGTCTCAGGATGAGGAAAACTCATCCAATGTAGCACCATCTGTAGCAACATTTGGATCCCCATTTGTCAGCATCCATCTTATGCTTACTTTAAGAGGCAGAGGTTTTGGCTAATGTTACAGGGGTCATGAACTTTATAAGTCCCTCAACAATGGCTTACGTCTGGTGGACGTCTGAATAAGATCTTGGAGAAATTTCACTTCTTGAAGAAGGGTTTGCAAAATGTCAGACTGATCTGATTCACCCAAGAGGAAACTTTTATGCACACACCTTCATCGACAAAAGGTGCGAAAGATGGTATGTCAAGATCACATACATGCTTCCATTTAAACAACTTTGTGTTGATATGCTGTACATTCAGAGTCCTGCCAATAACATCATATCGGTGAAATAGATCCTTTTTTGTATCAAGAAAAATCTTTGTGACCAAACATGGAAACCCAATATGCAGCTATTGGAATCTTTCTAGGATTTTAAAATAATTTAACGCTTCTTAAAGCGGCGGAATAAAAAATATTATGTTTTAAACAATTTACAACATAGACAAAGTGCATGAACATGTAATCTATATTAAATTAAAGCATGACAATTATTTATACTCAGTACCAACCTTTGAATCTTAAAGTGCTCATCTCCCCTCGTAACAAGTCTCCTCCACGTCTCCTTGAGTCCAAGCAACCACGCTAGATTCTACCAATGGAGGCTATAAAGTATTTTTGGATTTAGTGTGTGGGCACTATTAAACTCGTTGACTCAAGAACAAGTTTTCGAGCCAAATGACTAATACAAACCCTAGGTCTAAAAAGAGAGTGTGAGGGAGAGGGTCGACCAAGGCTAGAGAGAGAGAGAGAGAGAGAGAGAGAGAGAGAGAGAGAGAGAGAGAGAGAGAGAGAGAGAGAGAGAGAGAGAGAGAGAGAGTTTGGCCAAGTCTAAAAAGAATGTTGGCTATTCAAACTGTATGTCTTACATTCAATATGTAGTGTGGTATTTTTAAAGAATGAAATGACTTGTATTAGATTAATGCTAACATAAGTGGTTACATATTTAAAGCAATTGCATAATATCTCTTATTCATATGCATAATATTTGTTTATGATTTCTATCAAATACACATCAAGAAAATATCTCACTTCCTTAGCATAATATTTGTTTCTTTTAATTGTCCAAGATAATTACAAGAAAATTCCTTGTAAAATTATCATATATAATTCAAAAAACGAAAATCGATTCTAATTTGCAGCCGTATGAATCATTTCATGACCATCATATGAAGATGTCCAAAATCTTATTTTGACATTCACATATACTTCTGTGCAATGGACAAAGATACATTTTACACAATTTTCAGAAAATCATCTAGTTCAAAAATTGAACTTATTTTGACTTAACTTCCATTTTAACAAATCATACTATTATGACTTGTGGTAGTGTTCTCATGGAACCAAATGAACAAAACTTGAGCAAGTATACTTAGACATAAAAGTTCGCAGACCATTTTCAAGTTCTAACTCAATGTCAACTAAACTCTACTGAATAGTTGACACAAAAATATCTCATTTCAAATGAATATATTTTCTACTCATAATTCAATTTAATTGCAATGAGTGGATCCACTGATTATTATCTATGTTTACCCTTCATGAATATCATCAATTAGATGAGATTTACAAAAATTTTGTTGTACCCTTCTAGTTGTTATTTGCTCAACTCCTTTATCACTTTTGAACAAGTTAGTAACAATGTATTGACGAAGAGCTAACAAGTCACATTGTTTCGTCCAGAGAAGTCATAACTTACTTTGGACACTGGCTGGTTCATTTATTCGCAATCTAAGGGACAAAGCATGAGGTGATATACATTACATTTCAGCAATCTTCTACATGAATTCCATATCCATGAGAATATCACAAAATCGTTCATGCCATCTTCATAACTTAATACTTCACCAATAACTCTTGTCTATTTATCACATATTGAGTCCAAAACTTTGAATTTCTAAAATGAGAGTATGTAAGTTATGAAATGTCATGTCTCATTTCATGATTGAGGTTAACATGATGCAACTCATACATTTTTTTTACTTCGAGACATAAGAGTTCAAATAGTTTATTCCTTCATTGTTTTCAGAATTGCACTAGTCAGTTAATTATCTTCATAAGATACTAGGAAGAACTATAGAGTCCCAAATCTCCGTGTCTCATAGATATAGTACGTATGTTTTACTAGCAATCATACTAAAATCAATATTCCTTTGATTTTGAGATTTCGAATATACTATTTCAAGCAAACGATGAAGAGTTGTTCATGCAAATCTATATTTTTCTCTTTATTTGTTGTTAGATTTGTTTGAGGACCAAAGACTAATGTTTATCATAAAGCTTATTACAAACGAAATAGAATAAATGAAAGTTTCAACTCTTTATAAATTTATTCATCAGTTACAAGCACGAGTCTTTGAGAATTTATTACATCACATGTGCATAAGTAATAGCTACTACTTTTCTATGGGAATCTCCGACAAAAAACTTCCATTTGACTCAAAGATGATGTGAGATGTTCTTCATGCTTAGTCCCTCCCAGTGCTGGTCAAAACCTTTTTGGCTAAGGCTTTCGAGAATAGATTTGCAAGGTTGTCGACTGTCGAGATATTCTTTACTTCCACGTCTCTAGGATGCACAAATTCTAAAGTGGATTTTTTGGAATCTTTATCCGCCTGAAAGTCGGAGTCGGTATATCCAATCATAATCAGGTCAATACCTAAATATGAAAGTATCAAGTTCCTAGTTCTCCAAAGATACTTAAAAACATGCTTAACATAAATCCAATGCTCAGGTCTAGGGTTTGATTGGAAGCAGATTACCACGCCAACTGCAAAACCAATATCTGGTATAGTACAAAGCAGAGTATATAAGAGACTCTGACTTCAAAATCAACACTTCAAAATAAACCCAATGCTCAGGTCTAGGGTTTGTTACACTTTGAAGTTCGAGATAAAACCGTTAAATCACTCGAAACTTCAAAATTAAATACGAGGGGTATTTTGGTAATTACCTAAATCTTGAAGTGATATATATTTTCTTATAACACTTTATGAAATTTGATTAGTCAATAGACAACGTCTAAATGAAGTTTCATTGACCCGACGCTTGGTGTCATAATACTGTTTTGTTGAATTATGTGATTCACATATACGAAATTTGTGTTACAAGAATGCTAATGCATTAGTATCACATAATGCTTTGTTATTAGAGTGTCAGTGAATAAACCGGGCCTCGTATTCAACGAATAAAATATTCCTTGAATAAAACATGTGACATATTGAGACATCTCACTTTATGTTTTTCTCGTTCACAAATAATAAATGAGTTGGTGAAATAATAACTCTATTCCTCATGCGTTAATGATACACACAAAGGGTAATATCGTAAAATACACCGTGGACTGTGTGCAGAATAATTTTATCACATCAAACAGAAATATAAACGCATATGAACTTAGAGAGTTTCATTATTACTCCTTTAGTTGAATCGACGAATATTAAGAATTAAATGTCGAGAAAAGTTTGTGAACTTTTGTGTCTGAACTTTATTCTAAAGCTTCGTTTATGTGGGTCCAATAGGTCTCAATGATAGACTCTCGGACGAGATTTTAGTGAACAAAAATAGATTGATTTACTCATTTGATGTAAATAGTGATTTGCACTATGAATATTATTTTCTTCGTAATTAAATAAATAATTTGTTATTTATTATTACATTTGTTTAATAAATCATATTGTATAATTATATTGATAATAATACAATTTTGGGATTTAAATAAATAAAAGATGAAAAAAAATATTTTCTCGTTTCGTACTTGTTTGCATAGTATGTCCATTCTCGGGCAAACACTCCCCTTCCCATGTGTATTGATTTTGGCGCACCATCCTAGAGAGAGAAAGAGTGGAATTTCGTTTCCCGCAAGCCTTCTTTGAGTTTCTCCTTCTTCCCTTGTTCAGAGATAGAGCCCGTCCTCTTGATCACCCAAAAATCCCAAAGATATTACATTGAATCAAACTTGTGGTTGTTTGAGTGATTCTTGAATACATGGCCGACTATAGTCATCCAAGGAGCAAATACGTTTTTCTTCACCCTTGCTTGCGCATGTAGCTTGATCTCGGCCAAGGAGGATTTTTCGTGTGTGCGCGAGGCGGCTTCACACTACTACAAAAGATACCTTTAGAAGCGACTGGGGAAATTAGAAGCGACTAGTCGCTTCTAATTAGAAGCGACATTTTGTCATTAGAAGCGACTAGTCGCTTCTAACGTAAACACCCCGAATTTTTTCGAAAAATGAAATTTTTTTCATTTAGAAGCGACTAGTCGCTTCTAATTGTCCGAGTCGACATATTAGAAGCGACAAGTCGCTTCTAAAGACCAAAATTATTGGCTCGCACTCTCCGCGCCAAATATTTTAGTATGTTTGGGCATTAGAAGCGACTAGTCGCTTCTAATGTCGCTTCTAATGCCCAAATTATTTGGCTCCAAAACTCTTCCGCCAAAATTTCACTAAGCATGGAAAATTGGGCATTAGAAGCGACTAGTCGCTTCTAATGTCGCTTCTAATGCCCAAATTATTTGGCTCCAAAACCCTTCCGCCGAAATTTCACTAAGTATGGAAAATTGGGCATTAGAAGCGACTAGTCGCTTCTAATGTCGCTTCTAATGCCCAAATTATTTGGCTCCAAAACCCTTCCGCCAAAATTTCACCTACAGAGACATTAGAAGCAACATTAGAAGCGACTTGTCGCTTCTAATGCCCCCACTTACCAAAACGTCGTCGTTTTGGTTTTGAAGGACATTAGAAGCGACTAGTCGCTTCTAATGTCGCTTCTAATGGCCCTAGGGCTTTAAAACACCCGTCCCTCTTCCCTTCTCCCTCATTTCATCCTTCCTCCAAAAAAATCTCTCATCTCCGACTCCCCACCCCCTCCTCTGGCCGAGCCCCTCCGCCTCCGCCCCAGCCCTCCCCTCCGGCACTTCCCTCCGCCCTCCCCTCCTCTGTCATCTACTCCGCCGCCTTCTTTGCCCGTCGCCCTTCCTCCTTCCCCTTTTCCCTCCCTCTTTCCTTCTCCTCCACCCTCCCCTCCTTCCTCCGCCCTCCTCTTTCTCTACCCTCCGGTTAAGAACTGCTTGTTGTTGGTCTCGATTTTCGCTGACTTTGAGGTTGAGTTATTGCGGTATGTTTAGCGTTGATGTTTCGTGTTTTAGATTTTTGGTTGAATTGGTTACTATATATGTTTCGTTATGTCGAGAATTATTTTTTAATCATGCCTCATAGGGTTTCGTTTTCGATGCTCAAGCTATTTGTCGTTTTGGTAGTCTTTTTGGTGACTATTGGATTCATCACTTTAAGATGTGTTTATCGTTCTAGGGTTTGGAATTGGTGAAGAAGCATCGTCAAGATGACGATGAATGAACGGAAGACTATGTTGCAGTTGGGTCAAAGAAAGCGCGGAAGAAGAACAAAAAGTCGCTAGCAGAAGAAGCTTCTAAGAATGAGGTTTCTCACGCCTCTTCAGAAAACGAAGACGGCTTGAAAAGTAAGAAAGGTACAATTCTGTTTTATTTAATAACTAAAAATATCAAATGTCTTGGAGCAACAACAAGCAGTTCTTAATCGGAGATTCATTGCTCTATTGATTCATTGAAATGTTTAGTTTTATAGCTTTTTGTTACTCCGATCTCCGCCCCGTCGTCTACCGGCGAGCTCTCCTCCGGCCCTCTCCCCGTCATTGCAATCGGTAAGTTTTGGTTGTGAATTAATTTATTTATTTATTTAAGTATGTAAATTCAATTAGTAAAATTAATTTGTTAATTTATTAACTTAATTGTTGTTCATTGACATAATTATGAATTTAGTTTGATAATTTTGACTTGATTTATTTGGTTTGGTTTAGTTTTTTTGTTAGAGGTTGGTTAATATGTAGTTAATTTTTTAATTTTTCAATTTCTTAGTTTTGATTATACATTTTGTTAATATGTTTTAATAAGTATTGATAATGTTTTTAATAAGTTTGTTAATATATTTTAGCTCTATTGAAATCATTTTTTAGTTAGATTTGTCAATTAATAAAAATATTTAATAATAATTTTAATTTATTAAGTAAAATTTTTAATTAATATACCAAAAATCAAGAAAATATTTTTTTTTTGGCTGTTTGGGCATTAGAAGCGACTAGTCGCTTCTAATGTCGCTTCTAATGCCCAAATAGCCATATTTTTCGTAGGCTTTTTTTTGAGGTTTTTAAAACATTAGAAGCGACTATAGAAGCGACTAGTCGCTTCTAATTTCGTCGCTTCAAAACATTAGAAGCGACTTTAGAAGCGACTCGGCTTTAGAAGCGAAACATTAGAAGCGACAATGTCGCTTCTAATGTCGCTTCTAAAGCCAAATTAGAAGCGACTTTTTGGCCTTTAGAAGCGACTTTTGTCGCTTCTAAAGGCCTTTTTTCTCCTAGTGTCAGTTCTACCAGCTCTCGGAAATTTCAAGGAGTGTGATGCAGACCCAATTCCAGGTTCACTCGGCCAAGGTGAAGATGTGTGCCACAGATCATCCTCGAAGGATAAGGACGCACGCGGAAATCCCCTTGGCGCGCGCGTGGAGTTGTCTCAGCCAAGGGCTGAATTCGCATTCCGGGATCGAATATCGCAGACCGAAGATGGAAGGACTACTCGTGAAGTTTTTGATAATAACCGAAAGTTTCCTCCTAATGAATTGGATCCGTGAACTATAACTGTTATATGGCTGTTAGTGTGCATGATTTTTTTTGTTGACATGTTTAGAAATTTTTTGACATGTTAGGTTGTTTTTAATGCCATGGTTTTAGAATATATTACGAAATGAGTTTCACATATTAGGTTTTTAATTATGAATTTCCGCCATATTTAGATGTTTTTCATAATTTAATAGGTTAATTTGTTAACAAATTTTTAAAAGTCAAGTTCTTCCGATCTTGAAAGATTCGAATTCGCATAATGTATGCAACTTCTCCTAGATACTTCATGTTAAATTGCTTTGCAAGCTAGATTTTTAACCTCTGATAACTTACCCACATAATTACTTATGAGTAGTAAATTGTTGACATATAATACTTGAATCACAACCTTGCCCTCATATAATACTTGTTGACATATATTACCAGGTCAAAGTCAAAACCTTTTACATTACAGTTTCATTGGATCTAATATTCCATTATCTAGATGTTTGCTTTAATTCATAAATGAAGTTAAGCAGCTCATAAACCTTGGTCTCTTGACCTTTTTTCAATAAAATTGTCCGGCCGAGCCATATAAATGCGCTCTTCAAATTTTTAGACTTTGTTGGCATACATTGAATGCATTTCAACTTTCATGACGTCAAGCCAAAGGTTCGATGCATAACAAGCCAATGTTTGGCTATAGGAAACATGGTCATCCATGTCAATGACTTCCACGAGAGTTTCTCCATAAGACATGTACCTGTCAGGATTTTTAGAAGCCCTCCCACTACGTCAAAGTAATACCTTGTGAGATTTTGATGAATTAGATTGTATTTCAGTTGGGGTAAAAATAGTCCTTACAAATGAGGTAGAAACATCATCACCCAATTTTTTCCACAAGCACAAATTTGCTTCTAGATTTTAAATCTTTCATATAGTTCTCCTCAAGGAAACGAGCATTTGTGCTTACAAAGTTTTTTTTGCCCTCATGACAATAGAATGTGAAACCTTTATTTTCCTTTGGATATCCATCAAATAGGGACAGTTCAGACCTCCTAGCCAACTTTCTAGTCTTTTCCCTTAGCACATGCGCATAGCAACCTTTAATTATGATGCGACTTAGATCGGCTTTACGCCTGGTACATTGCTCATAAAGAGTACTAGGAGCTGCTTTAGAATGTAAGATTTGGTTTTGAGAGCATATCCGCAAATGGAAAAAGGGAGTGATGAGTAACTCTAATAATCGCCATAAGAGTTCGATACCTTCTCTACGGCACACCGTTTTGCCGAGGTGTTCCAGGTTTTGTAAGCTAAGAAGTGATACATTCTTCTTACATAAAGTCATCAAACTCTTCAGACATATACTTACCACTTCAACTAGATCAACGAGTTTTCATATGTTTGTTAGTTTTCTTTTCCACTAAGGCCTACAAGGCCTTAAATACGTTAACGGTTTCGGTTTTGTGTATGAGAAAATGCGAAGTCATATCTTGAGTAATCATTGGTGAAGGTCACAAAGTATTCGTATCCTCCCCGTGCATGTGTAATGAGCGGATCAAATACATGAATATATACGAGTTCTAATAACTAAGTGGCTCTTCGACCTTCAAACGAAAAAGGTCGTTTGATCATTTTTCTTTGTATACATGATTCAAAATTAGGTAATGAGCCTATTGCATAGGCTTGCAGTGTACCTTCCATCACAAGTCTCTTAATCTTACCTACACTAATGTGACCAAGTCATAAGTGCAAGAGATATATTGATTTTATTAGATCAGAGGAATCATAAAGTTTGATTCTCTTAGACTCCCTATAAGTAGATCATTATCTATTCCAATGTGTAATAACGAGGTTGTGTGGGATAAATATATAAAAGAGCATTCTTCGTACATGCAAGATTTACATGGGAAGGAGATGTCGAGTTTATGTTTCCAATCAACATAATTATCGCCTTTAAGTTTATTTGAGAAAAGAATGGTGGAGAGAAAGTTAATAGATATTCTGCTGAATTAAGTTTAAACAAGTTTATGATTAGTCTTTTGTTTAGGATTTATGTTTAATTAAGTTTTTAGGATGAAAGACAAAAAAAATCCAAAAGTGTTATGAACGAAATGACACTTTACTCCACCGAGGGGAGACCGTAAAGACAATTACAAGAATTGTTCTCGTAGAAATTCTACATATACTTCAACCAAATGAAAATCGATTCTCAAGTCACAATTCCAATTTGCAGTTGTGTGAATCATTTAATGACCACTATATGAAGATGCCCAAAATCTTATTTTGGTATTCACGCAATCTTTTGTACTATGGACAAAGATACCCTTTAGAAACTTTTCGGAAAATCATATAATTCAATACTTAATATTATATTGACTTAGCTTACAGTTTAACAAATCCTACTCTTATGATTTGTGGTAGTGACTTCATGGACCCAAATGAACAAAACTTGAGCAAGCATATTTAGACATAAAAGTTTCAAATCTTTTACAAGTTTTAGCTTAATGTCAGCTGACTCTACTAGAGAGTTATTATTCACTAAACTAGATGAGAATTAAAAAATTATCATTTTACCCTAGAAGCTTCTAGTTGTTATTCACACATCTCCTTTGTCACTTGTAAACAACTTAGAAACAGTATATTGAAAAGGAACTATCAAGTCACATAAGAAATACTAACTGGTAAGTTCTTATTCATAATCTGAAGGAGAAAATATGAGGTGATATATATTGTATTTCAACAATCTTGTACATGAGTTCTGTTGGAATAGGTCTATGGTTAAGAAAAAATTATCATTACCACATTAATGATGGAATATAAAAATTTCTTTTACTAGTAAAACAATTTTTACTAACCTAAACAAAGTCATGTTATAATTAAAAACATTATTTAAACTACTTGAATACTAATCTTTCTTGTGTCTTCAAAATTGAAGCGTCTTGGGAAAGGAGGATCTTCTTCCTCGGCTCGATTCCTTCACGTCTAGTCTTGAACTTGAGAAACCTAAGGTTTCTATTATCAATAAACTTTAAATAATACTTTAAATAAACTTGAGAAAAATCCAAAGGTGTTATGAACAAAATGACAATTTACTCCTTCGAAGGAAGGCTCCAAAGAGTCGACTTTCATAAGTAAATGACACATCATTAATGCATAGTCATGTGTCAATACATCAAGGTTTGACTAGCCACCTTATAAAAAAGTTTGATCACTCAAAACTTTTCGCAGGGCCTCGAGGGAGGATTACTAAAGTTTGAGTCTAACTGTGTAACCAATCACTTAGTTCAACAAGATCAAATTTGAAAACAATCCGCCGAGGGGAGGTCTTGTCTCATCGTTTCACTTTTGAACGTAGCTGTAAAAGCAATGTTAGGAGCAATGCGTCTATGAGTACTTTCATTTAAAAGATGGTCACGAGGGTGGCTCTTAGTCCGACGACATATACACTTCACATTAGAGTTGGGGATCACGGGTTGCAAACAATAAGTACAACCATCCCACTTAATTTTTGAAAAATAAGGGGATCCTGAGTTGCAAACAATAAGTGCAACCCTCCTACTTATTTTTTGGAAAAAGCACATCATCTCTTGTACGTTTGGAAACACGTTTCCAAGTGTAAAGAGAGAAATTGTGGATCACTAGAAAAAAGAACCCTTAAATCGGTATTTGTGAGGGGAGAGCAGTGTTAATGCACTAAGGCACAAGGAACATATTCAGATCTTTTTGTCTATTAATTTATTTTTCCTAAGAAAAGTGTGTGAGATTAATAAATCTCACTTTTGGACTTGGAAGTTTTTGAGATTCAAAATCTCCTAAAAATAATATCTTCATCTTCATGAAATCTTCCTTCACGTCTTCATGGTGGTTGAGTGCGAGAATGTCGGAAATCCACGAAAGCATTAAGAAGAGGGGAAGAAGTTAGGAGTCGCAAAATCCGGATTCAAAATCCTGAACTCGCGGACTGCCGTACACCTCGGACTTAAAAGGTCATAAATGACACATCCAGTATCCGCTTAAGCTAAAATAAATTGCAATGGATAGCTAACTTCCGTACCTTTAATTTGATTCAAAAACCAGTAATGTATATATATACGCAATTTTTCAAACTTGTCAAAAAATTAATTTTGAATATGTTAAACATAAAATAATTAAAAATTGTTTTAATGTATATATAGAGCATATTTAGCAAGTTGAAAATCAACACAAATTTAATTTTAGAGGTCGTACAAAAAAATTAAAATTTTGTAAGATCTAATCTTTGAAAAACCATTATTCAAGCAAATTTAGAAAACAACTTTCTTAGAATGATTTTAAATAATATGTACATGTTTATACTTTGACCGGATACCATTTTATGGAATAGGTCTATGGTAAAGAAAAATTTATCATTAACACATTAATGGCGGAATATAAAAATTATTTTACTAGTAAAACAATTTTTACTAACCTAAACAAAGTGCATATACATGTGATAATTAAAAATATTATTGAAACTACTTGAATACTAACCTTTTTTGTATCTTCAAAATTGAAGCGTCTTGGAAAATGTGGATCTTCTTCCTCGGCTCGATTCCTTCACGTCTAGTGAACTTGAGAAACCTAAGGTTTCTATTACAAGAGTCTATAGAGGTTTAGAAGGATTTGTGTGTAGGCACAATTAAACAATATGAACCAAGAACAATTCTTGGATCATAGGCTAATTCTCTAGATCAGTTGAGCATCTAGGTGCCAAAATAAAAAGAAGTATTTTCTAGAGAGAGAGAGAGGGTCGGCCACAATGCAAGAGAGAGCAAGAAAAAAGCTTGTTTTCACATCTCTACGTGAGGGTCTATTTATAGGAGAATGAAAAATCTATAAAAGTCAGTTGTGCATTCATGAAAGAATAATGCATTCATGACACAATATTTGATTTTCTCTTTCCCTTTCTCTCCTAAGTTGGCCGGCCATGCATTGTGCATTAGTGAGGAAATTTGTTTCCTTCTCAAGGAAATTCATTTCACTTTTCCTTTTGGGTAATTATCTTTATAATTAAAGGGAAATAAAACTCTCCTCTTTGATGCATGTTGGCCGAATTCTTTAGCCAGGGAAGGGCATATAGATGCTTCCTTATTTCTTTTAAGACAATTCTTAAAATACCCATTGTAGAATTATTATTGCACAAATAATGAAATTAATTTCGTAATGCCTCAAACGACTTTTTGGCTTTAGAAAATAATTTATATTTTCATCATATAAAAATATTCAAAATCTTATTTCGATATTCACGTCATTTTATGTCCATGTGCAATAATAATACCCTTTAAACATTTTCTAAGAAAAAGTCTAGTTCAACAGTTGAACTTATTTTGACTTAGTTTCTAGTTTAACAATCCTACTCTAATGACCTGTAATAGTGACTTTATGGATCCAAATGAACAAAGTTTGAGCTTCTATACTCAAACTCAAAAGTTCACAAACCTTTTTCGAGTATTAGCTTAATGTCAACTGACTCTACTAAAGAGTTGACACTGAGAATCTCTCGGTTCAAATGAATTTATTTTCTACTCAAATTCAAGTTAACTACGTTGAGCGGATCCATTGAATGTTATCTATGTTTACCATTTATGAATATCATCAATTAGATGAGATTTATAAAATTACCATGTTACCATTCTAGTTGTTATTTCCTCAACTCCTTTAGTACTTGTGAATAAGTTAGAAACAATGTATTGACGATGAGCTAACAAGTCACATTGTTTCTGTTGGAATTTATTTAACAAATTAAACAACTAAATCATATTACACATCGCGGAAAAATATAATTCGATCTATATATATTTAAACTATTTTAATATATTTAACAACCTTGACATTAAAATTTATTGACAAGTTGATAAACAATTTATCAAAACATGTCACACAACCATTAGAACACACTAACAACCTATATAAACAATTTATATATTATTTAGCAGTCTAAATTGTTAAGAGAGACTTACAATTAGGATTATAAATAATCCCGACGTTGCTCGCAAACTCCGGAAGGCCACACCGAGTCCAAGAGATCAAGAGACCCTCGCCAGACAGGACTAGACAAGACTTCGCCGGACTGGGAAGCCTCGCCGGATTGGAGACCCGCTGGATGCCTCGCCGGGCTGGGACCTCGACGCTTCCGCCGGACTGGAGTCTGCTGGAGGCCCACCGGATAGGAAGCTGGTCACCGAACAGGAAAATCTTGGTCGGACAGGATCTGCTGGTCGCCGGACAGGGGACTCGCCGGACAAGAGCTGGCCGGACAGGGCCTTGCCGGACAGGGACTCGCCGGACTGGAGCTCCTGCGCCGGATTGGACCTTCTAGACACCTGGTCGCCGGACTGGAAGGCTTGAACGATCCGGCCGACAGGAAGCTTACAAAAACTTTTTAAAACAATTTAAAAACCAATTTCCAAAATTTGATTGACTCAAACACCCATTTATTTCTAATTTCCAAAATAAATTAAAATCATGATGTCCATCTCTCTTCCATATACTCGGCCATTATGCTTTTAATTTATTCCCAAATGTTTTTGATTTATTTCTAAATTCAATTAATTTAGAACTCTAATTTATTAATGATATTTCTTTAAATAATTTCATTCTTATCAAATAAGTATGAAATGAGAAGTTATTTATTTTCTCCTTTTATTTATTTGAATTACTCAAGTGTATTGTTATCAATATAATAATACTCTATGATTCAATAAATGTAATAATAATTAATTAATTATTTATTAAGTTACTGAGAAAATAATTCTCTCAATATAAATCACAATTTATAGTAAATGAGTAAATCAATTATTCTAGTTCATTCATTCTTTTCTAAGTGTCTATCACTGAGACCTTATGGACCCATATGAACGAAACTTTAGAATAAAGATCGGACACAAAAGTTCACAAACCTTTTCCGTCTTTTAATTCTTAATATTGGTCGATTCCACTAAAGGACCAATACTGACACTCTCTCTCTCTTCATATGCGTATATTCTCTGTTTGATGTGACAAAACAATTTTTCACACGATCCACGAAGTAATTTTCGATATTACCCTTCATGTGTATCACTAACTAAGGGGAATATAAAATTACCATTTTACCCATTGAGTTATTATTTCACTAACTCCTTTGTTATTTGTGAATGATAAAAACATAGAGTGAGATGTCTTTACATGTCACATGTTTTAATCAAAGAATGTTCTTATCGATGAATACCTGGCCAGGTTAATTCATTCACACTCTCATAACCAAGCATAGTGTGATACTAATGCATTTGCATTTTTCCAACATGAATTTCATATATGTGAATCATATAACTCAATACCACATCTTTATGACATCAACCGTCGGGTCAGATGAAACTAAACTCAGTTGAATGATGAAATGATATATCCCATGACTGATATTCGCTAAGATAGTCGTGATTTGGAGGGAATCTAGAACTAAATAGTACTAGTATTTCACCCATGATTCACTATCGAAAAAAAAGACAAATCATCGTATGTGTTCTTTAAATAGTGTGTTCATAAAACTCTATAATATCGATAAGAGGTTGGATAGTCCAAACGACATGACAAGAAATTCATTATGCGCATGATGAGTTAAAAATTGTCGCTAGGTTTAATGTGTATCTTGTCATAATCAAAAGTGAGATAGAATTTAATAAAGTAGGTGGCATTCCAATTTTGTTGCTACTCCATCACACTCAATGTTATGTATGATGAATGTTTTCTATAAGTACTCATTTGATCTCTTTCAACTAAGATTATATTAAAATTTTGTGACATATTTAACGTAAAACGCGAAATTGAGAGCCAAGGAGTCCTTGAATCCATTTCAAGTTGACAGAGAGCATTTAGGTATAAAAACCCGATAAATCGAAATCAACGAGACTAAGGATTCTAAAATTAGCTTTTGCCCGCCACAGAGTTTTTTGATTTTCACATAAGTCCTCTCGACAACGTCTGCACGACGTTACTGAACACCGCGTGGCGCGAAGTTCCTCCCAAAAATTTCCACACAACACGTACTCAACACTGCTCGACGTGAGCTTTTTCGACTTTGACGGACTTAGTTTATGAATTTGAAGGATTTAGCCCACTCTAACTCGTCCAAAGGGTCAAGCTTGTTCCGAAATTCACCTTTGTCATTGTAAATACCACTCTAACAACCTAAAGTAAAATCTTTATTTCCATTCTAGTTTTTTCATCTACCATATTTTTTTTATCGGTGCTTCTATTTCGAGATTCAACTTTGATACCAAAATTGATGAAACTCGCGACTGATATCTCGAGACAGGAGTCATGATATGGTAGTTCTAGTCTTTTACAAACTTAGTTCTTTTTTCTTCTAAAAGACTAAACTGTTTTTGGTGTGTATAAGGGCATCTCTCATTCTAAATTGCTTTGAAAGTTGTCATATTTTGACACATTATCAAAAATATTACTGTTTAATTGCATCTCTCTTTCACATCATGAAATTTGCAATTTTTAATAAAAATCACTCCAATGCAATTTGTTTTCAAAGTTGCCAACACCATAAAAAAAAAATTAAAAAAGTAGAGTTGATAATTATGACCACAATATCATAAAATAATAAAAGATTCAAAGCATTTCACTTGTTACCGGTGCCAAAAAGGTAACAATATCCATTTTTTTCACTTCAATACCTAAGTAATTATAAATGTCATCATAATACTCCAAGTTGATTGTCAAATATAGTCGAACTGTTCTTAACTGGCTTTTTAATTAAATAAAATGTCCCGCTACTTAACAGAAAATAAAACCAAAACGACAAATAATCTAAATGAAAGCGTCTGTATCATCGATGGTTGAGTCCGACGTGGAAGTGACTAGTTTATAAGTCACGCGCGCCCATGATAATCAATATCCGACAAATACATATTACTTACTTCCTTTAGTAATTAGAGGAAAAAGTACAAAATAAACCAAAGCTATTTTTTGTTGTTCAAGACGTGGAATTAAACGGAAAGAAACGCGACAAAACTCAAACTCAAAACTCGAATCAAACGGTCCATCCGAATTCCCAGCTATTATTTATATATATAAAAATTATAAATGAAAATGAGTATTTTTTTTTTAAAACAAAATGAAAATGAGTATATATGTATATACGCGCACACATCGCATGTATACATGCAGCGGTTGTATTATGCAATTGTTTATCACGATATACTACCATTTTTGGCTATGAAGACCTCAACGAAATTGGAGTCTCGTCGTCCTCACAAATCAAATCCAATCCGGTCCGATGCGTAGAGATAAAGGATGGGCATAGCTTGCGACGACGCGGTGCTCATTGAGCCGGCGAAATCCTCCGGCGAGCCCTCCGTGGTCACCGTGAACTGCCCCGACAAGGCCGGCCTGGGCTGCGACCTCTGCCGAATCATTCTCGAGTTCGGTCTCTCCATTTCTAAAGGAGGTATGTACAAACGGAACCCAATTAAAAAACATCTATTTCCACTCGATTCAATTTGATGAAATAATGACTATGTGTTAGCACTTTTCTGGATTTGTTTGTCGGTTTGGCACATTAAGCCTTTTAGTCTCAACATGTTATACAGAGATGATGTGTTATTGGATTGAAAACATTATTAGATTTTTCGACCGATGGAAGGTGGTGCTACATTGTGTTCTGGGTTGCCTCGAATCCTGGGTCGGTCAACGTTGACTGGGAAAGCTTGAAGGCCCGTCTCATCGCTCTCTGTCCATCGTGTACTTTCCCTGTTTATTCGAACTTTCAACCCAATGGTCCTCCTACATCGCCGCTCTATCTTCTAAAGTTTTTGTACTTTGACCGAAAAGGACTACTACATGGTATGTGGATAAACATGATATGGAGCTTTTTTTGTGAAGAATTTTCTCTTTAGAATGAAGCTCATACGTATCTGTTTTTGTTTTTTGGGAAAGATGTTTCGAAAGTCCTTTCCGAGCTTGAGCTCGTGATTCAGAGAGTGAAAGCGATGCCAACGCCAGACGGCAAAGTCTTGAACCTCTTTTTCATCACAGATAGCATGTGAGTTTTTTTAGTGTACATCGATTTACTTCATCTTGTTACCGAAGTTCTTCTTTAAGGTCAAACACAGATAATCACGGCAAAGTCGAGCTCTTGCACTCCTATAATCCCATAACCGGTGACATACTAGAATCTCTCTTTATCATGGATACAAAGATTGCGACCAATCTGACCTCGGAACAGTTGTGAATCGAGTTCTTAAGCTTAAATATTGAATTTGCAGCTGTTTAGGGTGTGTTTGGAACGTAAAAATTGGAGGGAGAGGAATAATGAAACTCCCCCAATTTTCCCTTCTATTTTCAGTTTCATTGCCTTACAATAGCAAGGGCTTCTGGGTATTCTTAGCAGGGAACAATTACACACCAAGCAGAGAAGAGACAGTATATGCGAGCAGCTCATGGAGGCTTTCGGAGACCATTGCATCACATGCGAGCTCCAGATTGCGGGACCCGAATACGAGACTTTGCAGCGCTGCTCTTCCCTCGCCCCGGACATAGCCCAAGAGCTGCTCGGCCACGGGATGTCCATGGGCCCGGATCTCACAACAGCACGGGGAAACTCGGCCACCATTACCGTTGATAATCTGCTGAGCCCTGTTCATACCTTGCTTCACATACACTGCGTGGACCAGAAGGGCATCTTTTACGACATATTGAGGACAGCAAAGGACTACAATATTCGCGTATAATATCCCACTTTCTCTTCTACTTTTGAAACCAACAACTATGAGCATAACAACCTTAGATTTTAAGGAAATTGCATTTTTTCTATAATGTCGTTTAGATCGCGTACGGTAGATTTTCTACAACTGTAGATGGGTTCAGGAAATTGGACCTATTTATTCAGAAAACAGACGAGAAAAAGGTGATCGACCAAGAAATCCAGACTGCACTGTGTTCACGGTTAAAAGAGGATATTGTTGACCCAGTCAGAGTTGCCATTGCCAACCGAGGCCCCGACAAAGAGCTCTTGGTTGCTAACCCGGTTGAGTTGTCCGGAAAAGGAAGACCCCGCGTATTCTATGACGTCACTTTGGCCTTGAAGATGTTAGGAATTTTCATTTTCTCCGTGAGTTTCATTTCCCTAACCTCTCTGTATATACTTCTCTTTTCAAGTCACCTATGAGTGAATTGGAATCGCGTTTCTTTTCTGGATTTCAGGCTGAAATCATTAGGCAATCGACTCCGGTTCGCCAGTGGGAAGTGTACAGATTTCTTTTGGAGGAGAGCAGCGAATTCCCTTTGGCAAGCAGCCGAGCTAGAAGCAAGATCGTTGATAGAGTTAGAAAAACATTAATGGGTTGGTAATACTACTACTATCATGGCGTAACCTGGCCAAGTACTCCAAGCTTTCCATTGTTCCCCTTTTGGTTTTGTGTGGAACAAAACTAGAAGATGTAGTATGCACATGACACTCTGAGATTGACGAGATATTACTTGTAACTTTTTACGGATACTTTTGATGGAAAGTCGTATCAACGAGAGTTCCGTAACACCGAACGTACTAATGGACCGCAAGCCGAGTAATCATTTAATTATGTTAGCCTTTAAGTTATTGGGGCAAGCCTACATACATCTTTAACCTGCCTATACCTTTTGAGTTAATGGAAATTATCTTTCAGCCAAATTTTTAATATAAAGAGCAGTCTCTTTAATTTAGAGAGGCTAAAAACGAAAAATCAATACGTCTTACAAAGCACGAGATTTATGTCTTGAGTTCATAGCAATATGGTATCAGAGCCGTTCATGATGATGAACTCGACGGAGGATGAATCGACAGAGATGAATGAACTGTTAGAGATAATGGTGGAACTCAAGAGCCAAATGGAAGGGTAGCAAGCACTTTCGAGGATCAATTGACACTTGATGGGGTGCCCTCAACTATTGTACCATCTGTTGGAATAAGTTTAGCATTAAGAAAAAATTATTATTAACCCATTAATGGCGGAATATAAAAAAAATTAGAAGTAAAACAATTTTACTAACCTAGGCAAAGAGCACGAACATGTTGTTATTTAAAATAATTATTTAATTACTTGAATACTAATCTTTCTCTTGTAGCTTGATCTTTGATGAGCCTTGGGAAATGTAGATCGTCTCGTCTTGCTCGTCACCTTCACGCTTAGTCTTGAACTCGAGAAACCTAAGGTTTGTATTACAAGACAAGAGTCTATAGAAGTTTGAAGGATTTGTGTGTGAGCACAATTAAACACAATAGCTCAAGAACAAATTTATGAGCTAAATGGCTAATTTAAGCCTAAGTCTAATGAGGACTTATGTGCCAAAATAAAAAGAGATATTTTAGAGAGAGAGAGGGAGAGGGTCAGCCAAAAACAAGAGAGAGCAAGAAGAAAATAACTTATTTTCACATCTCTATGTGAGGCTCTATTTATAGGAGAAGGAAATACAAGAAAGGATAATTTCCTATTGTACATTCATGACACAATATTTGATTTCTTCTCCTCTTTCTCTATTTATATAGCCGGTCATCTCCTTGCAATAGTGAAGGAAATTTGTTTCCTCACTTAGCAAATTTGTTTCTTTCTCAAAGACATTCATTTCATCTTTTCCTTTTGGGTAATTATATTTAAGATTACAGGCAAAGAATTCTCTCCTCTTAGGATGTGATTTGGTCGAACTCTACACCTAGGGAAGGAGCTTTTAGATGCTTATTTATTTCTTTTAAGACAATTCTTAAAATACCCATTCTAGAATTAATATTGCACAAATAACGAAATTAATTTCATAATGCCTCAAATGACTTCTCGGCTTTAGAAACTAATTTATATTTCCATCATATGAAAATATTCAAAATCTTATTTTGACATTCACATCATTTTATGTCCATGTGGACAAAAAAATATCATTTAGACATTTTTCAAGAAAACGTCTAGTTCAACACTTAAACTTATTTTGACTTAGCTTCTAGTTTAACAATCATACTCTAATGACCTGTAACAGTGATCTTGTGGATCCAAATGAAATTAGCTTACAAACCTTTTCCGAATATTAGCTTAATGTCAACTCTCTCCACTAAAGAGTTGACACTGAGAATATATCGGTTCAAATGAATTTATTTTCCACTCAAATTCAACTTAATTATATTGAGTGGATCCATTGAATGTTATCTATGGTTACTCTTCATGAATATCATCAACTAGATGTAATTTATAAAATTATCATTTTATCCTTCTAATTGTAATTTATTCAACTCATTTGTTACTTGTGAATACGTTAGAAACAATATATTGACGAGGAGCTAACAAGTCACATTGTTTCATCCAAATAAAGTCGTTACTTAATTTTGGATACCGCGCGGTTCATTTATTCAAAATCCAAGTAATAAAGCATGATGTGATATACATTGCATTTCAACAATCTTGTACATGAATTCCATATCTATGAGAACTTCATAAAGCTGGTTCATGACATCTTCATAACTTAATATCTCACCAATTAGTCTAGTCTAGATCACTTAGTAGACCTAGATTTTAACTTTCTTAAATGAGAATATGTAAGCTATGAAATGACATGTCTCATTTTAGGATTTAGGTAAGCACGATGCAATTCATACATAGTAACCTTGAGACAAAAGATGTTAAATGATTTGTTCTTACATTGTCTCTAAAGGTGCACTGGTCAATTCAGTATCTTCAAAAGATACACTGGAAAAACTATAGAGTTCCTAACTCTCTATGCCTCGTAACCAGACATCCTAGATTCTTCAAACAATCATACTGGGATCAATAGTCCGTTGATCTTTAGATTGCGAATATATCGTTTTAGTCAAACCATGAAGAGTTTGTTCACGCAAATCTACATTTGTCTCTTCATACATTGTAAGGTTTGATTAAGGACTATAAGACTATTGAATATCATAAATCTTCAATCAAACAAACTAAAAAGGAATAAATGAACGTTTCAACTTTTATTAAATTAATCAACAAATTACAATAAAGAATCATGAGAGATTTATATTACATCGATATGTAAATAAATGATCTTCTTGTAGGCATCTCTGCCAACACCATCCGCTTCAACGAAAGGTAGCGGATGGATAATGTGGATGATTTTGTACACCAGAAGTACCCATAACTTTGTTGGCAATGATATCACGCAAAGATTTGATATTTTGATCGAGCATTGACTGGGTCTTTGTGTCACCATTCCTAACGGAGGAAAACTTGAAAATAACAGAGTTTACAACCTCTACATGTCGGTTAAAGGTCATTCCTTCGAAGAAGATTTTTACACCATTCCACTGAAGGGTTTTGATGTTGTCCTTGGGATATGTTGGATGTAAGGGTTGGGCCAATCATGTGTGACTTCATCTGTCGTGAAGTACATTTCATGCTTGTTGGGAACTCCGTGGTGACCATGGAAATTCCAGATATGCATGCACAAGCGGCTGCCATCCAAGGTCAGAGGATCCGAATACGGAGTTGGGAAATCTCTTAAGGGAATTCTCCAATGTTTTCTCTATTCCAAAAGTTTGCCCCCAAATCAACCATGTGTTCACTGAATCCGACTGATTGCCATAACATAATTGGTTGATGTCCTTCTTTATCTCTACCCGCACCTTCAGAAGGATGAGATCGAGAAACAGTGTACTGAGATAGTCAATCTTTGTTTTCTTCACTAGTCTTGCTCGAAAAGAAAGGTGGACGGCTCTTGACGTTTTTGTGTCGGTTATCAAGAAATAAACTCTAAGATCGCCAAGGATAATATTTTGATACACGAGTAGTGAACGAGCTCCTTGACGAGTTACATGGCGCATACTTCTTCACCAAACTCGACTAAGGTTGGGTTTGAATGGACCCACAAGATTTCAAGGTAGGTGATTTTGTTTAGTAGAAAGTCCTCCCCTGTCGCTAGCTGAGTAGCACGAAAGGCATTGACCAAAATCTCGCCCAAGTTCTTTGGGCCATTTCAAGTTCTTGAACACATCGGCAAAGTTGCATATCGCCTCTTATTACCTGAAGTAAGTCGAATTCATAATCTCTTTCATGTATCCCTATTGAAGTCACAAAAATGAGTGATTCATGATATCATCACCGAACTCCCTCCAGTTCATGATGGAAGGACATTGCAAAACCACGCTCCGTTAAAAAATTGCTTGGTTCAAGGGGCGCGCGAACTTCTCATACACTGAAGTACCCGAAGGAGCGACTTGGGAGAACCTTGAGACCTTCACCAGTGCTTATCCATATTGCGAGTTTGAGGACCAGCTCGTTGCGAGGACGATAGTAATTTTACGAATACTTTTGATGAAAAGTTTTATCCACGAAAGTTCTGTAACACTCGAACCCGCTGATGATTTGTGAGCCGAGTAATCATTTTAATTATATTTATTATACCAATTTCATTAAGTTATTTAAATTATGTATATTATTCAGTTTAGCCTTTAAGTTATTAGGCCAAGCCCACTTATATTTTGACCTACCTATAGGTATTTCATCTTAACGAAAATCATTTTTCAACAAAAATTCTAATTTTGTGAAGTTGAAAAACGAAAATCAACACGATGAATACTTCTTATAAATGACAAATCACGAGATCTAGGTCTCGGGTTCATAACATAACCGCCTATAATTTGTGGAAAATTGTTTTGTGATTTTGATTCCATTACATCTAAATATTTTTGGAAATTTGAACTCTTTAGTAAAGTGTTTTCCTTAATCTCGCTTTAAATAGTATTCTCGTTCATAGCCCATGTTTTATAGAACCCGCAGTTAATCCTCGCCAGTTTGTAACCATTTGTGAGAATAACTTATAATTCACTCATTTTATTTCAGATCTGAGATTGATGAGATATTAGTTTTAACTCCGTATATTATCCTTTTAGAAGTTCTATAGTCATTTTGAATCCATTACATATGAAATTTTGGAAAATTTTGAAATCTCTATCACTTGTTTTCCTTAACCCAGCTTGTAGTTTGTTCATCGGGTAATAGGTATTATCTAACAGCTATTACGATATTATTATTTTGAGGGTAGTTGAATATTTATATATGTAGGTGAGATCCTTGTTGTACCTTGAGATCCATCGTGCAATTATTGCAGTCGGAATATGGGTGCTTACATCACTTCCCGGCAACAAATTTCTGCTCTATTTTGTTATTTAATTTACCCTTTGACATCGGCCGTTGCTGATCTCACATATCAGCAGTAAAAGCCATAATAAGTTATTCAAATCCAACTTAAAAGGATATTTTTATTTGCGGTGTTAGTGTAGTCGAATTTACGACATCCGTAGCGTGGAATTTCCAACTAGAATATAATAGGAACAAATTTTTTTTTGCTTATTTTTTTCTGGCAAGAACTATATAATAATCGGTTACCTAAAAAAGAATTAATCTATTTAAGTCATATTAAAAGTTGCAATTGTAAACTGTCAACTCTTTTGTATTTCTTAGAAAAATAGTCATTTAGATGTACATGGCAATTTTATAAAATATACATCTACAATTATAATTTTTCTATTATTTTTGTTCTTAATTAATTATTTAAACTTGAAATTATCTCTATTAACCAAAATTAATCGGCAACACTGACTTTCGGGTTTATAATTTGAATTTAGTTCACGATTGTTAAGTCAATTATTTACAAAAATGAATTGTTAAATCGGATTTTTGGGATTTCTATTTATTTTTATATAAATACTCATTAACGTTGCAGATTGTTTTATATAATTCATATATAAATACTAATTAATGTTTAAAATGATTTAAAATTCATATGAACGTTATTTTGAATTTAAAAATTTCAATTTGAATTTATAAACTCGATTTTGTATTTTTCAAATAAGTAAGATATTAAGACGTTTGTCATGTTAATTTTGGTTAATTTTTACACTGTAGATCTGAAATTATTTTCTTGTAAAATTTTCTTAATTGTTGCCATTATTTTTGGCAATTATTTTTTTAGTATATTCTTAAGTACTTAACATTAATTGGCATTCAAATTTGTCTAAAATATATTAAAATTTCAATTATTCATTTTTGAAAATTGATGTAAGCAATGAATTTAGACGAAGACGATTTAATTTTAATTAATTTTTACCATACAATATGAGGTTATGTTTATCTGGAATAATATCTATGAATTTCCTTCATTTATGCCAACATATTCGGCAGCTCTAATTCAGTTTTATTCTTCATTAAATATCTTGTATTTTTCTTCATTTAAAATTTAAGCGAGATATTGTATATTCTCCAAAATGTTCTCTAAATACTTTCTTCTATTTTCATATTGTCTGGTTCGTCATCTTCTCCGTGTTCAACTTGATCACAAACGATATATATTTCTTAATTTATTATATCAGGCTAAACAGTTATCGACTCATATTCTCCGATGAGTCTTTTAGTAGAGCTAGTTATTTTTTAATATCAATCACTAATAATTGTATTTTTTTTCACTCCAAATATTAATGCCTGATTTCATCATTTTGTCCGGTGATCCATCTTGGTAAAGTTTGATTGATTATAGTTAATTTATAATATCAAATTGTCAAAATTATATACCCTTCTTCACCGATGATCTATTTTGTCTAAGGATGATTAATTTATATTAATTCATTATATCATATTAACATTTGGGGTTCTCGTTCCGTGGTCGTGATATAGTATTATTCCGGTGTCGATCGGAAATTTCCACTTATAGAAAGAATTTTTATCGATAAAATCTTTATTTTGGGTATAATTTCCATGATATATTAAAAATATTTATTACTAGATTTTCCCACAAATCTCGCTTATATATTTAATAATTTTAATTTTAAAATTTATAATAAACTAAAAATTTATTACATTCGGGTTTAAAAAAACTAAAGAGTATAGCTGTCCAAAAAATTTCGTTAATTTAATTTAGTGACTATAAACAAAATTTGTCTAATAATTAGCAATTCAAATGTTAAAAATGGATATAATACTCAATTATCTAAAAAATATGTGTGTTATTTCGTATAACGACTTTTACCTTTTAAATACTCAATTTAATTGATTTGATGTCTAACAATACCTTTATCAACAATAATGTAAATGACTTATACTGTATACTTCCTAAATTTGAATTTCCTGAAAAGAAAAAAATATAGTGTTATTTGGTAGAACGACCTTTACCCCTTAAAATACTCAATTTAATTGATTTGATGTCTAACAAAACCTTTATCTACAATAATGTAAATGACCTATTCTGTATACTTCCCGAATTTAAACTTCCTGAAAAGAATGAACACAGTGTAACGGCTTAACTCATTTAAATAAATATTATTATTTATTTATGAAACATTTTGGTAGAAGTCCAATTCTTAACTTCTGCTAGCACACGAAATTTGTCGAAATTTGATTGAATTTCTTCCAATTTTTTTGTTTCGTCATTTACCCGTGGGAATTCATCATTTTCCCATAAGAATTCCATTGTCATTTTTCCACATTTTTCATTAATTGTTGTCCAGGTCGTTTATTCATTCATTATTTATTTAATCTCTTTAGATAAATGGTGCAGTTCATGCAAGTTTTTATTTTTTTGGAGATTGTTTTCTAAATATAAGTTATTAGAAATAGTGTGCTAGATCAAATGTAATTTAAACTACTTTCTTATAATTGGAAATGTGACTATATGCTTAAGGTTCAATAATATTCTTTAATTGAAATATCGAATTCATGGAGTTTATGATTTTTTTGGAAATTGTTGACTTAATTACAAGTTGTTAGAAATGCTATTTCGGATATCATGAAATTTGTTAAAAAAATTTGAATACTTCGAAATTTTAATTTATGTTGTATTTTTTTTTATGGTTTGATAAAGTTCGTTAATTTTTCATTTTGAAACTTTTTGTTGTATGAACCTTATCTGTATGAACTTTATGTTTTAAATCCTACAATTAATCAACCTTCTTTTGTCAATTTATTTGTATTTTATCAACATTTCTAGCAGCAAACGACATTCACGTTGTCATTCTTTTCCGATTTCCACATTTTTCCCGCCATTTTCGTATTTTTTTTATTAAAGTTAATAATGGTAATCTTTTTTACTTTTAAATAAATTTCAATTATATATTCTCGTAAGTCTTAAAGCATATGTATATATATTATATAGTTTGTGATCTAAACCTCTGTTTTTTAAATTTTGGCACCAATGTCAAAAATCATTCCGATTGTATTTGGTACGTTGTAATGAAATGGAGATTTCTGGAAATTATATTTCATATGTTAGATTAAATTGTTTGTTTGTACATTGAGCAAGATTCCGTAATGTCATTTCAATGTGTTTGGTTCGATATTATGGTAATATTACTTTAGTGAAGGATGAATATACCCTACCTTCAACAGCTTTTAAGTTTTTAATACGAGGACGTGTATAATTTACACAAAAGAAGAAAAAGAGAGTACCCAAAAAACTAAAAATGTGAAGACAAATACACACAAGTAAAGAGATTGAAACACCAATGCATACATAAACATTCTGTAAAATAAGTGTTAAAAGATCCATTTATTACTTTACTGATAGGTTACCTGAAGTCCCATATTATCTTAGCATAGGCAACATTGAAAATATTATTTTTTAACAACTAAACTTCTCACCCCCAGCGAGAGAAGAAGGTGAAAAGTCCTTGTTCGAACGACGTTCTTTTGTCAAAAAGAAATTTATAGGCACCAGAAGCAGAGACAATAAATTAAGTAAATAGTAGGGAATGTTGTGAATGAAAATATGGTAAAGTAACCATTTATAAAAGAATAAATAAATAAAATACCGATTACTTCATTTTTAATTATATTTTGAGGAAGAAAAAAATAACATCAAATTCCAAACATTTTCAATCACGTATTAAAAGTATATACAGTGTATTTATATATTTCCATTAAAAAAGTCTTCACATTTGCTTTTATATATTAAATGATCACAGATGGACAGTTTCTATTGTTATTATCGTTAGGAGTCAAAATTAAGGAAGCTGCCGAGTAACTTCAGCTTACGAGTTAGAACACCACACTGTTGGGTCCCACGTAACATTAAGAATCATTTGTTGACAAATCAAAAATAGGCGTAACAGCCGTTGATAATCCGGCTTGATATAAAGAAAGAGAGAGAACAGTTCCCATTAAACAAGAAAAGAAGATGTGCAGTTTGGAGAAGCGAGGCAACGTGTTCGTGCTGACCCTGAAAGGCCCGGGCGAGCACAGACTCAACCCGGTCCTGATGGGCCAAATCCAATCCAAGCTGGCCCAAGTCACGGCCCACTGCGACGCCACGCCATCATCACCGCCGTCGGCGCTGGTGACGACGGCGGAGGGGAAGTTCTTCTCGAACGGCTTCGACCTCGACTGGGCCTCGGCGGACGGAGACGCCATCGTGGCCCGGGCCCACCAGATGGACTCGGCGCTGCGGTCGCTGGTGGCCGCCCTCGCCGCGCTGACGATCCCCACGGTGGCGGCGGTGACGGGGCACGCCTGCGCGGCGGGGCTGGTGCTGGCTCTGGCGCACGACCACGTGGCGGCGCGCGGGGACCGGGGGTTCATGTACATGAGCGAGCTGGATATCGGGCTGATGATCCCGCGGTGGTTCGTGGCGGTGGTGAGGAGCCGGGTCGGGGCTCCGGCGGCGAGGAAGAGGGTGCTTCTGGCGGCGGCGAAGGTGACGGCGGACGAAGCCCTGGAGATGGGCCTGGCTGACTCCGCCCACCAGGGGGCCGAGGCGACGCTGGCCGCGGCGGTGGCGACGGCGGAGGAGCTCGCGGCCAAAGGGTGGGCCGGAGAAGTCTACGCCCATACTCGCTCGGAGCTCTTGTCGGAGGTCCTTGATGAGATCAAGGCTGCTGCTGCTGCGTCGCCTCTCTCTTTATCTAAGATGTGAATCTCTTGTATTGTTTTTTTCTTCTCTTTTTTTCTATTGATTGGAAGAACCAATGTTCTGGTTTTCATATTCTAATTAGATAATTAGAGTAGAGTTTGTTATGCTGCGATGCATGATTACATGACCATCACGATTATATTTAAGCACTTCTTAAAAGCTAATTTTTGTTTCATTGCTTCTTAAGTTTTTTTAAGGGAATTTCTGAATACATGTGTCTTATTAGAGTAAAATTCTATTTTAATGTATGATAAAATTTTATCACGAAATATATACACCAAAAGACGAAATAACTTTTAATAGAACTTGACTGCATACTGCAATTGGTATTAAATTATGCAAGATACCGCAATTGCAAATATTTATTAATGATTTTTTTGTCTTTTACCATATATATTTCGTAATAAAATTTTATACACGTACGAAAACAGAATTGTAACTCACTATGACACATATTTTTTTAAATTAATATATTTTAACTGAATAAAGATATTTGAGAGTAGTTATTTTTAATATATAACTAAACAGTGGGGTACGGTAGAATTTGAGAGAATTTTGAATAAAATAGATGTTAAATCATTTTTAGACTAATATTACATGGTGTGAATGGATTCATTCACGAGTCGTTAAATCTGTAAATATTTATGAGATTGATTTTTTTTGTTGAGTGAAAAATATAAGAATGAGATTTTAGAGTTCTTTGAACATTTGTACGGGGACGATGAAATCTAGCCCGTAATTTTGGGCCTAAGGGGAATGTATTTCTTTTAAATTTACGGAGAAGGGAAGAAAATTACTCTTCTATTGTGTATGATTTTTGGTTTGTTTTTGGTTTTTGGTTTTACTCTCAAAAACATTTTTCTTGAAGAAAGTGGTCTTGTAGAGAATTTTTATAGGATTTTTTTCTGATCAGTCTAACGGTCCCTTTTTTGTGTTTCAACTTGGGTTTTTATCGCGAATTAGTGAGACGTGAGAGTAAACTTGTTATTTGATGAGGCGGGTTGTTCTTTGATGTGTCGTTACAGGGTGTTGTTATATAGGAGGATCTCCGAGAGGTCTCCACGTGGGGGTATTGAAATTCTTTGTGGAGGGAGATCTTCTCGCGCGAGATCTATGTGCCGGACCCATGAGGTGGCACGAGATCTATGCGAGGTGACCAATTTTACGTGGCATTCGAGATGCGGCGGCGAAGGCTCCTGACGACGACGAGAGCGCGGGATCGGGCGGATTATGTGCCAGACCTTCCTTGCGGGGCCCAATGAATGTCTC
The DNA here is from genome assembly GCA_958296335.1 of Urtica urens. Classification (NCBI taxonomy): domain Eukaryota; kingdom Viridiplantae; phylum Streptophyta; class Magnoliopsida; order Rosales; family Urticaceae; genus Urtica; species Urtica urens. The sequence continues at coordinate 912,610 of OY282530.1, read as the reverse complement.
TGCAGCGACGGCGGAGGTTGGGTCCTCTGCCGTCAGTGATGGAGGCTTTAACGACCTCGGGGAGGCTAGGGCTGAAGTGGTGCCAGCCCTAGCCGGTTTCCCTTGGCCAATTGGCCCATAGGAGGCCAGCTCACGGGTCTATCCAGAACGACTGTCCTGGGCTAGCGGCAAGTGTTCATGTCGGTCCGCCCTTGCCCCTTAGGCCTTTTGGAGCCGGTCGGATAAGCCTGAAGAAGTAGAAAGTAGCCGACCGGCCCAGGACCATCGAGCCATTGGGGGTCGGCTGGCCCAGGCCTCTCGAGACATTAGGGGCCAGTCGGCCTAGGCGGAGCAGGCCTCAAGCCAACCCGCAAAATCTTGCCATGGCCTTGGCAGTTGCAAATTCCGACGACGTCAGGGAGTTAGCTCCTAGTCGCCGCCCCGAGGCAGGGGAGGAGAGCGGACCACATTTCCATCCGATAGGCGAATATGTAGTCCGAAACAGTTTTAATTGTTCGGGATTTGATATTCCGAACTTTATGTCATTCCATTTTTTCAGGCCTTGTGAGATGTCTACGGGATTCCATCCTCCATCGAGATTCTGTATCTGACGCCGAAGTATCTTCCATCGCTCCCACGCGAAGGGTTCTTGGCCGTTCATGTAGTGACTCTTCAATGCGGCCTTCGGATGCCCTTTCAACAAGTAATCCAAGACTTACTATTTCTATTTTAAGTTCACGTGACCCTGATGTCGCCTTATGATGCTTACCAAGAGAAAGGACGCGGAGTTGCGGTCGATGACATCGAAAAATACTTTATGATTTGCGAGATTTTTGGGAAACCGAGCTTGTACAGGGTCTTTCATCGCAATAAATTTTTTATCGGTACGAATATGCCATCGTAGCAACGGTATCAATGGGTTTGGATATCCACATCAAATTTTGGGATCGTCCCTCTAACTTTCGAGCCTGCAACAGACTTTGTCGGCTATGGTGACCCCGGCAAGAGCGAGCTCGGGAAGGTTTTGCGGAGATTTCTCGATTCTCATCGTCGAGCGTCGATCTTTGACTCCCTCGACTTGATGGCTACAAGTGAGTGGTTCATTGTTGACGCCCATCCTTTGTCTCGATTTTGTTTGAGCTCGGAGTTGGGTCCCGACGAGAAAGATCAAAACTCTCAAGACCCTATCGGACCCACCGGTGGTATGGAATGCTCCATGTTGTCCTTGGTTCAACTTTGATTGTTTCTAACCTTCTTTTCTTATTGTTTTTTGTAGGTATGGCAGTGCGGAGACATTCTCAAGCGAGGACGTTGGGACCTCGCCTTTCCTCAGATTCGAGGGCAGAGATAGGTCGCGAAACGATGCGTGAGGACTCATGAGAGATCACCTTTCCGAGCGGGGGTGACGAGCGTCTGGCAAGGAAGCGTCCTGCATCATCGTCGGTGCATGATGCCCCTTCGAACTCTGAAAGGGCACCTGAGGTGGCACCGACCGACGATTCTGGCTCAATGTTTCTCGTCGAGGCCGCCAATTTGAGGGATCGGAGTGCTCGGTTTGATTTTATATAAATATTAAATCAAACCATATTAGTCAGCGTTTGTTGATCTTCGGATTTTTTATTCTTTTTTGTGAGTTTTTCAATCACTTTTTGTATTTGTACTTCGTAATTGAATAATATCTACACATCTCGACATTCCAATGTTCCTTAATTTACCATAGTGATTTCACTAACCGAATGTAGTTTGTTACGATCTTCGTGTTTAGTTCCCATAATATCTATTTCTTTTCCATTATAACTTGGTTTATGCACTGTTTGTTCTTGTAAAACAACTAAACGAAATGTTAAAATATTTACAAACTTTAATTAAATTCAAATGATTATCTTGAAATGATCCTCTTTGAGTGGGTTACCGATACACAAATTTTCTTGAATATTCCAGGAGATTATTGCAATTCAAACATGTTAATCATTCACCAATTAATAATTTTTTTTAAAATAGGAAAAATTATGAACTCCAAATACTGATTACTTACCCGACATAATATCAAAGTCATATATTGTAAATTTATGTGTTAGAATAAGGAGAATAAGAGAGGGAAAGAGTTTGAATGATAAAAGTCTTCATTCAATAATAGTGTTTACAAAGGAAGTAAACTATTTATATCAAGTACAATAACGAGTAATAAAGCCACGTCACTTAATGACTCCAATAGCCCCCCTCAAGGTCAAAGTGGTCGGAGACGAAACTTTGAACTTGGAACGCATTGAGACAAATGCAAGGCTGGAGATAAGCTTGGTCAATCCATTAGCAAGTTGATCACCCGAGGGGACGTGCTTGAATTGAAGAACCCCTTGAGCAACCTTCTCACGAACAAAGTACAGATCCATCTCAACGTGCTTCGTGCGAGCATGTAGAACAGGATTTGCTGAGAGCATGACCGTACTCAAGTTATCACACCAAATGTCCGGGACTCGAGTCTGAGTAGGCCTGAGCTCACGAACCAGAGACTGAAGCCAAGTGACTTTAGAAACCACACTCGCCAAACTCTGAAATTCCGCCTCAGTACTCGAGCAAGAAATTGTGTGTTGTTTCTTCAAGCTCCAAGACACCAGATTTGAGCCCAAGAACACGCAGTTGCCTGACGTTGAACGACGATTGTCAACATCCGCACCCCAGTCACCATCACTAAACCCAGTGATGTGTTTTTAAAAACTCTAAGTAATTATATAATGTATTAATTAATATATTCATTACATTAGGTGTGCCATTCAAACTAGTGTGATCACTTGGACAATATTAAATTTATCAATAGGACCGATATGATCTGTTGAATATGGATTATTACATAATTTATATTAGTCAAACTAATATCACCGGTTGGACATGGTAAAATATACAGTAAGACTGGTCTGGCCAATTGGACAGAATAAAACTCATAGTAAGATCGGTCTGACCAGTTGGACATGATAAAACTCATCGTAGCACCAGTCTAACCAGTTGAATATCGATTAACACATAATTTAGATTAATTAAATTGATATCATCATTTGGCTTGTCAAAATAAGAATATCATCATTTGAGTGTGATAAAATATACAGTATGACTAGTCTGATGAGTTGAACGTGATAAACTCATAGTAGGATTGGTCTGACCACTTGGACATGGTAAAACATGATAGTAGGATCAGTCTGACCAGTTTGACATGGTAAATCACAGCAGTATGATCAGTCTGACCAGTTGGATATGATAAAATAAAATATATTTTTTTATAATTGAACCAGTCGGACCAATGATATGAGCAGTTGGACCAGTTGAGCCTGTTGAAAAATAACACAACAAAAAATTGACAACTTCGTTTCCAAATCAAACAAAACAATAGTCTAATAATAACACAAATAAAAACAAAAACAGTTGCAAACTTCGTTTCCAGCCACTTTCATGAACTTTTTCACAAGATCAATTTTCTTAACCTTGTTTTTGGTGCTTCCATTTTCCTTGTTTTTTTTTCTTTTGCATTCCCTTTTCCCTTTTCCTTGAAATTATCGTTCTCTTTGTTACCTTTGACTCGTGATTTGATATTTTGAGAAAGATGTCATGCGCAATATCTATGCTCAGATTTTGTGTTGACATGACGAACCGCATTGACTATGCTCTGATGTCTATCTGAAAGGATGACCATCTCCTCACTGTCTGGTATAAGCTCTTCATGTTTGGCCATAAACCAAGTCCATGAAGCATCATTCTCGGAATCAACTACTCCTTATGCAAGTGGATATTGATGGTGGTTTCCATATTGTGCAGTAGCGATGAGTAATGTACCTTAAAATAGATTTATATTTCATCAATGATTTTTTCTTAACAAAATTTAAGTTCCTATGTATGTACCGATGTATTGAGTTTTCAGAAATGTACCTTTATATTTTGTTTACAGAAATGTCCCGTCAACTACAATTACTTTTCGCATTGTCTTGAATCCGTCAATGCACGCCCCCAAAGCTACAAAGAGGTACTTGAACTTCTGATTTTCGTCCACCTCTAAATGTGTTACTGTGCGAGGATTTACAATATTTATCATATACAAGTACCGAGAAAGGTTCTCAAAACTTTTCTTTGGGTCTCCTCTAATATCATCGGCAGCTAGTTGTTTGCCCCTCCAAGCTTTGTAGTAGCTCACCATCACGCCATGATTTTTCATCTTTAGCATGATTTCTCTTGGGACTGGAGTGTCAAGACGATCTGAGTACTCTTTTGCTAGCATATCAACAATAAACCTTGAGCTTGCTTGTCGATTCCTCTTGTATATTTCACTAGACGAACAATTATAAATTTTGTTGTACGACCGAAGGGAGAAACGACTTGAACCTTTTATTTTTGCTACTCGCAATGCCCATTTGCAATCTGAAACCTTCCACTTTACAACGTAAAGTTCCGGTGTCGACTTGACTATTCGATAGTGAAAACAAGCTTGCAATGACGCATTGAGGACCAATTTTTTATCTCATTTTTGCTCATGAATTCTTGACCCATTGAAATATCCATACTATCCTCAAACGTAAAAGATGAGCAACTTTCTTCAATTTCTAACACCTCACAATGATCATCGCAACTATCCTCATGTTCGTCATGGAGAATATTATCATCTTGGAACACATCTTGTTGATCCAGAGATAAAATAGATTCACACGCACAACTTGGTGTAGAAGCATCTTCATAAGGGCTTAAGGGCTCTATGTCAACATCAAAACGTTCATCTCGCATGACATCTTCGTTTTGATTTCGATCTCCAAGTTAAAGAGTATGAATATGAGTATGAGTATGTGCATGATATTTAAAAGTGAAAATACAATCTATAAAATATGATATCTTGTCTAACCTTTAGCTTGATCCCTCGTAATAAGCTCAACATGCAACATTATCTTGCATTGAGACGTGACATTTCGATCAACAAGATAAAATTTGACATCAATATCATCCAAAATAAATTGATGAGCTATATTTTCTGATGTTGGACATTTATAACTCAATTTTAAGTCTGTAACTTCTTTATCAATATGAAGCCTTTCGGAAACCCAATCGAATATGAAATTTTTGCACACTCTTCCTCCTCTAGTAATATACTTTTAATGTCTTCATTCTTTGAGAACCATTCATACGAGCCTTCATCTTTCTTTTTCCACTCTTCGTCGTATAAAAAATAAATGAAAACCTTGACCATTGGACCTATTAAAATTGAACGAATTATAAAAGAAGAATTACATCATTTAAAATAATTAGTTTAAATTCACATACTAAAACAATTCATAATGTTATGATATCATAGCTTACACATTCATCTAACAACATAATTTGAAAAAATTACTCGTTAATAAGCATAATAAAACGTTACTTTTTTCTCTAGTATTTCGACTGGTTCAAATGGCCCAACTGGTCCAGCCGATCAAACTGCAGCAGTTTCAGCTGAACCAGTTGGACCAGTTGGCTACTGTTCGTCTGCTTAACCTGAAAAATCGTGAAAATCACGAATTTTTTTATATTCTCGTGATTTCTAATTTATTCTTGGGATAAGTAGCAATATAGCATTTTGAAACATATTAGTTGCTATATAGCCATACGTTTTAAAAAAATTGGTTAAATAGCCATTGATCAAAATAAATATGTATATATTAACTAAAAATGTAACTCATAACAACAAAGAATGGCCAAATAACAATATCAATGTTTATTTGGTTATTTAGAGCAATTTTTGTTTATTCTTCATCCAAACTCGATAAACCTTAACATATATACTATTATAACGACAAAAAGATTGATTTAGAGAGTAATGTTCTAAATACTTTTTATTATTTAATATAAAAAAAACTCTTGCTTACCGGATCAAAAATGGTGGTAGAGGTTATCGACGATTACAACGGAAGTTCACCTGAGAAGCGGTGGAGGTCGCCTGAGAAGCGACGGAGGTCGCCGGAGAAACGACGGAGGTCGCCGGATAAACGACGGTGGTGACGCCGTGAAGGTGAAGAGAAGGGGGAACCTTGGTTTCGGGATACCTGCATTTCTTTTTATTTTTTTCCACGTTACTCATTTTTGTTTTATTTTCTTTTATTATTATTATTAAAAACAAAAAGGGTATTAACGGAATATTTTAAATTTCATTTAAAGAGGAGGTCATGAATTTAAAATTTGTTAAGAGGGAGTTATTCATTAAAAGAAAAACCATTTTAAGGTCATATTAAAAGACCCGTTTTATACGATGGGTTTTACATAATGGGTTGTACTTTATCAACTGAAATTAGATAATGATATTCATATATTAACTGAATATGAGTAAAAAAAAAATTATCAACATATAAGTAAATACATAATACTAATAGAACCAGCAGATTTTTTAATTTTCAAACATATAAAATTGTGAATTTCAGAAAACAGCAATCCCTGATAGGGGATAACGAAAATGCGAGAATATCATGCTCGAAATAGCGAGAAAACTTATTATCATGATTTTTTATTTGTTAATGAATATATAAGTATTAATTTCAATAAATATGTTTAAAATTTTATAAATAATAGTACATCATATGTATAAGAAACGTGGTATGGACATTATCATGTATATAGTTAAATTTGACAATATGATATAGAAAAGAAAATCAAATGTTAATTAATGTTAGAATCTGTGTTTCACTTTTTATAAAAAAAAAAAAAATTGAATGAACACCACAAAAAAAAATTCAATTTTTATAAAAAAAAAAAAATTGAATGAACACCACAAAAATTTTAAAGGTACGTCATAATTATTTCTTGATTTCAGAAACTTTAATTTTGACCTTGTCGCTAATGTAATTTTAAAAAAATGTAACTTGTAACTAAACTATAAGAAATTAAGACAATGGTTTTTCAATAAAACAGCTATGGTACTACTCAACATAATATGTACATTGTGGTGTTTCCGTACAAGCTAAATGTTGAGAGTAGTTGAGCCTATAGCGTAAACTTTTTAGTGTTGGAATAGTTATATGATCACTTCTTCACCAACATTATTAAAATTAAAAATAAAAAGACCGAAGAAAATTTTCAATTCTTTATCAGTGTTGCTAGCTGTTACTTTCGAACCACTTTGATTCAGAGCAGAAAGAAAATAAAATACAACTCTAGTTATCTTGTAACTAAAATAAAATACAACTCTAGTTATCTTGTAACTAAAGTGCATTTCTTCGCAAGAGAATCAATTCATTTCTTACGAATTTACAGCAATTGTTACTATTCAACACTCAAATTCCTGTAGTTAAATTTCATTTACAATAACCAAAGAAATTAATACTAGATTGTAGGAGCTTCTCTTTTCAAGAAGCACCTCAAAAAATTAGAGTATGCCACTAATTGTGACAAGCACACGGTATTCTTTAGTAAAAGGCGAAAGAATAGTTCGCTTTGTACTTATCACATGGCTGCTTGATTCTTAAAGGTGATATGTCGTTGTATTTATATTTGTTTTGTGTAGCGTATTGTTCTCCATTGTTCCCATGTGGGATTATTTCTTGCACTGAATTCCTGTCTTTGTCTCTCTCTACGCACTTGCACTGGAAACTACTTGTATCTATATATTGCAAACCGCAGTTTAATGAAATACTAACTCCTGTATAGTTGTCAACCAAGCATAGCACATTATACATACAGTACATTTTTTAAGTTTTAACTGGCGTAGCTCAATCAGAATTTCACAACTTCCTAACTACAAATCAAAACGGATATTCTAACCAAAACGTCTATTGCCAATAGAAATTTGAGAATGTCAACTGTGATCGAGTTCTCATTAATAGTATTCCCAAACAAAATCGACAAAGTTGATGTCTGAACTTCGTTAACTAGACAACAAGCCTCATAATTTATAAGATTTAAAGATGTTTAAACGGAAAATTATTTTATAAATTACAAGAAATCGAATGTCTAGAAAATTTTAAACGACATCGACACCGCCTACGAGAATTTCAAAGGCACGTCAGTCAAACATTATAATTAAAAAGATTCAAAATGTCTAAATGGAGAATTATTCTATAAATTACAAGAAATGGTATGTCTACAAAAATTTAAACAAAATATAAAATTTTAATATTCGACATCAACACCGCCTACAAGGATTCCAAACGGACGTCAGTCAAACATCATGCTTGAATTGACACGGGAATCGTATCAGGCAATATTCTAGAAGCACAAATATACATTGGCACAAATATAAAACTTCATGTTAAAAAAATTTATGCAATGATTCATGCAAATGCTTCATCGAAAATCCAACTGTTCCTTCAGAACCACTCTTCCTTGCTTGTTCTCTCATTAAGACGTCACCGCTATTTATAACTTCACATGCAAAAGCAACCCATATAGTAACCACAGGTTCAAAGTTTGAGAAACTGCGTCTGTACGACTCACAAAGAACAATGAGATGAATGACACTAGACAAAATAACATGGGTCTGCGACATTCAATTCCTCACTGTTAAAATCTGTGAAATGGTTTAACTGGTTAAACCTTTACCCACTTTGAAAGGACCACGTTAGCACGATTAAACCGTTAGTTTAAATATTGTATTTTCTTTGTAAAACCGTAAAATAACCGGTAATGATTAATCCCTTGGTTAATTTTGAAAAAAAATTGGAACAGTTAAAATGTAAATATATTGATCGGTTAATTTTAACTTAACGGGTCAAATGTCCACCTTTTGTGTTATGAGACTCGAAAGAGGATGTTCATGCAAAGGATACAATAGATAACCAAAGCGAGCAAGTTATACCTGAGTCGGAGGGGGGAAGACTTTACAGCGCCATGAAAAGGCCTCGGAATCTTGCACTTGGCCGCTCATATTCTGCAGATAATGCTCCAAACTCTGCGTTTGGTCATCCATGATGTTGTTAGACACTGTGTCCTCGGCCAGCTTCACCGCCGCCATCTGAGCCAGCTGAGAGCTTTCCGCGGCTCGTTGCAGCTTTCTCGCAACCTCGGCCTCCCCGAGCAGCACAAGGGTCGCCAATAGCAGCTTCAGCTCCCGTTTTGAGCCTTCCCTCGCAGCCATTCCCCTCATATGCTCCACCAAAGCCATCTCTTCCCCAGCACTACACGTGTTATTTCATGCTAAGATTTTTCTCTTTATTATCACCAAAGCATGGATGGAGAAAGAAAAAACCAATTCTTACCTTCCCGGACGAATCTTTCCTTTCTTCTTTTGACGCCTCATGTCTCTAGCTTTGCTACCTGTATTTGAGCTCATGGATGTCACGCGACTACTCCGCGACCTGCACAGCAAAACACGAGTAGATGAAACATCGTACACACAGAGACACTCTACTCTGTGAGAGCTCAGTTACATAGCAGAGACGTACCCGGTAGTGTAAGCGCTCATGCCGCTGAAGTTGCTGCTAGTTTCTGAAGCCCCATCATCTTCTAGATCACTCATTTGCTGTTCTTCCGCCTGGATTTTCGCAGCCAGAAGCAATCTCCTTTGTCTTACAGCTAAGTATCGAGCCAAGTATTTTCCGACTTTCTCTAAGCTCTCCACGTATTCGTTTATTAGCGAGCTCGCACAATCCAATGCTGAACTACGCACTTCAGATACCATATCCTCTATGTTGTGCATCAGAGCGATCCTCAGAGCCTCCTCCCACTCTCTCGCGGTAATTAATAGACTCAACCCATTCTTAACGTCTCTGCAGTACTCAAGTGCGATTTTAGCAGCTTCCCCGGGTTTCCCAAGAGACTGAAGTTCTTCACAGAGCTCTTGTGCCAAACCCATTACCTCTTCCTTGTCTAGTTTGAGAAGCCCCGCAACAGTAAGAACGCCTTTCCAATTACCACACGCACGATAGGATTTCGAAGCCTTTTCCAGACAGGAACAGCACAAAAAAGTCGAAGCAGCATCCTCATAGTCTTTCTCATGACTAAGATGATCTCCCCAAGCTTCTAGGATTTGGCTTTTCTTGGAAGAATCAGTTACCAGTTGGAGCCCCAGCGGAAAGAGTTGAGGATTTTGCTTCATGAGTTTCATACAATCTGAATAATAAGCGTCCCCGGCAGAGACAATGTGCTTGAGAGCCTTCTCATATCGGCGCAGCTTTAGGTCAATGTTGAAACACATTACGATCTGTGGAAAACGTTCCAGTTCTTCGAGATAAGGAAGGAATTCTTTAGGGTCACGCTGAGAGTTCAATGCTACGATGGCTGCAAGATTCAAATCATAAAGGCCCAAAGCAGCTTCGAAGACAGCATCCGAATCACATAGCCACAAAAGATGTTTCAGGGCTTCTTCAGCAGAGGGGTAGGACTTCTTTCTCGGGTCATCAGATCCTAGCAACTCCATTTCTCTGATAACTTTGATCCTTTCTAAAGCCTCCTCTAGTTCAGGTGGATCGCTACGGGCAAGCGTCGTCAAAATGCAAAGCTCCCTTGAAGCACTCTCGGGTATTTGCTCATCAAGACCTTTCCTTATGGCTCGAAGGATAGCCGAAACCTTATTAGTACCGTCAGAGCTTCTGGCCAGAACAATATGTTCTTCATTTGGGAGAAGGCTTTCAAACTTTTTATATAATATCTCCATTATATTTTCTTTCTTTATGGCACAAACAAACTCAGTGATGTAGCTCAAACTGTTAACTTGTGAGACAAACTCCGAGGCCGAATTGATAAACTTTTGCCAACCACAATGATCCACGATGACGTTGAAATCAATTCTATGTCGCCTGAGCATCATCAGCGCATCTCTGAATCGGCGCTGAACTAATGCATGACAAATAGATAATAGGACCAATTTTCTCGGGTAGAGGCATTCCAGATTACCTCGAGTTGTTTGTAGTACAACGCCGGCTTCGTCTCCATGTAGAACTCCAGCAATTCTGGCACCTCTTTCCCAAATGTTTATGAAGTTTATATTGTCATCTTCTTTCCTCTTGCTAACATGCACAAAATTTGTGTACTTATTTTCTACATCTCCCTGTAGTACATCATTTATGTCGACAATATAAAGAAAATCCTGCTTGGTAGCGAGAATTAAGTGCGTCACCACTTGGTCAGCCGAGCTCGAGTAAAACGAAAAACTGTTGCAATTGTTGCACAATGTCTTCCCATTCACATGCAATCTCCCAGCACCATCAAGTCCAAAAATAACAACCCCACTATCTTTCACAAAAACCGTACTCATCCAAGGACAAGATGCTGAGAAACTCCACTGATATCTTTTCATTGAGCCACCTGAGATGCCTGATTTCGATACGTACTCAGAGATGTTTCCACCATAATATTGAACAAAAGTTGACGACCTGGACGCATGATTTGGAGTAATTCCGAGAACCACATCATCAAGAACTGTCGGGTTGGATACATTTGCATGCCATCCTGTGCATGTCACTGAACCTGGAACATAATCCTCAGAACAAACAAGCTTAATTTCAAGCAAACGATAACCACGAAATTGATCTTTGCTTGAAGAAGGTTGGCATGAGTCACTATGACTGAACCCACTATGAGAGACAGCAAGGATATTGTGCGAGTCCAGCCATGCTAAGTGAATGAATGACCCAAGTGGCGAATCAGACACACAAGCTTCAATGTTAAATTCCCTTCCTTCAAACCTTTCCCATGTACCATCTGGTGGAAGCTCTACAGCACATAAACCCCCATTTGACAGAAAAGCAGCTAAACAACTTTTAGAGTTCTTGGAGTACAAAGCTATATCCTGAACGGAGCTGGGAAAAGCAAGGTTGAAGAAACACAAAGGTGGTGGCATTAGAGTCAAAGATAGGGGCGTTACAAGTATTTTAGCACCGTCGATAACTAATGCTGTTGAGTTCTCCATGACAGCTGTGTTCCAAATGAAGTTATAGAGTGAGACTTGGCCGCCACGAGTCCAACATATTAACTCCATTGGCTTCACATGATCCCACATCAAACTAACCTCATCTACCCCGACATATCTTATTTCATGCTTCAAGTACCAGTGGTTGTTACTGAAATACCATATCTTCACACAATCATAATCTTCACATCTCACAACTGCTGCAAGAAGATCAGAACTACTATTCCATTGAAGCATTTTTATCGTGGCATTGACTGGTTCGTTAATGCTAAACGAGCTTCTTTGTAGCCCATTCCTCTCGTAAAAAACTATTGACGGGCACTCGTTCTCTGCTTTTCTGTCATATACTGCCGCAATTTTTGCTCCACTGGGCATCCATTCCAAAACTAGCCCCGTGAACAGCTTTGGATCTGAAGCAGAATGAAGAACCCCTGAGTCAGGCTCCCAAATTTTGAGCCTTTTGTGCAATGAAGAGGAAGATAACTCATTGCTGAGTGTTGCTAGATATTTCCCATCCCCGCGCCATGAAACGGAACTCCCAAACTCGAATCCAGAACTGAACTTTGGTTCATCTGAAAGCAATTAGAAAGCAACATTTGTTCAAACGAGTGAAAGAGCATTCTCAGAAAATGATCTGCCAGTTATAACCACTATTTCTGAAAACTAAACATGTGCAAGTAGCATAATAAGTAGTTTGGAAAGTCAAAAAAAGAAAAGAACAATTCCCGATAGTATTACATGATTAACTAGGCTAGACAAAGTCTCCTCTGTCCAATTTCAGATACTGAAATCGACCATCAAGAACAAATGATTCTAAAGCTTGGAAACACGGATGATAAATATTTTACATGATAAGAATGCAATGTTAAAGCACACTGTATGCATATTATTCTTAAACTTGAATAAAGTATTAAATACATAAGTGGAAGAAATACAGAAGTCGAAATAATAGAAAGAAAGAAAAAAATTCAAGGGCTAGAAGGAATTCATTGTTATTGATTTCCCAAGACAACATCATAAACCATATTTTTCCTATCTAAAACATTGATAATGGCTCAAGACGAAAAATAATGAACTGGAATTGAAAACGATAACTAGAAAGTAAAGAATGAATGAAGGAATAGGGTCCTTACGTACGTCAACACCATTGGGGACATCACAAAGAGATGTCTCGTGTAACAAATACCAATCATGTGTCATCACAAGCATCTGATCAGAGCCAGTTATTATGCACAGCAAATCCCCGTCTGGGCTGGGTGAGATGCATCGTATGCCACCCTCGACTTGACCAACAACCTCTGTGAATTTTTCGTCAACGTTGAAAAGCAACATCTGCCCATAATTGGTTCCCAGAAGCAACGCCTCTTTCTCCATTAGATAATCAAAGGAAACAATGTAATCTCCGCCCTCCAAATCAATTTGATCAACTTCCGATGGTAAGGAGGTCCTTTTCCATGATGCTTCATTCTATTTCATAAACAAAAGGCCACTTTAATTTTTAAATGAATAATAAAGATAATAACAACAAAAATAGCCGATGCAAAAAGTTGAGCGGAACTGAATCAAGTTGACAACGCTAAAAACATTTTCTTTCGCGTCGCATTTTTTGTGCCCTGCCACACATGGGTTGAATAGCCTCATGAAGCATACCCAATTAATGTATCTTATATCTCTCTAATACCTCATTATGTATGATACTGCTCTTTAATTCTATACTTCAGATCTAAGAGAGTCCTAATCTTGTATCGGAGTCTTACCGACAAATTGTACAAAATGAAGCCTCTAACGCACCTCATAATCCGACCGATTGAACTTAAATAATCAGAAGTCTGAAGAAATAATTTCCCTATGATTGTTCCAAAGTAGAAACACATAATTCGTGTCGCTACAGTTTTTACATTATTTATTTTCTTTAGCTCCATATTGTTTCTTCTAAGGAAAGCTTGTCATTGACTGTGTAACACTGGAATTCTGATGTCAACGGATTGAACCTTCTAACTATCAAACAGAACTATGTATGTAATGTCACGTAAGAGAATAGAAGACTTTAAAAAGTGATTCATTTCTCTCAACACAGAAAGCTAGTCCTTGACTGTGTAACACTGTAATTTCTGTGTCAGGGGATTGAAGCTTCTAACTGTCAACCAAAACTATGTACTTTCGCGGCTCGTAAGTGGACAGAAGACTCAAAAAAGTGTGTGATTTTCTCTCAACACAGAACCATAAAGTTCCGAGTCTTCAAAACTAAACTACGAGGTTAAGACGACTGTGTGGATAAAAGCGAAAATGTATACATACCTGAAACGAAGAAAGATGAGTGGTGTATAAGAAGTTCGCAGAGGAAGCAAAGAAAAGGCGGTTGTGCTCGACATCGAATGACGAGAAAGTTACGAGCTCTTCACTGGACTGCAATTGGAGGCTCTGAGAGACCTCAAAACAAAGTTTTAGATTCTTCATTGCTCTCCAAAACAAACGGACTGAAACAATGAGCAGAAAAACCCTAGAGAGATGTCAAAGGGGTTTTGGTGCAAGTCATTTTTCCTCTTCGGGGTCACTGGTCACGAACTAAAAGAAGAAAATAAATATCAGTATTTTATTTTATTTTCTTAAATTATTTTTAAAGGCTTTTCTAACCAGCTACTTCCTAGGTATCCTAGATACCACTTATTAATTATTATTTTAAAAATTAAATGTTTAATAATGATTTCAAAATACTAAACGTTTCGTAAATTTTGTATAATTACCCGGTTAAAATTGTTTACACAATTTTATAGTCCATAATACCTTTATAAATAATTTGTAAATTGTTTTCCGGTTTAAATTTTTTATTTGAATATTAAATTAGTTCAGAGGATATTTTATCCTCGAATTCGCTGAAAATTTTATTAATCTATTTCGGTGAAAGAGTTAGGCGAAAAACTATTTTAAAAATAAAAAAGATCCAAAAAAATTCGTTACAACTTCGGTCGATTATTTATACAAAATTTACAAAACATTTGATATATTGAAATCTATAAAGATTTATATGAGTATCTAAAACAATTTGTTAATACGATAGTCTATTTATTAATACTACATAATTTTAAGTTAAAAAATTGTGAGTTTAAATCTCACCCGCAACAAAACTGTCTTCAAACAAAAATATTGTTATAAGTCTTTTTCACTCCTGCAAAGTGCTTAAAATATGAGAAAATATAAATGTAATTGATAGAGTAAACAAATATTAAAATTAATAATTTTTAAAAAAAAACTCATTCACTAGTTTTTAATCTTTCACTTTCTTCTTCATTTTCACTAATTTTATTAAAACAGTTAAATTTTCATCTTTATTCATAGAATTAGATAGAATTTTGAATTAAATATGTCGATGTTACAATAACTTACAATCAAATTTAAAATATCAAATTATACTTAAGTTTCTTTAGATGATTTGCATAAATTGGATGAAATTGAAAAATTTAAAAGTAAATAATTTACAATAATTTTAGATAAATTCTGATGAATTTAAAAGTAAAATTGTTAAATGTAAACATCAAACTTATTATTTTAAAATACCTAAAAATAAACTTAATCTCTATTTTGCATAAAAATATATTTATAAACATCATGATATATGAGGTTACACGTTATCATATGATGTCGTTCAACATTATACTACGTGTACAATGTCATGTGATATTATATGATAGGATTAATGTATAATATAGTCTAAGTTTGGTAATTTGGTATTGTCCAAATTTTTGTAAAGGTACACTCCGTTAATTAACGGATTTTTTTTTATTATTTTGCCCCAAAAACAAAAATTCCGCCCAAATTGTAATGAAATCTAAATAATTAATTTTGGATGTTAAATTTCAGCGTAAATTACAAACTAATTGACGCACCACATTAATTTATATATATAATTTCGGATTTCAAGAGATAGAAACTCAAAACTCATGAAAACAATAGCAATTTAAAAAAAATATTCTCTCTGAAACCAAAATCCATCGACGAACAAACCCAACCCATTTTCTTCGACCGATCAACACCAAAAAGGTTTTGTGGAGTTCAACGACGTAAATCATTCGGCAATTAACAGGTCTTAATGTTCTTTTTTGTATCTAGTTTATTTTGTTTTTGAAATCTTTTCTGTAAATCGATTTTTTTAGAATTAGTTTCTTCATCTCTTGTTTTATATTAATAATCTTGAACTACAAAAACACGGCGGTGACGATAAAAAAGAAGAAGAAGAAGAATTATGTGAAGCTTTCATGAATACGACATTCGTTTTTCTTCTTCTTCTTCTTCTTCTTCTTCTTCTTCTTCTTCTTCTTCTTCTTCTTCTTCTTCTTCTTCTTCTTCTTCTTCTTCTTCTTCTTCTTCATTTTTTTTATTTTGATTTCAAATTCATGCATGAAATCTTGATTTCTTTCATCTAGTAAACTTAACAAAAATTGTATTTTGTTAATTAATATACAATTAACGATGAAATATTTCATTAATGTTGTAGAATGCAACTCAATATACGTTGTAAAACTCGAATAAATAGATCATGTAATTAACAACCAGAAATAAAAGAATTTCGGATAGATGAAATTGTTATTTTGAAATAAATGGATACTGTGATTAACAGATAATAGATATCGACCATAAAAGGATAAAATTAATAGAGGAAATGGTGGCAAAAGTACTTAAACTTTCGAATTGGAGTCACTTAACTACCTATTCTTTTTTTTAACCGGTCAAAATACCTAAACTTCAAGCTGTTAACACCATCACTACACAATCCTATGTGGCAACATTAAAATATTTTTTTGCCACATATAAAGTCACGTGGCCGAGTTTTATTGGTTTGAAAAATAAGTTTTTCCATGCCATTGTCTTCAACAATTTTAACAGCAGTTTCTACTTTCGCCCTTATCAATCTCCATAGAATTCTCATAACCACACTCATCTTCGATCGACCAACCCCTCGAAGCGGCTCCGAATCCCTCGAGGCAGAATTCTCGACCACGGAACAACGCCTAAGGTTTCTCCGGAAAGCAAAACTCTCTTCTTCCCCGCCGATGGCCACCGAGATCAAGGTAGCCTCACCAATCTTGACGCAATCGTCGTCGCGAAGCTCGAATGCGGCGGTGGGATCGACGAAGTCTTCGTTGAGGAAGGTTATGTTGGACGATTGGAGATTCTGGAGAATCCATTTCCCGTTCTCAGAGACGAATAAGTGATTTGAGGAGACACCATAGTCTTTGATGGCGAGAGTGTTGCCGCGGAGGATTCGGCCGATTTGGATGGTGGAACCGAGAGCAAAATCTAGTGTTTGGTCCTGTTGAGGACCTTGGGTTACTACTAGTCGGAGACTCAAGAGAGAGAGAGAGAGGCGTGCTTTAAAGTGAATGGAAGCAAAACCAAATTGTGGAAGACTATGGTGACATGGAAAAACTTATTTTTCAAAGCAATAAAATTCGGCCTCGTGGCTTTAGATGTGGCAAAAACATATTTAACGTTGTCACGTAAGATTGTGTAGGGATGGTGCTAACAAATTGAAGTTTAGGTATTTTTGCCGGTTAAAAAAAGAATAGGTAGTTAAGTGATTTCAATTCGAAAGTTTAAGTACTTTTGCCGCCATTTCCTCAAATCAATAAAATGAAACCGGTAGAGAATAATAAGTTCCAAAAATGAATGGATATGAGATAAGCCTCATCCGGTTATAAAGGGCGGTTTTTAATTAATTATACTGAAAATAAATGATCAATTAACTACCCACAATCATAAGATCTAAATGAAATTAATTAAACCGCTGAATTTTTTTGAACGTTTAAGGAAACTTTTTAAAATTTTGGCGATAATTTCAAAAATAAATTAAAAATTCAAAAATAATTGGCCGACAAATATAAGGGCATAACAATAACTAAATAATGTTAATTAATGTGCCACGTAAACGTTTTGATATATACAAAAATCTTACAAAACGTTAGACAAAATCAAAATACGTTTGTAAGCTAATACCAATTCGCCAAATTTGTATATATGAGATTGTAGTATGACATGCGAGAACATCTACGTAAAGGAATATTTTTATTAAAATATACATAAAGATCTTTTATTTTTATATTTTAAAATAACAGATTTAATCTTCATATTTTATATACTATCTGAATAATGAAATTTGTAAATCAATTTAATTTTTTTTATTTTAAACATGATAATAAAAATATAAACAACAATAAGATGAATAACAAAAGAAATACTATCATGTCCTTATTTATTGAATCGAGTGGCAACAAGTAGATTTTGATAGAAGGTGTATAATTTCATCGATGCAGGATTGTTAGATCATTATGCTATTTTTTGAATTTTATGGAGAATTAGAGTTTCAGAGTGAAAAACATTGTAATTAATTCAAAGTATTAACATATAACTCGTCACTTTTAGTATGAGAAAATTCAGTTTATGGATTCAAATGTATTAAAATTATTAAACTTAAACTCACTATGGTATTTTTAGAAAATGGACTCCTAACTCATTTTCGAACAAAAATATTTTATAACTTGAATAAATTTCATTTCTCTCTTTTTTCTTATTCTCTTTTTTCTCAACAAAAATTCTCACCCAACATTTCTCTCAATCTATTCCGACGATCTTCGGAATTTCCGAGAATTATTTAGGTCATCTTCATTTGAACTTCAAATCATGGATCTACAAATGAAAAACATGTTAGTTTTTCAACTCTATTTCTCCTTTTTTAAGGTTTTGTATAATTCAAATGTTGGAGTTTGGATTTGGTGGTTTAGATAGATTTCAGATATTTTAGGATTTTGAAATTTCAAATTTTCAGGTTATAAAATACAGTGATTTCGATGAAGTGCACAAGACTTTCAAAGCTTTACGATAATTTTTTATAGTCTATGATGAATTTTTTATAAACATTCAAACGTACAATTTCTTACGATGTGTTTTATGTTTTTGTAATTCCCGATGCTTTCAGACGATTTACTATAACTTTCGATGTTTTCGGATAATTTACAATGATTTTAAACATTTACGACTATTATGATGATTTATGATAATTTCCGACTGTTTACGATATTGGTTGTTTAAAATTTTTCATATATATATATCTGTGACAAAAAATTTGTTGGTCGAATCACGTACAACGATTCGAGTATGTTGAAGATCGCGAGATCAAATATCTGTCGTCGAAAATGCTCGTTATTTCTTCGGCTCATCCTTCGAATCCGTCGTCGAAACCACCTCGACCTCAGGATCCCTTGGCTCCGTCTTCCTCTAACGTTCCTCTGCGGTGTCATGACCCTCCCTGAAATCATAATAGTGGCCAAAACTTACACTAAGAGGTCTTCCAATTCGAAGCACAAAGATGATTCAACGAAGAAGAAGACAATACAAATGCCGCATCTTAAGAGACTTAGTAGAGCTACTTTCTTATTTGATTACACCGACTCGGCATTATATAAATACTCGAGTTCAGATCTCCAGACCTCTTCTTTCATACCGATGAGGGAGCCAAACAATTTTGCGTTCAACAATTATGTCAAATGGATGCACATGAAAAAGTACAAGGGCATGTTTACAGAGAATATATATATATATATATATATATATATATATAAAGGATTAAAATTGCGCTCGTCGGTAATGTGCCGATGACTCAAAAATACGGAAATTGCGGTGGCCAATGGAAATTGCGACGGAAAAAATGTGGAAATTTTGAAAAAAAATTGCGGGAGAAATTGCGGTGGCCGACGGAAATTGCGGTAATTTACGGAAATTGCGACGAAAATAATGTTGCGAAATAATAAATATGAAATATAAAAAACATACATATAAGCAAGGATTAAAATGTCATGAAATTCATAAAACATACATAAGTAATCTTCAAATTCAAGCACACACAAGTTTTAGACATATTTCAAGTTCATACAAACATTAAATAGTTCGGAATTGAAAATACTCAGTAATAACTCGAGTGACGATGTGGTTGATGGAATCCCCCGGTTCGTGCTTGTAAGTTGCAGTAGTCCAACCACGTCATGTAGCTCGCGTAGTTAGATGTGTAGTTGATCACGTGGTTGTTGTAGTTGGATTGATCACCCTCAACGACATTGCAAAGGATCGAAAACTCGGGTATTGCTCCTTGAACTTCAACGACGGGCACGGCGACGGCAACGGGATATGGATACGGGTATGGGTAAGGATATGAGTACGAACCTTGACTCTCATGTGATTGATTGGACATTTGATCAAACGACATTCATCCGAATTGGGTAGACATATAGTCAGCGTCGTACTCACGCGCCGCTTGTCTACCGGCAGTGTAAACCTCCGTATCGAAGTCGAAGAAGTCATCCGTAGTCCTAAAATACATTTCAATTTGCATAAGAAATCATTTGATGCACTCATAATAAGAGAAAAGTACATCTCTCGTGCTCCGTGATCCTGATCTTGAGTAGGTTGATAGCCGGATTCCATAGTCCAAGGTTCATAGGGTGGACGAGGAGCAATACCGCTACCACCCGCACCAACATCACCAGTAACAGTACCACCACCACCTCCACCAATGTCACCACCGCCGTCACCTCCGTCGTCATCATTAGAGGAAGAAAGACCAACCTCTTCACGAAGTACTCGGCTCACATCAATACCTTCAGATCGAGCTTGCGAAGCCACTTGCGGGTCGGGTTGTTGAGAGTCATCGTCAAGGTGAACCGGTCGAATCCAGTCAAGCATAATATCATCGTCTACCTGCTCACTTATCCTCTGCATAGCCACCTCTAGGAGTTCCAATGGATCTCGCCTCTCGTTGTTCTCAAACCTATCTTTTCGATCTCGGAGTTGTAACTTCATGTTATAAGTACAGAAAACAAGTGACTCCAACCTCTTGTACGCAAGATGATTTCTTTGCTTTGTGTGGATTAAAGCAAAAGTGCTCCAGTTTCGTACGCACGTTGAAGAAGACGGCGTCTGGGACAAGATTCGTATGGCTAACTTGCGTAACGTGGGTGTCTCAATCCCAAACATGGCCCACCATTTCGCTACACAATAAACATTTCAATCAAAGAATCAAACCGCGGTTTTCTTTCCGAACAATTCTCGGGCGTCGCGAAATCGTAAGAGCTGAGAAATAAGATAAAATTATAGAGCTGAACTATCCATATACAACAATAGAATATCATACCTCATTTTCGAGGGTGGAACAATCATCGTGTGGGTGCAAGACTTCAAAAAGTTTAAGGTAATAGCTAGCTTGATGTAGGGGGTGACAAAGTTGTTTCTCCCACCGTTCGGTCACGATATCAACAACCCACTGTTTGTTAGGAATCTTCTCCAACTTCGCCTTCATCAAGTTGACCACGTGATATAACGAACCTAAAGTCGGTACGACCTCAATATCCACAAAGCGTAAAGCGGTGTACAAGGGCTCGAATACCTAAAACAAATAAATGTTACTAACATAATAGCTTCCTAAGTATTGATAACAAAACACGTACCTTACAAAATTCATCAAGATGTAACCAAAATGTTGAGTCAATAACTCTGGATGCCACAAATCTTCCCGCCGGAGTATTACTAAACGTCGACTCCTCCCACCAATCTGAGCTAAACATCCGTTTCACTCCGGCCTTATTGCTTCGTAGGCTAGTAAGAGCTAAGTAGTTGGTGGTGAAACGTGTTGGACCTGGACGAATAATCTCTCCTTCCCCTTGCTCCCTCATCTTTGACAATACTATTCCATGATTGTAGATGACTTCGTTATTTCTCTCGCGTCCTTCACGACTCGTGAAATGGTATCACGCTTCCCGATGTCTTCCAACATCAAGTCGATGCAGTGAGCTCCACACGGCGTCCAATACAAGTTGAAGTTCCTCATCAACTTCTTCCCAGCCTTTTTATACGCCGATCCGTTATCCGTCACGACTTCTATCACGTTGTGCTTTTCAACGTCGTTAACTACATCGCAAAGCGCCTTGTAGATGTACTCCCAGTTTTTTATTTGGTCGGACGCATCGATTGACTTCAAAAAAACAGTCTTTCCGGCTGAATACACCATGAAGTTGATAATACTCAATCTCGTTGGCCCGGTCCACCCATCGGACATTATGGTGCATTCATACTCTTCCCAAATTGGTCGTTGCTCGTCCACATATTGTTGTGCTTCCATTACCTCTTCTTTGAGATAAGTGTTGTGAACCTCGTACGGAGAAGGTAACGGAATCCCAAGGCCTACAAAATGAAAATAAAACAAAAAGAAGCGGATTAACTTTAACGTTGACATAAATCAACAAAACATAACAACTTACCAATCTCGGTCGCTTCATGCATCATATTCTTAAAATGATGCGACTTCACCTTGTTCGCCGGTACGCTTTCGTGTATGAAGAAGCGGCTTATAATCTTTCCAAGACGTTTCTTCAACGACGACTTCGTCTCGGGACTAATTTCTGGTTGACGTGCACTCGAGGACCGATACAGAGATGGTGAAATTGGGCCGGATTTCCCACTCCCGAGGTCTCGTTGAGAAGCCGAACCACCACCAGGGCCGGATCTCCAAGTAGCTGCAGCCGCTTCTTGTCGACTTCTCTTCATTGTCTTGTACAACTCATGTTCCATGTCGACCTCATACTCTTCTTCTTCGTCAACTGGACCAAGGGTAGAACGCATTTCTCTCCGTATATTGTCCTCCATGGCTAGCTTGCTTTTCTTTTTCATTTCGTTTTCTTGTAATAGTGCGCGCATCTCATCCCTCACTTCTGGAGGACACTTATCGCAACGCTTCACGTTTTTTTTTCATCATATCCGCTCAAATGAAGTTTCATTCGCGTCACGCCACCTCCCTTTGTTGTCATTCCACAATAGTTACAAGTGAAATGATTTAATGTCCCGGCTACTTTCGTACAATACTTACGTACTCCTTCATCCGCCATTTTCCTACAACAATACATATTCCATTTCAAATTTCATTTTCAATTCTAAAATATTTGAAAAAAGTGAAACTAAACTTCAATTTCAATCTGGATTTTCAATTCTAAAATATTTCCGAAAACAAAATCTCAAATCACACAAGGATTTACAAACCTTTAAACGTTGATTTCAACTAAACAAAACAATTTCACACAACTTAATCAGATTTCGTAACTTCGAATTTCCAAAAAAAAATTGAAAAAATTATATTTTAACCACATCGTCATTACAAACATTTTTCATTTCACAAACTTTTCCTAAAAAAATTAGTAACCTAACAAAATCTACAACATTCTCTGTGACAGACACGAAACCGTCGGCAAAGGGTGGAAACGTCGCCGAAATTATCGCAATACCGGCGAAATTAAGTTGATTTTGTACAGCGAGCGTCGAAATTACCTGGGAACGGTCGACATGTCGTCGGCTTGAACCTTCTCCCCCGTTCCGGCAAAAACGAAAAATTTAGGGTTTTCCCCAAAGGAATATCGCGGAAATGTCGATTTTTTTTAGGCTTTTTATACCTGGACCGAACGACATAAACCGACATTTCGTCGCAATTTCGGCAACATTTCGACGTAAAAAAACCCGAAACGAAAAAAGGCAATAAATTTGCTGGTATCCCCCATTTTCCGAAATTTCGGCGAAAATTCATCGGCATTTCGCGAAATTTTAAACGTTGATATATATATATATATATATATATATATATATATATATATATATATATATGCACATTGCAGAAGTCGGTCCTGGTTTGTTCAAGATGCTATTTGAGAACAAGAAATGACTAACTTATATGGTACGTGAATTTTAACAAAAAATTTATGTTGCATGTTTTTAATTAAAGTACGGTTCATTTATGAAGTATATTGATGCCATACTTCATATGGTACAGAGACACCAACCCAACGAGAGTTTGCTAAGTATCGTCACAACATTCGCGTCACAAATATGAGATTGGTCAGAATGTATACGATCGATATACTAAGAAAGAGGCAAATTAGAAGGCATATGATGTAGCGGGAACAATTATCGAGTACGTCGAGTTGGATGATCGCACAGTTTTGATGCCGATGACTGGATTTTGGGACCCGCCAATCTTATCGTGGACAAATGTGCCTGGAATATTTTCCATCGTCAACTTCAAGATCGAGCATCGGTTCACATTTCGGGCCGACTTAAGAGATTGAAAGATTTTTGTTATGGATTGCCGGAAGGACATCGTCGAGTCTAAGACGTACTCTACATAATTCAAGGCTTTGATGAAGGTGAATAACACTAGACTATTGCCTAATTTTATTTCAAATTTCTTACGTTTCTTGATATGTATGTAAACTTGGCGAATTTTCAACCATCGCATATTTCCCTTTTCTTTACTCCCTTCCTTATATATTCGCTACTATTTTTTTTCAATATCATGCTTACACATAGAGAAAATTTCTTATATAATTCATGTGCTTCATAGAATACGTTACGCCAACATCTTTCTTCAAAACTACTAGTCATTGAAATCGTACCAAATGCGTATTAGATTTCAAGTGTTAAATTAAACTTTAACGAGTCCACACTCATCATCTCGCGCATTAGTTTCGTTAGTTTGTCGTACACGATATATTTTATTGAATATTTATAAGTTTTGTTCTTTCACACAAGTGCCGTTAAACATCATAAACACTGCAAAACAATCACAATCGTCAAAAACCATCGAAAAAAGATCAAAAAACCATTGAAAATCATATGAACCTATCGCAGTGCATCGCAATTGATTAGAAATTTTTGGATTCCATCAAAATTCATAGAAAAACATTAGAAATCATCGTAATTTATCTACTATAAAAAATAATCGTGATTTATCTACCATCGAAAATAATCGTAATTTGTCTACCATCGAAAATTTATCGTATTTTATCGTAACCTATCGAAATTCATCGAAATTTTGGCAATTTAGACATGAATTTCATCAAAAATATTGTATAAATTTAATCTTAAATTGTCAGAATTCAGTGGAAATTCTTTTAACAACTTTGGATCTAAATCTTAAATGTGACATTCTATTCTATACAATGAACTAAACACATGAATCCAAAATGATTAAGGAAAATAACATTATCGTTTTCAACGATTGGAAAAGAGAATGCAGAGAAATAAAGTTTAATAACTTCCAAAGGTAGTTTTGTTAATATATGAGTCAAAAGTGCGTTTCAAAATAAAAATGTCATCTCTTTTAATATTTGGTTTTACTTTCACGTAATACCGCTGCTGTGCTTCATTAAAATGCGAGTAAATACCGCCGGCAAAAGCCATGACCACAAATTCCCGCGCTTTTATACGTACGTCACCGAACCAATGTTCTTCGACGTACTCTGGTCTCCTTAAATCATGCAAGCACTTGAGACCCCTTCTTCAAATCCACGCCCGAGTCACAGTCTCAGGCCTGAGAGAAGACGCCTCAACCTTGACCCATCTCATCAACGCCTATTCTTCCTCCGGAAAATGCGACTCCTCTCGCTCCGTTTTCGATTCCGCCTCGAACCCATGTGTGCTTCTCTGGAACACCATGATCAGGGCGTACGTCACGGCAAAACGCTACACGGAAGCTCTCAGATTGTTCTCTTCAATGGAAGAACAACAGGAAGAAGAGAAAGAAGAAGGCTTGAGACCGGACAAATACACCTTCAACTTCGTCGTCAAGGCTTGCACTGGCTCTCTGGATTCGCAAGCGGGTATACGTGTCCACCGCGAAATAGCTCGAAGGAAATTGGAATGCGATGTCTTCATAGGCACGAGTTTGGTCGACATGCACTGCAAAATGGGCGACCTGAGGCTCGCACGCCAGGTGTTCGACAAATTGCCGAGCAAAGATATCGTGGCTTGCAACGCCATGATCGCGGGTCTTTCGCAAGGGTCTGACCCTACAGAGGCTTTGGGGTTTTTCCGAGGTGTTCAGGCCCGGGGTTTGGGAATCAACTCGGTGAGCTTGTTGAACTTGGTCCCGGCTGTTTCGAGATCGGGGGACCTCGAATCCTGTCGGTCCGTTCACGGGTACGCGGTCAGAAGGGATTTTGGGACCACAGTTCTGAACGGCATTATCGACATGTACTCGAAGTGCGAAGAGGTGGGTGTGGCTCGCCGGGTCTTCGACTCGATGAAGTGCCGAGATGACATCTCTTGGGGAACGATGATGTCTGGGTACGCTTTCAACGGCCGTTTCGTCGAGGTTTTGGAGCTGTTCGATCGCACGAGAGGCACGAATCTGAAGATAAATGAGGTGTCGCTCATAAGCGCTCTCTTGGGAGCCTGTGTGCTGAGAGATCTGGAGAAAGGAAAGGAGATACACGACTGTGCCTGGAGGGAAGGGCTTGATTCGCACATTCGTGTCGCCACAGCTGTCATCGCGATGTATGCAAAGTGCGGCGAAACCGATCGGGCCACGGATTTGTTCCACAAGCTTCACTGGAAAGACTCGATCGCTCGCTCTTCGCTTTTGTCAGCGTTTGTGCAGTCGGGGTATCCCGCAGAAGCCTTGTCCTTCTTCAGAGACACTCAAGACAGCGATTTTTCCCCCGATGCAGCGGCCTTGTCGAGCGTCCTTTCAGCTTGTGCAGATTTATCCCAAATAAAATTAGGAAAGAGCGTACACGGCTACGCTGTCAAGGCAAGCGTTGACCGAGATATCTTGTCGGGAACATCGATCCTGTCTTTGTACGCCAAATGTAGACTCTTCAGTCACGCAAGAACAATGCTCGACCAACTACCCTCGAAAGACATCATCACGTGGAATTCATTGATCAACGCTTACGCGCAGATCGGAGAACCACATCGCGCGATCAAAGCGTTCAACGAATTGCGTTTGTCCGATACAAAGCCGGACGCGATCACGATGGTGGGCGTGATCCAGGCTTGTAGCCTCTTAACCGAGGACTCGCATGGAGGCGCGAGCATCCACGGGCAAATCGTGAAGGCCGGCCTCGAGCGCGAGATTCGGGTGACGAACTCTCTCGTCGGGATGTACGCGAGACGCGGAATCGTATCCTCGGCGAGTATGTTGTTCGACGAAACGCCTCAGTCGTGGAAGGACGAAGTGTCGTGGAATATCATAATATCGGGGTACGCGCAGAGCGGGCTCGCCGAGGAAGCCATGTCCACCTTCCACGGAATGCGTTTGCAGAATTTGGAGCCGAACGCGGTGAGTCTGGCGAGCGTGATCCCGGCGGTGGCCCATCTGTCGTCGCTGGCGGCAGGCGCGGCGCTGCACGCGTACACGATCAAGACGGGACTCTGGTCGGTCACCCCCGTCGGGAACTGCCTCCTCGACATGTACGCCAAATGCGGCCGCCTTGATTTTGCCGAGAGATGCTTCCACGAAGTGGAGTGCAAAGACACCGTCACTTGGAACGCCATGCTCTCGGGCTACTCCGTGCACGGCCAAGGAGAGCGTGCCGTCTCCCTCTTCTCTCTCATGCCGCGATGCCGTGTCCGTCCCGACGCCGTGTCCTTCGTCAGCGTCCTGTCCGCGTGCAGGTACAGCTGCGCAAAGCAGTTTTCTCGTTTTAACCATTTTGAACTCTTAACTGATTAACCAGTTAATAGTTAACCACCAGAAATTTCATTTCGTACGATCAAATTTGTGCAAAATATCAAAGTGAGCCTCGTTATGTTAAAAATATACGAAAATGGACTTTTGACCCGCTTTCGGACAAGAATACCCTCAAATTTCCGATGACATCCGGCTGGAGCCGATGACTCTAGTATTTTCTGTCGAGTTTCGGGCATTTCCAATGACATCCGGCCTGATCCGATGACTCGGGTCTTTTCTGAAAAGTTCCGGGCATTTCTGATGAGGGGTATTTTCATCCGAAATTAGGTAAAAAATCTAAGTTGGTATATCTTTAAAGCAATGGGTCTAACATTTCACTGTTTTGCACAAATTTAGGTCTACAAAAGGACTTCTTTACCAATAAATAACCGGATGGTTAACTTTGACCATAACGAACAGTTAACGTAAGCGATGGGTTCATTCTAACCGGTTAGAATGCGCAATTTTACGTGCAGGCACGCGGGCTTGGTGGAGCAAGGCCGAGAGATCTTCCGGTCCATGGTCGAGCCGAATCTGGAGCACTATGCTTGTGTGGTCGACCTTTTGGGCCGCGCCGGCTTATTCGAAGAGGCCACGGGCTTGATCGGCACGATGCCGATGGAGCCGGATGCCGCTCTCTGGGGAGCCTTGTTGGGTGCGTGTCGAACGCATTCCAACGTCGAGCTCGCTGAAATTTCCGTCGACCATCTCGATAAACTCGAGCCAGGAAACCCGGCCAATCGCGTTGTATTGTCTGATATATATGCCCAGTCCGGTCGATTGTGCGACGCGGGTGAGACCAGGTCGAAGATAAAAGACTCGGGACTGAAGAAAAGCCCGGGTTGTTCTTGGCTCGAAACTTAAAAGAAAGGGGGCCTGGTTAATCTTACTCGGCCATCTAATTTTTCTAGTGAATTGAGCTTTAGGTGGGGTGTGTTCTAACTCCGTGTCGACCGATGTATTTTCTCGTGTGTTTCTTTGGTCATGGGTAAACCAAAGATGTTGGAACTTGCTTGGGACGGGAAACTGAAACAGTATTAGAACCCAGGACAGAACTTCTAGTGCCTACAAAGTTGTGCATTTTGTCATTCATCTATGAGCTTAGGCAAGAGCAATGGCCGGACTTTGGACCGATATTGAATCTCACCTCTGAAGCCTAATCCAAGAACGGACCAAAATTGAGCTCTGTTGATTATCTTGTGAAAGTGAAATATTTAATGGAGACCCGGGTATAGGTAGTTGTCCTTTTATTGAATATTATTTCTTACTTTTAATCTTGTTGCGAAGCATAATAGCTTGGGTCCATAGCTCAGTGGTAGAGCATTTGACTGCAGATGAAGAGGTCACCGGTTCGAACCCGGTTGGGCCCTTTTTAAGTTTTAAATGTTGGTAATAATAATTCCATGATCAACTTGAGTAACTTAATTATATAAAACTTCCGTCTATAAAAAGCCCATGTATTGGTGTTGAAATATCAAATGAGGGTGTATCATATTATTGGATTTTAAAATTTTAGTCAACATAAGAAATTTGGAGGTTATTAAACTTTTTGTAACTAATCATCGTGGTTATGGCTTTGTTTACAAAAAAATATGGATCTGATTGTCTTTATTTTATTTGAGTAATTTTAAAAATTATTCGGATTAAATAAGTCCAAATAATCTTATAAATATATTGACCTGCTGTTACAAAGATATTATCAAAATATGATTAGTAACTGGAGTAACTAAAAATAAATTACTTATATTTTGTTTTGAGTTATTAATTTTTTGAAAAATAAATGAAACAATAGGAAGGAGGAGATTTGAGAATTATAAATTAAAATCAACTAGGACAATTTTAAGACTACAAATGTTATTTTTTTAAGTGAGATTTGAACCCACGATCTCTTAATTGAAAATTGAAAATCATGTGATATTATTATTAGATTATCTTAGTTACCACATTTAAATGTTATTAAATAAGTGCACTGGGTCATTATTAATTAGTCAAATTTAATGTAATTTAATTTAAAATAAAGTTTGTGACTTAAGTACATAAATGTCATTAAGTGATTATGTGACTATCATAAATGTTAATATAATTTCATGAGGGTTAAATTCGAAATAAATAATTAGTAACTAAGTAATAGTTATTGGTAGTTCCTAATAACAGTGTGGATCTCTAATGGTAGTAAGTACGTTTTTTTATCTACATTAACAAAAGTACTCCGCACACTCTGGTACAAATTTTCAGTGTTTTTAATTCATGAATTCAGATAAATTTTTGTTATATAGATATTTATAATAGCTCCATTTGGGGTAGTTTTGCTTTGAAAAAAGTGATTTTATAATTCTTTTTAAAAAAATTGCTGTTTTAAAAAACAGATTAGCGTTTGGTAAAATTTTTGTAAAATAACTTTAGTTAGTAAAAGTTGATTTAGTGTTTGGTAAAATATAAAAAGAAAAAATTGGCTTTATAGCTTTATAATACGTTTATGATTTGGATATACCAAAATTTTTGTTAATATATTGAAAATAGTCACTCAGATTCGTTTACATCACATGAACAGACCAAATTACCCTTTTTTGCCCAATTTATTTTCGAAATATTGATTTTAAAAATTGATTTCGAATTTGGAATTCAAATTTCAAATCAACATAATTTGTGGGTTGACCAGATTTCATTCCGATATCTTGTATTAATTATCCAATCAAGTTTAAATATCATAATTTGGTTAAGATCCTCTTTTAAAGGAAACATTATCTCTTTTTTATATTAATTACATAAAATTATACTCTCTCAATTTTGGCTGGCCAAAACTGAATATTAACTATCATACTTCCAGTTTTGATTGGAAACAAAGAATTCGAGAGCAATGGAGTTGTTTGATGAAGATGATTTTTCGTTGCAAGAATCTGGTACGCATTTGTGTTTACGTTTTATTTACGTTATATTTACACTGTCGAGCTGTGGCTTTTTCGACTATTTTTCGGGTTTACAATTTATTAACGCTATGTTACACTGTCGAGCTGTGGTTTTTTTTTTTTGGGTTTACGATTTATTAACGCTATTTTTACACTGTCGAGCTGTGGCTTTTTTTTGTTTACGATTTATTAACGCTATTTTTACATTGTCGAGTTGTCGACATAAACCTTCTTTTTCGGATTTACGTTTTCTTTGGTCAAGTTGTGACTTTTTTTCCTTGTTTTTCGGTTTTTTTTTTATAATAAATTGATAATGGTTGGGACATTAATTGCCTTATTTATTATTTTTATTATTAATTTATTACGGGCGGGAAGTTATTTTGGAGTATATTTGTCTCTTAAATTTTGTAAACGAATTTGACCGGCTATTTTCAATTTATTAACCAAGCTTTTGGTATAACCAGATTACATATAGTTTACATGAGTATCCATCAAAATGCAATTTATATTTGTAAATAATAATCATTTATATAAAATTTAATTAAGATATTCTATATTGCAATTTAATAATAATAAGATTTTTTGTATATAAAAAATATATTTAAATGGGTGTCTATAAATTGCAAAAAATATATTATAAATATTGATGACGTCAAAAAATAGTATCACGTCGAAATAAATAGTGAGGAAGAGATAATAAAGAAAAGAATGAGGCTCTAGAAAAAGTTAGGGTAGGGTAAATAAGTTTATTTATTATCATATTTTTTTTCTTGGGCTTGGACTTTACATTGGGTTTCACATAAATACACTTTCACATTAAAATGTGAAAACATACAAAAATTCGATAGCCAATATTCTTTGAGACTTGGCCGAATACTTTCTCTAGAAAATCCGAACATCCCCTTTTTTTAATCTCATTTTCTTTTGGCACTTAAGTTCTCATTAGACCTAAAATTTATATTAGCTCATTGGCTCGAAGATATATATTCTATAGACTCTAGTGGTGAAAACTACGGTGGTTGCTCGGATTTAAAAAGACGTGTAGAAAATTCGTTGCGAGTGGAGACGAGCGTTTATAGAATCAACGGTTGGTACCAAATTTAAATATTATTCATAGTTTACTTTAATATAGATTACATGTTCATGCTCTTTGTCTATGTTGTCAATTCTATACATAAAGTTTTTTATATTCCGCCGTTTACGAAGTGTTAAATTGTACTAAAATCGTAGAACGATTCCAACAACGTCAACATACCTCTATACGTTAGGAGGCACGACTATTTGCTGAGTGTTAAGGTTGTAGAAGATCGTTAGCATGTCGAGCTTCAAGTCCGAGTACGTGTCCATCACCGAGGCAACAAAAAAAATTATATAGTTGGAGACATTTTTCGCACGAGTTGGATAAAGACCACGACAAAAATGTGCTATGTATAATTACCATAATTCAAAACAGTTGGCAAAAAAACCAATCTACTATGCTCGGGATGAAGTACATACTACTACAATATCATTTAATCAGAGCAGTTTAAAAAGATTCAGAGCTATTTAAAAAGATTGAGTACTTGTACTTAAAAATCTCAAGGAATTCAACTCAGCAGACATGCTAACGAAATTTGCTTTATATGATAAGCTGAAGTCCATGTGCTTAGTTACACTCTCTGGTTGAATAGATTAACTCAATAAAGCTTAATACCAACAGTAGCAATAGTTTGACGCAAGGTTTAAAATACCGACGGTTATTGCTGGTATACCGCAAAAATCAATTTCTCGGTAAAAAATTGAGAGTTACCGTTTAAATTTCATAATACCGGTCCAAAATATAGCCTATTTATCGATTTTTACCGAGCTAATTTGAGTAGTTATAAAATTCAAATTACGTCAAATTACCGATTTTTACTGTTCATCACAGTGCATTTTTTATACTTACCGGCGATAGTGGTTATTAACTTAAAACATTATTTGTAATTTTAATTATGGATTAGAATTTGATTATGAAATTGTGATTTTTGATTTTGAATATAAGATTCTTAGTTGATAATTGATTTTGAATTTATAGTATAAAGTTAAAATTTGATTATGGATTATGAAATTGTAATTTTTTTTTTGAATTTAAGATTCTTAATTGATAATTGATTTTAAATTTATAACATAAAGTTGTGAATTTTATAATGTATTGTGGATTGGAATTTGATTATGAATTATGGAATTGTGATTTTTTATTTTGTATATAAGATTGTTAATTGAATTTGAATTTGTATTATAAAGTTGTGAATTTAATTATGGACTATGAATTTGAATTTGATTATGGATTATGGAATTGTGATTTTTTATTTTGAATTTATAGTATAAAGTTGTGAAAGTGATAATGGAATTGTGAATTTTGATATTTAATTTATAATATAAGGTTGTGATTTTGAAATATATAATTGTTAATTTTGATATCGAATTTGAAATTAGAATATAAGATTATGATTATGAAATATGATTCATGGGCTACTTCTCAACGTTCGAATTACTGATCATATGTTCAACTCCTTTTAAAATAAAAACATGTTACAGGAAACCGTAAAGACGCAACCCGAAACATTACTTCTTTCATTTTCATGTCACATACAACCCTGGGGGTGGGCACTTTTGCAGCCACCATTAACAGTCTCAGCTTACCCCATTGGGCTTCTGGCGTCGTTTTACGCGATCAGGTCTGGGGGTGGGTGCTTTTGGCCACCACTACTTGTGAAGCCGCCGAACATCTTCGCCGCGCCTGCGTCGCCGTCAGCCAAGCCGCGTGCAACACTGTAGTTCTTCGCCGAGCCCGCATCGCGTCGTTCTAAGAGCGTTCGATCAACGAAATCCTGCGTCGTGCTCGCGCGCCGCCGTCGCTCATGGAGTTTCGACCATCGGACTCCTCCTCCGCGCCCGTGCCGTTGTCGACCCAGGACCGTTTGATCTCTGATCTCTACCGCCGCGCCCGCGCCGATGTCGGTCCAATGGTGTCGAATATCAACCTCCCTGCAGCGGCCGCGCCCCTGTCGCCCCGAGATTGGGATCCGTCAACGAGCTGTTTTCGTAGAGGTCGGCCATCTGATGCTTCGGTGAAAACTCCGTTTGAGGACTGTGCGTCTTCGGCTACGAATCTGTAGGTTGGATGTTTTAGTGTTTTCGGTAGGTGGGGTGAGCATTTTCTAGTTTTACTCGTCTTAATTTTAGTTTTACAGTTTATCTGTTTTATT
Source organism: Urtica urens (assembly GCA_958296335.1). Taxonomy (NCBI): domain Eukaryota; kingdom Viridiplantae; phylum Streptophyta; class Magnoliopsida; order Rosales; family Urticaceae; genus Urtica; species Urtica urens. Next base: position 879,115 of record OY282530.1, on the reverse strand, counting down.
TGTTTGGTTAGTTGTCCTGTTCTTGGTTTAGTTTCTAATGAGGATTGTTTTCTCGAGTGAGAGGTAGCCAAGTGTGTTTTAAAAAAAAATTAGTTGAAAAATGAATTCATGTCTAGTCTCTAGTTGGTTAGTGCCTGATTGTTGGGTTGATGATGCTCAGCGAGCGTCTTAGGATTGATAGAAGACCTCTTTTGAAGGGGCCCGAGAGTGTTTTTGATACACTACGTTTTTTATTTTGCAAGTAGCACTTCGTAACCTTTTGTTTCAATTCTACTGTCTTCTGCCCTCATTAAATTCTCAAACTTGTTTTTGTGTTCGAGGTTTCGACTTCTATTCATTTCTTATAAGGCTTTTCGCTGGTACGTGTGTTAAGGAGATTATCCTTTTCAAAAAAAAAATGTAACATACAACCCTCAGTTCTATCCATAAAGAAAAATTTACACAAGGGCATGCTAATAATTTAATAAATTATGTTCTTACCGTTCTCATATCACCTATTAGCCCAATCGAAGTTGACTTTTTTGGTATCGCTCGACAAGAGAACCTAGGAGCGTCTATCAGAGATGGAACTCACTAGGCTATCTTGCAGATATCCTCATACTCGATGGCGTCGATGACTCTTCCGTCGTAAATTCCATTTTGGATCTGAATCTTTGCGCAGAAGTTGTTGGTGTCGACGGAGAGCAGGGTGGCGTGGCAGCCGCGGTAGGCGCCGTTGAGGATCCTGAGGGATCCGCCGATGCCGGGGATGACGGTCTCGAGCTCCTGCTGATCGACCCTCAGCACGTGCTTAGTCTCAAGCATCTCGATCTCCGCAACGTACTTGTCCACCACCCGCCTGACAACCCCTTTGTGCTTGTAGTAGCCTCTGGGAGCCAAGGCCTTGCTCATCACCTTCACCACGATCCCCTCGCATACCCAATAGTCTCTCCTGTTGTCCCTCTCCTTCTTCCTCTCCTCCTCCCTCATCACCTCCTCCAACGCCGACGTGCTCTTCTGCTTCTTCCCCTCCTCCCTCATCACCTCCTCCAACGCCGACGCGCTCCTCTGCTTCTTCCTACTGTTGTTTTCGTCCTTTTCCTCGTCTTGGAAGACCCTGGGCAGGGCCTCAGGCCTCGGGGGCCTCGACTGCCCCAGAGCGAACCCGACTCGGACGGCTTTGCCGAGATCGACCTCCTTGCGTTCTTCGGTGGAGGCGGGGATAGATGAGGAGGAGGAGGAAGCGCGTTGGATCTGGCGGAGGAGGTCGCGGTCGTGCTTCTCCTCCTCGGCGAGGTCGGCTCGGGCGCGGCGCTCTTTGAGGCGTTCTTGGAGGGCCTGAGGGGAGTCGCGGTCGATGTAGGTGAGGAACCAGCCCTTGGGAGTCTCGTCGACCTTGCAGAGGCCCTTGCGGCCGAGGTGCTTGATGAACTCGGTGAGGGTGGCCCAGCGGGTGGAGTTCATGTGGACATGGTGGCGGTCAGCGATGTACTCGTTGTAGACGACAGTGGCTGCCACGCGGGACGACCGGTGGCTGCGGCGGATGAGGTCAAGGAAGGTGGCCTCGAACTCCTCCGAGAACCCGCCCACCACCCGGCTCTGGTTCTGCCCGAAGATCAGCATCTGCCGCTGGTGCCCCTCGCTCAGGCAGTGGCATTTGAACCCGTTCTCGTCCCGACACTGCTTCTGACACATCTGGCAGTACCATCGCAGCTTCTGCAGCCCCTTCGCCTTAATCCTGTTTGCTATCGCCTTCGGAGTCAGAAAATCGTTCTTCCCCATTCTCCCCAAAACGTCAGGGAATGTCGCATGCGGCTGGAAACATGTACCCAAGTTAATAAGTAAGAAAATACAATCACTTTGAAGTGTATTGATTCTCCTAAGTGTCTTCGAATGAACGATCATCATCAGAAGAATAAATAAATAACTTAACCATTGAAATAGTGATTGAGTGTTCTGGAGTTATATTCACATTTAAGACAGTATTTGTTCAACCCAACATCAAAGTCGAAAACAGACATTAAGACCATACTCAAAGAAAAGCACCAGGCACCAAACTCCAGAATGACAGATTACCCAAAGACCTTGATACAAAAAATGGCGATTAGCGACAAGTACAAAGAACTATCCCAACCAAAAAAAAAATAAACACTAATAAATAAGTAACTAACATCATAAAGGTCATCTTGTTCACCTAAAGCAAAGAGTGAACTACAAATTATTTTCTATCTAGGGCATCAGAAAGGCTCTCCTACATGTTTACGGAGTCAATGATCAAGTTTCTTTCATAAGCTTCCTCAAGGAAACTCCCATGACACAGATAAAAATCTAAATAAGACCTGAGAACGTTACCAAATCCATTCAAGTGGCTTTTGTCTATATAGTTATTTCTACTTTTATAATTTGCTCAAACTCTGGTATACGGTCATGAATACAATCTAACAAATAAAAATAAACAGAGCAATTGTATTTTAAGAACGGGAATCAAAACAAACTCACATGAAGTACTGTTTCAAACTATATGAGAAGCTTTAATCTGACAAATCTGATTATATTTATGATAAGAAAACAGTCCCCTATTTTTTGTAACCTAAACCCTAAACTTATCACTCCCTATGAACAAAGAGATTCGGGGATTCTATAAAGATTACTAAGAGGTCGGATTGGGTGTTCCGTTGATCACCTGAAATCAAGACTTTTGGCAGAGGTTCAACCAGGTTTCAATTCAAATATTGCAGCCAAACAATTTTGGACCGATGGATTAAGAGACGTACCGAAGATTGGCGGGACTAGTCTCTTCGATGGGTGTCGTTCTCGGAGGGAGAGAGAAAGGCGCGGGAAAGTCCGGCGGAGAGGCGAAGAGCTCGGCAACGGGAGAGAAAGACGATTATCCCTTCACGCCCACCCTACAGATAGGAGATATGTTTGAACTTTTGAAGGGCTTTTCAAATAATTTGTGAAGTTTAAATCGGCTAATTATCCATTTTATGTTAAAATTATCACTTATCCTTCCACTACTCATAGTATCTCTAATACAAGTAATGTTATGTCATTTTCTATTTAATATTTTATTATTTTCGAAATAATGATTATGCATTGGTGCCATTAATAAAATAATAAACACACCATATATGTGTCTTGTGTGATCCATTTTGATGATATTATAATGTTTTTATCATTGAAATATATTTTATGCAAAATGCCAAATTGTTAATTTAAAAAATAAAAAATTATATTTTTAATGACGTGAAAAACAACTTAAAATGTCATCATTGTAAATGCTCTTATGACCAACCACAACTTTCTTAGTGCACCAATTATTAATTTTCAAAGTTCAAACATTGTCCCTTAATTTCTTCTACAAAGAAGACAGATCATCTATGTGAAATCCGAAGTCTTAATTAGTCCGATTAGTTTTAGCTATAAATTTTAACATCTTAGGCGAACATTATTACAAAAATCAGATCGCATAAATGCTTAAAAAAGTTGTGAAAAAATTTCACAATGGTTAGTAAGCGTCATGAGAGCCTGAGTTGTTGAAACTCCTACGATGCTTAGACATACATCGTAGTAGCTTCAAAATCTTACAACGTTCAATATTTTTTATGAGACTTTTAATGTTTTACAATGCTTAAATATCCATTGTAAACCCCCCGCAACTATCATGGGGCCATCATTATTATTGAAATTTTTTGGAAAAAATGGTACCAAATAGCGTCATGTCGACAAACAATTCTGACTACGGCAAGTTGTCCATAACGTTTGCGAAATCTATTGTGGGACAATCTTGCCGCGGCTGTAAATGTACACGGCAGCGATGTGAAAGAAGGAAAATCTTGCCGCATCGATGTACATTTACAGCCACGTCGAGATTGTCCCACGACAGATATATTAAACGTTGTGGGGCAACTCACTTTAGCAAGTTATACATCGTTGCGGCGTGATTTTACTGGAACTTACCAAAATTCTCGTCGCGGCCTTGGATTACTCTCGTTGGAGTGAGTTTTCCCACAACATATAGTTTATTTATTGGGGAATGAATTTTTGAATTTTTTTAAATTTTTTCCGCAGCGAGGTTCCTCTCTAGCTGCGGCGGCGAGGCCGACACACTTCAATATTGCCAAAAAACAGCAGAATTTCAAATTATAAAAACTGCACAATACCAAATATACATGTTAAATAATATATTTATCACATTTTATAAACGTATGAATAGAAGTTAACCATTCATCTCTCACTCTCTCTAAATCTTCCGATGTTTATGATTTCCTACTTAGTAATTTGTTATACATTCTACAAATGTATCACACACATAAGATAACACAAAATACGCGCATCTTTGTTTTTGTATCATCTAGGAGCTATGTATGATTGATGTAGGTTGATTGCCCATTACAATTGGCGTCTTGGTGCTCGGGTTTAAAATTCGCACACACCCTATAACACATAAAACATAAGAAAAACGTTAGAGTAATATATGTGCTAAATTTTGTTAAAACAAAAATTGCATTTTTATCAATTGAGTTAGATCGAGCGGTACCTTCTTGCGCAATGGATCAAAAAATGAGGCATTATCTCTCCAAAGGTCAAGGGCAACGAGCATCTAATGAGCGTTTATATTGCATGACATCAAACTAGTTGATCTATCATACATTTCCGTACAAGATTTTTGACATCCTTGGCTCATTTGGACAAATAACCATCTTCGTCGTTTGTGGTAATGTAAGAACTTACACCCGGATCGACAAACAGATAACCATGATTTTTCTTTACCTTTTCCAACCTCAAACGTAGATAACTATGACAAACAAATATTAATTTCATCAAAATACTAAATATTAATTATTTATGAAAAAAAAACTGGTAAAATAAATACTTACTCCATATAAACAAATATGCATCTCGCGCCAATATATGCATCAGAAATATCATCAAAGACTATCGACATTGTGATGATCTTACCAATGCTTGTCTCATTTTTCTTCATCAAAGTGTAAAGAATTTTGCAGAGTGATTTCATTTTTGGGTTCATTATCATGTGCATTCATGGTTCACAAAGTTTGTATTCGTGTTCTATTAGGATGACGGACTCAAGGCCATAAACCAACGAGAATGATGTTTCTCATGTGGAGCATCATAGGCTGGTTTGATATGTCTAGATTACTTCATGTAGTTTGTTAGTCCATCGTTCTTTCTTAGAGGTTAATCTCTAATTTATAGAACTGTCTATGGTCTTATTTACTGCTTATGCGCGTTTGTTGCCTTAAGGGATATCAGGGAGTTGACATCTTTAGTTTAACATTGTTTTTGAAGCTTAATGTTCTTAGTCTTTTAGATATACATTGTGACCCGATATCGGTCACAATTCTTTGGAGGCTTTGTGTCGAAAAATGATATTTTTTCATATGAAACTTTTGACGTCTGAATCTTTGATCGAGGTGAAAGTGTCGGCCTCGATCCATTTTGAGAAATAGTTTGTCATGATTACTGTTGGCAGACATGCCCACAAGAAGATTGTTTATTTGCATATTGACGTAATATATAAATCTTTGTAAAGTCCTTATTAAAAGATTGTTTATTTACATATTGATGTAATATATAAATCTTTGTAATTTGCTGATTAAATTAATAAAAGTTGAAACGTTCATTCATTCCCTTTTAGTTTGATTGAAGATTTATGATATTCAATAGTGTCACGACCCGCGAGCGTCACCAGCTCGACCGCAGGCCGTGACTCCCGTAAAACTATCGACACGTGCACGAGTATATCATTATATATAAAGATATTGATTAAATAAAATACTCAAGACGAATAATAAATTTATTAAACATATAATGAACGTAAACACATTATAAATAAAGTGCGGAATAAAATTAAGTTATTAGTAGTTAGCAAAAACCCGGAGGAATTTTTCACTTTTAATATACATATATGAAGTTTCACAAACTCCTTTAAATATGTACATACAAAATAACTCCTCGTCCTTAAGTAGGACGTTTAGTTCCAGGAGTGTAGGTTACAAAAGAGTTTAATATAATAATATTATACTAAAAATTCTTCTCTCCGGTTGTGAGACCCCATTAGCCACAAGTCAAGAGATACACGTCTTGGTCTCGGTCTTCATCTATGCCATTGTCTTCACGCTACTGCCTTGACGTCATTGTTTCGCTGCTTTTCCCTTATCTACATTACCAATGGTCATAAAACTATGAGTCGATTGACTCAGTAAGTGGGAGTCTAATCTAGGAAATTAAAACATCTAATGTCGTGTGACGTGCAAATAAGCAAATAGGAATGTATATCTAATTCTCGTTTCAATACAATTGCGTGCATGGCCATATCTACCTATTCACTTGCCGCTCCACAAGGTTATACACCCCTTCCTGCTATAACCCTCGGAACGACAAGAAGTCAGCCTCAGGCCTCGAGCAGCGGTCCCTCGGCGACTTTGTGTTTTATTCTCTCTGGGATCCACTAATGGTACCAACTTCATCAGGGCGCCAGCGCTCGGTGCTTACGCACGAAGATCAGCGCCTTCATGACCTTCATCGGTCAACATCACGAGTCAGTAGCTCGTGGGTACCATCGATTCCTTATGTTCAAGGTTTGGGTGCTCAGACACACACAGAGCACACACCTAATCTATTTACAGAAGAGCATCTCGGGTTAAATCCCAATAATTTAGTGTTTCCCTTTCATTTGCTCGTTTAGTGTTTTAAGATGAAAGTTGAGAGGTGACTCCCAAAAACTTTCACTCTCGACTTGAATCCGAGAGTCGACTTATGCTCTCCTGTTTCCCCCGCTCTAGCGGGTCAAACTATTGGGGTAGCTATATCACATAACACAGGCCGGGTTCTAATAGACTATGTTTGAGCCTATCGGGGATGACCCGAACTACATTTTCAATAAAATGTGGCTGAAGCCTTATCTTTATTACTTTTCATATTCTGAGGCTTTACTTAGTCTTGTTTACTAATACATAATATGCACATAAGCAGGGTTATTCCCTTGGTAAGTAGTTGACTTATGTCTCCACACTTACCCGAAATAGATCAGCTGAAAAACAGATGACTTTCACAAAGAGGTGCGTCCTATACGCTTTGAGACACTTGGTACCCTGTCGGGCTCTGAATGAGATAAAATCCGGAGTTGAAAGTCCATCAACCATAATGTTCAGAAACATTAAAGAATATAGGATTCTACTAACAGAACTATTCTAAATCAGTTCTTATTTCTATAATTCAGTTTACAACTTTTTGGTTAGTAAAGATTAAACTTATTTAAGACTCGCCTACTTTCGTATCGTAAACGATACGCAATAAGATTAAGCAATAAAATACGAGCCTCAAATAATTAACCTTCCAAAACAGATAACCAAGAAATTTCCGTTAGTTAAGTACTTAATTTACATCTTAGACATTCTTAAATAAATAATTGATAATGATCAATTATTTATTTAATTACGAAGTAACTACGTAAAGAAAACTTTCAATCCACACTAAGGATTCTATTAAACGCTGTAAGCGAATAATACTTACGAGTAAACTGAAATTCTGATTTCTGTTTCGATCCTCACTTCGAAGATTCTGACCCGATCGACGTCGAATACGTTCACGTAAATCTGAAAACAGATTATAGAAATCCAAAACGGATTAACTCACATAATCAAATAAATTACACGTCCTTATATTTGGATTCCGAATCCCGATCTAATAAACCAAGACCTGAATCCTGAATACCGAAATACGATCCAAAACCTTAATCAAATCAACGCCCCAATAATCCAATCTCGATTCCAAAATCGACCACACATCTTGAATATCATATAAATATATGAACTTGAAAATCTCCAATGATTTTACCTTCTGTCTAACGAAATTACAAGTTTCTAAATCAATGTTCAAAACCCAATTTCCATCCTCAAACTCTCAGATTCAAACCAGAATCTATAAAATCTTTCTTGCATTCTCACGATACACAATACAGATTCAATAAAAATATTCTCGAGCTCAAATTTTGATTACCACTCTACTACAATTTACACAGTGATTCTCAGATTACCAAAATTCCCAAAATTTCGAGATGAGTCCCAAATTACCAAACCTCCGAAGCAGCTTCAACAAAATCATAGGACTTCAAATTGAAACACAAACCCAGAGTACAATTCTGACTCTAAACACATATTTGAATACATACAAAAATACAACACACTATTTCATAGTTAATTCCCGATCTAAACCAAATTTCCAGAAGATCATTCAGCCAAAATCCTAACCCTTGAAATTCCTAATCCTGACACAATCAACAATTCTTAACTTCGATATCCGATTTACAACTCAGGTACAGTTCAAACAACAATTTTCTGGATTACAATCGAAATCCCCAAATCATATTTTGACAAACCCTAATTTTGAAATCCGAAATCCAAACGCACAGATTGAAAATTTCCAAAACTCGTGGCTCACCTTGGGTTAGCAAAACCCAGACCAAACTCGTCGGTCCTTTGCCTTGCCGACTTTTGAACACACAAGGACGCCCGATAGCCGGTGCTAGACCCTCGACCGTCGCAAAACAGAGAGAGAGAGAGAATGGCGAGCGAGAGCTTTGCACGAGGAAACGATGGCGACGATCTCCGGCGATGGCAGCGACGGTGAGAGACTACGACAACAGACACGAGCCGAGAGAAAGGGAAAACTGGATGCGAGAGTCGACGACGGCGAGAGCCACCGATGACGAGCGAGTCTGCGCGGCTGGATGTCGTCGAGAGCGAGAGGCGCGGTGACGAGGCGGGGCTGGACGGAGAGCTTCGTGGCGGAGGCGGCCAGGGAGACGCGCGACAGAGAGAGGAATATTTTTGTGGAATAGCGGCGGCGATCTTTGGGCGGAGCAGTGAGCGGCGGAGAGAGAGATGGGGGAGAGGATCGGGTGAGAAGAAGATGAGAGTGAGAGATAGAGAGAGAAACCGTGTGAGGAAGGAAAAGAGAGAATGAGAGAAAGAAAGTAGTGAGGCGGTGGAATAGGGTTAGGGGGGAGGGGAATCAGAAAAAAAATAGTGGGCTTGGCCCTTTATGTTTGGGCTTTTTTTTTTTATATCCATGCTTCACAAATAGTCTTATAGTCCTTAATCAAACCTAACAATGTATGAAGAGACAAATGTAGATTTGCGTGAACAAACTCTTCATGGTTTGACTAAAACGATATATTCGCAATCTAAAGATCAACGGACTATTGATCCCAATATGATTGTTGGAATAATCTAGGATATCTTGTTACGAGGCATAGAGAGTTAGGAACTCTATAGTTCTTCCAGTGTATCTTTCGAAGATACTGAATTGACCAGTGCACCTTTAGAGACAATAGAAGAACAAACCATTTAACATCTTCTATCTCAAGGTCACTACGTGTGAATCGCATCATACGTAGTGACCTTGAGATAGCATTAATAACATTACCTAAATCCTGAAATGAGACATGCCATATCATAGCATTAATACTCTCATTTGAGAAAGTCAAATTCTAGGTCCAATGTGTGATCTAGACAAGGCCTATTGGTGAGATATTAAGTTATGAAGATGTCATGAACCAACTTTGTGAAGTTCTCATAGATATGGAATTCATGTACAAGATTGCTGAGATGCAATATATATCACCTCATGCTTTATTACTTGGATTGTGAATAAATGAATTGCGCAATATCCAACTTTAAGTAGCGACTTTATTTGGATAAAACGATGTGACTTGTTAGCTCATCGTCAATACATTGTTTCTGACTTATTCACAAGTCACAAAGGAGTTGAGGAAATAACAACTAAAAGGGTAAAATGGTAATTTTATAAATCCCAACTAGTTGAAGATATTCATGAAGGGTAAACATAGATAACATTCAATGGATCCGCTCAATATAATTAAGTTGAATTTGAGTAGAAAATAAATTCATTTGAACCGAGAGATTCTCAGTGTCGACTCTTTAGTGGAGTCAGTCGACATTAAGCTAATACTCGGAAAAGGTTTGAGAACTTTTGAGTCCGAGTATAGAAGCTCAAGCGTTGTTCATTTGGATCCATAAGGTCACTATTACAGGTCATTAGAGTAGGATTGTTAAACTAGAAGCTAAGTCAAAATAAGTTCGAGTTTTGAACTAGACTTTTTCTCGAAAAATGTCTAAAGGGTATTTTTGTCCACAATGACATAAAATGATGTGAATGTAAAAATAAGATTTTGAATATTTTCATTTGATGAAAATATAAATTATTTTCTAAAGCCGAAAAGTCGTTTAAGGCATTATGAAATTAATTTCGTTATTTGTGCAATTATAATTCTACAATGGGTATTTTAAGAATTGTCTTAAAAGAAATGAGGAAGCATCTAGATGCTCCCCCCCTAGGTAGAGTTCGGCCAAGATAGTGCATCAAGAGGAGAGTTTTATTTCTTTTTTCTTATAAGGATAATTACCCAAAAGAAAAAGGGAAATGAATTTCCTTAAGAAGGAAACAAATGTGCTAAGTGAGGAAACAAATTTCCTCACTAATGCAAGGTGTATGGCCGGCCAAACTAAGAGGGAAAGGGGAAGAGAAAATCAAATATTGTGTCATGAATACATTATTCATTCATGAATGAATAATTGACCTTTATAGATTTTTCCTTCTCCTATAAAACTCTCCTCTTGATGCATTATCTTGGCCGAACTCTACCTAGGAGGGGAGCATCTAGATACTTCCTCATTTCTTTTAAGACAATTCTTAAAATACCCATTGTAGAATTATAATTGCATAAATAACGAAATTAATTTCATAATGCGTTAAACATCTTTTCGGCTTTAGAAAGTAATTTATATTTTCATCAAATGAAAATATTCAAAATCTTATTTTGACATTCACATCATTTTATGTCCTTGTGGAAAAAAATACCCTTTAGACATTTTCCGAGAAAAAGTCTAGTTCAATACTTTAACTTATTTTGACAGAGATGCCCACAAGAAGATTGTTTATTTACATATTGATGTAATATATAAATCTTTATAAAGTCATTATTGTAATTTGCTTATTAAATTAATAAAAGTTGAAACGTTCATTCATTCCTTTTTAGTTTGATTAAAAGATTCATGATATTCAATAGTCTTATAGTCATTAATCAAACCTAACAATGTATGAAAAGAAAAATGTAGATTTGTTTGAACAAACTCTTTATGGTTTGACTAAAGCGATATATTCACAATCTAAAGATCAACGGACTATTGATCTCAGTATGATTGTTGGAAGAATCTATGATGTCATAAATATATAATTTCCATAATACATTTAGAATTAATTTTCATATATATATATTGGAAGTTTGTATAATATTTTGCTAAAAAATTCTTAATAATAAGAAAAATTATAAATTTATTTACTAAATACTTACATCTATAAATTTGAAAAAAACTAATATCATAAGTATTACATATAAATATAATACAATATTTATATACAGATTTTATATATATTACATTTTTAAATGGTAATATTATGCCTTAAAAAATGATAATCTTATCTTTAAGTTTTAAACGCAAGGTCGGCAAAAACATATTCCTCAATCACTAAAATCCCGACGATCTGGTTCTCAAAAAGTCCAAAACGTCACGCCGACAAACCTCTGGCCAAACAATCTCTCATTCCAGACCTCAAACCCGACCTCAACCTCTCATAGCATACTTCAAACTCACCAAACCATCGTACCGTCGTATAATCCATTGTCCTAGCTCATCAGGCCAAATCCCTAACTTTAACCTAGATTATAATAGGTAAAATTAAAACCATATTCTAACTAAACGCCATCGATTAGAAGCTCAACATTGTCGATTCGTCGTCGATTAGAAGCTCAACACCGCCAATTAGAAGCTCAACGTCGTGGATCCATAGCTCAGTTTCATCTCTCTGGTATGTGTAAATGCTAAATTTTTCAGGTTCATCTCTCTCTCTCTCGCTCTATCTATATCTATCTGTTTTCGAGGAAGAAGTTTTCGTTTCAGACATAACCAATTGTTTTCAGAAAATTTCATGTTTGTGACTCTGGTTCTTAATATTTGTGAAATCATATACTGAAACTTAAGTTATTTTGTGAAATATGTTTTGAATGTTTTGTGACTCTGGTTTTTGATATTTGTGAAATTTGTTTTGGATGTTATGTGACTCTGGTTCTTAATATTTTTGAAATCTGTTTTGAATGTTTTGTGACTCTGTTTTGAATGTTTGTGAAATATTTTTGAATGTTTTGTGATTCTGGTTCTTAATATTTGTGAAATCTGTTTTGAATGTTTTGTGACTCTAGTTCTTAATATTTGTGAAATCATATACTGAAATTTAAATTATTTTGTGAAATCTGTTTTGAATGTTTTGTGACTCCGATTCTTATGTTTTGAAAGACTATCGATTCTGTTTTTCTAGCATTACTATGATCAAGTACAATCACCTATCAAATATTCCGATTAGTAATACAGTCTGTTAATTTCATGTTTGTTTTGTTTTAGACATTTTTGTGTTCATAGACTAAATGACTATAAGTTCGTTATTGTTATCAGTACATATGTAGTTTAATGTAAATATAATTTTTGAAAACATAATAGTTTCTGAAAATAGAAAAATTTAATGTACAAATACATAGAAAAGTGCAATTTGCTGTTTGTTTACCTTATAGTTTCTTTTCCACTATTGGTGATAATCATTTGCTTGTTTCTATTTGTGTAACGGGCTATTGTGGTTTCCAGACTCGTTTCCAAAAGCTGTATACATATAAATATAAGACGACGTTAAATACCGTTAATATAAATCAAGGACATATGCAAGTGCAAGTTAGTTTTACAACCTTTTTCTAGAATCAAATTATGATGATATAGAGTAGTATTTTTATTTGTATTGCGGAATGCTTGGTTGTTAGGCGTGTCCTGTGTTGTTGTGGTTTCAATGTATTTAAACCTGTAAATATAAAAAAAAATGAGTATAAGAAATATTGGATTTAATTCAATGCTATGAGAAACCGAGTTAAAAATCTTACTTATGTTATTTTTTGCTATGTTGAATCTGTGTTTTTAATACTCGTATTTAATAACTTGATTGAATTGTGGCAATATTTTAGGCTACATTTATGCAATGATTTTAAGGGAATTGTCAATGAGCTTTTGATTTGTTTTACCCTAAGTTATAAGATGTAATTGATTAAATCATGAAACAATCAATATTGCTTATTAACGTATTTATTTTAGAATTTCAAATTGCTGTACGTGGAAGTAAACGATTTTAAGGGAATTGTCAGGGAGCTTTTGATTTGTTTTAGCCTAAGTTATAGGATGTAATTGATCAAATCGTGAAATAATCAATACTGCTTAGAGAAATTGCCCAAAGTACCACCATTTGTATTTGGTTTTCCCAAAATCCACTAAAAATAATTTTTTCCCAAAATACTAGTACAAAAATCTAAAATACCCTTAAAACAATTTCTTTACATTTTATTCCATGTGCTTGTTAATTGGTTACTATTTATTTAAAAAAAAGAAATTAAACTTAAAAAATTAGAAATTGCTCCACCCTTAATTTAATTTTTCTTAATTTTTTCTTAATTTTTTTGGTCGATAATATAGTGTAGGGAATTTGTGTTAGTTTTATTTTTTAAAATGGTATTTCGTCTTTTCACATGAAATTTACTTGTATTTTGGGAAGAAAAGATGTTTTGATAAATTTTGGGAAAATTCATAGTAAGAGGCGGTACTTTGGGCAATTCTCTACTGCTTATTAACGTATTTATTTCAGAATTTTAAATTGCTATACGTGGAAGTTGTTGTTTTTGACTCAGCTAAATCGAAAATCCCTAAGCTTGGATTCAGTTCATTTGTGTAAATTGTGTTTGCATAATTACACTAATTTACAGCAGTCTCTTTAATGAGTGTATGTTTAGAAATGGATATACGGTACAATTTATTGAAAGAAATCAAATGTTTGTTTAATTTTGCTGCATTTAAGCTTAATTTTTAGATCTAATCGGATACGCGTTTGAACTGTTTAAACTCAATTTAAATGTGCATTTAAGTATGACTATTATAGAACAATTATTTAGCCTTTTATCTAGTTTTTTAGGAATTAAACGTGTCATATAAATTGTCTTAGTTAGCAGGGTAAAACAGTAAAATCAAGCTTATTGCCGAAAATTTGAAACCAAAAGCTAAGATTCTTAGCTTTTAAAATAATTTTTAAACTACGTTAATTTTTCAAAAGAACTTATAATTAATTTTTTACAATTTGTTTTTATCAAACGTCAAAAAAGCAGCTTAGATTAAAAAAAAAGTTAAAATCTGCCCAAAAAAAAACGTTAGCAAACGCACTACTCTGAGATGTCAATGATATACAAAAGTATACGTTGAAAAATCTTGATTGATAACAAATGTAGCTATACACCTTAAAAATTAATCTCAATTTTTATGTGTTGCACAAACTTTTAGCTCAAACATGTATATATTTGAGTTTATCTACATAAATACCTAGTTATTAGTTAAGTATAACTATATTTATTCTCAACTATTTTTTGAATTCGCCGGTTACTTTATTATAATTATACAAGAGTTCGACGCAATCAATCCACAAAAGTTCTTTTAATATTATATATTTATTACCAGTAGAACAAAATCAATTAAATGAACAAAACAAGTTAATGTAATTTACTTCGCACTTTTAAATAATTTTTTTATAAATTAATAACTTAAGTAGTTAATTAGCATACTTTACTTTTAGTGGAGCATCTTTTAACATAATAAAACTTTGATTATTTATTAAAAATGAAAAGAAAAATAGTCCAAAATGCTATATTTTTCTATATTTTTGTTAAAATTTATTTTTTCTGTTTGCCGCTAAAAAACTTGAAAATATTATTTACTGGATTTTGAATAGCTTTTTTAAATTATTATATTTTACAGAAATTAATTGAAGGTTTAAAAAACATTATTATCAAGTTTTTTTAAGTGATAAACTTGGAAAAAATATTTGTTTAAAGGAAATATAAAGAAATACAGAGGCAGATGTTATTTGCGGCAATTTCTAAGTGAAAATAAACTAGTAGGCTATGGGTTGATTAGCCTTAATTATAATCTCTTATAATAATAACAAACTATTAATTTTGTAGAAGAAGGTGACGAAACGCAAATATGATAGAGATGAGAAGTAAAGAAGGGGAAAATGTGGTTAAGCGAACTCCATTTTAGCTATCAAACTCCAACCAACCACACGCTATTAATATTTCCCACTTACTATCTTCCGAACCATTTCCTACTCCGCGACACCTCTTCACATCATCTCGGATCTCGTTCTCCTTTCTGCGATCTGATCATCACCGTTTTCACTTGCACTGACTTTTCTGAAGATGAAGGTCAATTTGATCTCCCGAAGCGGCAGGAAAGTAATAAAAAATGGAATTGAGCTCGGCGAATCTGTAACTTTTCTCTCTTTCGTTTTTTCCCGTTTTCGCATTTCTAAGAGTCACTCCACGCTTTCTCTGCCAGGTTCTGAAGAACCTGACTGAGCCCAATGCGATGCGAAATAATAACGTTTTTATTTTTATTTTGCAGGCCACAGTGGCTGATCTACAAGAGGCGATTCATCGGCTAAGTAAGTTCTCAGAGTTATAATCTGTGTATAATTTAAATGTGCTGGCTGATACTCTGGATCAATTGAGATTATAGGATCTTCTACGCTTCAACAAAAGTGATGCGTATTCAAATCATATCCTTACATTTTCTTTCTGCTGAACTCTTTTGCGACAATGTTAGTCATTTTTTTAGAATAAAATAACTGAATGCGTAGTCTGTTGCTATAAAACTCATTTCAATCCATCTAAATCAGAGAGGGAAAACCGTTGCATTACGAATCAATTTTTAAAAATCGTGCGCATCTAGGCCCCATCGAAAATACGATACTTGGAACAGTATATGATTTTTCTATTTAAGAAAAAAACTCTAGATGATCTGTAGTTTCAAAACTTTGCTTCTTGACTTTGGCAAATGTCAGTGCCACATCGTGACTTGATTTGAACAACCCTCTGGCTATCACTTCTATTTCAAATTTCGCGTCTTTAATTTAAGTGATCAAGATCATAACAATAACCCACAATCGCCGATATACTATGATACCATAAGATTATAAAAAAATCTTCTACCCTTCAGCAACTATGGAGTGTCAGCGTATTAAAATCATATCTTTGCATTTTCTTTCTGCTGAACCTTGTTCATTTTCAAACGTTGCTTCTTTACGCTGACGATGTCCGTGCCCTGATTGAACAAGCCAGAGCTTTCATTGTTTTTTATTTCTAAAACAATAAAAAAACTTACTGAGGATGGAATGAAATTGGCAGCCAAAAAGTTCTACCCGGAGCGTCAACGACTGACTCTCCCATCCCAACCGGGGTCGAAGGAGAGACCGGTGGTCCTCGCCCCGAAGAAGAGCCTGAAAGAGTACACAGACGGAAACTCGGATTCAGTGACGGTGGTGTTCAAGGATCTGGGAGCGCAAGTCTCGTACCGGACGCTGTTCTTCTTCGAGTACCTGGGTCCGCTAGTGATATACCCTCTCTTTTACTACCTCCCGGTGTACAAGGTGTTGGGGCATGAGGGAGAGCGGAGGATGCGGCCGGTGCAGACCTACGCGATGCTGTACTGGTGCTTCCACTACGCGAAGCGCATCGCAGAGACGTTCTTGGTGCACCGCTTCAGCCACGCCACGTCGCCGCTCTCGAACGTGTTCCGCAACTGCGCCTACTACTGGACCTTCGGGGCTCTCATCGCCTACTACCTGAACCACCCCGACTACACCCCCGTCCCAGATCTCCAGATGAAGATTGGCTTCGGCCTCGGCCTCGTCTGCCAGCTGGCCAACTTCTACTGCCACGTCATCCTGAGCGGGCTGCGCGGGGCGGACGGGACCGGAGGGTACCAGATCCCGCGGGGGTTCCTCTTCAACCTCGTGACCTGCGCCAACTACACCACCGAGATCTACCAGTGGCTCGGCTTCAACCTCGCTACGCAGACCCTCGCCGGTTACCTCTTCCTCATTGTCGCCGCTTCCATAATGACCAACTGGGCGCTTGCAAAACACCGCAGATTGAGAAAGGTACTCTCTCTCTCTCTCTCTCTCTCTCTCTCTCTCTCTCTCTCTCTCTCTCTCTCTCTCTCTCTCTCTCTCTCTTGTACCGGTGGTGACCCAGACTGTTAATTAATTATACTAAGACAAAGTGAAAGACATAGCTTACTAATTTTACCGTATAAGATTGTTTTTCTGCTTCTTTCTGCTCTTTCTAGTAGTTTAGGAGGGCAATCTGATTCCTGTGTTTCTTATCTGTGCTTAGTGTTTTTTTTATCAGTTTCGTGTTAGTTTGAAGAATTGGAGTTCCCTTTCGAATTGTGGTTCACTGAAAGGAAAAAAAACCTTTAAAAAAGTCTTGACAAGTTGATTTGTTATTGATTTTGCTGATATGTTTTTAATTGATAGCTGTTTGACGGGAAGGATGGGAAGCCGAAGTATCCTCACAGATGGGTAATTCTTCCTCCATTCCTCTAGAGAACATCAAAGATCTTCCGGAGCTTCATTCTCGCCGTATCTCATCCTTGAATCTCGATCTGCGTTGTTTTTGAATTTCTTTGCTTCCTATCAGACCATTGTAATGAATTTGAGTAGCAGTACATGGACCTCTTATTCTTATGACGTTTTAGTTATTTATTTGCTTTATTGGATTGGGTTCTTAAATAAGTTATTTACTTTCTTACAATGGAACTGTTGAAGTCTTCATATATAAACTGAACCTCAACCGAAGTTATCATGACAATGCAACGTGTAATATTTTATTCATTTGCAAAGAGAAGGTAAAACTTCCATCTATTTTGGTGAGTTTTCGATGTGAGCGAGTCTATATACTTTTTCTTGAACTGCAGAGTGAAACGAGGATCATGCAAACTTAGAGAGCAATAAAAAATTAAATTATCTTCTGTTATAGCTTTGTCAAGCTTAATAAGTCCATTCGTTGCGTTTAAAAAAATGAAAAAAAGTCCATTTTGAGCGATTCTATATACTTATCTGTATCATCCGACAAGCTTGATGCTGAGCATTAAATTTTTTGTGGCCGCGAAACAAATTAAACGACGGTGGATGGTTGGTTTGTAATAAATTTGAGCGCAAGCGGCAAAACTATGGTCGTTGATAGTCTCGAATTAATTAATGTTATTCGATGTGCTCCATAAATATTTCCAAGGAGAAATTTCATTTTGTAAACCTAAAAACATGCAAAATATTTATATTAGATTTATCTTGTTAAAAATATCTTAAAATGGACTTTAGGTCACTAAATTGACAAAAATACTCCTGAGTTCATATTTTCCTCATTTATCTCTTTTTCTCTCTTTCTTCCTTCTCTCCTTTCACTCGGCCGAAACACTCCACCTTCCTTCAATTTCTTTTTTCAAAACTCTACTTCAACGAGTGCAATAACATAAACAACGATTATATACATTAACAATAATGTTGTCAAACTCAGATAACTTCCTAACCGGTGGTGGAGAGGACTCGAAATCTCAATAAATCTCTCAAAAGAGAAAATCTCAAAAAAAGGTAAGATTTTTTATTTTTACTTAGTTAAATCTATTGCATGTAGTTTAGATAGTGTTTTCGAGTATAATGTATGTTTAATCGGATTGATTTGGGAAGATTTGAGCTAGTTTAGAGATTTTAGGTTTTCCGAAAATGAAGAACACTTTGAATGCCATCGTCGAACGATAGATTTTGAAAATTTATGATGGAATACGATAGGATGCGATATGTTACGATCGATAGACGATGGGTTACGATAGGCTTCAAAAGAGACATAGACGGTGGGTTACGATAGGATACGATGGAGGGCGATAGATTACGATATGGACGATAGGAAACGATAGAGGTCGATGTGGGGAGATAGAAGACGATAGAGGACGATAATTTTGAATTTTACGATATTGTTATATGATAAAATTGATTTTTTGATGTTTTGTTGTGTAGGATCACTTGAAATTCCTTGTCGAAGACACATTCCCGGAGAGAATCACATATGGTGGATCCCGGGTGCTAAAAAATGTGAAGCAGCGCTTTGAAGAGATGAATTTGATCGAGCAACTCCGAGGGACGGTGTTCAAGCAATTCTTCATCACCTCCGACTTAAACTCCGCTCATGTCCTTGTCCATTCTCTATTGGAGAGGAAAATTGAGTCAATCAAAGCCGGAGCGATCCAATTCGGCTTAGGAGGAAAGAGAGTGAAGTTCGAACGCCTCGAGTATGCCCTAAACTCGGGGTTAGACTACAAAGACGGTCCGACAAAAGAGGAGAATGACAAATGCTCCTCCCGCAGGCTCAATGACGAGTATCTGAATGAGACAACCAACCTCAAATTCAGCATACTCGTCAACAATTGGACAGTGTGCAAAGCTCCGGATGACGTACACAAACTTGGTTTGTGCGTCTTCGTTCTCGGTTATTTGTTCAGACAACCGGGGAACAAAACAATACCTCCGAAGTGGCAACTGATTTTCCAGTGGGTCGAAGATCTCCTCTTCTTCTACCGCTTACCATGGGGGAACATGAGCTGGGGTGAGACGTTTCTATCGCTCTCAGTTGATTTGAAGCGTTAACGGGAGGGCCTCGAAGACAAGCTGAAGAAGAAGCCCGACGTCCTCCAAAGAGAGGCGAAGTACACGCTGACTGACAATCTTCATGTCTTTCAATATTGGGCATAAGAGACTGTCCCGGAGCTTGGGCACACCTTCGGAAACGGCGTCGGAAATCGAATGCCGAGAATGCATTCGTGGTCAGGAACCATCTTCGTTCTTAGCAAAGACGTTAAGAAGATCTTGAAAAAGAAATCGGTAAATTTTGTCGTTATTTAATAATGTTCTTTAAAGTTACGATTAAATATTAGCATTATTTCTATGTTTGCAGTTAGGCATCCTTCAAATGTTGCGACCGCGGCCGGGGGAAAAGGGTTTCTTTCAGACCCTTGAAGAGCAGACGCATAAATTTCTATATCCGATAGACATCGAAAGAGAGGATGCAGCAAAGCCAAAAAATATCGATGAAGAAATTAACATCATCGGTTCTGCTGCAGAAGAAAGAGACGTACTCGGCCACGACGAGGACGAGGACGATGACGAGGAGTACATATCTGATACTCCTCGAGACCTCGTCCGATGAAACAATCTCAAGCTCGTCCTCGTCCTACCTCTCCTCGTCCTCAATCTTCGCCTCGTCCTGAAGCTCGTGGCACTGAGCCACGCGACGATAAACCTATAGTCATTACTGCAAGCATGTGGGAAGAGCTTTGTCGTGGAATCGGGTTCATAATATAGAACATCGCAAACCTGGGGCGCGTCATGAACGCACATAACAGGCGATTTGTGCGCATTCACGATCGAATTGAGCGTATACGCCATGATCAGGTAATAAGTTCGTATATTTCGTTTCACAGTTAATTACATATGCTTAACTAACGGTTTTTCCAGATTCGTCAATGGGAGCGTCTGAACCACGTATTCCGTGACGTAACTGGAATGCCTGGTGGACCTATTCGTTAATATTTAGATTAGTTATTTACATATCGATGTAATATAAATATCTCAAGAGTCCTTAATGTAATTTGCTGCTTAAATTAATAAAACGTGCATTCATTCCTTTTTCGTTTGTTTGAAGATTTATGATATTCAATAGTCTTATAGTCCTTAATCAAAACTACCAACTTATGAAAAGACAAATGTAGATATGCGTGAACAAACTCTTCATGATTTGCTTAAAATGAAATATTTACAATCTAAATATTAACGGACTATTGATCCTAGTATAATTGTTGGAAGAATCTATGATGTCTGGTTACGAGGCATATAAAGTTATGAACTCTATAATTCTTCCAGTGTATCTTCCGAAGATACTGAATTGACAAGTGCACCTTTAGAGACAATGTAAGGACAACCCATTTAACCTCTTCTGTCTCATCATTATGTATGAACTGCATCGTGTTTACCTTAATCCTGAAATGAATAAATTCAATATATTCATTTGAGAAAGTTACAATCTAGATATATGTTTGTGAACTAGATGTGCTCTATTGGTGATGTATTGAGTTATGAAGTTGACAAGTATACTTTGTGAAGTTCCCATAGATATGAAATTCATGTACAAGAGAGTTAGGATCTTTCTTCTATTTTATTTTTACAAGGAAATTGATTGAGATATATTAAAGTTATGAAATGACATGTCTCATTCAGGATTTAGGTAAGCACGATACAATTCATACATGGTGACCTTGAGACAGAAGAGGTTAAATAATTTGTTATTACATTGTCTCTAAAAGTGCACTGGTCAATTAAGTATCTTTGGAAGATACACTGGAAGAACTATAGAGTTCCTAACTCTCTATAGATCGTAACCAGACATTGTAGATTCTTCCAACAATCATACTAGAATCAATAGTCCGTTAACCTTTAGATTGTGAATATTTCGTTTTAAGCAAACCATGAAGAGTTTGTTCACGCATATCTACATTTGTCTTTTTGTACGTGGTTAGGTTTGATAAAGGACTATAAGACTATTGAATATCATAAATCTTCAAACAAACGAAAAATGATGAATGAGTGTTTCAACTTTTATTAATTTAACCAGCAAATTATAATAAGGACTCATGAGAAATTTAAATTACATCGATATCTAAATAAATAATCTTTTTGTGGGCATCTCTGCCAACATTATTCGCAATTGATAGACACCCGATTAAATATATTTTTTAGGGTAATTTTGATGTATAGCCTTATAAACTATGTATAATTTGGATATACCCAAGGTTTCGTTAATAGATTGAAAATAGCCAAACAGATTCGTTTACACATCGTAAACGGTCCAAAATACCCTTAATTCATGTTTTAAATATGTAAACGAATTAAGGATATTTTGGACTGTTTACGATGTGTAAACAAATTTTTCTGGGTATTTTCAATCTATTTATGAAACCTTGGATATATCCAAAATGGAAACGTTTTATAAGGCTATAGAGCCAATTTTTGTATTTTTTATATTTTATTTTATGTACGAAAAATGTCTAACTATTATTATTTTGGGTCTTTTAGCTATATACCCATGTAAACGTTTACTTATTTCAAAATATCCAACGTTTTGTAAACATTGTGTGAATACCCACCTAAAGTTGTTTACTAACTTTTTCGGAATATTTTATCCAAAATGTCTTTCCAGTCGAAGTTTTAAATTTTTTAAAAAAATAATAACAGTAAACGAAAACTGATCATACACGTCATTAATGATAAAGTAATTAATAACATTTCAAATCCACCGAAGTAAATGAACTAATTTATGAAAATTCATTATTTCCAAAACAAGAAACGCATGCACACATTTTCTCCCAAAAAAAAAATCGATGAACACAACGAAAACAGTGAAGAACACAAAGTATTGAACATCCAAAAATACGATCAATCGAAAAAATAAACAGATATATTTATGTGTTAACAGTAATCAATATGTAAACACGTTTATTCTCGAAAACAATATTAACAATTATTAATATATAGTTAACATGCACATGGTATAAAACGTAAAATAATAATTGAAAACAGATTGAAAAATTACTTTGAAAACAAATATAAGAGAATTATTATGAACCTAGAAAAAATGTTAATTTTAAGACGAGAAGAAAACAAGTATTGATTTGAAATAATATATTTGTAAACAATATTAACAGTTATTTAGTTAACATAAAATAACAGGCCGTAAATAAAATTTTGAAACTGATTGAAAATTTACCCAAAAAATATAAAGATTTGAATTGGTCATCTGGCTATAACAAAAATAAAAAACAATAAATGTGTTAACTAATTATGTAAAAAAAAAAAAGTAAATGAGCTGTGATTAGTTATGACAATTAATTATATTTTATATAAACAATTATTATTTACATATATACGTACATATTTATCAAAAATAAAATGCGCTTTTTCTAGCAGCTTACTAATATTTTACATAAATTTACCAAATTAATTTTTTTTAACATCATATGTAAAAAAACTTATTATATCAAACATAGTCATATTTAGCATGTATCTCAATCAAGCAAACTCTTTATAAACATGATCGATATCGCGATTCTCTATAATTTTTTTTTGAGGAGTTTTAAGGTTGTTTAGCTTAATTTTGTATTAAGCCGTATTAAATTGTTGAGCTCCTCATTTTTTTTAAAAGGTGTAAAAAATCTTAATCTAAAATATCTGATTGGAAAATTTAAATATTTCGGCATAAAATGTCAATAATACATAATAATGTAAAGTAAATAATTTTTTAATCTAAAATCATTAATTGGCAGTTCACTAACAAATTCAATTATAATAGGAATCAGATCTAACTCTTTTTCATTTTAAAAAATGTTGTGATGGGTAAAATAATGAGAGTCATACACTTTATTTCTGGATGTTGAAAAAAGAAGAGCCCAGCCCATAACGAGACCCACAAAAGCGTTCCCTGACAAATCTAGTATATTAATTTTATAAAATTATTAATTTTAAATCTAACGGTTCATATCGCATCACACCGTCCCAATAAGTTGATCTCCTCATTATTATATACTCGATTCTCTCTCAGCTTGACATTTCCTCTTCTTCCTCTTAATCCAACGCCCATTTTCGAACAGCTCAGGTCCGTTTCTATTCTCTGTCTCTCTTCGATTTTCGGATCTCGCAAATTCTCCGCTCGATCTGTACGGTTGTTTTCTTTTGTTTTTGTTTTTTCACCTTCGATCTTGTCGATTACTTCCTTTCATGTTTGTATGCTTCGATGACAATGATCTAATTTGTGTTGATAGTAAGTGACGGGATTGAATCGAATTGTCAAAAACTATTTGAATAAGACTTAGTCTTGTTATTATGTTACGTTCGATTTGTATTTCTTTTCTTTCAGAACGACATATAGCTCTTTTGTTCGGTTTAATCTTTTGTTTGAATTAATGAATATATGCTTCTTAGATCCTTGGTAAGGGTTCATTATCTCCCCGAAAATTTGAGCTCAATCCTTTTGATCTAGATGTAGGATTATTTGGATTTCTTAGAAATGGCTTGTGTTTGTCGATGATGACTTTGGAGATATACTAAAAAGATCAAAGATTTGGGTTTAATTTCTCTTGTTGTTGTTGTTCCATCTTGAATTTGCAAATGGGAGTTTCATTTCTAATGGGTTTCGGTATTTTCAGCAGCAGGTTATAGAGAATGGCTGACGCCGAGGATATCCAGCCACTCGTGTGCGACAATGGAACCGGAATGGTCAAGGTATTGCTGATTGGTGTTTTTTGTCTATAAATCTCTGATATCTGTGTATTTGTGGGGTAATGATGGTGCTTTCTGTTGTATTTCTGTATCTAGGCCGGTTTCGCAGGAGATGATGCACCGCGTGCCGTGTTTCCGAGTATTGTTGGGCGTCCCCGTCACACCGGTGTGATGGTCGGAATGGGCCAGAAAGACGCTTACGTCGGCGACGAGGCCCAATCCAAGAGAGGAATCTTGACCCTCAAGTACCCGATCGAGCACGGCATCGTGAGCAACTGGGACGACATGGAGAAGATCTGGCATCACACTTTCTACAACGAGCTTCGTGTCGCCCCCGAAGAACACCCAGTTCTTTTGACCGAAGCTCCTCTCAACCCGAAGGCGAATCGTGAGAAGATGACCCAGATCATGTTCGAGACCTTCAACACCCCGGCTATGTATGTTGCCATTCAAGCCGTTCTTTCGCTCTATGCCAGTGGTCGCACAACCGGTGAGTAGCAGTAGCTGGTACAGTGGATTATCGTGATTACGGTCTTCTTAACTTTGGTTTCTTGCTCATTGATACACAGGTATTGTGTTGGACTCCGGTGATGGTGTCAGCCATACTGTTCCGATTTATGAGGGTTACGCTTTGCCTCACGCGATTCTCCGTCTCGATTTGGCTGGCCGTGATCTCACTGATCACTTGATGAAAATCCTGACGGAGCGCGGGTATTCTTTCACCACCACCGCCGAGCGGGAAATCGTGAGGGACATGAAGGAGAAGCTTGCCTACATTGCTCTCGACTTTGACCAGGAGCTGGAAACTTCCAAGACCAGCTCCGCGGTCGAGAAGAGCTACGAGCTTCCGGACGGGCAGGTCATCACCATCGGAGCGGAGCGATTCCGGTGCCCGGAGGTTCTTTTCCAGCCATCTCTGATCGGAATGGAAGCAGCGGGTATCCACGAAACTACCTACAACTCGATCATGAAGTGCGATGTGGATATCAGGAAAGACCTGTACGGAAACATTGTTCTCTCTGGTGGTTCAACCATGTTCCCGGGCATTGCTGATAGAATGAGCAAGGAAATATCAGCCCTTGCACCAAGCAGCATGAAGATCAAGGTCGTCGCTCCACCCGAGAGGAAATACAGTGTCTGGATCGGAGGCTCCATCTTGGCCTCTCTCAGCACCTTCCAGCAGGTTTGTGTAACTCTCATCTTCATTCTCAAAGTCTTTCATCTTGGTCTGACTGATTTGCTTATCATGGAGCTTTAATATATTTGTCTATGCAGATGTGGATTGCCAAGGCCGAGTACGACGAGTCTGGTCCGTCCATTGTTCATAGGAAGTGCTTCTAAGCGCGTGAGAATAGGACTGTCTGAAGAGAGACCACTGTTTTCATTTCTCTAACAGAAGTGCGCAGTTTGCATAAGGCTTGGTTTTAGCTCTTGCTGTGTGTCTATGTTGCTCTTGTTGTTTTGCATTGACTTTGGAAGGAATTTATTCTATGGTCATCAGTTTGTTTTGCAAGTTTTTTCTTTCTTTTTGTTTTATTTTTCTCTCTCTTTTACTAGCATCAATTGTAAGGTTTTTGTTTTCTGGCAGCCCAATATGCCTTGAGTAATTTATGAACCTCTTAGGAGCAAGGGCTTCTTGTTAAATGGTATTTTATTTGTTTTTCTCTCATGTGCTTGATATAATAAAGAAAAGCCAAAATTGCTTCTACAACTTCCTTGGCTACCAAGACTCTCTGCATGTTGCTATACTCGTATCAAACCCAAAACCATACAACTAATTAATATTATTATACAGTCAAAACAAAACTTAGAGAGCACGCCTGAACACTGTAAACAGCAGAGCACGAGAGCAAAAACCAGACATCAACAGTTGAATCTAATCTGCAGAAGAAAGCAGGATTTTCACAGACCGGTTCTCATCCTTGCAAAATGGGTGATCGATTTCATGTTCTACCGTCTGTATAGGACGCGAGCAGATTCCAAAACCCTTGTGTTGGTGAGTATTGTAGTCGGAATTACACCTTCCGTACACCTTGGAAGGAACATCTACTAGAGATGGACGCTGAATGAGGCTCCCAAAGCCTTGGATTCCTCGAGTAAGGTTCCGAGCTTTTCCTCTTTCTTCTTTGAGAAACCCCGGCTCTTCGATAAGCTTCGACACCCTCTGGGATAGCTTGCCAACACTTAAACCCCAGTTGAACCTGCAACAAACCAAAGATCCAACCTTTTTGCAAATATATTGATAGGTAAGATTATTTTAATTCTTCAAAGGGAAACAAGACCAACCCTTTCTCATCTATGTACTGAAAACTCTCCATCTCCTCGATCACGTCGATGTCATCCTTAAACTCCTCGGCGACTCTGAGCGGTCCGTGCGTTAAAAGGTGTTCCAATATAATCAGGGCTTTGTAAGGTCCTCTCCAATTCTTTCTGTCAAACCTCCACAACCTGGTTTCATTTCATCAACAAACATAATCATATCGCTTTTCCAATTGTCAAGAGAAAAAGAAATTGCTTTCATTGTTGGAACTGGTGATCTCAATGCATGTGAGAATTAATGATGCTACTTTTAATAAAAAATAATATTGTCATTAAGGAGAAATGAAAGAATGATGATGACACATGGGAGCGATCACTACTAGCCAACCTGGTGTGAAGAATCTGGACAACTCTGCAATAATCATCGACTTCAAACGCAGATCTTGATATCACTCCAATGGCACGTGTGTCTGGTGGCCATGAATTATCATTCGTTGCATCTTCAGTCATTCTATATACATATATAATCAAGAAGAAAAGGAGACTCAACAATATGATCTTGCGAAATAGAATAAAGATAAAAAAAAATAAAAAATAAAAACTCAACAGTTGTACTGGCGTAACGTCAGTGAGAGCCAAGCGAGCGGTTTTAATCTTCTCCTTGAAGAACGACGAAGCTTGCTTCTTCAACTCGTCGAAAAATGGGCTTCCCATGTTTTTGCTTTTGTTTGTCGCGACCAACATTCTGATCTCAACTATACAAGGAAGAATGCGAAAATGAAGGTTATTGATCGTTATGCGTTTAGATGATATATTACGAGTGCGTGCGTAAGAAAAGCAACCACTCCATTACATAGAAAGAGAAAGAAGGGGATACAAACAGCGATAAACTACCAACTTCACTCTAAAAGTCGTTTCCGTGGGATTAGATTAGACGATCTTAACTGTTTGATGTCCACGAGATGTTTCGGTTCCATCAAATATAATATACGTGATATTGAAGTTTAGATTTTGATATTTTTCATCCTCGACATATGAATCTACGCGTAATATAAGCTGACAAAATCTCACGGTTTTCAGTTTTTTACCCATTCTGTTTGGGTTTATGGCATCAAATGCAAGATTATCATGGAATCCACTCTTATTGGAAGATTAGAAACTACTTCTTTTTTCTCTTTTTAATTTTTTTTAACTAACTTTGACACGTAATTTAAGTTTGATTTAGTTTTATCCAATCATATTTTCTACGGGTAGGGACACTATGCGTCGTTGCGACCTCGTCGACAATTTCGGCAATACGTGTTAGGAACTCCTAGGCCCATCTTTATTATAAATATAGAGTAAATTAGTCGGTCAAGATCATCATTATTCATTCAAAAATTTAGCTGCTTACCCATGTTTACGTTTATCAATTTCATTATACTCAACGTTTCGTTAATTTTGTGTAAATACCCAACTGAAGTTGTTGACAAGATTATTGGATAAAAAATAGGGTTAAGTAGCGAAATAGCACTTTGAAACTTAAACATTGCTATATAGCCCAAATTTCAGAAAAGTTGGTTTATAGTAATTAACAGATATAAATCGGCATAAAAAGACAAGATTGCCCCAAATTAAACAGCAATTTCTCTCTCCTACATAAAGGACATATTAGTCAAAACAAAAAAACACCTCATCAATATTGGCTATATTTTAAAAAACTTAAAATGTTTGGCCATATAGCAAATACAAATGTTTATTTTGGTCAATTGGAGCAATTTTTCTAAAAAATACATTGTCAACATAAATGCTTTCCCGAGATTTTTTTTCGATTTGAACTCGCTTTCTTTTAATAATTTATTTAATTAATTTTATTTCATTTACTTAAATTTGAGCGGCAACCGTATGGGGGAATCAAAAGGGTAAAAATAGTCCGAAAATTTTCGTAAAAAAATTCAGTGGGTATTCACGCAAAATTAATGTAACGTTGGGTATATTGAAATTGGTAAACCTATTTATGGGTATTTAGCTAATAGACTCTTATTCATTTCGTTATTATTGTTTTCGATTACGTAGGTCAATACGAAAAACTTTATATGGAAGAGCATCATATGTCGCTATGGAGTCCCATAACCAATCATGACGAACAACGCAGACAGTTCTACAATGCGTGATTGCACAAAATATGCGAACAACTCGGTATTGATAAGCGCGTTTCTTACGTGATTATAAGATGAACTTAAGTGAAGAATCGATGTTTATCCTCAAGTATTTTGATAGTTTTTGTAGTTTGTGTGAAGTTTTCAGGACATTCAGGTGTGCAAAGATCTATAAGATGAAGATGGAAAAATGAGAATTATAGATGCAAAAGAGATAGAGAAATAGAGCATCCTAGGATGACGGGGCGATCGCAAGGATTCCGGAACATTTTATGGATCTCAATTCCGATACCCGGAACTCAAGATATGGGATAAAAAGTGAAGCAGCGCGCAGACCTCCAGAGTGCCCATCGCGACGCGATGAGGTCCACCGCGACGCGACGGAAGACCATAGCGACGCGATGGAATCCACCGCGACGCGATGGAGCTCCGACAACAGCTTAATGGCCCGTGGACTTCGATTTTAAGCCGTTGGATCAATTTTTGAAGGCCAGATCTGTAGAATGTTGAGGAGCTCGACTTCATAACCTAATGACAGCCATTTAGAAGATATTCTTGGTTGGTTTTAGTCGGAGGGAGAGAAAACACCACGGAGGAGCCGGGGGTGAACGGAGAAGAAGACCGGAGACGTGCTGGAGGCTGTGACGAGTCTGCGACAACCAATCTAGTTTTTCTTTCTCTTCTCTTTCTGAATCTCTATTGTCATGGATTATTTTTATTGTTTCATTTCTAGTTCTTCCACCATCACCATGAACTAATCCATTAGAGGGTGATGGTGGATCTTTTCTTGATAATTGTCATGGATTTATTCTAGTTGCTTTGAGGTTTGATTTGATTCTTTGGCTGGTGTTTATTTTATTTTTGTTCTTAATGCTCGTATATGCCTGATCATCGTATGCTTGATTTTAGGATTAGTTATTCTCTCTAGTGAGGTTTAGTTAGTCGTGCGAATAAAATAGAGTACCGTAGTATATTCTGTGAAGTCTAGAGATAGCCACAGCTGCTAGGGAGTCGAGTGAGTGTTCCAAAACATAATGCAAGCTAGGTTCGTTGCCTTGAAACCGAGAGGTAAAAGGAGTTCGTAGTCTTAGGTTGTTAATATCACTCTAGCGAGGGTTAGCGATAAAATTTACGTGAACACGATTAGCACAGCCATAGGATTGATTATTCTCGTTTGTCTAGAAATCTCGACAATAGGATAGAGAAGTGAAACCTCACCCTTGTCTCCCACATTCACATTTAGCTAGTTTTAATTAGATTGTTTAATATTTTAGAAGTTATTCTATTCACATCACATTTTCTATTGATTTAAATTGTAGTCGGCTTTGATTCACATTTAATTATAAATCTTCGTGGGAACAAACTGAACTTACTAACTATATTACTTGTTCGACGTGTGCACTTGCGCGCGCGATTTTCGCAACAGGTATAAGCAAGACGTACTCGTCAGCCAGGCATCCCCAAGCCAATAACTAGGTGAAGCAATAACTAATTATATTTATATGTAACTAAACACAAGTTTGAATGTAACTAATTAAATTTATATGTAACTAAACACATGTTTGAATGTAATTAGTTAGATCTATTTGTAACTAAACACAACTTTGAATGTAACTAATTAGATTTATATGTAACTAAAAACATATTTGAATGTAACTAATTAATCTGAATGTAACTAAACACATGTTTGATTGTAACTAACTATATTTATACCTAACTAATTAGATTTATAGGTAACTAAACACATGTTTGAATTAACTACTTAGATTTGTATAACTAAAGACATATTTGAATGTAACTAATTAGATTTATATGTAACTCACAAGTTTGGATGAAACTAATTAGATCTGTATGTAACTAAATACATGTTTGATTGTAACAAATTAGATTCATATGTAAATAACTAAATTTATAGGTAACACGTGGTAATACACTGTATTGATGTTTGATTGCAAACATGCTCAAATATTTTTGCAACACAGTTTTATTGGCATATAATTCTCTTTTACGTACCCTTATCGGTGGATGTATGTCCACCACGTCTAACAACGTGAAAATCAGATGATGAAACAGGTGTCCCGAACTGTGAGGATGGAAAACTGTTTTGTTCAGCGACAGCTGGAGACGCCGTATGTTCTCCGATCACAGGGGGTGCTATGTTCTCCGGTTAAATTAATAACCCACAATGCCTAAATAAGTAAATTAGCTAAATCACTAAATTGACTTTTTTTAATTAAATTAAATTAACTAAATCAAGTAATTTAATTTATTTACTCTGCTTACTATTTTAATTTTGTTCTAATTTTAAAACAAAATAATAGATAATTGTGCTATAATAAGTTAATAATATTTTATAGCCCAGATTTTTCCATTTTATTAAAGAGAAATTGCTCAAATTGTCACCATTTGTACTTTGTTTTCTCAAAATCCACTAAAATTAATTTTTTTCTCAAAATACTAGTACAAAAGTCTAAAATACCCCTAAATCAATTTATTTACATTTTATTCCATATTCATATTAATCGGTTATTATTTATTTATTTTAAAAAAATTTAAACTTTAAAAGGTAAAAAATGCTTCAACCCTAAAAAAATTAATTTTTTTAATTTTTTTTCTTAATTATTTTGGCCGGTAGTATAGTGTAGGGTATTTGTGTTAGTTTTAATTTTTTTAAAGGATATTTCGTCTTTTCACATGGAATTTACTTGTATTTTGAGAAAAAAAATATGTTTGAGTGGATTTTGGGAAAATAAAAAATAAAAAGTGATAGCTTGGGCAATTCCTCTTTTCTTAAACTCTTTTTTAAATAAATATAAAATAATATTTTGTTTTACGGATATTTCTATAAATTAATAAAATTAAGGGATGAAACTGTTATAACTTAAATATGTTTTGCAGTAATGAATATCGTGCTATATATAGCGCAATATAATTCTTATTACGTTTCAAAATAAAAAAAATTGGAAATGGCGCTAAATCATTGATAGTTGGTCACCTGAAAGAAAAAAAAAACACAGTATTTTCTCCTAGTTTTCTCTTGGAACAACTTAGACAAGCTTTGCCTTAAAAAACAACTTAGACAAGCTTTGCCTTAAAAAAACAACTTAGACGAACTTTTAAATGATTTAATTATATAATATCACTTTAATAAAAGAATCGAAGAACCATACCACCAAAGTTCATCATTTTTATAATAATGATTTTACGGCTCTTAATGAATAATTATCACTATTAACTTAATTCAAAGTGCTAAGTAAGATAGATTAGTGGCAATACACACCCCCTTCAAGTTAGAGGGCGTTGGTTCAATCTCCACCGCTTATATCAATCAAACGTGTTTATGATTTTGCTTTCCTGATACATATTAGATACATATCTTCGAGCAGTTTGATGGAAAATCACACACGCGAAAATAGGTGAATGATCATTTAGATTTATTAAATAATTATCTAGATAATCTGGAAATGTTGTCCATATATGATCTTGGTATTATATTTAGTAGTTGATGCAACTAAGCAGTTCATTATCAATTCTCAAATCTTAATTTACTACTAAAATATTTTACCAGATCGAACTGAATTAATTAATTAAAAATTCAATTGACTAACGAAATGATTAATTTCATTAATTTGAACTTGGTGGACTGTTTTCTAATAAAATGAAATTTGGAAAACTAATGAGCTACGATATGTTCCAAATGAATAGCACTAGGAATTAGAGCTGGTCAATACCTCGTGAATAATCCCAGGTACAACATAATACCACAAATATCCGTAATTTATATATTATTTACATTTTTTTTCAATCAGTATCCTTCTTTCATAACATGATTAAATTTAGTGAGAACATTGTCGAGAAAAGTATACATTGTCTACTAAATTCAGTTGAGGGTTGAGCAAATAAGCAATATAAATGCAAAAAAAAAAAAAATGAAAAATGCAATAACGTGCACTCATATGATTTGGTTATGCTTCTACGTAAAATAAAAACTTACAAGTTCTGTTCCCAGGGAAGTAATCACAGAAGAAACTTCCTCAAACAAAGAACATCGTCGAAACTAGGAATTGAAATAGTTGGTTAGTTAACTCGAGTAGACTCTTGTATTTTAGCAAAATCTATTTTGGTAACGGAACATCCTTGTGTTCATTTATGTTCGTGTTGGTTTCTAGACTGAAATGAAAGTCAAGAAAGTAGCTCAGCTACGGATTTTCCACATGCCGGTCCTATATCCCACCGACATCAGCAGAAGCTCCCAAAGCATGTTGGGAATGCTTAAAGGGTTCACCTTCGATCCTGGAATCTCGGACCAGTTCACCGAAATCTCATGCATTGGAATACCAAACCATTTGCACAGGTAAACCAACTCAACATCAAAGCACCACCTGCAAAATTATGGATTAGTAATTAAGACAGCAATGACAGCTTTTAGCTACATTCCTTTAACATCATGCACCGTTCTACATTCCATGCGAAAAAGAAAAACTGGAATTCAGGTACTCTAAATTGCCCGTTACCTTTTCAAACGGATATTCGCGAAAAGTTTCCTACCAGCGGCCCTGGTGAACATCTTGAAACCACACTGAAGCCAGAATAAATTCTCATCAGCATCACTGGAAATATGGTCTAAGGAAAGACACAAGAACGAACCTGTGTATCCCGAACTCCAGGACCAGCAGATAAGAGAACCACGAGATGGAAACCCTTCATCAAAAAGTTGCGGTACCACTTCCTCTAGAACACATTAAGCATTTAAACTATTATTGAGATGAAGTTATGCGCAAATACATATGTATGTTCATACATGAAGAAATAATAAGACCTACCGATGCCAGAGCCTTCTCTTCGAGATGAGCACGAGACCCAAATGCAGCGATAGGGATATCAGATATCCTATAGCTCGAATCTCCGATTGCTGAATCATCAAATTTAAATTCCTTTCTCGCAACTGAATGGATCTTAAAAATGATTCGAGACCCATAAGTTTGTAGCTTGATTTACATGTCAATATGAACAGAACAAAATGCTTACTGAAACAACACGAGAAAATCAGTTAAATATATACCTGATTTTCCAGTTTTTCTAGGTCATTAACCTTTGTTGCCCCATCAGCATCCAGCATTAGAAGCAGTTCACCACGTGAATGAAGCATTCCCTGTTTTACCGTGCTTTTGCATAGGCAAAGAGCTTTAATCAATAATTATATAATTTACATTCATCACGTGTTACAGATAAAACAAGGAGTCTCAAACACCATGAACATACGCTCATAAGAAAAAAGTTTAGATCATTACTCACTTTTCGAATAGCTTCTCCTTTGCCATGATTTCTGCCGAGAAGGATAATCCTCACGTTATCTACAGAGTAGTTTTTGACATACTCAAAAGCTACTCTTTTTGTTCCATCAGAACTTCCGTCATCAATAATCAGCACCTGATCAACAGATTATCCATCAGCACTAAGATCGCAAGGGGAGAAAATGGCTATGAAAAATTAATTTAGAACAAGAATTGCTATAGCTTTTCTATACGACTCAATGTCCTAACGAGAAAATATTACACAATACCTCATACGTAAATAATTTATCCTTTGCTGCACGCCGTTGAAGATAACTGCCAAATGAAATACAGACATAAAAAAATTACATTAATCGTTACCTAAGAAAACAAAAATAAGCACTGATGTGTGTGGCATAACATATAATGAATTCTTCAAAACTCTACTCTAACACCTGTTAGTACACCCACATTGAGAAACCTCAAGGATTATCATAGACACAGAGATGTAATAATATCAACTCTTCTACACACCCATTTAATGCAGTCTGTACGAAAATTGTGAAAGAAATAAAACAATATACATGGAAGTATGCGTTTCCATTCGAAAAATGGAAAATTCCTTTTCTTAGGAGTACATGCTAGATTCGTCAATACAAAAAGCAATAAGTCTTACTTCATCGTTTCATCAAGGGCACCGGGAAGCCTGAGCTCTTCATTGAAAGCCGGAACGATTAAAGATATGTACTTTTCAGCCGGGTCAAACACAGAAGGGCAAGGAACCTAGAGCGAAATGAACACGCTATTATATAAACACGGTATAGTTTTCTCCTTGTATTGATCAGTGAACAATATTGGTAGAGAATATGTATGCTCTTTTGGTCAACCTCAATACGACATCATATTTGCAAGATCAAGATGAAAAATATTCAAAATGAGCTTAAGCGAGCCAATTCAGATTGCTTTCTTTCAATATCAGCTACTCTCCCTTAAGTTTTATCTCAATAAAACTCAAAATGAACGAATAAAACCGTAATCGTTGTTTTAAGCCAAAACAAAGCATTGACCTCTGGTCTTCAACAAGCAGAAACATGGATTATCATGTAATTTCACCTTTCGTATCTAGTTCCATTCTTTAGAATCATTACAAAAACACAGATTCAAACCAATACTAATAATTAATAAAAGATAAGCAAATCAAGGCAATTTCACACCGACCTGTTTCAGCGAATTAGGATCCTCGAAGATCGCAGGAGATTCGACATGTCTATAAAGGAGAGATGAGCAAAAAGAAAATTAAAACTAGATGGTTGACAAAAATGGTAAAAAGAGAAAGGGAAGGCAGAGAGTACGTGTGATTATGCCTTCTTCTGTAAGCTTCAAAGAGTATAACAGAGAGGAAAGCTAGTATAACAGTTGTTAGCATGGCTACGACAATCTCTACCATCGTCAGAGTCAGATTCGCCATTGCCTAACTTCTATAACCTTTTTGGTATGAACGAAGAACTAGACCTAACTGATGAGGATTTCTTTACTTTCATTTTTTTCTCCTTTACGAGTTTAGATTGGAATTTGACTATGTAGACCCTATAGTATCTTAAATTGCGTGGCTAGCCTTACTAGTTACAATGTGCTGAAAAAAGACTTTGGGTAAAATTTTGGACAAAAATGCACTGAACTCTATTTTAATTTTTCAAGAAAGGACCTAAACTTAAAGAGAGCAAAACCAATGTTTATCTGAAACCGTTGCAGAAGTTACTTAAGGTAGAACATCAAAATTCCAAGTAATAACATTGGATGATTTAAACTAAGGAAAATATACTAAAGAAATGAGATGGAGTTAGTTTTGAGGACAAAATGAGATGGTGCAAGATTTGAACCC
Source organism: Urtica urens (assembly GCA_958296335.1). NCBI lineage: Eukaryota > Viridiplantae > Streptophyta > Magnoliopsida > Rosales > Urticaceae > Urtica > Urtica urens. Next base: position 843,239 of record OY282530.1, on the reverse strand, counting down.
CTTAGTGCGGTAAAAAATGTCATCAATGACAAGTCTCAACTCAGTTGTAGGGATTGAGATGAGCTCTATGATTGGGAGATGGTGAATATTTAGTTCGTGCACAGATTGCAAACCCTAAAAATGGCTTTATTAGCTCAGCGATGTCCAAGGCAAATAGCGGAAAAACTCACATAATGAGAAAGGCTGAAACAACGCGTGCTGCGGTACAAAGGAAAATGTCAAATCCGTTAGTGATTTTTTGAGTTATTTTTTACAATATTGACGTTGGTTATGGTGACATTGAAGTTTTAGAGGGGTTAGACATATTGTTTGACTAGTTGACGGTCAGTGATGCTTGCTAAAGGCCGGAGTGGATGCAAGGCATCGAGGTCTTCGTTGAGACGGTGAGCTCGGCCGAGGAGGTAGAGTGAAGAAAACGTAGAGAGAGACAAGATGAAGAACATGTGTCACATGCATTAGGGTCTCAATACGATAGGGGTGAGCTTCAAGTTCTTGAGTCGACTTCTTAGTCAAGTCTCGAAGTCACAAAATTATTAAGACAAATTTTTATTGCAATCTTTTAGACAAATTATCGAGTAAGGGTCTCAAGGAAGACAAACAATGTCCTCGATTCAACTTTTCGAATGAACTTTTTCAAAGAAAAATGCTCATGTCAAATCCACAACAAGGTTCTCAAAACTAATTAAAAGGAACGAGAACTCTTAAGTACTTATCGTCAATTTAACTCGTCGACAAACTATCAGTGGTCATCAACCCCTCCAAAATTCCCACCAACCAACTTGATGAAGCCGACCATCTAAACGCTATCAAGTGCCTCTCCTCCCTCACCACTGATACCCCCAACTACATTCTATCACTGATGAAGTAAATTGTTGACTTGACACCACCTTTTAATACCACACAAAATAGAAATACACATATCTCAGTCACTCCAACTTAAAGTATATGTAAACTTGGAGAACATCGTCATATTTCTCATTTTACTTATTATCTATGTCAACACTCAATACGAGATATAAGCATATACATCGACTACTGTTGAGCGATGAGCACACTGAGAGAAAAATTTTCGCGCCCATTTATTTTACATTGACGAACACAAAGAACACAAAGGAATATTAACTAGCAAAGAGTAATCATAAACTACTATTGGCAAAGCAAAGATTACTAGACTGAAATTTTACACAAATTTGACCCTCGTACGATTATATGGTCGAATAATAAATTGCATCACGTGCGATTTAAACATTTTATTTTAAGTTAACTTTGATAAACATGATCATGTGTGCAATTTCATTATCCATTTGATTGTTCATGCTATAACATAATGATGTTTCTTGGTTTTGCATGAACACTTTTTTTTTCTCGTAACAAAATTAGAATAATATAGACGTATGTGATTAACTCCAAAATATGTGTTGCTTGTTCAATGCGTATATATATCTCCCAAGAAAATAATTAACAACAATTAACGTTTTGAATCCAAAAAGTAAATGAAAGTGAAATTATGAGAGACAAAACGGACTGTAAACAAAAATCTTTAAAACAGACTGTTAACTGAAACTAATGAAACAACTGATTCATTAACTAGACGACACGTAAATTGTTTACTGCAATTTCGTTAACTGGTTATAAAAGACAAAAAGTTACGTACAAAGACTGAAATACTCACCCTAATTTGTGTGTGAAAAACTTAATTGTGATATAATTTCAAATGTCCAACAGATAAGAATAAAAGGATAAGAAAAACTATAATTTACGTTTGATAAAGAAGATATACGTTATGAATTCTGTAAACAAAAACCCCTAAATAATTAACATGGAAAACTGTTATGAGTTTAGAAAGATATATGATTTTTGAGACGAGAGAGAAATGCAGAGAAAAATCGAAATAGTCAACCGGCTAAAAAAAACAAGCAAACGTCTTAATTAATTGCGTAAAAAAAAGAAATCAATGTGGTGTGATTAATTATCACGATTAAAAGATTTGATTACTCGATTATTTGTTTCCTTTAAAATCATAAATAATCGATCAATAAGAAAAACATTAATAATGCAAATTCAAAATTATTTTAGTGAATTAAATCAAAAATATTTCCACTGAAATAATTTGAATTTCAAAGTTAAAAAATTTGAACAGAGAAATCTAATTACGAAGTATTAGTGGAGTAATATAGACCATCAACTCGTGTAAACAAAACATTTTAGATTGGATATTTATCAAAAGACTCGAATGTTTTTTGAAACTTTGGAAACACGAGGCATAGTTATTCAATTAAGTATGTTATCAAGCCTAGCTAATCAAATTTATGTTCCGTATCATCGTTCGTCACAGTATCAGACTTGAAACCCTAAATCTCTCGACTCTTGTCTCTGTGGTGCGAAAACCGAACCAGAAACGCAATCAAAACCATGGCGGCGCCGAGCCTAGAGTGCCGGATGTACGAGAATCGGTACCCGGAGGTAGACACGATGGTGATGATTGAGGTGAAGACCATTTCCGAAATGGGAGCGTACGTGTCGCTTCTGGAGTACAACAACGTGGAGGGAATGCTGTTGCTGTCGGAGCTCTCACGGCGCCGAATCCGGAGCGTGAGCAGCCTCATCAAGGTCGGCCGTATCGAGCCGGTGATGGTCCTCCGTGTCGACAAGGACAAAGGCTACATCGATCTCAGCAAGCGACGTGTGTCCTCCGAGGACGCACAGGGCTGCGAGGAGCGATTCAACAAGAGCAAGCTCGTCCACTCCATTATGCGCCACGTGGCTGAGACTGAGGGGGTCGACCTCGAGGTATCACTCCATTTCTACGCTTTGCTTCACTGCTTGATTCTTTCACGATTGACTGATTCGAATTTTGCAGGATCTTTACATTCACGTCGGTTGGCCTCTGTACCGGAAATACGGTCACGCCGTTGAGGTGAACATCCTTTTGAATTTGAAGACAACTGAAAATTGCGAGCGATTCCTCATTTCTATTCCTCATTCTCTTAGGGTTTCAAGCTGATTGTGAACGATCCTGATTCGGTGCTGAGCTCGCTTACTCGCGAAGTGAAAGATGTTGGCCCCGACGGAGAGGAGGTGAAAAACTCTTAACATCATTTTTGGTAGTAGTTGGTATCGAATGCTTTCCTTTGTGATTTGACTGTGTCAAGAGACTTTAGCATGTAACATTGAAATGATTTAAGAAAATTGCTATTAGTCTCAAGTAGTCCAGAACTTCCCTACAAAATTGTTTATATAAATGCAATTGTAACGGGAAAATCATTTAAACAATCAACATCAGAAACCTGTATTTGTGAGAGATATACCTCTAGGGATGTATCAGATTGTGACTAGAGAGTTATCAGGTGACTAAAGTTGTTCCAGCATTGACCGAGGAAGTCAAAGACGCATTGATAAAGAACATCAGGAGGAGAATGACTCCTCAGCCTACGAAGATCCAGGCTGACATCGAGATGACGTGTTTTGCGTTCGATGGCGTTCTTCACGTTCAGGTTTGTTTTTCTTATCGATTGAGTATTTCATACAGTACTAGGGGTTTACTCTTCTTCTTTTTTTCTCCAAAGGATGCGATGCGAAAAGCTGAAGCAGCTGGGAATGAAGAGTGTCCTGTCAAAATCAAGTATGTCGCCGCTCCGCACTACATTCTGACTACTCAGACTCTAGATAAGGTTCGCTTGTTTCTGTCTCTCTAATTACACAAAGTGCCTAATTAGTTTAGGAAATGAAATAGCATTGGTTGTCAAGAAACTAGAAACAGGCTCTCTCCAAATTTTTCGCATTTCTGTTTACTACCAAGTAGTAGTGCCTAGTAAGTACTAGCTCACGTTGTCACAGTTTGCATTTCCATTTCTGGGTTTGTAGATCCTAGTGGATTATGTGGTCAGGATTTTGAAATGATGGTATTAATTTACCGGTCATATGCTTGATGCCTGTTTTCCCAGTTTTATGTTCACATTCTAAATCTCTGAGAGTCCAGGCAGTTTTTCTTTCTCAAAATTAGTGAGTGAATCGGTCTTTAATATGTTGGTATTTAGGATCAAGGGATAGCCATTCTACACAATGCGATCGCAGCTTGCACTGTAGCTATTGAACAGAAAAAGGGCAAAATTGCTGTGAAGAAAGCTCCTAGAGTGGTAAGAGTTTTGATCTTCAGTTTTTTTTTTTACCTCAATTTGACTGCTGCTCTGTAAAATTCAGGAATTACAGTCTTACATTTTTGATTCCTGATTTCTTTTGGCATGTAGTTGTCTTCGAGGGATGATAAGTTGTTCGATGAGTACATGACCAAGATGGGTCAGGAGAATGAGGAGATTAGCGGAGACGAGGACAGCGAAGAAGAGGAAGACACTGGAATGGGTGACGTTGATATCGAGAAACTTCAGATTTAGAGAAGTATCCTGTAGATATTGGTCCAGATCAAATTTTTGAGCGTTTTTATTCATTTTCTTTTCCTTTCTTAGTTATATTGCTTTCGCTTTTTTCTGTTGTTGCTATGAGCTGTCATATAAAACCAATTATGAGGAATTGTTTCATCGAGATGAGCTGCGATACATTAGGTTATTTTTGGTGGTATTTTGATAACCATATTCGTTTTAGATGAAGTCTGTTGGTGTTTTTTTTCACTAATTGGTGATCTCTTTAAGAAAAATGTATGTTGTGATTGACCACATACCACAATAATGTCTCTTTCCCTGTCTCATTTTCGCCGATCACAATAAAAGAATCACGAACCACCTGATTATTTTCAATTGCAAGACGTTGACATTGGTGTGACTGTCTGCTCTGCCAAAGCTGTTAATGTTTAACAATTCATCTCGCTCACCAAAATAGCAGTTGGGCAACAATATACCTACGAGTATTCTAAGGCCATCTCCAACCGATCACTTTATTTTCCACTCTATTTCTTACTTTATTTTTCAATAAACAGTAAATTATCTTCAATCGAACTCTATTTTTCATTTTATTTCTCACTCTTTTTATTCTCTTTTATATTGTATTTACACACATACCCTTATATTTATTTATCAATTCCTAATTAGATCATCTTAATCAAATTATTAAAAACAACTCACATTTAATAAAATAAAAATTACAGAACAACACGAATAAAATAAAAATATAATACAAACACAAATAAAAGCAAATTACAACACAACATAATACAATTAAAATAAATACAAACACAATTATGTATTGGAATGACTATACTCTTCCCACAAGTGTTCAATCAATGCATTCCGAAGTGCGACGTGTGCATCTCTATTCTTATTTGTCTATAACGAGTTACAAATTGTTCGAATTGCGTCTCGCCTTCGACCACCATTTCGACTTCCACAAGTGGCGTTTCTCTCGCGACTTCAATTGGAGCACTAAGATCACGTTCATCCTCTATTATCATGTTATGCATAATTATGCATGCAGACATTATATTTTTCAACACCTCTTTTCTCAAAAATGTTGTAGGACCTGCAACAATTGCAAATCGTGATTGGAGAACTCCGAAGGCACGTTCTACATCTTTTCTACAGGCTTCTTGCTTCATTGCAAAATATTTTTTTTCGGTCCACGAGGCTCTCGGATAGTTTGCACAACAGTTGACCATTTTGGATATATACTATCAGCCAAATAATAACTCATATTATACTCTTTTCCTTGTATGACATAATGAGCTGGATGAGCGATACCTTGGGTGAGATTGGAAAATAAGTGGGAAGACTCTAACACATTAATATCATTATTGCTTCCTGGCATTCCAAAATAAGCATGTCATATCCAAAGATCATAATCTGCTACTGCTTCTAAGATAATAGTAGGTTTTCCACTACGACCTGTGTATTGTCCGGCCCATCCGGTAGGACAGTTTTTCCACTTCCAATACATACAATCTAAACTTCCCAACATTCCTGGAAAACCACGTTGCTGACCAACATGTAGAAGTCTAGCAACATCATTTGAGTTTGGGGATCTTAAATATTGCTCAGAAAATACCTCAACTATTGCCCGACAAAACTTTTTCATGCTTTCAACCGCCGTTGACTCTCCTATTCTGATGTACTCGTCTGTGGCATCTGCGGGAACACCGTATGCCAACATCCGAAATGCAGTTGTTATCTTTTGAAGGGCCGATAAACCAAGTTTTCCAGCCCAATCCACCCGTTGCTCGAAGTAGTTGTCATGATCTTGAACAACATCCTTTATTAGGAATAATGAGCGAGACATTCGATATCTCCGACGGAACATGGCTTCATCATACATCGGGGTTTTTGAAAAGTAATCATTGAATAGCCGACAGTCTGCACTTACTCGATCACGGTTGATGAAAGCACGTCCAGGAACCGATCCTCCTGCTCCCACGTCTACTTGGTTGGAATGTTGACGTATTAGCTCAGCGATCAAAATATTGTTATTGATGATAGCACGAGTTATGGCCTCATCCTCTTCATCCAAACTAATAATGAAGTCGTCTTCCGAGCTTGAAGATGATGAAGACAAGTTAGTATTCATTTTGGAGATACAATGAGAGAATGTGTATGGAATTTATAATGAAATTGGTATTTTATAGGAAATTGGTATTCATTTTTGATAAGCGTGAGAATCTTGTAAGTGAGTTGTCAAATCGCGTCAGTCGAGTTGATAAGCGTGAGAATCTTGTAAGTGAGTTGTCAAATCGCGTCAGTCGAGTTGATAAGCGTGAGAATCTTGTAAGTGAATTGTCAAATCGCGTCAGTCGAGTTGATAAACGTGAGAATCTTGTAAGTGAATTGTCAAATCGCGTCAGTCGAGTTGATAAACGTGAGAATCTTGTAAGTGAATTGTCAAATCGCGTCAGTCGAGTTGATAAACGTGAGAATTTGGCTATAAATATTGCATTCACAAGTTCTAACTTCACCACATCTCCCACATTACAAAAAAATATGTCGAGAGCTTCTAATTACTCTCGAGATGAAGACAAACTCCTTTGTCAAGTTTACATGGAGATTTCTCAAGACCCGATCATCGGTGTATACCAATCATCTGATCATTTTTGGACTCGTGTTGCAGTTGCTTACAACAACGGTAAAAGTCCGGATTCAGAGACGCGTTCCACGAGATCCATACAATGCCGAATTCAAGTGATTGAAGCTACAAGGAAGATGCATGCATGAATTCGACAAATTGAGAATATACACCCAAGCGGTGCTTCAACTGAAGATATTGTTAGTACTAGAGTTTATTGTTTTCATACAATTTTGTTTTTTACTCAACCATTGTTATATCGAATTTCAGATGGATCAAGCAAAAATATTGCTCTCACAGGATGAAAAATTCAAGAAAGGTTGGAAGTTTGATCATGTGTGGAATATTATTAAGAATTTTGAAAAATTTCAAGATGGAGCCTCAAGTGCAAGACAAACATCTCGAGGTTCATCTTGCCCACAAGAGTCAGAAAATCCCACTCAGGAATCTGCTAGACATCCATCTCCTCCCGAGCGGCCGATTGGGGTGAAGAAAGCGAAATTAAAAAATAAATTAGATGGTGGACTATTGTCTCGAATCAGTGGCATTAAGGAAGGAAACAAAGAACTTCTTGAGCAATTGAAGAAGACAAGTGCAATGAGGCAACGCCACTTACAACTGAAAGAAATTAAGGAAGAAAATAAAATATTGTTAAAGGATTTAAGTGCAATAACAGATCCACAAGTCCGTGCATACGTTCATACCGAACAAGCAAAAATTATGCAAAAGAGGCTTGAACAACAACAATCCCATGCACCACATCCGACTTCCGATTCTTATTCTCAATATTTTAGCGGTCTCGGGGGATCCGGAACCAATCTTCCAGAATATTAGTTTATCTATTGGAACTTTATTTTGTTGTGTTTTGTGTTTTAATGTCTTTTTAGGTTCGTTATTAATTTTCTTCCAAGTTGCTAATGTTTGTATTCGTGTTTGGTATTAAGTTATTAAAATCGTGTTTGGTATTTTATTTTTATGCAATGTACAATCTTCGTTTTAACTTTTTGTTGTTTTTTAAATTATATAAAATCCTAAATATTAATCATTTATATAAGTTTAAGGATAAATATTAAGCAATTATATAAAATTTGGGTCATTAATTAAATTTTAAAAACTAAAGAATTAAAAAAAATAAAAAATAAAAAATAACAAGTGCAGAGTGTGCGCTAGAAATAGCGCAATTTCTAGCGCAACACTGTACAAAAAATGACGATCACGCTATAATAGCGTGCCATTTAAAGTTCCATTGAGGATGGAATACTCTATAATAGTTATTATAGAGTATCATTGGAGAAGGTCTAAGTTCTAGAAAGGGATGTTTTGATTCAGAAATTTCATTTTATCTAACAAAATAATTGTCAAACTATTACAATTAGATACATCTTTTGATTTATATATGAAAATAAACTATTCATCAGACTAAAATATTATTCAAAGCATTTAATTTAATTCTTAATATTAATTATTGTACACTATCGTATTGATTCGCACAAAACAAATGAATTTATTTTAAATCTTCTTTTTATTACAATGAAATACATTTTATTTTATTTGTTAAAAAAAAAGAAATACCTTTTATTGTAGCTTTTTTTGTGGATGATATACGATTGCGTATGATGATTAATATTTGCACGATTTCGTATGATGATTAGCATTTTGTACAATGAAAAAAAAATAAAAAATGAAAAATTCTTCAAGGGATATTTTAGTCCAATTTTAAACTAAAAGTTCATTTTCTAGATATAAATTAAAAAAATGTACAGCTGTGATATTTTGACAACTATCAAATCGATAGAATGAAAATTTACTTTTTGTTCATCTTTGTTCTTCACCTAATGCTGAGCTAACTTCCGCTCTCTTGGAAATATGTTTGAAGCAATTGTTGGACTCGAAATTTTCAAAAAGGAAAAACCTTGTTCGACTCGAAATCCTATATGGCCTGTTTGGTAGTTTTTATTTTCTTTTTCAATTTTCTTTAATGCTGTTGTAAAAATATATTTGAAATGTTTTCAGAATGCTGTTTGTTACGATATTTAATTTTTTCAGAGTTCAGACCCTCGTCTATGTGTTTTATTTTTTCTTTTCTTTATTTAATTTTTTTTAATGAAAATCGTATGATGTCAGTGAAGAAATGATTTAAAAAATTACAAAACACCTATTTGGAGTTTTCCATTTTCTTTGTTATTTTAAAAAATAACCCCAATAATTTTGTAATAAGTTAACTTGACAACAAACTGTTTTTTTTTTTTTTATACTTTACTTTTATATTTCTCACGGCGAAAAATTCTTTCTATGTTTTTAGATTGTTGAAAAAATAGAAGCCTCTTTCCAACCAAGCAAAGGTGATCTAAGCAATCATTTCGACAACTAAGTCGTACCAAGTTTTCAATAATATCTTAATTTATACAAGTAATATCTTCTCGCAAGAAAATCTTAGACGCATATTTATTTAGGGAAAATAACAAAAAAAATAGTGTTTTTAGTGTGCAATTCTAAATCCTTAATATATAGAAAACCTTCAATCGGGAAAAGATAATATATTTTATAAATAAATTGCAAACAATAATACAATTAAATAGAGTTTATTAAATTAAAAAAATAAATAAAAAACTGTAAACACAAGAAACAATAGAGAAAGATAAGGACCTGTTTGGTTGTTAATTCAAAAGTTTTTTGGTTTTTGTTTTTTGGTTTTTGCATGATTGTAGTGTAATTTTTTTTAAAGTTGTTTTCAAATAGCTGTTTGGTATAGATTTGAAATCACTTTCAAGAGAATTGACTCTACCATCAAGTCTCTGCTTATTTCGCCTCTCTCTTCTCCGCCGAGAATTCCGATCTCGTCGACCTAGTTCTCAGCCATACTTCAGGCGAGGTGTTTTTTCGCATCGGAGGCGTAGAAGCCGTCCGAAACGAGTTTTTCGGCGTGAGGCTTACCTGGACAAGCATTTCTGTGAAGGAGAATGGAGGAGTTAGGGCTTTCGTGCTTCGAATTCACCGGAACGATCATAGGAGAGTTTTCCGACAGTATTTTCAGCGGATCCAGACGATCGGAGACGATCCCACGAAGAAGAAATCGAATTCCTCTTTTTAAGGTTTACTATGTACAGAGAAGAGAGAAACATAAAATAAGAGTAAAAAAACAAAAGCAGTTATTCAAACTTTTTTATATTATTTATTATTTAAAAAAATAATTACAATTGTTTTTAAAGTCAATCTTCTCAAAACAACTACCAAACAAATCTTTCCAATTCTTTTTTTTACTTTTATTATTTGAAGTCAAAAACATTTTTCGAGTGAATAACCAAATATGCCCTAAATGTTGCAGTTAAAACGTACCATTAATTGACTGTTTACCCACATTTATGTTTATTATTTTAGAAATACTCAACATTTGATAAATACCCAGTTTACATATTTTTATGAATTATAATATCTTCATTAACAATCGCTTATTATAGTCCATAAAAACGTGTAAATTTTTACTGGTTATTTACGAAAAATTTAGCAAATATATAGCTAAATAACCCTATGCTAAGTCGCAGTAAAAAAACTTAAAAGCACGTTATTTTTGCAATATAAAAAAAAACAACTACTAACAATATTATCACTAATATATTATATATAAATATGGGTATCAATATTTTAGTAACACTATACATCTCACCAAAGATATTATTGATTTTATTTTATTTTATAAAACCTTTTCTTCTCTCAGGTAGTCTAGAACTTACTTCTTTCTAATTGTTTTGGACTAAACTTTGTTACCCTTTTCTCTTAAAATGAAAATAAAATAAGCGTAATACTAATATATTATTATCATTGAAAGAGATTTTGGCTTAGGAGTATAAGTCAAATCAGACACAATTCACTGTAGATAAAATTTGTCAGAGTGACTCCGACACTGAGATGTAAAATAATAACACAAATAAAAAGCAAGAGGAGACTATATGGGCAAGCACCAAATTCAATCATTACCAGTAATGGTCATTAACCATCTTGATGGTAGCTTATAAGTAGTTGCAGTGTTTGGTTCCTAAGAATTCCAAAAGTACATACACTATTTAAAACGTAAGTTGAGATCTTAAAATTGATTTTTCTTAACCGATCACCGACAGCAAAGCTAGAAATCTATTTCCCCAATCGGAGTATACGTAATCATGATCATAAACAAAACATGAACATTATCTGTTTCTCAGGTTTTGCATGGCATGTGACCGTAATAATGCCTTTGGCTATGGTTAAGGGAATATGTCCCCACACATGAGAAGAAAAAGAAGCAGAAATGAGTGTTCCCACACACACAGAAGCGCTTTCATAAAAGAAAGACTAGACTATTCAAGTTGCATTAGTAGGAAGACAGACATGTCCACGATTCATGTGGAAGAAAATAAAAGTAGGGTTTTGATTGGCCTTTACTTCGGAGCTCTTAGAGACCACCATGATTAAAGCCACGAAACACATATCAAATATATATATGAAGATTACGAAAGAAAAAGAAAAAAAGAACTATGGCTTTCTTTTTCTCTCGTTAATCATATCTCAAAAGCTAGTAGCAAGGTTGGAGAAGTTGGCCTACCAAAGTCTTTATGTTTCAGCTTTATTTTTTATTCTCTATATTTATATTATTTTTCTCTCTCAAGTCTCAACAAGACCCGCATTCAATTTATTATTATTATTTATCATAGGAACTCCATTCATCGACATCATATGTTATTTACTTAAGCTTTTGTTTAAATTCTAATTTCTGAGGTACTCAAGAACTTACTTAAACTACACGCAATTTTGGTGATTAGAAAATAAACCTAATAATTTACTTTATTTTAAAAAAATTGTTGTTTATAGTCTAAAGTCTAAACTAAATACTTATCCTTTCAAGTAATTAGATATATTTGCAGATTCTAGTAATACCTCTTTTTTAATATCTGAGAGCATTTGTTACAGAATCAGGAGTACAGATGAAAATTGTCAGAGGAACTCCAAATATATAAACAGGCGCAAACAAAAACCACGAGACCATAGAGAAAAAGAAAATTACTAAATCTATCATTGAGATTGACACCACAGCTGAAAAAATTCAAAAGCGCAATCAATTTTATACCCAAACAGATATATAACACATCTACTCTACATATTTAATAGGCGTTTAATATAAAATCAAACTGATGTAAAAAATCTCCAGAGTCATGCCAAAGATATATTAAAAAGAATGGGAAAAAAGTTATCAGAGTAGAAATATATTTACATTGCAAACAAAATGTACACATTACAAGAAGAAGAATAGGTCAAGAAAATGTAGTTTACTTTGCGAACGGCAAAAAAAAAAAGGGATCACAAATACTTATTCAGAACTCAAAAACTAAAATAAAGAAATTAGAATTAAAAATTAGTGAGCCACAGCAGTGGGAGCAGAGAAAGCGATACTTCTCTGAGAAGGCAGAGCGAGCATTGCGGTATGATCCAAAAAGTCGTTCAAATCAACAACGGACTGCAGAACGGTCTTGAGATCGTCGGCATGGGAAAATCCGAAACTACCCTCCTTCCTCACGGCGTACACGTAGAACGTGAGGCACCCTTTTCGGAACTTAAACCTGGCCATTTCGGTCCCGGCCAGGCCTCGGAGGAGCCTCCGATTGGCGTCGCCGAGGGCAAGCTGAGTGGGCCAGGCCCGATCGGCTTGGGCCTTCATGGGCTCGGACTCGAACACGAACAGGACGACCTTTGACTTCGTCGTCCCCAGGCCCAATGTCAGGGTGTGCCACGCGTGGTGGGCCAGCACCGTGAAGTTCGTCGGCAGAAACGCTGCCGTCGAAGCCAGCTTCTGTTTCGCCGCCGGTAATGAAAGAAGCCTCAGAAGCTCCGGCGGAGAGGCTCGCCGGATCGTGAAGGATCTCACCACGAACTGCCCGCCGAATCTCAGCCCTTTGACATCCGAGCTTCGTTTGAACGACAAGTCCGAGGCTGTCGTCGTCTTCGTCGCTTGGTCGTTCGGGTGTTGGTGCTTTGGCTTCTTGCTGTTGCTTTTGCTCGTTTTGCTCTTGGCCTTGTCTTTCTTCTCTTTCTCTTCCATGCCCATTTCTTTTTCTTCCGGTAAAGATGGAGATCGGTGGGTTTGCTCTTATTTTTCAGGACTCTGGTGATGAAAGTGATGTTGTAAATTATAGTTGAAGCTCTTGTAGTTTGAGCTTTTTTGGGATGTTGTGTTTGATAGAGAGGTGGGTTTTGTTTGGGGGTGGTGTCACAAAGGAGAGATTTTGATCATCAAATTGAAGTTTTTTTATTAAATTTTTATGCATATCAGTATTAATGATATGACGGGTGGGGATATAGTAAGTAAGCGAGCACTATAGTTGAATTTTATATATTTATTTATTTCATTCCCTACTTTTGGATTGGTTGGTGAATTGTATAAAATGTGGTATTACTTCATGGTTTATTCTAATCCAATTATGCAGGCACACAATAGACTTCTATTATAAAACAATATAACACTCTATTAAAAAAAAAAAAATTGCTAAAAGTACTACTTTTTATTGTTGATTTTCCCAAAATATATTAAAATATGTTGTATTCTCAAAGTATAAGTAAATTTTTATGCGAAAAAACGAGATACTTTTTTAAAAAATAAAACTAACACAAATATCCTACACTACATTACCAAAAAAAAATTGTGGAACATTTTTATAGGTTTTTTAGTTTAATTTTTTTTATAGTAGATGATAACCGTTTAATATGAATATGGAATAAAATGTAAAAAATTATTTTAGGGGTATTTTGGAAAAAATCAATTTTAATGGATTTTGGAGTACCAATAGTGATATTTTGGGCAATTTCTCAAAAGAAATTTCATTTTCTACACTTAAAAATATAAATAATATTTAAATTAAACTCATCTTATTAAAAAAGGTCTTTTAGCTATATACCCATATTAACTTTTACTAATTTTAAAATACCCAACGTTTGGTAAACTTTTTCGTAAATACCCAGAAAAATTTGTTTACACGTTTTTATGGAATATAATTAGGGATTGTTAATGAAGATATTATAGTGCATAAAAGTATGTAAACAATTTTTATTGAGTATTTACGAAAAATTTACCAAACGTTGGGCATTTCTAAAACAATATACATTAATGTGGGTAAACAGCCAATTAATTGTATTAAAAATATATATTCAAAATCAACTTTATTTCCAAAATAGAACAAAAATATGCTTATACTCAAAATTTCAAAAATCATTATTCACTCATATTATTTTGTACGATAAGATACGATAGAATACGATAGTTGTACAATAGCGCACAATATGATACGATACTATACGATGAGATACAATGATATATAATTTTTTTACCTAAAAATCATTTTCATATATTTTTAATTAAACGGGTCTAATTTAAATATTTAGCATAGTTTTACCTCTAAAAAATGAAATTTCTCCTTTCAAAGTAGAGAAATTAAATTATATAAACATCGGAATACTCATTTAGCTTTTTTAAAGGGTTAATGAGGTGTATAACTTTTTAAACATATATGATTTCAAAATGGCCAATGTTTGAATTTTTTTTGGTAAATGACTAGGTTAATGTTAATTAAGTTTAACATAAAAGTTGTTTGTTTCAAAATTACCCCTCCAAACGTTGGCCACTTGACCAATTTTTTGTTTTTTAAAATATCCACAATAACTAACAAAATAATCCAAACAATTGCTAGTTTTTGAGCATGAAAAATATAATTCTTCACTCTCTAGAAAATCAAATTTCAACCAATTATTTATACGTAAACCTTGAGTATTAAAAATAAATCAAATTTTAGTATTGGATGCTCATTTGATTTTTACCTACTAGAATTGAAGACAAAGAGATTTTATATGATTTTAGATTAATTAATTCACTTGTATTTTAGTTGAGAAACTTCTAGATTAGTCTCTAATTTTAAGATTGATTATCATATTTGTAGGCTTAAAAAATAATTTACAGAAAGATTGTCGTTGCAGTTTAAAGTTTCCTTTTATTTTTCAATAGCTTCCTTGCTCAGACTTTGCGAGCTCCAACCTTCTTCATCTAAGCTCGGTCACTTTGTGGTTGTTATATTGTCAAAACTCTTTTACTTGTTTGTTTTGTAATTGGATCTTTAACCAGAATCGTATACGATTTTTGAGATAAAGCAACAAAGTTATTTGGTTTGCATCAGTATGGGTTTTTAATCATTCTCGCTGCACTACTATCAACTGCAACCAAAGTCCGTCACCATCACGGTCGTCGAATTGCCTGCCCACCAATAAAGCGTGCAATCATTCTAATAAAAAAAGCGCGGAATGAGATAGAAGGCAGCTCATAAATACTAGACTGTCAAATACATGTACATAACATCAATATTAGTACACGTTGACCTGGGCGTACGGACGGACGGAATTACCGTCTACCGCCGAAGCGAAAATTTTTTATGCCGCGGAAGTCGGAGTTCCGTTGACCGATTGAGCGAAATCCGGTACTGTGCGGAAGGAGGATTTTCGCAGGAAATGCTTCCTTCCGTCGGTACCGTTAGTGATTAAAAAAATTAAAAAATGGTTTAAATGGTATATTAAAGAGAGTAAAATGTAAGAAATTTAAAAGTAGTTTAGTATCGTAAAATGTAATTGATATGGATAATTTGAAAAATCATTAAAAACTTTAGAAATAATAAAAAGAAACATTACACATTTTACATTCTCTAAAGTTCGTTGATGTTCATACTTGCAAAGTTCAAATCGTAATTGTCGACAAGATCAATTTTTACAAAGGTTTCTTGAGATCGATCGTCGTGTGACACCAATCTTTGTAGACAGTCAGAGCTTCGACTATTTCGGGCTTCAAACTTTGTCGTCGATCGTCGATGATTCGGCCCGAACTACTAAACGCTGATTCGGATGAAACGGTTGAAACCGGGATCGAAAGAACATCTCTAGCCATCTTTGATAAGATTGGAAGCATATTCTGGTGTTGTTCCACCATGCTAGTAAATTGAGATTCTCTTGACTCATTGCCGCAAATTGTTGAGAGTTGTACAAAAGAATCTCGTCGTGCTCCGACGTCTCCACAGGTGGCTCCGGATGCGGTGATGATCTTGGCGATGAAGTTCCTCCCCGTGCAAAATGAGCAATGTCTCGAAAGATCTCTCGACTAGTTGTTGGTGGCCTTGGTGGACTCATCTCTACAGCCTGCGACATTTCACGTCGTTGGTAGGTCCTGAAAAACGAATAAATTCTTCCACGATTCTAGGATCTAATATAGCTGCAAAACCATACAAGTAAGGAATTTTACCAACCCCCAATATTTATCAAACTTAGCTCTATTGAAGCAACACAATGTTGAAAAAATTCAAAACTATTAGAATTACTTAGATGATGCGCAATTGCACTTACGCTATAAATTGCTAAATATGAAGTTGGAGTATAAACAGCGGATAAAGCACATGTTTCATCGTAAAATAAATTCAAAAATCTCATATAACAAAAACATTTAGCTAGGTCATCATCCATTATCTCATGTCCTCAATTCGGTTAACATATTCTACAATAACATTTACGTACCTATCGGCTAAAAATTGGTTTAACATTAAGTTTGTGGAATTCCATCTAACTTTAACATCGGTATGAAATGTTCTCTCCGCTAATCCGTTTAATAAAAATCTTCTTTTTAGTTCATCTACCCTAGACGTTGAACTATTTAACCATGAAATTGAATTTCTAATTTTATCAATGGAGTCTTGAAAATGTCTCGATCCCGCTCTTACAATGAGGTTTATTATATGTGTAGTACATCTTTGATGTAATAGAGATTCTTGATTAGGAATTTGAAGATGTAAAGCTCGAATCATAGCATCGTTGTTCGTTGCATTGTCTACAGTTATAGAAATTATTTTATTTTTTAAGTTCCATTCTTCTATAACACTTAGTAATATTTCTAAAATAGCATCCCCGGTGTGACTACCTTCAATTCTTTTAAATGCTATAATCCTTTTGTTAAGGTTCCATGCCGAGTCTATGTTATGGACTACGACAATCATATAATCCATTTTAGCGTTTCCCGACCAAATAATTGACGTTAGCGCTACGTTAAAATCACCGGTTTGAAATAAAACTTGAAGTAATTCTTTTTCTTCATTATAATATCTCATTACGTCATTTCTTAACGTTTTTCTAGAAACTAATTGAATTGTAGGAACTAAATAATGAACAAACCTACCAAACCCTTTAGATTCTACATGTGAAAAAGTTTGATCGGTTGAAACAATATATCTAACTAATTCTTTTCTAAATTGTTCGGGGTTATGGCGTACCTGAGATGAAGAAGATGAGTCGGGACCTTGACATTTTCGGTAGTGATGGTGTAAAGAAGAAGTACCTTGTTCTCTACTATCACATTTGATGTGTCTCCCGCACTTCCGGCAAGCGCCTTTCCGCCCTTCGTCGTTCTCGATTTCTAAGAAGTAATTCCACATCTCGGACCTTGCTCTCCTTTTTTTCTTTTGAGTCCTTGGAATCTCTTGAGTCTCGAGGATGTTGCCTTCTTTTTCTTCTTGTTCTTCTTGTGAATGTTGTGTTGGAGGTGGAGGATATGTCGGAGGTGTAGGGTATGTGGGTGGTGGAGGTTGTGTTGGTGGAGGTTGTGATGGTGGACGGGGAGGTTGTGAATGACGGGGACGAGGTGGAGTAGGATGTGTTGGTGATTGTGATTCGAAGTGATGAAGTTCTTGTTTAAAACTTGATATGGATCCTGATAAACATTTTGTGGTTGAACCGAATAACTTGTTTGACCGTGAACGTAGGGATTTACCGGGTTGAGCGAGCTCGGTCATTTCTTGTTGGGAGTACGGGAAGGTTGGTGGATGGTAATTCGGTATAAGAGTAGGAGTCGAAATTGGGTTTTCGGTATTATCGAAATTTGGAAATTCGGATAGGTTTAACCAATTTTTGGGGGTATCAGAGTCAGAGAGATGAATTTCGTGGCGGTTGATTAACTTCTTCCCGATTTGGAGAAGGAGTTACAGTGCGAGAACGATCCCGAGAATTTCTTCGATGAGATGATTCCCGAGACATAATGAAAATTGTAGAACCTTTGTTTTAGAGTGAAATTGTTGAAATTATAGAGAGAAATTGTTGAAATTCTAGAGAGAAACTCGGATGGATTGTGAAAATTGTTGTGAAAATGATTTGTATTTATAAAGAAAAATTCGGATGGGGTTATAGTGTAATAATGGACAAATTTTTGCAGCCATTGGATTAAAAAACGGTAATAAATTCAATGTCCCAGATTTTGCCACGTCACAATTCCTTCCAAAACCACTCCAAATGGTAACCTACAAAAAACACATTTCCTTCCTTCCGCGTCTGACAGCTTTCCGCCCCTTCCACGTACCGCCTGCCCACCTTCCGCAGAAACCGTTTTCCGCACGCGCTGCGGGAGAAAGACTTCCTTCCGTCTTCCGTGTACCGAACGCGCAGGGTGAAAGTACACGGTATAACACTATATTTGGTGTTGGATTAAAAAAAAATCATTTTACACTTTCAATTATTTTAAAAAAGATAAATTAATAAAAATATAATATGATTTAATAATATAATAATGATAAATAATATTTTTGGTGTAAAATTGAATGTTGTTATTGGAGATAAAAAACTTTAACACTAAATTTAGTGCTAAAAAAATACCAAATTTAGTGATCAAAGTCGGAAATGCCCTTATTTAGTTTGATTATCAGGAGTCACCACTTATTAACTTATTAATTCATACAGAAGCCCGTACGCAAAAGAAAAGGAAATACTTTTAACCGGTCATATCTTATCTTATGTATACTATATATTAATGAAATACAGGTAACATGAGCATCAAGATGAAACTATGTTGCGTGCATATAAGTTTTTATTTATAAGATAAGAAATTGATACGAAATTGTTTTAGTTGATATTTGCATCTTAGATTAGACCAGTTATTTTAAAATTTTATGAATATATCGAAGAAAAATTCAATTGTATATATTTACCTATTTTCACAACAAAAGAGCATAAAAAATTGGTCTATAGCCACTTTAAACGTTGGTAATTTGGAACTGCCGATGTTTCATAAATAAGTTGCAAATAGTCACAGTCATGGTGTGACAGTTGTTTAAAATTCAATTTTGATCCAAAATATCATTAAAATTTTGGCTAATTTTTATTTTGAAATTAAATTTTCATTTTTTGAATTTAGATTCAAAATTTAAAATTTAAGCATGGGCTATTGACTTATAGAGCGAGGGATTAATTAAGAAAAATATTTAGTTGCTTAATTAGTTCAGATCATATATAAATGAAAATTATTTATTTACATACAATTATACTTGATTTCCTAATAATTTACATAATTAAAATTAGAGGAATTGCCCAAAGTAACACCATTTATACTTGATTTTCCCGAAATCTACTAAAATTAATTTTTTTTTCTCAAAACACCAGTATAAAAGACCAAAATACCCCTAAAACGATTTTTTTAAACATTTTATTTCATATTTATATTAATCGGTTACTATATATATATTTTTAAAAATATTAAACTAAAAAAGTTAAAAATTGTTCCACTTTTTAATTTTTTTTTATAACTTTTTTGGCCAGAAATATATATATTTACCATATATAGTCGCAAGGTCGATTTAGATGCGGCTTTTGGCCTTCGGATGTGACAAAATGTAACATCTAAAGGCTAATTTTGTATTAGTGGGCATTTGTGTTAGTTTTATTTTTTAAACGGTATTTCGTCTTTTCATGTGAAACTTACTTGTCTAATGAAAATAAACATGCTTTGGTGGATCTTGTGAAAATTAATAATAGAAAGTGGTACTTTGGACAATTCCTCTTAAGATTATCTTTATATTTTGTACCGTGCGTTTATCTCTTCAATTTTTTTTTCTAGAGAAATCAAGAAACTAGTCGAATCTTGTATAATTTTTCGGGATGAAAGTGTTTAATAATAAAAAATTTTCAGTCAATGTAAAGTTTTATGTAAATGTGTTTGTACTCCATTTCTGTTTTCGCTTTTTTACGCTTTTTTTTACGGTTCGTTAACATTTACATATTTTTACAGTAAAATTATATAAGCGCCACTGTTCACACTCATGTGAGTTGAAGTTCATGATGATTACTTTCCAAAGAATATGAGATAATTCTATATGATAACTCCGATGTTAAGACTTTTTCGACTAACATGGATTTAAAAGTAAATAACGTTTTTATAAATGAAGATGTTCATCAATATGCTATTAGTGTTATTGCGATTCAAAATAGTTTTGAGTTTGGAACTATTAGGCAAGTAAGACAAGATATGACGAGTGCGATGCGTCGGGGCTGCATCGCGGTGCCATGGGCACTTTGGGCGCGTTCTCTTGATTAGTTAGGACATGTGGCTCCTAACTCATTTACCTGCAAGACCTAGCCGGATTCGCGATTCGCCTTATAGACATAAGTCTTGAACCCAACACGATCAATGGTCACTCGGCTTATGATTCACATGTGTCCGGCGACGAGCGGATACACCGGGACTTGACGAGGTGGATGGCCTTTCGACTCACGACTCTTTCCACTCGACGAGAAAGGTCAACGTCCGCTTTTCGGCTTTTGCGTCATTGATGGCCATGGACTTATGATGCATTTCTTTATCCGACAGACATACAAAGCTTTCTGATAACAAATGAAAGTCCATTGGTTCCCCCTTGGTTGCAAGCCTTGAACCCACCGGTATCGATAGTCCGCCGGGCTTACGATCCGTTTACTCGAACGAGCAACATGATATTGTTGAAATCGATCTAGAATTTAATAATTAATTATCATATCATACATGGCGGTATATAAAAATTATTTAAAACGGCTAAAACAATTTTACTACCTAGACAAAGTGCATGATCATGTTATTATTTAAAACAAATAATAAATATAAAAAATCTTAATACCTTTTCCTATGCCTCGTAACAAGACATCATATATTCTTCTAACAATCATAGTAAGATCAATAGTCCGATGATTTTTGTGAATATTTTGTTTTAAGCAAACCATGAAGAGTTTGTTCACGCAAATCTACATTTGACTCTTCATACGTTTTTAGGTTTGATTAAAGACTATAAGACTATTGATTATCATAAATCTTCAAACAACGGAAAAGGAATGAATGAAAGTTTCAACTTTTATTAATTTAAACATCAAATTACAATAAGGAATCGTGAGAGATTTATTAAACATCGATATGCGAATAAATAATTTCTTGTGGACATCTTTGACAACAGATATCTTGCATTAGATGCGATCGATGATCGACAACTTTTCTGGCCGCTCGTTCGGACGCCGTGAGCGACATCTGGATCTGGAAGAGGTCGTCACTTTTTATTTATTTATTTACGTCTTGTTTATTTGGTGACGTCCAAACTTGTTTTCTCGTTACCCATGCGTCCATGAACACACCGATCGTGTTTTAGGTGTGCGTGTTTGCGAGTTCTTTGTTAATGGCATATCGTCTTTTAACGTTACTCTAAGGATGGAACCACCTTGAGATCGTCTTGATCAATGAATCGTGGTTTACAATTTTCCTTGTGCGGCGTTGTGCGCGTCGTAAGTCAGGGCGGTCCCCAATTTATCAACTCGCACTTTAGCCTTCAGGTATGACCTTGAACTTGGGTATGCGTATGTTTGTCTCAACCTCTCAAGTTTTCGGGGACCGGGTGGTTTCGAATAGCCCGATTGGCGACGTGTCGTTAAAGGTTCAAGGCATGGGCCGCCTGGACGAACTTGGTCAAGCCAGAGTCCACAAAAACAACGCTTTGACAAAGAGTCTTGCTTGCCGCCCGGGATCACACATAAACTAGTGACGTGTCGTTAAGGGTTCAAGGCATGCGCCCGCCGAACGAACCTGGTCAAGCCAGAGTCCGCAAAAAAAAAAAACTCTGACAAGGAGTCTTACTCGGCTCCCGAGAGCGCATGAAGACTATAGACAGATTGTTAAGGGTTCAAGGCATGCGCCCGCTGAAAAAACCTGGTCAAGTAAAGATCCGTAAAAAAAAACTCGGACAAGGTGTTTTGCTCGCTGCTTGGGACCACAGGCCGACTGGCGACATGTAACTAAGAGTTCAAGGCATGCGCCCGCCAGACGAATTTGCTCAAGCGAGAGTGCACTTAAAAATGGGCTCGAACAAGGAGTCTCGCTCACCTCCCATGACCGCATGCCGACTGGCGACATACCGCTAAGGGTTCAAGGACAACCAAGTGTGTAGGTTGGCGCGCTAAACATAGCAGAGCCAAAATCGGTAAGACATGCAAGAGAACTGCGCAAATTAATGATGTTGGGCACAAGAGATCAAGATCATAAGACGCGTAAAAGACAGAGTACAATAAATAAGAAAGTGTCCCGAAGAAAATGTCTGACAAAGTAAACCCCCAAATAAGACGACCAAAAGACTAGAAAAACAAGTGAGCTGAAAAACATGAAAAATGAACTACTTAGGGTCATAATCAATCTGCTCCGTTCCCGCCTCATGATTTGGGATGATCGACCCATCAGTAAAACTCCGACCAAGAGGGCAGTTCGTCTGCTAAGCAGCATCGATGGCCTGGGGAACACCGAGATCATCTGTCGAAGGACCATCGTCCAACGGAGGGAACATCCTATTGAAGAAAGAGAAAGAAACTTTGTTGGAGGCGTTCTCCTTCATTGTCGCGTCACGCACGTATATTGCCCGCGCATAGCTACCTCTTCTAAGGCAACGTCCTAGTCATCTCCAAATCGACATTTACTCCCATGGTGTTGTACCTTTCCTCGATGAAGTCCTTCATCTCCACCAACAACTAGTATGTCCCACTCCTTCCCCACCTGAATGAGAGAGATCTTGTTGGTCGATATATGAGAATTGAAGATCTTCAGTTAGGCCTTCTCTCGAGCGCCACATGAGGTAGCTGATAAGACGTTCTCATGCTCCAACTTGGTGGTCAAACGTACAACCTTTTTGCAAGCACGTCTCACCTCCTCCTCGAGGTCTTGTATATCCCGAGCCGGACGACTCTCGACTAGAGAGGAAACATGTTTTATTGCCGCAGCCTCCATCTTTGCTTGCATATTCCACATCCACCATAATTAGTCTTAGAATATTCGCTCACCATGTTCTTGACGCATGAGAAAGAGCATGAGAGTGAGAGCTAACTTTGGGGGTATCATTTATTCCATTATGGAAGTACTTCATATTGCTCGACGTGAGAAAGCTCTTGAAATATTTAAGGGAAGCCTCCGCTATTCCCCGGGAGCACTGATTCCTCAACTCGAACGCCTCGACATGATCGTTGATGGCACGTGAGCACGCCAAGCGCAACAGAGATCCGACCCCGATCCAAGACAAGGGCCGCTTGCCGTAAGAATCCTCCTTGCGATGATCCGATATGGAGAATGCCTCGCAACAAGCATAAACTTGGGAACGAGTCATGGCCGTAGAATCAGCGAAAATCTGGAACCTCAGTAACAACGCATGTTAATTATCTCGAGGCATGGTACCTACATAAGAAAACCAAATGAACGTCAAGATAATGCAAATGAAGATCAAAGGAACAAATAAGATAAGGTTACGAAAACATCCAAAGCACCCCCCCCCCCGGTCATGGGAAGATCCAAAAGAACCATCCTTCTCCGAGTTAATAGGAGTAAATAAAGTTCCATTGCAACAAGGAAGACTAGTCATTTCGCTTTCATCGACGAACAATCCGGTGATCTCCATCAAGTTTGGAGACTTGAAGAGAGAATCCTGTCTTCGAAAACTCAGAACCACTTCTACAACAAGTGCAAACTTTAAATGCTTGATATCATAGTCAGCCGCGAGGTCACCCACTAGTTTAGATATCCACACCCAAGGGTAACGATGCTTAGTTGTGACTCGAGTAAGAATGGGAAGAATTTTACAATGCTAGATTTTGTAAAATCTCAGCTCATCGAGAATGCCACTAACAGCGACAAGGTTCCAGATATCATCGACGGTCACAACCCTCCTCTTCGCCAGGTAAACCATCGTGTGACAGGCGGCCATGTCGTGGTAAAGTTACAAAGATATCTACGTCGCGTGTACTCCTATGTAAATCGGACGGTCCTAAATGACGAGTTGAAAGGAAATTGCAAATCTCCGTGAAGGCTCGCCTTTTGCAAGAACACATATCCTTTATGTGTTAGGAATTCTTGTCCACGAGAAAATACTTATGTAAATTCTCAGTGATATTATTAATTAAATAACGTTTAAATTTATTATCTATTTGAATTGAAATTGTTATTTCTTATGTATTAAGATTTATTGAACATTCATCCTTCCATAGCCTCCGTATTAAACTGAGTCACGTGTTGGGCACCTGTGTTCGGGTGATGTGCTAAAATAAGGTCGATGACTATATACGCTTGAAAAGCGATATAGAAAGTCATATATGGGGAACACATGAGTGAAGGCTGATCACTATGTGGGAGCATTCTGTACTTGTGGTAAGTGTATGACTCGGACAGGCCTTGGGGTAGATGTATCGTTTAAGGACCGTTACGACAAACTAATCGAGGCCACTATGATGATCAAAGTGAGACTTGATCTAAATCCTGAAGTGATCATGGAAACTTGATCATATTTTTGAGCTTTTTGACTCATTCGCTAAAAGGCTATCCATGCTAATCACAGCTTATATCTTGGGAGTTTTCCCAGAGTATGATTTGAGTGGGAAGTAATTTACAGATATGAAATCCAGCCTTCTTGAAAGAAGGTTAATGTTCCCTCACCTAAGGGTAGACTCCAAAACCGATTGATTGCACGCACTTTCAAAGTAAGTTAACGTTTGAAAGAATCTTTTGCTAGGGAAGCAACAATGCTTAGGGCTGATATGTATCAAGAGAAGTATAAGGGAAAAATTGACTTCTCTTGACACATGATGAACCTGGAGGATCTTGATCACGAACAAACTATATTAGTAGAAACTCGTCACGATGAGTAAATATAATTCTAGTATTAAAGAAGGGTTCATTCTTAGATTACACGGTGGAGTATTGATAAAGACTAGATGAATCGATGAAAAAGAGATAGGAATGTATCATATTTTTTGTCGAGTTCGTTAACTTTATACTACTAGGTCCATAGTCCCCTATTTGGCTCAGATATGAACTTTCGAATAATAATGTTGTTCATTATTTAATTTCACTAGCTGTAATGGTGATTGACAACATTAATTTAAGAAAACGGGTATTCGCATAATTAAATAAATGTTTATAGCATAATTGTTTATTTAATGTTGGATCAATTAAATAAATAATTAATTAGATGTTAAGCAAACGGGCCATGGAAATTCTTGGGCTGGGCTTGGGATTGCTTTGGCCGAAAATCTCCTAGGGCATACCCTAGGGGTGGATGATCCTAGCTCCTCAATTCCATCCTTGAATTTCTCTTTTAGGAGAGAAAATCTCTTCCACAGATATTGATCTGATGGATGAGAGAGATTATAAATTCATTGTTGAGATCTAATGACCCAGATTAAATCCAAAGGAGATAATATCTCCCAAAAGGACATAATATCTCTCAGGGGTTATCTCCTTTCTAAATGCTATAAATAGGAATAGAATGGAAGTGGAAAATTCACACTGAATCTTTATCTCTCTCTGGTCGAATTTCTCTCCCCCTTTCCCTAGAAATTTTAAATGTCGTTCCTAAATAATAGGAGTAAGACCACAAAACAATCTGGTTTTGAGTTATGGTGAGATAGATTGTGCCCACTGATATTTCTTATTTGTCTTGGAGATTGCATTTTAGAAGATAACAGTGTCATCCTCGAGTACTTAGGTTAGACGAAGCACGAAGACAAAGCACGCGCTGGATTGGAGCTTTATGTACTTGAACCAAAATCCATGTAAGTATTCTAACGAATTGGCTGGTATCGGTTGCTAAACTTCTTTCTATAAATAAATTAAATCAGTAAATCTAGATCTTGTTCAGCAATCGTTACTATTAATTGGATAATGTGAGTGCAATTAGTTCATTTCCGCATTTAATATGATTATTAAAGTCTATCGATCACCAACAAGTGATATTAGAGCTAGTTGATTTAATGATATAATCGATTCGTTCTAGTGATTAAATTTAATTTATTTTGAATGGATTTATATTACGAATGGATTTAATATATGATGTGTGAATTGTTATTTGTGGTTGATCGTATATTTTTAATTCTCGCTTTCTTAGATTTTTTGTAAACCCGAATTCAAAGGGTATAAGGCTTATGTAATTTTTTTTTAATTATTATTATTGTTGTAATCCGACAACGACGTTCTTGATCACGATAATTGGAGAGAAACAAATCTGCAACAAGGACACAAAACGTGACCAAAGGGCTGCCCTCCAGGCCTCCAGGAAGTCTTGATCGTCTGGGATTTCTAGGCACTAGGGCCGGCCGCACCTTTAGCCTAATGATGTGCACGGTTGGGCCAAGACTACCCCTTGCCGGAGGCCCAACCAACTCGGGCTTGGGCCGGATGCCCGGTGGGCCTTAAGGCCCATAAAAAACTATTTTTCATTAAAAATTAAAATTTAAAGTTTTATTTATTTTATTAAATGGGCTGGACCTAAGTAAATATGATTTAAAACACTGAAAAATAAATTATTTTGATATTGATTTGTTTTTCATACGGACATATGATGGGCCTTGATTCAAATAAATTTTTAAGTCTCACCTAATGTCTCACCTTCTCAATTGGGAGTTTTTATGCGAATGAATGTTTGTAAGTTAATCAAGACTAGATGTCACGAATTACCTAAAACCTAAGCTATATTGAGACATATGGTTTTAAGGTAGCTTAAAAACACTCGAGTTTTAATATGATTTAGTAAACTCGTAGTGGATCCCCTAGATTAAGGTTAATTCTAGGAAAATTAAAATAATAAAAGTATATTTAGTCTTAGGCCTCCAACATTGATTTAACACCGTGAGGATGAAAGATCCCTGCGTGATCCGCGCTCTTTTAAGAGATGAAAGGTCTATTCCTCAGGACAGGCTTTTCTTATTCGAATACCAAAGTTGTATCTCTGGCGATAGGTGGGAAGGTTGAATTTTTCTGTACTAGTTAAGTTAGTGCGTATGGGCTAGACTTTTCTCACTGAAATGTTGGGTCGACTCATGTATTCCTATAAATTTGTAGTTAGTGAGCATATATATGAAGGAAACATGTACTATGATTGCTCACTAATATGAGATGGTTCTCATGTTGACTAGGTGCACTCCGTTACGCTACCATAGTGGAACGGACTGTGGCTATTGGTGATTACCGTGGATAATAAAAATTGGGTCTTTTTATATATTAATATTTTCCCCGTGCTTGTGAGCATTATGTTTTTATTTCCTAAATATATGTGATGAATGTTTTCTTTTCGAATAGTTATTTATGTACTTGTATTTTATTTAATTTTAGCATGACTTCGAACTATAACTTGTTAAAAGAAATAATGAAAACAAAGATGCAGAAAGGAGAGTGTGCCATTGACTACATGAAGTCATTGACCGATAGAATGAATCTGATCAGTCTCTTTGGCACACACATAGACGAAGCTACTCGAGTTGTGATTGTCCTTGAATCGCTCTTTAATGAGTACTCCGACTTTAAAGAGGACTTCCGAGGAACGTTCTCAAAGTATGTCATGAAGACGTTCCAAGGTGAATTTCTAAGTTGGCGAGATGGACTGATAAGGCAAGCTTGCCTTAATATTGAAAATTCGTTTGCTGCTCAGTCAGATGTCAAACAAAAATAATGTAACAGTGTGTGTACCACTTGGATAAGAAAATAGAGACTGTAGTAAAAACGAGTGCGGAATAATAAATAACACAAGAAGTTGCAACCCAGTTTGGTGCAACGTCACCTACATCAAGGTGGCTCTCAGCCCAGTAGAAAAGAATTCACTAATAATAATCAATAGTACAACAATGGCCTTATATATATCTAAACATCAATGACACTTTGGTTAATACTATATGTGAAAACTAAATTAAGGACTCCCCCTGACTTTGAGACCCCTCTCAATCCCACTCTTCAAACACTCAACCGATGTTTGCCCGGTTTAATGAACATTCGCGAGGACGTCAATCACACAATCACAAATTTGATACTTCTCTAATCTTGTAGTATATGAATAAGTGTTTATAGAATTACAACCATGTACAAATAAATAGTTTCTCAGTCCACCAATCGAGCACGGCTAAGAACCCTATAGATATGTTGAAGATGGCGTTTTTCCTTGTTGCTTAGGGAAAGCTTCTCGGCTTTTATAGCACTCCTTCAAAGTGGAAGTCTTCTTGGGGGTTCCTTACCCTTTAGCGCAACCTTCCCAAAATAGATAAATGCAACAGACATCATTATGACGAGACATTATGACGAAATTTTTCAAAACAGGAAACTTCCCAAATATCATAAAATCCAAAATTATTACATTTATCACCAAATAACTCAACACGTAGAACTTCCCAAAATTTGCATACAAAATATCTTGAGAAAGTTAATATATTTATCATGATATATATGATTTTGATCTTTGACCAAAAATAAGCCAACACAATTAATACCAATGAATATTATTGTAATAACAACGTCCCCATTTGGCTATTTTTTTGGGAAACACATCAAGACTGAGCCGTTCCAAATATCTCTCCCCTTGATTGCCTAAAAACCATACTAAAGGCAAAGATAAACCAGCTACAAGAGGAGGAAACGATTTACCATCAAAAGCACCTTCGACCGGACCATCAATGCTCGCTAAGGTAAATAAATCCATGAGCTTCCTTCGCCACATCCACAAAATGAGTATTAAATGCGCAATTCTTCATGTAGTTTCTAGCTCTCTTATCGGTTTTCACTCTCCATACTTTGTGTGGCTTAATGCTTTGATTCTTCTGAGGTCTATAATGAAGATTCTTTCTACGGAGACGATAAAAAAGGGACGTATGTGCCCTTGGCGCCCACAGTGATAAACAAACCCAGTGAAGTCTAATGGAGAGAGACATCACATAATTTTGTTTTCTAGGGAGAAGCGAGTTGTCGTGGTCAGATGTCTGCGACATGGTGTGTGACAGTTGGGAGGAGAGTCCACTCTTCTGTGGAACAAAAACAGTAATAGATATGGATGAACTATGAGTAAAACCAATACTTTTCATGTTTTTGGCAGATTTTGCAAGAGTAAGAATCTTGTCAAGACCATTAGTGTTGGAATTCATCATCTTCACAGATTTTGTCATCTTTTCAAGTTCACCATTCTGACAAAAGACTTTAAGTTTTAATTCAATAATTGTTTCTAATAAGCTGCCCTTGTCGCTTGTCAAAGAGAGAATCATATCATTTTGTTTATCCACAACATGATATTTTTCTACATATTTGTTATCCAATACATTGTAAACTTGATGATGAACATCATCTGAAAAATCATCATCAGAGTAGTTATTATCTCTTTATCTATAGATATACTAGCAACATCAACATGGTCATAAAAGATAATATTAATTATCATACTCATCGTCGGTGAGAGTTGCGACATAACCTTTATTTTGTTTCCTCTGAAAGTTTAGGCACACCTTTTGAATGTGGCCAAAACCTTCACATTCATGGCACTAAATTCTTATTACTTTGTTTCTGCTATCAAATTTGTTTCTCTCAATGGTTTTCACATGATGTGAAACATTTTTTGTTGGCAGCTTACTAAACTTCTTCATGATCCTGTTATAATTCTTAGAAAAAAGACGTACAGAGTCATATATGTCTTAATTAGAACTAGAGACTACCTTATCTATTTGTTTGCTTGAAGAGATATTATTTCTCTTATCAAATATGGGAAGAGACAATTCATAGGTCATGAGAGAGCCAACAACTTAATCCAATTCCATGGTCGACGAATCATGGACCTCTGTAGTGGCTGTGACTTTCATCTGAAACATAGATGGAAGTGATACCAGAATTTTTTGTACAAACTTCTCATCTGCGACAGGAACACCAAGAGAAAAAAACTCATTAGCAATATTCGCGAATTCTAACATTAAATTCACCAATAGTCTCATCTTCATTCATAAAGAGTGACTCAAATCGAGTAATAATCATTTGAAGCTTTGAACTGTGGACTTTGAGTGTCCCTTCATGAGCAACTTCCAATATTTCACATGCTTCT
Organism: Urtica urens; assembly: GCA_958296335.1. NCBI lineage: Eukaryota > Viridiplantae > Streptophyta > Magnoliopsida > Rosales > Urticaceae > Urtica > Urtica urens. The sequence goes on along the minus strand of OY282530.1, from coordinate 813,045 downwards.
TTAGCACTCCTGCATCTGTTAAAAATCCTAAAAATATTTTTTATCAACACCATTATATATATCATTAAGAGCAGGAGAGTTTCCCAGTGCAAATTCATCTTATGCGACACTCTAATTTTTCTCGGCTTTGATTCCGGTGATAGAACCTGTTGCATCAACAATCACAAGTGGGAACCACCCATTTACAATAGCCTCCATGTCCTCGTGTCCAACAATTTTAAGAATGCACACATTCGAGTCTTCCAATAGTCATAGTTAGATTCATCGAGCAATGGAGGTCGATTGTCCGAGCCTCCTTCCCGGGTAATGTACATCTCAAACAGAATTGTTAAACCAACAAAAAACCACCCTAAAGTTCAAGGTGTCTGCTTTGGTACCAAATGAAAATCCTGTTAGCCGCTCAGCCATATGTCGCACACAAATAATGTAATAGTGTGTGTAACTGATGTGGACATAGAGACAGATCCACACGAAGAACACGTCAAGAAGGATTCAACTCTTGAACAAGTAAATAATGTCCCGTTCCGAGATCAACCAGGTCCAATGACAAGATCACGAGCTAAACAACTCAAGTCCGAGATGGAGAGTTTTGTCCATGACGCACAACAACAAGGAGCCAAAATACACTCTTTTCAGTCAAATAAGGAGCTGTACTTACTTCTCCAAGCAATATCTGATTAGAGAAGGCTTATGGCATCAAATGAAGCACTTAATGGCCATCTATGACACCATTTAAAGCAGCATCAAAGGAGATTCCGAATTTCACAAAGCATGTGATCAGTTTCATGTTTTATTTCATTTAAAGTCAAGTTTAAATTCTCATTAAGTGTGTATTTACTTCATTTCAGTTTCATTTTCTTTACTTTAGCAAAGAAAACGTTTTATAAGGTTTGTAATGGTCTGATTGAACACAATCCTTATTTGTGAATGAATTTGTGAGAGATTTCTCTTTGTTTCTTGAAGAAACTATTCTGAACTTATCTAGGAAATTCTTAGTGGCGTTCAAATCCGACTTATCAAACGATCTTCCATCCTCGTTTGTGGCGTCTTCATCATTCTAAGGTTCGAGCTTCCACATAAGCTACGGGTCGCGGATTCACCGAATCTGATCTCGAAGGATCCTAGGGTCTGCATCCAATCCAACAAATTGAGAAGGGTCATAGTCACATTGTTGGCTTGGTTCGCATCAGTTGGTATCAGAGCAAATTCGAGTTCGTCAAGGTTCAATCTATCATTTCTTTTCTTGTATCAAAGTTCCAAAAAAAAAAAAAATCTGGTTGCTGTTCATCATTCGTTCTAGCTTCACTTTGTTATATCCAGCTTATCTTTACCAAAGTTCCAAAAAAAAAAAAAAAAAAAGTCTGGTTGCTGTTCATCATTTGTTCTAACTTCAGTTTGTTAAATCCAGCTTATTATCTTCACACAAAAAAAAAAAATCGTTTCTGATCATCAGTTGTTCTAACTTCAATCTATTACGTTCAGGTTACTCTATACTTCAAAAAAAAAAAAACGAAAAAAAAAAATTTCCTGAATCAAAATAGCAAAATCTCTTGTTTGGAGTTTAGTTTCCCTTCCTTGTGTTTTATATTCTCATTTCTGTGAAATAATTCAAATTTTTCCAGATTTGACTATGTATTCATTCCGTTGTTGTTCCTTCTTCTAAGTTTGGTTTGTTGTGATTTTGGTCGCTGTAAGGAATTTCTTTACATTATTGTTTGTTTAGTGTTCAAAGAAACAAAAGAGAATTCGAGCGGAAAAAGGCAATAGTAAGTGAGATTATCAGAGGGTAAAAGCCATATATTGAGTGCCTAAACACGAGTGCAAATAGAGTGAATTTCATAATACGAGAGAAACACGTGAGCGAGTGTAGTGAGGGCCTTTTTATTTCACCATTTGTTGACTTGTGCAGGAACTAAATAATTATGTCGGGGGCTGAAAACAATGATGACCAGCCACAAAACAATAACACCCGTTTCCAAGTTGAGGCTATCATGGGGGAAGTAAGAAGAATAATGAGGCAGGAAATGGATCGGATCAACGAACCTCTAGAACGTGTCGAGCAACGTGGTCAACAAGAACAACCTCAATATCCCCAAGAACAATAAGAAGCTAGTGATGTGGAGGAAAGATTTGAAAGAGATTCTGTGGCAAGCCGTAGAAGAAATGGGCAAAGACGTGATAGAGGAAACCGTAATGAAGTTGACAATAATCTGGGGAGTATTAAAGTGAATATCCCAGCGTTTCGTGGAAGAACAGATCCAGAGGAGTACTTGGAGTGGGAAAGAAAGATGGAATTGGTTTTCGATTGTCACAATTACTCTGAGATGAAAAAAGTAAAGTTGGCAGCCATTGAGTTCACTGATTATGCCATTGTTTGGTGGGATCAGTTGACCACTAATCGAAGGAATGATGACGAACTTCCTATTGAAAGTTGGGTTGAGATGAAAAGAGCGATGAGGAAAAGATTTGTGCCAAGTCACTACCGCCGTGATTTACACCTCAAGTTACAAAGCCTACGACAAGGCAGCCGCAGCGTGGATGAGTATCACAAGGAGATGGAAGTGACGTTGATCAGGGCCAATATCGAGGAGGATCGAGAAGCCACAATGGCTAGGTTTTTAAATGGCCTAAATAGAGAGATTAGAGACGCGGTTGAATTACACCATTATGTGGAGATGGAGGATCTGGTCCATATGGCATTAAAGGTGGAAAGGCAGCTGAAGCGAAGTAGTATGCGTCATCGACAAGCGCAACAAAGCTCAACCCAACAACCATGGAGATCTAAGTTCACAAAGAAAGAAGATTCACCTTCAAGTTCAAATGAGAGGTTTGGGCAAAAAGCAGCCCCACCAACAGCCCTGAATCATGTGAAACCAACAACACCACCATCTCGATCTAGTGAGATCAAGTGTTTTAAATGTCAAGGAAGAGGGCATATCGCAAATCAGTGCCCCAATCAGCGAGTTATGGTGATCCGAGAGAATGGAGATATTGACTCGGAGGCGAGTGAAGATGAAGCAGATCCGGAAATGCCAGAATTGGAGGATGCAATGGTGGAAGGTGAAGAGTTTGGTCCTGAGCATGGAGAATTCCTTTTGATCTCAAGAAGAGCTTTGAGTGCTCATGGCAAGGAAGATGAAGAGAAGGTACAGCGAGAGAACATATTTCACACCCGGTGCCATGTGAAAGATAAAGTTTGCAACGTTATTGTAGATGGAGGGAGTTGCACTAATGTTGCTAGTGCATCAATGGTGGAGAAGCTTGGACTTAAAACGCTGAAACATCCTCACCCGTACAAGCTTCAATGGTTGAACGATAGTGGAGAAGTGAGGGTCACGAAAAAGGTTTTGGTACCATTCCAAATCGGGAAGTATGAAGATGAAGTGAAATGTGATGTAGTTCCAATGCAAGCTGGCCATCTACTATTGGGAAGGCCATGGCAATTCGATCGCCGCGTACAACACGATGGATTCACCAACAAACACTCATTTTTCTACAAAGAGCGCAAAATTACTCTTACGCCGCTGACCCCACATGAAGTTTTTGAGGATCAAAACAGATCACACAAATTCAGTGAAAAAAAGAAAGATGAGAGAAAACAAGAAAATCAAACACAACCCAAAGAGAGAACACAAGAGGGTCAAGTTCTAGCCAAAGAGAGAAAATCTGAGAGAAAACAAAGCCTATATGCCACAAAGAGAGATATCACGCGAGCGATATATGCCAACCAACCCATTATATTTCTCACATATAGAGAGGCGTTTTTAAACACTAACGAATCTGATCAAGCTTTGCCTAGTCAGATTACTTCTCTTTTGCAGATTTTTGATGATGTGTTTCCCGAGGAACTTCCAAAAGGTTTGCCACCAATTCGTGGAATTGAGCACCAAATTGATTTCATTCCTGGAACAACAATTCCAAACCGTCCAGCCTATAGGACAAATCCCGATGAGACTAAAGAGCTGCAACGACAAGTGGCAGAGCTGATGGATAGAGGGTACGTGAGAGAAAGTATGAGTCCGTGCGCTGTACCGGTTCTTTTGGTCCCTAAAAAGGATAAAACTTGGAGAATGTGCACTGATTGTCGAGCTATAAACAACATCACGGTAAGGTATCGGTACCCTATTCCTCGTTTAGATGATATGCTTGATGAGTTGCATGGGTCTTGCTTGTTTTCAAAAATAGATCTTAAGAGTGGATACCACCAGATTAGAATGAGAGAGGGAGATGAATGGAAAACAGCATTTAAAACAAAACAAGGATTATATGAGTGGTTGGTTATGCCATTTGGATTAAGTAATGCACCTAGTACCTTCATGCGATTAATGAATCATGTTTTGCGTCCTTTCATTGGAAAATTTGTGGTAGTTTATTTTGATGATATTCTAATCTATAGCACAAATTTGAAAGATCATGTTTCTCATTTGCAATGTGTTTTGGAGGTGCTTAGGGAAGAAAAGTTATTCGCTAACCTTGGAAAGTGCACTTTTTGCACAGATAAACTTGTGTTTCTTGGATTTGTTGTTAGTGCACAGGGTATACATGTTGATCAAGAAAAGGTGCGAGCGATTCAAGAATGGCCAACCCCAACAAATATTGGACATATGAGGAGTTTCCATGGTCTTGCTGGATTTTATAGACGATTTGTCAAGGACTTTAGTACCATCGCAGCACCACTCACAAATGTCATACAAAAGAATGCACCGTTTCTGTGGGGCGAGGAACAAGAAGAGGCGTTCAAAATTCTAAAGAATAAGCTTTCCCATGCACCATTACTTTGTTTGCCTAATTTTGAGAAAGCTTTTGAAATTGAGTGTGATGCTTCAGGTGTAGGTATTGGAGCGGTACTCATGCAAGATGGTCGGCCAATTGCATACTTTAGCGAGAAATTGAATGGTGCCACTCTGAATTACCCTACCTATGATAAGGAGTTATATGCGCTGATTCGAGCCCTTCAAACATGGCAACATTACCTTCTGCCCAAGGAGTTTGTGATTCGCACCGATCATGAGTCACTGAAGCACTTCAAGACACAACACAATCTCAATAAAAGACACGCTCGCTGGTCCGAGTTCCTTGAACAATTTCCTTACGTGATCAGGTACAAACAAGGTAAAGAGAACGTTGTTGCTGATGCGCTTTCACGAAGGTATTCCTTGATCTCAATTCTTGATGCTAAATTACTTGGTTTTGAGTACATTAAGGGTTTGTACATGGATGATATTGATTTTAAGGAAATATATTCGTATTGCGAGAAATCAGGTCATGGGAAGTTTAATAGAAATGAGGGATTTTTGTTTCGTGAAAATAGGTTGTGCGTGCCTAATTCATCGATGCGTGATTTGTTAGTTCAGGAATCTCATGGAGGAGGGTTAATGGGACATTTTGGGGTAGCAAAAACAGTAGGAATCTTGAAAGAACATTTCTTTTGGCCGCGCATGAAAAGGGATATTGAGAGGATTGTTGGGAGATGTATAACATGTAAGCAAGCAAAATCAAGAGTTCAGCCAAATGGTTTATATACACCGCTTCCCATTCCTAGTTCACCTTGGATTGATATTTCAATGGATTTTGTTTTAGGTTTACCTAAGACTGGGCGTGGTCGTGATTCAATATTTGTGGTCGTAGATAGATTTTCTAAAATGGCTCATTTTATTCCATGTCACAAAACAGATGATGCTTCAAATGTTGCAAATTTATTCTTTCGAGAGATTGTGCGATTACATGGCATGCCTAGGACAATTGTTTCAGACAGGGATGCTAAGTTCTTAAGTTACTTTTGGAAAACATTATGGGGTAAATTGGGGACTAAACTTTTGTTTTCTACTACTTGTCACCCACAAACTGATGGTCAAACAGAGGTCGTGAATTGAACTTTGTCTACTTTGTTGAGGGCTGTAATTAGTAAGAACATTAAGACTTGGGAAGAGTGTTTACCACATGTGGAGTTTGCATATAATCGTTCAATTCATTATGCTACTAGATTTTCACCATTTGAGATTGTTTATGGTTTTAATCCCTTGACTCCTTTGGATCTATCACCATTACCTATTTATGAGCATTTGAATTAGATGGCGAGAAAAAAGCGGAATTTGTGAAGAAACTCCACGAACAGGTTCGGAGTAACATAGAGAAGAGAACTGCGCAATACATCAAACAAGCCAACAAGGGACGTCATGCACTGATATTTGAACCTGGGGATTGGGTTTGGTTACATATGCGAAAAGAAAGATTCCCAGTCCAAAGACGATCCAAGTTGTTGCCTCGAGGAGATGGTCCTTTTCAAGTGCTCGAAAGGATTAATGATAATGCATATAAGCTTGATTTACCAAGTGAGTATAATGTGAGTACAACGTTTAATGTTTCTGACTTGAGTCCATTTGATGTTGATACAGATTTGAGGACAAATCCTTTTCAATATGGAGGGAATGATGTGGACATAGAGACAGATCCACACGAAGAACACGTCAAGAAGGATTCAACTCTTGAACAAGTAAAGAATGTCCCGTTCCGAGATCAACCAGGTCCAATGACAAGATCACGAGCTAAACAACTCAAGTCCGAGATGGAGAGTTTTGTCCATGACGCACAACAACAAGGAGCCAAAATACACTCTTTTCAGTCAAATAAGGAGCTGTACTTACTTCTCCAAGCAATATCTGATTAGAGAAGGCTTATGGCATCAAATGAAGCACTTAATGGCCATCTATGACACCATTTAAAGCAGCATCAAAGGAGATTCCGAATTTCACAAAGCATGTGATCAGTTTCATGTTTTATTTCATTTAAAGTCAAGTTTAAATTCTCATTAATTGTGTATTTACTTCATTTCAGTTTCATTTTCTTTACTTTAGCAAAGAAAACGTTTTATAAGGTTTGTAATGGTCTGATTGAACACAATCCTTATTTGTGAATGAATTTGTGAGAGATTTCTCTTTGTTTCTTGAAGAAACTATTCTGAACTTATCTAGGAAATTCTTAGTGGCGTTCAAATCCGACTTATCAAACGATCTTTCATCCTCGTTTGTGGCGTCTTCATCATTCTAAGGTTCGAGCTTCCACATAAGCTACGGGTCGCGGATTCACCGAATCTGATCTCGAAGGATCCTAGGGTCTGCATCCAATCCAACAAATTGAGAAGGGTCATAGTCACATTGTTGGCTTGGTTCGCATCAGTAACACTTGTATAAGTAAACATAGACTGCAGTAAAAACGAGTGCAGAATAATAAATAACACAAGAAGTGTAATGCATTTTAGTGCAACGTCACCTACATTTGGGGAGGCTCTCAGCCCAGTGGAAAATAATTCACTAATAATATTCACTAGTACAACAATGGCCTTATATGAATCTCAATATCAATACCACTTTGACTAATACTATATGTGAAAACTAAATCAAGAACTCCCTCTGACTTTGAGACCCCTCTCTATTCCACTCTTCAAACTGTCACCTTATGTTTGGCCGCTTCAATGAACATTCGCGAGGACTTCAATTGCGCAATCACAAAATCGATACTTCTCTAATCTTGTAGTATATGAATAAATGTTAAGAGAATTATAACCATGTACAAATCAATAACCTCTTTTGTCCGCCAATCAAACACGGTTAAGAACCCTATAGATATGTTGAAGATGACATTTTTCTTTGCTGCTAAGGGATAACTACTCGGCTTTTATAACACTTCTTCAAAGTGGAAATCTTCCTAGGGTTTCCTTACCCTTTAGTGCAACATTCCCAAAATAGACAAATGCATCAGATATTTTTTACAACATTATGACGAAATCTGTCAAAACAGGAAATTTCCCAAATATCATAAAATTTGAAATTAATACATTTATCACCAAATAAGTCAACACGTAAACTTACCAAAATGTGCATACATAATATCTTCATGAAGTTAATAGATTTATCCTGATGTATATGATTTGGTTATTTGACAAAAAATAAGCTAACACAATTTATACAAATGAATGTCATTGTAATAACTTGTATATTTTTCTAATTATTTCCGTTAATTTCTCCTTTTAGCTATTAATTACATTTATTAAATTATTTGATATTTGTAAACCAAACATTATAAAAGACTATATAACTCAATTGCTTCTTGAATATAATATAATGTAATAAGATCAGATACATAATTTTTTGTTTTTTGCCCTATGCATTGAGAATAGTGATTATAAATGCTGCAATTATATCCCCAAATATAGTAAGAAATCCTTACTAAGGACCACAATCTTCTTGCCTCCTAGAATAATAATTTCACACTTCCAAAATATTGATATGGGTTCCATGATTTCATCCCCAGATGAAAGTTACCTTTAAATTTTGGTTTTGTATTAGTTTGTACATGGAATGGACTATGCTAGCTTAGCTGATGTATTCGTGGGTACACTTGATTCGTTAATAACTCGGATGGATGTTCTTAAAAGAATAAGAACTATGGCTTTCCAAAATTTGATATTTAATACGATAGAAGGGTATTAATTAAGCAATTAGTATTCGGCAAAAATGTTAGTTGGATCTTTTCAAGTTAGTGAAGCAGTCACATTCGTCTACTTATGAATATTTGAATTAAGATACGCTTATCTCTATATATCGGGGGAAGATAGTGATAAAAATAATCGATAACTTTCTTGGCATAATATCCATGAATTAATTAATAGTTAATAAGCGCAAAAGAATTTTGTTGCATTCGGTCCCATTGAGGGATATGTTTGTGGTGAAAGTTGTTTGAGGAAAAAAGAGAGGAAAAAAGGAGTGGTTTGTGGTCGGTATTCGGGTTTGACAGAGAGAGATAAGGCAGCTTCAACTTATTCGACAACCCGAAAGTTGTTTTTTTTTTTTTTTTTTTTTTTCATTTTCATTAAAGTTGGTTGCTTCTAAAGGCATCAACTTATATGTCTTTTAATCATTTAACTGAAAAAGCGGTTTGTTCGATAATTAAGATGAACATAAATTTTTTATTTTCTCTTGACCATTTAATTAATATCTCTTTTAATCGATTCTATTATCTAAAATCCTCTCATAGTCTCTAAAATTCAATTGTATTACTACGATAATAAACGTTGTTTTATTGTTTTGTTATAGAAAAAATTGACTCTATATCTTTATAAAACGTTTATGATTTCGATATACCAAATGTTTGGTTAATGGATTGAAAATAGTCACGCAGATTCGTTTACATCATATAAACAGATCAAATTACCCTTTTTTGTCCAATTTATTTTTGAAATATTGTTTTTAAAAATTGATTTTGAATTTTGAATTCAAATTTTAAATCAGCATAATTCGTGGGCTGACCAGATTTTTATCCCGATATATTGTATTAATTATCCAATCAAGTTTAAATATCATAATTAGTTAGGATCATCTTTTAATGAAAACATTATCTCTTTTTTATATTAATTACCTAAAATTATTTACTCTCTCAAGTTTGGCCTGACAAAATTGAATATTAACCATCATACTTCCAGTTTTGATCGAAAACAAAGAATTCGAGAGCAATGGGGTTGTTTGATGAAAATGATTTTTCGATGCAAGAATCTGGTACGCATTTATATTTACGTTTTATTTTCGTTATATTTACACTGTCGAACTGTGACTTTTTTCGGGTTTACAATTTATTAAAGCTATTTTTACATTGTCGACCTGTGGTTTTTTTTCGGGTTTACGATTTATTAACGCTATTTTTACATTGTCGAGCTGTGGCTTTTTTGAGGTTTACGATTTATTAACGCTATTTTTACACTATCGAGTTGTCGACTTAAACCTTCTTTTTCGGGTTTACGTTTTCTTCGGTCGAGCTGTGGCTTTTTTTCCTCGTTTTCGATTTTTTTTTATAATAAATAGATAATGGGAGAGACATTAATTGCCTTATTTATTATTATTTTTAATTAATTTATTACGGGCGGGAAGTTTTTTTTTTTTGAGGAAACGTGGGCGGTACCACGAAGATAGATTAAAGCCTCACTTAAATGGTGGCGGAATACTGTGATTACACGCAAGAAGATTGATTACTTAGAACCTCAGCCAACGCACAAGGCGGGACTAGCCCTATCCATTTAACATCCGACCCTACTCTAATAGCGTACTGAGCAAGAGTGTGGGCAAACCCATTACATCCACGAGGGAGGAAATCGAAGCTTACAAAGGAAAAATTAGAGCAGACCAATTTTATCTCGTCGATTACGGGCGGGAAGTTATTTTGGGGTATATTTATCTCTTAAATTTTGCAAACAAATTTGGCCGACTATTTTCAACTTATTAACCAAATGTTGGGTATAACCAAATTACATATAATTTGCATGAGTATCCGTCAAAATGAACATGGTTTTATCGTTAAGCTTTATTCAATTTTTCATTATCAAGTATTACTATATAATTTGTATTATACAGTAGATAATTTTACTGTATAAATATCTCAAATAAACTTACTAAGGAATAATACAAACATGACCAGATTTAGCAAGAAATAATTTGAGTCAAAGAGGTTCCGGAAAATAAATAAAAACGGAAATGAAGTAAGTTAAAATGTCGTAACAATCACCAAGTGAGGTTAAAATTGTTGTTTATGTAACTAAGCAGCTTTCAGCTTCAAGAGGCATATACACATGAGCCATGGCCTGCAATAGAACATTAGAAACAAACATGAGTTTAATATGCAAGAAATCTAATAAATACAAGAATAAAGCAGAAGGATCACGTAGTAATATAGTACTTTGAAACATATTAATTGACATATAACCAATGTAAAAAAATTGATTAATAACTATTAACTAAAATAAATCGATATATATTATCCAAAAAATAATCAATTAATAACAATTATTAACAATTACGTCGTACTAAATGGTTATTTACTAAAAAAATGACCACTTTTGGCTATTTAGAGTAATCTGTAAGCTTGCCCTAGGCATACAAAACTTTAATTTTAGAAACCTTAATTTGTATAATATATATATATATAGCTACAATTATTTAATTGCTCATTTTATTAATAATAATTTTTTGGCCCAAACAATTTCCGTCGATTGACAATTAATATGAAAAAATATATTACTACTTTAAGTACCACTTGTTTTTTTATTCCTCAAACGAAAAAAGTACCACTTGTTTTCTACGTGTCAAGGTTAGTGGCTAAAAAATTGGTAGTATTTTTAACCACCCTAAAATATTAATTTTTCCATAAATGCTAATAAGAATAGAAGTAAAAGTAACTTACTTGGATTAGTGAAAGTAATGAGACCGGTGGCGGCAAAATCGCAGTTGTAATCATGACGACCTTGGGCTTGAAAGAAAGCGTTCATGACGTAAGCAGCATGGGCTCTGACATCATTGGGGTGAAAGCAAGCCCCACCAGGTTGAATGGGCTTACAATCCACGCCATTGCTACAAACGTAGTCAATGTTGCCTTGCAATGTCTGCTGGCTCGCTCCTGCCTTTGCCACACACCATTTCTTGCCCACTCCACCACCACCGGGCTATATATATGTATATGCATATGGAACGTTGGGAAAGCAGTTTGCACGTGACTTTGCATTATTTAATAATAAGTGACTAAGCACAAAGTGTGCACTAGTTTCGAGATCTAGATCTCAACATGACACGACAAAGATCACATGTGTATGTAGAACGTTGCACTTTCGAAATATAAAAAATCTATATGTTATTGTCAGATTCAAACACTAATGAAAAGAAAAGTAATGAAGTTACCCGAAACCCGGCGCGCAAGACCCCAGAATCATAGACGGGAGTGAAATCAGGTTGAAACAAGCCCCAGTTGCGCTCAGCGGTTGGGCCGGGCTTGAGATTCTCGTTGAACAAGGAAAAGACGTAGGTCTCGAATTTGCGATTGGGCATCAAGGGGGTTCCTTTCCCGGAGGTGACGTGGCGGATCAGGTTGGAGTTGAAGTCCTTGGCCTTCTGAACGGTGCAAGGCGCGAACTCGCAGGCCGAGGCCCAGCCCGTTTCGCCCACGACGATGTCCACGTGCGCGTAGCCCACGGCCTTGGCGGCGGAGTAGACAGCGTCCAGCATCGCGTCGAACATGTTCGTGTACGTGATTCGCGTGAATCGGTCGTATATTCCTCGGTTCGGCTTGAACAGCGCGTAGTTCTCCATCTTCGGAGACCACCCGAAGTACGGGTAAGGGTTCACCATCAACGGCGATTTCGTCTCCACCAAAAACTTTAGCATCGGTGCAAAGATTGCCCTGTCGTAGCCCCGTCTGAATCGCCCACGGCTCGGCGGCTCCGACACCGACAGTATACCCAGAGAGTGAGGGGTTGTCACCTGCGATTTTTTTTTATGTTTATTCATCAATCCACCAAACCTTACTTATTTAGTATATCTATTTATACCATGGTACGGGAATAGTACATTATGTATTAGTAATTTTCACTTGTTTGAGAATACATATTATGAGAGGCATTTATACTTGCTAGTTTTTAACATTTAATATTGCAAATATGGTCGACAAACTATTTGAGATTCTAACCATATGAGAATATGAGATTGAACTTTTAATAAATAAAAAAAATAATTGATAAAAGCGTTTATGGCTTATTATACTCAAAATATTAGCAACGGTCAGATTGACTGGGAAGTTTTTTTATTTTCAAATGAAAATCTAGTAGATGTATATGATACTTTAGCTACGTAATTAATGTAATAAAGGCTACAATACGGATCCCAAAATAAGTTTTTTTTTTTAATAAGGAATCCCAAAATAAGTAATTGCTTATCATTAATGCTTGAAACAGTTTCTTCAACAACTACTCGAAATTATGATTCGAGACTCGTCTCATAATTTCGTGTTTTCAAGGCCTAGCAGTTTTTTTCTTTGAAGCAAAGAGAGTTTATTTAATATGAATTATATTCGTTCATTCTTTTTGAAGGTATATATTCTTACAAAATAAAGAAGAAGAAAAAATGAAAAGTCAGATGCTGTCATGTCTTGGTTTATGATAATAATTAAGGAGTAAAAAAAAACAAGTTTCTAGTAGTTCACACGACTCCACGAAATGCAGTGCAATTATTATGATAGGCGGGCATGTGAATAATTACCTTGATGTCCCTGATGCCCTCTCGGAGGAGTGCCTGGTGGAGGGACCTCATGGCGGGGACAAGATTGGCAATCATGACCTTATCGCCCCAATGGAGAACCTCGTTGCCGACGGAGATGTAGTTGATCTTCGTCGCCGGGTGAAACGGCTTCACGTGCTGCGCCACCCACCGCCGCGCGTATCGACCGTTGGTGAGCGCCGCGATGTCTCCGTTTCCCACCGTCACCGCCACGGCTATCCCGCTTCCGGCGAACGCCCGGAGAACGTCGGGGTTGGCGTCGAATAGCTTCACTCGGTCTATCGTCGTCTTGCTCCGGAGAAACTCCGCCACCTGGTGTGGTGGAGGAAGGTTGTTCGCCAGCATTCCATAGTTCACTCCGACCGCCGTGGCGCGTCCGAGGACGGCGAACAAGAATGATAGTACTATCAGAGCCGTTGTTGCGGTGCTCTTGGATGCCATTCTATTGTTTTGTTTTTTCTCTTGAAGAGAGAGAGTGGTTTAGGATTTGTGGGTGCATTTATAGTCTTTATTTTTAAGAGAGAGAGAAAGAACCATTGGTGGTGAGTGGGATTATTATTGTCTTCTAGTCATCCCTTTTCCTTTCTTTAGAAGTATAGTCTTTTATCATTTTATTAACATTTATTTACTCCTAAAAATATAACATTGATATAATTGGATTATTGCATTTCTCCCAAATAAAAAGAAAACACATTATTTTAACCTATACTTTATCTTCCTCTTTATAACTCCGGTTGACAATAATTTCAGGGGTTTGCCTCACATGTTGCGTCTTTTATCTCCTAAAAAATAAGTTTTCATTTCCTATTATTTTTTTTATCATTAATTATATTGTTTTACGGAAATCATTGTGGATAATAAAACATTTGTGATTTGACGAAAACGAGTGTTTATGCGTTGTCTTTTTCTTTGGCACACTAAAAGAATAAATGCTAATATTAGAATCTCATTTTATCCTTCTATTTTGGCAAGCTGTAAGAAGATTGTTTTGTTTTAGTTATTATTAACTTGTGCACAAAATATCCCTTAATTGAAGGAAATATGTAAGGATAGTTATCTAAAAGAACCTTAATTATTTTTAAAAAATAGCGTCGGTGAGATTCGAACTCACAAACTCTTAATTAAAAATAATATGATATTATTATAAACATATTTAAAATGCTGATATCTTTTAAAAGAGAACGACACCGGTTTATACATATGGTTGAAGTACTTGATTATCATTCTATGTATATCTTATAAAAATAAATGAGCATATTTCTTTATATATTAGATGAAAGTGTGACATGAAAACTTAAGCTTATAGCGGTTCTTGCTCAACTGCGTATTGGTACACGAATCTGAAGACAAGTACTTTTGGGCCTACCATATTTGACCATTCTCTCGATTCATGATCTAATGTTAGACGCCTGGGACCACCTCATAGATGTAAGTTATGATTGAACGGCCACATCATGTAACCAACAGAGCGTGATTTCCGTATATATCTTCGCCTTTGCGTCATCAATTTTGAATTTCTTTTCTTTACATTTTTTTTCATTCTTTGTGGTCATTCCATGGCCAGGAATCCTTCATTTTGCCTTTTTGGGCTGTTCGCCACTTAGAAACGAACGTGTTTCAGACGCGTTTATATTTTACAAAACGCGGTTGGCATAGTTTCTTAAGTTATATGATCATTTACCATTACATAGTTATACTGTTTTTTTATATATTCATATATAACAACACGTGAGTACTTAACCTATCACCAATCATAAACATCAAATTTGTGTTTTTTAAACAACAAATTTAGTGTTCAAATATTTTCATCATCAACCACAACACTAAATTCTCAAAAAAAAAAATTATTCATCATTATTATATTATTACTTTTATATTACCTTTTAATATATATTTTTAAAATTTATTTTGAAAATAATAACACACATTATTCACTAATAAAAAAATTATAGATGTAAAAAATCAAGTTCCAAAATATTATATAAATAATTAAAACTCACGTCTCTCATAACATTTCAAACAATACATAACTAAAATTTAAATAAGAAATAAATTAAAGTGCACAATTTTTTAATTTAATAAATAAAAAATAATTTAATCAAGGCTTAGGTTTTTGTTAGAGGTGAATGCTGCAGGGGAGAGATCATCATCATTACTTTCCAGTACTTTGTTGTCGCTAAATTTAAGTTTGATGAGTTTGTAAACTTGGCTAACAGTGAGTTGGTGTTGTGTTGCACTTGAATTTAGAATTTTCATGTCTTGAACGTAGAACACTTTTGCAATTTTTTATATGGCTTTGAATAGTGGTTTCAATAGTGATATTTGTGAACAATGTAGCAAGTTTTTCACATTGATAAATTTCATAAATTGTTAACTATTAAAATAAGCCATATGTACGTGTGCGTGTATATGTTACGTGCTTAATAATGTCTGATATTTGTGCGGCCTTGAAGGAGAATAATTTTTCAGCTGTATATTCGAAGCATGTAACTTCCATTTTTCCAAAACCATATGTCAAAATAAATTATACTCTTCCATTTTTTACCTAGAGGTTCACACAAAAGGAAAGTATTGACTATAAAGATACTCTTTTATCCATTGTTGCCGCCCTTGATTATGAAATCTGTAAGATGGATATCAAGATTGCATTTCTGAATGGAAATATTGACGAACGCATTTACATGGCTCAACCAGACGGGTTCATGGAGAAACGCCAACAAGGCAAGGTTTGGGAGTTGCTGAAGTCCATTTATGGACTAAAGCAAGCGTCTAGATCGTGGAATATTAGATTCGACGAGACTGTGAAAGGCGACGGCTTTGATAAGGCATTAGATGAGTCATGCATTTATAAGATGATAAACAATGACAAAATGGTCTTCTTAGTCCTATATATAGACAACGATGTGGAAAATTTATAAGCGGTTAAGATTTGGTTGGAGTTTCACCGGACATGTGTGCTTCAGTGGTGTCAACAGCGTTGGTCATGTTGACTGACTGAGGATAAATAAAACAGATTAGTGCTGTTTAAATTTTTTTATTGCAATTTAATATCGCATATATGTATTTGAAATACTAATATATCTGGATGATCGATAATTAATGCAAAAAAAATATGCACGCGCTGATGTTTCTGGACTTTGACTTTAAAACATACTAAAGTATGTTACTGGACGTAGATCAAGATGTGATATAAATGACAATGAATATAATATTGATTGAGATATCAATGACAAAATAAAACTATGAATATAACACTGGAATAAGTATTATAGCATATAAAGAAGAATAAAAGAAAATGCAGATATGAAATATAATGAAGGAAAGGTGCTCTAATACCATATGAAATTAGCAATACACGAATAAGGAATTGATTGATGTGCTTTTATTATTAATTGGCCTTTAATTTATATAGGCTTAAGTACAATAGATTGTGAAGAAGAATATGCAAAAGAATAGAAAACTAAGTAACGAGTACAGTTGATAACAGCTATCTAGCGAATATTCATAACTGATAAAACAAAATATTAAGGAACAAGAAAATGCTTAGAAAATATCGTCAACAATTACGTTAAAATAGGGGTCAAGATGAAATTAAAAAAAAACTTATCAACCAAGGGTATTCAATAAAAAAAACCATACTCATGCAAGTATAATTGATTCTAGAATCAATAATCAAGAGAAAAAGGTCCAAGTTCATATCTTTCACAACATTCTATCAGACATATACTTGGTTCATTCATATAAGATAAGGTTTCCAACTTTTCAATAATATTTTTTATAATAAACTTCCCCAACTTTAGTTACTATATATTGTATGTGATATATTTCTCATTCTGTACTTGGTCAAATATATGATTCACTTTGACTCGTGACTGGGAACAAATAAGTTCGAGATAAAATCGTTTAATCACTCGAAACATCAAACTCATATACGAGGGGTATTTTAGTAATTACCTAAATCATGAAGTGAGTACATGTATTCTTGTAACACTTTATGACATTTGATTAGTCAATGTGCAATGGCTAAATGAAGTTTCATTGACCCGACGGTTGGTGTCATAATACTGTTTCGTTGAAACATGTGATTCACAGATATGGAATTTGTGTTGAAACAAAGCTAAGGCATTAGTATCACACCATGCTCTGTTATGAGAGTGTGAGCGAATAAACCAGGCCTGGTATTCATCGAATAAAGAATTCTTTGAAATAAAACATGTGACATGTTGAGATATCTCACTTTATGTTTTTCTCGTTCACAAATAACAGAGGACTTGGTGAAATAATAACTCAGGGGTAAAACGGTAATTTTACATTCCTCTGAGTTAATGATACACACAAAGGGTAATATCGTAAAATACACCGTGGACCGTGTGAAGAATTTTGTCACATCAAACGGAAATATAAACGCATATGAACTTAGAGATGTTCAATATTGGTCCTTTAGTGGAATCGACTAATATTAAGAATTAAAAGCCGGAAAAAGTTTGTGAATTTTTGTGTCCGAGTTTTATTCTAAAGCTTCGTTCATGTGGGTCCATAAGGTCTCAATGATAGACTCTCGGACGAGATTTTGGTGAACAAGAAATGATTGATTTTCTCATTCAACGTAAATTGTGATTTACGCTAAGAAAATTATTTTCTGAGTAATTAAATAAATAACTGGTTATTTATTATTACATTTATTTCATGAATCATATTATGTTATTATATTGATGATAATATAATTTGATGATTCAAATAAATAAAAGATGAAAATAAATATTTTCTCGTTTCGTACTACATTGATTAGTATGAAAATAATTAATAACTTGTCATTAAATAAATGAGATGTTCTAAATTAATTAAATATTATTTTAGAAATAAAATCAAATAAATTTGGGAGATAATTAGGACAATATGGCCGGCCATAATAGGTGTTTTATGGGCTGGAAAAATTGTTTAAACTCATTAAAAGGAGTTTTGGGCTTAAGTTTGACTAATGGGTCTTAACTGGATTTTGACCTAACTTAAGCTCATTCTCTCTGATATAAAAGGAGGCTTTCTCTTTGGTAACCCTAGCCTAATTTCGACCAACACTCAGCCAAACCTCTCCCCCCTTGTGCTTGAGAGGTTTTGGCCGAAATTAAGAGAGAAAGAGAGAGAGGAAACTGTTTCCCGGCAGCCCTTCCTTTTATTTGAGTTTCCCCTTCTTCCTTTGTTCTCACGAAAGAGCCCACCCTCTTTGTCTCCTAAAATCCCTTGAGTATTATCATTGACTCAACTTGTGGTTGTTTGAGTGATTTTTCTCTCCCCAGGGCCGGCCACTTTTGGAGGAACGAAGGCACGACGGATTTGAGGATCTCCTTGACGCGCGTGGTGTAGAGGATCGGCCGATCACTTGGACGTACACCAAGACTTGCTCTCGCAGATCCAAACCCTATGTAAGTGTCTCTTAAATGAATTGGATCTGAATGATATAGTATTGTAGAATGATTATATTTATTTAGATTGTTCGTTTGCATTCTTAAATGAATTTATTCATATGTTCATAAATTTTGTTGGTATGCTAGTTTAGATTTAATGACATGGTTATGAATATGTTATAAAACGTTTTTAATATGTTAAATTGAATTATGAATTTCCGCCATATATAGATATGTTTCATAATTAATTAGGTTAATTGTTAACTAAATTCCAACAGTATAGGGTTAATAAAAATTATTATTAATCATATTAATGGCAAAATATAAAATTTCTTTATATGTAAAATAATTTTACTAACCTAGGCAAAGTGCATGAACATGTATAAATTTAAAAACATTATTTAAAGTGTTTGACTGCAAACCTTTCTTGTACCTTGATTTGTAGGAGTCTTGAGAAAGGTTGATATTCACGTATGGCTCGATTCCTTCAAACATAAAAGTGAACTCGAGAAATCTAAGATTTTCATTACACGAGTCTTTAGAGATTTAGAAGGATTTGTGTGTGGGTACAATTAAACACAATAATTCAAGAACAAATCTATGAGCTAGAGCGCTAATTAAGCCTAAGTCTAATGAGGACTTATGTGGCAAAATTAAAATGGATTTCTAGAGAGAGACAAAGAGGGCGTCGGCCAAAAAGAGAGAGACAAGAGCAAGAATGCTTATTTTCACATCTCTATGTGAGGCTCTATTTTATAGGAGAAGGAAAATCAAGAAAGGGTAATAACCCTTTTCAATTGTGCATTCATGACACTGTATTTGATTTTCTCTCCTCTTCCCCCTTGTACATGGCCGACCTACATATGCTTGAGTGAAGGAAAATTTGTTTCCACACTTAACTTATTTATTTCCTTCTCAAGGAAATGAAACACTTGTCCTTTTGGGTAATTATCCTTATAATTAAAAGCAAAGAATTCTCTCATTTGGGGTGTGTTTTGGCCAGACTCTACACTAGGGGAGGGGCATCTAGATGCTTCCTTATTTCTTTTAAGAAAATTCTTAAAATACCCATTGTAGAATTAATATTGCACAAATAATGAAATTAATTTCATAATGCCTCAAACAACTTCTCAGTTTTAGAAACTAATTTGTATTTCTATTATATGAAAATATT
The DNA here is from genome assembly GCA_958296335.1 of Urtica urens. Classification (NCBI taxonomy): domain Eukaryota; kingdom Viridiplantae; phylum Streptophyta; class Magnoliopsida; order Rosales; family Urticaceae; genus Urtica; species Urtica urens. The sequence goes on along the minus strand of OY282530.1, from coordinate 793,381 downwards.
CAAAATCTTATTTTGACATTCACATCGTTTTATGTCCATGTGGACAAAAATACCCTTTAGGCATTTTCCAAGAAAACGTCTAGTTCTACACTCGAACTTATTTTGACTTAGGTTTTTTAGTTTAACAATCCTACTCTAATGACTTGTAATAGTGACCTTATTGATCCAAATGAATAAAACTTGAGCTACTATACTCGGACTCAAAAGTTCACAAACCTTTTTCGAGTATTAGCTTAATGCCAACTGACTCCACTAAAGAGTTGACACTGAGAATCTCTCGGTTCTAATGAATTTATTTTCTACTCAAATTCAACTTAATTATATTGAGTGGATCCATTGAATGTTATTTATATTTACCCTTCATGAATATCATCAACTATATGAGATTTATAAAATAACCATTTTACCGTTCTAGTTGTTATTTCCTCAACTCCTTTGTTACTTGTTAATAAGTTAGAAACAATGTATTGGCGAGGAGGTAACACGTCACATTATTTCATCCAAATAAAGCCGCTACTTAATTTTGGATACCGCGCGGTTCATTTATTCACAATCCAAGTAATAAATTATGAGGTGATATATATTGCATTTCAGCAATCTTGTACATGAATTCCATATCTATGAGAACTTCACAAAGTTGGTTCATGACATCTTCATAACTTAATATATCACCAATTAGTCTAGTCTAGATCACTTAATGGATCTAGAATTTGACTTTCTCAAATGAGAATATTACAACTATGAAATGACATGTCTCATATTAGGATTTAGGTAAGCATGATGCAATTAATACACGGTGACCTTTAAATAGAAGAGGTTAAATGGTTTGTTATTACATTGTCTCTAAAGGTGCACTGGTCAATTCAGTATCTTTTGAAGATACACTGGAAGAACTATAAGTTTCTAATTCTCTATGCCTCGTAACCACACATCATAGATTTTTCGAACAACCATACTAGGATCAATAGTCTGTTGATCTTTAGATTGCGAATATTTCATTTTAACCAAACCATCAAAAGTTTGTTCACGCAAATCTACATTTGTCTCTTCAAACATTGTTAGGTTTGATTAAGGACTATAAGACTATTTAATATCATAATTTTCAAACAAATGAAAAAGGAATGAATGAACGTTACAACTTTTACTAATTTAATCAGCAATTACAATATAAGGACTTATAGAAATTTATATTACATAAATATGTAAATAAATAATTTTCTTGTGGGTATCTCTGCCAACAAAAATCCCTACCCGAAGTCAAGTTTCAAGATTGTCTAAAACTGGTCAATGTTGGAAATTGCGTTATTTAGGGCTGATTGAAGGAATATGTTTTCAACACTGTGAATGAAGAAGAATAGCTAATGAATGTCGATCAAGGTGGAGATTTTTTAGTTTTTATCCAATTAATTAGTAAAAATAAGTTTATTAGGCTTAGGTGGCAATCAAGACCGTTGAATCTTGAATACTTGCGTCATAAGGAATTATGCTTGCATCACAAGCTATCTCTGCAGCCGTGTTTAAATAGACTAAAAGTAGCATTCATTTTTCTGTGGGAGAGTATTGATTTACATGTATGTTAGAGTGAGAGAGAATTAGTGAAAACACAATTAGATTAGATAATTGTGTAGGCAAGTCTTTGTACTAAACGTTGTAATCATTTTCATTGTTCATAGTGAAGAAAACCTCAAGGTTGGATGTATATCATTTAAGATCGAATCAAGATAAGTCTTTGTGTCTCATTTTACATTCCGCAATCAAGTTTACTGTCTTGTTGATCGATTACTTGCGATTCAAGGCACAACAAGACAGATATGCGAGAAATCGCTCATACGCATATATTTCTTAATAGTCTAATCTTTCTTAACAATCTATCAAACATATTATCGGTTCATTAATACCAGAAAGTTTTCCCATTTTCCACTAATATATTTTATAATAAACTTCCCCAACTTTTAGTTACATACATTGTATGTGATTTATTTCTCCTTCTGTATTTCGTCAAATTTATAATTCACTTTGACTCGTGACTGGAAACAAAGAACACGTTACTCTATTTACTTGTTCATTTATTCATCTAGTGATCAAGAAGGAGATTAATGAAGGTGATTAATGACAGTTATTAATGAAGGTGCTAAATGAAGGTTATTAATGAAGCACATCTCTAGTTGACTCATGACTAGATGCAAAGAAACTTAACCACGTGTCTTGATGCATATCCTTTTGTGCCACTGCATGTATAAATAAATACACACAAAAACAAGTATACAAACTCATCTCTCTCTCACTCAATAGTTGCAGCAAAGTCATGGAATGGTCAATGAAGATGACGTGTTTGATGTTGATTGGGTTGGCAATATGGAGTTGTGTGTGGATAGTAGTGAACTGGGTGTGGGTGAGGCCGAGGAAGCTGGAGCGAATCCTGAGAAGACAAGGTCTGAATGGAAACCAGTACAAATTTTTGAAAGGAGACCTGAAAGAGAGCTCCGACATGGCCAAACAAGCAATCTCCAAACCCATCGCTCTCTCTGACTCCGACTCACACGATATCTCATCTCGTATCCTTCCTTTCATCCATTATACTCTCAAAAAATATGGTTTGTTCTCCTCGTTTCCTTACGACATTTTGAACCAAATAGTGCCAATTTATTAGTTATATATAATAATCCATCGTGTCCTATGACGTCCACACGCGACGACTTTTGGTTTTATATTTGTTATGTTTTCAGTATTTTCTCTTTTTCTATTCCCCCCTTGCATTTAACCCTCACTCTGATGTCTATTAGTGTTTATAACAATTAGCGTTTCACTCTATTAGTAGTTTATAGGTTTATACCACTCACTTTTTTATTGAACACAGTAAATTTTAAACAATTAAAGACTATTAAACTGTAAACCTTATTTCTTCAAAATGCAACGTTTTAACTATTACATTGTCGTGTAACTAAATATATATCATGTTCAGGTAAAAATTGCTTTATGTGGGAAGGTCCAATACCAGGATTGATTATCACGAAACCAGAAGATGTGAAGGAAGTTTTCTCAAAATTTGGGAACTTTACAAAGCCCAAGCAAAATCCATTTTTGAGTTATCTATTTAGTGGCTTATCCTGGCTTGAGGGCGAACAATGGGCTATCCGTCGCAAAATTATTAATCCAGCCTTTCATATGGACAAGTTGAAGGTATTTTATTACTCTCCTTATGCATTCTAATTGCTAATTTATTACTAAAATCTTTATACTTGTGAAAATTTGAGAATGATCTTCACAAACTCTATTTTAATAATATTCATATAAGGGCCCTAAAAGTAATGAGCTGGCTCTTGTTTTCTGTTAGTTATACATTATAATTGCTCATTTTCAGCCCAGTAGAACATAAATAATATCTTTATTATTTTACACCTAAAAGAAGTTAATGAAAAACAAAACACGATGTTCGGTAATTTTTTCCAGATTTAAAAAATCATATTTCATACACAAACAAGATCAATAACGATTCATAAATGATTAAACCAAAAAATCACAAAATCTTAGCAACATTTAAAAAAAAAAAAACAAATCTTCGTTGATGGAGCACCTCGAAAACTACCCGATGAACTTTTCTATGAACAAATATGACGATCGTATCTAGTCGGATTTTCGGATTTGAGTTTTAGAGAGAATCTGCGAAATGTTTGTGGTTATCTAGGAAAGTATTTACGTAGAATATGAATTTAATTAATTCTCAGAATGGGAGGGAACTCATTTTTAGTCAAAATTGAAATGAAAAATTTGTAAAACTAATTGCTGAACATTTACACGAATTTTACAGAACATTGGCCATATCCAAAATATCATATGTATATAAGGCTACTATATACAATAACCCGTTTTTATGCGATTGGTCATAGGGCATGTTTGTTGGTTTAGATTTTTCCATAAATTTGTTTACAAGGCTTAACCAACTTGAAAGGCAAAGAAAAAAGTAATAACAATAGTTTTGCAGAATAATGGTACTCCTAATTTTTTCATATGTACATTTATAGAAGTCGATGTGCATGGCTAACTTTGATGTTGTTTTTGGTGTAATTGATCATAGAGCATGGTTCCGACTTTTCATTCGAGTACCATTGAGATGCTAAACAAATGGGAAAGCTTAGTGAATGATGGGCATGGAAGCTGCGAAGTTGATGCTTGGCCTTATTTTCAAAGTATGACCGCCGATGTGATTTCCCGAACAGCTTTTGGCCGAAGTTATGAAGACGGTAGACGACTTTTCAGCCTACTCGCTGAACTCGCCAGACTTATTTCAAAATCTCTAACTCTCGGATACATTCCCGGATGGAGGTCAAATATTTTAGTCCTTTTTGCTCGATAATTATTAATGACTAAGACAAACCCGACTCTAGAACGTTTAAGGCCCAAAAGCAAATTATTTTTTATACATTTGTTTAAACATTTATTTAGACTACTAGATAATATCTCATCATTTTTACCTAAACAATATATAAAATTTTGGCATTTTCCTTAATTCATTTGTACTTTTATTTAGTGGTTATTTTCTTTGTGTTGTAGATTCGTTCCGACGAAGTTGAACAAGAGATTAAAAGGAGTTGACAAGGAAATACAAGGTTTGTTGAAGGACATGATCGAGGATAGAGAGAAGGCAATGAAATGTGGGGAAACAGCAAACGAGGACTTGCTAAGCGTTCTGATGCACTCGAACATGAAGGAACAAAGAAACAAGAAGACTATTGGGATGAGTTTGCGAGACATCGTCGCAGAATGCAAGCTCTTTTACTTTGCTGGTCAAGAGACCTCCACAATTCTGCTTTCTTTTACAATGGTCATGCTCAGTCATCATCCCAATTGGAAGCATCGCGCAAGGGAAGAGGTTCTCAGAGTCTTTGGAAATGACCAACCTCATTTCGAAGGGTTACTACACCTCAAAGTGGTAATTCTTTTATTTTTCTAAAAAAATAAGAAAAATACTTGTTCAATAGGATAATGAGGAAAATACTAGAAATAATTGCGTTTTAACAAAATTACAATTATAATTTCTACTTACTGTCGATCATATATACTATAAAAGTAGTGATTTTATTTTACCGAATAGTATTTTTTTTAGCGACGAATTATAAAGTAACAACTCAATTAACAATTGTAAGACTTAAATTGATGTTTGCAATTGACCTGAAATAATTAGAAAGTTTATTTTTAATTATGTCATTTCCCTTTAATAATTTATCTATTTGCTACATTTTAGAAAATTTGATGATTGCAGGTCACAATGATTTTGAATGAAGTTTTAAGATTATTCCCACCGGCACCAATTCTTCGGCGAACCGTTGAAAAGGAAACTCGACTGGGAAAGCTCTATTTGCCAGCCGGGACCCTCGTGACGATTCCCATGATCAACATTCATTGCGACACGCAACTTTGGGGAAACGACGCAAATAAATTCAATCCCGAGAGATTCAGTGGAGGAGTTTTGGAGGCAACAAACGGCAAGCTCTCGTTCTTTCCCTTCTCGGGGGGGCCTCGCATTTGCATCGGACAAAACTTTGCGATGATCGAAGTCAAGCTCGCCTTAGTCTTGATCTTACAACGCTTCACTTTCGACCTCTCTCCGTCCTACACCCATGCACCAATCAAAGCTGTAACTGTCCAACCTCAACATGGTGTTCACTTGATATTACATAAGCGTTGATTCGTTTCCTACAATGCTTTGATTTGAATCATTTCATACTTTTCAAACAGAACCGTCTTCAATAGTTATTTATTTCCTAATAAAAAAATATTTATCGATTGACCATCAAACATTTCATGGAACAGTTTTTATTTATTATTTTTCTATTAGTTATGCTTTTATTGTTTTGTTGCGACTATGTAAAATATGCACAATGTTTGGCTATTTTGTAAACTTAAATTTCATATTCGTAAAATAGTGTTGTATTTTTTTTTTTTTTTTCTAGGAAGTGCTGCAAATGGTTGTGCACTAAATTGTGACGATATTGCCATACAATGCATTGAGATATCTTCGTCGTTGTGCACTGAATTATATATATTATTTTATAAATTTTTTGGAAAATTCCTTTTACATATATTTTAGGATAATTGCGGTATATAGTTGGCTCAATCTACCTACAATTATCAAATTTCAAAATTAGTCCATTTGTATTAATCCAAATTTATGGATATTGATTAATGCTTTTAAATTGAATGCCAGCTGCACAAATCGGGATGTAATTTACACGACATCTTATGCCACAAATAAAAGAAACGAAAAAAAACCAAAGAGCGACGTAGATTCGGATACTCGGAGGAAATCAGTAAATTCCGCGATGAATTTGCATGTCGGAGATTGAACGAATATCGAGGCCCAAGAAGTGGGTGAGGTGGTCGATGAAGGGGAAACAAGAGAAAGGTTCGAGAGGTGTCACACGTCGAGAAAATAGGGTATGATTAAGATAATTAGATACTATTAAACATATTTTATTAAACACTAACATCGTCACTAAACATCCCAATGTGCATACTCGGTTATTTACTTTATCGATCCAAACATAAAATGATAGCAGGTGGAAGTATAACCAAACACGTGCACACAAAAGTTTAAATATATACAATTGTTTGGAAAATCAAATGACACCAAACATGAGTCGACACTAAACTTTCACGTTGTCCTAACCCTTCACCTCGTTTCAGGGTTAAGAAAGATTTTGAAAATATACGAATGAGTTTAAGGCTCGATAGGTGGTATAAAATTGGCTTGACATCAAAAGATAGTGTTATAAAGATAACAATATTCTTGTCACGTGTAAATTACCATACATGTACAAGTATAACTTGCACAAATATAAATGACATAAATTTAAATGCGTCCCTAAATACATCTAAACGTGTACTATTTCTTGAGCCGTTTTTTCCAACATAACTTGTGGCAGACCTCTGATCAGAGAAAGGTGCACTATCCGCACCATATACGTATGTGAATCCGGCTTATTCAGGATATACAATACTTTCTTTCACAATTACCAATTATAGTATAATACCAAAAGTAAATTTCAATTCCACAACGTAATCCCAGAATCAAAGCTTTCACCATGTTTAGAAATGGTTTCGGGTGTCGTGACATTTCTGTAAACAATTTCAGTTAAAAATTAATATATACATCTTGTTGGGATTGGTGCCACAAAGGAGAAATTAGACAATGAAATACATTTGTATTTATATTTTGCTGAAACATTAATATTAATAAATATTCATTCTTTGATTGAGTTTGTGTTTATGTATGAAAGCTACGCTCTGAAACTGTCATCAACGAAAAGGGTATTAAATACAGATTTGACATGATAACCCTTGGGACTAGTTTAAACCATTTCTTCGCAATATTAAGACCGAAAGAGAAATTGTGTCTAAGTAACGATTGTTTGAATGAATCATGATATCTTATCATGTGATATAGAGAGTTGTGACTATGATTCATCCTTGATATCTTATAAAAGATATTGAACAAGACCAGTGATACTTAGAAGCTCGAGATAAAACCGTTTAAACAATCGAAACTTCAAGATCACATACGAGGGGTATTTTGATACTTACCTTAATCCTGAGGTGAGTATATAATTGATATTACACTTTATGACTTTTGATTTTTCAATGGAAAATGACTAAGTGATATCGGGTTATATGATTCACAAATATGGAATTCATGTTGATAAAATGCAAATGCATTAGTATCACACTGTGCTTTGTTACGAGAGTGTGAATGAATTAACCTAGCCACGTATTCATCGAATAAAAAGATTCTTTGATTAAAACATGTGACATGTATAGACATCTCACTCTATGTTTTTCACATTCACAAATAACAAAGGAGTTAGTGAAATAATAACTCAAGGGTAAAACGGTAATTTTACATTCCCCTTATTTAGTGATACACATGAAGCGTAATATCGTAAATTACTCCATTGATCATGTGAAAAATTGTTTTGTCACATCAAACGTAAAATATACGCATCTGTACAGAGAGAGTGTCAGTATTGGTCCTTTAGTGGAATCGACCAATATTAAGAATTAAAAGACGGAAAAAATTTGTGAACTTTTGAGTCCGATCTTTATTCTAAAGTTTTGTTCATGTGGGTCCACAAAGTCTCAATGATAGACACTTGGAAGAGATTAAATGAACTAGAATTGTTGATTTACTCATTGAATATAAATTGTGACTTATATCGAGAAAGTTATTTCTCTAAGTGACTAAATAAATAATTGGTTATTTATTTTTATATTTATTTATTGAATCATAGAGTATTATTATATTGATAATAATACACTTGAGAAATTCAATTGAATAAAAGGGAAAAATAAAAAAAATTCCATTTCGTGGATAGTATGAAATTATTTTAATGAAACGTCATTAAATAAAATGAGAATTCTAAATTAATTGAATTTAGAAATAAATTAAAAGTATTTGGGAATAAATTAAATGAATATGGCCGAGTATGTTGAGAGGGTTTTGGCCGAGAATTACAAGTCAATGGGCCAATAATTTGACTCAGCTTAAGCCCACTTTAAATTGTTTATAAGTGAGTTTAAGCAAAAACCCTAGACTTAACCCTAACCCTAATTTCATTCGGCCAAGCTTTCTCTCTCTCTCCCCTTGAGTCTCTCGACTGAATTCCCGAAGACAAGAAAAAGAAGAAAATTGTTTTCTTAGTTTTTGATATAATCCCGAGTGTTCTTGAAAGCCCACCCTTTCAATCTCAATATAAATCCTTGTGTGATATTCTTGATTCTTCACTTGTGGTGTTTGGTGTGTTTTTCAATTCAGAAAATCGTTTTTAAAATTGTTTTAAAAAGTTTTTTGTAAGTTTCCAGCTGGGCGAACACTTTCTGTCCTCTCCTGTCCAGCGTCCACTTCACAGTCCGGTGAGCAGGTTCCTGTCCTGGTGCAACCTGTCTGGAAAGAATCCCAGCAAAGGTCCCCTGTCCGGCATCCCTTTCTGCGTCCGGCAAATGTGTCCAGTCCGGCGTAGGCATCCAGTCCTGCGAGCAGTGTCCTGTCCGGCGACCTGTTCCAGTCTGACCAGTCCGGCGAGGAGTGTCTAGTCCGGCGAGTCTTCTCCAGTCCGGTGTGTTCCAGTCCGGTGGTCCGAGGCTCGTGGGCTTCAGTCCGGGGAAGTTTCCTGTCCGGCGTCCCTGTCTTCCCAGTCTGGCGAAGACGTGCCTAGGGCAATCCGACGAGCTCATTTTCACGCGTGGAATTGGCGTGACATTCCGGAGAAAGCGAGCAACGTCGGGGTTGTTTATAATATCAAATTGTAAGTTTTTCTCAACGAAGTGGTTTGCTAATAGCATATAAAATGTTTATATAGGTTGTTAGCATTTTTATTGTTCAGTATGTGTTTTAATAAATTGTTTGTTAAACATGTAATTAAATTGTAATGCCTTAGGTTGTTAAACATATTAAAATTGTTTTAATATGTATAGATTCGATTATATATTTCCGCCACATACGATGTGTTATATAATTAAATTATTTAATTTGTTAAATAAATTCCAACACTTTTTTATTTAATTTGGTTGATTTCAGGGCATGTTTTCGGCTTTTCATACCATTAGTGTAGAGATGCTAAACAAATGGGAAAGTATGGTGAAAAATGGTGACGAAAGTTGCGATGTTGACGTTTGGCCTCATCTTCAAAATATGACGTGCGATGTGATTTCTCGTACGGCTTTCGGGAGAAGTTACGAAGATGGGAGAAGGTTATTCGACCTTCTCACCGAGCTCTCCCAAATTGTGGCCTACTCTATTCTCGTCGGATACTTCCCTGGTTGGAGGTACATTTTTACAAATTTCATAAATATTCACTAAGTCCATAATTAAGTCGGGAATTTGTGTAAATTTGTTCCGACGAAGATGAACAAAAGGTTGAGCTTACATAAATATTTGGAATTTAGAAATATCCAATGTTATATAAACATGTTGTATACGATCTATGTGTTTATTTATCAATCGTTTACCTGAAATTATGGACTGAATTGCCCATTTCGAAGCAAATATGTTTCTCCCGTTATTGATAATTTGTAAATTAATAACCTGTAAATATAATTTAATAGTGTTGTAAACATATTTATATGGCTAGTAACTTGAATAACCTTCAGCAACTGGGAGGTTGTGGGGGGTTTGAGTTAGAGGATATCTTATTTTCCCATTTTAGCATTTTTGTTTTGTTTTTCCTTTTATGATTGTATTCTTTATGTTTACAGGTTCCGATGATATTAAATTAAGTTCTAAGATTATTCCCGCCGATTGGTTCAATTACCCGAACAATTCAAAAGAAGACGCAACTCGGAAGACTGTGTTTGCCAGGTGGCATCTTGGTCACTATTCCCACGATTTTGATTCATTGTCACCCAACCATGGGGAGATGATGCAAAGGAGTTCAAGCCTGAGAGATTTTGAGGTGGAGTTTTAGAGGCAACAAAGGGAAAGTTTGCCTTCTTTCCTTTTTGGTGGGGTCCGCGGATTTGCATCGGACAGAACTTTGCGATTTATGAAGCAAAATTTGCCTTGGCCTTGATCTTGCAGCGATTCACTTTCGAGCTCTCGCCTTCGTACACTCACGCGCCCATCAACATTCTTACCATCCAGCCACAATATGGAGCTCTTTAGGCCAAAATACATGGGGATATATATATGTGCAATCACATTTACCTTGGCAAGGGTATAATCAGAATAAAAAATAATCAGGTAGCATAAAACGAGAAAATTCAGGAAGAGGACACTAGTACAAATTTTGGATTCGATAATGGGAAAAAGCAGTCGTCTAAACGATTTTATAAAGTACTTTGTTCATCGTTAAATCCTCTCTCCTTTCATCTTAAACGATCATTTTAACTCCGTCCTTATGACCTTTTAAAGAAGGTTTTTTCAGTTGTTAAGCCTAGAATTTTGAAAACATATATTAGACTTTGAATTGAAATTTTAACTTGGCTAACAATATTTTTTCTTCATTTAAAGTTCTAATGACTTATTATTGTCGCAGAGAAATACATATTCTTATAGTTTAAATTGAATAAAGTTGTCAATCTAATACAAAAAAAGTACCAAACGCTAAAATATTTTAATATTTGACAAACTAAGGTTTGACGGGAGTTGAATTGAAACAATTTTTGTTTTTTGAGGAAAACGATTGTAAAAGAAAGTAGGATAAAAAATCTTCAGAATTATAGCAGTTTACGCGTAAAATATTAACTAGCTGGTTTTTTTCCTCTTACATTTTTTTGCTATTATAATGGTAAATTTGTTCTATCAGACAAAAATTTAATATAATAATAAAAAAATCAGCGGCAAACAGGATCCAGCTAATAAAATCTACATGGCTGAGCTCACCCTTTTTTGAGTTTTTATGCCCAAACAAACAAGTCGTATGCTTGGGTAAATTTCAACGTGTGAATTCTCGCATTATATTATCTTTTGTGGTCTTTAACAAAATCATGACGTAGTTATTAATTTTAAGATGAAATCCATCCATCATACTTACCATATAAAACGTGTTACACCCCGACAAAATCGTTTATCATTTACTAGATGTAGCTGGACTTCAAGTGAACATGTATGCAAATGTAATCAACTCGACAAACATATATCACGTAAATGCAAGCATACACACAACACATCATTTTGTGATACAGTTGAAATGTTTCTACTAACCTTATATTCGTCTAGAGCTCGCTTTACCCAACTAATCTCTCTCACGTAAGACCCTCAAATCAACAAGTTCCTGAATTAAATTCCAGATCGGTGGTTAACGACGAGTATGCAACAATCTTAGACTATAACACTACGGAAACACTAAGCAAAGCCTAATCCATCAATCTTAAACTACTTATTTATACTAAGCTACCGTAAAACTCGTATAATAAAACAAACACGGTTTGAAGACAAGATCAAAACCTCCTTTGGTCGTGTGCCCTTGGCCGAAACTCCCCCCTTGGAATTCTCCTTGGATTGTTTGATAAAAGAGAGAAAATATCTCCCATAGATTTTGATATGATGAATGAGAGAGATTGAAGATTCACTAGTTGATATCTAATGGCCAAGATTTAATCCACTATGAATATCTCCAAAAGGAGAGAATATCTACCAGAATGAGAGAATATCTCTAAAAGAGGAGAGAAATTTCTCAGAGGTTATTTTCTTTTTTATGCTATAAATAGGGATTTATGAGAAGAGAAAATTTAACCTAAATTCTCTATTCAAATTCTCGGCGCCTCCCCTCTCTCTCTTGGCCGACTATTTTCTTCCTTTCTCTCCCCTTAGAATTGCGAATTCCATTCTTAGAAAATAAGAGTGACATCCCGAAACACCCGATTTCAAGATCTAGTGAGATTCCGACTATGCCCACGAATCATCTTTCTTATTCGTCTCGGAGATTACGTTTCGAAAGACTAAGTTGTCATCCTCGAGTACTCGATCAAGACGATGCACGGAGACGTGAAAGCTTGAAGACGGAGCACACATTGGATTGGAGCGTTCAATAACTGAGCCAAAATACATGTAAGTACTCTAAAGCCTTAGCTCATTGGTTGCTAAGTATGCTTTCGTTAATGAATTAAATTAGTAAATTTCATAATAATTATATTCCTATTGTGAGCATAAGTAATATTTTCTGCATTTAATATGGTTCCTAAGGTGTAACAATCACCAACAGAAAACACTACTAAACAACATAGAATATCTTATATACTCGAGAACAAGCTCGGTCTCAGTCAGGAAAAAATGAAATTTCTACGTTAAATAACGCACCTATCATGCCACTATGCAATCTCTCGTTGTTTGTCGTCTAATACTAAATCTTTCAACTTCTTGTAAGGAGCAAATTTTTCGGATAAAAGAAATAGAGAGCTGTAGTACTATATCTTCAACTACATCCTTTTGATATTCCAAATACCTTGCAATGAGCGCTAGAGCTTCTTCAACGACGTAATTTTTTGCAATGGAACCTTCTGGCTTGGCTCTTTTTTTACAAAATGTTTCAACGTTATGAGATATCTCTCGACGGGGTACATCGAACTCATATACACATGACCACCAAATAAGGCTTCCTCCGGTAAATGTATCGCGACATGAACCATGATCGTGAATCATGTATCTTCTCATGTATAGGCTTCAGTATGAAAGTGAGAAACCCATGAGCCAACAACATTTGTAGAATTATGTGGCAATCATGCGATTTCGAACTTGTAAACTTTCCATATGCCATTACATTTTAATTCAAGTACCCAGCGAGACCATATAAAAATTTGACAGATTCAATAAACTCGGTAAATCGCTGCCTCAGCGCAATAGTCAAGATGTACAAAGTCGGTGGTTTGTACCACCCGTTCCCTTGTTTTTTAAGTGCAAAGCTGACTTAATCATGAGGTCCGTCAATACAAGCTGCGCTTTATATGAGTCCTTGTTCTTCTCTTATAAGCTAAACAATGTACCAATAAGATTCTTACACTCGTTCTTCTCAACGTGCATGACATCCAAGTTATGCTCACAAACTCTGACTAGTAAGGTAGCTTGTAGAAGATGTTTTTTTTGAACAAATTCAATTTTCACTCGGCTCGATTACGTTTTTTACCTGCAGAATCAACGTGTTTGCCAGATGACTTGCAAGAATCACTACTCAAATTTTCAAGTATGTCTCTTAGAGTCAAATTTTTGGGGGTTGGACCTCTCTTATTGCGGATTGTGTAATGATCATTCCTTTTCCTCAGTCGGTGAGAATTAGGCAAGTATTGGCGATGATCGTAATATACAACAATGCTCCTCACTTTCACAGACGATGTGCCAATGTTGCATCTCGTACATGCAAGATATCCTTGTCCACTTCATCCTGATAAATACGATTGAGCATGAAAATCCTTATTCGTCCAGAAGAGTACGGCAAGAAAACGAAACATTTGATCATCGACTCTATCGCAAATTCGTACTCCAATCACCCACATTTCTTTAAGCTCTTCAACAACAAGTCAAAGAAACACGTCCATCTGCTCTCATTCCAAATAGAGGAAACGTAGGCTTTCTCGAGCTCTTCTCGGAATAGGACACGTTCATTAGTGCAAACATCAATCATCTCGTATCTCATTCCAAAATGCTTAAGTTTTGCCTTTGCCTCATAGTGTTTTTCCGGATTACGATTACCTGTGGAAGTGGCTTCCTCAAAAGTTGTAAGAGTTTGCTTATTTTTCTAGTGGTTTATAAAATTAATGCGTATCAACGAAACCAAGAACAACAAAGACAAAAAAATCTTTGCACCCTTGGTACAATTCCACCTCCAACTTTGTGAACAAATCTTCTACTTGCTCATCTACACGCACCTCGCTCGGGGTCAGATCCCCACTAACTCGCCGACGTCGTCATGGTCCATCATTCGTGCAATCCTCCGACTCTTTCCGGATCAGTTTCAGGTTCTTGTAGTACTTTCTGGGAAACATAATGATGTTCGTCGTGAAAATAGCATTCAATATACTCCATGTCTAGGAGATGATGACTTAGGACGCCAATGTAATGCCATCACATCTTGTTGCAATATTTGCAAGGACATTGGTCTTGATTATTCATGTTCGGGAACGTCCTTGCGACGTGAATAAATTCTTTGTAATCCAATTCCTATTTGAATTTGACAGGTCAGCGAACTAAATAAAGATTGCTAAGTTATATGTTGGAACTGAATGTTGAAGTTATTAAAAGATATGGAATATTCAAGTTAATTTTGTTTTATTATATGAATTTGAAAGAAAGAAATAGAATTTAAAAAATATTAATAAATTTAACCAAAGTTTCGCTTAAACTAGTGATAAAACTAAACTTGGAATTTAATACATATACAACTAAATCACCAACAGAATTATCCTATATTATCATATATATCATAATCCATCATCCATAATAATCCAATCAATTTACTAAACATATTTAACAATTAACTACACATATTAATCAATGTCAATTAACTAAACATATTCATCAATTTTAATCAATTAAACATATTCATACAATTTCAATCAAATAAACATATTCATACAACTTTAATTAAATAAAATATTCAACAATTTTAATTAACTAAACATATTCAAAAAAATTAATTACCGAAACATATTCATACAATTTCAATTAGCTAAACTTATTCATACAACTTTATTTAACTACATGTATTCAACCATTTTAATTACAAAAGTCTTGGGAAATGGCCCTAGTTTACAAACTTCTTTTGGTTTTGTCCAACGTTTCGTAAAACTTCTGTAAATGTCCAAAACGCTTATGTGGCACATTAATTTTTGCAGTTAAGATACTCTAATGCCCTTGGATTTTTGGTCGACTAATTATTTGAATTTTAATTATGGTAGTTTAAAATTTCGCCAAAAGTTTAAAATATTTTCTTAATTATTCAAAATTTAAGCGACTAATCTAATTAGTTATGAGATCCGATAATTTTGGATGGTTAATTGACTAATTTATTTCAGCATAATTTATTTTTATTCCTTTTCTAGCCAGATTCACTTATATTTTTCAGCTTCATATTCATCTATTTCTGGAAATATTCTGCCCAAATGGAATTATTCCTATAAATATGGGAATATTATAAAAAAAATGGAAATCTAATATATTCAATATTCGTTAATTATTTTTATAATGACTAACAATCTTTATTTCATTTGGATTTTTAGTTTTAAAAATTATTTTCAGTCGGCAATAATTATTTTAGCCAACCATAATTATATCTTCTTCATATTCATATTTTACAACGTAAATTAAGTTTAGTTTTACAATGTTAATTTATTTTAACAACGTAAATTGAAACTTTTTTATCGTTAAGTGCATATTAATTAATAAAACACAATTTTAGTTTATTTACTAGATGATAGAAATCAAAATTTCATACATGAATTTAAAATCAAAATTAAAACACGAATACGAAGAATAAAAAGAAGAACGAATATCATGTTCATGAAAACTTCACATCCTTCTCTGTAGTGAAGCCTCACATCATTTTTCTTCTTCTTCTTCTTCTTCTTCTTCTTCTTCTTCTTCTTCTTCTTCTTCTTCTTCTTCTTCTTCTTCTTCATCGTCGCCGTCGTATTACTATAGTTCAAGAACATTAACCAGAAACAAGAGATGAAGAACCTGATTATAAAAAAATCGATTTACAAAAATAATTTCAAAAAACAAAAAAAAAGATACAAAAAAAACATAAATACTTGTTAATCGTCAACCGATTTACATCGTTGAACTCAACAAAAACTTCTTGATGATGATCAATCGATGAAAATGGCTTGGCTTGTTTCGTCGATGGATTTTGGTTTAAGAGATAATTTTTTTTAAAAATTGCGATTGTTTGCATGCATTGCAAGTTTTTCTCTATTGAAATCTGAAATTATATATACAAGTTAATGAAGTGCGTTTTTTTAGGCCACAATTTACGTTGGACAATTTGAGTACAAATATTCTATTAATTACAGTGTTGGACATTTACGTAATTTTTACACAATATTGGACAAAACAATTTACTAAACCTATATAGGGCTATTATATACATTAACCATTTTAACCAAGTAAACATATTTTTTAAAAAAATTAATTAACCAAGCATATTTAACGATTTCCATTAATTAACATATTACAAGTTTTTATTAACTAAAAAGATTTAAAATTTTATGAACTAACCACATTTTAAATTAACTAAATAAAATCACAAAATTATAATTTTAAGTACCTTTTGTAGGGTCGGATTTAAAACGAGCTGGACGAGACGACGGCTGTAAGCGTGGAAGCGGCACTGCGACCAAAATCAAAATAAATAAAAAATACGTAGCAATTTAACATAAAATTAAAAGATATACATAACATAGATCTAAAAGAAATATAAAAAATCAATATATTCGCAAACTTACCTGCGGCTGTGAGCTTCACGTCCATCGTAGCAAAAAAGATAAGGGATAAGTAGTATAATAATAATTAGAAACATATTAATTTCTATATAGTCAACGTTTGAAAAAAATTGGTTAATATCAATTCATCAAAATAAATCGGTATATATTGACTACTTTACCTCTATAAATATTGAAAATCACTACAATTATTGTTTATATATAGCGAATTAATAATCACAAAAACAAAAATTATGTCTACTAAATAAACAGAATATAGAAAAGCATGAAATGGTACAAAAAATACTCAATAAGTGACACCTCATCGAATATGGTTATACACTAAATAAATTAAAAAATTTGGTGAAATTATAATTTCAATGTCTTATTTGATTAATTTGTGCAAAAATAGAATCTAAATAATAACTGCAAATATTATTACGGCTCGGTCTTCACTGCACAAATGCAAATATCTTCATTTACAAGTAGCAACAAATATAATATAAATAATAAGGCAATTATGCTGAGTACTGCAACAGAAATGTTAAGCGGGATATTTGTTTTACATAATATGTATAATAGCATAACATTTTTAAAGGAACACAATATTATATTAAAAAACTTAAAGGATATAACATTACACATAATACCCACTATCTTAACATTTAGAAGTAAGAATTTCTAACCTATAAATCTTATCTTCAACAATAAAGTCACACACATAGAATCAACTCAGAGCAACAAAAAGAAACATGAGAAGCAGTGTGGAAATGGTAAAGAAGCAAAGTCCAATAAATTCACAAAATATATATATATATATAATATATATATATGTATACATAGCAGCGGAGAGGTCGGAAATGAAGCACGTGAAGAGAGACACATAGTCTAAATCAAACTCACCTATCAACATTTGAACCCTTTGACGGATATCTGTATCCAAACATCAACTTAGGGTATATGAGGGATTACAAGGACGTGTTCGCCTTGTCTCGCACATATATGCAAGGTATAGATCTTTAGATTGTGGTACACGTCTCAATAACGATCATAGGATAGCGGTATGAGTTAGGCCCAGAAGAACGGAGTTGTGACGACCAACAGAGATGTATATAAGATGTTGGAGACTGACTTCATCAAGGAAGCAGACCTCCCAAAGTGAGTGACTAACATCGTCATCGTGAGTAAAACCAACGGGAAACGGAGCTGCATAGCCTAGCCGGTAGAATAGCCGCTTTAGAAAGATTCGTGTCCAAATCATACGACAAGTGTCAGCCGTTCTTTAAATCGTTGAAGAAGACTAACGGTTTTGAATGGACCGGGGATTTCGAGAGGGTAGTACGTTACTTGAAGTCATATTTCAGCTATTACCACCGTATTTTGGATTGATACGAATAATAACAATCGTCATATGACCCTCGAGCCTGTTCTCCAACCCGCCACAAAAATGCGCCCACAACGAGCAAGCTTTTCATGAGGGACGGCCTAAAGGCCACCTTCTCGACGTCATTGGGCCTCTTAGGCGTCTACAAGGTCCTTGTGAACGCCTGCCCGCAGTTATGTCTGGAGGTACGCCTAGATCCATGGGTCATCCGCTTGAGCCATGCGCGTGGAAGAATTTGCCCAAACGCCCTCTCATCGACATAGTCATCCTGCCAAGCTCCTCAGACGTCTACCTAGGTGGCCCGGTCTTTCAAACGGCTTCCCGAATGTCCTCCTAGGTTGCCCGGTCGTCCACATAGCCTCTTGTACATCCTTCTAGATGGCCTGGCCATCCACTTGGTCCATATGCCTAGGAGGGATGACCTGGACGTCCTCTCATCGGCCTGATCATCCACACGACTTTTTGGACATCCTGCCAAACTTCCCAGACGTCCACCTAGGTGGCTTGGTCGTCCATATGGCATTCACGCCTAAGGGAACTGGCCCAAACGTCCCTCGGACCTCCTTCTGGCCCGATCATCCTCCCAAGATTTTTGGACGTACACTCAACTGGCCGACCGTCCTCTCAAGAGCTTCCCGAACGTCTTGTCTTCAATCCCTTTCGTCCACTCGGCCCACACGTCTAGGTGGGTTTTTTGGCCGGCCATAAGCTCTCATAGGCTTATAAACAGGAACTCAACTCCAAGACTTAAGACACGAAAAATCCTCTCTACACTACTCTATTTCTCTACTCTACTTCAATCTCTTAAAGAATTCTCCCAAAAGTATTATTTCCAACAAGAATAATTCTCAAGATCCGAGACTTGAGCCCCGAAACTCCCTTGACGCAAGAGTCTCCATTTCACTTGATCTCGTCGATCCTTCCTCAGTTACACCCGTACTACGCTTGCATTCTACTAATTTTTCACGTCTACTTACTTGTTTCAAGTACTAGAAGAAATCCAAGATCCCACAACAGCTAAGAGAATATCTGAGACACCACAACCGACACGCTAAGGTCAAAACAACTGTCACTCACCCCGTGCAGGGATCTGACTGCCGAGGTCTCACCACGTTATCCAAAAATCAGTAACAATGTTGTGGTGCTAAAAGCAGGGGCCTCTGTAT
The DNA here is from genome assembly GCA_958296335.1 of Urtica urens. Classification (NCBI taxonomy): domain Eukaryota; kingdom Viridiplantae; phylum Streptophyta; class Magnoliopsida; order Rosales; family Urticaceae; genus Urtica; species Urtica urens. Next base: position 773,929 of record OY282530.1, on the reverse strand, counting down.
CGTGGTGAACATCTCATCTCTCATTGTTCATCCCTTTCTTTTATCCACTCTTTAAACATGAGTGACTTGCTGGCAACCTTTGTGGCCCTCAAATCGAGTAACCATATCGCTCGAGCAACAAGCTCGTTATGTTGATTTAATCTACTCCCTCATAGAGGACCGTTGCAGCGTTGATACCTCTGCCCCTCATGACGATGAGAGCGGCCTTAATAGAGATATAAATTAACGCCTAGCAAAATTTCTAGCGCAACCAAGGCTCAACAAGAGCATACTTGTAAACCTCCATGGATACGAAGAAGAAGAGAGCTCTACCCGAGAGCGAGACTGAGTCTGATACGACGTGATTCTAGAAACTGACACAAGGCAATCCTACACCTGATCTCCCTTAGCACACGAAGCTACGCCTCACCAGCTCCACCAGCGAGTTATGCCCAGGTTGACGTATAGCAACGTCAAGGCTTGGGTAACACTCGAGAAAGGGTGGTCGCCGGATCCTGCGAGGGTAGATCCCGGTGCCTACGCCGTACATCGCCCCGTCGAGGCAATGACGAAGCAGATAGGCGTGGAATTGGGCAAGGACGCCGAGAAAACAGTCTCCTTACAACTAGACCCATTAGGACTATCGAGGAAGACCTTAGGATTCAGTTTTACTCTCTTCGGGATCCCTGTGACGAGGATCTAAGACAAAGGCTGAATGCCCAACGGGTAGCCACGGGGGGGAGTGACCTTCAAGAATCCTCCCACCAACGTCATGAACCAAACGTCCAACAAGAGACGTATTCCCACTCTGCCGGATCCAACCATTGGTGCCGCCAATGAGTTGGAAATAATCAAAATGATTTATGGACTCCATAATCAGATCATCGAGCTCCGCGAAGCGAGCTCAGGGAGCTCCATGGCGTACCATGGCAGGGAAGGCGCATACTCACCCTTCATAACAAAATTTCTTGCACAACAACCAGGGGAGGGTTCAAGCTTCCCACTGTACCCCCATATGATAGACGCTTTGGCTCAAAATTCTACATCCAACAATAGGAGACTTAGATGATGATTCAAGGGTAGTCGGACGTGACGTTCGGTGTTCAGCCTGACGCTCACGGATCGGGTTTTGAGTTATTTAGGAATCTCAAATTAAGTTACCGAAATGAATTACAAAATAAAAATTTAAATTTCAAATTTCAAGAATATATTCGACTGCGATGAATTTCAATTATTATTAAGAGATACTGAATATTTAGGCATCATTTTAAAAAAGATGAAAAAAAATTTGTTTTTAAAATGAAAAAAGATTGTATACTAAACAGATTAGGAAATAATAAAATCTTAAAATCAATTTTGATATTCGCATTAATAATTAAAATTGAAAAATGAATGGGCTAAAGGTTATATTAATTAAAACAACCAAAATAAAAACTAGAATAAAGAAAGGAAGTAGCTGTAAATCACATTAGAAACAAATTAACCAAAGTTAACAAGAAAACTTCATAACTTTCATATCAAATACCATAATTGAAGTAGCAAAATAAAAATTTAAATTTCAAATTTCAAGAACATATTCGAATGATTTGAAATGCAATTTTTTAGTATATTATTTATATATATAATATCAATTAATCTTATAATCAATAACAACTGCCAAATTAAATCTATGAAATTAAAAAAATATGCATTAATTTCTCGTTGTCTATTGGAAACAAAATTAACAAAAATTAAATAACATTTCATATGGAAAAATTAAAATCAAAATTAATTTTCACCCGAAAATTAGTAGTAGTTAAACGTTAATTACTATAAATAACTTAAACATTAATGAAATATATTTGAAATAACAACGAATTCAACCAAGAAACGTTAATTGATTAGTTGACTATTTCAAACATTAATGAAATATATCAGTTGCCTATTTCAATTCTGAAAACTTAACAAAAATCATGTGAATTCTTTAAACTTAATATATGATATTTGCAATCTACAGAATTTATAAGAAAAAATAATTAAAAAAGATAATTTTGTAAATACACTTGCTATAAAAATTATCGCGTAAGACTGAATGATTAAATCTAAACTATGCTAAAGATTAGATGATTCGCAATTGCAACGTTTAATTTAAATTAAATAGAGCACGTGCTTTAATGGACAAAATGGAACAATTAAAAATGAAGTAGATACTTGAAGTGGTGTCATACAGAATCAAAGAGGTCAGTAAACACGTACTTTTTTACATTGAAATTGACTTGCAAAAGTAATTGCTCACCAAACAATGAGGTAGGTTGATTGAAGAGAAATAGTTCAAAATATCACTTGTTTTTCATTTTTCATAATCCACAAAAACTCATTTTTTTTCCCAAAATACAAATATTTTTCACTTGAAAAGATCATATGCCCTTTAAAAATATAAAACTTACAAATTTCCTACATTATACTATTGATAAAAAAATATAAAATAATATTTTATATTTGTACTTGTATAAAATTATATTATTTTAAAGATATTTTAGTCTCATGTACTTGTATTTTGAGAAAAAAAATTAATTTTAGTAAATTTTGAAAAAAAAAACTATAAATCTTCAATTCAGATAGCTTTTATTGAATAAACGATAAACAAATCAATACTAATGAACTGCATTTTAGAGTTGAGAATAAACGATAAACAAATCAATACTTGGATAAACCCCCGTCAGATTCAATCAAATAAATATTGAAACGATGACACGCTGTGTGACACCTAACCGAATATATAATTTAAAAGAAATATATATCATAAAACTGCAGTTCATGAGTTCTGACAGATAGAAATCAAAGAAATCAACCAACTGGACGTATACATATGGATGTTAATATCAATGTCAAACAGAAAAACTCAATAATTTAAATGAAGGACAAAATTTTCCTATGCCCGCAATAAAATACAGAGGCAAGGAAGGAATAATACAGTTATCAAAAACTCATCAAAACTAAAAATATATATAATAATCTATGAAAAAGAAAGTAAAGAGAACAAAAATACAGGAAACAAACAATACAATAATAACCAAGAATAAACGAAAAAGTGAAGAATTACTTCTGAGATCGCCATTGGTATTGGTAAGCAACATGAACCTGCCTTTCATTCCGGTTCACTCAATTCGTATCCACCGAAAGAAGAAAAGAATCTCCCCCCAAAAAAGCAAAATTCATGTCGGAATAAGTCAACAAAGCCGGCCGAAAATTTCTATACAGGTTCTGTCAAAGGAACAGAAGAACCTTCTTTCTAGTACAAATAATGTCGCATTCTCTCGGGCTTTCTCCTCCAATTATTGTCACCGTTGAGAGGTTGCATCAAAACCCGCTGATCGTGCTCCATTTCGGAGCGAAGCAGCGATTGAAGCCTCTTCAAATGGCCATGACACTGCTTGTGGCCAAAAGGGTTTGTTCGGGATACAAAGCCGTCCTCATTTGGGCACACCACTCTCTGGTACGGAGACTGCCATTTGGATTGCAGATAGGCGAGAGACCTCCATGGCGGGAGAGGCATCGAGTTCTGCTTCAAAGAGAATCGGGCTGCCTCGACCATGACTTGGAGGTACTTGCTCAGCCTCACCGACAAACCCACGAAAACCACCGGCAGAGAATTCAGAATCCTGTCGTATGAATCCACCGCTCGGGCAATTTCGAAATGGCTTCTGAAGTCTATGTCGATGAGGAAACGATCCAAATTTCCAGCATGGCCGCGGTTTATCACTTCAATATACTCGTGATCCCCTACATATGTCATCCAGAATACTGCGATTATTTACAACTTAGAAGCTAACAAAGAACATCATATCTAAACCATTCTTTTTTCTTATTTCATATTCCATTTCGTGGTTAACTCTACCTCGGCCATGATTACTGATTTAAAATCCTTTTACTTAAAGTTATGATTCACTCCAATTCAAACAATTCAAAGCAATTTTTTACTTGAGACAATTCATCAAGCACATGCCTCAGAATTAGAAAATCTCAACCAAACAAAATGAGAAGCTCGAATTAAACGATCTCAACCTAACAAAATGAGAAGCTCGAATTCACCAGCTTAAAGATATCAAAGTACGAAAGAATGAAAGACAAATATTACCTCCGGGGACTTTTCCAGAACCTTGCCACTTGGAAGTGCACACCGCGGCGTCATAGCCAGAAAGCCTCAAGAGCTTGACAAGCGCAAACCTCATACAGCTGGCGTTACAGAGCCCGGGCTTCATCGCCGCCTGAAGTTCTGTCTTCTTCATCGAAACTATCAGCGAATTCACAGTCGAGATCAAGTCGTCCTCGAACTGCGCTATCGGATGCTTGCAAAACTACACACCGCATAAAAGACGAATATAGATAAATTTTCCGATTTCATAATACAGAGAGCATCAAAATTAGGGAGAAATCTCAGACAGGAGAGATTGAATGAGAGACTTACCGGAATTTTCTCGGCGAGATGCAAGAGATCGGAAATACCAGACTCGCTATCGCTGCTACACCACGATTCAGCCCCGGCGCTTCCGTTCTCCAAGAAATCGCTTACCATAAGACCTAAGTCGTGTTCGCTCTCGTGGCTGATTCCGGCGCCGATCTGGTGCCCTCTCGCTGCCCAGAGGTCGCCGCCGGGAATCAGTACACCACAATCCATATTCTCCCTTCTCCACCGACCGAGATTCGAGCTTCTCTACGACTAGATATCACGAATCTCTTAATACCTTAATATTCCGAAATTCATTCTCTCCAATAAAAAAATTAGTTCTTCGTTCTTTCTTGATAGTTTGTACTGTTCTATTGCTTATTTTGAATTTTCGTGTTCCTCATTTTGTAGAGCAGAGATTCAGAGATTATTTCTGTAAAAAATGAATTCGAAATTCTTTCATTTCTCTGGTTGCGTGTCTGCGGAGAAAGAGAGGAAGGAAAGAAGGAAGAGAAAAGAGATATAAAGAGTTTCTTGTTGGAGAGGAAAGGTAGATTGTGTGAGAGATGACGGAAATGGCGAAGGAAAGCACCGGGAAAAAGAGTTACAAAAAAAGTTTGCTTATAAGTTGGGATTGATTTACGAAAATGTCCTTCTCTTTCGGTTGAACGGATAAGAATATTTCATTACGGGACAGAGACTGCAATTTATTGTATTTAGACGGAAATAATGGTCATATTCTTTGGAACGTTATTCAGATTAGAATATCCTTATCACTCTCTGTAAAAGAAATTTCTTTTTGCCGATGGTTTTCTTCCGGGAAAGAAAAAACAAAGGAAACTATTATTTTTGGCTAATCCGTTATATATTCTGACAAGAGCCAGTCCGTTATTTATACAAGTGCGATGTTAATAAATTTTTGGTTCGAATTTGAGAGCTTCCGATTTTTAAACTTTGTACTGAAAGTCCGTTATTTAAACTTTTTATTTTTATTTTATTTTTTATTTCTGAAATTCTCAATTTCAAATAATTCAATTCGGTTAACTGTAGTATATGATCTTATATTCTATTAATTAAAAAATTTACTATTGAACAAAATAATATCGAAATTAATTTATACGTAACTTGGTATTCTTTTAATTCATATATATGTATATATATCTAAAAACAATGAATATCCTAAACTCAAATTACACATAGATTAGGTTACAAATGTTTTCTTTGTAAAGTATCTCAAGATAGCTTTAGGGGTCATAGATTCCTCAAAAAGAAAACCTTTAGGGTCGTAGTTGATGAAATTGTAGTAGTTTTATTGTCGCTTGTATTGGGACAACGTTACCAAATCTCAACGGTCAAATTTTCACTCAGAGCGAGTGACTCTCGGTTCGAATTAAGCGTGTCGGATCTGGTGTCCCGGATCTTCTCTTAGTTGTGGCTGGTCTTCGAGTTTCTTCCAATAATTAAAGAGATGAAAACAGAGGAGAGTCATCTGTCTTCCTCTGTGACGTTCAACTTGGGCGGAGTATAGGGTAAATGAGAAGAGATTGACGAGATCGAATGAAATGAAAACTCTCGGGTCAAGGGCGTTTCAGAACTCGAGTCTCAGATCTTTGAGATCTATTTCAGTCAAAAATTATTTTTTTGAGAGAATTTTTGTATAGAGAGAAGTAGAGTGGAGAAAAGATGTTTCAAACCTGGAAATTGAGGTTTGTATTTATAGGCTCTTAGAGGAGCCTTGGACCGGCCGTTCACCTCTACCATGCGTCATGGCTCAAGTGGACGTCCAATAGGTGCGAGTGGAGATCCGGGAGGTTGAGTGGACGTCCTGGAGGCCAAGTGGGTGTCTAGGAAGCAAAGTGGACGTTTGGGAGGTCCTTGGGGCGAATGGACGTCCAGCGGGGAACATGGAGGATGAGTGGACGTCCAGTGAGACCTTGGACGTTGAGTGGACGTCTTTGAGGCTGAGTGAACATCCGGGGAGTCCATGGTGACTAAGTGGACGTTCGGTGGGTCAAGTGGACGTCCGGGAGATCCTTGTGGATGCCTAAGAGGGTTGTGGACGTCCTGGGGTGGCCACTCCGGCGTAGACAAGATCGTGTGTGCTGCATGTGACCTCGTGGTTGGCCGGCGTGTAAGCCCGAAGGTCATACGAAGATATTATGTGGCGGTAACAATATCACCTCGAGTTCGATGTTCAACGAGCATTCGAGAATCAACTCAAAGACAAACTTTCCCGATCGTTATACGAATCAAAACGCGACACGTTTCTCCATGAGTCCGGCGAAAATGTGGCACGCTCTGTTGATCATTTGCGGAGAGCGAGGAACCTCGTAATTAGTATATTTCTTTATTTATTATTTTTTAGGTCAATTCGTTATGGGTACCTGTTCTTTTACCGCACGTGGTGGGATCCTCGACGAATAGATAGATTCTTTACTAAACACGCAGAATAATTTTACATATTCCCTCTCGTCTCATATTCATTTTATCTCCCCGGATACCGAGTTCCTATTTCCATTTCCTTTGACAACAACGATTGAACGAGTGGATGGTGTTCGAGGGTGAGTCCACATAAGCGACTCGATCTACAGCGAAAGAGACATCGATTTTCACGATTATCAACCCATCAGAAGAACCGCCGAGTGTGGAGGTGGAGACACAAGTCTAGCCGGCGACGGAGCCCTCGTCGAGGCGAGAGACATCCCTAGGAAGGCCAATAGCCTTTGTTCTAGACGGTGGCTAAGCTTCACGAGAACAATCTCCTCGCAGAGAAGTTGGAAGATCCGCGTGACGTGGATCTGGGCAAGCAGGCGACCAATTACGACGAGGCGGGTCACAAGGAGCTAGGTTTCCGAGGGAGGCATCGTCTCTAGTTGCAACCAGGCTAACGAAGCAGTCTATGGCGACCCTAACCCTTGGTTTGGTCGGGATAACCAACAACGAGTAATTTTGTTCCGCAAAGAGGCGAGTGATGGCGCTCGCGAGCCACATGCGCGATGAGGACGGCTTGGGCGGCTGGGCGATTGCTGCTGGAGGAGATGTTAGTCGGCATCGACCATCTAGATGAAACTGTGCAGGCCAAGATTAGGCTCAAGAAAGGTTGAGAGATGACCTTGTACGAGGCTTGTTATGCCGCCGCGATTCATGTTCGACACACGAACGTGTTAAAGGTATATGACTTCATAGACTTACTTTTCCGCAACGGCCGATCAAACTCATGATTCGTCTTGCGGACGCAGGTCTTGAACCCGATGTGGTCAAAGGATATTTGACTTATGACTTGTTTGCATCGATCGACGAGCGCGGGTATGGCCTTGAATCCTACGTGGTCGACGGTCGATCGGCTTACAACACTTTCCGCCAAGCGACGAAATTCAACATTTGCTTTTCGGCATCTGTGCAATCAATGGCCATCGGCTTATGCCGCACTTCTTTGGCCGGCAGACGGACATAGTTCTTGACAAAGAATGACCAATCTGTTGGTTCCCCCTCGGTCGCGAAACCTTGAACCGCCGGTATGGATGGTCCATTATAATCCGTTTACTCTGGTGGTCAGTGGGACATCTCGCATTTTACGAGATCGGTGATCACACTACTACAAATGTTGGATCCCACAACCGACTTTCCGCAACTCTTATTTGGAATGGTTGTTGACTCGGTGATTGCACAACCCTTTTTACTAAGGGTTGTGGGAAGGTCTTAATTTCGGGTTTATTCCACAACCCTTGTGACTAAGGGTTGTGGGAAGGGTTTAATCCCAGGGTATTCCCACAACCCTTAAAATATCGGTTGTGGAATATAGCTTATTCTACAACCATCAAGTGAATTTCTCGACCGCTTATCCGGACGTCGTGTCCAATATCTGGAATTGGTAACGGCCGTCATCTTGCTGATTTACATCTCATACATTATTTGAGACTTGTCGGCTCTTGACCAACATGTCGTCAAGGTAAAGCTCCATTGTCTTGTTGATTTGATCGGCGAACATGCGATTGACCAATCGATGATAGGTTGTGTCGGTGTTTTTGAGGCCTAATGGCATACCTTATATCAGTATAGACCTTGGTTCATCATGAAGGGCATCTTGATTTAGTCATCTTCATGCATCCAGATCTTATTAGAGCTTGAGTAGGCATCCATGATACTTAGCAACTCATGGCCCACTATCAACCCGACACCACCAAGGAAGTTGCTCAATCTGGGGAAGGGGGAAGCTATATATTGTGCAGTCTTTGTTAAGATCTTTTAATCTATGCAAGTTAGGATGAAGGCTGAATGGCCTAGGTGAAACTAGGTCAATGGCCTGCCGGCCTAAGCCTCCCAAGATATCAGGAGGCAATTAATTGTTGTCAGGCATACATCGGTTGGCATGGGCATGGTCTGGCATGTGGCTGACCGGCTTTTCCTTGCAGGCACAATACGGGCTAGTCAGCCGGTATTCATCAGGTCGCTCGAGCGGTGTTGCTCAGATAGGTCGTTGCGCCAAAACGACAAGTGTTTTATAGACCATTGAGAATCAAGGCGGTAACATTGTACTCGACTCTGCAGCCATTAACGTATCACTAGCTCTCACCTGGTTTTGGGGTATTCTCACTGGGGTCGGAACCCTAAAACTCTCTGGTGGACTCAAGCTCACCTCCTTCTTAACTTGATAATGGTGTTTGGGCGTAGATTTTTTTCCATGATTATGGTTCACGTGCTGTGGTCCCGCCCATCCTGTTCTCGGACTGGTAACCAGCCCCTTTCACAAGCCATACCTCACCAAGATCCTTGTTAAAGAAATCACCTCCAATCCATGGCCCATAACTCAATGATTTTGCATCAGTAACGTTGTCATCATCACACTCAGACAGCCCATGACCCAGGCGTCCACAAGCATAAGAAAATTCATGTAATTTTTCATATCTACCACTTATCTACACTTTCCCGACATCTGTCACTAGTTGAATGTGAACACGTTTTTAAAATTTTTTCCTCATGTGTATCAAACTTCTGATTGCCTTTCAATAGACTTGACGATTTTTGTCTTTCTATACCTTCATTACCCAGCCCATCATACTTCTGATCATCTCGCACATTCTTGCCCATCGGTATTTGGTTGGGATGCGGTGGATTTGGATCCATAATTCGACAAAATTGAACTCCTCGCTCGTCTCCTCTTCTACTGATGGATCTTTTAACACTAATGATGACTTATCAAAATTACATGGCCTCCGTTTTCAGATTTGTTTCTTGTCTGCTTCTCTGTCGAACCGGAAGCACACATTATTTTTGTCGTGATCGGAAATGGTAAGGATTCCATTGACGTGCGATATTTTAATCATAACAGTTTTCAATAATTTGTATTGTAGACTTTCCTTCTCAGCAACATTCTCATAAGACAACTAGTAAGGTTTTCTTGATTGTCCACTAGTTCCTATCTTCTTAATACCATCACGTTCCCATCGTTCTCTTCCTCAAAGTCCATCTCAAACTATTTGTCGCACAAATTATCCCTCTATCGTGGAGATTTGAATTCCGACGAAGTTCTCTAACTAAAGTAGACTCTAAAGTAAAGAGAAATTAGTTCAAACCAAACTACAACAAACAAAAAATGTACTTATTGAATTATAAGGCAAACTAGGCAAATTTTAAAAACTTTATATCTAATATGATTGAGACATCATGTTGGACCAAAAGTAGTAAATTATTAAATCTATCTGTCTTTCACAAGCTTAACTATTGTTAATGTGAAACCTATGAATTGGACTTTTATTCTCACAAACAACTATATCATCCCATTAATGATATGTGGTTGAATTGCTAGCTGTACATATTAGATTTGACCAGATGCTCCCCAAACAATGCCCACAAGCAAACCGTGCAAATAAATTTTCTTACGAGAAAAGTATATTAATATTTAAATACGGTTGGATGGTAGCACAAAGCTTATGAATGACAAAGTTTATTTTTTCTTTCTTCCTTTTCACCTATAAATAAGGTGTTGTTGTAAATTGAGAAAACGAGTTGGGCAAAACCGGAATCCCGTGAAGTCATCTAATTTTATGTTATTAGTTCTTTTCTTTTGCTTCGGAACCAAGTCACTACAACAGTTGCCCAACTTGAATATTTATAATTAGAAACTGAGAAACAATAAATACATGAATTTAGATAAAAGAATTCCAATGAATATTTATTATTAAAAACTGAGAAACAATAAATACATGAATTTAAATGAAAGAATTCCATAGGAAACTGTACACAATATTCAGATGCTTGCAAGGGCCAGATAGTCCTAATTTGCATAATTTTGTTTTATTTCACATTGGTAGGTTTAGTAAAAAAAAAATGAGTTGCTATTTTTTTCATGACGTAATTTTGTTCAGCAACTGATGAAGATTTATATTTTCAATTAAGAAAGGCCAATTGAGTTATATAGCCTTTTTTATAAGTTTGGATTGCAAAATATAAAATATTTAATAAACTTGGTATATAATCAAAATAAGAAATTAAACGAACGAAAATAATAAAACAAGTATACCCTTATTTTTTTTTTAGATTCGACTAAAGTAGTTTTCAGAAATTCTCAATATATAAATAAATAGGTATATTAATTAGGCTAGATTTATGAAAAATGGGCAACATTTACATGAATTTAAACATTAAATTTGGCGGGAGAAATAAATTTATAACAAAACGCTTTTATTAATCCTTACGCCTTTCATTCGAAAATCAAATTTCTCTCTATATTCTCGATCATTCGATTCTCTCTCTTTCTTCTCAATCTTCCGGGTCTTTTTCTTTCCTCTCTCAATCTTCTAATTCTCACTCTATCCTCTCAATCTTTCGATTCTCTCTATATTGTTCACTCGAAACAAAGGTATAAACTCGATTACACCGACAAACCTAGGATGTTTTGACGACATAAGACGACTGAAACATAAATCAAGAGTATTATTTTAACTGTGTTAGAAGTACCGGTTTTGGTTTATCAGTTCTTTGTGCAAGAAGAACTAACGAAGGAGGCAAACACTAATTCTTGAAATTGTAATCCCGCTAAATATCAATCAATTTAATGGAAGTTTGTAATTAACTAAAATTAACAATGTGTGTTATTGATTTAATAAAAAAAATATGCAGGTTCCAAGAGGAAAAAATCATTCTAATGGAAGAAAGAAACGATAACCAAAAGAGTTCTAATCCAAAGAAAGAGGTAATAACAGATACGTTAATTGCAACATACTGTAACACTTGGATAAGCAAATATGAGACAGTAGTAAAAACGAGTGCAAAATAATAAATAAACACAAGAAGTGGTAACTCAGTTTGGTGCAACGTCACCTACATCTGGGGGGCTCTTAGCCCAATGAAAAAAAATTCACTAATAATAATTACTAGTACACCAATAGCCTTATATGTATCTCAACGTCAATACCAATTTGACTAATATTATATGTGAAAATTAAATCAATGACTTTCCCTAAATTTGAAACCCCTCTCAATTCCACTATTTAAACACTCGCTCGATGTTTGACCACTTCACTGAACATGCCTGAGACTTTCAATCACGCAATCACAAAATCAACACTTCTCTAATCTTGTAGTGTATGAACACGTGTTTAGAGAATTACAAGTATGTACAAATCAATAGTTTCTCAGTCTGCTAATCAAGCACGACTAAAGCCCTATAGATATGTTGAAGATCAGGTTTATCCATCTTACTGCTAAGGGAGAGCTACTCGGCTTTTATAGCACTCCTTCAAAGTGAAAGTCTTCATAGCGTTTCCTTACCCTTTAGTGCAACCTTCCCAAAATAGACAGAAGTAGCAGACGTTCGTTGCAACATTATGACGAAATCTGTCGAACTAGAAAACCTCTCAAATATCATAAAATCCAAAATTAATACATTTATCACCAAATAAGTCAACATGTAGACCTTCCCAAAATGTGCATACATAATTTCTCGAGGAAGTTAATACATTTATCATGATATATACTATTTATATCTTTGACCAAATATAAGCAAGCACAATTAATAACAATAAATTTCATTGTAATAAAATCATCAATAACCACTATCACATCGATGAGCACCGAACAAAGACATGATTTTTATTTCCAAGAAGAACTACAAATAAAATGCAAGGATTAGGATTATACACGTTACAAAAATTAAGCAAAATTAATGGTTGCTGACCAAATGAATAATAGTAAATTTCAGACCGCTTCATGTAAGAAATTAATGATGTTGAACATGGAGCGCACTGATGTGGACGAACCTGACATGATATGAAAAAAATGAAGATTTAATTGTAGAGAAAATAATTAATCCCGCTTAAATTTTAATGTTTAATTGATAAAATACAAAAACAAAACCATAGTAATAGATACAAAATATTTGGGCATCATTTAAAGAAAGATGAATAAAAAGTTTTGTTTTAAAAAAAAGAGAAGACTTAATACTAAAAAAATGTAAACGGAATATAAAATTATAATCAATTCTAAATTATTCACGTTAATAATTAAAATTAAAAAATGCTATTAAGATTATATCAATTAAAATTACCAAAAATAAAAGCTCCAAATTTGAAAATATCATAACTATAATAACACCTTATCATTGGAGAAGCAAATTAACCAAAACTAACACGAAATCAGTTAAACTCGGAAAATTAAAATTTATATTTCAAATTTCAAGAATATATTCGACTGGTTTAAATTTTAATTATTGACGTTATTAATTATATATAGAAAAGGAAACATCAATTAATTATAAAAAATTAACCGAAACTAACTATCATTTCATTTGGACGAATTTGAATCACAATTAATTTTCAACCGAATTAGGGGGCTTAAACGTTAATTATTAAAAATAACCAAAAAATTAATAAAATATATTTAAAATAAAAAATAATTTCAGAAAAAAACGTTAATCGATCCGTTGACTATTTCAATTCTGAAAACTGAACAAAATCATATAAATCTCATAAATCACGGTTTATTTCCACTAATATATGTTATTTTTCAGATTAATAATTTTAAGTAAAAATAATAATAATAAAGTGCATATTTGTAAATGCACTTGTCAGAAAAATTTCCACATAGATCAAATAAATATGTTTATCTAAAATATTAAAAAAATTAGATAATTTTCAATTGCAGTGTTTATTGTGGTTTCATTAGGGTAGTTCTTCGTTAAGAAAATACACCATTTTGAAATAAAATGAGAAAAAAAAAAAAACTTAACTGTTGATTCAGATACTGCAGGTGATAGAAGTATCTCGCTTAATACCGTGTTGGTATGCAATTTTCTCATTATGTGGCATTTTTTTCTTGTAATAATGATAATTCAAAATTCGGGAACTCTTTAAATAATAGTTATATTTACTCTTCCAAGGAGAATATGAACTAAACGCAAATGACTAAGTCAGAATTGTGTTATATTTTTGTTTCATTGTTGCATAAAGTAGTGAATTATTAAACACGTAGTATCATCATAAGTATAATTCATATCATGAGACCCGGATAAAATAAAAGTCAACTACAATCATTATGTTCCAGTAGATTCCATTTTAGAGCGTCCTGAGCTGACCAAAACAAAACACACGTTGCTGATATATAGTTTTATATATCATCAAGTCGCGATTGCCTGCGCTCTTACACTTCTATATTATTTTTAGAGTTAATCAAATCATATATAATCAAACTCATTTGTTTATAATATTTTTAAGAAATACTCAGAAAACTAGTTTTTCGCCTAATTTATAATTGGTAATAAATAAATATTAATAAATTTATTTAAAACTAATTATGCGCGTGAATCAAGAGGTTGTTTAATCAATTTTTATGATCTCATTCATATTTCATTTAAAAAAAAAACTCAGAGCAAACTAAAAATTAGAACAACGATCACGACAAAAATCTCAAATCGTCGAAAGTTAGTCTAATTAAAGAGGTTGATTCGTTAATAATCATAAATAGAATATACGTAATTGATAATGAATTGTAAATAGAACGTAAACAATTTGAAAATTGTTGTCGCCTAATATTGGACATCGATTCAGTTCCTGCAATGGTTCGATCCGAAGCCTGAGTAAGTGATCGCATTCGGCCATCGAGCGTTGTAGAAATGATATCCCAAGTCTACTTTAGCAAATATGCTGGTGGTGTCGATTTTTCGTCGTATTGTGAAAATGAGTAAACAAGACAATCAAGGGGAAATAAAGGGATCGCCTTCGTTTACCTCTCCGAACTCCCACTACTACAAATATAGATTTTGGATACGAGTGATTTTCGGATGCGACATGTCGCGTTTAAATCTCACATCTATATTCAAATTTCAATGCGACTAGTCACATCTAATTGTTGAAACCATAAGTTATTGCTACTGCCACATTTTGGGGCACTATGAATAAAAGGCTCGTCGAAACACCTCTGACCCCACTCGACGGCCCACCACGAGACGCGCCTCCTAACTGTCCATCGCCACACGATGAGATGTTGACGCATCGCGATAGGCACTATGTGGCCGCTATCCCGGTGCGGCCACATAGGTCAGCCATAACGCACATATTGACTTGGACATCCATTCTGTGGCCCATACACCCATTTGATGGCCCGAACCAAGGTTTATACGCCAGCCGAATTCCCATGAATTTCCATCAAAATTCCATGTTTCAAAACTTACCGGTCAATTTTTGGTCTATGTAAGCGTTTCTTCATTTCATGCCCACAAAAATCATCGAATTTCCATGGGAATCTCATCGTCGGATTTCCATATTTTTCGTTTGTATTCAGTTATTAAACAACATTTTTCTCGGAAATTCCATTGAGAATTTCATATGAAATTTCCATTTAAAAAAATTTCTTACAATCTTAAGATAGATTTTTTTTTATATATATTTTGAATTTTTTAGAAGATTTTTTATGAAATAGAAGATGTTGGAAAGATGTTATAGATGATGTAAGTTTTTCAGATGTTTTAGAGAACAAAAACCGTTAATTAATGTTAGAATTGTTTAAGCTTTTATTATATTATTTAAGCTCTTTAGATGAAGAGTGCATTGTATTGAAATTTTGATTTTTTTTGTAGATTGTTTATGAATGTATGTTTTAAATTAGTATGAACTTTATTTATATATATATAAATTTTAGGTTTTAATTATGTTTGAATTTTATTTATATATATGAAATTTATGTTTTGAACTAAGCAAGTAATCAACATTTTCTTCGTCAAACTTTTCTTATTTTTGTTGAATTCCCGACCAACCAATGGAAATCTCATCGGCATTCCCTTTTCGATTTCCACATTTTTTTCCATCGAAATCTCGTTCAGCTAAAGACATTTTTGTATTTTTGAGTCATCAATCATTTATCGGCATTCGGCCGTTCAATCATTGGCCCGAACGTCCAAGCAATCTCCTGGACATCCATCTGGTGGCCTGGACGCCCATCAATTGGGTTGGACATCGAGAAACCTCCCTAACATTCATCTAGTGGCCTAGACGCCCATCCGGTGGTCCGAACATCTGTCTGATGGCCAGGACGTGCAAGCAACCTCATCGACATTTGTTTGGTGGCCCTTGCATCCATCTGATGGCTCGGACGCCCATCCAATGGCCCGAATGTCCAAACATCCTCCTAGGTTTCCGGTCGATGGCTTAGACGTCCAAGCTGCATACCGGGCGTCCATCCAGTGGCCCAATCATGAGCTCGATAACTTGAAAGTCCACTTGATGACCGGAATGTACGATCCATCGGGGGGAGGGGGGGCGTCAGGTCGATATACCGAAGGTCTCCTTGATAGCCCGGACGTCCAAGTAGCCCTTTAGGCATCCATCTGGTGCCTCGGATGTCCACTTGATGGCCCGGGCATCTAAGCAGCTTCCCGGACGTTCAACCGATGGCACAGATGCTCGAGAAACTTCCCCGACGTCTGTGGCCCTAACGCCCAAGCAACCTTCCAGACGTTCATCTGATGGCTCGAACACCCAATCAAACTTTCAAACATCAAGGAGGCAGTTCACACTCTTAGGGAGGCAGTTTTGGCTGGATATACACTCCCTAAGGGTCTTTAAATAGTAACCTCGCACTTAAGATTAAGGACAATTAATCTCTCTCTCGGAAAGTATACACTTTTTCCTCTACATACTTATTTTTCTCTCTAAAGAATTCTCTCAAGAGATTACTTTCGACTGGAATAATCCTTAAAAAAGTCTAATATTCGAGCCTCGAAACGCCCTTGACCCAAGTGTCCTTGTTTCACTCAATCTCGTTAACCCTTCCTCGTGATCCTATAATTTTGCCCATATTCCCCTAATATTAAGCATCAGAGAGTAAGCAGAGGACCCCCCCCCCTCCCCTATGTTTTCCCTTCTTACTTCACATCTATTAATTTTTTCATGTATTAGAAGAACTTGAAGACCCCACGACAGCTATGAGACGATCCAGACACCGAATTCGTCACGTTGAAGCCGTAACGAGGCTCACTCGCTCCAAGCGGAGATTTGACCCCCGAAGTCTCGTAAGGTTGTCCAAAAATCAGCGACAACATTTTTTTTTAATCAAAGACACTTTCTCATGCAACTAGGTACATCCAAAAGTCTCGTGTCAAAATTTGGATGCCACTAGTTGCATCCAAAAGTTTCTAAAAAATTGGGCGGGCCAAAATTCCCCCCTAATGTGCCCTTTTAAGTGACGTGGCAATGTATTTAATATTTTATAAATAATAACAGAAGAAAGTAGTCGCATCAGATAGTGTTGTAGATGCAACTTGTCGCCTCCTTCCCTCATTTCTCAGATCTAACCATTCACTTAAAAAAATCACCTCTCAAATCACCTCACCTCTCCACCGCAAAGAAGAAGCCTGGCTTCTCCTCTGCAATCCACGAATACAACTCGTCCTTCCTCCTGCTTTGCAACCACTCCACCTGCTCACACAGTCGTTTCTCGTCCTCCGCGCCACCATTGTTAACCTGAAAACCCAGCATCTTTGTTCGGTGGTTATTGCTATTGAAATTCAAGTTCTAGCATAATGAAGTAAGCTTTCCCAAATTTACGAACGTTCATTCGGTCATTTATTATGTTTAGTTTTGTGTGCAGGTTTGTCCAGTTGAGATTTTTCATTCATGCGTACGCCGGGATATCTAAAACTTAACCTTGCTTTTATTTTGTGATTTTGGTGCTGAAGAATTATGATCAAATTGGGGTTATCACACTTGCCAAAAGTTTCTTTGGCAGGAAATCAATTGGTCGGCAAAGAAAGTCAACGCAAAAAGATATGTGAAAGAGTGTGGATTATGTTGGCATTGATGTGCACAAGAAGATTATTTATTTGCATATCCATGTAATATAAATCTCCCCTAAGTCCTTATTGTAATTTGTTTATTAAATCAATAAAAGTTGAAACGTTCATTCATTCAATTTTTGGTTGATTGAAGATTTATGATATTCAATAGTCTTATAGTCCTAAATCAAACCTAACAACGTATGAAGAGACAAATATAGATTTGCGTGAACAAACTTTTCATGGTTTGGTTAAAACAAAATATTCACAATCTAAAGATCAACGGACTATTGATCCTAGTATGATTGTTGGAAGAATCTATGATGTCTGATTACGAGGCATAGAGAGTTAGGAACTCTATAGTTCTTTCAGTGTATTTTCCAATGATACTGAATTGATCAGTGCACATATAGAGACAATGTAAGAACAAAACATTTAACCTCTTCTGTCTCAAAGTCATTATTTATGAATTGCATCGTGTTTACCTTAATTTTCAAATGAGACATGACTTCAATATATTCATTTAAGAAAGCTACACTCTAGATCTAAGTTTGTGAACTAGATGCGTTCTATTGGTGATATATTGGGTTGTGAAGTTGACATGAGTATACTTTGTGAAGGTCTCATAGTTATGGAATTAAGGTACAAGATTGCTGAAATGCGATGTATATCACCTCATGCTTTATTACTTGGATTGTGAATATATGTATCGGCCGGTGTCCAAATAGAATAAATGATTCTTTTGGATGAAACGTTGTGACTGTTGGGATTGGTGCCCACAAAAGAGATTTAAGACATTATAAATACTTTGTATTTGATTTTGCTGAGATATTATATAAAGTTAAATATTCATTCTTCATTTAAGTTTGTGTTTATGTATGTATGGTACGCTCTGAAACTGTCATCTAAATCTTGAAGTGGTCATGGACATTAAATCATGTCTCTGAGCTCTTTAACTAATTCTCTAAAAGGCTATTCATGCTAATCACAGCTTATGTCTTGGGAGTCTTCCCCTATAAGTCTTCTCGGAGCATGATTCGAGTGTGAAGTGATTTACAGATATGAAATCCAGCCTTCCTGAAAGAAGGTTAATGTTCTCACCTAAGGGTTGATTCCAGAACCGATTGATTGCACGAACTCTCGAAGTAAGTTAACATCCGAGAGAATCTTTCGCTAGGGAAGCAACGATGCTTATGACTGATATGTATCAAGAGAAGTATAATGAAATAAATTGACTTCCCTTAACACGGGTTGAACCTGTAGGATCTTGATCACAAACTGACTATATCAATGGACACTCATCACGATGAGTAAATATAATTGTAGTATTAAAGAAGGGTTCACTCTTTAATTACACGGTGGAGTATTGATAAGGACTAGACGAATCGATGGAAAAGAGATAGGACTATATCGTCTTTTTTGTTGAGTTCGTTAAGCTTATATAGTGATTGACAACATTATTTCTAGAAAACGGGTATTCGCAGAATTAAATAAATTTTTATAGCTTAATTGTTTATTTATTGTTGGATCAAGTAAGTAAATAAATTGATAGGATTTTTGGGCTTGGGAATTTCGAACTGGGCTTGGCCTAAGAAGTTGGCCAAAAATTATGTCTCGGAGATTACGTTTCGAAAGACAACGGTGTCATCCTCGAGTACTAAATCAGACAAAGGAGTTGTGAAAAGTTGAAGACCGATCGAGCGTTGGATTGGAGCGTTGAGTAGCTGAGCCAAAATCCATGTGAGTTTACTAATCGTCTCTTCTATTTATTGGTTGCTGAATTGTTTTCGTAATTGAATTAAATTAATAAATCTAGATCTTGTATAGTAATCATTATTATTAATTGACTAATGTTAGCGCAATTAATGATATTCCGCATTTAATATGGTTACTAAGGTGTATCAATCACCAATAGGCTTTGCTTGGGCAAGGAGCCGGCCGGCCTATGCCTTGCGGGCTTAGTATTGGCCGGTCGGCCCATATTCATTGTGTGGTTTAAGTGGCGTTGCCCGGACGGATATTCGCGGCGCTTTAACCAGCCTTTTATAGATTGTCGAAAAATGAGGCGGTAACAAATATAAGGATGACTTCGCATGAACATGACATGTCAGGGATTGACCCAAAGATAATGGTACATTGTCTTAATAATGATTAAATGATACTCTAAATGGTACAGCCTAGAAGAGCCTATAGTAGGGAAAGATACTTCGCCATTGGAGAGAAAGTTGAAAAACTTTGCGTTGCCGACTTGAATAGAGAGACGAAACACTCCAAGTAAGTGTTGAATGTGGTGATGGTAAAAAATCCAAACAGGAAGTGGCGCATTTATATAGGTTATAAAGATCTAAACATAGTTTGCCCGAATAATATTTTTTCCCTTTCACGGATTGAGCACATTGTGGATCTAACAGTGGGCCACTGTGGTTGAGCTTCATGGATGCATATTCAGTATCCAAATACAGATGCATGAAGATGACTAAATCAAGATCACCTTTGTGCCGAACTCATGTATCTACTTCTACAAGGTCATGCAATTATCCCTCGAGAATGTAAACGCGACCTATCAGCGATTGGTCAATCGCATGTTCGCAGACCAAATCGGCAAGAAGATGGAGGTATACATGGACGACATGCTAGTTAAGAGTCAACAGGCTTCAGTCCATGTTTGGGACCTAAACGTCATGTTCTCGATCCTCCATCAATCCAGAATGAAACTCAACCCCAAACAAGTATACATTTGGGGTTGCATCGAGAAAACTCCTTGGCAGCATGGTTATCAAGTGACGGATGAACGCTAATCATGCGGAGATAACAACGATATTAAGAAATTCCAGGTTTCTATCCATAAATCCAAGAAACCCGGGTGGCTAGGGTGGATCGATAATGAGACAACAATCTTGCATTCGTAAAAATTCAAAAAATGATAACGAGGTGAAAGTCTTGAATTCAAAAGTTTAAACTAATAACGAGATGACTGTCTCACCTGCGGACATTCCAAACCAATAACGAGACGACAGTCTCACATTTGAGGAGGCCGAAACCAATTACAAGATGAAATTATTGCATTTGGTTAGTTCAAATGTGATAACAAGGCGACAACTTTGCATTCATCGTATTGAAAGCAAATAACTTTGACAAAGCACGATTGATCAGACACAGCAAACTATACAAATCGTAAATTTATAATTAATCCATCACGTCAATTATGAGATAGGACACTCATTGCCCGAATAAAAGACGCGCCAAGAGGTTGTCGATTTAAATAAGGCACGAGGACATTCTCCCATGCTAGCATGTTGAGCCGAGAGGTAAATGGTGGCTTAGGGTCCGCACTATAAAGTTTTCTCCTGCAAGAGAGCCAACAAGGTTCCGTTGAACGCCAATATGACATATGAAAACCATTCAAGAAATTTTAAACCGACAGGTCTCTAATGGCATGAACAGTCGAGACAAACGACGTGGACCCAAGCCGAAAGCCAGACCCCGCCCTAACGATATGAACACTCACGAGTTGATCAACCATGAATCGCCCAGAGAGACAACACGTGCGATGTCTCATGAGGAAACTCTTAAAGCAATAGGTCATCGATCGAGCCGACCACAGGTTTTCTCCTCCGTAGAGAAAGTTATAACCAACAAACCATTGGCAAAGAACTCAAGGATAGATACGCCTATAACTCGAGCGATGTATTGACATATGCAGAGGTTGCAAGGAAACAAGCTAGGACGCCACTAAAAAATGACAAGTAAGTCAACAAGACACTAGATTCCCCCAATTCGGAATGTAAATGCCGTGTGCGGCACTTAAAACCTGGGTAATTTGATTTATTTCCAACTTACGTCTTGCTTTAGTGGGGACTTCATTGCATGTTTTCTCACAACTTCCACATTCGTCAATGCTTTAGTGGGGTTTTAGGAAGTGTGTCTGTCATCCTTCGCTAATGGCATGTCGAATTATAACTTACAATACGAATAAAGAGCCTCCAGACCAGCGAAATCAACGACCTATCGGTTAACAATTTGATTTATAAGGCATCGTGTGTGTCATGTCTTTGAGGCAATTCACGGTTAGTTGACTCACAGTTCTATTTGCAAAGTTATACTTTAGGTCCGAGTTTGAAATTTGGCTCAGGCATGCATTGTTTGTCTCGACCATCCAAGCTATCAAAGACCTATTTGTCTTTAACTCGCTTATGAGGAGGATTGGGCCCATGAGATCAACGTTCGCTGGAAACCTATCGGTCTGCTTTCTGCGTAGTTGGGAGACAAACATGGTTAGCCAAGATCCAACGTTTCCATCAACCTCTTTGTCAATGTGTTGCAGTGGGCGTGTCCCTTTGTGCCTGACATAAGTCGATAGCACCCTTTGGCACATCTTTTACTTATCTAGTAAGCATATCATCCCATATTCGCCCTTTGGCACATCTTTTACTTGTCTAGTGGGCATCTCATCCTATGTTCGATGGCCTATCGGCTTGCGATCGACTTTATTGGTTGTTTCTGATTGGGTGTGTGAAAAAAAAGGGTTAATGTAGTATATAGGCCTATATAGGTTTTGATATTTGGAAATGGCCCATGTTTTGTAAAACTTAAGTAAATGTCCACATATAAAATTAACAAAAATTTTGTGCCCAAATTACCCAAAAAATTGTTCCCGCCCAAACCACACATTATATCCGGAAATTAAAAAAAAAAAAAGGAAATATTAATCAGTTAATAAATCCCGAAAATCATTCTTTGCATTAATCATTTCAAAAACTGAGAGGGAGAATACGAAAAGCCACAGAAAACAAAACCCTCTTTCCAGTCAACCGGAATCTGCCATTTACGACGATCGGAAGAGCTTCAAAATAAAGGTTTCGTTTTTATTTACTTGTTTAATGAAGTTACAATGTTTTGCGTTTTTTTACACTACCGATTTTGTTTAATGGCATTTTTACGATTTTGTTATCTGGTTTTGTTTTCAAGTCGCGATTTCTGGTTTTGTTATCATGTCGCGATTTCTTGCTTCGTTATCATGTCGCGATTTCTGGTTTTGTTCAAGATGCGATTTTGTATCCTTTTTCCTAAAAGTTTCGATTCTGGTTTTTGCATGTCTGAGTTAATGTCGCGATTTTCAGGTTCTTAAAGAATCGATTATGTACCCGTTGTTTCGTTAACACTTTATCCTAAAAGTTTCGGTTCTGGTATATGCATTTCTAAGTTCGAATAACAAAAAGAAAATTTGCATGCATTAAAACAGGGTTAATTTCTAACATTTTTACGTGTTGATGTTAATTTAGGGAAATAATTAACGATGACGAAGGTAACAGGATCTGTGAGTAAGAAACGTAAACACACTACCCAAAACAAAGGAGGCTTACCAGAACCAGAAAAAAAGAACAATAAGGTTCGTCATAAACTTTGTTAATAAATTGTTAATTAACAACGGAAATTGTTAAATTTGAAGTAAATTGTATTATGCTGTTTTAGGTAGGATCATACTTAATAGATCCAAAAAACTGGGATCTAGATCAACGAATAATTGTTCACACGAATTTTGGAGCAATTAAGGAGATTCTGAGGAGTTTAGAGACAGAAGAACATTTCAAAATGTTCTCTAAATCACCTTTCTTCCATTTCCAATATCTCAAAGGTGATATTTTCCCAAAGAAGTTAATTCATATTCTAGTGCTCAGCCAGGTTGAATCTGGAAAACCAGATGAATTACATTTCAAAATAGGAAATCATATCCACCGATTTACAATCGCTGAGTATGAATTAATGTCAGGTACGTATTTACAAATTAAAATGTTTTCATATATTGATAACATATTATATACAAACTAACTAACACAAGTAAATGCCTGTGTAATTTACAGGATTAAACTGTAGCAACATACCTGATCTAAAAGAAGATTTAATCATCGGAAATCCATTAAAAGAAACTTTTTTCAAGGTTAAGGGTATGCAGAAAGCCTATTACCTTTTAGGACTTTTACAGGGTAAATTCGGAGGAACAGACAAGGAGAGAATTGCCCTCATCAATGTGGCAATATTGGAGACTATGGTTCTTCCTAGAGAGCGTAACCATATTATCTCCAATGACATACTGAGGATGGCGTCAGATGAAGACATATTCAGGTCTTATCCATGGGGCAGGGAAAGCTTCATGAGGCTGTGTGATTCATTTAAAAGAATCAAGAAATCAGGGAACAAGACAGGATACAACTTGGATGGGTTTTTGCACCCGATACTGGCCTGGCTGTTTGAACTCATCCCAGCATTTGAGGAAAACGGTTACACCAAATCAAACACAACATACACCATCCCTCGAATGTTGAAGTGGGCATACCACTTCAATCCCCAGTCTGACGATGCGTTAATCATCTTTAACCATGATGAGGTAAATTTATATTTTTTCAATTAACATTGTTTTGTAAAGTATATTAACATGTGTAAATTATGACCAATTAATCATTGTAAATTGTAGCTCCGATTCAATAACCTAGCAACAACAGCAGAGGAAGAAGAAAAAGGGGCCCCAATTGTAAAGACGACCAATTTCCCAGAATTTGATGATATGCCTACATATGAAGATGGTAAAGGAAAGGCCCAAGCAAGCAGTTCAAGATGCCAGAAAGGATACGTGACTACGGACGTGTTTAATGAAGTTTGCGAGAAACTGGACACTGCACTCGACGAAATAGAAATACTGAAATCCAGAGTGGAAAAATGTAATGAAACATGCGACATCATGCTCGACATCGTAAATGTATACCTGGAGAAGGAGAAAGTGGAAGCATTTTATCAGGTAATTAATATTGTAAATTAAACACAAATTAACATTGTTAATAAATATGTATTATTTCAGGAAAAAGCAAAAGCAAAGGAAACAACAAATCAAAAGGTAAATACAAAATCATCTTGTACATACTCATTTAAATGCGATTAAATACCAAATGTTGCCTGAATGTAGGAAGAAGCAAAAGTAAATGAAAGTCCCCAAAAAAAAGACAAAGAGATACCAAAAAAAGCACCCTTGGAAAAGAAGGGAAAAGGAAAACAGAAAGGAGCATTGCCAACTAGACACTCTCCACGAACAAAAAAAATAGAAGTGGTATATCTTAATAATGTTATTATTTTAGTTATAAAATCGGCTAAATGATATATTTTTTTGTACAGGCTGGAAATAAACAATATGAGCTGGCTGCCAAAGGAATTAGCATCGCAGACCAGGAACAATTAACACTGACAAACATGGTAAACAAGGTATTGAATTAACTGTGTTAATAAAAGTATAATTAACAATGTTTTATTTCAGCAGTTCAAAAAGACCAAAGAACAAAATATCGAGAAAGAAGTGCCAAACGTCCAGCCAAATATGGGACTTCCAAACACAGATGTTTTGGCGCCTGTCAAGTTACTGGTAATGCTAAATAAAACTATGTAAATTGTGTTGAACTGCTTTGTATTAATTATGAGATCATAACTTAGTAGTTTAATATAACAGTTTAAAAAGCCAGTAGATAAATGTGTGCCAACCAATATTCAACAAGAAGAACCAATGCAACAAACAGAGATGGAACATCCTACCAAGAAAGTCTCCCCACCCCTCAAGTCATTGGTAAATGTTTTAGATTTGAAATAAATTTCAAATAAATTGTTTATGTCCAATCAAATTAAGTTATACTTATATGTGTAAACAGTTTAAGGTACCTAAAAATAGACAAGAGACACTTAACCAAAATGAGCCAGCAAGTGGAAATCCCCCTCAAGACATATCTCCCCTACTCGGGGCAGATAATGCAAAAAATATGACTCCAGTAAGTAAATGTATTTATAATTAACGTAGTAAATTATTCTGATGTTCATGAAAATTTCAGGAAAGATTACAACAACTGCAGGATGATTGGGTATTTGCAATAAATGATGAGTTCGAAATGGATCCTAACGGAAACTTTTATGAACAGGCGGCCAAATACAAACGTCTAAGCAAAGGTTTACCCAAAACACGAGCTTTGGATAACATGGTGCCAAAGAATATCGTAAGTAAATTAATTCTTAATTAAAATATTTATAACTTTCCTCTAATAATATCGAAACTTATAGGTACAGGAAGATTTACCACCAGTTCCAAAAGCAACAGAGAATCAGCAACACCCCAGCGTAAGAAATAAAAGTCAATTTACATCAGTTTTTATGAGGACATTTACAACGGAAATGTTTTACAGGAGATAAACAAATCCAAAGAAGAAGATAATGTTGCCCTGTTTAGAGCTAAAAGGAACGTGAGGAAGTCTGTCTACCAGCGGCCACCGTACACAGCAGAGAAAAAACCAAAGAAAATGAAGAAACAGATTGCAGGAACTGATGTCACAGAAGAAACAACAAGTAGCCAACCATCTTTTGATTTAGGACTGGGACTAGATGAGTAATGGTTTAATGTTGTCTGATGGAGAATAGGATTTCTAGAACATGTTATATTTTGCGTAGCCAACATTTAATTGTCTATTTTGCGTACTGATGAACAGTTAATCAGTACAAATATTTACTAAAATGTTATATAACTAAGTTAATTATCTATGTTTATTTAAGACAATGTTAAGTATTGAGAAATACACTGCCTATAATTTCTCAACTTTATTAATTTAACCCTTAATTTAATTATGTATGTTATATGTAAACAATTAACTGTCAAATATTTCCAACATTCTTATCAACAATATAATTTTATAAGGTAAATCAGACAGTAAATAAAAATTATTCAATTAACGTATTAAAATGTCAGTAGAACTTGAATAAATCAAAGATTAACCACAAGGAAACACAACAAATGGAACAAATTTCAAAACAAACAATTAACGTAGTAAATGGTAAAGTGATTTACAATTGCAAAAAAAATACTTACTTATTTAAAAAAGTTTAAATGTCGGCAACACTTGAATAAATCAAAATAATTCTGAATTACACCACAAGGAAACACCACAAGGAAAAAACCACAATGAAACAACAAAAAAAAAAAAAAAAAAAAAACAATGCAATTTAACCCTTACAACAACGTTTATTATGACCACTTTGACCACAATTGCCACAACGTTGGACATATGGATGAAATTTTTCAGATTTTGATCGATATCTCTTTTCCTTAGGCCGCCCAGATTGACGCTTTATAACAGGAGGTTTAAGAATAGCAGCATCTGATGGCAAACCCCATTCCCCTTCATGTGAAATCGGAAATACATCTTGTAAATACGTCATCCTAAAGTACTCTTGAGTGTAGAATGGAGAAACATAATCAATAGGATGTAAATTTCGTCGATATAACACGGCACAAGCATGAGGACATGGAAATTCTTCAAGCTCCCAAAACCGACAACTGCAAGACCTTTCTTGAACATCAACTATTTTCCTAATAGCCCCATCAACAACTTCATATTGAAAGTCATTGATCGCATTAACCTGAAAATATAAAAAAACTCTAATCAATTAACATCGTAAACACAATACTAATTTACTTTAAACATAAGGAAACAATTAACAGAGTTAATTAAAAGATAAGAAAAGTAATTTACGTTCATAGTGCGTGCAGCTTCTTGAGCTTCCTTCAATAATGTAAGTCCAATGTCTGTTAAACCTGATAACATCTTAGGAATAAGTCCCCTCTTCTTGACAATCCATCTTTGAATAAGATCTCGATAACTCAACACAAGACAAGAAACTGGCCATCCACGAGCATCATGCAAAACTGAATTCAGACACTCCGAAATATTGGTAGTCATGATATTAAATCTCTTCCCTGGAAAATGACTACGAGACCAAACCTCTGGATTTGCTTTCAACAAATATTTTTTGATTTTCCGATCACCAGTAGAGAGTAAATTCAGCCAAAAATCAAATTCTTTAGATGTATAAGCCTTAGCACACTTGTAGAAAAGGGGCTGAATATGACTACTACCAAATTGAGCTTTAACATTACCCCATAAATGTTGCATGCATGAAGCCCATTTAACCTCAGGAAATACCTTGACCACAGCTTTCTGAATGGATTTGTGCCTATCCGATACAATGACCATTTCATCACGTACACCATAAACATGACGAAGCTGCAACATAAACCACGACCACGACTTATCATTTTCTGAATCCACAATACTAAAAGCCAGTGGGAACAAATGATTATCCCCATCTTGTGCAGTAGCAAGCAACAACGTCCCATGCGATTTTCCTTTCAAAAAGGTACCATCTACAGATATAACTGGCCGACAATATCGAAACCCATGAACACAAGCTCCAAAAGCTAGGAAAAAATACTTGAAAGTACCATCTTCTACTACTGTTTTCGTATAAGAACCTGTACAAAATTGATATATCAAAAATAATTATCAGTGTAAATTGATTAACATATACTGACGGAAATTGATATTTCAAAAACAGTAATCAGTGTAAATTGAGTAATATATACTGACGTAAATTGAATTGTCAAGATTTAGTCATGTGATGTAAATTGAGTAAAAAAAACATTGTAAATCATATACTAACCTGGATTTTTGGCACACATCATATCACCAATGATTGGAAGATGACTATAAGAAGAGTCAAAATCGCCCCGTAAATCAATCAACGCATTTTTACGACCCTTCCAAGCTCGATAATAAGACACTTCCACATTCCAACGATTCCTCATAATATCGGCAACTCCAGCAGGTTTAATTTCCGAGGCTAGTGATCCCCTAAAATCATCTCTAACGCATTGACTAATCAACATAGACGAAGCATGCTTGTTTTTGTTGATAACCACACGACCAAAACAAGAATGATCCTTGAAAAAACTTCTAATGACCCAAATACCGGATTTAGGGCTAACAGTAGCATATAGCATCCAAGAACAATTAACATCCTTACAACACACACGATACCTTGTCTTGTTGGATTTTATAGTCCTAAATTCAAAACTATTACGAACAGCCAACATACTCAAAGCAGTTTGTAGAACAATTTTGCTGGTGAAAACGTTGTCAACATTCATATCAAATTTCAATGGAAAATTTTGCAAATCGAACTGATCAAACAAGACGACATCTTCCTTTGTGGTTTCTTCATTGTCAGTAACATCAACATCACGTGATTGGGAACATTGTCGCTCGAATAATTCTACTACAAAAAGAGAAAAAAAAAGTTATACTAATTACAATTAAAAATAAAACTGTACCAGATTGTTGTAAACGGAAAACAAACTGATAAAAAAGTACCAGATTGTTGTAAAGAAGAACCCTCCCCAAACTCGTAAACCATCCTGAATAATTAACTGCCAGAGACAATTTTTCGTAAATTGATTATCAATTTCAGACTAAACCCAATACTCTGTAAATAAGTACAGGCTTCGTGTAGAAAATAACAACACAGAGCTTATAAAATAACGGAAATCAATTACCCAAAATTAAAAAAGGAAATTAAAATCCTAAAAACAGTAACCGCTTTATAATTAACAAGTCAACTAAATCCCAAAATAATAGGATCTATATCATTCGGATAATAAAGAGAGAGAATATTCAAAATTAAAAAAGGAAACATTTTCAAAATGAAATTCAAAAAATACAAACCCGGCATTAATTTGAATACTAAAAAATTTGAAATTAAATTCAAATGTATTTTAAAAACGTCCAAAAATAAGGGCAAAAACGACATTACATAATTAATTTATAATTATTTTAAAAAGCCACATAAGCAAATTGGACATTTACTTAAGTTTAACAAAACGTTGGCCATAACCAAATTAAGTTTGCCTGCCAGGGCCAATTCTCCAATTTTTTGAAAAAAAAAACTCTGAATAAAAGAGGCGCAAATCATATGTGGTAAAAATGATTTTTATTGATCGATGTTCAACAATACATGGTTACCCATGGCCTTATTGAATTACAATTGTTTCCACAAGGAAAGTAAAAACAATTGTTGTTGGGGTTTGCTCTATTAGGCGCCTTTGCTGGACCTTGAGGGCCCCTTATTTATAGGCTTTCCATGAGTGGGTGAACGGAAGGCCTTCCATGTTTTTTAGTTCGTAAATGTCATTGTGGACGGTCTTTCGAACCTTATACATGCCTTCCTAAGTGGGCCGAACATGCCTTCATCTTGGTGTTTAGAAGCACTCGTCTCGACGCCATGCTCCCATTAGCAAAGCTCCTGAGCTTGAGCCTCAAGTTGTAATACCACTCAACTTTCCTCTTCTGAGCAGCGACGAGTTAAAGCGTTTGCTTTTTTTCTCATCGACGAGGTCAAGCTCGGTTCAAAATGCCTAACCATTATCCTTCTCATCGAAGGTCTCAATTTGGAATGTAATGTGGGTTGTTTCAATGGGGACCACTACTTCAACACTAAATGTGAGAGCGACAAAGGTCTCCCCTGTTGCATTTTGTGTCGTGGTCCAGTATGCCCATAGGAAGAATGGCAGTTTGTCAGCCCATGCCCCTTTCTTCGTTTCCATCTTCTTTTTCAAGTTTTCTTTAATTGTGCGGTTCACGAACTCCACTTTGCCGTTGGCCTGCGAGTGTTAGGGTGACGAGTATGTCTTCCTTATCCACAATTGTTCGCATATCTCGTGCAGTTGACCGTCGTCAAATTTTCACGGCCTCCGTCACGATCTGTCTTTGGATACATTGAAATATAATTTTTGTGTAATGGATACATTTCTTAAAACCACTAGACAATTCCAATATTTCACTAATAAACTGAGGGGTACAATTACGTCTTTTTCCGTTTTTTAGACAATGTCTAGTTCTAACTATTTTGTGTAGGAATTTAAAACTTGTCAGTTCTAGTAAAAGAACCAAAAAGAACTTAAATTTAATTAGTTTTCTGATTAATTAATTTCATACAATTTTTTTTTTCACTTTTTAAAAGAATTATTGACATTAAACTTTAAGGGTATAAATGTGGGATAACTAGGGAAATAACCATTTGAAACAATACAATTGCAAAATAGTCAAACATTTGCAAAAAATTGGTTTATAGCAATAAATTAGAATAAACAATTAAAAAGGACAAATGTACCCTCTAAAACAAACGGGAAAAAAATAATAAAAAATAAATTACCCATTACCAATAAATCTATGTGGTTACAACCTCCATTAGAAGGGATATATTTTAGGGTTAAACAGGAAAATAGCCAATTGAAACTAAAAAATTGCAAAATGGCCAAACGTTTCAAAAAATTGGGTTAATGGCAATAAATGAATATAAACAAACAAAATGGACAAAATTGCCCTCAAAATAAACCGGCAAAAAAAATAAATTAAAAAAGTAAAAAAACATGCCACGATTAAATAACTGTGTGGAATAACTTCCTAGTGGGTGGGAAGTTAAAGCAATTAAGTCTATTTATATATTAAAAATTGATTAAACCTTACAAATTCTCTCACTTTCAAAAATTGAAATAAGTAAAGTTAAATAAACCAAAATTAACGTTACATACCTGAGAAAAAAACGCCCAAAAATGAAAATAACTGACTTTCAAGTGACGCCAAAAATTTAAATATTTACGTAAAATAGTGATAATAATTAGATAAAAACACAGCAATTTGTTTGGGATAAAAAACAATTCAGTTGGTTTAAATAAAAAAAAACTGCACAATACATTCAATTTAAATTCAAACGGGAAAAAAATGAAATGGCATGACTGTAACAAAAAAAACAAAAATATGCCACGTCATTTAAAATGGCTATTTACTTAAAAACGAAAATAGTTTGGCTTAAATGAAATCAAAACGTTTTTTAGTGCTATTTAGAGCAAATTTTCAATATTTTACTGTCCAAAATATAAATATAAAAAAAAAACACTCTCTAAAAACCACTTTCTCTCGCTTCATAGAAACCGTCGAATAAATAGATAGGGAAATAAACCAATATTAACGCTATATACCAAGAACAACGATCTCAGGAAGATGAAAAAGCTATAATCGGTTATGAAAATGGAAATAGCAAATAAAATAAACAGATATAATCGCAAATAATTATATACAGCTATTCAAAATAAACAGATATAAACAGTAGAAGATTTCGAAATGAAAAATCACTGAAAGTTTAAAATTAAAAAAAAAACAATTATTAACTTGATATTAGGAAAAACTGTTGATTTTCGAAAATACAGCTATTCAAAATAATACTTCCACGAAATGCTACAATTGGAAGTCTTTCACTACAGAAACTCAACAATAATGGCTAAATGCTAAAAGAAAAAAAATGTTTGGCCAAGTTAAAATAGTATTGTATCCTAGTGCCATTTAGAGCAATTTTTGTATAAATAATGCTCTAATCACTTAAGCTTTGAGATTTATTTAGCCAATTATTTTTATCCAAAACCCAATTTTGTTTGAATCCGAACAGTTGAGAAGCTGGGCCTGGGATTGAATTTTTATGCCTATTTAATTTTGAGAGTACTGTTTAACAAAAAAATTCTTTTTATCCAAACCCAGTTTTGTAGGTCCGACAATTTGAGAATCGGGGACTGAATTCTATGTCCTTTTAATGCATTCTTGACATTTGTTACGAATTAAATATAATTATTTTAAAACACGTGGTCTATAAAAATCATAAGCTAGGGTCTCTTTCCCTATACACACGCATATATAAGCAGTGTATACACTTCACTTTCAACTCTCTTCCTGTCGGCGAAAATCATCTCCCCCTGAAAATTAGGTCATTTTCTCGAGTGAAAATCGCCACTCACATCACTGAGTCTCTCTTTGTCTCTCTCTCTCTCTCTCTCTACACATATATATATATATATATATAAATAATATATATTGAGGACATAATTATAATTAGGGCTTTACTCATCTAGGGTGGAGAAAATGTCAGAGCTTGATAGCAAATGTGAAGTCGTGCCGTACATCCCGAGGACGGAATTGGGCAAAAAAGAATTGAAAAGACCATTTTGGCCTCATGACGTCATAACTGCCTCGACAGAACCGGAGAAGAAACAAGAGGCTGAGCTCCACGAGCTAATATGCCGAAAAATGAACGAGATTGTCGTAGTAT
Source organism: Urtica urens (assembly GCA_958296335.1). Lineage (NCBI taxonomy): Eukaryota > Viridiplantae > Streptophyta > Magnoliopsida > Rosales > Urticaceae > Urtica > Urtica urens. The sequence goes on along the minus strand of OY282530.1, from coordinate 741,248 downwards.
GTATTTCCAACTTTGTTCCACAAGACCGAAAAAATATATGAGCAAAATGACACAGTGATCTCATTTCATTTCATTTCATTTCGATTTTTGTTTTTCAGAGCTATAAGTGGTCTGGAGAAACAACAACTATCAAACTGCGAGGAATAATACCCAAAAACGGTGTTGCACTGGTTGATACTACATTATACATCTTAATTTTTATAATACTGCTGTACAAAAATAATATTCATGATCATAATTCATATGCTGTAATCCGTGCGTAATATGTACACATCTATCTGCATGTCCTTTTTTCACAGCAGAGAAAGAGAAAGAAAAATAACCCCGTTGAGTTAGTAAAGAGAGAAAGAGCCAAGAGAAACACATCCACAGTTATAGTGTCAGTAAGCAACGCTTCGATTGATTTACCGAGTGATTTCCCTGACGTGGATATTGACAAGGTGATATATGGGTTTTGATAGTTAAAGATGATTTATGAATTATATCGATCCAAGATCTGTATTTGAACGATATATATATGTGTATAAAAATGTTATATATATATATATATTATACAGTTACCAGTGCCGAAATGGAAGAATGATATTAATGGAGGGAATTACAAGCGCAGATATACTTTTGCTGAGAGGCTCAAAGGTTGGAGTGGAAAAAGAACACAAAGACCTGGAAATTGTCGCTCGGATCCGGTATAATATATATAACAATGTTTTTTTTATTTTGAAATTGTCATTCCTATTCACCCACTAGCTAGTAGCCATAGTGCTCCATCAACATTACTAAGATTTTAAATGGTATCGTTTCTGTTGTTGAAACCACCTGGATTCTGAATCGAATTTTTTTTCTCAAGTATTCAATTTGGATCACATCTTTGAATTATGAAGACTCTTATTTTCTTGTGATTAATACTTATTTTAAAACATACCTTCGATCGGTAAACCCATTAAGGACAAAGCGCATGCAAATATACAGTAATATATTCACACAGGTTTCATAAACGGGTACTCCGCACTACAGTTTTTAGTTTGATTCGAAACAATTTGACGAGTTCAAACGACAATTATGTCAATATATAAACTTTCATATCAGCTGATGATTTGTGTTTTTAAGGGTGGCGTCTAACCATTTTTATATGAAAGAATTTATACCAAAATACCTTAATGAGTATGCTCAATCACAACTATGATCTAATTATTAAAAAAATATATATATTTAGACTCGTGCCTGTGTTTAATATAGCAAAGCCCGTGCTATTGCATGACTTAAGAGTTATTATTAGATAATTATGTTAAGAGTTTAGACTGGTCATACACCTAACTCTTCCATTTTATATAAAAGCAGTTGATTTTGGAGTTCTTACATTAAGGATTTTAATTCGAAGTTTATTGATGTGGTTCTTGGTGTAGTATTCTACAGAGATTATGTAGAATCAAGGAAAATACTTTACTTGAATTATTATGAATGAATATATACAATTTATATACTTGATACATACATGAGTGGATAATCATAATTAGTATGAGTAAAAGTTAGAAGAAAAACTATACAGTTGAAGATTATATTCATGTTATAATAGAATACGAAGAGTTCTCTCTACATTATGTTGCTGGTTTCTTTCTTCTGCAAATGCTCATTTAGTTCTGAATAACAGGACTAAAAATATAAATTATTAATTGACATTAGACTATTCTTTTGCTGCTGAAGTTTAATTGTTTTGCTAATTTGTGTGGTCGCGCTTATTATATATCCACGATATATAATAAATAAATTTGTCAAATTTTGACGAACAGTGTTGTGTGTTTATGCAGACCTATAAACATAAACAATCAGGTGTGCTGATCCGTTCATATGTCTCGATGGTTAAGTTTCTGATTTATGAAGAAATTCAAGGTTACAAAAGAAAACCACTGGTAATTATTTCATAATCTTGAAAACATCTCAATGTGTACATACAAATACAATCAAAACGGACTTGTTTCAATCCTTAAGTTTAAGAAAGAGTGCAAAATTAGTGTATATTCCAAGCAAAATTTCTTCTAAAACAGCTAATTCTAATTTGGTGTCCATAGAGAAACTGACGGTCCTAGTAAGGGCTCAGTTGAAATATTTAAAAAATATATGAATGAAATATATTTTATGGGCTTGTGATCTCTTCTATTAATTTCTAGATCAGTGTACCATGAAATAATCACTTGTAACTAATTCTGTTATTGGTCATGCTCAGTTGATAAGAATCCAATCCAGGACAGTCATGTTTTGACATCCGAATACCTCGAACTCCATATCTAGGGTTTTCATAGTCTCAATTTGTGTATGTGTTTGGTATAGAATTATATCTCTAATTATATTCCAATATAGGCTGGAGGAAAAACGAAAGCTAAGTCGGAAGGAAAGGCCTCATGGCCGAAGAAGACAAATAAGAATGACAATACAGCCGATGAATCTGAGCCACAGCTGGTAGAGGTTAAACAATGCTCTAACGTCGCATTTCTTATTGTTTTCTTAATCTGTAAATCTTCACTAATTCAATTCATATAATAGGTTGAAGTCGAAGAAAATCCCGAGTCGAAGAAGAGAAAGAGGACTCCCAGAAATAAGAATGACAAAGATAACAATGCAACTGAAGAGCCTGAACAAAAGTCGGCTGAGGTTAGCAATTCTAACACCCCAAAATTAATGGTCAGATATATAGCCGTATAGAGTTTTCAGACTATCAATTAACACTGGTAAATATAGACTGGGAAAGGTAAAGGAAAAAGGATCAGCAAAGAGAAGGATAATAAATATGTCAGCAATGGCTCTTTGGTCCAAGTACTCGTCATGACAGCTAAGGAGTCTGAAAATGTTCTGGCTACGGCTAGCAACTCTGTCCCAAAAGGTAAAAATAGGGCTTGCGATTTCTCTCAGGATCACAACTTACCAAGGTACATGTTTTTATTCACAACGTTCTGATCTTGCATATATTTAATGGAACTCTCAGGAAATGAAGAATCCAAAAGCATCAGTGAGCAAATTTTCCATACAAGGAGGGTCAATAATATCTCCGCTGATGATGATGGATGTACTGACGATGCCATTAGTGACCCAGCTAGGGCACAAGTTTGTGTCAAGGTCGATGACGTGGACGAAGTCACCGTGGCTGGTATTGAACCTCAAGCTATTGGGAAGGAAAATGAAGTGGAAGCCAAGCTTAACAATGGCTGCGATAATGAAGCTATGGTGATCATCGAAGACAGTGAATATCAAATGGACGCTATCTTCAACAGCCTTCCGGATCTGTTCCCAATTGACTTCTTAGGTCACTGAGCTCTTTTTCTTTTCAGAAGGTTGGTTTTATCATATGATTGTGAAACGATTGGTTTCTGTTTTTCATGCATTATTATTGTTGCACATGGGATATTTTTGTTGAAATTTCTATGTTTTAGTGTTTTTCTATTTCTTGATTGTTGAGAACCACAGGCTATGTTTTTGTTCAATTCAACTAAATATGTATCTCCTTCAGTACTGTCGAGTGTCTTGAAAAGTATCTTACTATCTTCATATCTTACTATCTTCATATCTTATTCTTATCTTAGTGATGGAGCCAAGATAAAGAAGACCAGTTTTTGGGCATCAAATTCGATTCCACTGTTGAAAACGAAATTGGAATTTAAGTTGGTTATTTTTTCTATTCAAAGTGCTTAATAAAGTCTGAAAATAGAGATTAAACACAACCCAAAAAAATCTCAAAAGACTGAAATAAAACAACGGACAAAGAAAGATCAAAAGACAAACAAACCAAAAGACACAATTAAAGCTACCGAATTTTAATTTCGAAATAAATGCAGAAAAGGTAACTGTCTGCATCATTCCCTTTGGGCTGGAAAGACTTTGCCCTCGAAGTCTAGTCGTCTTCTTCCGATGGGTCGTCGTGGAAAGGAATGAGATGTTTTACGTTGAACACGTCGGCGGTGCGGATGTGGCTCGGGAGCTTACAGACGGTAAGCATTTGCATTAATTTTCTCGACAATTGCTAGGGGTGCGATCTTCTTGGCCACAAGCTTGTTGTAGTCGCCGGTGGAGAATCGTTCATTGGTGAGGATAGCCCAAACAAAGTCACCGACTTCAAACTCGATGTGACGGCGGTGTTGGTCTGCTCGAACCTTGTAGCGAGCATTGGCCGCAAACAGGTTATCACGTACAATCTTATAAACATCTAGCAGCCCCACGACAAAATCAGCGGCCTTCCTGTGCGTCTTCTCAGTTCTCGGTATAGGAATAAGATTCAAAGGCCCGCGTGGTTGAGCGGAGTAAACAGCCAGAAAAGGACTGAAGCCCGTGCTTCGGTTGACAGCATGGTTGTGAGCAAACTCGGCTTGGCTAAGCTTTAGGTCCCAACCCTTTGGGTGATCGCCAACGAGGCATCGAAGTAAATTACCGAGAGAGCGATTTGTTGGCAGAGATGCCCACAAGAAGATTGTTTATTTATATATTGATATAATATATAAATCTTTATAAAGTCCTTATTGTAATTTGCTGATTAAATTAATAAAAGTTAAAACGTTCATTCATTCCTTTTTAGTTTGATTGAAGATTTATGATATTCAATAGTCTTATAATCCTTAAAAATTCCTTCAAGAAGTAAAACATTCTTACTACAACCTAGATAAAATGCTTAAACATATTAATTATTTAAAGTATTTAATTTATTAATTTACTTGAAAGCAAACTTTTTTTGAAGCTTGAAATTTCAAAAGTTTCGGGTGGTTGAACCTTCGTCTCCCTATGGTGCTCGACGCGGGAGTAAGCACAAGAGTTTCTATCGCAAGAGTCAAAGAGTGTTTGAAGGATTTGTGTGTGGTTACAATTAAACGCAATAACTCAAGAACGGGTCTTTGAGTTAGAGAACTAATTTGACTAGGTATAATGTGGACCTAGGTGCCAAAATTAAAGAGTAATTTAGAGGGAGGGGATAGGGAGTTGGTCGGCTGCAAAGAGAAGAGAAAAACACCAAAAACACTTATTCTCACGTCTAAATGTGAATGTCTATTTATAGGAGAAGAAAAATTAGAAGGGTTAACCACTCTTTTCTATTAAGTGAATATCACATATTCATTACACAATATTTAACTTCATTCTCTTCCTCTTTCCTCATTGTGGTCGTGATACATACTTTTGATGAGGGAAATTTATTTTCTATTAGAGGAAATTTGTTTCCTCTTTGAGATTTTTTTTTTCATCTTTTCCCTTTTGATAAGTATAGTGATTCTCGAAGGCAAAAATAATTTCCCATTTTTTCTCTTCTCTTATGGTGTTAGGCGCGGATTATCATGAAACGATGCTTCTAGATTCTTACTTATTTCTTTCTAAACCAATTATAGAAATAACCATTGTATTCTCATAAAATTTCACCAATAACTAAATTAATTTCTTTATGCCTTAAAAAAATTATTGTCTTAGTAAATAATTTACATTACCATCATATGATAATGTTCAAAATCTTATTGTTACATTATGTAAAACCCTCTCATTTATTCCCCTCTCATTTATTCCCCCCTCTCTTCCTTCCACGTGGGGCCCATGGCTTGGCCACCTCATTCTTTCTCTATCTCTCCCTTGGTGCCAAGTGGGCCATTTCCCTTCGCCACATCACCAAAATTCCTTTCTCTCTCCTTCCTTCTCCTTCTTTACTTCTTCTCGATGGTTTCCTTTTTTTTCCCCTGTGCAATTCAACCTCCAAAACAAAGACAAGAAAAGAAAAAAAAAACAAACTCCTTTGATCGGTCACTCAACTCCGACCGAAACCACCACCAACCTTCATCAAAAATCTTCTTCTCCTCGTCACGAACCTATCTAGCCAACTCTGCCTCGTCATCAATCTCTCTCTCGCTCGTTCTCGACTATTCTCCGTCGCGGCGGTCGAAGCTCCATCGCCGGCCACCGGTTCTTTTTAGCGCGTTCAAGCGTCGGGAAAGCTCAAAGACAACCTGAATTTCACGAAACCAAGGTGAGCCAGGATCGATTTGATTTTGGCTGTGAATTTGATTTCCAATTTGGGAATTTAGGGTTCGTCGAAGAATTTTTGGGGTTTTGTAGAATCGAGTTTGGTTTTATTAAATTGATTGTATTCCTGCTTCTGTAACCCTTGAATTGAGTTTTGAACCCGAATTTTTAGGGTTTCGATTTGAAAATCAATTTTACACAAAAATTAGGGTTCATACTCGGGGACTTGAGGGTTTTGTTTAATTCAGGTGTCGTCGATGAAATTGAGGGTGTGAAATGTCTGATTGTACTTTGAATTGTATTCTGGGTTGATCTGTTGTAATTTTGGGGCTGATTTGGTAGCGGTCCAAGAATTAGGGTTTCGGCTCGGGAAAATTTGGGGATTTTCAGATTGTACGATCCTGTCGTTAAATTGGCTGTAACTGTACCTTGAATTGTAACTGAATTGTATAGTGGAACTGGTTCGGATGATTTTCGGGTTGTTTTGGCCCGGGAATTTTGAAATTCGGGATTACGCCCGGGTTTGAGAATCTGAGAATTCAGCCCAAATATAACGTGATTATTTATGTTGTAATTGTGCTGATAATATTGTAATCTAAATCTGTACGTTGTAAATCTGAATATGAAATCGAAAGTCTCGGGTTTTTGTAAAGTATTTCAAAAGTAAAGATTACGGAAGGCAGAAGCTAAAGACGATATAGTTTCTGAAATCCCGAAAGAAATTTTATAAATATCACAAGTCTATGATTTTATTTCGGAAACCAAAAGTAGATTATCGAATTTTGTTCGGACTCGGTTTTAGATTCGTTCGTCAGTTGGAAGTCAAGATTTGATAAGCAAAGGTTGAGAATTTTGATGAATTTAATTCATAGAATTAATTCGTTCCCGGATTCCGTAATTTATTTTCAGACTCGCGTGAAGACTTGGTAATCGAGCGAATTAAACCTCCGGAATCAGCTTTGAGACCTGGAATCCGAGATATATCTGGGAATCATTAGGCTTCTGCCGAACTAGTCCGGGTAAGTGAGGAGACATAAGTCAACTACTTACCAAGGGAATAATTCTGCTTGTCTGTGCATTTGTTTGATAGTAAACAAGATTAAAGAAAACCCTAAAAGTTACAACTTGAATGTTAAGGCTTCGGCCACTCATATTGTAAATATTAACTCGGGTACGCCCGTTTAACTCAAACGCTAATGTAAACCAGCCATATTTACAATATGTATAGTTAGATTCCTCCTAACTCTATGAAATAAGTTAGGACTCGATTTCCGGAAGAGCATGAGCATCAGATTCCCGAATTCAAACGGGAAAAGAAGAATCGAAGGTCACACTTCGACCTTTTGTATAAAACACTAAACGGGCTTGAGACTAAACAATAAATACCTTCGGGGTTTAACCCGACAGTGCTCTTCCGTCAATAAAACAGCGAGTACACTGCTAGTTGCAGGGTACACAAACATAACGGAACTAAAGTCGGTGGTACCCACGAGGTAATCCCTCGTGTGAGGACCAGAGGGTCCTGATAGCGCTGAGTACTCCAGTTTAGCGGGGACGCGTGTGAGCGTACCGCTGGGTGATCGCAATGGCGAGCCCGTTTCTTCGTGTTGTAAGCACCGAGCGCTGGCGCCCAACGGAAGTTGGTACCACTAGAGGATTCCTGACAGATGATAAAACTCAGGTCAGCTGTAGACCGCGGCTCGAAGTCTATAGCTGGTCTCTGGTCGAACCGATGATTATGGATGTGAGGAGATCGTAATCTTGCGGAACGACCAGTGTCATAAGATGCGCACGCATTAGTCACTCTTAGATGGTAGCTGCATTTGCATCCCTACGTGTCTGTTCGCACGTCACATGCTTTGCATTAGATTGTTTTATCTTCTTAGGTTAGACTCCCGCTTGCTGAGTCAATCGACTCACAGTTCTATGACCCTTGGTAATGTAGATAAGGGGAAGGCAATCGTGTAGAGGTGGTGAAAGGAGGCTTGACCGGGAATGTGTATCTCTTGACCAGTGGGCTACGGGTTTTTGACTCGGGAAGTGTTTGGTTGTGATATACTATATATATAACGTCGACCTTTTCCAAAAATAATATTTTGTATCTGTAAATAAGCTGGGAGCTTTTATGTATATATTGTAACGATATAAGTATGGAGGTCGATTTACAAATTTGATATCTTGGATAGTTGTTACGAAAAATTTCCCGAGATTTTTGGACAACCACTACTATATACTACTATATTATACGTTTCCGCAGGTTAAATTATGTTGTACCTTATTTATTATATCTTAATTAAACTGTACTTTCATTTAAGTATTATCTATGATTATTGCGTGATAATGAATTGCTCTCGATATTATACGATGACTTGATTGTTTGGTTGGAGTCGCGGTCTGTGGGCGAGGTGATGACGCTCGCGGGTCGTGACAGATTTTGTGGTATCAGAGCCCAGGTTTAGCCTTTTTTGTAGACTTGAGATACGTGTTTTTGGTTGAGGAATATTGATGCCTGTGTTGACCGTTTGCCTGTCGTTTTGACAGGTACAATGGCGCAAGGACCAATACATTACTACGAGGATGCGATCGCCGCTATACCTTCGTCTGCTCCGATGTTCAGCGGGACTCGTGGCACATTGTCCTGGACGCGGTGGTTTGCATCCACGGTAGAGTGGATGGATATTTTGGGGATGCCCGAGGTTTATCGTACGGGCGTCGCAATGACCCTTCTTCGGGGTCAAGCCTTGACTCAATGGTCTAGGCATGTGGCATCGGAGAGTCACTTCCGATCATGGTATGCGTTCGAGGTGATTATGGGTGGAACTTTTTCCGCCCAAGGCCGAGCTGATGAGTGGTCTGACATGGCCCACGAATTCCATCAGTTGGTGCATGAGTCGGTGTCTCAGTATGAGCATCGATTCGAGGACGAGATTCTAGGATCATGTCCGTTCCAGCTAGAGGATGGGCGACAACTGAGGATCTTTTATCAGGGTTTGCGCCCTGAGTACCGAGATCCTATGCTGTTGGCTAGGTGTGAGTCTCTGGCTGATTTTCGAGCACGTTTAGCGTTTATGATTCAGTCTCAGCATGGCTACATTTTTCCCCCATTTACAGCTGCTGCCCCACAGCACGATCCGCCACATGTTCAGCCGCACTATGTGCCGCCCCAGCCTGCGCAGCCGCCAGGTACCCCGATTATTGAGATCTCAGACGATGAGAGTGAGATCTTAGAGGATGATGATCCTTTCGAGGATTATCCTCCGTTTTGAGTCTGTTATGTCTCCTGTGTATTTAGGTAAGACATGTTTTGGGGAGTTAGGTTAATGACGGTACATATCTTTAGAGTCGGTCGACTTAGCGCATAGAGCGCTAGTCTGTATATAGTTCTTTTGTAGCATATGATGTATCGAAAACGAGTTGTATCATGTTTTGTGATGTATGTATATATGTATATGAGATCCTGTTTCACTTTCAGATTAACTGTATATTGATCTATGCTTCTCGTTCTTTGTTGTGAATGTATGTTTTGATCACTTCTTTTCATATGTGTAGAAATGGAAAAGAAGATGTCTGGTCACGAATTGTCTCCCGCTAGGAATGTTACCGCGGCAGATCTCGCCGAGATGAGGCGAGCATTTGAGAGACAGGCTGCTCACGCGGCCCAGCGAGACCAGATTATTGCGCAGCAACTTGAAGCGCAAGGTCGGACAATCAATGAACTCTTGTCGAGGCTGAGTGTGCCTCCTTCAGCACGCCCTGAACCCCCAGTTCAGGATGAACGACGAGAGAATCCACCACAAGCTCGTGTGGAACCCCAGGAAGAGTTAAACTTCTGTATCCCGGAAGTCGTTCCTCCGGTAGGTGAACCGGTATATGAGAGATTTAGGAAGCAAAAGCCTCCACTGTTTAGCGGCAATGCTGATCCCGCGACAGCTGAGAGTTGGGTCAAGAGGATCCAGCAGATTTGTAATTATATGCAGCTGTCGGACTCCGAGCGAGTCGCTTGTGCTGTGAACCAGATGGAGGATGAGGCAAGAGGCTGGTGGGAGATCGTTGCCTCTTATGAAAATGTCAATTCGATGTCCTAGATTCACTTCCTGAATCTATTCCATGAGAAGTACTTAAGTGAGGCGAACCTGTCGAACAAGGTACATGAATTTATGAACTTGCGTCAGGGTTCACTGTCTGTGTCTGAATACACGGCAAGTTTTGAGACTTTAGCAAGGTTTGCTCCTTCCTTAGTTCCCACTGACCAAGCTCGTAAGATGAAGTACATGCATGGTCTTAATGTGGATATCGTGAGCCAAGTGGACAGTGGTGACTCTGGACCTCGAACCTACTCCAACGCGGTGCAAAGAGCCTTGCGCATCGCTGGTTGGCGTGAGAGTGAACAAACTCCTGGCAATAAGCCGGTTGCTGCACCGACTTTTGACCCAGCCCGGGCTAGGCAGGGAAATTTCTCTGGAAGAACCAAGTTTAGTCCACGTTGGGAGAACCGACAGCCACGAGGATTTGGAATAGATCCCAGCAGGGATCTAGTAATCGATCTCCAGCACTTTCTACTGACCGATCACAATCAGTGAATCTGGAAAGGAATCAGATCGATAATAGGCGTCCCGACCTCTCCAACAAGAAGCCAAGGACTTTCCGGAGGTCAGTCAGCCCCTCACTGCAATAGATGTGGCCAAATGCATAACGGCGACTGTTTTGCTCGTGCGTTGGTATGTTTCCAATGCGGAAAGGAAGGTCATGTGTCGCGCGTCTGTCCAAACTCTGAGAAGAAGGCCCCTATGCCAAGAATGCAACCGAAGACGAATGCTAGAGTCTACTCGATCCACGAGGATGAAGTCCGTGGAGGTACCTCTACTGCTGTGTCAGGTCAGATTTTCGTGGATTCTATTTTTGGAGACATGAGACATTTAATACATTTGTATTCTATTTGCTGAAAGTTAAATAAAGTTTAAATATTCATTCTTAATTTCTGAGATGACGAGTCATCGCAATCAATGGGATATTCTAATTTAATCAAGCATTATCTTAGAAATAAATAATAAATTGGATTAATTTGAATAGCATCGCCGGCCAACCTATAAGGTTTAATAGGCTGAACATTGTTTCAAATTAAAGAATGGAAGTAATGGGCTTAACTTAACCTAGGTCCATTATCTCTTAAATAAATAGACATGAAATTCACTCTCCTCCTAATCCTAATCACTTTTTGGCCGTGCATCACCCTAGAGAGAGAGTGTGCAGCCGAGAATCCTAGAGAGAGAAAGAGAGGGAGAGAGAGAGAGAGAGAGAGAGTTCAATTCGGTCAAACCCTAGCAATGAATTGGTTCCTCTTGGCCGAACCATTGAGGGGGAGAAAACTGTTTTTCTCTCTTTGTCTATTATTTTTGAGTTATCATTTCTTCTTTTTTATTCTTAAAATAGCCCACCCTCTTAATCTCATAAAAATCCAAAGTTGACTCAGTTTCGTGGTAGTTTGAGTGAAATTGGAGATACAGGGTCAACCACTCCAAGACGTGCGCGTAGCATTCATACAAAAGTCTAGCAGCCCTACACGCGCGTGAGTGTCACACCAAGACGTGGCAGAGACGCGGACGCGTGATGCAGACCCGTACACACAGATTGAAGACGGAAGGAAAACTCGTGAAATTGACAACGACAACCGTAAGTATTCTCTCAATTCTATGCATATTGAATCTGTAAATACTTATAGGAATCTGGATGTGTGGACTTTTTTGTTCGCGTGGTATTATATTTTTACATGGCTGATCGTTTTTAGCGTTATGTTTAATTCAATATGTTATGAAATGAGTTTCTCATATTAAATTGAAAATTTGAAATTCCGCCATACTAGATATGTTTCATTATTTATAGGTTAATTGTTAATCGATTTCCAACACGACCTCCTTAGGAAGATTGTTGGCCCTTGTTTGACCCAAGGAGGCCAGTCCACCTTCCTTCGATGACTCGGGGGAGGTCCGCTCGGACCCGTTCTTCATTTATTGCAGCATTGGAAAATGGCGGCAACACATCTCAACAATCTTGTACATGAATTTCATATCTATGAAAACTTCATAAATTTTTTCATGACATTCTTCATAACTTAATACTTCCCCAATTAGCCTAGTTTAAATCTCATAATGGGTCTAGAATTTGACTTTCTCAAATGAGAATATGTAAGCTGTGAAATCACGTGTCTCATTTCAGGATTTAGGAGCATGATGCAATTCATACATAGTGACCTTGAGACAGAAGAGGTTAAATGTTTTGTTCTTACATCATCTCTAAAGATGCACTAGTCAATTCAGTGTCTTCGGAAGACACATATGAAGAGTTATAGAGTATTCAACTCTCTATGCCTCATAACCAGACATCGTATATTTTTACAACAATAATAGTAAGATCAATAGACCATTGATGCTTAGATTATGAATATTTTGTTTAGCAAACCATGAAAAATTTGTACATGCAAATCTATATTTGACTCTTCACACGTTGTTAGGTTTGACTAAAAACTATAAAACTATAGCATATATAAAGCTTCAAACAAGCAAAAAATAAATGAATTAAAGTTTCTATTTTATTAATTAAATCAACAATTTACAAGAAAAACTCAATTGAGATCTTTATTACATCAATATGCAAAAGTTATAATAACTGCTCTTCTTGTGAGCATCAACACCAACAGTTGCATCCCGGGCCTGAGCGGACTGAGAGGATGCGAATCCGACGGCGGTCAGATTGGTCTTCGGCTCGTCCTCGTAGATAGGGTCAATCCCATCGTGGAAGCAAGCATCCTCGACTTTGAATCCGAGGGGTCGGCGATGAGTGACATGTCCACGCCGAGTAAAGTCTAGGAGCTCGGCCAACCTGCGGGCGGTGTCTTCTCGAAGTCTAGCCCTTTCGTCGACCACCATGTCTTTGGGTCGATTCCTGTCGTTGTGGGATGGCTCTCCACGATGGTGCGCCATGTCCCGGAGCTCGTAACTCGAGCTAGCCACTCAAGTCGCTACGGAGGTTACCAGGAGTCAACTCATGACTCCAGAGTAGTGTTTCCGTTGAGTGAGAGGATGAGTTTCTTAAAGCGCGAGATTCCCTCCTCCTAGCGCCAAAATGTTGTCCCGTATTTCTGAAAACCTTGATATTCCACGGTGGTTTGATCCAAGGCCAGGCCTTGTGATTGCGTCCGGGCTTTGAGCGTCTTTAGACCTGATTTCTCGAGCCTACCTTAGTGAATGATGGTGTGGTGGTCAATCCTCTCTTCCATATTTTTCCTACGTCGAATTTTTATTTCTTTGTTACTTTTCTTTGACCAATATTTTATTCTATAATTTCCTTATGTAAAAACCTAACTGTATACATAGGCTAATAATTCTTTACAAGAATCTGATTCTTGAAATTTCAAATGTACTAAACCAAAACAGTTAATATTTTTTACGCAGTAACAATAAAAGTAATGTTATTTCCTCGATACTTTTCTTTGACTATAATTTTGTTTAGTATATTTCTCTTGTAAAAATCCTAGACGCATACAAAGAGGCTTGCAATTCTTTAACATATTTTAACAAGAAATGCGATACAAATGCTTTTTAGTACTTACAATTAGACAAAAAAATTAGAAGCCATGCGGTGATTTGATTTTCCTGTGTATCTCTCTCTATTCGTGTTGTATGAACAAAAATGTTTTGCTAAAAAGCATTTATAGCGCATTTATTGGAGAAGGTTCTGGGGAACGGACGTGTAATGACATTTAAATTCAGCTAAGTTGCTGACAGAATTTTTTAAAATCTGGAGATATGTTTAATTGATTCAAAAAGAAAATTACACTAATTTGTAGAAATGACATTTTCATGTGGACAAACTATACAAAATAATCTATTTTTCGTATAGTTTAGCATATACAAACAGGAAAATAAACAGAATGCAAATGCAACAAAAATAATGAAATATAAACGAAAACCTATTTTTTTCCAAAAACGAGACGAAACAGCACAAACCCCACAAATCTTCAAGGTTTTTACTTTTGTGGGTTTAAAGTGAAGAAAGTAAAGTAGAGATATTATTATAAACCTGTAGTGAGAGCTTTAATGAAGTTCCTAATCCTCTCTAGAAGCATAAGGAAGCTTCAAACCTCTCGAGAAGCATAAGCATTTCGTCGAACATATGAAAGACGTTACTCTAAAAATCGTTTCGATGATAAAATATGGGATATGAACTTACATTACCATTGAGAGAGAGAGAAACGGTGAAGAAACGGAAAGATATCAAGTTCATCTCAAAATGAGACTGAAGGGTATGAGAAGGAATGTTTAATAGTCACGTGCATTTAATTGAGGTGTCGACGTGGCAACCATATACAAGGTTTGTTAAGGGGAATTTCGGAATCTATGTGTGATAGTGGGATATAATTTTTTTTTTAGTGTGTCACATGATTTAATTGTGGTTTCTACTACCCGGATTACTAAAATACCCTTAAAATAAAACCACCAAATTTAACCTAAACACTCCTCTCTTTTCTCTCTTCACGCATCCCCTTCTTTTCACGCATAGCCAACCCCAATTTCTTCTCTCTTCACGCAGACCTTCCTCTCCTCGCCGCCGCGCCTTCACTATTTTCCGTCGTTGCAGGAGTTCCCTTGGATCGTCATCGCAAGAGTTCCCTCGGGTCGTTGTCGCAGACCCACTATGACCCGCGCGACCTTCTTCTCTCTCGCTTCTCTTCACGGACGCAGACCCGACAGCGACCGCCCGGCCTTCTTCTCTCTCGCCCACGCTGGTGGTCATCGGTCTTCTCCTTAAGGGTTTCCTTCTCACTCTTTTTCGGGGTTTTCGACATGGATCTTCCCCATGGTCACCGTCGCAAGAGTTTCATCGTCGCCATCTCAGATCTCCGTTCGCGCAGGCCTTTGTGCTTGCAGAAGTCGTCGTCTCTAATGAGTATGACATTTTTGTATGTTATCTAGTATAGAGCATTGTATACGACCGCAAGTAACAGCAACATACCGCACTATTTTATTTATGTTTACAATCAATTAATGTATAATATTCAGCAAGATACCGAAGTATACTGTAACCAACCGCAGTAATTTATGTTTTCTTCATTATTTTTGGAAACCAATTATTGAGCTCTACAAAATACAGCTGTTGACCGCAACTAACCGCAATTATGCGCATGAACAACAGCACTTGCGTTATACTGCTCTTTTAAAAGAATTTTGGAGCTCATCTCAATTTGATCCTAGGTCTGAGACTAGTTCACCTATACCAAAAGTCGGGCCTGGATATATATAATATACATATATATTATATCTCATTTGATATCGTGTGACCAATAGATCTTTCAAAAGATACAAGGTTTGATTTCTAGTATTGTGATATAAATTTTGAGAAAAGTTTATTTCATTGATTGGGACATAAATGCAAAGAAAGTTTACTGCTCTTTCATTTGAATCTTGACATGAATGAAAATATTTGCTCGTAATAACACCTTTCACATGAAATCACCTCATAGATTCACGGAACACAGCTCCTCGAATATAATGAAACAATTTACATAAAATACCCAATTTCAAATTTACATACATACATATATATATATATATTCATAAGTTCATATATATCAAGTACTATCTCATAATATGTATGCATAATAAAATGATCTTAGGGTAAAAATGAATCACAAGGTAAAACATAAGAACAATAAGCGCTTCGGCTTGTTTTCCAAGTTACATTTGTAGCATTATTTGTCGAGAGTACGTGCGTTGTGTAGTGTAGTTTAGCTCTGAGTTTGATTTTTGAGAATCGATCTTAGAGATGTCAAAAACGTCAGTGATGATGATCACTGCAATCGGAGTGACATCAAGTTGTTTTTTGCTTCATTTCTTTCTATTTTTCTCATCTCCATATATAGTGCCACTCTTTTTTTATTAGTTTGGGTAATTTACTATAATTTGATCGCAGTATAAAATGAATCACATCCCATGCATGATTACTCTTGATCATATCTCATATCTATATCTAAAAATACAAATCAAGAAACAAAAATTTTTAGTTTTTCCTTTACGATGGATTATCATCGTCAATTCTATTTTTAATAGTCAAAGGCTTGTCATGAGAAGACTGATCATCGACATGCAATATAATAATGTCATCCCTAATTGGAGAAGAGCTTGGATCACCGTGGCGCTCAATTTAGGCTCGATGCTTACTTTTCACGGCTCATCTAGGCTCGATGCTTGTTCATGCGCTTAGTTCCTGTCAATTGTGGCACCTCGTAGAATTCAATAACAAGTTTCCAAAAACACAGAAGAAAACGTTAATAAATTACTGCGGTTGGTTGCGGTATAATGCATTATCTTCTTGAATATTATACAGTAATTGATTGTAAACATGAATAAAATGGTGCGGTATGTTGTTGCTACTTGTGGTCATATGCAGTACTCTATACCAGATAACAGACAAAAATGCCATACTCATTAGAGATGATGACTTCTGCGAGCACAGAGGAATGCGCGAAGGGAGATCTGCGATGGCGACGACGGAACTCCTGCGACGGCAACCATGGGGAAGAGCGATGTTGAAGACCCCGAAAAAGAGTGAGAAGGCAACTCCCAAGGAGAAGACCGACGACCACGAGCGTGGGCGATAGAGAAGAAGGTCGCACGGTCGACGTCGAATCTGCGTCAATGAAGAGAGGCAAGAGAGAAGAAGGTCGCACGGTTCGTAGTAGGTCTGCGACGACGACCCGAGGGAACTCCTGCGACGACGACTTGAGGGAACTCCCGCAACGACGGAAAAGAGTGAAGGCGCGGCGGCGAGGAGAGGAAGGTATGCGTGAAGAGAGGATAATTGGGGTCGGATGTGCGTGAAGAGAAGGGGACACGTGAAGAGAGAAGAGAGATGAGTATTTATGTTAAATTTGAAGGTTTCATTTTAAGGGTATTTTAGTAATTCGGGTATTAGAAACCAAAATTAAATCATAGGGACATAGAAAAAGAATTACATCTCACTATCACATATAGTTTCCGAAATGAAGTAAAGTTATGGATTAGTATTAAAAAAAAATTAGAGAGTGTAATTGAAAAGTATCGAAGAATAAACTAAATGATAATAGTATTTTTAACTTTAATTTAGTGATAAAATGAGAAATAGTAGGTATTTGAACAAAAAATTAAATATTAAGACGTAAGATGTAATACATTTGCCAATTTTTCTATATTCTATTAAATATTAGGAATAAATTTTGGTTTATATAATATAGCTGAAAACAACTTGTAATAAACATATTTATATATAGTTTAAAGAGTGTTAAATAAGTGTTCAATAATTTTTAACTCGATCATATATTATTGGTTAATTTTCGTATATACTCAGCTAAACTATAGCCAATTTGGATATATCCAACGTTAACAAGTTGTAAATACCTAACATTTTTAAATAAGTTGTAAATAACAAGACGAAAATACCTAAAATAATTATTAAAAATTAAGAAAAATATAAAAAATAAATTAAATGTAAACATATGGAAACGAATTTCTCTGACTATTTACGACTTGTTTACAAAACGTTAAGTATTTACGACTTGTTTACAAAATATTGGGTATATCCAAATTGACAATGTTTGAAGTGGGTATTTAACCAATTTTGATGTAATTTACCTTATAGTATGTGTGTATTATATACGTATATATGTGAATACAATATATATGAAAGTTGGTATATATATATATATATGAAGCGGAAGCACCTTTCATACGTATTGTATTTTAAAAAAGTCAACCTTATATTGTCGTGAATAATGCACTCCTTCAACAAAAGTTGCGCATGATATTCCTTATCGGTCATGCGTGACTATACTAACATCATTTGTTATTTGTCATTTGTTATGAAATATACTAAACATAATTTGCATTGCAAATAAATTTAGAATTCAGTGTATAAAATGACTATATATTCATATTTATAAGTTTAAATTTGATGCTAAGCTTAGTTATCAAACATGTGAACTTATAAAGAGACACGTCATGACCAAGTTTATGCAAATTGCAAACACGTTGATGTATTCAATCAAGTTTGTGGAGCTTAAGATGGCAATGCTCGAATTATCCAAATAAACGCAAAAAATGGACAAGAATTTGTTTTGAAAGTGTAACCTTCTAAAGTTTTTAAATAACTTTTGTGTTATATAAAATATTTTTTCTTAATAAATAAATTTTTAAAATAATATCGAAGTTAAAAAGTGGTCAAAATATTTAATAATTTTAAAAGATTAAATAATAAAACATTAAAACGAATTATTTAAAAAGAAACTAACGACCCTCTGACTAATGACTACAAATTAATGGGCCTAAAGGCCCAATAAAGCCCGCATACGAAACAGTGGGTTTTTCTTCTCGATACTAAAAGAATATTCCAGTTCAAGGATATAAACGTAATCACCAATATAAGTCGGACGACCTGGAAAACCACAAAAAAAAATCATTTTTATTTTTATAATCTTTTACCTGTAAATGCTATAATATATAAATCTCGCACACAAAGTACCAAACACAAACCACACTCTCTGAAGCTCTTATTCTCTCTCTATCTCCTACTTCGTTCCATTTCGATAATCCCGAGAGAAAATGGGAAGAAAGTTCTTCGTCGGCGGTAACTGGAAATGCGTAAGTTTCTCAACCAGTAGGTTTCCGTTTAAAAATCTAAAGGAATTAGATCGTTTAAAACTCATTTTTGGTTTTTAGCTCTGTGCTTTTGACAAACGTAGCGATAGTGATAGATCTCGATTTACGATCGCCGATCTAGTGTTCGATCTTGATTTTCTGCGATTTTATGGAATTGTACTGGTTTATATTATGAAACTATAATATATTGGCATGCTTCTTTTATCGTGTAGAACGGAACCTCTGAGGAGATCAAGAAGATTGTTAACACTTTGAACGAGGGTGATGTTCCTTCTCAGAATGTCGTTGGTATGTCAATATTGATTACTTACTGTCGTTTTGTATGTCCTTATTACTTACAGGCTTTGCTGAGGTTTAAGCTCTATTTTTATTAATTCCACTGGTTTGTGATCTGAAAATGAATAGAAATGAACTAAAGTTGGATCGATTCTGTTTTGATATGTTATTAAGAATATTAAACCTTCGTGAGGTTTTTACAGTACAAAAAAAATTGGATCACTCCTGGTTAGAAGTTAGAATTTGAACTTCGCCAACGTAAATCGGCTGTTAAATATTAGGTATTTGTGTGTATAATTTGTAGAGGTTGTGGTTAGCCCACCATACGTTTTCCTTCCATTGGTGAAGAGTTTGTTGAAGCCCGAATTTCATGTTGCGGCTCAGAACTGTTGGGTCAAGAAAGGCGGTGCTTTCACCGGTGAAATTAGGTATATTAATATGAAATATCTCGTGCAGCTATTACTGTTCTTCCTTTTATTCTTTCGTCTTAAGTGTATGTTTACTATAAGTTTCAATATCTTTCGAAACTTGCAGCGCAGAGATGCTTGTCAATTTGGACATTCCTTGGGTCATTATTGGCCACTCTGAGAGAAGGCAAATACTAGGCGAGACCAATGAGGTATATGATTGAATACACTTCTTTTTCTACTCTAGCAACTGTGGTAACATGGACCAATATACATCGTGTTTTTCGTTTTATTATCACAGTTTGTCGGCGACAAGGTTGCTTATGCACTCTCGAAGGGCCTGAAGGTGATTGCTTGTGTTGGCGAGACTCTCAAGGAACGTGAGTCGGGATCAACCATGGACGTTGTGGCTGCACAAACCAAGGCCATCGCAGGTAAAATCTTATACTTTTAGGGCACATAATAAATTGGTCCTAGTTTTTAAACATCGTTTTGTCTCCCTTTGGTGGGTATGTCTATTCTATGGCTCTGTTTTGGAGTATTCATCTTATTATTCTTATCTTCCTGATCACTGGGGTTTACTCTAATTTGTGTTTGTGGGGATATTTTTTTTCTTGTGGAAAGGGAATGTTTTGTAATATTTGTGCATTCTGTCTGTTGAAACCTGTGCCTCGGAGATGTTGCTAATTATATCTTAACTAATTTGTTGCACAGAACGAGTGTCAGACTGGACTAACGTTGTTGTAGCTTATGAGCCTGTGTGGGCTATTGGAACTGGGAAGGTTGCTTCTCCAGCTCAAGCTCAAGAGGTAAGTCAATAGTTCCTACATAGTATGTATGGGTATCAGTTTGTATGTCATGTGTAGGTGTGTGTCTTTAGAAGATAATCATCTGGTGATATAGTGATGTTCTCTGGGTTGTGTTTTTGTGAAGCTGTCACCAATCATCAAAAAGTCTCATTTTGTGTAAATGATTTATTTTATGAAATGGCTCAATGCTAAGATACGTTGTCAGGCTGTGAAATTGCTTAGGTTTTATTTCTTTATTTCAATTCCAGTAATTAAAATGAATTTTTGCTGTTGATAGGTACATAATGAGCTGAGGAAATGGTTCGAGGCTAACACCAGCCCCGAGGTTGCCGCTACAATCAGGATTATTTATGGAGGTAGGATCTTCTTTCTTCCCATTTTCCTTCTGTTGTCACATTACTTTGATCTATCTGAATATCAATTGTCATAGCCTGCAATTGGACTTTTTGAAACTATTAATTGGGCATATATATGGATAAATTTGTGCCTGATGTGAATCGGGAATTCTATTCCTTCCTACAAAAAAAAGTAAAGGGGGTTGATTGAGTCAGTTTTCTTGTAATTCTGTTTATCTGAAATTTGAACATATTTCATGATCAGGTTCTGTTAGCGGTTCGAACTGCGAAGTGTTGGCCAGACAGCCTGATGTGGATGGATTTTTGGTTGGAGGAGCTTCTCTTAAGGTACTTCATACTAGTTTTATTTATTATACTTCTTTCTAAGTGGGGATTTTTATTCTATTCCTTTTCTTGATAAAGTCATGATTAGTTCCTTCTCGCTGCATTTTCTCATGCTATTATATATGTATGTCCACAGCCCGAGTTCATCGATATTATCAAGTCAGCCGAGCACAGCGCCTAAAGTGTCGGAGCATTGCCAATTGGTTTTTCTTTTTAAACTCCTTTTGTTTTGGAGGTAGATAATCTTCTCCGTACAATCGCATAGATAAATTTATGAGAATAAGTTGCGTTTTTTGTTTGATTATTTGTATTTGGAAGAGCACTCCTCTGAGGATGAATAAATACTTTCGACCAGCAAAACATCCGTTTAGGCTGTTACTAGTTCCAGCAGAGACTGGACGAGATTAATTTATATAAGTAACTACCTCAGTCTTTTGCGCAGAATTTATAGCTTAGAACTAAAAAACAATAGACTGATTTATTTACATATAGAAAAAGAAAAGGATTAATAAGAAGAAAGTTTCAAATCATAGGTTTACTATTTTTATATTTTTGAAGGCATAGGTTTACTATTAAATGTTCTGCTTTTTATCATTCAAGAAACTCATAAATCCTGACAGCATTAAATTCTGTAAAGAAAGTTCACCCAGGAGTGAAAATGCAAACCGAGACAGTACTTTATATCATCTGTTGGAGTAATATGGATCAAAATAAACAAGAAACTCGCTCACTCAAATTTTTACGTCTACAATGAATCATGCTAACATGTTTTGCGTACATTATTTGAAACATTATTTTGCATACACGTCGGCCTTCTAGATTTGGGAAGGAAACTATCGTCAATGTTAAGAAGAAAAAATTCAACTACTACGATGGCTAGAATACGGAGTTGGGTCGTTTATCAAAAGAGAAATTTCATTTTGTATGCTCAAAAATATTGAAAATATATAAATTAAATTCATTTTCTTAAAAATATCTAAAACTGCAGTTTAGACTCAAAATCGGATAAAAGTACTCTTTAACTTCATTTATAGAGTTTGTTAGAAATTTATCTCATTTTCAACTCAATTTTTTTCTAAATACGTTGGAATCACCTAAGATGATCGAAATAATGAATATGTTACTTCACTAATTTTATTTAAATCAATTTTGTAGTCGTTTTTTGTCTTAGAATCATTTTTCGATCGGGAAAAAATAAGTTCGTCAAAAATCTGAAATTTTTTGGACGATAGTTTAGGTTGAAGACCATCGTACGATGGTGTACAACGTCGTACGATGGTGTACAACGTCGTACGATGACCTTCAACCAAAATCTTCGTATAAAAATAACCAGATTTTTAATGAACTTATTTTTTTTCGATTGAAAAATGATTCTAACACCAAAACAACTACAAAAGTAACTTAAATAGAGTTCATGAACTAATATATTCATTATGTCGATGATCTTAGGTGATTCCAACTGATTTAGAGAAAATTTGAGTTGAAAATGAGATTGAAATCTCTAACAAATCTATAAATGAGGTTAATATATTTTGTCCGATTTTGGACCTAACGTTCAGTTTTAAATATTTTTAAAATACTGGTCTAATTTGAATATTTTTAATATTTTTTTATGTACAAAATGAAATTTCTCTTGTCAAAACTCTTCGAGTCCATTAGTAATTTCAAGGCCCTATGTGTGTACATTTGTGTTCGTGTATCCAGTTACTTTCAGTTACAATGTCAGATAACACCAACCAAGTCAATACTCGTATCACGCAACTATTTTTCTCTACCGTCCAGTAATACAAATGATAAGATTACCAATGAATTCATAAATATGAAATTGAGTGTATCAGTCTGAAATCAGGCGTAAAGATATGAAATAGTACAAGGAATTACTCAATATTTTTGGATTTTAAAAAAGGGAGAACCATGCATATGACCTATTTCAATACTTATCTTAAGACTTAAGAGTACTGTCATTACTATTGAATATTTAAGAAAATAATTTAAATTCAGACCACGTTCACATCGTACTATGGAACACTAGACATGAGATGAGATTTTTAAAAGGGTCATTTTGGTAGATACCCATGTAAATTAATGTAATTTGGTTATATTCAAGATTTGGTTAATAAGTTGAAAATAGCCGGATAAATTCGTTTACAAAATTTAAGAGACAAATATACTCCAAAATAACTTCCCGTCCGTAATAAATTAATTAAAAATAATAATAAATAAGGTAATTAATGTCCCGCCCATTATCAATTTATTATAAAAAAAAAACCGAAAAACGAGGAAAAAAAAGTCACAGCTCGATCGAAGAAAACTTAAACCCGAAAAAGAAGATTTAAGTCGACAACGTAAAAATAGCGTTAATAAATCGTAAACCAGAAAAAAGCCACAGCTCGACAGTGTAAAAATAGCGTTAGTAAATCATAAACCCGAAAAAAAAACCACAGCTCGACAGTGTAAACATAGCGTTAATAAATCGTAAATCCGAAAAAGTCACAGCTCGACAGTGTAAATATAACGAAAATAAAACGTAAACATAAATGCGTACCAGATTCTTGCAACGAAAAATTATCTTCATCAAACAACCTCATTGCTCTCGAATTCTTTGTTTCTGATCAAAACTGGAAGTATGATGGTTAATATTCAGTTTTGGTCGGCCAAAATTGTGAGAGTAAATAATTTTAGGTAATTAATATAAAAAAGAGATAATGAACTTTAAAAGAGCATCCTAACTAATTACGATATTTAAACTTGATTGAATAACTAATACAATATATCGGGATAAAAATATGGTCAACCCACGAATTATGCTGATTTAAAATTTGAATTCTAAATTTGAAATCAATTTTTAAAAATAATATTTTGAAAATAAATTGAGCAAAAAAGGGTAATTTGGTCTGTTCATGTGATGTAAACGAATCTGAGTGTCTATTTTCAATCTATTAACCAAATTTTGGATATATCCAAATCATAAACGTATTATAAGGCTATAGAGCCAATTTTTTATTTTTAAAAAGTATTTGGTGAGTTGATCAAAATGAAGTTAATAGGATACTTGTTAAACAGTTTCAGACGGTTCATTCATAAGGTCTCAGTCCTAAGTTAATTGAAAATGGAAAGAGAAAAAATGCGACGTACGAGAAGGATTGTAGATATCAACCTGTTGGAATTTTATTTATTTAAATGGATTAATTCCATTGGTTGTTCACTAAAGACAAAATAGTGTATGTGGATGAGAGAGATATGTGTGTGGGAAAGAGTCCCACATGGAACAAATACAATGAAGTAGAGCACTTAATAAATGTACCAATTAATAACAAATATTAAATGAAGTGGAGACAAGGGAATGACATTTGTCACTCTCTCGCGCGTCGCTTGCGCGAGCAAGCGCGGGCCGCGGGCTCGGGCGTAGAGGCTTTAGTGGCGCTTTGTAGGCGCACTTTGGCACTTATAACTGTCGTTTTCAAACGAACAGGTACAATTTGAAGCAAACAGAAACGATTTTCATTATAAGCAACGCTGTGCTTCAGAAATCGGTACTGGGTTTTTCCGAACCTATTCTCTCTTCTTCTCTGAAACACTTTCTCCAGAAAAACGTTCTTGTCTACGTTCGGATTTCGCTGCGTCTTGGTGTAGTCCGAATTTAGGCTTGTCGTATCCTGCGGTATTCTTGTTAGAGACCTTAAAGACATTTTCGAGGTGCAAGAAATACTATAAGGAAAGCGCATTCATGCGTGATTCAAGCCTCGACGTCTTCAACTTCGACGAATTTCACAACAATCTTATAGTATATGTTGCAATGGCGACCGAGGCGACCGTTTCAAGCCTGAAGGTGATGAACCAAGACTTCGTCAAGTTGGACCGCTTCGACGGAACCAACTATACTCGCTGGCAGGATAAGATGCGCTTCTTCCTCACTGCCATGAAGATCTTCTATGTGCTGGACCCGACATTGGAGCCCATACCTGAGCCGACGGAGAATGATTCTGAGGATCTGAAGGCGGACCGGAAGAAACGCCAGGAGGACGAGTTGCTGTGCCGTGGCCACATTCTGAACACCCTCTCTGACCGCCTCTACGATCTCTACACCGACAATCCCTCGGCGACGGAGATCTGGAATGCACTCGAGTACAAATTCAAGGCGGAAGAAGAAGGTACCAAAAAGTTCCTTGTCTCGAGTTATTTTGATTTCAAGATGTTTGATGATAAGCCAATACTTGCACAAGTGCATGAGTTGCAAGTTGTTGCCGTGAAGATCGATATTCCGGAGACTTTCCAAGTTGGCGCAATTATTGCAAAGTTGCCCAATTCGTGGAAAGGATATCGGAAGAAACTTCTTCACAACACCGAGGACTTCTCTTTGGAGCAAATCCAGAAACATCTTCGAATCGAGGAGGAATCGAGGATGAGAAAGAAGAAGACGGATGCTGGAACTTCCAAGGCCAACGCGGTGAGCGCGAAAGGCAAAAGGAAGTGGGAGAAAGGAAATTCTTCGGAAGTGAAAAAGGACTCGAAGAAATTCAAGCACTCTGGCAAGTTTGCTTCCGGCAACAAATCCGCGTCCAAGGGGGCCAAAGGGGCTTGCTATGTGTGTGGCAAACCCGGTCACTATGCTCGAGACTGTCGACACCGCAAGGTTGAAAAAGAGGTCGACGTCACTATGACCGATGCTGATATAGTCGCTACGGTGAGCGAACTCATGGCGGTCAAAGGCAAGGTTCAAGGGTGGTGGTACGATACTTGTGCCACCGTTCACGTTACTTACGATAGGGCTGCCTTCCACACCTACTCTGAAGTCAATGGAGGACAAGAAGTTCATATGGGAAACGAGCACCGCTCAAAGGTCGTCGGCATCGGAAGCGTGGATCTCAACTTTACCTCCGGGAAGAAGGTCACTTTGACCAATGTGTTACATGTCCCGGAAATGAGTAGGAACCTTGTTAGTGGTGATCTCTTAGGCAAACCAGGGATCAAGTCTGTGTATGAGTCGGGCAAGCTTATCTTGACCCGTAATGGTGTATTTGTTGGCAAGGGCTATTCCAGTGAAGGAATGGTCAAACTATGTATTATTGACAATGTTATTAATGAAATTTCCCCTTCTGCTTATATGCTTGATTCTATTTCTTTATGGCATAATAGATTAGCACATATAGGAATTAGCACTATGAAAAGATTAATTAAATGTGGTTTAATTTCATGCAAATTTGATAAGTTTAATAAATGTGAAATTTGTGTTAAATCTAAAATGATTAAAAAAACCTTTTTATAGTGTAGAGAGAAATTCTAAGTTGCTAGATCTTATACATTCGAATATATGTGAATTTAATGGCATGTTAACTCGTGGAGGAAATAGGTACTTTATTACCTTTATTGATGATTGCTCTAGATTTACATAGGTTTATTTATTGAAGCATAAAGATGAAGCGTTTAATGCTTTTAAGGTGTATAAGGCTGAAGTTGAAAATCAATTAGGAATTAAAATTAAAGTCCTTAGAAGTGATAGGGGCGGTGAATATTTTCCTAGTGATTTTAATGTTTTTTGTGAAGAAAATGGTATTGTACATGAATGTTCCGCACCACGTACACCACAACAAAATGGTTTAGCCGAGCGTAAAAATAGGACACTTCAAGAGATGATAAATGCTATGTTAATACATTCTGAATTGCCTCTTAATTTGTGGGGTGAAGCTTTACTTTCTGCATGTCATATTTTAAACCGAATTCCTTTAAAGAAAACCCAAATATCGCCATATGAGGTATGGAAAGGGCGAAAGCCGAGTATTGGGTATTTCAAAGTGTGGGGGTGTCTAGCCTACTACAAAAACATGGATCCTAAAAGGACCAAGTTGGGTCCTCGAGGGATACGAAGTGCTTTTGTTGGCTATGCTACGAATAGCAAGGCATATAGACTTCTAAATTTAGAATCTAATGTCATAGTAGAATCACGAGATGTGGAATTTTTTGAGAATCTTAATTCGAAAGAAAAAGAGTCTCATGTTTCCATAAACAAAGAGCCTCAAGAGGAGAGTTCTTCGAGGGTCGTTGTAGAACAACCCAAACCTCGGATTAGCAAGAGAGTCCGTAAGACTAAGAATCTTGGACCTGACGAAATAGATTCTCGACTTATTTCCTTCTTCTTGGTTGAGGGAGATCGAGAGAGTTTTGCTCGAAAGATTCCAATAATTCTTCTCGTGGAAGATGATCATAAGACTTACAATGAAGCTGTGGCTTCTCGTGACTCTGCTTTTTGGAAAGATGCTATCCAAGATGAAATGGATTCTATTATGTCAAACCACACTTGGGAAATTGTCGAATTACCCAAAGGTTCGAGACCGATTGGGTGTAAGTGGGTATTCCGAAAGAAGTATCATAGTGATGGTACTCTTAACACTTACAAGGCTAGACTTGTAGCCAAAGGTTTTAGACAATGTGAAGGAATAGATTATTTTGACACATATGCACCAGTAGCAAGGACGACTACAATTCGAGTATTGTTTGCCTTGGCTTCTTTGCATAACTTGAATGGTCATCAAATGGATGTCAAAACGGCATTCTTAAATGGAGATCTCGACGAGGAGATTTACATGGAGCAACCAGAAGGTTATGTGCTTCCGGGTAATGAACAAAAGGTTTGCAAACTTGTTAAATCTTTATATGGATTAAAACAAGCACCCAAACAATGGCATCAAAAGTTTGACACCGTCATACTTTCGAATGGATTTGTCCCTAACGTTTGTGATAAGTGTTTGTACACAAAAGTGCGTGGGAACATTGTGATTTTCTTATGTCTTTACGTTGATGATATGTTGATCATTAGCAACGAGATGAAAGGAATATTAGAAACGAAGAGGTTTCTATCTTCCACTTTCAAAATGAAAGATCTTGGACAAGTTGATACTATATTGGGAATCAAGGTGCGTAGAGCCAGTGGGGGTTATGAACTTAGTCAATCACACTATGTTGAAAAAGTGCTTGATAAGTTCAAACATTTAATGTTCAAAGAGGCGAACACCCCATTTGATCCAAGTGTCAAACTTGAAAAGAATAATGGAAGAGCCGTTGCTCAATTGGAATATGCAAGTGCCGTTGGTTGTCTTATGTATTTGATGCAATGTACTCGACCCGACATTGCATTTGCAGTTAGTAAAATGAGTAGATTTACTAGCAATCCCAGTGGTGAGCATTGGAGGGCTATAGGGAGAATTCTTGGATTTCTTTTGAAAACCAAGAATCTTGGTCTTCAATATGGAAAGTTTCCTGCGGTATTAGAAGGATATACCGATGCTAGTTGGATATCAAGTGTCGGAGATAATAAGTCTACGACAGGTTGGGTGTTTACACTAGCCGGGGGTGCGATTTCTTGGAAATCCAAGAAACAAACGTGTATTACTCACTCGACCATGGAATCAGAGTTCGTGGCTCTGGCTTCAGCAGGACAAGAGGCTGAGTGGTTGAGGGATCTTCTTTTAGAAGTTCCATTGGCTAAAGATGACATATCTACTGTGTCGATACATTGTGATAGTCAATCTACTTTAGCAAGAGCATACAGTGAAGTGTATAATGGGAAGTCTAGACATATTAGTCTTAGACATGACTATGTGAGGAAATTGATCAAGGATGGAGTCATTTCACTCACATACGTGAGATCAAGCTATAACATAGCGGATCCTTTCACTAAACCTCTTGCAATAGATTTGGTGAAATCGACCTCGAGAGGCATGGGTCTTAAACTCCTTGAGTAGTGATCTGACGATGATGGCAACCCAACCTAACGTTAGGAAATGACTAACATTAGGTTCAATGGGTACGAACAAGTCATTGATTTGGATATTTGCAACATTATATAATAATGTTGGCTGTTACAACCGGAGGTTGAGTATTGTTAACTCTTAATGAAGTTCAGTCTTGTGGACAAGTATCTATAAGTAACAGAGATACTGTAAGAACTTCACCTATGTGAATTTCGGGATGGTGCCGTCCCAAATTGAGAGTTGGAGTTTCTCTCATGAAAAGTTCACGAGACAGGATGAGCACATGGCCATTAACGGTGCTAAGCGAGTGATGTAGGCAAAGAACCCTGAAGAGTGTGTGTAGGGTAATACCGATTTTATCACTAGGAAAATAGGTTCAAAGCTTAGCTACCTAAACTCCGATGAAATTTTGTGTTGCTTTTACTAAGGATAAGTTCAAATCGAAAGATATTTATCTGTACTAACATTCTTTGTTTCTATTCTGGATTCTATTCTGTCTTTCTGAACAAGTGGGGGATTGTTGGAATTTTATTTATTTAAATGGATTAATTCCATTGGTTGTTCACTAAAGACAAAATAGTGTATGTGGATGAGAGAGATATGTGTGTGGGAAAGAGTCCCACATGGAACAAATACAATGAAGTAGAGCACTTAATAAATGTACCAATTAATAACAAATATTAAATGAAGTGGAGACAAGGGAATGACATTTGTCACTCTCTCGCGCGTCGCTTGCGCGAGCAAGCGCGAGCGCGGGCCGCGGGCTCGGGCGTAGAGGCTCGGGCTCGGGCTCGGGCGTAGAGGCTTTAATGGCGCTTTGTAGGTGCACTTTGGCACTTCGGACACGCCGGTCACCCGGGCTCGAGGCGAGTCCGGAAAAACGGCGCGGTTCCGCGGGCTTCTCGCGGCGATTCTCGCCTACGGACGCGACTCCTCGGTCCGGCGGTTATTTTTCGGTTGTCGTTTGAATGTACAGTCGTGTCGTTTAGAGCGAACGGTCGTTTGGCCAACGGTCGTGTCGTTTGCGATTATAACTGTCGTTTTCAAACGAACAGGTACAATTTGAAGCAAACATAAACGATTTTCATTATAAGCAACGCTGTGCTTCAGAAATCGGTACTGGGTTTTTCCGAACCTATTCTCTCTTCTTCTCTGAAACACTTTCTCCAGAAAAACGTTCTTGTCTACGTTCGGATTTCGCTGTGTCTTGGTGCAGTCCGAATTTAGGCTTGTCGTATCCTGCGGTATTCTTGTTAGAGACCTTAAAGACATTTTCGAAGTGCAAGAAATACTATAAAGAAAGCGCATTCATGGGTGATTCAAGCCTCGACGTCTTCAACTTCGACGAATTTCACAACACAATGAACAAGCAAAAACAAACGAGAGAGTGAAAGAAGAGAAAGGTAGATAACTTTAGTATCTGGAAAGAGTATTAGTGGTGTCTAGTATGTGGATATTTCTTACATCTCATCATTATTTTATATTTAATCAGATGCCATTTTATTTATATATGATATGTGTCTCAGAATTTCGTCATATAAAAACTAAGTGAAGGTTTTAAACAAACTTAAATGAATCGGAAAAAAATATTATTATTTAGGAACCAAATACAAAATGTCGAACTCGGCGGCTAGAATCATAAAAGTAAAAAAAAACGATCTTTACTAATACTTGTACCAGTCTTGTATGATGAGACTTCCTAAACAAGTTTGAAATATGGTCATTAATATAGGTGAGACTCTCAAGCTGGTGACAATTTTGGACCCTACCGAGTCACTAATATTTTTATTTTTACATGATCAAATATTTAACATGTTATTGTGTGATGATGCTGCTTCATTTGTTTATTATTAAGTATTCGATTGCCGTAGTAACGTTATCATAGATTATAACAAACTTTAGTGTCATAACATTAATTTCTACAACAAATAATCTTCATTTTTCAAAGATACTTGGCAATAAAAGAAAATCCGTAGCGTAGATAATTATGAATCTCGCTTTCAAGCAGCGATCCAAAGTCAAAAGCCCTCAAAGTTGGCCACGGATATATATATATATGTATATATATATATATATATATTATATACATGCATACACACATATGACACGGGATTTTTTGGTTTGATGACGTATTGCAAACATGCCCAACTATTGGCCATGTTTTTCAATTTAATTTCTTCATGCATTACATAGCTCTGACCAGACACCATGTGATCTAGTTGCTAGCAATTAATTACGGTTTTCGTCCCCTATCTTCTTCTTAATATTATATTTTATGGAAATATTCCATGCCAGGGAATCCTCTAACCTCTGTTTCTTTTTCCAATATTAATATTTTATTATCTTATCTGCAATAATTTTCGGTCGGTTCCAATTGCTTGCGTATTTCATTTTCCAGAATTATTTAAGCATTTTCGGTCTTTGTTTTTTATTGGAGTTGTAGAAGAAACCCTAATAATATATGGTACATAATCTAAACAAATAAAGATATACTATGACTTCGAAATAGTTTACTTTGCAGGATTAAGACGGACTTCTATTTAAAGTTCGGCAAGCAAAGACTTTTAATCAATATGTGATCACTTCTAATCATATATTAGCATGAGCCTTTGACTTTGAGCAATACACATATATGCTGTATAAATCGTTATTTTCAAAGGGCTATAAAAGTGTTGCTCGAATGGTTTCTATTTTGTTAACCGAATTACGAAAATATCATAAAATTTTTTACATACGACGAAAGAATATCGTGGTTATAATAAATATGAACAACAAAATTTCGACAAAATGATTTTAATGTACTAACTCATTTTAGATATGTCCAACGTTTCGTAAAACTCGTGTAAATAATCCTAATACTTACGTGTCGTGTCAATTTACGTTGTAAAACTCAATTTACGCTACAAAATAACAATGCAAATTAACATAACACTTTAAGACTAAGGCTATTTACACGAGTTTTAGGAAACGTTGGACATATTCAAAATAAAACGTATATAGGGCTACTATGTACAATAACCCTATAAACAAAGATAAACTGAAATTAATTTATTTGATTTTATTAATATTTATACCGACATATTATTATATGTTAAGACATGAATTTATGTTTGCAATGCTCATTTATATTAGGATTTTTCGACGAATTTAAAAGCATAGTTTAAAATTTTTTATCCGGCAAAAATATATAAAAGATGAAATCATATATGGCAATAAATTGCAATAACGTTTAAGAATTTATAAGGCCAAATCTCATTGATAAAAGGACAATTATTTTCAAATATCTCACGTGTAATGAAATGAAGAATTAAATAAATAAATATGTTGGGGGAAATGGACCCCACATTCTAATCTGGAGGCTGGAAAAGTCCACTTGACCGGCTCAGCGTGCCCCCAAAAAATATATTCTAAAAGAAATAAGTCAAACGTTTACTTTTGATAATTTCATTATAATTAACGTTTGGTTAATTTTTCGTAAATAACCAAATGAATTTGTTAATGATATTAATGAGTCTAAAATGGTCTTTAAATCGTTTGGGCGAGAATTTAAAGAAGTTAAATTAGTCCGAAATTTTTTGTTAACAAAATCTAATGACTACTTACGAAAAATTTACCAAACGTTAGATAAAATGAAACTCGTAAATCTACATGTTGGTATTTTGCTCATTGACCCAAAAAATAAAATTAGTAGTTTTTTTTTTAAAATAAGCTTTCATTTGCTTGATATATTTGGAAATTGATCTCACGACCTCCAACTTAGAGGGGTGACACTAGATCATACTACGTTATCATCATATACATTTTTCAAACTGACAAACTGAGTATTTTTGGCTCAATAAAATTGGAGGTCTTAGACGAGAAAAAAATAAACTTTTTATATAATTTGAAAAATAGATGTAATTAAATATGTTATTTGGTACTTTCACATCACTTCAAATTAGGAGGTCACGAGTTCGAATCCCCACCTAAATTTTTATTTTCAGAATAGAGACCTTTATTGATTTGGAGGTCTTGTACTACCGTCCCTCTCTCGCTTTAATCTTGTGTCGGACCTTGAGCTCATGTAGCCTCGACCTTAAACTTGTGTCATGACCTTGAGCTTGCGTCGCTCATAGGTCGGGCCGAGATCGGTCACTCAACATTAGCCCCCGATTTTATCTTCAAATGGAAATTCGACGACTAAACTTATTGGCCCCGATTCATTTCCAAAATTTAGTTAATGTTATTTTTATCGAGTTCCCTTTTCTTTCTTTTTTTATTGCCGGTCCGGCTGACAGGCCTGACGAAAAAACTCTAGCCCGCTAAAGCTTGGTTCTTTTGTTCGACCCGTAGGGAAGGGAACCGAATCTCTTTCCCACTTTTTCTTTCTTGTTCCTCTCAACCACGATCTGAACCACCATGGGCCTCCCTTTGGTGACTTCGATCGTTGACCTCTCCGTCGCGCGTGCGTCTCCGCCAGCTCTAGCCTTGCCGCTCACTTCTTCCCTGACACCGACGCTGCCTGCTGCGTCGCATGATGCAGCTTCCTTGCACGGAGAGGCATGTCATCTACTCGGCTCTATGAGTCTCGTTGAGAGCTTCGCGCTGGAAGCTTCCGTAGGGGCTTCTTGTCTTGTCGATTCTAGACGCGCATCACGCTCATCGGGAGCTTTGCGGAGTCTAGCCCTGAGAGCTCGCCTAGCCGTCGTGCCAGGAGCCTCACCCAGCCGACTCGTTGAGAGCTCCACGACGAGGGCTTACCCTAGCCCACCTTTAGAGGGCTTCGCGACTCCTAGGTTGCTGAGAGCTCTCCTCATCCGACATCTAGGGTGTTTCCTTAATTCTGATGCAAGCTCGCAAGCAAGAGCTCGAGTCTCTATTGCTAAGGGTTTTGTGCTGAGGGTTTGCCATGTGTCACCTCCCGGGGCCGCTGAGGGCCTCCCGTCGACGTCTTGACTCTCTTCCGCCGCAAGGTCCTAAGTGGGAGCTCAGGTCTCAACTGCCAAGGGGCTCTTGTCGGGAGCTCGCGTCCCTGCCGCTGGGACCGCATGTCGGGGGCTTGACTTTCTCCCATCGCGAGCTTCCAGGAGGGAGGAGCTTGGGTCTTGATCGTCGAGGACCTCGTGTCGGGGGTTCCTCCCGACGCCAGCCTACCATATTCGGGCGTCTTCCCTTGCCATGTCGGCGCTTCTTCACCGGGAGTTCGTGCTCGGGCATTTGTTATGTTGCCGCAGGCTTGTCCTCACCTCGAGGATGTGGCTATTTATGCGCCGGTGGGGCCACTAGCGGAAGAGGTCGGGGATATTTATGCCCCTTGCCCCTCTTTCTCCGATTTCTAGCCTGCGTTGGATCGGGATTTCCCCCACATGCCGACGTCATTTTCGACCATTCTCACGCCACCGGCCCCTTTAGTCGCGATGAAGACCAGCCACTCTCGGTTCTTTCCAATCCGGAGGAGCTATACGATCCGGACTCGTGGCTGATCGACAACTTGGTGGGGGGGACTTTCAGTCTTGATTTGTTCAGTGTCGTCGCCTGAGGCGAGTCCGTGGTGTCTACCGATTCCTCCTCGGTTGTTGGAGAGTACCACCTCTTCCTCGCCCACCATTCAGCCGCAACCATCAAGTATCTTATTTGCCTCAACAACCTTTGGTCTTTCTCGATTTGTCATCAGAGATTTAGCCGCGCGTGTGCGGTCTGTGCAAAAACTTCAAATGTAATATATTTTCTTCATTTCTTTGATTTTCTTGTTTCTTATTCGTCTGAGACTTGATCTTTTCCATTACAATAAAAAAGGCTTTTGATTGTAATATGATGTTGAACACTCGTCAAACGAAGCGTTATATATTTTAGAGAAAAAAGATTTAAAGCATCAAATCTACATTCTTCCATTTCTTGTTGATACTTCCAATAAACAATTCATGGATTATAAGATGTGTACTTCTACAGAAATCGTTGCGAGACACGTACGTTCTCATTCGAAAATTAATCTAAATGATAAATAATATATCATTTAGAATATATAATATTTATTTTTGTATTCTAAATTAATAGAAAATGTTTGTGAAAAATATATTATATTCTACATAATATAAGCACGAAAAAGTTTTGGGAAAAGTAAAATAAAATCTCAAAAGAGCCAAGTCAACCATTGCACTCTTGTCTTCTCTCATTAATTTGCATCAAGAAAAAATAAAATATCATCCAAAAGCGAGAACGTTCAACGAACGAACAGAAGAAGACGAGCCCACAAAACTACGAAATTCACGTTCTTAAATAAAAGCAGAAACTATTATTTTATCTTACTTTTCTTGGTTGGTTTGTCACATTCATTCATTCATATATGGCTCTTTGACAGCCAAACTTTTTGGTTTGAAAAACCTCTCTCCTTTCACACTTGATACCAAATCTTATTCTTCACGGGCTTGGATTTGGCCTTCCTTTCAACTTGTTCACACATTTTTGTTTCTATATCTTCCTCTTTGACTGTACAACTTTGAGTAGTCTTCTCTGGTCCGAGACATCGTCCGTTACGGATTCAGAAGAAAACACCCATAAAATAAACAAACGAAAGAAACTTGATGGGTTCTTGTTTCAGCTCAAGCCGAATCAAAGCTGAGAGCCCAGATCGCCATGGTATGACGTTTTTCCGGTGACCCTTTTGTTCACTTTATTGCTTATATTTGAGACAAGCGTAGCGAAATAGAGCATACGCAGATGACATGTTTGACACTGAAACAAAGAAGCTCATTTGATTTTTGTTCTTTTTCTCTGTGCTTGTACAATCAAAGGGTCGAACTCCAGAAGCAAGGTGTCGTCTTTTTCGACGCCTTCGACGCCCCGAACCGAAGGCGAGATTCTACAGTCGCCGAACATGAAGTGCTTTAGCTTCAACGAGCTCAAAACCGCGACGAGGAACTTCCGACCAGACAGTATGGTCGGCGAAGGAGGTTTTGGCGGCGTCTTCAAAGGGTGGATCGACGAGAATTCGTTGAAAGCCGCCAAGCCCGGAACCGGCCTTGTCATCGCTGTGAAGCGCCTCAACCAAGAAGGCCTTCAGGGTCACAGGGAATGGCTGGTTAGTTGATTCTTCATTACGACTGAGTTAGAACATACAATGACGTTTTCTTTATGGTAGGCTGAGATCAACTATCTAGGGCAGCTCGAGCACCCGAATCTCGTGAAATTGATCGGTTACTGCTTGGAAGACGAACATCGGCTTCTGGCGTACGAGTTCATGCCGCGGGGAAGCTTGGACAATCATCTTTTCAGAAGTGAGTCTGATCGATTCTTTCTTTCTAGTCACGTTACTTATTACTTTTCTTTTATAATCTGGCGCAGGGGCTTCCTATGTTCAACCGCTGTCGTGGGCTATTCGGATGAAAGTCGCACTTGACGCCGCAAAGGGCTTGGCCTTTCTTCACAGCGACGAAGCTAAAGTGATATACCGAGACTTCAAAACTTCGAACATCCTCCTCGATTCGGTACACAAATTGATTCATTCGCTCGAGAGATCTTTGAGTTGGCGTAGACTAACTAACGGCTTCAATTTCATTTCTGGCCTAACAGAAGTACAACGCGAAACTCTCAGATTTCGGGTTGGCGAAGGACGGGCCGGAAGGCGATAAAAGTCATGTCTCAACGCGGGTCATGGGAACATTTGGCTACGCAGCTCCCGAGTATATGGCAACAGGTATATACATGTATATATATTCGGAATTCGAAACCTTAACAGCATAATCGAAGCAACTTTATGATATTCATTTCCCATAAATCAATGTTGAAGGTTACTTGACGAGCAAGAGCGACGTGTACAGTTTTGGCGTGGTAATGCTGGAAATAGTGTCAGGAAGACGAGCCATCGACACAAACCGGCCCTCGGGAGAGCACAACCTGGTCGACTGGGCAAAACCGTACTTGGCGAGCAAAAGACGAGTCTTCCAAATATTCGACCCTCGGATCGAAGGCCAATACTCTCCGAGCGGAGCTCTGAGGGCCGTGAGCATCGCGATTCGGTGCATAGCCACGGAGCCGAAGAACAGACCGAGCATGAAAGAGGTCGTCAAATCCCTCGAAGTGCTTCAAGTCTCCGACAGCGACGGGACCGAGGGCCCCGCGATCGCCCGCAGCCAGCGACACAGTCAGAGCCTCGACGGTCGGCCATCCGACGCTCACAAACGTCCCACCATCGGAAAAGCGTCTTCCTATCCTCTGCTGCAACCCTCTGTTGCTTCTCCAATCCACACTTCGAAACAATGAATCCACAAAAAGGGAAGAGGAAATTACCGTCCTGAATCGCTGTGTGTATATATATACATTGGGCTCTTCCAATTTTTTTTGTTTGGCAAGTTATCTTTCATGCGGTGCTCTCGACATGTTAGAACTGCGACCTCGTTCACCGATGGAGCCACTTATAACATTTTCTCTTGTAAACAAGCTTGGAGACACACTTATAGAAAACATTGATGAGTTTGAGTCAGCCGTTTGTTTTAGCTAATAAATAAATCGCTGTGTTTTTTTACTTGACTTATTTGATTTTTCCGTTTAGATGAATTTTCTTTTCCTTATGTATAATTCTGATGTGACTAGTATATACCATTTATGTTGAAGTAAACGGTATGGTCTGTGTAATTCTAGCAAAAGAGGAATCTCGGTCCACTTGTGATATTAGGGAGAGACTACAAAGTTATCACGTTGATCCGAATTTTGATATTTTAGTTCGCTATCTACTAAACAAAATCACATCTGTATCTTTCAGCACAAGTTGGTGGAACTTCGATTTGCGACGACATTGATAGGATGATAAACATCAAATCAACCGATTACGTAGGGAAGAAGGAAGAAGAGATTGGAAAACGGGAAATGATTGAAATGGCCTTATTTGGATAATTTGGTAGGGAAGTGTCAGGGGTGAGAGACAAATAGAGGGTAGAGAAAACACACTAAAAAGTCCTCTCGTAAATCCGGTGTCTCACTTTCTTATATCATAAATTGGACAAAAGTTTATGTTAGGACTTATCCTTTCTCAAGAACTTTAACAGAGAACTAAATAAACAAAAAAAAAAAAACAGAGCGCGAACTCAACACAAGAATATTTGTTTACGAGGTTCGGTCAACACGACCTACGTCCCCGGAACTCTCCTCAAAGAGTTCGTATGAACTATATCATAAAAACTCACAATCCGAGTCCTCCGAGAACACACGAAGTATACAAGACAAGAACAACTTTCTTTCTCTTGAATTCAATCTCAGAATCTCCTACTTCTCTCTTTTCTCCTGTACTGTTTTCTCAAACTTTTTTTTTTCAACATTAGCTTTCTAATAACCAAGCCACACCAGGTATTTATAATCCATACCCAATGAGTTACAATAATCAGTTAAAAGCCTAAACTACAGTTACAAGACTTAACTAAAATTAACACTCCACCTTAGTTCAGTCTTGATATGTAAGCATGCATACGCAACTCCCTGAAGATCACAGTTCAGTTCCTTCAGTTTCTCTCCGACACCCCAAGAAGCTTCAAACAATGTTTGAACTTCTTTAAAGGTAATACCTTCGTCCTGCAGTCCGCTGGATTGTCTTTAGTACCCACCTTTTGAATGTCAATTTCCTTAAGTGCCAACTTGTCCCGAATAAAATGATACTTCACTTCGACGTGCTTGGTTCGATCGTGAAACACCGAATTCCGACACAAATGTATGGCACTTTGGCTGTCAGAAAATATCGTTGTGATACCTTCCAGAAACCGCAACTCCTTGAGCAAACCTTGGAGTCAAATCCCTTCCTTCACAGCCTCTGTAGCTGCGACGTACTCAGCTTCGGCAGTGGAGAGTGTTACCACCCGTTGAAGCTGAGATCTCCAACTGACGCAATTGTCGCAGACCAAAAACTAATACGCTGATGTGGATCTACGTGTGTCCTTATCCCTAGCGTAATCGGAGTCTACGAAACCCGTCATAGTAACTTGTTCCTGCTCACACACTTTATACATCAAACCAATTCGTGTGGTACTGCAAATGTATTTCAACATTCCTGTGATTGCAAACCAGTGTGCCTTTCCTAGGTTTGACATGAACCGACTGAGCGTGTTGATCCCATGAGCAAGATCTGGTCGTGTACACGTCATAGCATACATGATCGAGCCCGCTGCGCTGGAATACGGTTTATCGAGCATAAATTCTTCATCCTCTTTATTTTGAGGACTCTGTGACTTTGATAGCTGAAACAGACCAGCTAAAGGCAAACTTGTGAGTTTAGATCCTCTCACACAAAACTTATCGACAACCTTATTCAGATCGTCTTCTTGATTCAGGAATAGAACTCCTCTCCTCCTGTCACGTTCAATTTTCATCCATGGAATTTTCCCAGCTGATCCTAAGTCCTTCATCTCGAACTCCGATTCCAGCAGCCTTTTCATCTTAATTACCCGAGCTCTGTGTTTACTTATCAGTAGCATGTCGTCTACGTATAAGAGTAGATTCCGAGTCTTCAATGTTAGAGCCACGATAATACAGACAAGTATCATAAAAACTTCGCATGAATCCTTGTTTGGTGATGAAAGTATCGAAATGAATATACCATTGTCGAGGCGATTGCTTCAGTCCGTACAACGACTTCTTCAAAAGACACACATTATTTTCTCTGTTCTTAACATCATAGCCCAGTGGTTGTTCCATGTAGATTAGCTCATCTAAATCTCCATGTAAAAACGCTGTTTTTACGTCCATTTGTTCTAGCTCGAGA
This sequence comes from Urtica urens, assembly GCA_958296335.1. NCBI lineage: Eukaryota > Viridiplantae > Streptophyta > Magnoliopsida > Rosales > Urticaceae > Urtica > Urtica urens. Next base: position 701,940 of record OY282530.1, on the reverse strand, counting down.
TTGAATTGTGTGACTACCGATAACATCACTCTGATCGTTTTATATTTTACCACAGGAGAAAATATTTTGTTGTAGTCGATCCCCTCCTTTTGTGTAAAACCTTTTGCAACCAATCGAGCCTTGTATCTCAGCGGATCTACTTCAGTGGCACCTTCGATTTTGTAAATCCATTTACATGCCACTGTGGATTGATTCTTCGGTCGACTAACAACTTTCCAGGTTTGATTATTGTATCCATTTCCTCGTCCATTGCTTGCTGCCATTGTTTCGATTCTTTTCCGTGAACCGCTTAATCATAAGTGTCAGGCTCATTCTTTGTTAGCTGTACAGCGGTGCGTAGGCTAACATATCTGTGAACGCAGTGTTATCAATATTAAGAATAATATTGAATAAAAAGAAGACAAATACAAGAAAATACGAAATCAGAAATAGTAGAAAATAGGAACAAGGTTGAGGCCCGTTTGACGGTTTTCTTGAAGCTTTTTATCGCCCTCCACAGGTGCTGGATAACTTGAGCGAAAGCCTCCCAGGATACAACAACTTCAACGCAAGCTTAGCACCACTCGGCTTGACTTCAACGAACTTGAACAATAGTGCCGAACTTCCACCGGACTACAAGAAAAAATAATTTCAAAGTGGGAGAAAAAAGGAGAGTTTGAGAGAGCTTTCAGGTCTGTCTCGAATGATAGTGAGAGCCTCCTTTTATAGGCAAGGTTGAGGTGTAGGTTACAAACGTTTTGGCATTCATTCCGGCCATTAATAACCAACCTAAATGCCTACCTAACTCTCCCTTAATGCTGCCTAAAACCGCCCCTTAATTCCACCTAACTCCGGCTAACCAAAGGTCATGACCGTTTGAGAAAGGTTTGCACGGATTGATTTTATTCTCAAGATAACACACAAGTTATTTGCGGAATTAAAATTCATTTGAAGTTATTTTAGTAATAAAAAGATAAGATTGGCCCGGAAAGCCCGAAGGCCCAAGAAGAGCCCAAATTGCCAAATTGCCAAATTTCCAAGATCCAAGGCCCGAGGCCCGAGGCCCGAGCCCGAGCCCGAGCCCGGCCCGGCGGCGACGCGTGTGTGTGTGCGCGCGAGGGGTTAGAGCTAACCCAACCACACTCTCCCCCCTCACACTTAGATGTCACTTTAAGGATGAGATTCACTTATAAACCCTTCACCAACACACATTCCCAACCTATGTGGGACTCTTTTTATTACACAACCTCTCACTTCTCTAAACACATATCATATGTGATTTTTAGCATTCTTTGAGCATCAATTTCTCATTCATTATAAATATGATTTTGGCAAATAAATACTCAATCTTATACCCGTCGCAACGAGGAATAAGAATACGGAAAAATTATCCAATTCTGATGTGTGGACCCCACTCAAATATTTGACCGAAAATCATTTAGCACACTAGGTAAAATACTCATTTTACCTTTCATTCCAACAATCCCCCACATGAATGAAATTGTACACGACAATTATAAAGACCCGACACGACTCACGATGGTGAAAGTTCTGCGGTCAATACCAGTATAGGATAGGTAGGTAAAACCTTTGAACCTTCCCTTGGTAAGATATGTCATCTTTACTGACTACTCAGTAGACACGATGTCCTTGAACTGTTAGTCGTTTTGCATAAACGATAAACATATCCCACACTGATATCTTCCTGACACAAGTTCAGTTCTCATGGTTATGTTCATTTTGGCCATGAACATTCGCCTGGTTCTGTAAGAGTTTCTAAAGAATTAAGCCCTATTAATTCTCTTTCGAAGCGGCCCCACTTCTCTCTCACATAGGTGATTCTTCACTCAAGAATAATCCCGCATTATCATTCAGATTTTTCAACAATCCAATTTATTAGAATCATTAAAAGCTATAAGCTTAACCTCGTACGGGAATCACTGTATAATAGGAATAGGAGCATGAGTTTTCCCCGCAGTGATCTCACTTAGCCATTGACAGTTAGGTTGTCCCATTGAACCAAGATCTCGGGATCTCCGGTCATCATGGTTGGGTTTCCTTTGCCTTAGCATTATTAGCCATGGGCTTTAGTCCCATTCCTTTCGATGTCTTCTCTACTAGGTCCCTGTTTAACCCTTTAGTTAACGGATCCGCAATATTCTCTTTGGACCTCACATAGTCAATACTTATGACTCCAGACGACAGAAGTTTTCTAATGGTGTTATGTCGTCGACGAATATGTCTCGACTTACCATTATACATAACACTATGTGCTCTACCAATAGCCGATTGGTTATCACAATATACACAAATTGCAGGCACAGGTGTATTCCAGTCAGGAATATCTTCCACGAAATTTCTAAGCCATTCAGCTTCTTCGCCACATTTATCCAATGCAACGAACTCAGATTCCATCGTGGATCTAGTTATCACTATTTATTTAGATGATTTCCAAGATATAGCCGCACCACCCAGAGTGAATACATATCCACTAGTGGCTTTAGAATCTTGAATATCAGATATCCAACTTGCATCAGTGTAACCTTCAATTACCTCAGGATATCTCGTATAGTTTAACCCATAATCACGAGTGAATCGTAGATACCGAAGTACTCTCACAATTGCTTTCCAGTGTTCAGCACTTGGATTACTCGTATATCGAGCTAATCTACTAACAGTGTAGGCCAAGTCAGGTCTCGTACAACTCATCAAGTACATAAGACTACCAATCACTCTATCATATTCAATTTGAGATATACCTTCTCCTTTATTCTTAGACAAGTGTTGACTTATGTCAATTGGAGTTCTAGAGATTCCAGAATCTTTATTACCAAACTTGTCTAAAATTTTATCAACATAGTGTGATTGATCTAGGACAATTCCGTTTTCCGTCCGAGTAATCTTAATTCCTAAGATTACGTCAGCAAGTCCTAGATCTTTCATATCAAACCTCAAGTTCAAGATATCTTTTGTGGACTGTACCATGCGATCATTGCTTCCGACAATGAGCATATCATCAACGTATAAACATAAAATCACATATCCTTGATTAGTTATCTTTATATATACACATTTATCACACTCGTTAATTTTAAATCCATTTGACATCATTACAGTGTCGAATTTTTCGTGCCATTGCTTTGGGGCTTGTTTAAGGCCATAAAGCGATTTGACCAATTTACAAACTTTATTTTCTTGTCCACTAGCAATACAACCCTCAGGTTGAGCCATGTAGATCTCTTCCTCGAGATCTCCATTAAGAAAAGCTGTTTTTACATCCATTTGATGAATTTCTAAATTCCACAATGCGGTAATTGCAATTATCAATCTTATGGATGTTATTCTCGTCACAGGAGAATACGTATCAAAGTAATCCAACCCTTTTTGTTGTCTATATCCTTTGATAACAAGTCTTGCCTTATACTTATCAATAGTACCATCGACTTTCATCTTCCTCGTGAAGATCCACTTTGAACCAAGAGTGTTAGTTCCAGGAGGAAGATCAACCAACTCTCAAGTATGGTTTTGTAAGATAGAATCTATCTCACTTCTTATGGCATCTTTCCATAAGTGACCTTCAACGGAGTTTACAGCCTCCTTATATGTTTGAGGTGGAGCCTCAAGCATGTAAGTCATAAAATCAGAACCAAATGATTTTTCTACCCTTGCTCGTTTGCTTCGTCTAAGTCCTTCAGACTCTTGAGTTATCTCGTCCTCAGACGTGTCATCATTTTATTGATTTATTTCATCAATATCTTTAAGAATTTGATTTGAAGAACTCGGCTCATCTTCCTTAGACTTATAAGGAAACACATGTTCAAAGAACGAAGCATTTTTAGATTCCATAATTGAATCTTTGTGTATATCGGGGTTTTTCGACTCATACACAATGAATCGATATGCATTACTGTGGTGTGCATATCCAATGAAGACACAATCTACCGTCTTTGGTCCGGTTTTCATCTTCTTTGGAAGAGGGGCCATTACCTTTGCTAGGCACCCCCACATTCGTAAATATTTATAGGAAGGTCTTTTACCTATAAACATTTCAGATGGAGACTTATCCTCCTTCTTTCAGGGTATCTTGTTCAATAGATAATTTGCAGACAAGATAGCCTCCCCCCACATTTCTTGGGGTAACCCAGAATGTAGCAACATCGCATTTATCATTTCTTTGAGAGTGCGATTCTTTCGTTCGGCAACACCGTTCGATTGAGGAGAATAAGGAGGAGTTACCTCGTGAATAATACCATGTTGTGCACAAAATGTCCCAAATGGTTCAACATATTCACCTCCTCGGTCACTTCGGACCTTTTTAATCTTCTTATTAAGTTGATTCTCAACCTCTAATTTGAAGATGGCAAATTTCTCAATTGCCTCGTCTTTGCTCTTAAGCAAATAAACGTAACAATATTTTGTACAATCGTCGATGAAAGTCACAAAATATTTATTACCTCCTCTTGTTGGCATGAACTTTAAATCACATAAATCGGTATGGATTAAGTCAAGAGGTTCGTTACTTCTTTCAACACCATGAAATGAAGTTCTCGTTAATTTTGCTTCAACACAAATTTCACATTTATGTTTTGAGTCAATTTTAAATTTTGGTATACAATCCAAGTTAATTAATTTTCTCAACGTGTCATAATTCACATGACCAAGTCTACCATGCCATAATTAAATGACTCAATAATATAAGCGGAAGACTCATTCTTATTAATTTCATCGGCCTTAATGGCAATTACATTCATCTTGAACATGTCATTCTTAATATAGCATCTGCCCACATACATACCATTCTTTGATAATACAATCTTTTGAGACTCTAAAACCATCTTAAAACCATGGTTACAAAGCATAGTCCCAGAAATGAGATTCTTCCGTATGTCGGGCACATAGAGCACGTTGGTGAGCTTCAATTCCTTCCCGGATGTCATCTTGAGAAAGACGCTCCCCGTCCCCTTCACTTCAGATGTGGCGGAGTTGCCCATGAATAACTTCTCTCCATTTTCCGATGCCTCGAAAGTGGAAAAGGAGTTCCTATCCGAGCATATGTGGCGGGTTGCTCCAGAATCCAGCCACCATTCCTTCGGGTTCGAGTCCACCATGTTCACCTCGGAGACCACAGCGACAAGGAGCTCTTCATCGCCTTCAACGACGTTGGCTTCCTTCTTCTTCTTCGGCTTCCTGCAATCAGCAGCTCTGTGACCTTCTTTGTCACAATTGAAGCACTTGCCAGCGAATCTCGGCTGGTGTTTCTTCTTCTTGAAAGAACCTCTCTTTGGCCCAAGCTTATGGGCGGGTTTCTTCCCCTTTGAGCTCTCGCCATGCTCGATGACGTTAGCCCTCTCGGATTGAGTCTTGAACCTCTTGTCCGAGCCGCAATTTTCCTCCTCGATGCGGAGACGCACAACCAAGTCTTCAAAACTCATCTCCTTTCGCTTGTGCTTGAGATAGTTCTTGAAGTCTTTCCACCCCGCGGGTAGTTTCTCGATGGCCGAGGCAACTTGGAATGACTCGCTTATGGTCATCCCTTCAGCATGAATCTCGTAGATGATTAGTTGTAGCTCTTGCACTTGACTCACCACGGTCTTTGAATCCACCATTTGATACTCGAGGAAGCGGCCCACGATATACTTCTTTGAGCCTGCGTCCTCAGTTTTATACTTCCGATCTTGTGAATCCCAAAGCTCTTTGGATGAGCGTTTGGAGATATAAAAAGAAGACAAATACGAGGAAATACGAAACCAGAAATAGTAGAAAATAAGAACAAGGTTGAGGCCCGTTTGACGGTTTCCTTGAAGCTTTTTATCGCCCTCCACAGGTGCTGGATAACTTGAGCGAAAGCCTCCCAGGATACAACAACTTCAACGCAAGCTTAGCACCACTCGGCTTGACTTCAACGAACTTGAACAATAGTGCCGAACTTCCACCGGACTACAAGAAAAAACAATTTCAAAGTGGGAGAAAAAAGGTGAGTTTGAGAGAGCTTTCAGGTCTGTCTCGAATGAGAGTGAGAGCCTCCTTTTATAGGCAAGGTTGAGGTGTAGGTTACAAACGTTTTGGCATTCATTCCGGCCATGAATGACCAACCTAAATGCCTACCTAACTCTCCCTTAATGCTGCCTAAAACCGCCCCTTAATGCCACCTAACTCCGGCTAACCAAAGGTCATGACCATTTGAGAAAGGTTTGCACGGATTGATTTTATTCCCAAGATCCGAGGCCCGAGCCCGAGCCCGAGCCCGGCCCGGCGGCGGCGCGCGTGTGTGTACGCGCGAGGGGTTAGAGCTAACCCACCCACACTCTCCCCCCTCACACTTAGATGTCACTTTAAGGAGGGGATTCACTTATAAATCCTTCACCAACACACATTCCCAACCTATGTGGGACTCTTTTTATTACAAACCTCTCACTTCTCTAAACACATATCATATGTGATTTTTAGTATTCTTTGAGCATCAATTTCTCATTCATTATAAATATGATTTTGGCAAATAAATACTCAATCTTATACCCGTCGCAACGAGGAATAAGAATACGGAAAAATTATCCAATTCCGATGTGTGGACCCCACTCAAATATTTGACCGAAAATCATTTAGCACACTAGGTAAAATACTAATTTTACCTTTCATTCCAACACGCAGAAAAGCCAAACCTTTCAACCGGTTTTGACCGGTTTTGAGATCCTTCTTTCTCGATCTCTCACTTACTGATAACTCTGTGGACTGAGTTCACCAGTTTCTTTATCTGTTCGCTCTTCTTCTGAAACCATTTATTCGATGTCGTCTTTTTCAGTTCGCCGAGAGTTATTGAGCTGACCCACCCGACCATTATGCCAAGAACTTTCACCGACTTGTATTTCTTCGCTTCTTGTACCTGTAGGGTTAGTATTCACGATTTCTTGATTCACGATAATATCAGTTTTATTATTAACAGTAAGACATGGAAACTCATTTTCGTTAAAGATAACGTCTCTACTGTTTATAATCTTGAAACCCTTGTCACCTCTTAACCATAACCTATAACCTTTTGTCCCGGTAGGATAACCCAAGAAAATACATTTTACAGCCCTAGGGTCGAGATTTCCTTCACGTTCATGAGAAAAGGAAGTACACCCGAAAGTTCTTAAATGAGAAATGTCGGGAACCTTACCACACCATACCTCTTAGGGAGTTTTGAACTCTAACGCGCTAGAGGGGCTTAGATTTAAAGAGTTGACACTGAAAATCTCTCGGTTCAAATGAATATATTTTTTACTAAAAAATCTACTTATTTGTGATGATGAGTGGATCCACTGAATATTATCGAATGATTACCCTTCATGAATATCATCAACTAGATGAGATTTGCAAAATTACCATTTTACATTTCTAGTTGTTATTTCCTTAACTCCTTTAATACTTATGAATAATTTAGAAACAATGTATTGACGATGAGCTAACAAGACACAATGTTTCCTCCAAAAAAATCGTTTATTCTATTTGGACACTGGCCAGTACATTCATTCACAATCCAAGTAATAAATCATGAGGTGATATACATTGAATTTTAGCAATCTTGTACATGAATTCCATATCTATGAGAACTTCATAAAGTATACTCATGTCAGCTTCATAACCCAGCACATCACGAATAGAGCGCATCTAGTTCACAAACTTGGATCTAGAGTGTAACTTTCTCAAATGAATATATTGAAGTTATGAAATGACATATCTCATCTCAAGATTAAGGTTAGCACGATGCATTTCATACATAGTGACCTTGAAACATAAGAAGTTAAATGTTTTGTTGTTACATTGTCTCTAAAGGTGCACTGGTCAATTCAATATTTTCGGAAGATACAGTTGAAGAACTATAGAGTTCCTAACTCTCTATGCCTCGTAACTAGACATCATAGATTCTTCCAAAAATCATACTAAGATCAATTATCTGTTGATCTTTAGATTGTGAATATTTTGTTTTAACCAAACCGTGAAAAGTTTGTTCACGCAAATTTACATTTGTCTCTTCATACGTTGTCAGGTTTGATTAAGGATTGTAAGACTATTGAATATCATAAATCTTCAATGAAATAAAAAAGGAGTGAATGAACATCTTCGGAGAGATTTATATTACATCGATGTGCAAATAAATAATTTTTTTGTGAGCATCTCTACCGACAACACGAATGTAAATTTTAAATTAAGGTTTTTCATTAGTATTATACTCAATTTAGTTTGTTAGGATTTTACTTGCGCATTATTAATTAAATGATAATCATGATGTAACCTTTTAGAATGTAAAATTGTACATAAGATACTTGAAAGGGTAGCTTGATCAACTTAGGAGCTGTTGGAAAGTTTAATTTTGGCAAACCATTCAAACTACCTAGTTAACTGTGGTAGATTAAAAAAATATATCAAAATTTTGTAACAACATTTTCTCAGCTTTATATTGTAAAAAAATTTAGAATTTTGTGACGATATAGTCTTTCTCCAATTTCTTGGTTGGAGTTTATGACTTCCAACACCATAGACGATGGTTTTATAGATTTAAAATTTAAAAGATAACATGTATTCATATATTCCTTTATGAACAATGTAGACAATTATTGTAAAAAAATATAGTCATATAATATAAGTATACGACTTTGGTACCAAAACTAACTTTCGACTTAAGGATTTTAATTGGTATTGTACTCAATTTGGTTTGTTAATATGCTTCTTGCATGTAATTAACTAAATAATAATCTTGATGAGAATACAAAATTGTAGTATGATACTTGAAAGTAAAGCTTGACCAACCTAGGAGTTGTTGGAAGGTTCATTCTTGATAAACATCTCGAACTACTTAGCCAATTGTAATAGATTAAATTAAAATTGAAAATTTTGTGATTACATTTTGTTAGTTTCGTGATAACGTCGTCACAAAATATAAAATTTTGTGACGACCTTGACACCAAACTTGTATATTCTAGTAACGAAAATCATATATTTCGTGATGACTTTTTCACAATTTTTTTTTTGCTTTTTCCAATTTTCATGGGATCGATTTATTGGTTTTTATTGACGCCATACTGTCTCGTCAACAATGATTTATTGGATTAAAAATTAAAAATAACAATGGTCTCATATGTGTCTCTAGGAATCATGTAGAACAATATAAGAGATCTAGTCATAGAGTAATAATATACTACTGCGCACACAAACTTAAATTTTAAATTACAATTTTTTTTAATTTATATTATACTCAATATGACTTGTTAACATGCTACTAACGCATGCAACTAACTAACTAATAATTATAATTTGGCTTTTTAGAATACCAAATCGTAGGTACGCTTCTTAATTTGTCTTAATTTAACGAACCCAAAAGCTGGTGGAAAGTTCAAGCTTGACCAACCACTTAAACTTCTTAATTTGTCTAGAATATACGAGTTTTGTAGCAAAGACGTCACACAATTCTTAATTTTATGACAAGTTTTTCGTCACAAAACAAAAATATTTGTGACTATGTTATCACGAAACCGACTAAATATTATCACAAAAACAAGATATTTGTGACAAGGTTGTCACAATATTCTTAATAATGTGACGAATTTTTGGTTACGAGACCCAATATTCCGTGATTAAGTCGTCACGAAATCAACTAAATGCTGTCATGAAATCAAGAATTTCGTGACAACATTGTCATAAAAAATTAAATGTCTTGACAACCTGGATTATTTATGTGAAGCATAAAAAATGGAGAAAATAAAAATCTGAGAGATACAGAGAGGTGAGATAGTAAAAAAAAATCGAATAACCGCTAATCGAAAAAAATGAAGAAGATGTGTGAGATAATATTCGAATTTAATATTTAAACCATAAAATTTCGATTCAATAATAAATCTATAAAGAGTTGAATACCATGAACACCCCGATTGGTTGGTTAATTAATTATGTGATGTTCTGTGATTCTTAAGGTGTATGAAAATTGTTGTCGGGTGTTTTTTGCGGTTGAAAAGATGGATGTAGGTTCTTTGGTCGTAAACAAGTGGTCTTCTTTATGAACATTTGCTTGGACGTCGTGATCCCCTCTTGTGTTATAAAAAATTGTTAAAGACGTCGATGTTAAGGTAAGATTTTGTCAAATCCCTCTTAACATAAACACATGTCGTTTCGGCTCTCAAAACGACAAAATGGGTTAGAAGCAAGCGGGGCTCGCGGCTGGCTACAGTAATACGAGGGGAAAGATTCACCTCCGTGAGGAGGGTTTAGCCCCGAGCGAGGAAGATAGATCTTTTGCGAGGAAGGCTCTTCGCGAAGAGGCTTTTCTGTGAGGAGATCCCCTCGATGGATTTTTCCTCTTTCCCTCCTCGAATGGGTCCTGCCTCAGAGAGGTGTCGTCGCTGTGAAAAGGGCGGGAAAGTGGAAGCGTGTTCGAGAAGACTTGGCGTCAGAGAGTCAGTCGAAAGAGCGGCAATCACGGGATTTAGTAGGTAAAGATCAGGAAGGAATCACGGAACCGGTCAGAGGAAGGCCGGGCCGAAAGAGGAAACCCCAAGGGAGGGACAAACCCGAGAGAACCACACACACCAAAGGGGGATAATATAAATATCAGTGTAAAGACCACATAGAGGAGATGGAATCAAAACCCTAAAAAAGAGATATTAGCCGTCACTGTTCACCATCGTCTGTATTCTTTGACAAGTTTCCAAGCTAATAAACGAGAAAGACCGAGCTCCCATATACATAAAACTCAAGGATATTAACGCACTAATTTGGCTTTCACGCATATAAAATTGTCGTTGTTAATCCTTGTGACTGAAAGAGCCCCGGTGAAAACCGACCTCTACAGTCGATAGCGTTTTTGTGGATTTTAAAGATGAATATTTTGATGAAAATAATGAAAGGTAAGGGTAAAAGATGAAATCTGTTGAAAAAGATATAAAAAAGTGAAAATAGAAAATTAATTAATTAAATTAGTCATATAATTATAAAGATAAAATAATAATTTTATTTTCAAAAAATAAAGAAAAACATGAAACACCAAAATTTGACTTTTATTATTGAAAAAATGATCAATGTTTCAAATGACTTGCACGATACACTCTCTTTTCTGTTCTTCTTGGTTCGGTGAGGCTTAGAATAGCAGAGGCCCATCCAAACTGAGCCCAAAGACACGAAAAGAGCGGATAATGAGTCGGGGTTCCAACTATACCGACGTGTTTCAGACTCCCATTCCTCTCACATACTCCCTTATCAATGGCGTTCATTCACCACGTGTGTACGTCCCCGTTCGCACGTGCCTTCCGCACGCGCGCCATGTCATCAGCCACGGCCGCACCAGCTCCCTCCGTCGCCGTCGCCGTGGCGTCACGTGCCAAGTTCGACGACTCACGTGCTCTTCTCGGCATGTCCGAGGCCCAACTTCAACAGCTAGCCCTTGACTTGGGTCAGGTATATCACTATTTACAACAGAGAACCCATTCTCCGATACCCACACCGTAATTTACTCGAGAAATGGGGTGTTTTTGTTCCCAAGTTATAACCTGATAAACTGTTGTTCATAGGTAGAATTCTGTTCAACTATTGGCTTGTATATATGTTCACTGAAATAAAGTCTTAAATTTTGAAATTCTCGGTAGGGTTTAGGGATGCTCTGATTGAAATTCAAGATAAGGGACTAAAATGCAATTACTTACCTTTCTCTCTCAATTTTTTTTGGCTTTAATAGCAAGGTTATAGAGGGAAGCAATTGCATCACCTAATTTACCAAAGAAAGATCAGGGATGTTGAGGATTTTAGTCAGTGTAAGTTATCTCACTCACTTACTCACTTGTTTTTCTTCTTGTGAAGTTTGTCCTTTCTTTTATAGTCACTAAGACTGATCGGTTGATTCCATGAATGAAGTACCAAAGGCATTTAGGACTGAGCTACAAGAAGCAGGATGGCAAGTTGGGCGATCTCCTATCTACCAAAGCGTCACAGCCACCGATGGAACCATCAAGGTAATGATCTACTCCCAAAATCCAAAGAGTAAATGGAAAAGTAAATTTGATCGGTGTTGATGTCACAGCTGCTGATAAAGTTGGAGGACAAGAGATTGGTCGAGACTGTTGGGATACCAGTCCCGGATGATAAAGGTTCAATGCGCCTCACTGCATGTGTGTCCTCACAGGTTTCCCTTTTCTCTTTTCCGTTAAGAACGTCTCCTTTTTTATGCTCCAAAAATGTCGAGTTTTAATTTCGTCTTTCTTCAACAGGTTGGTTGTCCATTGCGGTGCTCGTTTTGCGCAACTGGGAAAGGTGGCTTTTCGAGGAACCTTCGTGCACATGAAATCGTGGACCAGGTAAATTGGCGATACTTTTTCATTTTTGTTCTACGCTTTTAAAAATGTAATTTTGTTCTTACTGTATATATATGCGTAGGTATTGGCAATAGAAGAAGCCTTTAAGCACAGAGTGACGAATGTTGTGTTCATGGGAATGGGTGAGCCGATGCTGAATATGAAGGCTGTGCTTGAAGCTCACCGCTGCTTGAATAAGGTTTTTGCACATTATACTTTTGACATTTCAACGGTTCTCTCGTATCTGAGATTTCCTCTTCCCTCCATCTCTAGGAAATTCTAATCGGACAAAGAATGATCACAATCTCAACCGTGGGGGTTCCAAACACTATCAAGAGGCTCGCTTCTCACAAACTTCAGTCCACATTAGCCGTCAGGTTTGCCTTATCTGGGACTAATTTGAAACTCTTCTAAAAAAGTTCTGGTGCTAATCTTTTCGGTTTCGCCACATCAGCCTGCACGCTCCAAACCAAAAGCTAAGGGAAACCATCGTGCCGAGTGCAAAATCGTATCCTTTGGAAGCTCTCATGCAAGACTGCAAGAACTACTTCACCGAAACCAGTCGACGGGTTTCTTTCGAATACGCTCTTTTAGGTAATATAATCTCTCAGCACTTGTTAGTCCTACAACACATACACAGAAACTCCTTCGATTTCTCGGCTTGAAAGAAGAAAAGTAAATTTGTTTCGTCTTGAAGCCGGAGTGAATGACTCGGTAGAAACTGCGACCGAACTCGCCGAGCTGATCCAGCGTTGGGGACGCATGTACCACGTCAATCTCATACCGTACAATCCAATCGAAGGGTCTGAATTCAAGCGGCCCAGCAAGAGAGCGGTAACTATTCATCTCGAAACCTAGTTTTTTCCGGGCTCGTGATTTCTAGGACTCAAAAGCCGGTGCTTTGTTTATATTTTTTGAAGATATCGGCGTTTGTGGCTGCTTTAGAGTCTCGAAAAGTAACGGTGAGTGTACGCCAAACGCGGGGCTTGGAGGCAAATGCAGCCTGTGGACAGCTCAGGAATGAATTCCAAAAAAGCCCTTTGCTCAATGACTCTGAAAACGTTGAGTCACAACCCGAAGCTGCCACAGATACGGAGCTAAAAGATGCGGACTTGGCTTTAACATCATAGCCATGTGGTATATTGATTGTATCATAAAAAAACAATATATGTTAAGTCAAACATGAAGCTAGCTTTGTGGCTCTAATATTTGTTTTTTTGTAGAATTTATATGTATTGCTTCATATTATTTTTGGCTGGCTTTGAGAACGGATGAACTTACTAGATAGAACTCTAGATTGTAGGAAAAGGGTTGAGGGAAAACTAGTTGCCAAGTTAATGTTTGTGTTTTCAAAAAGCCACGTTGTGTAGCCTTTTCATCTTTCAATGCTCACGCTATGTAATCGACTCTTATAAAATTATTGAGATGGCCGCTATGTTGTGGACTACAGGCAAAAATGAATAATTAAGTTAAACAAAGCAAATGAGACTTGTCTTAAAAAAAAACCAAACAAATTTACTTGAACAAATAAGCGAGGAGAAAAGAAAGCGCTTTTGAAGAAAGAAAGAAAAAATACAAAAAGGAGAAATGTTATTGGATGACTCTATTGACCCTAAATATTTTGTTGTCCAATTAAAAACTTTATCTTTTAAGTGAGGACGATAAATGTGGTATTGTTATCTATACGAGTAAATTAAAACTGAATTCACTTATGTTTTGTTTTATAGAATTTGACTAAGTACTATTTTTCGGGTCACTATTCTAAAAATGTAATTATATTTCTAAAAGGACAAAATTAGGAGTAGGCATTTGAATGTGTGCATTGCAATGTTTTAAATATCCCGATCTCCCTCCTCCTACATCAAACAAATTTTTTAATTTTTTTTATTCTTCGTTCTTCCTTCCTCGTTCTTCTTCTTTCTTCTTTCACCCAACCGCCGAAGGTTTCAAACCCACCTCGTACAGAAGCCGACGAAGAACATCTCTTCACTTACTTCCGTCGTCGTTGTGTTTTTCTGGCCACCCTAAACCTCCAGAAACTCACACCCTTTTTGAACCTGTTTTTCCCGATCGAAACCCCCATTCCTCAAACCCCCTACTTAAGCGTCGAGTGTTGCCTTCCTCTGCTGTCGTGGATCGTGCCGACTGCCTCCAGTAGTCGCTTTCGTCGATCGTTGTTTCATTTTGCAGGTGTAAATTAAATCATCTTCCTCATTTTTGCAAGTGATTGTTCATCTTCCCCAAATTTGTTTTTCGTTTTTTCTCGAGTTTTTTGTTTGGTACACGTACAGTAGAGTTTGGAGAAATGACTCTTCGGCCGAAGGTGAAGCCGCATGCAAGCAGGCGGAAATTCCTATCACCGATAAACCGTTCTCGTTCCAATGCCGATGACTCCACTCTACGGCGGAGTGACCGGCTGTCCTCACCTAAAAAGACCGACTGTAACCAAATATTTTCACGAATCTTGAAATTTCGCGACGACATAGTCACAAAACTAACAAGATGTTGTCACAAAATTTTGAAATTTCATGACGACCATATCATGATTTTTTTTCGTCAATTCCGAAAAGATTGACTTAATTGGACTTTATGGACGTGGTGCAGCTTGGTAGACGATGGTTTAGTAGATGTAAACATTAAAGAGATAACCACGTACTCGTAAGAGGTTTAGTCATATAATATTAGTATACGACTCTGGTATTATAAATAACTTTTAAATTACATTTCTTAACTAGCATTATACTCAATTTTGTTTGTTGATATATGTTACTTACGTGTAATTTACTAATTAATAATCATGACGTGACCTTTTAAAATATAAATTTATAAGTATGATACTTGAAAGTGAAGTTTGACCAACTTAGAACTTGTTGTAAGTTTCATTTTGGCAAACTACTTAAGCTACATATATAGTTGTGGTAGATTAAAAAAATCAAAATTTTGTGACAACATTTTATTGCATTTGTGATAATTTTGTCACAAAATTTAATTTTTTGACCCGATGTTGTCATGAGTCTTAAAATTTCAAGATGACATAGTCACTAAATTGACAAATTGTTGTCACAATTTTTCAATTTTGTGACAACATTGTCATGTATTTATTTGTCGTCGCCAATTTTGTGAAACAATTTGGCAAACCACTCGAGCTACTTATTCAATTGAAGTATATTTAAATGAAATTAAAAAAATTGTGATAATATTTAGTATGTTTCTTGACAAACTTGTCACAAAATTCATATAATATAGTTACGAAGACGATAAATTTTGTGACGACCTTGTCACGTATAATATTAGTATACTACTATGCACTAAAACTTACCTTTTAAATTGAAGTTTTTAATTTGTATTATACTAAATTCGGTTGTTAATATGTTACGCGAGTTTAACCACTAGCATAAAAAGGGCCTTTAGAAGCAAAAAATTTGCTTCTAAACATACAAAAAGTTGATTGTAAATGATCTTTAAAAGCGTCTAGTCGCCTAAAAAATTGCTTCTAAGGGTAAAAAATGGTGCATAAAATGACTTAAAAATATGGTGGGTTAAAATTAGAAACTACATTAGAAGTGACAAGTCGTTTCTAATATTTTGAAAGCAGTTTTAGAAACGACCTGTCAATTCTAATTTTTTGAAGTTTGAAAATAGAAGCGATGTTAGAAGCAGCTTGTTGTTGTGATGTCAAAATTTGGTTTTCTTTTTTACTTTATATTTTTTTATAATTATAATTAAATTTATTATTAAATAAAATTAAATATTAATTTTAACATAATTCAAATAAATTATTTAAATTCAAATTCATAAAATGTAAAAATAATAATTAGTAATTATGTTCAAATATTCGAAACATAATTAAATCATTCGAAGAAAATTGATAATCCATAAAACATAAACTAGAAAACGATAAAAATGATAAAGCCTATAACATAAACAAATTTAAAAATTGTAAAGTAGATCATCTGCTTGCGCGTCTATGTCCTCATCCACCGTGTCTTTCTGTTGGTTCACGTAGATGCTCATTTAGTTTGAGGTCGGTGAAAGGTGATGAAGACGAAGAGTTGTATGGTCATCGTTGTGGCTGGCCGACCGGCCGACTGACCTTGTAGTGGTGAGAGTCTTGGGTCCGCCTTGCCCCTAGTCGAGGCATAGAGGCCAGTCAGCCAACCTAGGAGTGGCAAGCGACCTCTAGGCCAGCCTGCCCCTGGTTGGGACAATGAGGCCAGCCGACCTAGCCATGCATGGGGCCTTCCTTGGTGCCTGGCCGACCCTTCTTTGATGGGTCCGAGGATGAATCGCTCGGGTGAACATTCGGGTCACTTGCGAACCTTCATTTAATATTGTCTCGAAACGAGGTGATAACAGTGGCGGCTGAGCAACAACAACGAACTAGGGCGACGATGAAGCAAAAAAATACAAATAAACAACTGTTGACAGAGCAATAAAATAGTGACAGAGGAAACAAATAAAAGAAACATGCGCTTTGGGACCGGCTATAGAATAGTGACATACGCGAGGACTGACAACAAAGCAATAAAATGGTGGTTGCAGAGAGGTGGCGTTCAAATCTGTGGCGGGTCGAGCCGAGCAAAAGGGGGCTCGAACGTGGTGACGACGATGCGCACAATCTCTAGTGATCGGCGATATCAGAGAAAATGTGAGCGAGAGCTGTGAGAAGAAATTATTTGACACTAAAGAAGGGAATGCAACACAGGTCTTTAACTCGCAGCCTAACTTAGAAACGATTAGTCGCTTCTAATGTCCTTCTTTACCAAAATGACAACGTTTTATTACATGTGGACATTATAAGTGACAAGTCGCCTTTAGTCTCCAAAAAATGTACTTAGCAAAATTTTGACGAATAAAATTTGGAGCCAAATATTTTGGGCCTTAAAAACTACAAGTGGCTTTTAATATCCCACTTTGTGAAAATTTAGGGAAAAAAAGGAACCAAATTATTTGGTTAATATAGAAGCGACAAATCGTTCTTAAATTTTGTTTCTTGAAATTAGAAGCGACTTGTCGATTCTAAAGTCAAAATTTTAGTTATTCGAAATAAATGAACTTCGACGACATAAAAGCGACTTGTCGCTTCTAAAATTAAAATGTCATTTCTAAAAGTGGCGTCGCTTCTAAAGTCATTTTTGTAGTAGTGAACTGACTAACTAATAACCATAATTTGGCACTTTAAAATACCAAATTGTAAGTACGCTACTTGAAAGTACAAGTACTCACGAACTCAAGAGCTGGTGAAAAGTTCAAGTTTGACCAACCACTTGAGTTTCTTAATATGTTTAAAAATTAAAAGTTTCATGAGGAAGACGTGACATAATTCCTACTTTCGTGACAAAATTTTCTTTACGAAACCTTTTTTTGTGTCTAAGTTTTCATGAAATCGACTAAATGCTGTCACACAAATAAGATATTTTTGACAAGATTGTCACGAAACCCAACTTTTTGTGGTTAAGTTTTCATGAAACCGACTAAATATTATCACGAAAACGAGAATTTCGTGACAACGTTGTCACGAGTTGATAAATTTCTAGAGAGCTAGTCGGAAAAATTCAAAAATGGCTAAAATGTGGAAAATGTGAGATATAATAGTCGAGTTTAATATTCAAAATTTAAAATTTTGGAGACGGTGTACAGAGATGTTTGTCGAGTCTATTCCCACGCGCAAGAAGGGTGGATGAAAAGTTTTTGATCGTAAACAAGCGAGCTTCTTTATCAAATGTAGTTTGGACGTCATGAGCCCTTCTTGAACTACAAACAAGATCGTTAAAGTCGAAGATGATGTTTTTGTGCGTTTAATTTTTTTTGATGAAGAAGATGAATTACCAATGAAGAAAATGAAATCCGGTGAAAAAATGAAAACGATGAAGAGATAATTACTTAAAGTAAGTTAAAAATTACTACATTCTCGTCGAACTAGAAGAATTTACTTTTATTATCAGAAAATTACTTAAAGTAAGTTAAAAATTACTACATTCTCGTCGAACTAGAAGAATTTACTTTTATTATCAGAAAAATCCGGAGATAATTCTATGGGTACCTACTTTTAGTAATTGGGATATTTACCAGACTCACTGCATTTGAGTGGGCTTTCGATACAGGTCCAAGTTAAAAGCAGGCCGAAGTGACGTCATTAGGAACATGGAGACTAAATTAAGTTAGGGCTCGGAGTAAAGTCATCTTGGCAGTCTACAGATCTAGTAAAGTAATAAAAGTGAACACGCATTTTATTACATCCCGCTCTCCGTCTCTCCCTTAGAAACAAGCCGATCGTTGACGAAACCTCGTACGGTCACACAAGGTAACGGTTATTCAGCTGTGTTTCTGTGATCGCACATTTCCGTTTCTTAAGATCCCGAGAAATTTCATCAAAGAATTGAAGAATCTGATCTTTCCGCTCACATATTTTCTTTGTTTTTTATCCCCTTGGAAAAAATCTATATTAACAAAAAACAAGATATAGACATCTTTCCTTGCAATAGATTCTACATGATGAGTTGATAGTGGAGTAGTTGCTCATGCTCATTTGTCTTGTTTTCAAAATTGATCGTCACAATATGAAGCTGAGAGAATATATCCATGTTATGACTGTGTTTGTGAGGCAGTATGAGGAGGTACAGTCCTGAGTACTACAGTCCACCGAGGAGAGAGAGAGGGTACGGCGGCCGAGGAAGAAGTCCTCCGCGAAGGAGTTACGGAGGCGGTGGCTATGGGAGGCGCAAGGAACAAAACGGTGGAAGCCTTTTGGTCCGCAATATTCCCCTAGATTGCAGGTTATGATATTGTTGTTCAATTTTGAGTCTTTTTTTTTTCTGCTGCAAATATATGTTGGAGTGAATTTCTGACCTGTTAAAATTCCTTGTGCAGGCCAGAAGAGTTACGGGTTCCTTTTGAGAGATTTGGAGTTGTTAGGGATGTCTATATACCCAAGGACTACTACACAGGGTGAGTAATAATCTAATCTGCTTTATTTTATTTTGTGTTTTTCTTGATTAGGTTATATCACGTTTGAGATCTATAATGGCTTCTTGGAAGTCCTAAAGATGGTGAGGCAAATTAGTGAAAATCTTCACTTTATAATCCTACTCCTACTTAGGTGAATTGATAGTGGCGGATTCTTCTGAAATGTCTAAACTTTTTGTGTTTATGTTTCTTGTTATAGTGGATTTGGAACTGGTTTGTGAAGGGTATATGTTGAATTGAACTTTGAAGTTAATACAAGCCCAAGTCCTACGTTTGAGGAAGGCCTACCGTTAAATTTGCCTAGCATAGTGGTATACCCCAAGCGTGTTAAAGTAATGTACAAGAGAAGCATGTTCCACTTTACGAAGAGATTATATAATTTACAAACAATTAGAAGTTTGATGAGGAAGACGACAATTTGAAGACTTCATGAGGAGTCTGTTAATTTTTCGAGGCAACGTTGAATTCAAGTGCTTATTATTAGAGAAGAATGTTGAAGCCTTTTCAAGTCCCTCGGATCTTTTGAAGCTATATTTCGTTCTTGACTATAAAGAAGGCCAGCCACTAGGATTCGGGTATTCTAACCACACTTATGTGGAAAAAATGCTACAGAGCTGGTGTGTAAGGTATACTCAGTCAGTCGTGACACTCTGGCGGTAACACACTACTAAATTTGGCTAATTATTTTTCTTTACTCTGGCATTTGGACTTAAAGTAACAACTGGGGGATTAAGCACTGAAATTAAATGAGTTTTTGGTGTTTCTTCTATCCAGGGAGCCTCGAGGATTCGCATTTGTGCAGTTTGTGGATTCGTACGAGGCCTCGGAGGCTCATTACCACATGAACGGGAAAACTTTTGCTGGGCGAGAGATATCAGTGGTTCTTGCAGCAGAGACGAGGAAAAGGCCAGAGGAGATGCGTCATAGGACTAAGAATAGGTAGAGTTTTCACTGTCTAGAATATCTGCCCGCACTTCTTACACAAATGAAACAAGACACAGTAAAAGTAGTAAAAACTAAAAAGACAAATCACTAATGCTTGAATTTTAGATATGATTGTAATTCCAAACACATTGCTACTCTTATGCAGCCGAGGACCTCCACCAAGCTACGGGGACCGCAGATCATCTCATTATGGTAAAGAGAATCACTTTTATAGTGTAGAAATACGATGGTCAGCTACAATTGTTAGAATCAATAGCTTGCGTGTTTTATACCGGTTTCTTCAAAAAAATGACTCTTGTACTTCTTCACATTCTTCTCATGTGTAGTTTTATCTGAATTCTTCTAAGCATTTGGTTCTTTACGTAGTAATAGCATATAAATCGCTGTGTTGGTTTATAGTTATTTTGTTATGTATATTTATTCATTCACTGCTTGGCTAATTTATTATCAATAGCTGTATTCTAGTGCATGGTTGTCTCTCTGTTAAATTTTGAAAATCAAAGAACACGAGAACTCTAAACACAAGTATATACTATTAGGCAGTTTATACTTTATACACAGATTGGTGATTTAACTCAGGCTCTTTATTTCCTTACTTCTGAGGTAGCTTTTTCGAGTTGAGATGCTGATGGAGTTTCATAGGTCTTCATTAGTCAATTAATCATGGCATCTGATTCTTACTCTGTGCAATATGCATCAGAACGTTCTCGATCTCGCTCGGTGTCTCGTTCACGCTCTCCCCGGCGTCCACCAAGCTCAAGAAGCCGCCACCGCTCGAGGTGACTAAAGTTGTTTTAAATGAAATTACTGTTATCTCCCCCAATATGCGTGAAGTGATGTGAAATCTGCCAGGTCACACTCACCTGACCTGAAGCACGGCGATGACTATGGTGGGTCCCCCAGTAAAAGGCAGCGAGACCACCCAAGATCTCCGAGAGGTCCTCCGAGGGAACGAGAACCCGATCGCAGTCGCAGATCATACTCTCGGGAATACGACGATGCTGCTGAGAAGATTATCACCAACGATAGGTAACACTAGGCGTCAAATATTCTGTTGTTATACTGTAAAATATCTTTCTTTTTTCCTGTGTTGATAATGAGATTTTGTTTTTGCAGGAAACCTGTATCAGAGGACGACAGGGGTGATTGGCGGTCTAGATCGCCCGGCAGGGCGTCTAGATCCCCTGGACCGAGCCGCAGCGGATGATTGTGCAAGAGTTATCTGCTGTTGTTGAATCGCTTACTTGGTTTTGTTATGACGATTGTGGAGTTAGTTTGAAACTTAAATGCATAATGTTTGAGAAAAGCAGATAAAGTTATGGGGAACTTCCTACATGGTCCCTCCTACTCTCTTTGCTTGTGTAGTGAATTGATGTCATGATATTTTATGTTTACTGGCTTCCAAACATATTACATAGAATTTTATGCTTTTTATTAAACACCTAAAATACCTCATTACATAGTTAATACTGGGACGATTATTGATTCAACTTAATACTGGGAATTCATTTATGTTCTTTTGTTGTACAACATATGTATAAGAATAATAACAACAACAATTCACTGATATAAGAGATATCTGGTATCTAACGAAAAAAGACAATTGTCTATGCATGTAATGTATGATATTAATAATAATAATAATAATAAAAAATTATTGTACAAAAACAATTCGCTTATAAAAGATGTATCTGCTGTCGATATATAAAAAAATATATCTGCTATCTAAGGAAAAAAGAGCAATTTATTTGTCTATGCATATGTCTGATTTCGTTTTAATTATTCTATTAATTCCAACAATTTTTGTCAAGTGTCTTGCTTAAATTACAACCCATGTTACTTACTATATAATATCAAACTGTAAGTTTCTTCAATAATGGTAGCAGCATGGATATATATTCTTTCTCATTCAAAAGCAAATAGTGAAGTGTATGTCTGTAAGAGATAAATAATAAAAATGATATCTTTACCTAGTCACGGCTGAAACGGTTTGTGAAGAAAGTTCTCACATTAGACAAGAAATGGATGATATAAATTCAATTTTGTAGGAAACATGTTTGATCACGGCTGAAACGGTTTCGTAGAAATGAAGTTTTCAGAGACGACTGACGCTTGTTGACGGATCTACAATTTGATTAAAAACTTCAGGTTTCGATAATACTTTATTTTACACTTGATTATAGAATAAATGGGTACTGAAACTCAGTCTATAGAGTTATGCTGTCCACAAAACTCTAAATATTTATTATTTTTATTACTTCTAAAACAATCCCAAGACTATGAGTTCTTTTGTAGGACATATGTAGTGTGTGTGTGTGGGTGTTCTAATAAAAAATTTGGTATCATTTTGTAATTTTGGTACAAATATTTATGTTATATACAATGCGAGTGCTTATCCAATAATTGTTTACGAGGCACAATCATTTGAGTATAAAATTATCTTGCATTCATGTTAAATGAATATAAAACAAAAATATTTGGATATATAAAACAAAAGTTAAGCGTGGGCTAAAATATGATGAATATATCAACATCAGAGCAAGAAGAAAAATGGATGAAACTTGGCCAAGGCTTTATCAAGCTTAATTCTGATGCAGCACTGAAATATGGAAAAGCATCTGTGAGTATCATTGCTTTGGCTCTGGAGAAGTAGGATTGAAGCTGAAAGAGTTATTGAAGTTAAGCTGAGAGGCCTTTATCTGCTAACAAAACTAGCCAATTTTTACCAATACTCCAACATTATTTTTGAAGGGGACAATAGCCTTATCATGAAGCAATGTGAATCCAAAGAGCTCTATTTTTTAACAGGTTTTAGATGAGGCAAACAATTTCTCTTTTATTGATGAAGTTAATTGAAGTAACGGGACACTCTTTTCACTCGTTGTACCAATAGAGGTTTTAATAAAGCCGTTTCATTTAAATATATATATATATATATATATATATATATAGAGAGAGAGAGAGAGAGAGAGAGAGAGAGAGAGAGAGAGAGAGAGAGAGAGAGAAAGAATTATTTCATATTAAAAGTAATAGATACTCAAGAAATAGTTTTTTTGTAGCGTTTGATTGTTTGATAAAACATTATTTATATTTACAAAATTTAATAGAACGAGAGCCATTATATAAAGTTTTGAGCCGGATAAATATGCATTTATTTAAAACTCATATTTAAGCTTCAAATACACACTAAATTAACAAAAGAAAATATTTAATTGGCACGACATTATTACTTATAGTTGCTATCAAAATGATATACAAACATCTGAGGACGGTATATGCAAGTTTTCCAGTAATTTTACACAACCCCTCGTCTTTCTTCATAATTTCTAGAGAACTATGAATATAAAACAACTTGTATTAAATAATATGATCAGTATCGCAAGTCTTAAAATGGGGCCAATGATGTAAAGTTCAATGGAAGATAGAGTAGAGTACATACATAAAATTTCTTTATTTTTTCGTCAAAATCTCATAAAACATAAAACGTGTTACGTGAGGAATTCGATGAATGAGTATCTTATACAGTTCAAACGAACACTTTTAAAAACAAGATTTAGATCTTCTAATTTGAACTGACAACTGTAACACTTTTTAAATCAAAACCAACAATAAGAGGGCAGCAGCACAAAGTAAAGATAGACATCGCTTATAATTTCATAATACCCATGTTAACCAAACATTGGGTATAATGAAATTATCAAACGTAAACATGAGCAAAACGCTAATTTTTGTTGGTTTACAGAGTAAGTGAGCGCCATATGTCGTTTACAGAGTTTCAGATCGTCTGATTATACCAAGTCGAATTTAAGTCTAACCATTTGGGAAAAATGTCTCGGAGCGTCGCTTAGGTCGTAGAATTCCACCTCTCGTTCTTCCTCTTCTCGAAGCTTGGATCACCGAAAAAATGTTTGTCTGTATAGGAGTCTAATCGTCCAAGATGGAATGAGTCTTGAGAGGGTGCCGAACCTTTTATTTATATTTTTTTGGAGAGCATCCCCTACGAAGGGATGAAATTGGCGCGACCATGCCTTGAACGTGCCCAATAGGCGGGGGCAAGGAGTGCCGGCCGGCCCCTCCGTGTAGGCAAGGGCATTCTGGCCAGCCCCATAATCTCGTCGGATCAGGAGAAGCCTGCCACAGCCCTACCAACCCCATTAACTAATGCCGACCAGGGAGGGGCCGATTGTCATCTTGTCGCCGGCTCGGGTAGAGCTAGCCTGCATCGTCTGGCCGGCCTGGATAGGGATGGACGTGGGTCTGGGAGGGGCCAGCGAGACTTCCGCCGACCCAAGAGGGGCCGGCCTGGACCTTCTCGGCCCGAGAGAGGCCATTTTCTCCAATTTTTGCTTCGGGGTTTCTGACTAGCACGCCATCAGACCATCAGACGCCTACCACGTTTTTTTCAATGTCGAGGGACGACGGGTTGGGCAGAGAACACGTTTGTAAGTTGTAAATATTCATATAATAATTATTAAGTTCTTATAATACTTACTAATCATTTTTTTATTGTTGTTTTTTAAAAGGCTCTGATTCCGCATCGGCCAACTTAAGGAGCAGGGCGAGAAATATGGTTTTCCATTTAATCAAGACGGTATAGAAGGACTCGTGATACGCAAAATCCTCGGACAACATCACAATTTTGAGAATTTTTTAGGTCTTTCGATTCCGGCAAACTCATTACATGTTCCTAAAGCTCGTGACAAGAGCTCGTCAAGTTCATCATCTTAAGATTATCAACGAGAGTCACTAATCATATTGGAGATGAAACGTCAAATGAAGAAGATGCAACACCAAATCAACGAGAGTCACCAATCATATTGGAGATGAAACGTCAAATGAAGAAGATGCAACACCAAATCAACGAGATGCAACAAAATGTGACTGCGAGCCAACCGTCTTTCACAGCTACAATGCAAGAGCAATAGACAACGCCCTCGGCAACTGCGAGATGTGACGATCAAACGTCAGGTTCCGCAGAGTTTCAACGAGACCGTCTGAGCGGAGAAGGGACAAGAGGAGGGAGGGGAGAACCAAGGGCGAAAGAGAATCGTCGAATGGAGAAGTGGTTTAGGTTTAGGATAAAGTAGTAGTAGTTTATTAACGATGACCATGTTTATATTTATGTTTATGTTTATATTTTCATTTTCATACTTCAAAACAATTCGAGGTATGCTTAATTTAAAACTATGTTTTATATTTATTTGATTTTCAAATTCTTATTTATATTTAAATATTAAAATTATTATAAAATAAATAAATAAAAAATTTAAATAACACATGCTGGATGCGACTAGTCGCATTCAATGCTCCCGCGATAAAAGTATTGGATGTAACTAGTCGCATCCGAAAGTCTCGAGAGACAAAAAAATAGTTTCTTTTTTTTTGGGAATAGGTTTTCGGATCGATGTATCGCAGCTGAAAACTTTGGCGGGAAGACTATTCGCTGCGACTAGGTGCATCTAAAAGTCTTTATCCGTCATTTTTTTTTACGTTTTTTGATTGTGCAATCTTGACGCGATTAGTCGCATTTATCAAAATAGCCGCATCTGATTTGGATGGACTATTGGATGCGACTGCTACAAAATTTTGGATATCGCATCTAATACTCCGTTTAGATGCGACTTCCCATGTTTGTACTAGTGATACTAAGGGATCGCGTTCGGGTTTCGAACATCTTAGACTCGGTTGCCAAGTCTACTTTAGCTAATGATGGTGGTGGTAGTAACTTCCGTCATACCTGAAAATAAGAGGAAACATGCGATCAGAGGGAAACAGAGGAGGTGCCTTTGTTTACCTCTTCAAAGTTGAACATTCGAGAATTGAGGTGGTTGTGATGGTTCAGAGAACTCGCGTTCGACAATGAAGGGAATGAGCGAGACCCGAGTTTGGCAGCTTTCCGGGGCTCAAGTGTCAAAAATGAGATTACATGCGATGTAGATTTAGTCCCCACATAATAGACAGTCGAGAGGAAAGCCTCTGACCGAGTGGACTGTGCTCTTGGCTGAGAGTGACTTGGCCGGCCCCTGACTCGGTGTGTGGTGGTCGACTCTTGGTTGGGTACGGTCCACCCAACACTAGGATGGGTAAGGCTCGGTTAGTTCCCGGCTTGGCCGACCCCTGGTCGAGGGCCGGTCCTCGGTCGGACGAGGCCGGGCCTCGTAAGGCTCGACCGACTCTGGGATGAGGGACCTGGTCGTTCCCTAGCCGAGTGAGTGGCCGACACACGATTAACGAGTCCGACCGATCGCTTATCGAACTGGGCTTGGTTGGCTCTTGGTTCGGTTGTCGGCGACTCGTCGAGTTCGTCGGGATGTCGGAATTCTCGTATAATATCACCGGCCTGAGACGAACCGGTAACAAATGGGTAAATTGTTTTTTATTTTATTTTTGTAATATATCGTATACTATCCTAACGTACTACAAAAATCACAAGAGACACTTTTGATTTAAAAATATATCAAATCGACGAACCTAACTTCAAGTATATCTATGATAACTATTGTAATAATATTGACAAAAAATCTCAATTCAAAATCAATCTCTAATATTAGAAATTTATCATATATTTTTTTTTGCAAATATTTTTTAAAAAGGAGATAGATTGTGAGAAATGAAAGCGACTATGAGCATGCGGAGAGGGTGAGGAGCGGTGGCGTGGTCTATGCGGCGCTATGTGTTTGATTTGAGTTCTGCACATAGAGAATATTGTGTACCGCATTTGAAGAGAAAAATAACAATGACGAGTTTATTTGATAAGTATGTGTCATAGACATTTGTGTTATTATACATATATCTCATAATTTATTTTTATTACACATGTTAACATAATTAAACTCTATTGTCACGCATATTTTTCGAAATTATACCATATTTTGAAACAACACTTTAGCATAAATATGGGCTTCAAATTTATTGCCAAGGGTCGAGCTACGACGTATTCGGCTAGGATGGAAGAGTCATCGTTATCATTAAAAAAAAATCGTTCTTAAAAAATCCCATTACAATACTTCAAATTCAGTCGTAGTCCATAACCAAGATCGGTGAATGGCGACAAAATTTTAAATTGAGATAGTAACAAAGGACTAGAATGATAAAAATATAATTTATGCGGGAGGAAAAAAAGATTAAATAAGATGGACGTGGCGTACACAAACAATTACTAATTCAAAGGGTCAATAATAATTTACATAAATACACGTCTGTAATATCAACGAAGCTCTTAAGTGTCGCCAGCATAGACATCTCCGTTTTAACAAACATTCACACAAGAATCAGAGAGAGAGAGAGAGAGAATGGCAAAGGGAATAATGGAGGTCATGATTTTGAAAGCTAAAGGGCTTGGAGACACAGATTTTATTGGTACATTTCTTTCTAATCCTATATATTTTTAATACTTCCTAATTTTTACATTTGATAATTTATTTCTGGGTTTTCTATGCAAGGGATCAAAGCCTGCTATTTACTATGTTTTTATAGAACACACTGTTTCGCTCTGAAAAGTAAAAAGATTTATTTTTCTGTTAACGTTTTTGCTAATCTTTGTGTCTGAAATCACGGCAGGTGATATGGATCCTTATGTTCTGATCCACTACAAAGGTCAAGAACACAAGACCAGCGTGGCTGGAGGTAACTAATTTTTTCACAAATATCTATTGTTAGTTAAGTAAAAAAAATGGAAAAATACCTTTAACAATTATCATATAATATAGACAAAATCAGATTTATGTTTCAAGTTCTATGAAAATTTCTAGATCCATTTCTTGCATTGTTCAGCGACGAAGTCACAATAAGCTCTCGTTGCTGACACAAATCAATTAAGTAAAAGGGATGCACTGTCTAAAAATAGCAATAGTGAATTCGTAATATGCGACATAGATTGAAGTACAAAGCCAAGTGGAGAACTGAAAAACTATGGCCTACTTTGTTGGTTTTACTAATTAAAACAAATATGTTTTAATGAAGAGATTTAATTACTCTTTAAATGTGGGCTGTGGTGTCTCAAAGGCGAGGGCGGGTCTCCGGAGTGGAACGAGAAGTTCAACTTCCGGGCCGAGTATCCCGGCTCGGGTCAAGATTACAAGATTACCCTCAACATCCACGACAAAGACACCTTCTCGTCCGACGATTTCATCGGCAAGGCCACGTACGAGAAATAGATATTGTGGCTTGAAATAACATTTTTATTTTACTTTATTTTTTGTGTGTGTAAAGTTTGGCTGTTTTTCGGAAGCAGGATCTATGTTGAGGATTTATTGTCGCTCGGGGCAGAGAAAGGAAGTTCGGAAATACATCTTCGGAAATACAGCGTTATTCATTCCGACAATTCCTACCGTGGAGAGATACAAGTCTCCGTAAAATTCACCGCCAGTAACAAGGTGATGCACCAGTTCATTTTATGTATTTATTATAGATGATGTGAATTATTGATCTCGAGATTGTGAAATGGGGTTGCTTTTATTTTAGGTGGAAGAGCGCAACTTTGGAGGATGGAAGGAGAGAAGTATTTAGTTTTATTTATTTTCTTGATCGGTTGTTGAATCATTAAACTTGTGTGGTTGTCTTTTTTTTTTTTTTTTTGTGGGTAGTTTTTTTGCGGCTTTTATGGGAAGCTTAGGCCTAAATTGATGTCTAATTAGCGATTACATTACTTAATTAATGTCTAGTTAGTAATTACAGTGCTTCATTAATCCTGTGAAACTCTCAGAAGATGCTAAACCAAGAGTTTCTTGTTAGATGTCACGGATGAAAACAGATCACCTAATAATTTAGAGAAATTTTATTTTGTAGACCTAAAAGCATTAAAAATATCCACATTAAACCCCTCTTGTTAAAAATATCTAAAACTGGACTTTTGGCCCAAAATCGGACAAAAATACCCTTCAACTCATATATAGGGTTTATGTCTCCATTTTAATCTCATTTTGAACTTCCAATTCACTAAAAACCTCTCCAAATCCGTTGGAATCACTACAGAGCATCGTCATAATGGGTATGTTAATTCACTTATTGTATTTAAATCATTTTAGTAGTCGTTTTTGGTGGTAGAATCGTTTTCGGGTCGAAAAAGAAAAAGTTCATAAAAAATCTGGAAAAAGTATACGATAGACTTCATGAATTCCATCGTCCTCCGTCGCACTCCATCGCCCTCCATCGTCCTCCATCGCCCTCCATCGTATCTCATCGTCCAGCATACGATGAGTTACGATAAAGGGCGATGGAGGACGATGGAGGACGATGGAGTGCGATGGAATACGATACAGGACGATGAGATTTCGAAATTTTGATTTTTTGACTAGTTTCATTAGTTTTTTTGACAATTTTGAATAGTTGCTGACAATTTTGGTGATGTTTTTCAGTTTTCGTTAGTGTTGGTGGAAAGTGGTTGAGATTGAGCGACAGGTGAGATTTTAGTAAAGGTCGTACATATACAGTGGATGCTACAAAAGATACGACATATCATGAGTTGGTCGATATGATTTACGATATTTCCAAGATCGATAGGATGACGTATGACTTGAAAGTTGAAGTCCCATACACTTTAGGTACCGTTGTGTTGGCGCCTGCAATCTTGGAAACTAATAATGATGTCGCATATTATATGAAACACGACTATTGGAGTAAATTTCCTATTTGCGTGAGCTTGGAACCGAAACGAATCATGTCACCAATTGTTAACAATGTGGATCCAAAGCGAAAAGGAAAACAAGTGTTGAAGGTTCAACGCAATGAGAGCATAAGACAATATCATCCTCTCGCAATTGAAGTCTCTCAAAGTAATCCGAAACCAAACGATGAACGATTTGCATACGAAGATGATGAAACGTATAGACGTGATAGAGATCCGTTTGACGTCGATTTTGAAGATTTTGAAGATGTCGAAGAAAACGAAGATCACAGCGACAATGATGATATTGAAGACGTTGAAAAAGAATTCGAAGAGTTTGCAAATGATGAAGACTATGCTGAGTTTGTTGAGAACTTCGAAGTTCCTTCGGGCGACTACCATCCCGAAGTTAATCCTTGTAAAGGATCTTCGGGGACTTATACTTGGAAAGATCCCGAATTCACGCAAGAACAAGTAGTTAAAGAGATAAAATATCGTGAAAAACCAAGTCAATCATCTACAGGTAATATATCTTAATTGTTTACGTGGTTAAATATCGTGAACTTAATCGTTTATCGTTTAATAGGTAGCTCCGAAGACTTATACCTTGGAAAACAGTTTGAGAACAAATCAGAAATGAAGACACACGTGCACTTGTTCGCCATGAGAAATAATTTCGAGTTTCGAGTTAAATCATCTTCGACAAAAAGGTGGTACGTTCTTTGCAAAGATGAGACTTGTACGTGGAAACTCCGGAGCGTTGTACAGTGGTCAGGAATGTGGGAGATTGTGTCTTTCGAAAAAGCTCACTCTTGCTCGCGCGTTATCCGACCCGAAGGTCAACGAGGACCTGCCCCTTGGGTTATTGGACACGTGTTTAAAGACAAATATTCTATCAACTCAATGGCTGATTATTCAGCGCACAACGTTAGGGAAGAAGTGAAGACAAGATGGGGTTTGGACATATCTTATTTGAAGGCGTGGAGGTCAAAGGAAGTAGCTACTGGACTCGTTCGAGGTACACCTAACAATCGCATCAGAAATTACCTTCGTGGTTGTACATGTTAAAGCAAAAAAACCCCGGCACGGTTACTGAATTTGTGAGAGACGGTGAAAAATTCAAGTATGCTTTTTTTGCCATTGGAGCGTGTCTTAAAGGATTTAAGTGTTGTCGACCTGTCATATCTTTGGATGGATCATTTTTGAAGACTAAATACGGGGGACAATTGCTTGTCGCTATTGCATTGGATGCGAACTCACATTTGTATCCAACCGCTTTTGGCGTTGTCGACAGTGAGTGTCATGAATCATGGACGTGGTTTTTGTTGAAGTTGAAAGAAGTTATTGGTGAAGACGTACCTGATTTGGCATTCATATCCGATCGACATATTAGTATCAGTCATGGTGTCGAAGTTGCTTTTCCAGGAAGACCGCATGGTTACTGCTACCATCATATGCAGCTCAACGTCCAACACAAGTTTAAGACAGATCACTGTCGCGGTGAATTGTATGAAGCGGCTTATTCTTTCAATTAGACTTCCTTCGAAGCTCATTTTAGGCAACTGAGGCGAAAAAATGTTGAGATGGCGAAATATCTTGAAGATATCGGATTCGATCGATGGGCACGACCGTTCTTTCCTGGAAAAAGGTGAAATTCATTTACTTTTAATAGAATATTCATTACGTTAAGTGTTAATTGTTATGTTTTACAGGTATGATATTATGACGAGTAACAACGCCGAAAGTTTTAACGCTAAAACAAGGCATGCAAGGTCGTTTCCGATAACAACGCTCCTGGAGTACATAAGATTCACGCTACAAAATTGGTTCTTCAAACGAGAGGACATTGCGAACAAATTAAACACAGAACTTACACCGAGGTGGCAAGCTGACTTTGAGAATATGAACAACAAAGCAAAATTCGTGCACGTGTATGGACTTGGTTTGTATGAATGTCACGTTAAAGACGGCGGTGGTGAATACGACGTAGACTTGCAAGAAAATACTTGCACTTGTGGAATTCCTCAACTCTTAGGTATCCCTTGTGAACATTCTATTGCATCAGCTCAACATCGTTCGGTGGACGTTTACTCTTTGTGTAGTCCTTTCTACGTCAAGAAAACGTGGATCGAAATGTATAAAGACGCCATCTATCCAGTTGGGAATGAAGAACAACGGGACGTTCCAGACGAAATTAAGAACATGAAAGTATTGGTTCCAGTAGAGAAGAAACAGGCCGGTCGTCCAAGGAAAAGTAAGCAAGGAAGGCAAAGGGTGATGTGGACATAGAGACAGATTCACACGAAGAACACGTCAAGAAGGATTCAACTCTTGAACAAGGAAAGAATGTCCCGTTCCAAGATCAACAAGGTCCAATGACAAGATCACGAGCTAAACAACTCAAGTCCGAGATGGAGAGTTTTGTCCATGATGCACAACAACAAGGAGCCAAAATACACTCTTTTCAGTCAAATAAGGAGCTGTACTTACTTCTCCAAGCAATATCTGATTAGAGAAGGCTTATGGCATCAAATGAAGCACTTAATGGCCATCTATGACACCATTTAAAGCAGCATCAAAGGAGATTCCGAATTTCACAAAGCATGTGATCAGTTTCATGTTTTATTTCATTTAAAGTACAGTTTAAATTCTCATTAAGTGTGTATTTACTTCATTTCAGTTTCTTTTTCTTTACTTTAGCAAAGAAAACGTTTTATAAGGTTTGTAATGGTCTGATTGAACACAATCCTTATTTTTGAATGAATTTGTGAGAGATTTCTCTTTGTTTCTTGAAGAAACTATTCTGAACTTATCTAGGAAATTTTTAGTGGCGTTCAAATCCGACTTATCAAACGATCTTCCACCCTCGTTTGTGGCGTCTTCATCATTCTAAGGTTCGAGCTTCCACATAAGCTACGGGTCGCGGATTCACTGAATCTGATCTCGAAGGATCCTAGGGTCTGCATCCAATCCATCAAATTGAGAAGGGTCATAGTCACATTGTTGGCTTGGTTCGCATCAGTTGGTATCAGAGCAAATTCGAGTTCGTCAAGGTTCAATCTATCATTTCTTTTCTTGTATCAAAATTCCAAAAAAAAAAAAAAAATTTGGTTGCTGTTCATCATTTGTTCTAGCTTTACTTTGCTATATCCAGCTTATTATCTTCAACCAAAAAAAAAAAAAAAAAAAATCTGGTTGATGTTCATCATTTGTTCTAGCTTCAGTTTGTTAAATCCAGCTTATTATCTTCACAAAAAAAAAAAAATTCGTTTCTGATCACCAGATGTTCTAACTTCAATCTATTACATTCAGGTTACTCTATACTTCAAAAAAAAAAAAACGAAAAAGAAAAAAAAAATTCCTGAATCAAAATAGCAGAATCCTTTGTTTGGAGTTTAGTTTCCCTTCCTTGTGTTTTATATTCTCATTTCTGTGAAATAATTCAAATTTTTCCAGATTTCACTATGTATTCATTCCGTTGTTGTTCCTTCTTCTAAGTTTGGTTTGTTGTGATTTTGGTCGCTGTAAGGAATTTCTTTACATTATTGTTTGTTTAGTTTTCAAAGAAACAAAAGAGAATTCGAGGGGAAAAAGGCAACAGTAAGTGAGATTATCAGAGGGTAAAAGCCATATATTGAGTGCCTAAACACAAGAGCAAATAGAGTGAATTTCATAATACGAGAGAAACACGTGAGCGAGTGTAGTGAGGGCCTTTTTATTTCACCATTTGTTGACTTGTGCAGGAACTAAATAATTATGTCCGGGGCTGAAAACAATGATGACCAACCACAAAACAATAACAACCGTTTCCAAGTTGAGGCTATCATGGGGGAAGTAAGAAGAATAATGAGGCAGGAAATGGATCGGATCAACGAACGTCTGGAACGTGTCGAGCAACGTGGTCAACAAGAACAACCTCAATATCCCCAAGAACAATCAGAAGCTAGTGATGTGGAGGAAAGATTTGAAAGAGATTCTGTGGGAAGCCGTAGAAGAAATGGGCAAAGACGTGATAGAGGAACCGTAATGAAGTTGACAATAATCTGGGGAGTATTAAAATGAATATCCCAGCGTTTCGTGGAAGAACAGATCCAAAGGAGTACTTGGAGTGGGAAAGAAAGATGGAATTGGTTTTCGATTGTCACAATTACTCTGAGATGAAAAAAGTAAAGTTGGCAGCCATTGAGTTCACTGATTATGCCATTATTTGGTGGGATCAGTTGACCACTAATCGAAGGGATGATGACGAACTTCCTATTGAAAGTTGGGCTGAGATGAAAAGAGCGATGAGGAAAAGATTTGTGCCAAGTCACTACTGCCGTGATTTACACCTCAAGTTACAAAGCCTACGACAAGGCAGCCGCAGCGTGGATGAGTATCACAAGGAGATGGAAGTGACGTTGATCAGGGCCAATATCGAGGAGGATCGAGAAGCCACAATGGCTAGGTTTTTAAATGGCCTAAATAGAGAGATTGGAGACGCGGTTGAACTACACCATTATGTGGAGATGGAGGATCTGGTCCATATGGCATTAAAGGTGGAAAGGCAGCTGAAGCGAAGTAGTATGCGTCATCGACAAGCGCAACAAAGCTCAACCCAACAACCATGGAGATCTAAGTTCACAAAGAAAGAAGATTCACCTTCAAGTTCAAATGAAAGGTTTGGGCAAAAAGCAGCCCCACCAACAGCCCTGAATCATGTGAAACCAACAACAACACCATCTCGATCTAGTGAGATCAAGTGTTTTAAATGTCAAGGAAGAGGGCATATCGCAAATCAGTGCCCCAATCAGCGAGTTATGGTGATCCGAGAGAATGGAGATATTGACTCGGAGGCGAGTGAAGATGAAGCAGATCCGGAAATGCCAGAATTGGAGGATGCAATGGTGGAAGGTGAAGAGTTTGGTCCTGAGCATGGAGAATTCCTTTTGATCTCAAGAAGAGCTTTGAGTGCTCATGCCAAAGAAGATGAAGAGAAGGTACAACGAGAGAACATATTTCACACCCGGTGCCATGTGAAAGATAAAGTTTCCAGCGTTATTGTAGATGGAGGGAGTTGCACTAATGTTGCTAGTGCATCAATGGTGGAGAAGCTTGGACTTAAAACGCTGAAACATCCTCGCCCGTACAAGCTTCAATGGTTGAACGATAGTGGAGAAGTGAGGGTCACGAAACAGGTTTTGGTACCATTCCAAATCGGGAAGTATGAAGATGAAGTGAAATGTGACGTAGTTCCAATGCAAGCTGGCCATCTACTATTGGGAAGGCCATGGCAATTCGATCGCCGCGTACAACACGATGGATTCACCAACAAACACTCATTTTTCTACAAAGAGCGCAAAATTACTCTTACGCCGCTGACCCCACATGAAGTTTTTGAGGATCAAAATAGATCACACAAATTGAGTGAAAAAAAGAAAGATGAGAGAAAACAAGAAAATCAAACACAACCCAAAGAGAGAAAACAAGAGGGTCAAGTTCTAGCCAAAGAGAGAAAATCTGAGAGAAAACAAAGCCTATATGCCACAAAGAGAGATATCACGCGAGCGATATATGCCAACCAACCCATTATATTTCTCACATATAGAGAGGCATTTTTAAACACTAACGAATCTAATCAAGCTTTGCCTAGTCAGATTACTTCTCTTTTGCAGATTTTTGATGATGTGTTTCCCGAGGAACTTCCAAAAGGTTTGCCACCAATTTGTGGAATTGAGCACCAAATTGATTTCATTCCCGGAACAACAATTCCAAACCGTCCAGCCTATAGGACAAATCCCGATGAGACTAAAGAGCTGCAACGACAAGTGGCAGAGCTGATGGATAGAGGGTACGTGAGAGAAAGTATGAGTCCGTGCGCTGTACCGGTTCTTTTGGTCCCTAAAAAGGATAAAACTTGGAGAATGTGCACTGATTGTCGAGCTATAAACAACATCACGGTAAGATATCGGTACCCTATTCCTCGTTTAGATGATATGCTTGATGAGTTGCATGGGTCTTGCTTGTTTTCAAAAATAGATCTTAAGAGTGGATACCACCAGATTAGAATGAGAGAGGGAGATGAATGGAAAACAGCATTTAAAACAAAACAAGGATTATATGAGTGGTTGGTTATGCCATTTGGATTAAGTAATGCACCTAGTACCTTCATGCGATTAATGAATCATGTTTTGCGTCCTTTCATTGGAAAATTTGTGGTTGTTTATTTTGATGATATTCTAATCTATAGCACAAATTTGAAAGATCATGTTTCTCATTTGCAATGTGTTTTGGAGGTGCTTAGGGAAGAAAAGTTATTCGCTAACTTTGGAAAGTGCACTTTTTGCACAGATAAACTTGTGTTTCTTGGATTTGTTGTTAGTGCACAAGGTATACAGGTTGATCAAGAAAAGTTGCGAGCGATTCAAGAATGGCCAACCCCAACAAATATTGGACATGTGAGGAGTTTCCATGGTCTTGCTGGATTTTATAGACGATTTGTCAAGGACTTTAGTACCATCGCAGCACCACTCACAAATGTCATACGAAAGAATGCACCGTTTCTGTGGGGCGAAGAACAAGAAGAGGCGTTCAAAATTCTACAGAATAAGCTTTCCCATGCACCATTACTTTGTTTGCCTAATTTTGAGAAAGCTTTTGAAATTGAGTGTGATGCTTCAGGTGTAGGTATTGGAGCGGTACTCATGCAAGATGGTCGGCCAATTGCATACTTTAACGAGAAATTGAATGGTGCCACTCTGAATTACCCTACCTATGATAAGGAGTTATATGCGCTGATTCGAGCCCTTCAAACATGGCAACATTACCTTCTGCCCAAGGAGTTTGTGATTCACACCGATCATGAGTCATTGAAGCACTTCAAGACACAACACAATCTCAATAAAAGACACGCTCGCTGGTCCGAGTTCCTTGAACAATTTCCTTACGTGATCAGGTACAAACAAGGTAAAGAGAACGTTGTTGCTGATGCGCTTTCACAAAGGTATTCATTGATCTCAATTCTTGATGCTAAATTACTTGGTTTTGAGTACATTAAGGGTTTGTACATGGATGATATTGATTTTAAGGAAATATATTCATATTGTGAGAAATCAGGTCATGGGAAGTTTTATAGAAATGAGGGATTTTTGTTTCGTGAAAATAGGTTGTGCGTGCCTAATTCATCGATGCGTGATTTGTTAGTTCAGGAATCTCATGGAGGAGGGTTAATGGGACATTTTGGGGTAGCAAAAACAGTAGGAATCTTGAAAGAACATTTCTTTTGGCCGCGCATGAATAGGGATATTGAGAGGATTGTTGGGAGATGTATAACATGTAAGCAAGCAAAATCAAGAGTTCAGCCAAATGGTTTATATACACCGCTTCCCATTCCTAGTTCACCTTGGATTGATATTTCAATGGATTTTGTTTTAGGTTTACCTAAGACTAGGCGTGGTCGTGATTCAACATTTGTGGTCGTAGATAGATTTTCTAAAATGGCTCATTTTATTCCATGTCACAAAACAGATGATGCTACAAATGTTGCAAATTTATTCTTTCGAGAGATTGTGCGATTACATGGCATGCCTAGGACAATTGTTTCAGACAGGGATGCTAAGTTCTTAAGTTACTTTTGGAAAACATTATGGGGTAAATTGGGAACTAAAATTTTGTTTTCTACTACTTGTCACCCACAAACTGATGGTCAAACAGAGGTCGTGAATCGAACTTTGTCTACTTTGTTGAGGGCTGTAATTAGTAAGAACATTAAGACTTGGGAAGAGTGTTTACCACATGTGGAGTTTGCATATAATCGTTCAATTCATTCTGCTACTAGATTTTAATCCTTTGACTCCTTTGGATCTATCACCATTACCTATTTCTGAGCATTTGAATTTAGATGGCGAGAAAAAAGCGGAATTTGTGAAGAAACTCCACGAACAGGTTCGGAGTAACATAGAGAAGAGAACTGCGCAATACATCAAACAAGCCAACAAGGAACGTCATGCACTGATATTTGAACCCGGGGATTGGGTTTGGTTACATATGCGAAAAGAAAGATTTCCAGTCCAAAGACGATCCAAGTTGTTGCCTCGAGGAGATGGTCCTTTTCAAGTTCTCGAAAGGATTAATGATAATGCATACAAGCTTGATTTACCAAGTGAGTATAATGGGAGTACAACGTTTAATGTTTCTGACTTGAGTCCATTTGATGTTGATACAGATTTGAGGACAAATCCTTTTCAATATGGAGGGAATGATGTGGACATAGAGACAGATTCACACGAAGAACACGTCAAGAAGGATTCAACTCTTGAACAAGGAAAGAATGTCCCGTTCCAAGATCAACAAGGTCCAATGACAAGATCTCGAGCTAAACAACTCAAGTCCGAGATGGAGAGTTTTGTCCATGACGCACAACAACAAGGAGCCAAAATACACTCTTTTCAGTCAAATAAGGAGCTGTACTTACTTCTCCAAGCAATATCTGATTAGAGAAGGCTTATGGCATCAAATGAAGCACTTAATGGCCATCTATGACACCATTTAAAGCAGCATCAAAGGAGATCCGAATTTCACAAAGCATGTGATCAGTTTCATGTTTTATTTCATTTAAAGTACAGTTTAAATTCTCATTAAGTGTGTATTTACTTCATTTCAGTTTCTTTTTCTTTACTTTAGCAAAGAAAACGTTTTATAAGGTTTGTAATGGTCTGATTGAACACAATCCTTATTTTTGAATGAATTTGTGAGAGATTTCTCTTTGTTTCTTGAAGAAACTATTCTGAACTTATCTAGGAAATTTTTAGTGGCGTTCAAATCCGACTTATCAAACGATCTTCCACCCTCGTTTGTGGCGTCTTCATCATTCTAAGGTTCGAGCTTCCACATAAGCTACGGGTCGCGGATTCACCGAATCTGATCTCGAAGGATCCTAGGGTCTGCATCCAATCCAACAAATTGAGAATGATCATAGTCACATTGTTGGCTTGGTTCGCATCAAAGGGTAAACAGATATCCATCTCAAGGTGAACAAATTGTTGTAAAGCGAAAATGCGGGAAATGTGGTGGCCTAGGTCACAATAGAAAGACGTGCACGTGGCGAGAATAGAGTGTGACAAGTTTAATTAGAAGCTTTCGACACTTTCAAAGTTATTTTTGTTTGTTACGTTTATGTGTTGTTAACGATGTTTTTATGTTTTTGACAAGTTAAAGTAGTGATTTTTTGACAAGTTCAACTAGTGTTTTTTTGACAAGTTCAATATAAATAAATAAAGAAAGAGAAATATTTATAAACAAATAAATAAATAAATGTTAGTACCAAAAATAAATGACAACTACATTTATCGCTTAAGTCGTCCCAAAAATAAGTCAACAACCCATTTATGCCGGAATATCTTCATGTTCTCCGTTACAAGCGTGTCGAAAGGCGCTCCAACTAGAATATGCTCGATATATTTGATGGCGAACATTCCACAATCACCGCTGCAATACACAAATGACAAACATGTCAACATATAACGTATTTCACTACAATTAAATCTTAACATTTACCTTAGACGACATTGAGGTATATCGTGGTTAATGAGCCAAGTGAACTCATGAAGCACCGGTCGGTCGGATGAGAGAGGATGATACATCTTCGGATGGTTGTCGAACATGCCGCTCAACATCATCACCCGTGGCAACGCGAGACTCCAGTCCTATACAAATTGTTAAGTTAAGAAATTTATACTAAAATTTAGTAAAGTATCGTTATTTTAAGATATGATTTATACCTTCATGAACGTCGTAAAGTATGCTTCATGCTGCTCCCCTTTCGCAAGGTTCTTCTGGTAGTCAAGAACCGTAATCGTCCACTCCGCCAAGTCTACTTGGAATGTGAACCAGTGCACATTCCTGAAGTTGACGATAAAGAGAATCTCCTTCGCCTCTCTCCACGGTTTGATCCTTTTGTCTCTGAATCCCGTCATCGGCACA
Source organism: Urtica urens (assembly GCA_958296335.1). Taxonomy (NCBI): domain Eukaryota; kingdom Viridiplantae; phylum Streptophyta; class Magnoliopsida; order Rosales; family Urticaceae; genus Urtica; species Urtica urens. Next base: position 662,172 of record OY282530.1, on the reverse strand, counting down.
AAGACAGACCTCTGATCCCAATCGACAATCTCGGGCTCCGTCCCCAATTCTTTCGCCGCCTCGAAGTTCAATCGTTCTTGCTTATACCTCCCGAACACGTTTTTAACCTAGACGTTGTCCATAATGCAGACATCTTGGCGATAACCCTTGAGGTTACGTTGTCGGTTCATGAGCATATGAACGATCGCGTCGATATGCTGCAATAACAAAAGAAATAATGAATATAAAGACATATTGAACGTTAATAAATAAAATAAAGACATATAAAGACATACCTCATCAGTCATCCACTCCCCTGAGTTAGTGATCGAGGAGAAGAACTTCGGTGATGCGGTGCACGTTGGTAGTCGAAGATTATCCTTGCATCGACCAAGGTACTTCCCCGTCTTCACCCACATCATAACCTCAGCGTATTCCTTCTGAACAGGCTCCTTCAGCGGGTTGAATTTTGACAATCCTCGTGTGTACTTCTGCTTCGTCGGATCGGTGTAGGAATCCAATACGTCGTCCGCTGGGGGGGGGTGGGCTCCTGGGAGACATGGGTCGGTCGCCCCTCTTGCGCTTCGCCTTCTCCTTTGCGGGGCCTTTCTTTTTATCTTCTTTCGCCGTCGCCTTCTTCTCTGGCGTCGCCTTATTCTCTGGCGTCGCCTTCTTCTCTGGAGTCGCATTCGTCTCTGCCGTCGCCTTCTCCTATGTAGGAGTCTCGTCCTCTGGAACAGAAGGAGCCTTCTCATGTGCCGGAGCCTTCTCATCTTCCGGCGCCTTCTCATCTTCCGGAGCCTTCTCATCTTCCGGAGCCTTCTCTTCAGCAGGAGTCCTCATAAATTTTTTGAATAGGCCGGCGTGCTTATCCGGGATCTCCGGTGATGGACTCCGACTGCTGATAGGCGTAAATGGCGAAGGAGGCCTACTAGAAGGTGCTGGAGGAGGAGGATGTTGAGCAGCCGCAACCTCGGCATTCTGCTGTCGAGCAGCCGCATCCTCGGCCTTCTGCGTATATGGACCACGGGCTTGCGTGGTAGGAATAGGTCCACCAGGCATCCCGGTAACTTCTTCGAATATGAAGTTCAGACGCTCCCATTGAAGAATCTGCAAAAAGTCTTAGTTAAGCATATTAAATAAAATAATAAACGAAATAAACGACCTTATTACCTGATCATGGCGTATTTGCTCAATTCGATCTTGAACGCGCTCAGATCGCCTGTTCAATGCGTTCACGCCACGCCCTACGGTGGCGATGCTTTGGAGGATGAACCCGATTCCTTGGCGAAGGTCTGCCCACATGGCAGCCGTGATAACAATAGGTTCATCCGAACGAGGTGGAGATTGAGGAGGAGGCGGAGGACGACGAGGACGAGCTTGAGATTCTTTCGTCGGACGACCTTCCCGAGGAGTATCAGAGATGTGATCCTCATCCTCGTCATCATCCTTGTCAATGTCGTGACCGAGCACGTCTCTTTCTTCTGCGGCAGAACCGACGATGTTAATTTCTTCATCGATGTCCTTCGGCTCTGCCGCATCCTCTCCTTCGATGTCTATCGGATATAGACATTTTCGGGTCTGCTCTTCAAGGGTCTGAAAGAAACCCTTTTCCCCCGGCCGCGGTCGCAGCATTTGAAGGACGCCTAACTGCAAAACATAATAACAATGTTAATATTTAATCGTAAAAGAACTTTATTAAATAACGATAAAACTTACCGATTTTTTTTTCAGGATCTTCTCAACGTCCGTGCTAAGAACGACGATAGTTCCTGACCACGAATGCATTCTCGGCATTCGATTTCCTACTCCGTTTCCGAAGGCGTGCCTAATCTCCGGGATAGCCTCATACGCCCAATACTGAAAGGCATGAAGATTGCCAGTCAGCGTGTACTTCGCCTCTTTTTGGACGACGTCGGGCTTCTTCTTCAGCTTGTCCTCGAGGCTCTCCCGGTGGCGCTTCAAATCCACTGAGAGGGATAGAAACGTCTCCCCCCAGCTCATGTTCCCCCATGGCAGGCTGTAGAAGAAGGGGAGATCTTCCACCCACTGGAAGATCGGTTGCCACTTTGGAGGTATGGTTTTGTTTCCCGGTTGTCCGAACAAGTAACCGAGAACAAAGACGCACAAACCTAGTTTGTAGACGTCATCCGGAGCTTTTCACACCGTCCAATTGTTGACGAGTATGCTGAATTTGATATTGGCAGACTCATTCAGATACTCGTCAATGAGTCTGCGGGAAGAGTGTGCGTCCTTCTCCTCTTTAGTCGGACCGTCTTTGTAGTCTAGCCCCGAGATTAGGGCATACTCGAGGCGTCCGAACCTCACTCTCTTTCCTCCTAAGCCGAATTGGATCTCTCCGTCTTTGATTGACTCAACTTTCCTCTCCAACAGAGAGTGGACGAGGAGAGGAGCGAAGTTTAAATCAGAGGTGATGAAGAATTGCTCGAACACCGTCCCTCGGAGTTGCTCGATCAATTTCATCTCCTCGAAGCGCTGCTTCACATCTTTTAGGACCCGGGATCCACCATACGTGATTCTCCCCGGGAAAGTGTCTTGGACAAGGAATTTCAAGTGATCCTGCACAAAAAAACAACAAAAAACATCAAAAATACAATTTTTTCAAAAAAAAATTCAAAACAATCGCATTTTATCGTCCACTATCGTCCCCTGTCGTCCTGCATCGTCCATATCGTAGCCCATCGTAACACATCGCCCCCTATCGTACGCTATCGCCCGGGTCTCGTTTGAAGCCTATCGTACACCATCGTCCAAGTCATCGTACTCTATCGTATCCTATCGTAGCCTATCGTACTCTATCGTACTCTATCGTCCGGACGATGGCATTCAACGTGTTCGTCGTTTCCGAAAAACTTAAAATCTCTAAACTAGCTCAAATCTTCTCAAATCAATCCGTTTTAACTTATTCTATAGTCGAAAACACTATCTAAACTACATGCAATAGATTTAAGTAAGAAAAAACAAGAAATCTAACCTTTTTTTTTTTTTGAGATTTTCTCTTTTAGGAGGTTTCTTGAGTTTTCGGGTCCTCGCCTCCACCGATTAGGAAGTTATCCGAGCTTGACGACATTGTATGATGTTGATAACTTCGGTGTGATTGTTTAGGGACGTTGAGTTGAATTTTTTGAATTTTTTTTTAGGGAATGTGAAGAGCCAGCCGAGAGAAAGAAGAAGAGAAGAGGAAGAGAAGGAAAGAGAGGAAAAAGAGAGGGAAAAGAAGGAGATATGAACTTAAGGGTATTTTTGTCCGATTTTTGGGCCAAAAGTCCATTTTTAGATATTATTAAAAAGAGGAGTCTAATGTGGATATTTTTATTGTTTTTAGGTCTACAAAATGAAATTTCTCAATAATTTACTTAACATAGAAGCCCAACGTTGAGTTATTATTCAACGTCTCTCTCTTATGTTTAGTAAATATAGTTTTTTGTTAAAAGTATAAATCATAACACGAGGGAAAATTAAAAAATGTTCGGGCATAAAAGAATGAAATTAGTTCGGGTTTTGTTTTTATTTTAAAGGAATTAGTTCGGTTTTGTGGGCTAGCATTTAATAGTGTCCACGGTTCGATCTAATAAGAACGGATCTAGACGCTGTGCATGAACTAAGATATGAGTTGTCTCTTGTCTAGTCACTCGTATTTATTTTGTTTTATCGTGGTTTTTTTAGCGTGTACTTCATTTGTTAGAGCAACTCAAATCGATACTCAATACTAGTTATTATTGTGTTGTTGATCTCCAATGCATCTTCAAAATCTAACGCTATTATAGCTTTTGTTTTAAATATTATAGAGTGTTGCACTACATGTGGCGCAACACTGTTTCATTTTAGTGTTATCCTAAAAGCGGTAGCATATTATGATATTTGGATATGGCATGTTTATTTTGGATGCTAAAAAGCAACAATAATATTAATGTGTTAGAGTCTTCTTATTTATTTTCCAATCTCACCCAAGGTATCGCTCCTTTGCTCATTATCCGAAAATGATCAACTGTTGTGCAAACTATCCGAGAGCCTCGTGGCCCAAAAAAGAGACATTTTGTAATGAAGCAAGAAGCCTGTAGAAAAGATGTAGTTGTGGCGGGTCCTATAAGATTTTGGAGAAAAAACGTGTTAAAAGATATAATGTTTGCATAAATTATGCATAACATGATAATAGAGAATGAACGTGATTTTAGTGCTCCAATTGAAGTCGCGAGAGAAACGCTACTTGTGGAAGTCGAAATGGTAGTCGAAGGCGATACGCAATTCGAACAATTTGTAACTCGTTATAGACAAATAAGAGATATAGATGCACACATCGCACTTCAGAATGCATTGATTGAACACTTGTGGGAATAGTATAGTCATTCTGATGCATCATTGTGTTTGTATTGTACTTTTATTGTATTTGTGTTGTGTTGTAATTTTCTTTATTTGTGTTTGTATGGTATTTTTATTTTATTCCTATTCTGTTTTAATTTTTTATTTTATTAAATGTGAGTGGTTTTTAATACCTAATTTGAATAAGATGATCTAATTAGCAATCGGTAAATAAATAACCTTAAAAAAGGAACCGGTAGATAAATAGAAAGGTATGTGTGTAAATACAATATATAAGAGAATGAAAATAGAGTGAGAAATAACGTGAAAAATAGAATTTGTTTAAAAATAATTTATTATTCATTGAAAAATTAAGTGAAAAATAGGGTGATCTGAACATAATTATTTTCTATTAGATGCCAATAAACACTTGTAACAAATAATAAGAAGAAGAATAATAATAACGTGAAAAGTAGAATTTGTTTAAAAATAATTTATTATTCATTGAAAAATTAAGTGAAAAATAGGGTGATCTGAACATAATTGTTTTCTATTAGATAGAGTGAGAAATAACGTGAAAAATAGAATTTGTTTAAAAGTAATTTATTATTCATTGAAAAATTAAGTGAAGGGTGATCTGAACATAATTATTTTCTATTAGATGCCAATAAACACTTGTAACAAATAATAAGAAGAAGAATAATAATAACATTGCAAAAATCAGATCCACACTAGTTTAATCCTGCATTACAATATTCAGATAAGCTAATATCTTATATCCAAGCATTTAAACAAATATTATAAAACAGTTAGTTGCTCAGGAAGGATGCCATTCTCATCGCAGAAGTGTATTTTATTTCTCCCATTGTCAGACATATTAATTGAAAAACGAGTATTCTTCTACCCGTTTAAATGTTTATGCTTTTGTTTCAACTTTGTGTAACACAATCTGCCACCCAAAGTCTACTTTACATCAAATATTATCTCATGTAAAGTAAAAACTTTTGAATTTTGACCTGTATAAAAATTTCGTGAAAAATCAGTTAAAAATTGCCTAACAGTTACGAAATAGAATTTTTGTAAGAAAATATATCTCTAATTATACAACTATCAAAATATAAGATTTTATTTGACGTAAATGTCAGATTTTGTCTCTTTAATTTTGTCTAATAGGCTAATAGTAACAAATTCATTAGGCTCAAAATATGTTGTCTTTTAACATAACTCACAAGAGTGGGGCCCAAGTTGGGGACTCAAAGATGAATTCAAGCTCACGACAAACAAGACTCTCGGGATCACAACTCGACAAACATAAACAACCCAATTCAGCTCGAAGAACAATGTGACCCCAAAACAAATCTAAAAGCGCATATGACGCATTTAGGATTTTCGTTGGATGAGCTTGCTTGAACGACGACGAGAAAAATGCGGGGCAATGCCGAAGGTGCACAAAGCACTTAGTTGGCCCTGTCTTGAAATAGTTTTCCAAATTGGACGAGGTGTCAGTTGAAAATTTGATCAGCTTACTTTACCATTTCTTAAGCACGATTCAATGTACGGAGAAACAAGTACATTCAGACGCGAACATGTGATCCCTACAACAAGGAGCACAAGAAACACTGAGAATTTCATGAACTATTTTAAGGCCATAATGTAAAAAATCAGTGTCCTCAACAATGCGAGAGCTATAGCAGCCCTCAAGAATGCACTATCGCCCAAATCACGAATCTAAGAGAAACTCATCTTGAATCTGCCGACCATCGTGAAAGACGCAATGCACAGAGAGACGAAATGGACTGTCACTAAAGAAGAAAGAGCGACATTGACAAAAATGTTTGCAAAGAATCCAATTGCACCGCACAACACACATAACCATGGTCCTCGTTCGTTCATGCCAAAGAGGCAGCATGGCAGCCCAACGCCTGCTTTCAACAATCACACGCCGAACCCAACAGGTTAAAGTAGACATCCACCTCAGCTTGCATACGTCGTGGCTAGGAAGACCAGTGGGGCATGATTCACCCCTGATATAATACCTGGACATGGTACACGTTGGTGTATTACAATCACCATAAGAACTACGATCACAAACCTAAAGATTGCAAAGCAGTACGAAACTTCCTCCCGACAAAAAATTATATATGGGGAACTCAGAAATGTCAACTTGGGCAAATTACCTCCGCACATAGGAGGTCTCTCACTATAAAAATAGAACAATATGAAGAAAGGGAGCCATCTCAAACCGCAACACCCAGAAAACGTATCGATTGTATCATTGGTGGATATAGACTCTACAACTGTAAACTCCATCAAGGCCTACTAGAGGAAGGAAACCGTGGGACCCAGTTACAGTGGTACAGGTGAACGAAAAGACGCCCTCATCGAATTCAGGCAGAATGAGTAATGGGAATTTGATAGATCCCATGACGAAACTCTAGTTCTAACACTTGATGTTGCAAATTGCAAGGTCTCCCAAATCTTAATAGATAACGGAAGTTTAGTCGATGTAATCTACCTCAGCACGCTGAAGAAAATGGACAGAAAAATTGGATATAATCCGAAATACATGCGAGCTCACCAAATTTTACGAACAATATGTCTTTGTCATCGAATCAATTAAACTGTCTGTTTAGGTTAGCAGAGAAGATAAACTGGTAGACTTCATCGTTGTGGATTATTTATAAGCCTTAAACGCAATATAAGGTAGACCATGGATTCACCGTATGAAGGCAATATCGTCCACCTATCACAAATGTATTCGTTTTCCTACTCCAAAATGCCGATGACGGGATTCAGAGAAAAAAAAACTCAAACAGTGGAGGGAGGCTAAGGAGATGATTCTCTTTGTCGTCAACTTCAGGAATGTGCACTGGTTCACATTCCAAGTAGACTTGACGGAGTGGACGATAATGGTTCTTGACTGTCGGAAGAACTTCGCGGAAGGGGAGCAGCATGAGACATACTTTACGACGTTCATGCAGGTATAATTCTATCTTACAATAACGATATGTTAAATTCTAGTAGAAGTTTCTTAACTTAACAATCTGTATAGGATTGGAGTCTCGCATTGCCACAGGTGATGATGTTGAGCGGCATGTTCGACAACCACCCGAAGATGTATCAACCTCTCTCATCCGACCGACCGGTGCTTCATGAATTCACTTGGTTCATTAACCAGAATGTTCCTCAGTGTCGTCTAAGGTAAATGTTAAGAATTAATTTTAGTGAAAAACGTTATATGTTGACACGTTTGTCATCTATCATTATTGCAGCGGTGATTGTGGAATGTTCGCCATCAAATATATTGAGCATCTTCTAGTTCGAGCTCCATTCGACACACTCATAACGGAGAACATGAAGATATTCCGAAAGAAATGGGCCGTTGACTTATTTTTTGGTCGAGTTGCGCGATGAATGTACAAACATTTTGTTGTTTATTACAGTTTGTTATTATAATAACATTTCTCTTTGTTTATTTATATTGAACTTGTCAAAAAACTACTTGTTGAACTTGTCAAAAAACATCGAATTGAACTTGTCCAAAAAACTATAAATCAACTTCTCAAAAACTTCTCGAGAAATCTCATTTGTTCCAAGACATTACGAGTGGAGGATCTCGAGAAATCTCAAGACTCCATCATTGAGATATTGTGTAAGACGGAAATCATTTTTTCCGCATGCTTTCTTTACTATCATGGTTTATGTTATTATTCATCTACCCGAGGAAGCTCTCGAAGGTGGTCCAGTGCATATGAGATGGATGTATCCATTTGAAAGATATCTCGGGACACTTAAGCATTCGTTCGAAACAAAGCGAAACTAGAAGGATCTATAGCTGAAGCGTATGTTGTGGAAGAAGCTTTGACATTTGTTGCATGGTACTTAAGAGATGCCCCGACCGATGTCGTTCAAGCTCACAAGTTCTCTATTTTTCAATCCGAGAAGTGTGTGCCTTATGGGAAGATGACTCCAACTCGATTGGACGACAAGTCAAGAGAGATGACTGAGTGGTACATCTTGACAAATTGTACCGAAATTGATCCGTATATGACGTGAGTACTCTTCTTAATCATTTCCATATAATTAAGTTCATTAATTTATTTGTCTAACTTCCCGTTCAATAATGTGTAGAGAGCATTGGAATCTCATGGAATCTGAACCTGCCGTGATGTTGGCGAAGTGCATCGGAAATAATTCAGAGTCTGGTTCGCTAAAAAGGTTTACGACCAGAAAGCCGGTGGAGTCGATGTGTCTGACGAGTTGTACGCATTGTCGGTCGGACCCTTTCAAAATGTTCACATTTATCCGAGTTTTGTGGTGAACAACGTGAAATTTATTACATCTGTCGCGATGAGATGCGTACTACTCAGAATAGCGGCGTTAGCGTACCTCTGGAAGACTACACTTTCTACGGAGCGATGGATGATGTTGTCGTCCTAAATATTAACTATAAATATTTTACATAAGTTATATATTATAGTCATAATGTGTTAAATGCAGAGGGTCGGAGAAGGTAGACAAGCACTAGGGCCACTCGCCGCGTGAGAGAGGATGCATACGACACATGATAATCAGTGGACTACGCCTACTGCTGGAGAGTAGCACGTAAGTATAAATATTTTTCTAAATTTACATTATAATTTGAATTATTAATAAATAATTTATTTTATATTGTGTTTGCAGGCTCAGAGAGTAGCTCGTGTCGCTGATCTACAAGAGCAAGCTCGGGCTTCGGGGCAATTGGTGGACACGACTAACTTCGAGGAGATTGCTATGACCGAAGTTCTTGGGATGCGTCGTGACTGGGCTACGGGAATTAGGCCACTCATCCCGCGCTCAAACTTGCTTGAAGCCAAGGCTTACGACGACTCATCTTCTTCCGTTGGGAACGAGAGTTCGAAGTCGTCGTATGAGAAGGAAGAGTTGGAAGCTCTCAGTGATGCTGTGTTCGGCATGGTCGCAGGTTTGAGCCAAAACCCGAGCATCAATGTCGATCCCGCGTTTAGTGCTACATTGAATCAATACATGACTCGGTTCGGACCCTCGTGCGCTTCGGGTTCGCAATACACTACTCCGGATCAGCCACGTCGACGCCCATACGAGCCTTCGCCTTCATCATTTTCCATTGACCCTGACACCGAGCCTCCTTCCGGACCCAGCGGAAGACGGGGAGGACGAAGCCGAGGACGCGGAAGAAGATTTTAGTTTTATTCATGTCGTAGACTTATCGACTTTCTATAACTATGTCATTTATGATTTTCAGTACTTTATGTGTTTATGAATTATCGACATTTGAATGTTTAACATTTCGACTTAATATTTATTTCGTTTTCGTTTATTTAAATTTAATTATGATTAATTTTAATTATATTTCATACAAATTTTAATTAATTAATAATAAATTTTAAAACAATTAAATCGTAAAAAAATTCATTTTGACATTTAGAAGCGACAATGTCGCTTCTAAACGTCACCCGCCAAATTTTTCCACCATTTTTTCCCACGTTTTTGGGACCCTTAGAAGCGACTTTAGGGGTGACTTGTCGCTTCTAAATTCGACGCCTAAAATACCTTTAGAAGCGACTCATTAGAAGCGACTTTTGGCCTTTAAAAGCGATATTTGTCGTTTTTAAAATCTTTTTTGTCCTAGTGATACTTTGTTTACACTGATCAATCGTTTAATCATATTGAATGAAGATGTTTTGTTAGATTTTTGAGTTATTTAATTATTGGAGCTCAAATAATGTGTAAAAAAACCTGGTCGATATCCTTAAATGATTTTTAAAAGAAAAAGAAGAACTAAAAACCTTAATAACATCATGTAAAATTTAACGTCCACGTGACAGTCATACCATGTGAGGTGTATATATAGGTGACTAGAGTTTCAAACTTTAAAATTATTATCCTAAAAAATATTATATAAATGAAGCCATTTATTCTAAAATTATGACATTAATTGTCAGTTGAGGACATTTCGTCATTAATTGTAGTATTTTTCATGATATTTGCTGTTATAATAAATGAATGAGTCATATTAGATAAATGGGGAATACAAAAGTAGAAATGTTTTTAAAAAAAATCCTCGATAAATAAGATATAATTCTATTGGAGGGTTATCAAATAAATTCTCGCATAAAACACGAAAACCTTTATGTTAGTCAAACGAAAAAGATATTCATATAAATTTGACGGAATAGAAATGTCGTAATAGTGGAGGAAAGTTTTTTATCATTTTCTTTTAAGATATTATAGCCGTCTTGATTGACGACACATTTAATAGATGCACTTGGTAGTCAAAACCTACTAATTACCGAAGAGAAATACCTGGCGGCTTAGTCTGGTTGGGCTGCCTATGACTCGCTTTGGATTGGCTTTTGTTCCTCCATCGTCTGTATATATAAGCAACCCTTTCATCATTCAAACTTTAAGCAAAATTTCATCATAGAGAAAAACAAAGAAAACAAACAATCACAGAATTTGCTTTAGATTGAGAGAGATATGGCGTATGGGATAATGGAAATTTCTCTTGTGAAAGCTAAAGGTCTTCATGACACGGATTTCATTGGTAATGCTAGTGCTGTAGTGTTTTATTCTGTTGCGTGGAGTTATTATCTGGGGATAAAATAAATACTATATACGCACTGATTTCCTTTGAGTTTTTATTTTTGTTTTATATACTTAAGTTTTTTGAGTTTGCAAATTTTGGCAGGTCATATAGATCCTTATGTTATAATTCAGTACAAAGGCCAAGAGCAAAAGAGCAGCGTTGCTCGAGGTGATAGTCTTTTCTCTTCTCTGAATTTCAAAGGAAAACATTGTAGCAACTTTTTTAATGATCAAGTGGTAAATATTCTTTGAGTTTGTTAACTGAATAATATATATCTATACCGAGAGAGAGACGTCGATGAAAGTCATAAAAGAAATTATTCTCTAGTCGAGTTGCATGTGGATATGAAGAAATCGTCTTCTGAGTTTTGGACTAGTCTTGCTGTTAGATTGTAATTGGCTTATACGTTACATGCATTATTTTTGCGTGTTGACGTTGACAAGAATATAATTAAATAAATGGACGTTATTTGGAGGGTTGGTCCTTTTTGGATCATTATGTTTGCACATACTGTAAAACATCTCATTCATTCAAACATTGTCAACGGTGTAGGTATTAGTTGAATAAATTATTACGTACTAGTGTAGGGTTTTCCAGACAATAATACAGCATAGCATATATTGAGAGAGAGAGAGAGAGAGAGAGAGAGAGAGAGAGAGAGAGAGACTAACAACCAGTTATTGCATATTAATAATATGCATGTTGCGGTAACGTTAAATGATCAAGTCTTTCCAAAAGAACTAAAATATGGATATTCAGGGCAAGGCGAGAATCCGGTGTGGAACGAAAAATTCAACTTCAAGGTTGAATATCCCGGAACTGGTGACAATTACAAGATTGTCCTCAAGATCCTCGACAAGGACACGTTTTCTTCGGACGATTACCTCGGCGAAGCCACGTAAGAGACCTGAAACTTTAGTCTTTAACATACATATTTATTTATTTATTAATATTTTCATATCATTATTATTTACAATTGGCTAAGATATACTTGTAAATTTATATTAAAACAGGATCTATGTGGAGGATTTATTGTCACTGGGAGTTGAAAATGGAAACTACGAGCTACAATCTCACAAATACCGGATTGTTCGTCCTAACAAATCTTATCACGGAGAGATACACGTAGACGTGAAATTCATGGTATATAAATTTCTTCTTTTTATATTCGCAGATCTCTTCGCATAACAAGGAATGTCGAATTTGAGATACAAATTTTGACTAGAATCCTAGTGTTCCTGATATATTTATTTAAATAAACCACTGCTCACTTGAGTGATCGTATATGAATTATTGTTGCATTCGAAGGTGGAAGATAAAACTGCTGAGGAGCACAATTTCGGAGGATGGAAGCAGAGCAACTTCTAAATTCTGACTAACTAATTTGTTTTAATTGTTTAATCTCAAAAAGTTCCCAAAAAACAGAAAAAGAAAAACACAGTGTACCATCTAAATTGTTTCTTTCTATTTATATATATCTTTATTGCTTTGATGAGAATATATGCTTGTAGTTATTTAAGGCGTTTGGTGTAGTTATGTCTTAATAAAAAATCGTTCTTTTTTTATTTACTTATCAACTTTGTAATATCATAATCTAGATTTGAGCTTGTTAACCCTTTAACAAAGAGAGATATATACCTCCCTAGATGGTCTAAGGATATATACATGCCACTACAATTTAGAACAAAAAATAAAATTCCACTCTAACCCTTGGATATATAAGGAACATTGCATCGTAATAAGTGAGGGACCAATATTTTGTATTTAATGGGGTTGTTAAGTCGTTTTCTGGATTAACATTTACGGAGGTGTGGCCTGAACGAATTTGGTCACATGTCTTTGAATCCGTAGAATTCATTATGAGATATTTAACTTATTAAATGAAGAATACGAGCTCTTGGAAACTTTTGTAGAGATAATATAATTTGACTTGGAAACCTTTAAATTTGAGAGTAAGTAAATTTTTATTCTTCCTATCTAGACAAAATGGAAGATGATTGTTTCTCTTTTTGTTGTGACATTTAATGGATTTAGTATGTTTGATCTCTCGCCTTTTGATTATGTTCTCAAACGCGTTCTTGTGAGGAAAATAGTCAAGGGGAGAATTAGGTATAGCTTTGATATAGTGACAAAGAGTTGTGTTTAAAATGTATAGTGATAGAGATTTTTTGTGTCCTTAAAAGTGTTTTGATCTTATAGGGGATGATGGGGAAATAGGGTAAATTAATCATTTAGGAAGACATGCGACACTGGGATGAGTCGTGCTCAGTCATCTGAGGCGAGACGGCGGTGAGTTGTCTGAGGTGAGAGCGGTCAGAGGCGAGACGATGGTAAGTCGTCTTAGGCAAGACGACGCTGCATCATCTCTAAGGCAAGACGATGCTGAGTCATCTGAGGTGAGATAACGCTGAGTCGTCTAAGGTGAGACAACACTAAGTCGCCTAAGGCGAGACAATGTTGAGTCGTCTGAGGCGAGTAAATGTTGTTTCGTGTGAGGCGAGACGATGTTGATTCATCTGATGCAAGAGGACACTAGTCGTCTGAGGCTAAACGATGCTTAGTTCGTCGCGAGACAACATTGAGTCATCTGAGGCGAGACGATGTTGGGTAGTTTGAGGTGTTACGACGGTGGGTCGTATGAGGCGAGTCGTCTAAAATGAGACGACGTGAGTCATTTAAGGCGAGACGACGGTCTATCATCTTATGCGAGAGGACACTAAGGCTTCTGTAGCAAGCTGAGGATTAGTCCTCTGATGTGCGACGAAACTTAGTCTTCTAAGGCAAGACGACGTTGGTCGTCTGAGACAAGACAATGATGTGTTGTCTGAAGCAAGACAACATTGATGTCGTATGAGGTGAGACGACGCTGGGTCGCTGAGGTGAGACAACATTGCACCGTCTGAAGCGAGATGATGTTGGGTCGTCTAAGTCTAAACGATGCTAGATCGTCTGAGCTGAGATGACGTTGGGTCGTCAGATTGCGAACAAATGGTTTAAACTAGTCACGAGGGGTTATCATGTCAAATCTGTATTTAACACCATTTTCACCATTTTCGTTGATGACAGTTTCAGAGCGTAGCAATCATACATAAACACAAACTAAACAAAGAATGAATATTTATTAATATTAATGTTTCAGCAAAATATAAATAAAAATGTATTTCATTGTCTAATATCTCCTTCGTGGGCACCAATCCCAAAAAACTCCCACTTGACTCAAAGGAGATGTGAATGATCCTTTAGTCTCAATCCTTCTAGGTGTCCCTCAAAGACTTTACTCGTTAAAGGCTTCGTGAAGGGATCAGCAAGGTTGTCTAACGTTGAGATCTTCATGACTTCAGCATCCCCTCTATGAACGATGTCTCGTACCAGGTGGTACTTCCACTCTATGTGTTTAGAGCGCTTGTGACTTCTTGGCTCCTTAAAATTAGCGACTGTCCCACACTACTACAAAAACTGGATCCCACAACGCTTATTAACAGTTGTAGAAATCTTCCACAATGGTTATTGACCGTTGTGGGATCCAGCAATGTAGAAGCTCTGACAACGCTTAGCTAACCGTTGTGGGAGCTTTGACGTCTCACAACGCGTATTATCCGTTGTGGGAAACTTATAACTTTGAAAATGTTCTTGCCGCAGCCATGTACAATCTCCACTTCGGCGAAATTTCCAAAAACGCTTAGAATATTCGTTGTGGAAACTCTCGCCGCAGCGGAGATTATACATGGCTGCGGCGATAATTTTTTCAATTTCGCCGCGAACTGCTTCAATCTCGCTGCGGCGAGAGTTTCCACAACGGATATTTTAAGCGTTGTGGGACAAAAAAATAAGATTTTCAAAATTACGACTTCAACAAAATTACCAAAATCTGCAAAATCCGAATTCACAAAAATAGTGACTGCACAATTGCGAATATACCTGATAAACCAAATTGTAACATCCAAAATATAATATTTACATTCAAAAATCAAAATCTATCCACAAATAATCTAATCATCACATTCTATAAACGTTTGAATATAAGTTACTCATTCGTCTCTCACTCTCTCTAAATCTTCCGGCGTATATGATTTCCTACTTACAATTTTGCTATACCTCCTACAAATATATCACGCATATACGATAAGACAAAATACCCGCATTCCGTGTTTCTGTATTGCCTCGGAGCTACGCATTGCTTGATATAAGTTGATTGCCTGTTACAATTGGCGTCTTGGTGCTCGAGCTTAAAATCTCCACACACCCTACATGAAAAACATAAGAAAAACGATAAGAGATGAATGTACATTAATTCCTTGATGTGAAAAAAAATTATTACCTTTTTATCAATCGAGTTAGATCTTGCGGTACTTTCTTGTTCAACGGATCGAAAAATGAGGCATTATCTCTCCAAAGGTCAATAACAACGAGCATCTAATGTGCATTTATATTATACGGCATCAACACTAATTGATCGATCCTACATTTTCGTACAATGTTTCCAACGTCCTTGACTTGTTTCGATAAAAAAATCATCTTCGTTGTTTATTGGCATCTGAGAACTTACACTCGGATCGAGAAATAAATAATCGTGATTTTTCTTTACATTTTCTAACTTTGAACGTAGATAACTATAACAAACAAAATATAAATTTCATCAAGACACAAAAAATTAGATATTTATGAAGAAAAAGAAACTTGTAAAATAAATAAAGACTTACTCCATGTATATCAATATGCATCTCACGCCAATTTCGTCGTACCGCAAAAAATCGAAAATATCATTAAAGCATATCGAAATTGGGATAGCGGCGAGACTTGAAAGAACCTTAATTACATCCCCTCGAGATAACATGATTTAGTTGGCATGTTGAGCGAGCAATCAAAATTTTGCATTAATAAGCTTGTATTGAATTTTTTTACCGTCATCGGGACTCGGTTGATTCTCATTAGTCATTTTTCGTTGTTTGACAACTGGACCGCGACTCCACTTTGCCGCATCAAATTCCACCAGCCTCTTTGGTCACACAACGAACCCACCCATGACATCTTCAACGGTGATGGCTTCTTCGGCAGGAATTGACAATTTCGCTTTTTTAACCAACACTCCTAAAACACTTACTCGTATATTTTCTTCCTCCGTTGGTGTAAAGTGAATTACGGCTCCAATCTTGTAAGCCCGTCCGTCCACAACATGAATGACATCGATATTTGAAACATCGTCAATAAAGAGACCACATCTTTGATGTAAAAGAGATTCTCGATTAGGAATTTTAAGACGTAAAGCTCGAATCATAGCATCGTTGTTCGTTGCATTATCTAAAGTTATAGAAATTATTCTATTTTTTAAGCTCCATTATTCTATAACACTTAATAATATTTCTAAAATAGCATCCCCGGTGTGACTACCTTCAATTCTTTTAAACACTATAATCTTTTTGTTAAGGTTCCATGCCGAGTCTATGTTATAGACTACGACACTCATATAATCCATTTTAGCGTTTCCCAACCAAATATCCGACGTTAGCGCTACGTTAAAATCACCGGTTTGACACAAAACTTGAAGTAATTCATTTTCTTCATTATAATATCTCATTACGTAATTTCTTAAAGTTTTTCTAGACCATTTAGATTCTACATGTGAAAAAACTTGATCGGTTGAAGCTTTATACATGTGACACGGGTTTCTTCCACTTTCACTTATTTGGTTTTTTTCTTCATTCTTCTATTTTATTTTTGGGAAAAAAATGACTTGTTTTAATAAATGTGCGGTATTTTTATTTTTATTTTAACCAGTGTGTGGAATTTGACGGATGGCTTAATCTGACGTTACTTTAGAGGAAGCATGTTTCTTCTGAATTATTTAGGATAATCAACTCTCAGTAGCAGCACATCAAGCCGTCTTAGCTCAGCTGGTAGAGCGCGTGGCTTTTAACCACGTGGTCGTGGGTTCGATTCCCACAGACGGCGTACTTATTAAATTTTTACTTCATCCCTCGTTTCACTTTAATTAATTTTTAGATTATGAAATCCAAAATTTCAGAAGAAGGCATATCCGTTTTTCCAACCGTATATTTAACATTCATTTACTCATTCCAACCTTAGAGCTTCCCTTGTTCATGCGCTTCACGTCGCATTGCAAAAAACTAATTTTTATCTCAAAGACTTCCAAAGAAATAGAATTCATGTGAATAATGCCAACCAAACCAGACCATGCATCGCATCAATTGAGCACCACTCACTAAGTAGTAAATCTGTCTGCTGTTTTTTATTTTCTAGCTAATTTTTATATATATTTTATTTTATTTAATTTTTCTTTAATTGGAACCCACGATCCTACTCCAAAAATAGGCGTCTAGCTATATCTCTGCCTCCTAAATAACATAGCTTCAGTCTTCTCATGCTCTCTCTAATTAACTTCGGTTTCAATACCTTCCTTTCTTATTTTCTATAACAAACTAAAAACAGACAATAATCATGAAATTTGAGCAACTCCTAATGCAGAGAAGTGAAGAGCAACATAAGAGGCTTGCTCTCGAAGAAGAGGTATTTATTTTATAATGGATTTTTCCCATTTGGGGTTTTGTTGTATCGTCAAACCATTTCTTCATATTTGGTATAGGTGAAGAAGTTGCAAGTGGAGCTAGAAGGAGAAGAAACGGTAAGAACAGTTTTGGAACATGCTCTCAACGGTTCTTCTTCGATGCCTTCTCACCCACGTCACTCCGTCCCACTTCCGGCTCCGGTGCGTACGTAAAAAATTATCTCCGTTATATGTTAAAGCAATAAGACCTGACACATTCTTTGAGACAAGCCACAAAGAAGAATACCTATTTACTGTGTCAATGTTAGTGGTGATGAAAATGAAGGTTAAGGCTTTAGTTTCGGAGCTGGAAATGATAGAGGACGAGATATTGGGGCTGGAGAGAAAAGTGGACGAGCTGAGACTAGAGATGAATGAAGAGAGAGCTCAAGTTAGAGAGTTGGAGAGGAGGAGCCAAAAACAAAACAAACTTCAACGGTCGTTGCTCCGCGATGATCAATGGCGATCCATGTCTCGGAAATACGACGTCTCGAGGGTCGGCGGCGAGAGTAGGAGAGCCTCGGATTCAAGAAGTCTAGCTTCTTCTAATAGTAATAATATTCCCTTTTGTTCAACTTCATACAAAGACACAACATTGCGTGTATTGAATTAAATATAAAATGCTACTTTGGTTTGGTCTGTACTTTCTTTCCGGATAATATATGTTAAATCATTTTAGAAAAGACGTGGTTATTGTATTCGTGGGACCACTTATCGGAGCGTATTGTCACGAAATCTATCATGTAACATTATTGTAAACTTCAAACTTTTCAAGGAATGTGATGATGTTTGTGCAGTCAATTTAATTTGTATTAATTTATTTATTTGAAAGCAGGGGATATGAGCGAGTTATCAAGATCAAGGGTTGGTGGAGCAAAGTTTGGGAAAGTGAAGGCAAATGAGCTATCGGAAGAGCTAATAAAGTGTGTGATAGGCATATTCGTGGAGCTAAAACGCACGCATGTTGACAAAGAAGGATCTTCGTCAACTAGAAAATTGACGAGCCTGTCAAGCATAAGCTCGAAAGGGTTCGGTGGAAAGACACCGTTTTCAAATGCCAAGTCACCAACATTTGTTTTCAACTTGAACTCCCATTCAAAGATGGACCCTTACGCCATTTTGTTCCCCAATTTGGACTGCATTATGAGGGATGTTGGTCCCTACAAGAATTTTCTCCAACTCACAACCATGTCCCTTGACATTACCCGCTTCCGTGACTGCTTGACCGGGATCGCCAAACTCAGGTTTGTCTATTTCTTTTTTAGATTTAGATGTTGGAATAATAGTTATAAAAATAATATTTTTATTTAGTGTGTGAGTGATTTTTTGCTAGTATTGGAGTGGGGTCTATTCGACGAAATTGAATAATTTTTCCGTATTCTTATTTCTCGTTACGACGAATATCAGATTAATTATTTTTATGCCAAAATCATGTCTGAGAAATTGATGCTCTAAGTATACTTAAAAATTACAATGGTTATATGTTGTAAAGAAGTAAATGCGAAAAGATACACTTGGTAGTGTATTGGAAAGAGTCTCACATTTACTAGAGACGTTTGTTAATATGGTGTTTATAAAATATTATTCTTTCTAAGGTGATAAAGATATGCAAGAGCGTAAAATGTAGGTGAGTTAATTCTAGCCTCTCGCACGCGCACATGCGCGCCTCCGCCGTCATGACGAGCCGAGTTGGGCTGGGCTGGGCCCAGACTTAGGCTTCAATTTTGACAATTTGACAATTTGGACTCTTCTTGGGTCTTTGGACCGAGTTTCGGCTTGTTTGTGATCATTTTTATCTTTTTATTATAAATTTCACTTCTAAAATATTTTTATTCCACAAATAACGTTTAGTTTACATTGAGAATTAAAATACAAATTTATAAACGTACATGCAAACAATCGTTTTACTAGCCAAAGTTAGTAGCATTAACTAGCATTAATTGCCGAACATTGGGCGTGATTTTATGGCCGGAATGAATACCATTAATCGGTGGTGTTTATTGCCAAAATTTTGGTGGTGTAACCACTTCATTCCCGTGCCTATAAAAGGAGACATGCACGTCTCATTCAAACACACCAAAATATCATTTCTCTCTCCCTTTTCTTCGCAATTGTTTTTTTGTTCTTTGTACTCTGGTGATAGTTCGGCTCTTCGCTGAAGTTGGGTCGAGTGGTCTTAAACTTGCCTTATCTTTATTATATCATTTAAGGCTATTGTTTATCTTATTCAGCACTCGTGGAGAGCAATAAATAGCTTGTGCTTTGATCTTGGCAATTTGGAAATTTAGGCTCTTCATGAGCCTTTGGGCAGAGTTTGTGATAATTATTATCTTTTTATTACAATCTCACTTCTAAAATAGTTTATTCCATAAATAACGTCTAGGTTATTCTGGAATTAATATACAAATTTACAATTGTGCTTGCAAACAGTACTGGACGAGGTTAGGAGCACTAACTAGCGTTAATTTCAACGTTGAACGTGATTTTATGGCCAAAATGACTACCATTTTTCGATGATGTGTATTGCTAAACGTTTGTTGGCGTAACCACTGCATTGCCTCGCCTATAAAAGGCATGCACGTCTCATTCAAACTACCATTCCTCTCTCTTTTTTCTCTGAATGTTTTTCTTTATAGTCCGATGATAGTTCTGCTCTTATTCGAGTTCGCTAAATTCAAAGTAAGTGTTTCTGATTGTCTCACCTATAAAATGAGGCATGCACGTCTCATTCAAATACACCAAAATGACATTCCTCCCTCATTTTTCTCCAAAAAAAACTCTTTGTAGTTCGGTGATAATTTTTCTCTTGTTCGAGTTCGCTATAGTCAAATCTAGTGGTCCTAAACTTGTTTTCTCGTTGTTATATTCTGGAAGTTATCGTTCATCTTATACAGCACATGTGAATGGCGATAAATATTTAACATTTTATTTCATGTTACGTTTCCTTTTTTGACGAACCTACCTGTTTTGTTTCCTTTTATATTTCATGTTCATGTTATATTTGCTTTGTTGCATTTGTCTTACATTTCTATCAATAGACATTCGAAAATGATTTTATAGTGCACCTTAGTTACTAAGGTGATGATGCGCTCTTATAAAATACTCTATAAAATGTAATGTTTGGAAAACTTGATGCTAAAAAGTCAATTTCAAATTAATGAATTTACAAAATAGAATAAATTTATCTAAAATTAGTGAAAAACTATTCAAATGTGAGACTCACAATCTCATACATTTAAAAAAAAAAAAAAAAAAAGACTTAATGACAGAGGAAATTTGGCTATTTTAGCGAAAGCTTAAAGTTCTGATTGTTTTTGTTAATAAACTAGTTTGAAGTGAGAAATTTAAATAGTCACTAGTCTCTTCCTCTCATCTTACATCGGCTTAAATACAAATTTTGACGGACACTACGATAAGAACTGAGAAAGTAAGGTACAAATACAACTTTGTAGGAATATCTCGAAACATATATACAATTATAAAAAAAATGTAATTCAGTAGCATAGTCTTTTTAAACATAGTGTATTTGAAAATGGTCAACGTTTAACAATTTTTTGGTAAATGACTCTGTTAAAGTTTAACGTTAATTTTAGGATGAATTTGCCCAAAATTTTCAAAAATTCCTAAAATGAAAAAGGGAAAAACTGTTAAAATCATCCTGTTAATTATGTATGTCACGTAAACAATAGGACCATTAACTAAAATTAACCAAAACGTTGGACATTTTGAAATAGACATACCAAACGTCGTTCATTTAGCCAATTTTTTGTAACAAAAAGGACAAAATTGTCAGAATTAAAAATTAGATGCTAGAACCTGACGAATCACAAAATCGAATTGGCGCTTGTTCTCTGCTATATTATGTTTTTTAATTTACGGTATTGATGAGTAAGGAATCACAAAGTTGGATTAGCGCTTTTTGTTTTCATACATTTTCTTATATACTTTCAGGGTTTTGATGAGTAAGCTTTGTGATGTGGACTTGACTTTCTTGACATACAAACAGAAGCTGGCTTTTTGGATCAACATCTACAACGCCTGTATAATGCATGTACTTGAGAGAAGAAAAATAAAAACAATGTGTAACACAATTCAAATATGTCATCTTTCTTTTGTTTCCACTATTAATTATGATTTACAAATAATTACAGGCTTTTCTTGAACATGGTCTGCCTTCTTCAGGAGAAAAGTTGTTGGCACTAATGAACAAGGCATGTGGTACATGTATTCTACACTCTTCTACGACAGTCACAAATAAATAAATGAAAAGATGACATTGTAATTGTTGAACTAGCAGGCTAGTTTGAACGTTGGAGGGATTGTACTAAATGCCCTGGCCATTGAGCACTTCATTCTACGATGCCCTACCGAATCAAATAATGTAAGCCAAATATGATAAATAGACTAACAATGTGATCTCAAACATTGAAATCCCTATTATTGACATGTTTGCTATTTTTTTTTTTATGTTATCGTTTTTCAAGGCACCGGCTTATGATAAAGAAATGTTGCTTCGACACGCGCATGGTCTAGGCTACCCCGAACCAAACGTGACATTTGCTTTGTGTCGCGGCACTTGGTCTTCTCCGGCTGTAACTCACATTTCCATCGATTACTTTATAATTTCAACTGTTTTTCAAAATAATCATCATTGAGGTATTTAATTTTTTTTTGAGTGACAGTTAAGGGTGTACACGGCGGAGAATGTGGCGGATGAAATGGAGAGAGCGAAAGTGGAGTACTTGGAGGCTTCTATCAGCGTGACGAGCAAGAGAAAAGTCGTCGTTCCAAAGCTTCTTCAATGGCACATGAGCGATTTTGCCGACGACTTGGGGTCATTGGTCGAGTGGATTTATAGCCAATTGGCTCGATCCGGGTCTTTGAAACGGTTGTTAATGGAGTGCTCGGACGAGGAAGCAAAGTTGCCCGTTAATGAAATGGTCGAGGTTCAGCCTTACGACTCCGAGTTTAGATACTTGTTGAGCACGTAAACTTTCTGCAGAGTCAAATGAGATGTGACCCTTTTTCTTAGATTAATTATCTTCATCATTAGTTATAGATTTTGGATTGTACATTTTTCTTACACATAGCCGTTTTGTACTTGACTACAATGAGAGAGGAACAGGGAACGACATGTCGTGTATGAGATCAACACTCGTCTCATTTTTTTATTTATTCTTTATTACGGAAAAGTGAATATTCATACTTCTGACCTTAACCGTTTATGCCATAAAAATTATTTTTGTCTACGCATTCTTACAAAATCTTCAAGTGCTCACCACATTTATTTAATTTTTTATTTGAAAATAAAATATAAAATACCAAAACACGCTTTACTAATAGCTTTACTCTACGTGAATTAGATTAAATTTTGGACAATGGAGTATTATAGTCTATTAAAAAGTTTGGTTTGCAATATAGTCAATATTTTTACAATTTATTTTATAGTCAGTTAAATAAATTAACACGAATTTATGGACTGAAATGAGCTTTTATTTTTGAAAGCCAAAATTAATTAGTTTTTGTTCATTTGAAATTTAAAAAAGCGATTAATTAATGTAGGAAGAATTTTGGGTAAATAAAGCAATTAATATGGTCAAATGAAATCTCGGGCGTGTTGGCATGAATACTGTTGGAAAATATGTATAGAAAATGTTATTAATATAGATTATGGATGATTTATGGCTAATATTTGAGTGGGGTCTACTCATCGGAATTTGACAATTCTTTCATAATTTTATTCCTCGTTGCGGCGGGTATAAGATTAAGTATTTATTTGCCAAAATCATGTCTATGATGAATGAGAAATTGATGCTTAAAATATGCTTAAAAACACATTTGTTATGTGTTGTAGAGAAATGAAGTGGAGAGAATCCATAAGAGTCCCACATGGGTTGGGTAAGGGAGTTAGTGTCGTGTTTATATAGGATTATCGTTCTTAAGGTGATATCTAAGTGCAATGGATGAGAGTGTGAGTGGAATAGCTCTAACCCTTTGCGCACACACGCGCTGCCGCCGAGCCGGGCCGGGCTCGGTCTCGGGTCTCGGATATTCTTGGGCTTTCGGGCTCATCCCTTACTTTTTATTACAAAATTCACTTCTAAAAAATTTAAATTCCACAAATAACTTGTAGGTTATATTGGGAATCAATTAAGCATAAACTATCGAATTGATTGTGCTGCAGGTTTATTTGCATTTGTTGCAAATGAAGGCAAAAACGTTTTGGACAGTTTTGGGCAGTTTTCAGACATTTACTCTCAGCATAATCAAGAGGGGTAAGACACCAATAAGGGCTGTTAATGGTGGAGGTTTTGTAAGCTGAAACCAACCTTGCATTGCCTATAAAAAGCTAAGTGCTCCCATTCAGAAAGACACACAAAAATACAAAGACACACCGAAAATTCCATAAACTCTTCTTTCTCTCCTCCGAAATTGTGGTTGTACCTTCTGGAAAACTAGTCGTTCCTTCAGGAATTTTGGTCGTTCCTTCAGGAATTTTGGTCGTTCCTTTAGGAAATTTAGTCGTTCCTTCAGGAAACTTGGTCGTTCCGAGTTGTTCCTTGGATACCAATTATTCCAGTTTTTTCTTTTGTAGTCCGGTTGGTTTAACTACGTGCTTGGTTCGCCGGAGAAGTCTCTTTGCTGCTCAAAGATCTTCTCATCCACCGTTGTATCCTGAGAGGTAAATTGCTCAAGGTTTATTGGCAGTGTGAGGGCAATATTACTTTAAAGAAACCGTCGAACGGTCCTCAGTTTTTCTCCTATTTTGTTATATTAAATATTGTTGTTGTTATTTATTTTCTTCGTATTACTGTAATCTGTTTATTCCAGAAATTTAATTAATTTTCGCCCATTATATCTAACAAAAACTGGATGAAATAAATATTATTAATACAGCAAATATTTCTCTCCTCTCATTTTTTACACTCAATTATAGAATTATCTCTTACCTCATTTTCTCTCAAACTTTTAAAACCCGTATGAAAAAAAAGATTTGTGAGAAGATTTGGTCAACAACTGGTCAACAGCGTGTCAACCTCGAGTGCCACATCAGCTAGCAGAATCTGTTATTGAGTTGAAGAACTATAAAAGGGAATGTTGAAGACTTACAGCAAAACAACATTTTTCACGGAGGAGATTATTCATTCGAGAGCTAAAGAGACAATGAGAACACAAATTGTATTCTATGTAAAGAGATCAAGATTGGGATCTTGATTCTCAGGAAAATACACCATTGAGTGAACTGTAAGCGTATCAATCTGTTAATTTGGTTATATTCGGGTTGTTCATAAGTTTTCTGTTTTTGGCTATAAGCCTCGTGTAATTGAATCATTATCGATAGTTGATTGGAGTGTTAACGTGCTCGGTTGGATGTAGGATCGTTTATGATATGAACCAGGATAAATCATTTTGTCTTTCTTTAATAATTTATGTTCTTCATATTCTACTTTCTGTGATAACTTGTTGTGCAAGTTAACTCTGTTGTACCTGGGGATTCCACATTTCACGGCTCATATTTGTGTGTTCGATAACATCTCAGACTCAATACACTTGATGCGAAAAGTAAGAAATCTGGTACAACGTTTATATACAATTCATATATAGGGTTTAGGCACTTTCGTTGGCATTATGAAACAAACACATACAATACTGAATCTGCAATCAAAATCCCTGATTAACTTTTTTGCCTTCGTATTGCCAAACTTTATCAAGGTGAGTAGAACCCATTTTTCTTGGCATTTCCAAGCATATTAAAAAACATATGTTTTTGCTTACTGTTTTACAATAAGTTTATAAATTATAACTATAAGAGCTGTTTTAATTGTATTTGGATTCTTTCATCGAGACAAAAGGATTGAAGGGTAATCGACAATTAGAATCACAGCTGAAGTCGAATATTGATGCCATTGTGGTCGAGGTATAATAGACTTCAAAAATACAAAGTAGAAATGCTATATTTACCTAAACTGAGGGCATGTGAACAGAAATGATACATTCTATATATTGATATTATCACACCAGAGCTTTTTATCCAAGGGAATATACCTTGGTCTGGTTGTGGTCGTTTACGCACACTTCGAAACAAATCAAATAATCATAAGATCTTTCACCACATTTATAACTACGAACGGGTGAGAGAAGGCTCAGCCAAGAAATTCACAATCCGGTTCAACAAGTTCAAGCCGAACACAGTCTCTTCGCAGTTGACTTTAAGTGAAATATTCAGAGGCTCGTTGCATTTGCCGTGGATAGTAGCTGTGATCAAACATGGTTTTGCGGAGCTCAATATCTCGCTGCTGAAGCGCAGGCATAAACCCGATGCATCATTGAGGCTTGAGGCGATTGGCATGTCCACCGACACGAGAAACGCGTTGGTGTTGCTCAATATCTTCACCGCCAAGCTTCTGCATATTTCAAGGAACTTGTCCTCGATTACCAAACCGTCATCTTTTCCCCCGTCTAAAACTCCAATGTGGTCGCTGAAGCTACAACTGTTGTTCACATCGAAAATTTAGAATTCAAAATGCGTGATTTCTGACACACTCAAAGTTCCGTGGTTGTGCATGGATTTGTAAATCTGTATCCCGTTCATTCAGTATGCAAGAGTATTCACTGTATCCTGATTGAGAGAAAGAAAAAAAAAACTATTACCTTCTTGAGTATTCGAACATCCCTTTCAGTTTAGACTCTGTGTTCATGTATGAGTCTATATCCAGCGGAACGGCTTTGATAAAATATCCAATATCGGGCCACAGTTTGACCGAATGCCTCTTCCCGTCACAATATAAAGCCAGCTTTAGAGGCAAGAGATGATGATGAAAACGGACTTGGAAAGTTTTCGTCGTCGTCTGATTAGGGTCCACAAAAATGACATCTTCCGGTCCAACAAAGTTTGGGACATCATCTTCCAATGCATATGAGCTGTCAAATCAATTCAAGGATTATGTTACTAAGTGATGACGAATTTGACATAAAATTAATATGGAATATGATCAGACTTTGGTATTTTCAAGAGTTTGGCCGGTCCCTATTGCTGTAGTGGACTGAACATTTTAAAGAAAATATAAATCTTTAAATTACAGTATATATCAAGTATCTAGTGGTGGAAAATATATTTGCTAAGCTAATTAACATGGATAAAGTGTTAAGAATGGCCACTAATCAGTACCGCGTGACAAAATGTCATCAAATTGACAGTCTGGGAATTCGTAACTGGATTGCATCTCATTCCGAGGTTTTAACAGAACATCTCGAAACAGAAAAACTTTGAACGATAACTCTAACCTCTAATTTGAAGGGTATGAAACCTGAACAGTGATTGAAGTATGTTGATAAGGTTTCAAATTAAGATTTTGGAGCAAGTATAGTTAATGTTACCTCTCAGCCACAATTAAACCTTGGTCGCCAGTTTCCGAGACTTTGTTAGACTCCTCAGCAGCTAAACTTATATCTGACATAAGCGCTTTTGAGCAATTTTGAAATGAAGCATCAATGCAAACGAGCAGCGGAGAGATGCTTGAAGTTTCGGATGAAAAGGAATATTCCACTTTTAGGCCATCTCCGTTTACTGGATCCAGGAGGACATAGCTTTTTCGTTCTATTTTGCTACTAATATCTCCCACAGAGATTCTTGCCAAAGACCGTGGGTTTGGACTTGGTTCTGGTGTATTTGCAACTGGCACACCAGGTTGCTCATCCAACCACGACTCTAGGGCACTTTTTGACATCAATTCCCCGAAATCGGCAGAATCAGAGGGAGGAACATGATGTTCGGACTTGTAACCACTGCCAGCCTCTGATAACTGTATCAATGGATCAGCACCGTTATCATGTTCAATTTCAGAACCACTTGAGCCTGAAGCAGATTGCCGAGAGCTACACTCAGAACCAGTTTCTTCATCCAACGACCCAGATAACGAGTCAAGATCCTCTGTGGTAGACAAATCACCGGTGGATTCGCCCCTTTCGGCATTTTCTTGACCAGCAGAGATTACAAGACTACAGGGTTTTGGGAGCGGTTCATAACCCGGAGCAGCATGCAGAACTATTTGTGATAGAGACCCGGGCAGATAAATCCGGTGCAGATTAGCCCCGGGGAGAGTAAGTTGTATTTGGCCCCCGAAAATTGATTTTGCACACATACGCGATAGCTCCTTTGATTTGGCTTCCTGACCTGTTTCCGCTTCGGCGTCGGGATCTAAATACGCTGATGATAGCTTCTTCAGGAAACAAGCTCGGTCACGAACATCGTAGTTCAAGTCACATCTTGCCAGTTCCAGCAAATAGCTTAGAATCTTTTCACGTATCACCTTGTCCTCTTCATTTTCAGATAACAAAACCTACAGAAAAGAAGGCAAATTTCAAAATTATTAAGCAACTAGTCTTCAAAAACTCAGGTAATTTGCATATATCATGAAAAAGCCTGGTGCAGAACACTTGTGAAAGATAGAATCGGCTAACAGATAAGACATCAAGGAAAATTTCGAAACAAATGTTTCTAGCCTAAGCCGCTAGAAAAATATCACATATCAAAGGTAAGTATTAAATACCTTGACAGCGGTATTGAGAATCTGGAACTTTGTTTCTAATGCTTCTGAAGTAAAACACCAGGAAAGATATTTTAGTACTGTAGTTATCAACTTTGGGATTAGATTACCCAGGGCGCTATACTCCCCCACAATCCAAATGATTATTGCACGAGCCGCGGGAATTTTTATGGAATCCAGACTGCGAACCAGTTGGACGATCACCTTTAACAACAAACAGATCATAATCAGCTCAGTACAAATAGCAGTATCGCAATATTACAAATACCAACAGTAACATGCTTCGTGTGAGATTTCAAAAGCACCTCAACTGAAGCAAATATAAGAAATTACAAATTTGAGTTATCTTTATTTGTAACTTGTTCTTAGCTCTATATCTACACACTGTCTGCACTTAAAAACTATCTTCATGAAGCGCAAGGCATATATATCTTAATTAGAAACGCTTACATGGGTGTATACGTATGGTCCAAACTCTTATGTTCAGTATTTATAGACATGTATATCTAATGGCATTCCTTTTTATGTATATAGGCATTTCCTCCGATCTGAAGGAATAGAGTAAACAGTACATCACATTTTTCAATACCCAAAACATGCACTGTGTTTTAACAATAATAAATAAAACATTACCTCATTCCTAACACATATTTTTACATTGAAACCTAATCTACCTAGATATTATATTTGACCAAATAACACTGTGTACGATGAAGCAACCCTGTAAAAAAACCAGGAAATGAACATACTTTCTCATGGCAGAGCGGATCTTGTTTAATAATTGACTTTATGGTTATCAGTGCTTGGATCAAAACATTCGCTTCTCCATCCGCTGATGCAAACGTAGTAGCATATATATCTGCGGCACATTTCTGTTCAGTCGGAAAAACATATCAAAATCTTTGAGATACTTGATAAACAAATTCACAAACCTTGTTTTGTTAAAGCAAACAGCCCATCCAAACATGTATCAGCCATCTTTGGGAGTCGTTCCACACATATACCAATGGCAGCTATGGTGTCAGCAGCAAATCTCCTGTCAGGATCTTTTATATAATCCTGGAAATTATTAATAAAATCAGAAATCCATAATACTGATCATGAACTGTGAACAAACATATACTATGAATTTTAGTAGGAAGGTTGATGCTGATTTTTTTTTAATGAACTATATGTATGAAACAGAAGCGAAGAACAGGATTTGCAAGGAAGTGTGGGAGAAAATGCGCATTTAATCTGTTAAGTTGTTGTATGTAAGTTGAACTTTTCAGCAAGTGGAACAGAACAACTAAGCAATCAGCTCGAGTACTGTGGAGTTGTAACATTTTTCACCATCCAGTATTTTCTTAATTTATCATACTACCACACTGTATTTTTAAATTGGTACAAGCATCAAATGTCATTATTCTATAAGAAAAGAATAAATAACAAACAAATAAACTCTGATACTTTTTTACTCTAAACACCAGGTATTTAATTGGGCTGATGGCAACATTCCGAAACTTACAAAGAGCCAATGACTGAGGAAATGTCATAAAGAAACCCCTAGAAGGTTAAACTTTCAAGGGGAAGCCGCAAGTAAAAAAAATAATCACTATTTTTTGT
Organism: Urtica urens; assembly: GCA_958296335.1. Taxonomy (NCBI): domain Eukaryota; kingdom Viridiplantae; phylum Streptophyta; class Magnoliopsida; order Rosales; family Urticaceae; genus Urtica; species Urtica urens. The sequence goes on along the minus strand of OY282530.1, from coordinate 632,552 downwards.
CCAAAAACATCTCAAAAATTACATGAAACATCATATTACAAACAAATGTATTCATGGAAATGGAAATATATTCCTATGCACCAGTAGTCCAAAATACACAAGCTGGGATTTTTAACAGGGGAAAGAAGGAGAGAATTAACTTACTTGAAACTCTTTTAATATAAGAGATATCGATGACTCTGTAGCAATGGAAGCCAGTATGTCCAGCTTTAAAGCCTTTATGTGAGAAGAATCTGAAGTGCAAACGTAAAAGTCTTCGAAGTAAGGAGCAAATAGAGAGGGCATTGCCTTAGCAAACACTTGAATATTGCAGAGGGCCTGATAATAGTGAACAAACATAAATCAGAATTATCAATATCCATAACAAACTGATAAATAGCTGAGCCCATATCACCATCGAACCCTATTATTACTAACCAAAGAATGGATATAAATGGAGGAAAAGCCAGCTAACAATTGCATTTCACGAGAAACAAAGTTGACTCTCGTATACCTACCACTTTGCACCTTGCATCTAAACAACCATGTTTCTTATGGTATTTACACTTACGAGAGAATGCATTAAATAGAAAATGTGTGAGACACAACCATGGTAGTTGCTTTTCAGATGAGATACTCACATATAGTACCAAAAATTCAGACATTTTAAAAATAAATATTAGAACAGATAGGCATATAACCATTTAGCAGAAGACAATATACGATTATGAACAAAACAAGTGCAAATTTATATGAAATAAAAAAATGAAATTCGATAAACATTTATTGCAATTACCACGTCTTTGGAGGCATTAGACGATCTTAAAACAAACAATAATGGTTTGACGATTCGTTTAACATCATCCCTTGGTGCCATAATCCAGTGTACTCCTGCGGAAGCTAGTAAGGCTGCACTGTTATTGCTCCACAATAATGGCGATGTACACTCCAGCAAGATCTTAACGTCTTCATTACTTCTACTGGATGTAAAATATTCCCCTTTAAGTTCAGAAGAACCTTTACTTATGCAACTTGATCTAGATAAATACTCATCGGACCCTTCAATATAGCACTGCGAAACCAATTGTGCCAATTTAGACTCGTAATTCTGGTCCATATCACCATTATCTTCCACGGATAAAAAGTTCATATCTGATTCTGTGCCACACTTTTCTGATCTACCATTCTCTGTACGGTGCAAAGGAAACATAACGGATTCGCGAACCAGTCCATGCCTTGCTACTGCATAGCGTAAAAGTATGCCAATCAAAATGATCTGGCCCCATTCCTCCACATCAGGAAGAATTTCACATAATCTTTTGAAGTTTTTCCCGATTAGACCCAAATTATTAGGACAAATTGAAGCAAATGCTGCAGAAGCAGCTCCAACAACCGCTGGGGAATTATCATTTAAAAGTACTCCTACAACCTGCAGAAAGGGGGTATGATTTTAGCACTGTAAGAATTAAGATAAACGCTTCAATTCGCACTCAGTGGAATCAAGACAAGTGTCTGATATAAACTGGACTGCAAATGCCGAGAAGATTTGCTAACATGCACTGCCTAGGGATGTCATATTTAAGCATGAATTCCATATTCGCTGAGAATGAAAAAGGAAACTTAAAATCACGGTAGACATTTGAAAAGCTTCTAAAACTGGCATTCCATATGCACATTGAAAGAGTTGAGAAAAATCCACCCTTAAATAGAAGATAAAAATTAACAGCCCATTTAGTCGTATGAAAACACAAGCACCTCTTCGATCGACGATGTGTTTTCCTCTACTCGCAGATCATGTAACTTTGGAAGAGCATTCGCTGCGCATTTCCGAACATAAACAGAGGGGTCTCTTGCACATCTGCCAACAGCAACGAGAACAATAGGAGCAATGACGTGCAGCCGAATCCCAGCCATTGTTCGAAGAGCCCATGCCCTCACCAACGGATTCGGATCCCCCAAATCTTTTTGAAAATAATTTATAGACAGCAATGCTTCATTCGGCCGCCTGAAATCCAAAAGCAGAAAAAAATTGCATCTCAACTTATATCAACCTTTTTCATATCGAACGGATCTAAACTAATCACGACTTATGTTATCCCATCACATTACGAAATTACGTTGCTTTAGGCATTCCGGGAACAAACAATTCTTCGTAATTGCAACTTCAGATTTCAGAAAGCAGCTTAAGCTCTTACGAAAACTCTAACCATAAGGACATGATGTATTTCATAATCCGACTCAGAATTTTGAGGAAATGCATCAGAAATTACAAAAAGCCATACTTTTCAGCATAATGCAACAAGTACAAGTAGACAAGCTTCTTCACTTGCAGCGACTGGGACGCCACGTTCTTAACGACCTGCGAATTCCCAAAATAAAAAGCAAAACCTTCAATTTTCTCGTGACCAAACGAATACAACAGGAATCCGATGGGCACGAGAGAGAATTGACCTGAGGGAAGAAGTTAGAGACGTCGAATCCCTGGGCGATGAGAGCCAGCAAACGCTTGAGAGCCTCGGAGTTGTCGGAATCGAACCTGCTGTCGAGCATTGGAGCGATGTTTGCGTCGTCGGGGTCGTCGTAGAGGTGGGCGTCGGTGCCCATTCGAAACACCATCGTTGACGCCTTGCTCAGCGTCTCCGCCGTCGCGCCGAACTGAGGGAACATTCTGAGCCGCCCTCGTCTGAGCTCAGCGTTAGGGTATCAGATGAATGAATCCAGAAATGGGAGAACGTGATTTCAGAATTGGTCTGATCTGATCACCGGAGTGATCCAACTGTTTGGTTCCGCGGAAAAGGGTGTTCCGATCCTGGATTAACTACTGATTTGAGGCATATTCATCCAGCTATGATCTCCCGGTAAATTAACAATCAACAAAAACAAACGAGAGCACTGTAACGTTATTTAAAAAAATATGTATGAGAAAGAAACAAACGAATTAAAAAAAAATAGTTAATATTTTCTTTAATTAATCATATACCAACTTATAAATACTGAATCATATTCCTTGTAATGAAATAGTTGTCACTTTAATGTGATAAATAACTTCAACTTATTCTAAAATCGATCTAATACATTTTATTTCGTCTTGTCTTAACCTTTTCTGAATTATAGCCCTTTTTCGTTATAATAAGAAAATTTTCTTTTAAATCAATCAAAGTATTCCAAAATTGTTATGGGGAACAAAACTTAAAATTATTCTATGTAATATAGAATGATAAACTAAACTCTGAATAACATTATTCGAATAATAAATACTATTAAATTTATGCATAAATATGCATATTACAAAAAGTTTTTAAAGTCTGAACCACGGACATTTAGTTCAAATTATTGTTACAGTCGGAGCCATGGACAAATACTCTTAATAATATAAATAAGTCTAAAGCATAACTAAAATTTGTTCGGCAGAAAATGTGTACACGGGAAGATCGCATGTTTTTTCTTTAAAAATCTTCGATTCGGCAGTTGGGTGTTGATTATCAAGAAGTGTTGGTTCCGACTACTTGGAATCGATATTATATTGGTTGGACTCTTGAGACAATTCGTTATCATCAAGGTCGAAAACATCTAATGGATTCTTTTGCCTGAGACGTACAGTTGCGACTTGTCCGACATAATAATGTTTAGACATTCCAGTCTAGTACTCCTCGAAACTCTTAAAGCCATTGATCGCCTTCTCAATATTTATCTGCACATCGGTTTTGATCGCTCTCATTTTGGAACGAACGTCCTCTTTGTAGTTTTCGGCCTCTTTAATTTTTCTCGTCGTGGTCTTCTTAATTTTCTTAACTTTAAAATGAAGCACTCTATTTTAGACTTCAAGTTTCTTCACCGGATCAGCAAGCCTCTCTTGGTTCCAAATATCATTTACCATTTTGGGACCAAGATATGCCATGTCGGCCATTTCCTATTCGAAATTTTTAAAGACAAAATTAGAATCAAAATACAAAGTTTAAATGTTACTATAAAAACTTTTAAAAGGTAAGAAACACTTTTAAAGGAAAGATTAGGAAGAGAACGAGCAGCTCTGTCTGTCATTTAAACTTTAGAGACTTATTATGCATCCTGAATGGATGGAAGATCCATCATATAACCAAACATTTGGTAAGTGATCGGGAGCATTGATGGTCGGAGAGATACCAGAGAGATGGCTCGGGGGCTTTCCTCGTGAAACTTTTGAAGGTTTTTCCTCCTTCATAATAGGGTCTAGCATCTTAAGAGAAGTTTTTGGTAACTCTGAAGCCTTTAGGCAGACAGACATTTTCCGAAAGATTAGGTGTTTTTCCATATCTAAAAACGATATAGTCGGTGCTAATACAAAAAATTGATTTAACATCTTGATAATTTAAATAAATACTTACCAGCGAAAAAATCAAGGTTTCCTGAGAAAAATCTCCAATAATATTTTTTTTAAAATTATCGGAGATCCAAAGAAACTTGTAAGATCTTGTCCCGAAGAGGAAGAAATTTGACTTTTTTGTATTCACCGAATGTTGATTGACTTTGAAAAAATTCTATAAAAACATACAAGCAAAACTTTTGTCAACCATATTCAAATGTCGAATAAACAAAAAAATAATAATGACCTACCAAACGTCGAATAGTCACTCGGTATTCTGAGTATACTTTTAGGAAGATCGGACCGTCTAATACAGAAAAACCAATTTTTCAGTCTTTACAACTGGTTGGTAAGTCAAGAATTAGGGACCATAATGTTTTTTCCATAGCATGAGTTGGAGCTAAGTTAGAATCGGTAAGGATCCTAGAATAAAAGGATGGAAAGGCAGACAACCAATTACTCGAAGCAAAGGTGGATCAACGACAATCAGACCTACGAGTGGTCGGTGAGCTCTCTCCATTTCTCAAGGGACAATGTATTGAAGGTGGAGGTACAACAAGACTTTTTTGAAGTCCCTCCAAATAATTTTTGGACACTTGTGAAGCTTTGTGTTTTGCGGAAATATATGTATCTCTCTTCCCCTCGGGATTCCTCGACAAAAAGACGTCTTAAACTCGTCGGTAGGATTGGATTCCGTAGAATCGTTAAAGTGATTTTCCCTTGAACACTGATCGGTATGAATTATTTGACAGGGACGAGGAAAGAATGTTTAAACATTAGTGACATCGCTAGAAAAAGAGCTCGAGCAACTATTTGAACCCTCTCCGGGGGATCCCGAGCGCATAACATATTCATCATTTCCATAGCTCTCCGAATGAAAGGAGAAACCGAGAAAAGAATCGTCCCCATGTATTACTTAAAGGAGATTTATGAAGTTTTACAAAACTATGGACGACTTATTTTTTTAATCGAAAATATCTATACTACTTACCATAAGATAGAATTATAAATCTACATATAGAAGAAAGAAGAAGACTACTTACCGAAGGTTATTCAGAGGCTGTATACTTAATGAGAGCAAAATGAAAGCAAAAATTATTTTAGAAATCGGAAAAAGCGTATTTATAATGTTCGAAAATACGAAACTCCCGAAAGAAGCTTTAAATCGACGTACATGATCCTTCTGGCTCGTGACGTTCCGACTACCTTGAAGATTTAATGAACCAATGTAAAAGCAAATGTTAGAATTGAAATGTGCAACGATTGACTCACATAAAATCAGTCGAATTTGTTTTTAATTAGCATATAATAGATGCTAGCTGACATAGATATTCAAAAACCCAATCCATAAAATCGGATGCTCGCATAAATAAAGTTTCTTATAAAAAATATATATATATGTTGAGAAATTGGAGGGTAGTGTTATAGTCGGAATTTAAGACCGTCTAACCGAACAATAACTTACCGAATACTTATAAGGTCTGGTATAAGTTAAGAGAAACGAACGAGAATATAAGTTAAGTTCAAAATATCGACCACATAATCGTGAAGAATTTGAAGAATGAATAAACGTTCGGTATATAAAAACTAGTCAAGAGAAATTTATGTTGGCCACGTACGTTACAAGGTATCAAACGGTTATTAAGTTATTACCTACATGAACAGTTACTACATCGTGACTCTGATCAATCCTAAAATTCGGAGACTCTAACTTTATAATTAGAAGATGAAGATGAGAAAAAACAGACAATTTTACAACTTAACTTCGTATAAAATCTCATTTTATATTTTTTTTACTAAAAATATGTCTTGTATGAAAAAAGTCCAAATAAAAATACTAACCGTCTCATACTTTCAATATATTATTGTATCTTTTTTAAGACATAAACAACTTGTAAAAGGGAAAAAGTTACCTTTTCTTATTTTACCGTTACCTCATTTATTTCTATTTTTGTTTATTTTTCTTATGCACCTAAATTCATTTTATGAGGCCAATCAAAATCATTATTTTATTTCCATTTTTTTTCTCCCCTCATTTATTTCCCTTTATATACGGTATTCATGTAATATTCATGCTGATTACCACATTTATAAAGAGTTCTCATATATCCGTTAAACATTTGCTGTATAAATTACTAAGCAATAAAGATAGATAAACTAAAGATATAAGAAAAAGTATTTTATAAATTCTATATAAAACCCCAAGAAATAAAACAGAACCTAATTAACCAAAAAAATATAGAGAGTTGCGAACGCACATATATTGTCGTCAATACTGTTGTCAGGTTTAATCGTTCGGTTTCGACAAATTGTCAGTGAGTAGTTGACGCAGCTTCGACCACCATTCTTCATCCTCGCTCTCACACACATCTCAGGTTTGAAAGCCTCTGTAGTTTCATGCATGCTCTTGTCTGAGTGAATTGCTCTGTCGTTTTGGGGTTTATTGCTTCGCATTTCCCTGGCCTTCCACCTCTCTACGACTCCTCTGCTTTGTAAGGGTATTTTTTTAAAAAAAAGTTGCTTTGTTAGGGTTCATTCGAGTTTTTGTGTTCATAATTTCGTATGGTACATTGTTTTGTGTTTTGCATGGGAGATCGGAACTTGATCGATCTTCTTGGCTTTTAATTCTCTTCAGTTATGTCGGTCCTCATATTCTGGTGTTTTTGGATTAACCTAACAAAAAACTGAAAGTATAGGGGGTTCAATTTGTGCTCAGGGAAAAGAAGGGGGAGATGGGAAGCTCAGGGGAGTACTTGGCGGAGGAGGATTCGGACTCGAGCGACGCTGAGAAGTTAGGGTACAAATTGGAAGCTTTGGCGGCGCTGAGGGAAGGAAAGATCTCGGTTCTGAACCCGGACTGGAGCACTTACGCATGCCCGTTCTGCCCGAAGAAGAAGAAGCAAGACTACCTCCACAAAGACCTTCTTCAACACGCGGCCGGGGTCGGAAGCAGCGGCTCCGACAAGCGCTCGGGCAAGCAGAAAGGCGAGCATTCCGCTTTGGCCAAGTACCTGAGGCAGAACCCGCCCCGCTCCGAGGAGCAGCACCCCGCCCCGCCGCGACCCGAGGAGGCCGAGTGGCGATCGAAACTGCCGTTGGGGGACCTCTCGGAGAGGATCGTGACGCCGTGGATCGGGGTGGTGGTGAACATTCCGACGGAGGTGGGGTTGGAGGGGCGGGTCGTGGGGGAGAGCGGGTCGAAGCTGAGGGATGAGCTGGCGGGGAGGGGCTTCAATCCAGTGCGGGTGAGGCCGCTGTGGAGCTTCCGGGGCCACTCGGGGGCGGCCCTGGTGGAGTTCCGGAAGGGGTGGGTCGGGCTGAGCGACGGGCTGTCGTTCGAGCGGGCTTACGGGGCGGCCGGGCGAGGGAAGCAGGACTGGGCCCGCGGCGGAGAAGAGCGCGCCGGGCTCTACGCCTGGCTCGCCCGCGGAGACGACTACCAACTTCCCGGCCTCGTCGGAGAGCATCTGAGGAAGGTCGGAGACCTCAAAACCATCTCCGAGATCATGGAGGAAGAGGCCACCAAGCAGGACAGGCTCGTGTCCAACCTCACCAACACCTTTGAGGAGAAGAACAGACACGTCGAAGAGATAAAGCTCAAGTACAAAGAAACCACCGTCTCTGTCAAATCTTCGATCGAGTCCATTAAGGAGCTCGATGACCAGTATGACCAAGGTGCCTTTGTTTGTTAGCTCTCTCTTCCGTTCTCTCGAGCTCATGGTTCGTATTTTGATTTTCTCGATGCCCCGTTGTTACCTGTTTGCAGATCTCAAGAAGCTTCAGTCGAGATCACTAGATCACTATCATAAGGTCTTTAGCCGTTTCCAAGCGCTCAAGTCTCAACTGGAATCTCAGAAAAGGGAGCTCGAACTGCGTCGGAATGATCTGGAGAAGCGTGAGGCGGTTAATGATATCGAGAGCAAAAAGCTTGCAGAAGATATTGCAGAGGTTTATTCATTCCCGATGAATTTACAGCACATATGAAATCTGGGGTTGTTAAACCCGAAGAAGAAGCACTTTCGACTTTGATTGAAATGCTGGCTGTCTATGTATTTTTTTTGTTTTTCTCAGCATATCGAGAAGAATAGTTCTCTTGAAATGGCTTCTCTGGCGCAAAGTCGGGCCGACGAGAGAGTAGTGAAGCTGGTCGAAGATCAAGAGGTTCAAAGTTATTGTCTTCTTTCCCCAACTACTTAAATATGGTCTTCATAGTCCTGTTTCACTTATTTCATATGCAGAGGAAAAGGCAGGAGCACCACAACAAAATTCTATTGTTGACAGAGCGGTTGGAGAAACGGCAAGCACTGGAGCTTGAAATTGAGCAACTGAAAGGGAAATTAAACGTGACGAAGCAGATGGTGATGGGCGATGATGATCTTGAAATTCTGGGAAAGGTTGATGTGATACAGAGAGATCTACGAGAGAAGAAAGGAGAGTTGGAGGACGTCGAATCCACGAACCAAGCTCTCATTAGAAAGGAGCGCAAGTCCAATGATGAGCTTCAGGATGCTCGTAAAGAATTGATCCATGTAACCGCTGCAACATTACGTATTCGTGTTTCCTGTCTTGATTTGTGACCATCTTCCTTTTGTGGCCAGGTGTTGAAAGATATGAAGCATCATGGCTCGATCGGTGTGAAAAGACTGGGAGAGCTCGACGAAAAACCATTCGTTGAATTCATGAAGAGAAAGTACAGCGAGGATGAGGCAGAGGATCGAGCAATGCAGCTATGCACGGTGTGGGAGGAACATCTTAAAGACCCCGATTGGCATCCTTTTTTGATAGTCACGCAAGGCGACAAACACGTGGTCTCTCTCTCTCTCTCTCTCTCTCTCTCTCTCTCTCTCTCTATAATATTCCTAAGGTTGAAAGGGAAGTCGAGTCATATAATCTTGAAGATATAAGTTAAAGAAAGAGAGTTTTTCCCTTTCTTGCTGTTTAGTATATTCCTGAGGTTTATTTTATTTGAATAAGCCAGTTTATCCTGTCTTTTTATGGGATGAACAAGAAAGTGATTTACTTTTAATTCCATATAGTTGGTCCCGCCTCCATTTTTATCCATTGTCTTTTTGCTCCCTCGCGACTTCCAAACTCCATCTTACATTTGCTTCTATATCAGGCTATAGTTTTGTACAGATTTTTCTTATGTTTTACGATAGAACAACGAGAGGTTCGAAATTTCATTACTTGCAGAATAGGATGTGGGGGTAACCCTGTTCGTTTGGATGTTTTTGTGATATAAACTGGTATATTTTGTATTTCTTGAAACACAAACAAAAGAAAATACGAGGTATTATTGGTAGCCCATGCTTTCCGTTGGAACTTTCTTCCTACCACTATTCCTTCACACAGTTTTTTATTATCTTTTCTCCACTAATCTCTATTATTTATAAGCCATCTATCCAGTAATTAATATAATATTTTCAAAATAGAAGTTCCTAATATAGTACTGGTTATATTTTGTTTATTACTGTCTAGTTTCTTGGCCACTATGCTTATATTGTTGTAAAGAATAGTTAATTTCAACTGTCTCAGGAAATTATAAACCCCGAGGATGAGAAACTCAGAGATCTGAAGAAGGATCTGGGCATGGAAGTATATAAATCTGTGACGAACTGTTTGGTTGAGATAAACGAACACAACCCGAGTGGAAGGTACATTACGTCTGAACTGTGGAACTACAAAGAGGGAAGAAAGGCTCCTCTTTCTGACGCCATTGATGTAATGGTTAGCAAATGGAGAGAAAAAATAGCAAGGTTTGAGTCAGATTGATCAAGGTCGGTTATTTTCAATTGTTTTCGATTAAAATCTTCCCCATCTGTGGGAAATTAAACTGATCGGGGTAAAATGTATCATCGTAAATTTCCAGGACAAGAAGATTCAATCCCCGTGATTTCCGCGTACGACTTGAGGTCAGTGCAACTGCCCTGGATCTACGGAAGGTTTAAGTAACCAATATTTTACTGTTTGAGTAACTAGCATTGCAAAGTAATTTTTTTTTGGTGCCGGGAGCAACTTTTAAGGGGCTGTAATAAGATAATAGCATGATCTTAGAACTGGTACTGGGTGAAGAATCAATTGGTAATATGAATTAGTTGGATCTTTAGATTTCTGGGTTATGACAGTACTGGTGTTCAGTCCCATTTGTTGGCACTGAATCGCTCCGTTGGAGAACTTGATTCGAGTATCTAGACATGTAAATATAAAAATTAAACAAAGCCCTCTACGAGTATCTAGAGATGAAATGTCATCCTCTAGAGTGCAGACATTTTCTGAAGTGCCTCTGTGAGACACCATATCAATAATTTGAATTTTATTTAGTTTTGCTATATATCTGGAATATGAATGGCATTATTACAAAAATAGAACTAATGGGAACTATCTCCCATTATCTTTTTTGAAATTTGATTCCTTTTGGCTATATGGAACAAGTTGTTCAATAAAAATGGGATAAAACAATTGTAGTGTGTGGTTACAAAGTCTTCCAATTTAAACATAGGTTTCCCAATATTCCTAATAGGAGTCTGACTTCCAACTTTTATATTACTATGATTTTGTAAAAGTGGCACATTTAATAAGACTTGGAATTTGAATCAAGTGTGTGAAATGACCAATGTGCTCTTCTTTTTTCCTCTAAATTGATATACAGTTTTTCTTACACCGACTGAAATACCTTCTCAACGGCTCAAAACTCTTGACTCTAGATCGATATCGTCGCTTTCATTTTTCCAACCCGAAACGCCGCTCCTCGACCGATGCCGTTTGACTTCCGATCGTCGCACTCGTTTCTCATGCAAGTATAAAGGCCTCTTAAACAAATGTGGCTCTTCGATTTCCTGATTTAGAAATTTTTTATTTTCAAACTTTTAGACTCCACAATTTTTCCATGAAATTTTTATTCTCAATTATGTAGCATGAATCTTATGAACTCAAGAAGCGCCATTATCGGGAAAGACCTCACATGCCTTGTTTTAGCATTAAAATTTTCGGCATTGTTACTCGTCATAATATCATATATGTCAAACATAACACTTAACACCTCAGTTAATGAATATTTGATTTAAAGTTATTGAATTTTACATTTTCCCAAAAAAAAACGGTGTTGTCCATCGACCGAACCCGGTATCTTCGAGATATTTTGGCATCTCGACATCTTTTCGCCTCAGTTGTCTAAAGTGAGCTTCGAACGACGTCTTATTGAAACAGTAAGCAATTTCGTACAAGTCACCACGACAATGATTTATCTTAAACTTGTGTTGAATGTTAAGCTGCATATGATTGTAGCAATAATCATGAGGTCTTCCCAGAAAAGCAAATTCGACACCATGACTGATACTAACATGTCGATCGGATATAAATAACAAACCAGGTACGTCTTCACCAATGACCTCTTTCAACTTCAACAAAAACCACGTCTATGATTCATGACACTCAGTCGACAACGCCAAAAGCGATTGGATACAAATGTGAATTCGCATCCAATGCAATGACTACAAGCAACTATCCCCGTATTTAGTCTTCGAAAATGAAACATCCAAATTGATGACCGGCCGACAATACTTAAATCTTTTAAGACACGCCCCAATGGAAAAAAAATCATACTTGAATTTGTCACCGTCTCTCACAAAATCAGTAACCGTGCCAGGGTTTTTTTTGCTTCAACAATGTACAACTAGAAACGTAATTTCTGATACGACTGTTCAGGTGTACCACGAACGAGTCTAGTAGCTACTTCCTTACATCCACGCCTTCAAATAAGATATGTCCAAACCCCATCTTGTCTTCACTTCTTCCCTAACGTTGTGCGCTGAATAATCGGCCATTGAGTTGATCGAATATTTGTCTTTAAACACGTGTCTTAACCCAAGGTGCGGGTCCTCGTTGACCTTCTGCTCGGATTACACGCGAGCAGGAGTGACCTTTTTCGAAAGCCACAACCTCCCACATTCCTGACCATTGTATGACGCCCCGGAGTTTCCACGTACAAATCGCATCTTTGCAAATAACGTACCACCTTTTTGTTGAAGATGATTTAACTCAAAACTCGAAATTATTTTTCATGGCATACATGTGCACGTGTTTCATTTTGTTCTCAATCTATTTTCCCAAGTACAAGTATTTCGAGCTACCTACTACATTAAACGATAAACGGTTAAGTTCACCACACAAACAAATTATAAGTATTCGATAAATTACATGTAGAGGATTGACTGAGTTTTCACGATATTTTATCTCATTAATTACTTGTTCTTGCGTGAATTCAAGATCTTTCCAAGTATAAGTTCCCGAAGATCATCCACAAGAATTAAAATCAGGACGGTAGTCGTCAGAAGGAACTTCGAAGTTCTCAATAAACTCGTCATACTCTTCATCATTCGCAAACTCTTCGAATTCTTCAGTGTATTCAACGTCTACAGTGTCTTCATCTTCATTTCCTTCAAAATCTTCAAAATCGACGTCGAATGGATCTCTATCACGTCTATATGTTACATATTTGTCGCTCTTGTATGCGAGAAACTCATCCTCGCAGCAACAAAGCGTTCATCGTTTGGTTTCGGATTACTTTGTGAAACTTCAATTGTAAAGGATGATGTTGTCTTCTGCTCTCAATGCGAGGAACGTTCAACATTTGTTTTCCTTTTTGCTTCGGATTCACATCGTTAGCAATTGGTGACATGGTTTGTTTCGGTTTCAAGCTCACGCAAATAAAAAAAATTATCATAGTAGTCGTGTTTCATATAATATGCGACATCATCATCAGTCACCAAGATCGCAGGCGCCAACACAACGGTGCCCAATGTGTACGAGACTTCAATTTTTAAGTCATATACCATCCTATCGACCTTGGAAATCTCGTAAATCATATCGATCAACTCATAATACATCGTTTCTTTTGTAGCTTCTAGAGTATAAATACAACCTTTACTAAAATCTCTTGTGTAGCTTAATCTCACCCACTTTCCACCTACACTAACAAAAACTACAAAACATCACCCATATGTGTCAACAACTCATACCAAATTTAACATATTCATACTAAATTGACAAAAACTAATCAAACATGTAGCATATTTATTATATATTGTTAATAATTAATCCAAACTTATCAAACTTGTCATCAACTAAACAAACTTATTTAAAACTAGTCAATCATCTAACAAAAAACATCATAACTTGTCAAAAACTTTATTAAACTTGTCAAAAACTAATCAAACATGTGACATATTCACGATAACTTTTCAAAAACTAAGCTCTGAGTTATATATTGGCAAAGTGTGTTTCCAAAACATCGTCTAAACTCGAGGTCAAACATCGTCTGAATTCTTATTTATTATTTCACTCACATGACTTTCTCTCTTCCAGAGTCAGCTTCGTTCGATGGAACAGAATTAATGAAGAACTCGTTACATTTATGCACCGCATGCTCAGCTATTTCGTCTCTTTTCTCTATGATTCAATCATATTTTATAATGTATTCATGTCATTCCCCAGTCAGTGGATTAAACGATAATATAACATGAAGAACTTCAGAAACAAATATCTAGACAATTGGTCACTCTATTCATCTTTCCCTAATATTGATTTTCCAACTAGTCCATGAGATATTAGAGCAATAATGTAGATTCAAAGTTATAGAAATCTTGTTCCAAAAATAATATGGAAATGGATGGGACGAATTAACTCGTACAAAGTTATCACAAACAATAAAAAAAATGTCATAATTAGATGAACAGCTGTAGCATTAATGAAGATACATGAAGCTTTTTATATTACAATAAGAAACACGATCCTGGATTCTCAATCAAAATAACACTGATCAATTCTGTACCGGTCCTAGAATGATCCAAGTATTTGAAATATACACCCCAAACATTGAATTTTAATGATTTCATCACTGAGCTTGTAATTTTTAACTTATCATAATATGTCATTAGTATAATATTTTAGTATTTCTTCCTTAATTTGACGTTGTATAAATTTATCCCTAAGCTCTTCACTTTTTTAGTCCCTAACTTGTTTTTTATCCCCTTACTTCTATTATGTTGGAAATGATCGAATCGCCTCTGAACATTCTTGCTAGGTATGAATTAGAAGACTTACAAGCTCATGAACGAAATCAGAGAAGCTAAAAAGCACAATGACAAAATCGTCATAATTCAGAAGTTCGACCACCATTTAGGATTTAGGGTTTAGGGTCTATGATATAAGAGATCAATCACTCTTATGCATATAGCCAACCAGTACCAAAATGTTCGCTTTTCATTAGGAAAAAAAACAAGAACAAATCCATGTGTTAGTACCTTCGGATGTTCTTATTTTTGAGGTCCATCTCGTGAAGCTCCAAAGTGGGAATATTTCCTCCGTCTGCGCTTTTCGCTTTATCTTTTAATCTTACTGTCCACTTTTGCCTCTTCAGCCTTCCAATTAGTTTCAGCTTCTTAAGGGCTCAATTTCCTGAGGAATTTTACAGGAAATAGTCATTTTGACCAACTGTTTGTACTTCAGTTCAGATACTCGGTGGTCTCTAGTCTCAACACTGCTTCCAAGGTTCCACCATTCATTAGGACCGCTACCCATTAAACGGATGAAAAGCTTGTATAAACACATGAGATTGAATTAAATTCAATCACATTGGCAACAACGATGACAGTATAACTCGTAGAAAATGCAGCGAGACGCGTACCAGTGGATTCCGGTCAGTCACATTTAGCTTTACGGCCACATTGAAGAACTTCCTGAACTTTTCTCTTCAGCCCTAATAATGAAACGATTAGTTGTTGTAAAAAGAATATCAATGAATCAACAAGATCTTCATACATAATCTGTAAATCAATCGTGTAGAATGTTTCATTGTAAAAAATCAAGTAAATAAAAAGAAATCTTGATGAAAATTTGTACCTTTTAAATGTTCATCCTGGCATAGTTGCTCTCCCTGTAGATACTTCCAACTTGCAATCTCTATGTGACCATAGATTTTGGATCTGTATATGTAAATTTATTTCCATTGTTGCTATTTCGATCTATGTCACATGACAGAACAGAGGTAGAAAAACACCAACAATAACACTACCATCAAATGAGTTGCTAGAACAGCTAGAAGAAGAGAAAATAGTTTCTGTATTAGTTTCACATGAAGAGGAATAATGTGGCGAACAATCCTGGACATTGCAGCTATAACAAAAAAAAATGCTCTTCTCTTACTTTTTTTTACAGAAGGAAGACGAAATTACAAGGTTCAGAATTATGTACAGGGCATGAGCTTATAGGATAAAACACTATACTATCTCAAGCCAGAGAGTGTGAGAGAGAGAGCCTTGTATTGGAACCCGAGCGATATTATAGCAGCGGCGCCGGTGCTCTCGCATGAGATCAAAAGAGTCTAAGAAAAATCCATGGCTGTTCAAACTCCTACTCCTTCCAAGGCTGCTGTAATCGAAGCTGATGCCTCTTCAAGCGTTCGCCTTCTTTGAACTGAGTTGAAGGCCACTATGTGATCTCCCTCCTCCCAATCATCAAATTCTTCCGCTCCAATTCCACACTCGAGCCCGTTATTTACCTGTACACGCAAACTCGGTGAAACCACTGAAAAACTATCGGAACCCTACTCGGGTCGAAAAGCGTACCTCTTTCACAATCTCCTTGACCCGTCTCAAGGACTCGACAACCCCGACATGGACTACTTTGCCCTTGCGATAAACGCGGATTCCACAGCCCGTCACGACTTTTCCCTCCTTCACCATGCAACCGGCCACACGGCCGCTCCCGCTGCTGAACACAGCTCGCACTTCCACTTCCCCGATCGTCACTTGTTCCTACATACCCATACAGAGAGATAAAAAAGTAAGATACTATTGTGAGACTCACTTGTTCTTACATAGCCATACAAAGTGATAGAAAAGTAAGATACTATTGTGAGACTCACTTGTTCTTGCATAGCCATACAAAGGGATAGAAAAGTAAGATACTATTGTGAGACTGGTCACAAAGAATCAGAGGTAAGAGTGCTGGAGAAGTACTAACCTCGGTGGGATCCAAGAGCCCTTCCATTGCATTCCGAACGTCGTCGATGAGCTCGTAGATGACTTTGTAGAGCCGAATCTCGACCCCTTTGTTATCGGCGTAGCTTCTCACGGGCCCCGGTGCTTTTACGTTGAATCCCAACACGATGGCTTTGCTAACAAACGCGAGATCAACGTCGCTCGAGCTCACATCGCCCGTCGCTTCCAACAGAAACTTCAACGTGATATTCACTTGAGGAAGAGACTGCAGAGCTTGTCTCAACGCCTCGATGGATCCCTGGTTTTTTGTGGCCGCCGAGTCACAGTAAGATATCTAGAGAGACTCTTATCGTACATACGTTGTTCTAACTAACGTACCTGGACGTCGACCTTCAATACGAGGTTAAGCTGGTGCAAATCCAGCCCGGACAATTTTCCTGACTGAACCGCGGAAGCTAACGAAGAGAGGGTCACTTTTCCATCGCCGGCCTTATCTGTAATGCGTTCATCTCTTAGTGACACAGCGCGGGACTCTGCTTTCTCACGAGCTATGTCGAGAGATCCGACGACCTCGAATTCATCGCCAGAGATCGGGACGTTATTTAATCCAATCACCTGGGACATGCTAATACCTTTTAGGGAATGGAAACCAAGACAATATATCTAAGATATTGACTCTTATGGAAGACTTCTCTAACACACCACTCGATACAGATAATATTGTACTGAAGAAGAAAGAGACACAGAGAAAGTATAAAAAACCTGAACAGGTGTGGACGGTGCAGCTTCATTAACGCGTTTTCCATCGTCGTCAAATAAGGCCCGCACCTAATCATAGACCAAACGGAAATTTTCTTAAAAGAGCTTTAATATGGGAAGATTCAAACACTCAAATCATCTACTCGACACCGATCGTACGGCTAAAAAGAGATGTCTAGCCAAAAAGCGAGAAAGTAAGAACGGAAAAGGAAACTGTTGAGTTCAGACCTTTCCAAAGGCTTCCCCGCAAACTACAATGTCTCCCCTTTTAAGAGTTCCATTTTGGACAATAAGCGTAGCTATCGGTCCTTTTGCTTTATCAAGACCCGCTTCAATGACTGTACCCTTTGCATTTCTGTCCGGATTTGCCTTCAACTCTTGCATCTGATAGAAAGCAAATTGTCGATTTGTTTAAACATTGCTCGAGAAAGATAAAATGTGAGTTCATAATCCTGAGCCGTGAAAGTGATGACCGGAGCACAATACTGCCAATTCAAGACAAGAAAGATGATATAAAAATAACCACCAACCTCTGCAACAAGTATGACAGTTTCCAAAAGCTCGTTTACGTTCTCTCCTTTAAGAGCGCTGACCTGTTGAAACGCAGAAGAGATTATGAGAAGTCGGAGAGGGTATCCACCTCTTTTATTTTCTTTCAAATAAAAAGAAGTTGAACAGAATATAAACCTGAACCATGGGAATTTCACCACCCCATTCTTCTGGCATTAGGCCGATCGACGAAAGTTCTTGCATGACTCGTTCTGGACTAGCTCCGTCTCTATCTATCTGATATAAATAAAACAAAATAAAAGGTTACAAAGAAATATCGTTGGCTAAACTAATCGAGCTTTGAAAAGCACCTTGTTAATGGCGATCACAATCGGAACTCCAGCTGCTTTGGCATGAGCGATGGCCTCCTTCGTCTGAGGCCGGATCCCATCATCGGCGGCCACCACAATGATCGCAATGTCGGTCACTCTCGCTCCACGAGCTCTCATCGCTCCAAACGCCTACAACAAGCCACACAACACTCATGATCCTCAGCCCTCGAGGACTGGTTTGGGAGTTCATTTCATTCTGTTTTTTCAATTTCTTTATCACCTCGTGGCCGGGAGTGTCGAGGAAAACGCAAGTTTGCAACTTCCCGTCGATGGGCACCGCCACTTTATAGGCTCCGATGCCTTGCGTGATTCCACCGGCTTCGGAAGAAGCAACCTGTGGATGGAGAGAGAAAGCAATGAGGGTAGGATGCGATGGTGTGCATGGATAGAGAAAGAGAAACAAAGACGAACCCTGCTCTTCCTGATGCAATCCAAGAGAGTGGTCTTGCCGTGGTCGACGTGGCCCATGATGGTGAGAACGGGGGGCCGGTCCTGAAGCTTGTCGAGGTCATCCTCGTCGAGGAACTCATTGGTCTTCTTGGCCATTTCCTCGACGGAGACGGAGTCGGCGTCGATGACCTCGACCTCGTACTTCTTGCAGAGGATCTTGACGATGTCTCTGTCGAGGGTCTGAACTCCGTCGGGCTTGATCCCGCGCTCGTAGAGGGCCCCGATGATCTCCCCTTCGCCGATGGTGAGATGGAAAGCGAGCTCTTCGATGGACATCCCTTTCTCGGGGACCTCCAGAATCTCGGCCTTCACCGGAGCGGCGTCCCTCGCCGCCTGAAGCTTTGCGGCCTTGCGGCTCGCCTTGTTCCACTTGCGGCCCTTTCGGACGCGCCCCGACCGCTCGTCCTCGCTCTGGTCGTTCACCATCCGCCGCCGCGCCGCCCCGCCGCCCACCGGACCGCCCTTCTTCCGGCTGAACCTCCCCGTCGCCGGCGCACCCTTCCCGGGCCGAGGCGGAGCCGAAACCGCCGCTGCTACCGTCGGATCCACCTTCGCCGCCCCCGAAGACGGCGGCGGCCTCGTCTTCGATGCGAACTTGTCTATCAGAATCGGCCCCCGCTTCGCCGCTCCCACGTCCTTCAGCACCACCTTCGCCGGAGCAGCGGAGGGCTTGGCTTGCAGCTCCGGAGGCGCTCTGGCGGTGGGAGGGCGTGCGAGACCAGGAGCAGCGGGTTTCGGCGGAGGAGATGCCTTGACGACGACTTTCTGGACGGAGGCAACGGCGTCGCCTTTCCGCCAGACGCTTTTCAATGTTTTGGATTTCTGAGCGGAGGGAGGATTACCTGGGGCAGCGGCGGCGGGCCTGGGCGGCGGAGGAGCGGTTTCGAGCTTCTCGGCCTTGTGGAGGGCGTCGCCGAGGGAGTCGATGACGGCGGGCCGCGCGGGGGGCTGGGGTTTGGCGGCGAGGGGCTGGGGTCTCAGAGGCGGCTTCGGGGGGGGCTTCAGCTCGGGGTCGCTGCCGGTCGCGGTCAGGTCGCGGACGGCGACGGAGACGGAGAGGCAGCGCCAGGAGGTGGGGCGGTTGGAGCGGAGGAAGGGGGTGACGGCGATCACGCTTCCCACGCTGGCCAGGGAAGCCATTGAGGAGGAGGGAGAAGAAGAGGAAGCGTTTGGGTGAGAGTGAGACAAATGTGTGGAAGTGAGGTGGGCATGGGAATTCAAGTGCCGATAAGGCTCTCTCTCGCTTTCAGGATTTCGTGGTAAAAACTAAGACAACAAACCAAGGCCCACACCTTATATCGCTTCTTTCCTCGCCTTCATTATATTATTTTACTTTCAATTTCTAAAATTACTTACAAATTTGGAAAAAAACTTGGAAATCTGATCGTATGAATTTGAACCAGACATTGTAAAAGATCAAGCCACTTTTTGCCCAGTTAGTTTTCATTGTTTAAAAAATAATTAAAATTTCCAACGGCTGCCTATCACTCTCTTCTCTGATCCAACATCTCCCACTGCTTGAAATCTGTCTTTTAGATCATCGCCATTTTTCTGCATTTTTTAGCCATTTCATAAGCTTTGTTTTCTGGTTTTTGCTGTGTTTTTCCCACGACCCTAACTTCAGCGATTCACGACTTTGAACCAGAGCAAAGTCGACGTCTCTTCAGCACTATGTTCTTGCTACCTTATCTACTTAAGAAAGGGTAATTTTTAAGTAGCAAGGTAAATTAGTAATATTTTGATTTTTGGTTAATATTTCGTTAATGGGTAGTGAATAATCGTCTCTATTTGTTCGCAATAATTATTCGACTAAAATAGCTCAAAAATAATCTCCGCCACTAAAAAATTTATCGAAAATCACACCACATAATAATAAAGTTCGTTTACAAATAAATCGTGGTGCAAAAACATTAAGTCGTTCAAATAATTTTTTTTTAAAAGAGAGATAAAGAGAAATTGAACTGCATTTTAAACTCTAATATTTTCCTCAAAATTTTGAATCGCCAAAAACTATTGAAATTTTTTGCCATTCGAACCAGTTCATAAACAAAGAATCGCCAAGTGAAGAAAATTGAACTGTTTTTCCTTTAGTGTTTTGACATTGTATATACAAAACTCTTGTATATATGTTCGATTAATATGAAAATGAATAAAAACTTATTTTAAAATTGTTTTTTTTATCAAAATATTGCGATTTCTTCTAGAAAATAGTTGTAAACTTATTTTTATATGTTTTCCGTACAACCAGATTGTTGATTTTTTGTATACCGATTATTACATAGTGTTTGTTTCAAATATATTTTTTAACATATTTTCTTTTTCTAATGGTTAACATAAGTCAAACCTGCAGAATAGAAAACAAAATCCAACGATTTGAATCAACACAACTGGAAGGAACAAGAATCAAACATGTGCATAATTTACACATCATGTACATGTCATTTATAGGTTATTTACAAGTCGTACAAGATTATTTATGAGTTTTTAAGACTTTCATCACCAAGATCTTTAACTTTCCAAGTACGTGAACATTGACACTCAATTATTTTACCGATGTAAATAACGTAAACTCAAATTGAAAAAAAAAACATAAGAACAAGACAATATATACCAAATTCGGTGAGTGAAAAACTTTCATCGTTAAATATTCTATATGTACAAAATTAAGAATATAAGATGTGCATGATTTCTTGGATTTTGAATGAAAAAGTCGGTGAAAATTATGCTTATACTATTTCAAACAAGTTCCTTGTGATGTTATGAACACTTGTGCACACAATGAATAACAAAAGTGAACAACACGCAAAGTAGGTTACCCAGATCGGCACTTGCCTACGTCTGGAGAATATCTATCACGATGAAAGATAATACTTTAATCGACAAACTATATAGTTACTATGGTGTTATAAGGATCCTCAACATCCTAAACTTAACTCACTATTTTCTAATGTATTATTATCCTAGACCTCTCCTAAGTGTGAGCTCTACTCACTTTTTACACTAACATTCAATCAATGTTAGGTTTAGAAGGAACTTGTACAGCATATATGAATACACATATTTTGTTCTCCTTCGAACAACAAAATCCTATAATGGTATTCACACAAAAACTCTTTTCAATGTTGCTTACGGCGCTTAGGAAAAGTGTGTAGCCCTACCAAAGGTTGACACAACACCAAGGAAACATCTTTTTAATCGAAGTACAACCGTTGAAGTTAACATTAGCCCCAAATTTTGATGTTGAACAAGCATTCGAGAACGAACTCAGAGACGCATTTTCCTGATCTTTATTTGGACCTGAGTGTGACGCGTTTCTCTATGGACCGGGTCGGCGATGAGATAGCACACTCCATTGATCATTTTCGGAGATAAAAAACTCCAAGTACTAATATGTTTCCTTGATTATTATTTTTTGTTTTTTGCGTAGTTTCGTCATGGGTACCTCTCCCTTTTTCGCACGTGGGGGACCCTCGACAAATTGATTGACGATTTTCTAAATACGCCCGAGGAAGATTAATGGAATCGTTCCTCATATTATCTCTCGTCCTCTCTCCATATTTTCTCCTCAAACATCGAAAGCATAGATGATCATTAGAAGTTTTGGACCTTATAAATAAAGGCTCAAATATTTATTCTTAATCATCCCAAAATTGATTAATTCCTAAAGCAACTTGCTCTAGTAAATACCTGTTATAAATTTGTGAGCAGTGTAACGCTCCGAGGTATTTTTCTGTGTGTGTTTGGGTGTTGGTAAAATCTGTAAACTATTCCTTGTTGGGTTTATAGTGAAAAGCCGAGGTGGCAAAAGTGGATGTAACTCTTATTTGAGTGAACCACTATAAATTTGTGTGTGTTGTTTATCGCTGTTATTTCGTTTCTTTTATCCGCATATTGTTTCTGGCAAACTCGGGGTTCTAGCTTGAATCCCAACATATCATTGTGGGAGACATCCGAATAGAGGTTAGGGAGCCATTTCCCTCGGGGACAGCTAGCTTGGATGGGGTAGACCCCCTCATGGAGAAGCCAGAAGGCTTGCGCGACGCAGGCATGGGCATGGCGGCGACTGGATTCGAGGGAGACGGAGCCGTGCGCATCTCCACAGAAAGGGAAGGCCTCGCGTCTAGTCTAGAGCTATCGGGAGGTCATCTCCAGGGACTGGCAAATAGGTCTTCTATGGCGTCAGCCCCTCGTTCGGTCGGGAGAAGTGGGCGACGCTTTTCGTGCATGTTGGTGTTTAGACATGTTGGAATTCGTGCATGTTGGTGTTTGGACATGTTGTGGTTTGAACTTGTTGGAATTTGAACATGTTATAGTTTTGAAATGTTGGAACTCGTATGTTAGAATTATGAAGTGTTGGAGTTTGGAGCTCGTACATGTTAGGATTCTAACATGTTGGAGTTTGGAGCTCGTATATGTTAGGATTTTGGCGTGTTGGAGTTTGGAACTCGTACATGTTAAGATTCTAACATGTTGATGATTGGAGTTCTTACACGTTAGAATATTTTAAGAAGCTGGGGCACGCACGTGTTGGATTCTGAGCATGTTGCAATCTTAAGCATGGTTACAATTTAGGCTAACTTGATCCGTTGTTCGGATTGAGTCGTTACATTTCTTAGTCGGAGAAATACTCCATAACAAAAAGTCTCCAACACTATAACTAATAAATTTTTTATCGCAATAATCCTCTAAAAAAGTTCTACGTATAAAAGTATTTGTAATAGATGTTGGGCAATACGATCGATATATATTCCCACAATTCGAATAGTCCCGAGACTCTGAATACAAAACGAGTTTCATGCAAACACACTCGCCTGGTGTAGTAACATTCACTCACATGTTGAGACCTTTCGCCTTCTGTGACCATGCTTTTTCAACCTTTACACATTCCCATTTACCCAAAAAAATAAAATATAAATAATCACACACACTGAACTTTCAAGGTTAGCAAAACAGAAAGAAAGAGGGAAAATAATTGGCTCGAAGAACGCGTGACAGGCAGTATGGCGGGAAAACGGTTCATTTTACATTACCCGCATAACTCCCCAATATTATCCGACTGGTTTTCGTAGCTCTGTGTTTGATCTCGTAAACTTCTTCTTCTCTTTTTCCTAGACCCAAAATGGCTAATCAGGTTTTGGACGGCTCTGACCAGAATGGTGACATCTCTCGGGAACATTATCAAGGTTACTGTAAACATTTTGGTCTACTTTTGCTCAGGGTTGAGAGCTACTTTGCGTTTCTCTAATAAATTCCTTCCGTTTGAGTGATGTGAAGAATGCTGATTTTCGCGGTGTAAAACTTCCCATATTTCTCCAGCGTTGAAGAAGGCTGGAGAGATTATCGAGCAACAAAATGCAAAACTCAAGCACCGAATCAGTCAAATGAACAAGAAAAAGGCTAAGCAAAACAACATTACTCGTATAAGGTTGATCCGTGAGAAGATGAAAGTGAGCTTCTTATTTTATCTCTTTTTCAATCATAACATTCATCGTGATTTTGACTTGTTCTTGTGCTGAAATCTTTCTCAAATACTTTGTGTTATCAATCACTGCAAAGTTGGAGGCTGTTCTCGAGCTCTTGAAAGACGACGAACACGATGATGAATCGGAAGATCTAATCGAGGACGAAGGTGACGAGATTCGCGAAGCTCGTAAGCTTTTGATCGATGTAAGTACAAACAAACAAGTGTTGTCTTGGACTGAGTTGAATAAAATATTTCGGAAACTGGACAGGGTCTGAAGGACGTGGAAGACTCGAATCATCACGTGGGAGTGAAGAAAATGGGAAATCTGGAATCGACGCCGTTCTACAACGCGGTCAAGCGAGGAGGGACGGGCAAAGATGAAGCGCTGCACATCGCGCTGAACAAGTGCGCTCTCTGGGCCGAGCACATAAGCGATCCTAGCTGGCGTCCCTTCAAAGCCCTCGATTCCGCGGTACATTCTCTTTATCAGGGACAGTTTTTGATTGGCTTTGGAGTAAATAACAACTTCGATGATTGGATCCAGGAGATGATCGACGAAGGCGACAAGAAACTGAAAGCGCTGAGGATAGAAATGGGAGACAAGGTCTACGAGGCCGTGGCCAAGGCGTTGAGAGAGATGAGCGAGTACAATCCGATCTCTCGCAGGCCGGTCAGCGAGCTCTGGAACTTCCGCGAGGGTCGGAAGGCGAATCTGAAGGAAGGGATCGCCGCAATTCTCAACCTCGCGGAGCAGAGGAAAAGAAAAAAGTGGGTATTTTTTTTGTTTCTTTTATCTGGGGATGATTTTCAATCGCGCTCTGTTCAGCTGATCATGTCTCTCTATATGCTGTGTTTACTTCTTCTGCAGGTTGTTACCTTAGACTTGGAAGGGGAAGGCTGTTTTTTTGGGGTCCTTGCCACATCAAGGGTTTGTTTTATATTTATTGCTATATTTTTGGGAAAACATGGGTACTCGTACAATGGCACTGGTAATCGATAATTTTTGTAAATCAGGTTGAAATATAAGAATTTCAGGATTTATGACTGCCTTCCTACTCAAGCTCCTATGTTAGTTATTTTAGTAATAATAATCTATCAAAACTTAAGAAATGTGCAATAGATATTCCAATATTAAAGAGAAGTGATCTCATTTGTAAACCGAATAATGGTACAACAAATATCTCACAAAATTCACGAGAACGCAGTCTCGAGTAGCCAAAATGTTTAGGCCTTGAATTGCTGTCTATGAGAGCGGTGGAGTGTCGAAGATTGTAGGCCTCAAACACTTTTACTAATTTTTATCATCTCGGTATAATCCGAGAATAGGTTTATTTCTGGATCATCCTAGATTCTTCTTATCAGGACGCTTCCTACAAATTGTCACTCCTTTTTGTATCTTCTGTTGGATTTATGAAGATTCTCTTGCACACTAAATCTTGGCGCTCATAAATATAAATTTGAATTTCATTTCACACTTTTTCCGAATTATTCCTTTTTCTTCGAATTCTCAGGTGATTTTATTGGTTTCTCCAACTATTTTTTCGTCGGTAACTTTATTTTTTTAAGTGTTACACGTTTTGAATCTTTTGGGTAACTTGTTTTGATCTGTTTAATTAATAAGCATGCTTTTCTTTTGCATTTTCCTTCAAGGGCGCGTGACATTTTGTAGGCTTCTCGGCCTCATATTAGTGTTTTTTGATCATTAGGACTCTTACACAAAAATAATCTCTCCTTAAGCAGGCACCTTAACTCTACGATATAGAAGGGCGTGTATGAACAAAGATAAATTCAATTCTTTGACCGAAAAGAACTTCTGGAGCTCAAAGACATCTCAAGAAATCGATCTTTCACTTGTATAATCGATTTTTTTGTCACCAACTTTAAGATATTGGTCACTTGTTAGATGATTCGTCCGATGAATGGGATGTTGTAAACGAACACCAATTTATCCAACAAAAATAAAAATTAAAAATATGAGTATTACGACGCAGGGCATCACATTCTATCGTACGATAACGCACACCAATACACTATCGTAGGTCACTTTACATAGAAAAATAAAAACTTATTGTACACCACCGTATGCTATCGTATGGCATCTTAGAGCATCGTATATTATGATACATGCATATGCATTTTATCGTAGGATATCGTACAATAAATTCATCGTAACTCATCCTCAATTCGAAATTCTACTCCTAAATCTAATCTAAATCTCACCAAACCAATTCAAATCAACTTTAATCTTACTTGTGATTACTATCATAACTATATTTAACTATATACAATGACATTTAAAACAGAAAGTCTTTAAAACACGTACAATTTTCGGAGATTTTGAAACTTGAGATTTTAGTATCCAATATCGCTGAATTTTAGCTTTGGAATGTCATCGTATGTTATCTTGTATGATCGTATGAAATAGTATTCTGTCGTACACTCGTTGAAAATTTGGCAAAATGAGTTGGGGAAAGAGGTACTGAGTTTGAAAGAGTTGAAAAATGAGAGAAAAATGTGCAAAAATAAAATTAAATCGTGTTCGTGTTGAAGCCCATTCCGAAGCTGATGACTGAAGCCAAGGCCCAAGCCCAATGTCGAGGAGAAACGACATGGCAACAACGTTGGTAGAGAAAAACGACAATAGTCGTTTTGATGACTTGCCGCGCTCGTCACCGTCAGATCTCGTCTGATGTGAACGGCTTGGATGGACTCTGAAGCCCGCGTATAAAAGCCTCTCGTCAAATGAGTTTGACCTACTTCCTTCATTCTTCTCACTCGCAAAAAACGCTAGGGTTTTCTCTTCTTCTTCTTTTCTCTGTTCTCTGTGTGAGATGTGTAAGTTTTGTGTGTTGTACTGAGTTCTTGAGTTCGTTCGATCATCTTGATCGTGAATATCGACGAGGATTGTAAACACTGAGATATTTGTGAGAGATTGTGAGCATATTGTGGTTGTGTATCGTCTGGAAGTTTTGACGAGGATTTGACGACTAATGCACTGAGATTCTCCGGTCGGAGCTCAACGAGGACGTAGGATCTAGGTTGATTTACTGACCTAGATCTAAACCTTGGTAAAGGTTATGCTGATCTTTACTGTTTTTAATATTGCATGTTTTGTTTTTGTATCCATAGAGCTGTTAGGCGCGATCTATTTCCTACAAATGGCGAGAAGGGTATTTTCATTGAACATCGAGACAAAAGTTTATTTTTCGAATACTTTTGAAAAGTGAAGTTTAATTGTGATATTTTGTTACAAACAGAGTCCAACTAATAACATTTATAAAATAAAAATGTATAAATAATAGAAAAGAAAATGCTGGTCGCGTGACCAGAGCTCTCTTTTTTCTTTTAAACGGAAAAGCATATTGTGAGGCGAAAAGCAACTAGTATTCACATGGTAGCGATACGATTTTTATATTCTCATATCACAAGTACCAAAAGACCAAATTAAACCAGTCCTTCAAGAACCTTGCTTCCCACTCTTTTTAATAGCTCATGGATAATGAAGAAAATGCCTCGCACATTGTACGTTGTCGCTCATAAGTTCATAACATTTATGTTTACTCTTTTCTTTACCGTCTTTGCACGTTCTTATTCTTATTTATTTATTCGGGTGTAGCGTTTCTCTAACTTCGTCCGTCTTGTGTGGTATTCGTTGAATTGAAACTTGGAAATTTGGGTAATGCGGTGGTTTAGTTGTTCTGGACAGTATTAACTTGTTTTTCCTGTTATTGATCGCTAATTCCCATAATAATAACAATAAGTAATAAAAATATGAAATAATAGTGGGTAAATGAACATTGAGTACTCAGCTTCTTCAGTGTGTGATTGCAGCCTTCTCGGGCGGGTTTTGATGAGCGGAAAAAGCTGAAAGAAACGATCTTCAGGCTGTCAGAGGAGATCGATTACAAGAACTACAAGTATTTGGAGCTGGAGTGCAAGCACGATGACATCGTCATTCTCCTTCGCAAAGTTGCGACGAGGCTCACACAGATCGTCAACTCCAGAGATAGAAGCTTGTCCGATATGGAACACAAGCTACAGAGATTGGAGAGCGAGAATGACAGGCTTGTCAAGCAGTGTAACAGAGGTGAGTGAAAAGCGCACACTACTCGCTCAACAATATTAGCACCTTCGATGCCGAAATTCTGATTTTTTTTTTTTAAATTACGTGTAGAAATGAGTGCGAGGCAGTTAATAACCAGAAATCTAGAGCGCGATTTGGAAAGGCAAAATATTCAATATGAGAAGCTGACCAAAGAGTTGAAGGAGAGTATTGCACGGAGAGATTCGATGCAGAGAGATTTGGAGGACGAGATAAGAAAGGTAAATTAAAAGAGTTAACCTAAATTTTGTTAGTTCTTCGTTCCTGTGGATCTCGTAGCGTCTTTGGAATAAAAACTGCCTCTGAGTTCTGTTGGGATTCGAAATAATCAGAAACTGATGGTAGTAGTTTATCTGACGTTGTTTACAAACTCACATAGATATATTCTCTTAATCATTTCCACTGAATTAAAGTCTTGATATAAACCTACACAGCTGAAAGGAGTGGTGAACGATCAGAGTGAGATCGAGAGCAACAGCGATTCCAAAGCTCAGATCGACGCTTTGAAGAAAGAAATAAACGAAAAGGAAGACACAATTTGGGATCTGCAGGCACTGAACACTACTCTTGCCGCTAGAGACTTCGAGAGCAACAAAGAAGTCAACAATTGCCGTCAAGAGTTGCTGAATGTAAATCAATCAACATTTTTCTTTAAATTTTTCTAAAGTCCAATAACGTCACAACCTGAAAAACAAAAATGGCATAGAATTTGTATTTATTTTTAGTTTCACGGCAGGGTTTGCAAGACATACTGACAAGGAGGACAAAGCTAGTGATAAAAAGAATGGGAGAGTTGGACGAAATCCCTTTTCTAGAGCTGTGCTACGAGAAGTTTCCGGGGCAAGACTGGAGTGGAATGGCTGCGAAACTATGCTCGTTCTGGCAACAGAAAGTCATGGACCCGCATTGGCACCCGTTCAAAATCGTCGACTCCAATGGAGTCACGGAGGTACCAGACCTATACGTACACCCTTTCATATTTATTCATACAACCAAACGTGGCACTTTCAATCAACAAAAGTAAGTGTATCTATGTTTTGATTACGGGAGAGAGGAGATCGCAGGAGGTAGTGAACGAGGAGGACGAGAAGCTGAGATTGGCGAGAGAAGAGCTCGGCGAGTCGGGTTACAAAGCCGTGAGGAAGGCTCTGTTGGAGATGAACGAGTACAACCCGAGCGGGCAATACTCAGTCCCAGAGATTTGGGTCGAGAAAGAGGCAAGGAAGGCTAGCTTGACGGAAGCCATCCGCTACGTCTTACAGCAACTCAGGGCCAAGAAGAAGAGAAAGCGGCTCTGATGTGCTTTCGTAGCATAATAAATGTCACGGATGTTCGATTTTGGTGTGTAGTTCAGAGTTCAATCATCCATCAGTTTCTCATTTGTTGTAGATGAATGAGATGCAGATTATGTATGTATATGGCATACGGTTTTATTGCATCGCGGCTGTGAATAAGAATTTGATCATTCTGTTGCAAGAAATGTTAATAAAATGTTATTAACATAAATTATAAATGATTTTTGGCTAATATTTGAGTGAGGTTCACTAATCGGAATTTGATAATTCTTTCATAATCTTATTCCTTGCTGCGACGGCTATAAGATTAAGTATTTATTTGCCAAAACCATGTCTATGATGAATGAGAAATTGATGTTTAAAGTAAGTTTAAAAACACATTTGTAATGTGTTGTAGAGAAGTGAAGTGGAGAGAATCCAGAAGAGTATCCATGGGTTGAGTAATGGAGTTAGTGTGGTGTTTATATAAGATTATCTTTCTTAAGGTGGTATCCAAGTGTAAGGGAGGAGAGTGTAAGTGGAATAACTCTAACCCCTCACTCGCACACGCGCGCCGCCGCCGGCTCGGGCTCGGGGTTAGGTTATTTTGGAAATCAATTAAGCATATACTACCGAATTAATTGTGCTGCAATTTATTTGCATTTGTCGAAAATGAATGAAAATGTTTTGGACGTTTTTTGGGAGGTTTTTGGGCGTTCACTCTCAGCACAATCAAGATGTATTAAAATAACATTAAGGGCTGTTAATGATGGCAATTTTGTAAGCTGAAACCGACCTTACCTTATCTATAAAAGGTCAAGTGCTTTCATTCAGAAAGACACGGTAACACCGAAACACACCGAAAAACACCAAAAGAAAGAAAATTTTCTATCTATCTTTCCTTCGAAATTGTGTTTGTTCTTTCTGAAACACTGGTTGTTACTTCAGGAAATTTGGTTGTTGCTTCAGGAAATTTGGTTACTCCTTCAGGAATTTTGGTTGTTCCTTCTGAAAAGTTGGTTGTTCCATGTTGTTCCTTTGGGAACCAGTTGTTCCAGTTGTGTCTTTTGTAGTCCGGTTAGTTTAGTTACGTGTTTGGTTCGCCGGAGAAGTCTCTTTGCTGCTTAAAGATCTTCTCATCCACCGTTATATCCTGATAGGTAAATTGCTCAAGATTTCCCGACAGTGAGAGGGCAATATTATTGTAATTTGTTTATTTCGGAAATTTAATTAATTTCCGCCCATTATACCGAACATGTATATGACCTACGGTTTTATTGCATCACGACTGTGAACAGGGCAAATTTTTTATTCTTATTTTCATTTCTAATCTTGATATGTTTTCCAACTCATACATACTTTACATACAGTTAACTATTTTCTTTTTCTAACTTGGTACAACATTGCCGCCATTAAAGAAAACACGAGGAAAAAATATAAGTTTTTCAAAATGATGCCTTTTTTCTTTTTAATATTAACTGTAGACTCAACTCAATTGGTCGGAACTTGCTTGCGTGTCACTCATTAAATATGTTTGTTTTACTAAATTAAACTTTAAATTTCGGCCATTAACAAAATTTTAACTTGGTTCGAAACATTAACGGAAGTTTAACTAAACGCGAGAAATATTGTAAATCCACTGTATTTATAGGCATATTATACTTAATAATCCAAGTTTAAACCATGATATGCAATTCAAACCATAATAAGTGTTTAAACATAATAGCCAAGATCTTAAACTATCGAGAGCGGCGATGGTGGCAATGCGGCGGCGGAAGCTGTTAGTTGAAGGTGATCGAATTTCTCACTCTTCGCGCTTTAATCTTTCTCTCTTTATTTAATGGTTGAAAAATCTGTCATGTGTGTGTGAGAGAGGGAGGTCCAATATCTTGGCGTCAGTGCACTCAAGGAAATTACATTTATTAACCAATAATATTCATCTTATTTATTATTTAACTAATAGATATAAAACACTTGGGCCATTATCCTCGTAAAGCCCAACAACATAATGAACTTTCATTAAACGGGTCTAACATAATAGCATTGCTCAAATCTATTCTAATCTCAAGGAGAGATTTAACAATCCAATGCTGTGAAAACATATCAAACTCTTAAACAAGAAGGCACGATTGTCTCTTAAACAAAAATGTCATTTTCGTGTGATTTCGGTAAACACAAAAATGTCTAAGTTAAGTGTTGTTTATATCAGCGAACATAAAGGGGCTACGAAAATGACACTTGTGCGTCCTTCTGATAGCCGCCGTCACGTTTCACTGTTCATTTTATCACAAAAATAATTTTAAATTTATTGTTCGAAAATGTTGTTGTTTTGAAAAACACGTTTGATAAATTTTTGTAAATAGTTGTAGTCGTTAACAAAGTTGATTTAGTATTTGTAAATAATTATATATAATGTAATTAATAATGATAAAATATTTGTATATTAAAAATATATCTAAGCGTATGTTTATAAATTACAAATATTTTATATAAATTTTAATGATATCCAAAGAATTATTTGATAAAAATAATAAAAATCCAATAAGAGAGAGAAAAATAAAAAATATAGACTTTTAAAAGTTACAAATTATAATTTTTTAGTTTTTAAGTTAAATTTTTTAAAATAAATGTTTAACTATTAACAAAAATAATTTTACTAAACATTTAAATATGATTTAACTTTAAAAAAAAATAAAAATTAGCTTTAATAAGTTCAGCAAAACACATCCAATATAACATTATATACTTTTTTAAGTATTTACAGATATAAATTGAAAAAATCACATAAAATTTTAAATCAAGAAAGAATCTCTCTTTCCTCAAAAAAAAAAAAATCTCTCTAATAATTTAAGAGGTTAAAATGTATAAAAAAACTTTATCTGGGATTTGAAAGACGACCTATCGTTTATTAATTAATAGATATGTCGTATGGGAATTAGGTCTATGCTGTATATCAGTCTATAAATACGGCCATTTTAGTTTACATCTTCAAGTTAGTCAGCTAGGGAAAACCAATCTCTACAATATGGGCTGTGATTGGAATGAGAGAGGCTCGAGTGGGAATCGGTCACGAAAACCCTGGTTTCGCTTGGAACCGTCGATGTAGAGCTTCGAGAGAGGTTTTGCTGGCCGTCGTGTTTTTTTTTTCTGGAATCGGGTTTTCAAGGCTTTCTCGCGGTGACGGTCCTTAAAATCTATACACTTGATATATGAGCCCTTCGATGTCTTATTTTTATTTTCTAAGGTTATTCGCTTTTGCACTTGTTGCGTCTTTGGATAGAAAGCGATTTCATTTGCTTTTTTTTTTTTACGGTCCAAGCGACAGTGCTACAGAGAAAGCTCGAAATCTTTAATTGGATTTTGAGCGGCGGTCAGACAACCGTAGGGATGGTATCCACAGATTTAGGGTTTTACTTATGTCCTTTTTTTCTACTGATTCCATCTCACATTTTCAAATCAATAATTTTTTTCGTCGATTAAATTGGTTCCGTTAACTCTAGTAAAATAGTAGGCTTCGGTTCTTGTATTAAAAAGCATGTCTTGTGCTTCTAATGATTGCTGCGAATATGCCAACTAATTTGGTACAAGAAGGAATAAGAAATAGCTTCTTCCAATTGCAAGGAAGTAAACTTGAAGTTTAGAGTGTGATATTTTGGTAATGAATATGGTGAAAATAATATTTGGATTCACACAATTAACTATTGAGAAATTGCCTAAAGTACCACCATTTATAATTGGTTTTCTCAAAATCCACTAAAATTAATTTTTTCCCAAAATGTTACTACAAAAGTCTAAAATACTCATAAAACAATTTTTTTACATTTTACTCCATATTCATATTAATCGGTTATTATCTATCTTTTTTTAAAAAAATTTAACTTAAAAAAGTAAAAACTACTCCACCTTTAAAAAGTTTAATTTCTTTTTTAATTTTTTAATTTTTTTCTTAATTTTTTTGGCCGGTAGTATAATGTAAGACATTTGTGTTAGTTTTATTTTTTTAAAGGGTATTTCGTCTTTTCACATAAAATTTAGAGAAATTGCCTATTTTGCCACCTTCACTAACTCATTTTCCCAAAATCCACTTAAACCCAATTTTTTCCCAAAATATTACTCTTTTCCACATAAAAAGACCTTTTACCCTTTAAAAAACAAAAACTTACAAATACACCCACTCACTTTAAAACCGGATAAAAAAAAAAAGAAAAAGATTACATTGACTGGCTGTAACCGGTTTCTCTCTCATAATTTTTTTTTTTTTTTAGCAACTCTCTTTCTTCTTCAACACTCAACCCTCCCTCCTTTTACCACTCTTCTTCAACACCCTTCTTCAACCATCTCCGACAAAAGGACGCAGCACTGGTTCACTCCGACGAAGGACTATCTCCGAAGAAGGACTATCTCTGACTTTGCACTGGTTCATCTTCGAAGTTTCCGACGGAACTCCTTCATATTTCATTATCTCCGACGCAACGCCGGTGGCTGTAGTTGTCTCCGAGCGGTGGTATTTTTTGTATCCGACAAGGCTGAGGTGGTACTCCGACGTCTCCGCTGCTCCATTTCCGAGGTTAGATTATTTTCGTTATCTACAATGTTGTCCACAAATTCGTAACAGAGTCTACAATCCGATCTACAAAAACGTAACAGAGTCCACAAATTCGTAACAGAGTCTACAATCCGATCTACAAAAACGTAACAGAGTCCACAAATTCGTAACAGAGTCTACAATCCGATCTACAAAAACGTAACAGAGTCTACAATTTGGTAAAGAGAGTCTACAATAACAACAACAAATCACAAACAGTGTCTACAATATTATCCACATTTGTGTCTACAATGTGGTCCTCCGAGTCCGCAACCTTTCGTTTTTTTATCGTCGGACCCCCCGTCGCTATGCCTGTTGTTTTCAATCTTCCACTTCGTCGAGTTTGCTCCATTTGTATTACCTATAACAAAATAAGAACACAATCTTCCGCTACATTATTGAATCCAAAATCACGAAAAAACACAATCACAACCAAAATGAACAATAAAACAACACATGCAAAACCCAGAAACGATGAACACGAACTTAAACCCACCAAGAACACACAGAACACGAACCAACACCCACGAAATACATGAACCAAAACCCACAGCGAACTCGAACCAAAACCCACAGCGAACCCGAACCAAAACCCACGAGGAACCCGAACCAAAACCCACGAGGAACCCGAACCAAAACCCACGAGGAACCCGAACCCGAACCAAAACGAAAACCCAAACCAAAACCCAGGAAGAACACGACCCAAAACCCACGAAGAACATGAACCAAAACCCTAAATTGAAAATTCCAAAATCGCGAACCCTAAATCGCGAGCACGAAACAGAGAAAGAGTATGAGAAAATTCGAAACTCTTACCAGGATTGTGGAGAAAAACAAACGCGGACCGAGCGAGAGAGACGAGAAAACGCCGACCGAGAGAGAGAGAGAGAATCACGACCGACGGGGGGGGGGGGGGGGGGAAGAGAGAGAGAGAGAGAGAGAGAGAGAGAGAGAGAGAGAGAGAGAGAGAGAGAGAGAGAGAGAGAGAGAGAGAGAGAGAGAGAGAGAGAGAGAAAGAAAGTTCGAAAATTTAGAGGAGAGAGGCTCGAGAATCACACGGGAGGGAGAAGAAAAGAAGAAGAGAGAAGTTCAAAGAGAAAGGTTAGAGCCGGTTACAAGAGGAGAGGGACCGAAATTGAAAGAATATTAAAAGTTAAGGGTAATTGGTCTTTTACACTGGTATTTTGGGAAGAAATTAGTTTTGGTGGCTTTTGAGAAAGTCAATTAGTAGAGGTGGCAAAATGGACAATTTCTCTAAAATTTACTTGTATTTTGGGAAAAAATTATGTTTGGGTGGATTTTGGGAAAATGAAGAATAAATAGTAGTACTTTGAACATTTTCTCTTAACTATTTATGCCCCTTTATTATAAAGGAGTGATGATTGTGTAAATGCTAGTGTGGTTTTAGGTCTAGAGATGTGAACAAAGCAACACAGTGTTGGCGATGACAAACTCAGGTGTTCGAGCAAGGAATTAGTGGTGATTGAAGCTGAAATGGACTTTCTTACTTTGCTATACGGATGAGATATATGTATGATTATGAACAGTTACTTGGTTATTACTTGTTACTTGCTTTTATGTAAAATTTCTACATTCATAAATATGTTTGGCTTCAAGATGATGCAGTCAAAGACGCTAGAAGGGAATCTTGATAAATTTCTCAAGATTACCATCAAATTGGCCAACTCAGAGAGAGATGAACAATTGAGCGATGAAACAAAATTAATGGGTCCTCATCATACTCATCCACAAAACATATTCACGATGCTGCAAATCTGGGAGATGGATATGACAGTGGAGAGGTACTTAAGGCTTGAACGGACAACAATGCTTCTGAGTGGATAATTGACTCAGGATGCACCTATCCAAGAAATTGAAGGTGGTAGAGCGATCATCAGTAATAGTCAGACTTCTGATGTTATTGGTATTGGATCAGTGAACATCAAAATGTTTGATGGAACGATCAAAATCCTCAAGGAGCTTTAGTATGTTCCTAAACTCTGAAGAAATCTCAATTATGTTGAAATTCTAGATGACTTAGGATACACTAACACAATTTTTGGTGGATTTATGAATGTGAGTAAAGGTTCTCTAATGTTGCAAAAGGCATAAAGAAAGCGGGTATTTACTATATGGTTGGAGACACTATGATGGGTTATTCATATGTGGCCATTGCTTCAGAGGAAGTGAGAGCAACATTCGGGCACTGTTGCCTTAGGCACATTAGTGAGAGAGGTATGCAAGTGATGAGTAGTCAAAAGTTACTTGGAAAGGATCAAGTCAGTAAAGTTGAATTATGTGAACATTGCATTCCGGCAAAACATCACAATATCTAATTCAAGACTTGACATCATCACTCAACCCAAATTTTGGAGTATGTCTACTCTGATTTGTGGAGACCCTAAAAAACAACAAGTCATGGTGGTAATCTCTATTTCCTTTCAATAACTGATGAGTATTCTTAAAAGGTGTGGATATATTTGTTAAGGAACAAAAATAATGCTTTTATGCAATTTAAAGAATGGAAATTATCAATGGAAAATATGTCGATAAAGAGGTTAAGACCTTAAGAACTACAATGAATTAGAGTTTTGTAACCATGACAGTGGTATAAGAGGTTTGATACCTATATGCTTAAAAATGGGTATTTGCGCAATTCTTATGATTCTTGCTTGTACTTTAAAGGTCTGACGATGCAGAATAAGGTTTACTTGCTGTTGTATGTGGATGACATGCTTATCATCAGCAAGTCACTGAGCCTAGTCTAAGAACTCAAGAAAGTACTCAATTATGAGTTTGACATAAAGGATCTTGGCAGTGCTATGAAATTAGCATACACAGAGACACATCACATATAAGGCTTCAACTTATTCGACAAGAATGTGGAAAAGGTAATTGACAAATTTTCTGTAAAGGTTTCAAAACTTGTGAGAAAACCACTAGTCAGTCACTTCAAATAATCCAGTGAACATTGCCCGTCCACTGGTTCAGATCGAGACTACATGAGTCAAGCGCCCTATCAAAATGCAGTAGGATCTGTAATGTACGCCATTGTATGTACCAGACCTGATATAGCTCATGCTATAAGTGTTCTAAGTAGGTTTATGTCAAAACCAGGAAGACAACATTGGCAAGGTATGAAATGATTGTTAAGATACTAGAGTTGTACTACTATAATCTGGGATTGATTTGCAGCCAACAAGGTGATAAGGTGCAAATAGAAGGTTATCTGGACTCAGATTATGTTGGTGATCAAGATACAAGAAGGTCCACAACTTCATATTTCTTTCTGGTTTGTGGTAACTGTGTGAGTTTGAAATCACAATTACAACCAGTAGTGACTTTATCAACAACAGAAATTGAGTACATTGCTGTAACTGAGGCAATCAAGGAAGAGACCTGGTTACAACAAGGTATGCTAAAGGAACTACAGGTCTATAAGAATATTGTGACTGTTTTTTCGGATAGTTAAAGCGCTATACACCTTTGTAAAAATCATGTGTTCCATGACGGGACAAAGCATGTTAACCTTAATTCTCATTTTATCGGGGGAAAGGTTACAAATGGAATCATCAAGATTTCCAAAGTTGACACTGAAGAAAATCATGCTTTCCACTGTGATGTTAGGCCGTAGTGTACGAATTTTGTTCACACTCAAAAGGAAAAAGAAAGAAAAGAAGCTGATGAGAGCCAGATGCAGAACACATTGTTGACTCATGTATAAAAGATCATACTTATTAAAATAAAAACAAGACAAATTAATTATCAGGCAACGAAGTATGCAAATTAAAACACCATAGCAAAGCTGCGGGCCATGTGGCTTTGAAGCCGCTTCAGCTCTTCCTCTTTTCATCTCCAACAACAAAAATTATACCCCCAAACCCCAAAGACAACAAGGATTATATCATGTATTATATGTATATGAATATGAGTAACAGAGTGAGGAAATGGTTGATTAGACCCTGAAGTTCTTCCCGGAGAAAGTCTGGCCGAATCGCCAGTTTGAAGGGACAATGTTGTAGGAGGTGGAAGTGCGTCGGTCACTGCCTGTGACCCTGAAGGAGAGTGACTGACCAACCAGCACGGAGTTGGACTGCCAATTCTGACCCCAATTCCTGCTCAGACTCATCCACCCAGTCTTGGACCCTTTGACGCTGACCTTCACGATATCCCCTGCACCCGCAACGTTGGTCACCAAAACCAAGTTGAAGTACTTGAACCCGTTTATGGTGAATCTTATTCCTCCCTTCTTCCTACACGCCACCCTATTATCAAACAAAAAGCACACCAAGTCAGTCGCTTTTGAGGAACATGGCCGTTGATGAATGTATAAAAGGAAATGGTTTTGAGGAACATGGCCGTTGATGAATGTACCGGCGGTAGGTGATGGGGACGATGCCGGCGCGATATTTGGCGATTTTGAGGAACATGGGCATGGCGAGGTCGAAGTGGGGGCGGGGCGGGTTGCACCAGCCTCCGTCGTCGCTGCGTTGGGCGTAGTTGGGCGGACAGAAGTTGGTCGCCGTCACCAATATCGACGGGCTCCCCGGCAGGCACCACTGCGGCGTGTTCGCGCACTTGATCTCGAAGCACGACCCGCACTTCACCCCGCCGTTGAACAGCGCCGTGCTCAGCGCCGCCGTGTTCACTCCGTACCCTTGGCTGTACAGGTTCCCGTACCCACACGCGCCGCCTATTCATTCCCATCATCAACACTCTATGCATACGTGTGGTTAGAAAGGGTTTAAAAGAATTGTACCCATCGTCCCTGAAGCGTCACTGCCGCCGTAAAAAGTCGCGTGAGCGCTCTGCCACGACCCGCCGCTGTACACGCCGGGAATTCGGGCGTCTACGGTGATCGTCGATAATGGAAAGAGTGCCAGTAGTATGAGGATGGTGATGGAGGCCATTCTATATTGAATGTGTGAAGAAGGAAGGAAGAAACAAGTGTGGGATACGGAGAGAGAGAGAGTTTTGGTTTTTAGTGTGGAAAGAAAACAAAGGATTGTGTTGCTATTTATCCACCCACAGAAACATTATAAAAATTATAAAAGTTGTTAAATTGGAGGGAGGTGTGAAATGAAATTGTGACCCTTAATTAATGCTGTTTGGTCTCCCATTTGCATTTTCTAGTTAAATTTAATTTTTTTCCATTCAACTCTGCTTTTTGAGTCTTTTTTCCCCTTTCTTTGACGGAGAACAGTGACTATTTCATCACTATCTTTCGAAAATCAGTAATTGTGCAAAATTAAAATAATAATGGGCGTAAGTGGGGTCTTAAAGTTAAAGGGCGTTGTAGGAGCTCAAGGCTGATTGATATGAACACATTGCTTGATTTGAAAGTTGTGCCAAATCCGAAAACTCGAAATTGATATATGCTTTCTGTTAATTTCTTCTTTTTGGCTGTTTCTTTTGAAAATTTTGGACTGATAGCTTGTCGTTGGCTTAGTACGGACTAAATGTTATTATCCAATATAACTTGCTTTAGTGCTTATCAATTTTACGATATTATATGCGGTATGTACATGTGCAGTTTCCATTTGGTCTTCTTTCTTTTACATTTTTTTTCTTAACGAATTTGTACATGCATTTCGCCGTAATATCATGGTAGGATTGACTTTGACCCCCATTTGTTTTTCTAGTTAGAAAGCGATTGAGTCTCCACTAATAAATCATTTTCCTCTTCGGGAAAACCAGAAAACTATTTTGTTTATTTCATAATCTGCGTTTCTTGCTTAATTATGATTTAAACATCCAATTTACTCAATGCGAACATTACTCCATAAAAACGTAAAAATATTTGGCTTACATATTTATTTTAAGACAATGTCAATTATCAAATTACCATAACAATATTTTTAATCCTACAAAACCAATTTGTTGAAAAGTTGACGGGTTCGAATTCTTGGACCAATATCACATGTATATATAATAATAATATATAAAAATGACATTTTAAATACTATTTCTTATTGTTAAAAAGGAAAAAGTGCAGACTAGAGTATTGTTCTTATTTTCTACCTCCCGCCGATAACATTTACCCGCCAAATTAAAGGTCTATGGTAGTTACAAATAATAAAATAAATTAAAACAAAAGCAGGAAGTAAATTAACGACTGAGATCTGAGAGTCCTACTTTGGTGGGACCCACAGATTCCCGCATTTAGCGGTTACGTAAATTGCGCCGTGCATTAGCCGTACGTTATAGTATTCCGGTGGGACCCACGTAGTGCTGGCGTCATTTTGCCAACTGCTGACTCAGCCATTTCCGGTGTATAAATGCAAAAGTCAACATGTCATGTGAAATGGAAGTCCAAACTCCAAACCAACAAAAAGAGAAAATAATTCTTACGTGACGAGAAGGCAAGTCTGAATGGAAAATGAAGAAAAACCACATGTCCATGTTTTGACGTACATTTCTTGTGTTTATATGTAGAGCTTTATTTGTAAGCGAAATGCAAATTGATGGAATTAATAATTTCAGATAATTTAATCCCCCACTGTTCAACTTGTTTGACATTCTGAACTTCTTAACATGCTACTGAGAGTAAACGTATAAAATAATTTATGGTTGACTTAATTATTAGAGAGATGTACTCTAATAATTTGTTTTGCAAGTGTTGGTGAATAATTTTGCGTAGAGTGCAACAAAAGAAATCATGAAACCGCAATTTTTTAAGCTTTTAAAAATTATATCCATATGCCATACGTATCACTAATATGGTGATAAACCATGCATGTCGAAATATTCTTTGAATAATAAATAAATCATGTTATCATGTGTTGTTACATATGATATTTTTTTTCATTTATCTATTTTAATTATTAAGCAAAAGGAAAAAGAATACAAGTGCCTCACCGATAAATGATTTGAGAAAATATTAAGAAAGATGAGCTGAAGTAGGTATTTAAAAAAAAAAAAAAAGTCTCGTTAAAATCTCTCACTCTTAAATAAGTGCGATGAGAGAGAAAAGTGCATATGTGCATATAAATTATAATTACGAAATAAAATATTCCGTATATAGAGCGAGATTTCTCGTTCAGTGCACGTACCATTTAGTCAAGCCATTAGCAACTGCGTTTATCAACCTCTTATCCAAAAAATTTACAAAATGAAAACTAGACTTGGTTAGAAGGACATTTTCGAATTCCGATGTCCAACTCGGGCATATTTCATCTTCTTGAAAACTATTAAAAAGAAATTGACATTCACCTTCAATCGTGATTTTCGAGTAGAGGTAGAACTTTTTCGGAATTTATCTCCATAACAAGCCCTCACAGCCCCCCTCAAAAGTGCTTCTTGCATTGACCTAGTTACACCACATCCATTTTACTTCTCCTCTACCATTCTTGGCCAATAGAGATTTTACAATTGTAGCCAAACGACATAATTATTTTTTACGATGAATCTGTACCATAGGGAATGCGTACATTGAAGAAGCTTTTACCACAATATATTTACTATCATAAAAGATTGGAGATTCACATGGACCATTATCTATGTGAAGATGAACTCAGCCACCTCAGCTTGAGTCAAGGATTCACTCATTTCAGCTGTCTCTGTGTCCTCCACGTTATTGTTATTTGCCTTTCACTTTATGCTGTAAAAGCCATTGATTGTAGTCAGTTACTTTTAATGAAATCATTAATGATTAATTGAATCCCCCGAACTTTGGGAAATTCTTATTCTCTCTATACTCTTCATTCACTCTTCCTCACTTGGTATCAGAGCAGACTAGACTAACGTCATGGCGTTCCTTGGGAACTTTCCGATCGCCGCTCATCTGACTCCGACAACGCTCAAACTTTACAGAGATAACTTCCACTTCTGGTAGTCACAGGTGCTCGCAGCGATTCGCGTGCACGATCTCGAGAGCTTCCTTAACGGAACGAAGCTGTCATCGATGTAGTTTTTTCAAGTTGAGGAAAGCTCGAGGTCTGAGGAGGCTACTGCCACTATCCTCAAGACTTTACCAAATCCAGTTTATTCGATCTGGATTAGAACCGATCAAGCTATTATGTCTTGGCTAATGGCATCTGTTTCAGAGTCTATGCTAGGTTATATCTCCAGATGCTCTGACTCCTTTCAGATCTGGACGGCGCTTCTCCAACTGTTTGCAGGCACATCCAAAGCACGTCTGCTTCAACTAGAGTTCAACTGCAGAACATCGGAAAAGGATCTTTGAGCGTCACCGAATTCGTGATGGAAGTCAGAGTTATCGCCGATAATCATGCGACTGCCGGACAATCGATCAGTGACGATGAGCTCATGATGTACGTTCTTGGCGGTCTAGACTCATAAATCCAATTGTGGAAATTCCCTCTAAAAGAAATGAACACCAGCCAAATGAATAAAATCAAACTTCAAAGCACTATTAGAATAAATCCATGACAATTATCAATAAAATATACACCATCACCTTCTAAGAGATTAGTTCATGGTGATGGTGGGAAAAAAACAATAATCCATGATAAATAAACAACACATAAAACGAACTGTTTATTTGAAACTAATCAAGAAAAAGTATCTTGTTAAGTCTGTATTTAAACCTTCTTTCATTGATGATAGTTTCAGCACGTAGACATACATGCATAAACAAAAATTTAAATAAGAAGCAATATTTAATTTTATTTAAATTTCAGCAAAAAATACAATCGTACTTTTACATTTCTTGTATATTTTGTGGGCATAAATCCCAACATATTATTTGAACGAATGCACTTGCGAGCACATGTATTGTAAGAGTGAAATAAAGATTAAAACACTGACATTCAATTTATGATCCGTATCTTATTAATTTATCGGTTATTGGCTATTGATTGTTTTGATGTTACTTTACTCTACTTATATAGAGCTTAGAATCACTCCATCCCT
This sequence comes from Urtica urens, assembly GCA_958296335.1. NCBI lineage: Eukaryota > Viridiplantae > Streptophyta > Magnoliopsida > Rosales > Urticaceae > Urtica > Urtica urens. Next base: position 589,843 of record OY282530.1, on the reverse strand, counting down.
ACTGCAAAACACCCAAATGCAGTAGGGTGTTTCTGGTGGAATTTAGTTAACAATTAACCTAATTAATTATGAAACATATCTATATATGGCGGAAATTCATAATTCGATTTAACATATTAAAAACGTTTTCTAACATATTCATAACCATGTCATTAAATCTAAATTAGCATGTCAAAATTTTTATGTACATATCAATAAATTCATTTAAGCATGCAAACGAACAATCTAAATAAATATAATCATTCTACAATACTATATCATTCAGATCCAATTCGTTTAAGAGACACTTACAAAGGGTTTGGATCTGCGAGAGCAAGTCTCGGTGTACGTCCAAGTGATCGGCCGATCCACTAAACAACGCGCGTCAAGGAGATCCTCAAATCCTCCGTGCCTTCGTTCCTCCAAAAGTAGCCGGCCCTGGAGAGAGAAAAATCACTCAAACAACCACAAGTTGAGTCAATGGTAATAATCAAGGAATTTTAGGAGACAAAGAGGGTGGGCTCTTTCATGGGAATAAGAGAAGAAGGAATAAAAGGAAAATCTCTCAACGGTTCGCTCACTCAATTCTTTTTGGGATTTTGGCCAAGTATTTTTCTCCTTGGGAGAGAGCAAATAGTCGGCCAAGATGGGAGGGGAGAGAGAGAGTGTGACCGTGTGAAAACTTAGGTCAAAAGAGAGAGAGAGAAGAACTCCTTTTATTTCAGGGAGAATGAGCTTAATTAGGTCAAAAACAATTAATGACCCATTAATCAAACTTAACCCCGATAAATCATTTAAGCAATTTTCCAACTCACTTATTTGCATTAAGTGGCCGGCCATCTTATATATTTATCTCTCAAATATTTTTGATTTATTTCTAAAATAATATTTAATTAATTTAGAACATCTCATTATTTAATGACAAGTCATTAATTATTTTCATACTAAACAATGTGGTACGAAACGAGAAAATATTATTTTCATCTTTTATTTATTTCAATCATCAAATTATATTATTATCAATATAATAACACAATATGATTAATTAAATAAATGTAATAATAAATAACGATTTATTTATTTAATTACTTAGAAAATAATTTTCTTAGTGTAAATCACAATTTACGTTTAATGAGAAAATCGATCTTTTCTTGTTCACTAATATCTAATCCAAGAGTCTATCATTGAGACCTTATGGACCCACATGAACAAAGCTTTAGAATAAAGATCGGGCGCAAAAGTTCACAGACTTTTTCCGACTTTTAATTCTTAATATTAGTCGATTTCACTAAAGGACCAATATTGAACATCTCTAAGTTCATATGCGTTTATATTTCTGTTTGATGTGATAAAACTATTATTCACATGGTCCACGGTGTATTTTACGATATTACCCTTTGTGTGTATCACTAACTCAGAGGAATATAAAATTACCGTTTTACCCGTGAGTTATTATTTCACCAAGGCCTCTGTTATTTGTGAACGACAAAAACATAAAGTGAAATGTCTCAACATGTCACATGTTTTATTTCAAAGAATTCTTTATTCGATGAATACCAGGCCTAGTTTATTCGCTCACACTCTCATAACAGAGCATTGTGTGATACTAATGCCTTAGCATTGTTTCAACACAAATTCCATATCTGTGAATCACATGTTTCAACGAAACATTATTATAACACCAACCGTCGGGTCAATGAAAATTCATTTAGCCATTGCCCATTGACAAATCAAATGTCATAAACTGTTACAAGAAGACATGTACTCACTTCAGGATTTAGGTAATTACTAAAATACCCCTCGTATGTGAGTTTGAGGTTTTGAGTGATTAAACGGTTTTATCTCGAACTTCAAAACTTCACAGGTCTTGTTCAATATCTTCATTACGATATCAAGAATGAATTACAGAGTCACAACTCTCCATATCACAAGATAAGATATCGTTTAATTCATTCCAACAATCATTACTAGGAATCGATTGCTTAATCGATCTTTAGATTGCGAACTATTATTTAAACTAGTCATAAGAAGGTATCTTGTCAAGTATGTACTTAGCGCTTCTTTCGTTGATGACAGTTTCAGAGCGTAGACATAAATGCGTAAACACAATCTTAAAATAAGAATGGATATTCAATCTTTATTTAATTTCAAAGAAAAACAAATACAAAAGTACTTAATATCAAAAATCTCCTTTGTGGGCATAAATGCCAACAGTTTCCTCCATCCCAACTGCATAATACACTCCAAAATGGAGTTTGCTACAGTGCCACGCCATATTTGGCGTGGCACTGTTCACGACTGCATTTATTTTAGTCCTTTTACAATTATTTATCAAAACCATTGATTATATTTTTAACAATTATATCATGTTTATATTGATTTGTAATTTACATATTTGTAAAATTATATTATGTTTGCATTAATTTGTAATTTACACATTTGTAAAATTATATGATGTTTAAAAAAGTATAAATTTATCATATTAAATATTTAAAAGTATAAATATTTAAAAAAGTATAAATGTCATTTTATTAAATAAATATTAAGATTAATTTGTGTGTAGTTATATATTAAATTATTTTATGGAGCGATAATTTGTTTAAATAAATGATATAATTGAAAGATAATAAGTAAATATAAGGGTATAAAAATAAATAAGAGAAGTTGAATATAAAATTAATATATTAATTTGGTGTAAAAAATGGAATGTGGATGGAGATGAAATAATGTTTGATGTGACATTACTGTATGATGGAGTAGAAAATGGTTGAATGAGATGTAGATGGTCTTATGGACCGAGATCCTATATAAGCCATTTTATAATGTATCTAGTAGATAGTAGCGTTGAGAAAACGTAGAATTGGAAAAATACAATTATATATCATCGTGAGAAAACATCGTTTTTTCACCACGATATTTTATAAAACGGTTTGATAATATAATTGATTTTGTTTTCCGGCACGTATTGCCTTAGGTGGACTATAGTACTTAGGGTCATGTTCTGCACTTTCATAAGATGGCAATAACATGTAAATTAAGAGTTTTGCACAAATACGGTTGAAATTTCTTTAATGTGAATTCAAATAGCCTATACTAGCTAGGCTGTGAAGTAGTGGATTTTGAACATTAGGGAGACCTGATATGGACCCCTTATATTAAATTTTGCCTTGATTATTTATTAATTACAAAATTAGTCTAAATAAGAATGTACACATAATGCGCGAATAAACATATAATTGGAGAATTAGACATCCATTATATTTATCTTTATAATATTATTCTTTCAACAATGTTTAAAATATTCACGGTGTATTTTAGTATACTCTGAAAATCAGAACTCGAGTTTTAGTATTGGTGTACCGTCAAATACTGCCAGTATTATGAAATTGATTTTTTAAATATTTTTTGAATTTTAGTTATTTATTAAATTTTTGATAAACAATCTACAACTAATTTGGAGTTTGTAACTGAGTCATTTCATATTTAGCATTTGAGAATTATTTTAAATTTATTATTTATCATTAACATTGTAATATTTGATTTTTTATTTTTATAGTGAATTTGATAACTTAATTATTATTAAAAATATAATTTGTTATAGATTTTTCGTCGATATGTCTGTTCATATTCAGTATATCATTAATAAATTGTCGATATCATTGATAGTCGTTATAAATATTTTATTAAAATATCCATCAATATATCCGTCGTTATTTAATATGCTATAAAATTTAACAATTCGATATTAATATTAATATCGATAATGAAAATCTTATTTTCAACTAATATGCTCTCTCTATATATAATACATGTATAATACAAGTGCTAACAGACGATCTAAGAGAATACATTACAAAATTCAACGTTCAAATAGAGGTAAAAGAGATCAGTATATCATTTGTTTTATTTTGTCCTATACTTTTTTAAAATGTTTAGGGGCAGGTAGAAAAAATATTTTGCTTTACGTGTGTTTGCATTATTTGGTATGGCCGCTAACAAATCTATATAGCCGGACTGATTAATTCACACATAAAAACGAATCAGAAAAACAGATATAGTCGTCACCGACATAGACACCCTATTTTCATTGCATTATTTTTTCACTCACTTAAAAGCTTAGGAATGCATGTGATAAGCCCCACTAACGCTTAGTTAGACGGATAATAGAATTTGCTATCTATAGAGTAAAATCGAGCTGTATTTAAACTATTTTTTTTTTTGAAAAAAAGACTCAACCTAAAATTCGGTAGGAAAGATAAATAAATATTCTCTAATATATCCTTAAAAAATAATATAGGTTAAAATAATCATAATATGACATGTTAAAATAACTAACTAATAATCATAATATGACATGTTAAAATATTAAATTATAGTTAAGCTACTTTAAAGTAGAACTCACGAACTCAGGAGCTTGTTGAACAAACTAGTTTGACCAATCACTTAAGGTTTCTAATTGGTTATGGTAGATTTAAAATGCACGGACGTAGTATATATACTACTCACGTGTATAAATATCAAGGTTTAAACGGCCGCTAGCCGATAAACGGCCGATAACTCAAAATCACGGAAATGCCGCTAGCCGAACGGAAATTCGACGGAAAAAATGTGGAAAACGGAAAAGGGAATGCCGATGGGATTGCCGTTGGCCGGTCGGAAATTCGATAAAAAGTACGGAAATTCGACGGAAAAAATGTTGATGACATTTTTAGTTCAAAACATGAATTTATAACTATAGAAAATGTTCAAATCATTAAGTTCATACAATATCAAGTTCATACATACCATACCAAATAAAAAGTTCGAAAAGATCATACGAAATCAAACAATAGTAGTATTCAATAGTAACTGGAATGACGTGCTGGCTGATAAAATCCACCGGTTCGTGCCTGAAGGTTACAATAGTCCAACCACGTCATTTGGGTCGCGTACGATGAAGTGTAGTTAATGACGTGGTTGTTGTAGTTGGCTTGCGTTCCCCCGACGACGGTGCACGATATGGGGTACTCGGGTAGTGGTCCTTGAATCTCGGCACCTATAATGACCGGAACTGGATATGGAACGGGATACGGATAAGCATAATCAACGACTTCTTACTAAACAAATTAAAACAACAATTTCCGACAAACAATTCAAATTTCATAATCCGGGACTCAAACAATTATGAAAAAATTACACTATTATTAAATTGAAATTCTAAAAATTTTCTATTTCATACGTATGTTTCATAAAAAATCATAATCAACGACTTCAACAATAATCAACTTAACGACTAATCGAACTATTAACTACAACTATCGAATTTACTTCATATTTCTCGTTTCCGACGTGAATAAAATCTGAAACAAATCCACACAACTTAAAATGTCGTTCCAAACAGATTTCATTTCATACATTATTTCGAGTAAAAATCGTAATCACAATGTTCAAGAACAATCTTATAGTTCTTATTTCAACATATATGATTTCATAACAACAACCTCCGAATTTACTTCATATTCCAAATTCCGGATCTAGAAAAAATTCAAAAAAATTACATCATCTTCAGAATCACATTCCTAACACATTGTATTTCTACAATTATTGCTAAAAAAAATCAACTTCTACTCGAAAATAAGCTTCAACTACACAGATCTACAATTATCGGTATCTACCTCGGATTTCGGGGATTTTCGGGGATTTTCGCCGAAAAAATGTTGTTTTCTTGCTGCGGTAGTCGGCCGGCGATTCGATCTTCGGAATACCGCTGGAATTTCGTCGGCACCTTGTGGATCGGCAGAGAGAAAAAGTCGGCAAATTTTTTGGGAGGGCTTCGAATTTCGGTAGGTTTTTCGTCGGTAGGATAGGGGTTTTATACTACCCACGAACGACATCTTCCGGAAAACGACATCCGGTTTTCGGCGGCAAAAACGACGAAATTCGCCGGCCAAAAACGACGAAACGTTTACATAGGTCGTTTTTGGCCGGTAACCACCGAAAACCGGAATTTTGCCGGCATTTCGCCGAATTTCGCCGGCAATGAAAACGTTGATAAATATACACATGATATACTACGTATAAATATTATACGCAATATGTTATGCTAATATACTACTCACGTGTATATAACTAACTAATAATCATAACATGACATATTAGAATATCGATTCACGATCTTTTGTTGGATTAAATTTTTTTAAAAAATTATCATGTACTTATATGTGTCCCTACTAATTCTGTACTTATATATGCCCCTACTAATTATGTAAACTAACAATGTAATTGATCCAGTCATAGAATACTAGTATACTACTACGCACACAAACTAAACTTTTAAATTATAATTTTTAATTAGTATTATATGCAATATGTTACGCTAATATATTACTCACGTGTAGATAACTAACTAATAATCAAAATATGACATATCAGAATATCAAATTATAGGTATGCTACTTGAATGTATAACTCATGAACCCTAGTGCTTGTTGAACGTACAAGCTTGACTAACCACTTGAGGTTCATAATCAGTTGTGGTAAATTTAAAAAGTAGCATATTTCTAGTGACAACATTTAGTAGATTTCGTGACAACATGGTCACATGTAAGAAGTTTCGTGACCACTTAGTCACGAAACTATGTTTTCATGATCACTTCGTCATGAGACTGTTTTCTTAACAATGTTGTCACGAAATTCATCTTTCGTGACAATGTTGTCACAAAAACATATATTCGTGACATAGTGGTCACACAAACATAGTTTCGTGATGAAGTGGTCACGAAAACATAGTTTCGTGACGAAGTTGTCACGGAAAATTAAAATGTCCGTACAACGTGGGTTTTTTCCGAGAATTGGGAAAAATTGAAAAATTAAAACAATTAACAGATACAGAGTCTTGGGATGGTCGAAAAAATCTGCTAGTTGACAAAAATGAGGAAGATTTGAGATATATTATTTGAATTTAATATTGAAAATTTAAAAATTTTCGGTAGAAAAGGTTTGATTTTTTAGGCGGTGGAAGGTTAGATGGAGGTTATTTGGTCGAAAATAAGTGATTTTTTTTTCGACGGTTGCTAGGATGTCGTGACCCACTCTTAGATTGTGGAAGAACAGTAGACGATGGCGTTTTTATGGGTTTAAAAAAATTGATGAAAAATATGAAGTGTTGGTGAAGAAGATGGAGTCTGGTGAAAGACGATGATGTCTGGTGAAGAAGATGAAGTCTGGTGAAGAAAATGGAGAGAGAAAAAAAATTAATTAAGTAAATTAATTAAGTAAATTAGTTCTTTAATTACAAGGGGTAAAATAGTAGTTGTATTTGCAAAAAGTAAGGGTAAACATGAGACAAAAAAATTCTCTCTCTTCCCGAACTCCTAATTAAGTCCATTTAAAAAAAAAATATTTGGAAAAAACCGAATTTACTCCTAGAGTTGAAAAAGTCCCTAAATTTAAGCTCTACGTTATCCAGATATATAGGCAGGTCAATGTATATCCCACCTTCTTATACCCTTATTTATTACTCACTACCTATATACGCCGTGACATACGTCTAGCTAGATAGTATATAAGATGACTATTCCACAATTATTTTAAGATAATTTTAATATATATTCATGTAAACTAGTGTTATTTTTGAAATATCTAACGTTTAGAATATAAGTTATAAATAAGTATTTTTTGTTGTAATTAGCAGGTCGTGAGTTCGAACCCCTTCCGTTACGAAGCTGCTTTCAAAACTTAAAAGAAAACAAGAATCATTTGCTCGCATTAAAAAAAAAGGCATTTGGTCGTCATAAGAGGGCTATGAAGAGCTTTGCTTTCACAGTTAAGTGTCCATGGAGGCTACCGTTTAAAATAGTTTGTTAGATTTGTCAATATATATATATATATATATATATATATATATATCATATATATATATATAGGACTAATACTACTCATAACGATTACACAAGCATTTTTTTTACTTACAACATCTTCAACCTATAGCATCAAATTTGGTGTTAATTAAACACCAAATGTAGTGTTAAAATTTTTTCATCTCCAATCACAACACCAAATTTTGCACAAAAAATATTATTCATCATTATTATATTATTAAATTATATTATTTTTTTATTTCTATATATTTTTAAGTAATCATAGATATAAAATTATTAATTTTTTTTTTCGTGTGAACAGTACTACGCCAAATATAGCGTGTTACTTTTTACAACACTAAATTTAGTGTAGAAAATGCAATATGCTTAGAGCATTTTCCACCCTAAATTTAGTGTTTTGGGGTGTAATTGGAGATTGCTCAGGCATTTTCTTCATTTTGAAATGATCTTGCCGTTGTAAAGTACGCACATGCTAGCTAATTTGTAATTGAATATTTATTTGTTGCGTGAAGTATCATATTAAAAGCTACACATAGAATGGAAATAGTTTTGTCTGTTATACATGTATATACTCCTAGTTATCCGCATGTGAATAAAGATTGGATCTCAAGGATAAGGCAATCATGCCCATATGCACAAGATGTATGTAATGCAAATTTAAATAGTATATAACTACATGTATATATTGCCGGTTATGGCTAATTGTGAGAGCTGATAGTTAACGTAAATTGTGTTCAAGAATTATAATAACAAAAATTGCTCTAATAACACTAGCAAATAATAGTACTGTAATTTATTCATACTTTGTTTTTCTTTAAATATATAACTTTTATAGGTGACGTGGATGTTTTTAAAGAATTTGTTTACAATAATGCCCTTTTAGAAATTAGTGTTATTAAATATAATTATTTTATTTATGTTTTTTGGGTGGTTAAGTTATAACCGTTTTTTTATAGATTTATTGTTTGATTTTATTGGTTTATTATTGTCAGTGATTTTTTTACGCTGTTTCAAATTTCAAATTATGTTTATTCGCGTTTATTTCGATTATTTAACTGACAAAATGTTATTACCCATTTTTAACCGATTTTTGTAAAATTTTTCCATTTATTCTATTTTATTTGAATAGTAATCGCCGTTAGTGGGGTCAATTTCTTTTATTTTTATTTTTCTTATTACTTTGATTATCAATTTATTATTTTATGTTTTTGATTTCCTTTTGTTATTTTCTGTAATTTTCCATTTCGTATTTATGCATTATTGAAAAATAAGGGTATATGTGTCAACATAAATCGTTTATTTCGATTTATTGTTATAAATCAATAATTACAAAAATTTGGCTATTTAGCAATTTTTATATTTCAAATGGCTATATTGCTACTTATCCCTTATAATAATCGTTGCGTATAGAATTTCCAAAGAGTCAATTACCATAAACAGTGTTATCTACGATCGAAAGCTTTCAGCAAGTAGCACTTGCTTCTAATACCAAACTAGGTAGAGGAACACTACAAGTCTACAATATATATCAATTGATTATTTGTTGGGTATGTTGTCGTCTCAATTCTCGAAGATTTATAAAACGCTCCTCAGAGCGCCGCAAAAATTCATTAGAGCACAACTCGAACCACATGACGAATACGAGCCGACCAACCCATAATGTGCCTACAAGGCATTGGCCGGCCGGCCCCTTGCCTTAGTAAGGCCTAAGCCGGCTTGCCACATTCATGGTCGTGCCCAGGTAGGCCAGTGCCTGCCTGGTCACGATTGAGTTCCTTCCGATCTCCTGAGAGGCACAGGCCAGCTAGCCATGGACCTAGCCTCACCTAGGTCGGCCAATCTCCATCCTACCATGCCTTGAGGGCTCATGCTTGGCTCTGCATGATACAAGTCAGCCGGCCTCCACATGATGCTCAACCAAAGCCCCACCATGCTTTATAAATAAAAAATGTTGTTATATTTGGATTGACTTATTTTATTAGACAAGTATCGTGTATTTTGTGTCATTAATATCCCGAGATATTATGTAAAACATCACATGATCTTCTATAAGTTATTATAAGATAGTTTCATGGTTAACAAAATATGGATATAGAAGATTTTCCTCAAAAATTTCGGCGCAGTTAGAGTCTTCATACCTAGAAGACCTTCTTCTTTTGGACGCTATAAAAAGCCGAGTTTCTTTCTTTTGTCTCCTTGATGCTTTTCGAAAAGATTACACTGTTGCTAGACACGCACGATCGGTGGATTGGAATTTTAAGATCTTTGAGAATAGTAGAGTAAGAAATAATGCACCCACTGTGATCGACTCAATTGGATCTGTGTTAAGCGTCAAAGAGCTGATCACGAGTTAAGCTATTCTTGTGATTGAAGAAATACTATGAAAAACCCTTCAGGTGAAATTGAGCGGAGGCTCTAATTTAGGAGAGATGCTTTTAGAAGTGCAGTTCATAGTTAAGTAATAATGTCAATGATGTTGAGATTGTTCATATAAGTCAATTGCTATAATATTAACTATTTGATTAATGAATTTTTTCCACCGGATTTTCATACATTCCTAATGTAAGTGACGTTGCACCGAACTGAGTTCTCATTTCTTATGTCATTTATCTTCATGCATTTTATTATTATCATTTCATATTTTATAGGAAAGTGGTAGACACACTGTTGCATCATTTGTGTAATATCTTGCAGAGCGACTAACATAATTTCACAAACCTTGGCTCTCAAGGTTTGGTAAGTTTTCATTCTCTCTGAAACTCTTCTTCTCCTCTTTATATTCTCGAGAATTCTCTTCCGACGAGAGGAATTCTCTCCAAATATCCGAGACTCAAGTACCCGGAATGCTTCGACCGAAATGTCATCGTTTCACTCGGTCTCGTTGATCCTTCTTTGTCATCCTAAAACTCCCCCACATTATACTAATGGTGAGCGTCAGAGAGGTAAACAGAGAACCTCCTCCGTTTTCTCTTTTTAGTTCATGCCTGTTCATCTAACTCAATTAGCAGAAGAACTCAAAAATCCCCCAACAACTAAGAAACAATTCGGGACACCTAATAATACGCTCAAATGTCACTCGTTCCAAGTTGAGATCTGATCGGTTAAGTCTCATACTGTTGTCGAAATTTACGCGACAACATTGTACTTTATTTTTATTTAACTAATGAATCAAGGAACACGTAGAATATATATCCATGTTCATCAAAACTGCAACAAAAAATAAATTATATTAATCTGAAAGATCAAAATGCGTGAGTCTAAAATTTGAAACTTCAGATTAATGTTATTAAATTAAATAACGAAACTATATACAGGTTCTGAAAATGATAATTTCAAATAAAAATCTACATATAGGTAGCGTATCTTGATATATACATATAAAGTACCATATACATCAACCAAAATGTACTATAATATTAATTACTTTGAATATAGAGTTTATCTTCACATGTCTTCTACGAATATAGAGTGGCAATCAAGTTCTATAGTTGAGAATGTCTTACTTTTATGTATTTTGTCAGTCTTAGATCTACCAAACGAAACATTATTAACCATAATCAAAACATGTCGTCACAGATTATTAGTTTTATTAAAATTATCATCATCAGATACGTAGCGTATATATTTATACTAAATTACTAATGGCCATCTAATAATGCAATTTCTTTGATGATTTGTACACATAATTATCAGCGTATATATGAATCATGATACTACTACATACTACAAATTTGATGACTAACAATGAATCAATTTATAGAATATAGTTATGTTTGCGTCTTGCAAAAATGATTGCATGGTCTTTACTAAACAGAAAGGAAGCACAGTTCCTATTGATCTCTCTATTGTCTTCTCTTAGAGATTCTGAAAACAATTAAATAATAAAAAATTTATATATGGGTTAATGTATTTAATAGCTTTATAGAGGTATGTTAATTTGGTTTTGTCATATGCTTGGTAAATTTTTTGTAAATGTACACATCTTTAATTAACCAAATATTCATACCAAAATCATCGCGCCCAAATAATAATAATTAATTTAAAATGTAAAAATGGGCATAAATGCGCCTAAATAACCGCACACAATAATTCCCTCAATATAGACATTCTCAATATAAACATTCGGAAGAGGAGAGAGAAAGTTTAAAATGCATGCAAAAACCATATTTGAAATCAATTATCAAAAACCGAATCGACAGATTTTTCTCTCAAAAATTTTTATGCGATTCGAATCGATCATAAAAAACTCGAGGTGATTTACAGGTATTAATCGTGCTGTTTTGTTTTTCGTCGTGATGTTTTTCCTGATTTCGGACATTTTTTTTCGTTGTTTCTGATATTTCGTGCTTGTTTTTTACTCCACTTTTTTTTTATCGCCCATTCGATCCGATTCCAAACCCGATCTCAGGCTTCCGATCTGGAAGAATCTGATCGCCCGAGGGTTCGGAATCGAGATACACGTCATCACTCTTGAGAGCCTCTTCTTCCTGTGGCTTCAGAGTCTCGATAGGCAGGCCTTCAAATTCGTCCTCGTCTTCGAGACCCTAATTAGCGACGCTGTCAGCTCCGAAAACCTATTTCGAGCTATTCAAATTTCAGATAGACCTCCAAACCGGTCTCCCCTCTCACAGGCCTCAACTCCAACGAGTATCAGCCACCACACAGTGGAAACAAGTTGGGCTGAACGCAATTGACGCCAAAAAAATAAGTCATCGATTTATGTCCTGCTAGCGAAGAGAGTTTAACAATAAAAAGAATAAATAATATTGTAATTGTTGTTAATTAATTTTAATGTTAACAGAGAAGAAGTCTTTGTGTACGAAATTTTGATTTTTTTTCATCTAGTAAAATAAGATAAAAAATCATGTTTGTTAATTAGTATGCAATTAACGATAAAAAACATCAATTTACATTAAAAAAAATCAATTTACGTTGTAAAACTCAACTCAACTTATGTTGGAACAAATCATTTTCAGTGTAAATTGAATATCAATTAACGAGTATAATACTGGACGATGTAAATGGAGAATTCGAAAAAAATTATGAACACCCAAATCTGTTATAAAACGAATTAAATTTTGGAAATATGAAATGTTTTCCATAAATAAATGAATATGAAGCTGTAAATAAGAATTAAAACCGGCAAAATATGAATGATAATAATTAATTATGCTGAAATTAATGAGTTAAATAACTACCCAAAATTGTAGGATCTTATCTACATCAATTAACAATTTTTTTTTTCAAAATTTGGGGAAATTTAAATATAAATAATTCCGAAAATTAAAAAGGGTATAATGGTAACTTAGATATGTAAATTAAAGTGCCACATAAGTGTTCTGGACATTTATAAAAGTTTTACGAAACGTTGGATAAAACCAAATCACGTTTGTAAGGTAAGATCATTTCTCCAAAATTTTGTTTATATATATACCCTACATATGGCTCTAATTGAGCTTCACGGAATAATTCACACGCGAAATTTAATAAAACTATAGAAGTTCCAAGTTTCTCAAGCAAGCAAATGGAGAATCATACCTTTAGAAGTTTCATTATTTGTTAATTAGTATTTTTTTTGGGTGATGCACCAAAAGTACAAGGAGTGCATTCTTCCGATTTAATTGTATTTGCTTCTTCGATCCGTTTTGTAGGCCAATATAACATAAATGATGCGAGCTATTCCGATGTCCCACCTGAAAGATTTTAAGGGGACCACAATTGCCAATTTCATATGATCATAAGTTATAACCTATTTTTGTTGTTGACCTTGTTTTTTTAACATCAACCGATTTAAACGACCATCACTCCGTCATAAAAAGCACCATATAGAGAATCAGTGTGAAACATATATATTATTTCTTTTAATCTTTATAGCTGATTCATGGAAGTCATGTGCGAGTAAGAATGATCATATATTTAGTGTTTATTTTTAACTTCTGGCACGTTGTTGGTTAAAAATTTATGACACTTTGGTCAATAACTAAGACCTAATAATAAGTATATTAATATACTCAAGTAGCCAATAGTCACTAAATTTTTGTTTCGTATGATTAAGGATATAGCTACTCTAAAACGAGAAGGGCTTGGTGAGGAGAATGAATGCGAAGCTATTATCCGGAGCTCTTGGGAGTCTAATATTAGGCTTGCTACGTAAACGTGTTCCGCAGCCCTTGGTGCTTGGGGGAGGGGAAAATTCCATTATTTGAGGAAGGAGATCGCTAAGAACAAGAGTACGCTCGAAGTTCTTAATTCCGCGGCGGATAAGTTCAACCCCGAGGTCATCCGTCAAGTTGAAGGGAAGTTCAACGCCCTCCTTGAGACGGTGCGTGAGATCGGTCAAGTTCTCCCTCAACATTAACAGCTCCTTATCTGAGAGCTTTGCCCCCGAGCGGGGTCTTCACCAAGGTGACCCCCTTTCCCCTTTTCTCTTCCTCTTTTGCTCGGAGGGTCTTTCGGCCATCTTCCGTAGGGCCGAGGGTCTTGGCCTTATTCGAGGATTGAGGTTTGGGAATCCGGGGGTTATCGTCTCCCATTGTTTCTTCGCCGATGATAGTTTGGTGTTTTTCAAGGCTAATCGGGAAGAGATTTTGGAGGTCAAATCGTGTCTTGATAGGTATGCACGGGCGTCCGGTCAAGTCATCAACTTTGGCAAGTCCGTAGTGTACTTTGGAAAAAAAATCTCGGCAAGTGACGGGGCTGCCCTTGCCGTGTCTCTTGGGGTCCGATTTGTGGAAATCCACGACCGATATTTGGGACTCCCGACGACGATGAGGCGCATTAAAAAGGACATTTTCCAATTTATCCGGGATCGGGTGTGGGCTAAGATCCGGAATTGGAAAAATAATTTCTTTTCCGTGGCGGGCAAGGAGGTCATCCTCAAGGCGGTCATACAAGCTATTCCAAATTACGTTATGTGTTGTTTCAAGCTCCCAAAGAGCCTCATACGAGACCTCCACCATTTAGTAGCTAATATTTGATGGGGGAGCAATGACGAACATCGGAAAACCCATTGGGGTTTTTGGGAAAATATTTGTTATCGAAAAAGCGAGGGAGGCTTGGGTTTTCGGAACCTTGAGCTTCAACCAAGCACTCCTTGCTAAGACCGTTTGGCGGATCATCCGGTTCCCCGACTCTCTTGCTTCTCGAGTTCTCAAAGGGAGCTACTTCCCTAATGGGTGAATCTTCTCCTTGAATCGGACTAATCGAGCGTCGAGTTTGTGGAACGGCTTGAAGTGGGGCCGGAAGATCATTGTTGGCGGCTCGAGGTGGCGGCTCGAGGTGGCGAATCGGGTCCAGTGATTTGGTTGATGTGAGAGAGGATCGTTGGCTCCCAAGATCGGGGGGTTTTACGATTCGGGATAAATCGAGGATACCCGCCGGTATGCGCGTGGCGGACTTCAAGCTTCCTTCCAGGGAGTAGAATCTCCCCCTCCTCCGCCAATGCCTCTGCGAAGACGACGTGGACGAGGTCCTTAAAATCCCGGATCCCCGCGAGCCCCGCCGAGACATGCTTCTTTGACATTTCAGCCCCGACGGAGAGTATTCAGTTCGGAGCGGTTACTGGGTGGCTTGCGACACCCAATGTGTCGAGGGGCCTTCCGGCCTTGGTACGACGGAGGCTTGGTGGACGTTTGTGTGGAAACTCCATGTCCCCCCTAAGATACGCTTATTTTTATGGAAGGTTGCAAATGATTGGATTCCCACGACGGTTAATCTTGCTCAAAGGGGGATGAAGATAGATCCTTGTTACCCCCGATGTCCTTTTGGGAAGGAGTCGACGTACCACGCTCTTTGGGAGTGCCGTGAGAGCGTCGAAGTGTGGAAAGTTCTTGGGTGGTGGAAGGAGGTTAAATCCAACTGCCATGGAAGGACACTTGACCTTCTCATCCACCTCTCTACTACCCTCCCTTTCCACGACTTCGAGCTCATGGCCACGACGCTTTGGTCCGTGTAGAACCGTCGGAACAATGCGGTTCATCGCTCGATGCTTTTTGGCGCGCGTGCAGTGTGCCTACACCCGGGAGGCCTGCTCCTCCGCGCCCCACCCGGTGGCCTCCTCCCTTTCCGGGGGTTACGGCGTTGAGTGTAGACGCGGCTATTGGTGCTAACGACAACTTGTGCGGTTTGGGAGGTATTTTCCGCGACTCCTTGGGCTCTATCTCTCTCTCCTTTAGCTCCCCGCTCCTTCGGAGATGCAGCCCCTTTGTGGTGGAGGCTTTGGCTATCCGTTGAGGTCTTGAAGAAGGGTTTAGGTATAACCTCGATCGGGTGATGGTGCAATCGGACTGCGAAGTGGCGTTAAAAGTCATTTCATCGAGAGATCCGTTGCTCACGGAAGTCGGCCTTATCTTGGCGGACATTAAATCTCTTGCTTCTAGATTACATTCTTGTGTATTTTCCTTTATTCATCGTACTTGTAATAGTCTAGCCCATAGACTAGCCAAGAGGGCGCTTTTTTTGAATTCGGATGTTTTGTGCTACAATTTCCTCCGGCTCGAGTTTCATGCGAGAGCGTTGGCTGATTTGCCTAATGATAATTGAGGTCGCTCTTGGCCTCTTTTCCCCTAAAAAAAAAAACGAGAAGGGCTATAACCCCACCTAAAAAAAGATACATCGTCCATTTTTATACTTCTAAAATTTTTATTCAACACAATTTGTTAAATTTTTTCATATTATTATTTAATATGGAAATGAGTATTTAAAATATTATAAGTTTGTCAAAATCAACATTATAATGAAACATTAAATTGATGCAAAATGTATGTTTGATGAAGCATTTACTTGTGAACTGTAGTTCTAAGGTCCATAGTCACATATTGGATGAGAATGCACAAATACTCGAATTTATATAGCTAATTGGTGCAAAAGATTTTATTTTTCCATAAATGATCCAATGATGCAATCCATCGCACACGTGCACGCGTCGCCGAGTCGAGCAAGTCGACCGCAGGCTTGGTAGATTGGACTTTGGGCTTAGGCTTGTTTGTGATAGCCCTTATTTTTTTTAATAACAAATTTCCCTTTTAAAGTATTTTAATTTCACAAATAATTTTAATATTATACTTGGAATTAAAAGAAAAATGTAACCAATCCTTTGGTACAATTGAATGCAAATCGATTGCATTTGCTACGATTACATGCAAAATGTCTTGTAAACGCATTTTCTGGAGCTATTAGCCAAGTTAAGAGCACTAATAAAAAACAATAATGGGCGTGTTTATCTGTGGTCCATAACAATCCGAAATTTTGAACTTGTAAAAAGAGGTCTTGAGATCTCATTCTAACACACACAAGAATAAATTGAAGCTCCTCCCTCTCAACTTTCTCTCCCAATATATTTTTCTTTTATAATATATGCTTGGTTCAGTTACATGTTTAGTTCGTCTAAAAAATTACTTTGGTGAACAAGTTTTTCTCATTTCGTATTTGTATCTTGGGAGTTAAATTTATCTTCGTTACAGACACCGTGAGATGACACAAGAAACTGCCAAATGTTCATCGGTGTTTATTCTTTTTTTTTTTCCGACACAACAATAGTATTGTTGTTATTTCAGTATTATTATTATTATTGTTATTATTATTATTATTATTATTATTATTATTATTATTATTATTATTTCTTTATTCATTCTCCTATTAACCAAAAATAAATAATTAACGTAATTATTTCTAACAATCTTAAATTATAAATTTTATCGGACACTCGCAAGACGATGGTGAAAGAAGCTCCCCCAATCAGCCAGGAGACTAAACCGGCCATGTACGAATCTCCTTTTGCCAAAGGACAGCCAACCCCACTCGTCCAAGGGCCGGCCAAGACTCCCTGGCTTGAGGGTCGGCCCAATTTCCTCTGTTAAGGGTCGACCGAGGATCTCTCGGCCATGGATTAGCCCAATAGACTTAACAAAGGGTCGGCCAATGGTCCCTCGGTTAGGGGCCAGCCTTGTTGCCTAGGTCAAGGGCCAGTCGAAGCTCCCTCGACCGAGCACCGGCCCAGTAGCCTTAGAGAAGAGTTGCTCAGCCAAACTCTGACTCTGTCTCCTTTGGCCAAAGGGTCCCCATGTTGGAATTTAGTTAATAATTAACCTAATTAATTATGAAACATATCAATATATGGCGAAAATTCATAATTCGATTTAACACGTTAAAACGTTTTTAAACATATTCATTAACCATGTCATTAAATCTAATCTAGCATGTCAATAAATTTTTAATCGTATTAATAAATTCATTTAAACATGCAAACGAGTGATCTAAAATTTCTAACAATCCTACAATGATTATTATATTCAGATCTAACTCGTTTATAGGAGACTTATAGTGGGTTCGGATCTGCGAGAATCAGCCCCGGGGATGCGTCAACAAGCACGGCCTAAACTCCTTCCCACGCGCGTCTAGGATGTCTTGAAATCCGTCCTTGCTCCGTTGCTCCAATAAGTGGCTGGCCCTGTGGTTTAAATATCACTCAAACAACCACAAGATGAATCAATGATAATTCTCTAGGAGTTTTTAGGAGATCAAGATGGTGGGCTCTTTGTGGGAACAATGGAAGAAGGGGAAACAAAAAAAAGGAAGTGCTGCCGGGAAACTAATTTCCTCTCTCTCCTTGTCTCTAAAATTCGGCCAAAACCTCTCAAGCACAAGGGGGGAGAGGTTCGGCTGAGTGCTGGTCAAAATTAGGTTAAGGTTATCAAAGAGAGAGCCTCATTTTATATCAGAGAGAATGAGCTTAAGTTAGGTCAAAATCCAATTAAGACCCATTAGTCAAACTTAAGTCCAAAACTCCTTTTAATGAGTTTAAACAATTTTTCCAACCCATAAAACCATTATTATGGCCGGTCATATTGTCTTCTTTATCTCCCAAATTTATTTGATTTATTTCTAAAATAATATTTAATTAATTTAGAACATCTCATTTATTTAATGAAAAATTATTAATTATTTTCATACTCTTCAAGGTAGTACGAAATGAGAAGATATTTATTTTCATCTTTTATTTATTTGAATCATCGAAATATATTATTATCCATATAATAACATAATATGATTCATTAAATAAATGTAATAATAAATAACTAATTATTTATGAAGAATTGCTCTAACTAAGCCACATGAAACGTTGCAATTGTAAAATATCCAATCTTTTACAAACGTTTAAAAGATACCCAATTAGTCCTACGTGGCATATTATTAGGCAATTGCAATTCCATTTTTGTCCTTTTTATTTTAGTTTTCGTGTGTTTTTTATTTATTTTCAGTATTTTTATATTAACGAAAATTAACCTGATTTTTAGGGAAATCTTGTTTAATTTTCTTATTTTAAACAGCGAATTTGTTTTTTTTAGTTAATTCATGATATTTTTTAATTAGTCAACTAATAAATGCATAAACCATTTTATTTTTTCTTTAATTTTATTCAGATATATTTCATTAATTGCTATATTTTCTAATCGGTTACAAATTACAAGCATGAAATACTAGTTAATTTGCGTTAATTTATATACACGCACATTTTAATCTTATCTATCCACCTGATTTCATGGGACTCAATTAACGCATATTTACCTTAGATCACGGGATTTCGACGTTAATTTTCAACTTTCAGATTTGAAATCGTTATTTAATGATTTTAATATTTTTTTTGATATAGTCAACTATCTTCTTTAATTTACAATCGAATTAGTTCATTTCTGTCATTAATGGCTATTTTAAACAGACACTGTTTTACGTGTTAATTTTGGTTAATTTCTGGTGTACAGCTACGAATTTCCTGTTTTGTAGCCTTTTTTTGGCAGTATTAATTGATATATTCCATTCTGTTTTTAATTTTAACTATTGATGCGAATAATTCCAATTAAGATATATTCTTTCCAAATATATTTAGCCTAAAATCTTGTTTGATTTAAAAAATAAAATCTTATCTTTTTCTTTCCTAAAAAGATGCCCAGATATTCGGTATCTATTACTAATAAATGAAATTAATATCAATCGAATATAATATTGAGAATTTGAAATTTAAAAATTTATTTTGTAATTCACCTATGTTTACTGATTCCCAAAATCTATATGATTTTCGTATTAATTTTGGTTAATATGTGCCTCTACTGCTAGTATGTTGTACAGTTACAAATATACTATCCTATTTTGTAGTTGTTATTGATTATAAACTTAATTGATATTTCCCTTTTTATCTATAATTCATATAGTCAATAATTGAATTTTGAATCAGTCAAATATAATCTTGAATCTTGAAATTTAATTTTTGATTTTGAAACTTAAAATATGGTAACTGATATGAAAAATAACACTATTTTACGTGTTAATTTTGGTTAATTTGTGGTGCATAGTTACGAATTTCCTGTTTTGTAGCCTTATTCCATTCTGTTAATAGTTTTAACTATTAATTCGAATAATTCCAAATTGATGTTAAGATATATTCTTTCCGAATATGTTTAGTCTAAAATCTTTTTTTATTTAAAAAATAAACTTTACCTTTTTATTTCCAAAAATGGTGACCAAATATTCGGTATCTATTACTAATAAATGAAATTTATATCAGTTAAATATAATCTTGAGAATTTGAAATTTAAAAATTTATTTTATAATTCAGTTATGTTACTGATTCCCAAAATTTATATGATTTTCGTATTAATTTTGGTTAATTTGTCTCTCTGTTAATATCGTGTTGTACAGTAACTATTAATTTTCGTTAATTTCTGTGACGAAAAAGTTCATAATGATTCTAGGGGAAAAGAAAATACAGATCTAATTGAAATATTTGAGGGGGAAACAAATTACAGATGTAATTACAATAAAATAAAAACTATATGAACGTTCTTCTTCGTCATACTCTTTTTCTTTTCGACGGTCGCCGACTTCTTCATCATCTTCTTCTTCTTCTCTCCGGGGGAAGTTTCTTTCATTATTTCGGGTTCTATTGATTTGGAGCTTTCTCGGTCGCCGGAGTTTTCTTCTCCTCCACCAACTTCTCCTTCGCTGGCTTCTTATCTTCCTTCGAGGCCATTGAAATCGTAGATTTTTCTTCGTAGAGAGAGAAGAGATGAGATAGTAGTATTGGTTTAGAGTGAGAGAAAGTGACAATTCGGATTCAAGAGAGAGAATAGCTACGTGCGTTTGTGTTTCGGTGGGAATGAGAGAGAGTAAGTTTGAGTGTTGAAGGGGGTTAGAGTTTAAGAGATTTGATGGGGTATATAACAACTTTCCAAAACAATTTCTCCCTCCAAAAATTAAAAGTCTTCATTAATTTTTATTAATTTCCAACATATCCGGCTCTTTAATTGGAGAGAGAAATTGAGTCTATCTTTATGCATAAAATCCGGCCACAATTTCTCCCTCTCAATGTCGTGTTTTAATGTTGTTAGTGTGGTATTGGCCTCGTTGCTTCGTCAAAATCTTGATGTTCCTACAGATGTTATGATCATGTGTTAAGGACATGTCCATGTTCCTTTTTCTAACGCTTTGTACCTGCTTTACTGTTTATTCTGCGCCTTTCTCATCCTTTATGGGTTCTCGGGTGCTGTGGGTCTTCGTCATCTTGTGAAGTATATAAACCCTCTCTTGCACTCTTCTAGGGTTTATGCATTTCTTCATTTTCTAGTGCCATTACAAATCAGAAAAGAAGTCCTCTTCTTCATTGTGCGTCTTTATTGTAAATAGTAGCTTTGTGAAGGAAAAGTTTTATGTAAGTGCATTTTTTCTTTACCTTTAGTGTTCAAGACACATACAAGGACGCGATTCTTGTTCAGGTGATTAAGTGAGTGAAGCTCACTCCCAGGGGGAGCCTTAGGAAGAGTATTACTAGGAAAGAAAGAAAGTGTTAGGTTAAGGAATTGAAGATTCGCTTGTAAAATCTTTGTATCTATATTCTTTCAACACATAGTATACTCGTTCACCGGGATTCACTATCCCCCCAGATGTAGGCAATTGCTGAACTAGGTTATCAACGTCTCTGTGTTATTTACTTTCTCGTATTTATTATTGTTATCATACTTGACTATAACATTGTTTATAACATCACAGCATAGTAGCATATCTCTTTGTCATTTGGTATCAGAGTTGGAGCCCTAATTTTCTGGGTTTACGATTCTATCTTGTTTACTGTGTTGTGTATTCTAGAATGGACACATTAGAAAAGGTGGGTCAATGAGTCGTACCCCTTTACTTGATGGCCATAATTATCGTTACTAGAAAGCGAGAATGGGGGTCTTTATTAAATCCATTAATCAAAAGACCTGGAAATCTATTGTTGTGGGATGGAGTATTCCTAAGAGATTCCTTGCTGATGGAGTCACTCTCGAAGAAGTCCCTGCCCTCGAGTTGTCTGTTGTTGATGATGAAGCATCTCTCTCTAACTCCAAGGCCTTGAATTCCATTTACAATGGAGTTGACAAAAATCTTTTTCGCTTGATCAGCACCGGTAAAAGTGCGAAGGAAGCATGGGACATCCTTGAGACCACGTATGAGGGAACTGACAAAGTAAAGAATTCCCAGTTGCAACTTCTCACTTCTAAGTTCGAAAGCTTAAAGATGTCAGAAGATGAGTCAATCAATGACTTCTATGTGAGATTTCGAGATCTCTCCAACGAGTCTCATTCGCTGGGTGAACCCATGGCTGATGCAAAGATTGTTAAAAAGATTCTCAAGTCACTTCCAGAGAGATTTAGAATCAAAGTCACCACGATTGATGAAGTTCATGATACTTCATCCATGAGAGTTGATGAACTTATCGGCTCACTTCTCACTTATGAAATGTCTCTGTCGTCAAATTCTGATGCTAAAACCCGAAGTCTGGCCTTAAAATCTATTGGCCCTGATTTTTCTAACTCAAGAGGTGATGATTTCATAGACTCCTATGAAGACTCTCTTGCTCTTCTTGCTAAAAAATTTGGAAGATATATGAATAAGTTTGATAAAGAAAAACTAGTGACTTCTTTCAACAATTCTGGCTACAAGTCTAAATCATCTTAGAGATTAAGACCAAGCTCACACTCAAGACGATACAAGGAAGATCGTCAATCTGGTCAGACATCTAAAGGTAAAGAAATTCAGTACCATGAATGTGAAGGATTTGGACACATTCAATATGAATGCCCTAATTATGTGAAGCGCCAACAAAAGAGATACAATTCCATTCTTTCGGATGATGATCAGAGTGTCAGATCAGATGATAATGATGGGAATGATGGTGGCGCAAATAACAACTTCCTTGCCTCTGTCAGTCAGTGCAGTTCCTCTTTTGAAGAGAATATAGGGTCTTCCCTGGCTCTTCCAGACCTTGGTCTATCTGACTCTCCTCCAAGCCAGTCTTTTGCTTCAGCAAACAGTTTAGAACTCACTGATGAATTTCTTGCTTATGGATATGATTTTTTGTCATCTCATCCAGATTTCAAGTTATCTAACTCTTTCAATACATCTATTGAGGAAGATGAGATCAGTGATGAAGTCCTCATTGAAGCCTACAAAACTCTTTTTGTTAAATGGGCTAATGCTTATGTTATTCAGAATGACAAGATTGTCGAGCTGGAAAAATCTCGTGCTGAGCTCCTTGAGCAACTCCAAGAATTTCAAGTTGATTCTCCTATATGGTTAAAGAACGAATCTCATCTCTCTTGGAGGAGAAAACTCATTTGCTTGAGGTTATCAAATCATTGAAACTTGAAATAACTCGTCTCTCTCAAGAAGTTGCTCGTCTGTCCCAGTCGGTTGATGTTCATCTTGGCTCTGGGATTCTGAATGATTTACTCTGATGTGGCAAATCTCGGAGGCTGCCTTCCTTCTTCTTGTCTCCCGGATTACAAAATTATAAAATTTAAATTTACAACAAATTACAAATTTAAATAAAATAAAAAATAAAAACCGGGACGTAACCCGTAAACAATCCTAGGGCCAATTAGAGTAAGGATCCATTCACATACATTCACAAATGCAATTCATACAAAAACGCCAACACTCAAAATCGATTTAATGACAATTGTGGCTCTGATACCATTTGTTGGAATTTAGTTAACAATTAACCTAATTAATTATGAAACATATCTATATATGGCGGAAATTCATTATTCAATTTAACATATTAAAAACGTTTTTTAACATATTCATAACCATGTCATTAAATCTAAACTAGCATGTCAACAAAATTTATGAACATATCAATAAATTCATTTAAGCATGCAAACTATATCATTCTACAATACTATATCATTCTACAATACTATATCATTCAGATCCAATTCGTTTAAGAGACACTTACATAGGGTTTAGATCTGCGAGAGCAAGTCTCGGTGTACGTCCAAGTGATCGGCCGATCCTCTACACCACGCGCGTCAAGGAGATCCTCAAATCCGTCGTGCCTTCGTTCCTCCAAAAGTGGCCGGCCCTGGGGAGAGAAAAATCACTCAAACAACCACAAGTTGAGTCAATGATAATACTCAAGGGATTTTAGGAGACAAAGAGGGTGGGCTCTTTCGTGGGAACAAGGGAAGAAGGGGAAACTCAAATAAAAAGAAGGGCTGTCGGGAAACAATTTTCCTCTCTCTCTTTCTCTCTTAATTTCGGCCAAAACCTCTCAAGCACAAGGGGGAAGAGGTTTGGCTGAGTGTTGATCGAAATTAGGCTAGGGTTACCAAAGAGAAAGCCTCCTTTTATATCAGAGAGAATGGGCTTAAGTTAGGTCAAAATCCAGTTAAGCCTCATTAGTCAAACTTAAGCCCAAAACTCCTTTTAATGAGTTTAAACAATTTTTTCAGCCCATAAAACACCTATTATGGCCGGCCATATTGTCCTAATTATCTCCCAAATTTATTTGATTTATTTCTAAAATAATATTTAATTAATTTAGAACATCTCATTTATTTAATGACAAGTCATTAATTATTTTCATACTAATCAATGTAGTACGAAACGAGAAAATATTTATTTTCATCTTTTATTTATTTGAATCATCAAATTATATTATTATAAATATAATAACATAATATGATTCGTGAAATAAATGTAATAATAAATAACCAGTTATTTATTTAATTACTCAGAAAATAATTTTCTTAACGTAAATCACAATTTACGTTGAATGAGAAAATCAATCATTTCTTGTTCACCAAAATCTCGTCCGAGAGTCTATCATTGAGACCTTATGGACCCACATGAACGAAGCTTTAGAATAAAGCTCGGACACAAAAGTTCACAAACTTTTTCCGGCTATTAATTCTTAATATTAGTCGATTCCACTAAAGGACCAATATTGAACATCTCTAAGATCATATGCGTTTATATTTACGTTTGATGTGACAAAAATATTCTTCACACGGTCCACGGTGTATTTTACGATATTACCCTTTGTGTGTATCATTAACTCAGAGGAATGTAAGATTACCGTTTTACCCCTGAGTTATTATTTCACCAAGTCCTCTGTTATTTGTGAACGAGAAAAACATAAAGTGAAATGTCTCAACATGTCACATGTTTTATTTCAAAGAATTCTTTATTCGATGAATACCTGGCCTGGTTTATTCGCTCACACTCTCATAACAGAGCACGGTGTGATACTAATGCCTTAGCATTGTTTCAACACAAATTCCATATCTGTGAATCACATGTTTCAACGAAACAGTATTATGACACCAACCGTCGGGTCAATGAAACTTCATTTAGCCATTGCCCATTGATAAATCAAATGTCATAAAGTGTTACAAGAATACATGTACTCACTTCAGGATTTAGGTAATTACTAAAATACCCCTCGTATGTGAGTTTGATGTTTCGAGTGATTAAACGGTTTTATCTCGAACTTCAAAACTTCACTGGTCTTGTTCAATATCTTCATTAAGATATCAAGAATGAATTACAGAGTCACAACTCTCCATATCACAAGATAAGATATCGTTTAATTCATTCTAACAATCATTACTAGGAATCGATTGCCCAATCGATCTTTAGATTGCGAACTATTATTTAAACTAGTCATAAGAAGGTATCTTGTCAAGTCTGTACTTAGCACTTCTTTCATTGATGACAGTTTCAGAGCGTAGACATAAATGCGTAAACACAATCTTAAATAAGAATGGATATTCAATCTTTATTTAATTTCAAAGCAAAACAAATACAAAAGTATTTAATATCAAAAATCTCCTCTGTGGGCATAAATGCCAACAAACTCCCACTTGACTCATAGGAGATGCGAATGATCTTTCAGTTCTAATCCTTCTAGGTGTCCCTCGAATACCTTACTGGTTAAAGGCTTCGTGAAGGGATCAGCAAGATTGTCCAACGTTGAGATCTTCATAACCGTCGCGTCCCCTCTATGAACTATATCTCGTACCAGGTGGTATTTCCGCTCGATGTGTTTTGAGCGCTTGTGACTTCTTGGTTCCTTACAGTTAGCAACGGCTCCACTGTTATCACAGTAAAGTGTAATGGGCTCGTTGGCACTTGGAACTACTTCCAAGTACATCAGGAATTTCCTCAGCCACACAGCCTCCTTTGCAGCTTCACAAGCTGCCACATACTCGGCTTCCATGGTCGAGTCAGCAACACAAGTTTGCTTTATACTCCTCCAGACCACAGATCCACCATTCAGGGTGAACACAGACCCTGATGTGGATTTCCTGGAATCCTTATCCGCTTGAAAATCGGAATCGGTATACCCCGTCATATTCAGGTCATCACCTGAGTATGCAAGCATATAATTTCTCGTTTTCCGGAGATACTTGAGAATATGCTTGACCGCAACCCAGTGCTCGGGTCCAGGATTCGATTGGAATCTACTCACCACGCCTTTTGCGTAACAAATATCTGGCCTAGTGCAGAGCATTGCATACATGAGACTTCCTACGGCTGAGGCGTAGGGAATATGTCTCATGTCCTCTATCTCTTGAGGAGTCTTGGGAGACTGCTCACTAGATAGATGCACTCCATGTCTGAAAGGTAGCTGTCCTATCTTGGAGTTCTGCATACTGAAGCGATCCATGATCTTATCAATATAAGATGCTTGAGAAAGCGCTAACTTTCGGTTCTTCCGATCTCTAAAGATCTGAATCCCCAGAATGTAAGCCGCTTCTCCAAGATCCTTCATCTCAAACTGCTCTGACAGCCAGATCTTAACCTCTGATAATTTTCCCACATCATTCCCAATGAGTAGTATGTCATCTATATAAAGGATTAAGAAGACCACTTTGCCATCGTTTACCATCTTATAAACACATGGCTCATCTAAAGACTGATCAAAGCCGTAGCTTTTCACAGTCTCGTCGAATCTAATATTCCACGAGCTAGATGCTTGCTTTAGTCCATAAATGGACTTTAGCAACTCACAAACCTTGCCCTGTTGGCCTTTCTCCATGAACCCGTCTGGTTGAGCCATGTAAATGCGCTCGTCAAGATTTCCATTAAAAAATGCAGTCTTGACATCCATCTACCAGATTTCATAATCTAGGGCTGCAGCAATGGATAAAAGAGTACGAATAGACTTTAGCATCGCCACGGGCGAGAAGGTATCTTCATAGTCGATACCTTCCTTTTGTGTGAACCCCTTCGCCACAAGTCGTGCTTTAAATGTCTCGACATTTCCATCCGGTCCTCTTTTCTTCTTGTAGATCCATTTACACCCAACAGGCTTGATGCCTTTAGGTAAATCTACAAGTTTCCAGACTTTGTTGACATACATCGAATGCATTTCAACGTTCATGGCTTCTTGCCACAGTTTTGCTTCAGAACTCTGCATCGCCTGGGAAAATGATACTGGATCATCTTCCTCCTTGTATGCGACTGCAGCAAAGGCCTCTCCGATGTACATCAATCGCTCAGGTTGTCGTACAATCCTGCTACCGCGACGAATCGTAGGAGGCTCAAGTTCCGAATGTGGTTCTTCCATTGTTGGTGTAGGACTTGTCCTATCTTGTGAAGTACCAGCTACTTCACCCAACATCTCCTTTAGCACAAGTTTGCTTCTAGGTACGGTATTCTTCATGTAATCCTCTTCAAGAAACCTAGCGTTCGTGCTAACGAACGTTTTCTTGTCAGTAGGACTATAGAATGTGTACCCTTTTGTTTCTTTCGGATATCCTATGAAAAAGCATAACTCTGAACGACTAGCAAACTTGCTAGTCTTTTGTCTCAGCACGTGTGCTGGACAACCCCAGATCTTGATGTGGTTTAGAACAGATTTCTTACCACACCATCTCTCGTAGGGAGTGCCGAGAACCGTTTTTGACGGAACCTGGTTCAGAATATAAGCTGCCGTTTCTAAGGCATATCCCCAGAACGAATCAGGAAGAGATGAGTAACTCATCATTGATCTCACCATATCTAGTAGCGTTCGGTTCCTTCTCTCTGACACACCGTTTTGTTGTGGTGTGCCAGGTGCTGTAAGCTGAGAATGAATGCCTTCTTCTTTAAGAAGATCCTCGAACTCATCAGACAAGTACTCTCCGCCTCGATCTGATCGAAGGGTTTTGATTTGTTTCTCTCTTTGCTTCTTAACCAAGTCCCGATATTGTTTGAACATTTCAAAAGTATCGGATTTGTGTCGCATTAAGAAAACATGACCAAAACGTGAGTAGTCATCAGTGAAGGTTACAAAGTATTCGTAACCTCCTCTTGCCTGAATACTGATTGGACCACATACATCACTATGTATGAGTTCCAATACTTGTGTGGCTCTTAGACCTTTCGAAGAGAAAGGTCTCTTGGTCATCTTGCCTTCAAGATAGGATTCACACGTGGACATAGATCCCACGTTTAGAGATTTCAAAGGACCATCCTTTGTTAACCTCTTAATCCTATCTAGGCCAATATGTCCAAGACGTAAGTGCCATAGATATGTATCATCCGTTTCATCCCTATGAAATGTCTTACGCTTCCTGAGTGAATCACTATTCACCTCAGTGTCCAAGATTGTCGGCTCATTAGGATATAGATAATAAATAGAATCTACTCGATGAGCTTTAGAAATAAAACAACCATTAAGAAAAATTTCAATACCATTATTGACTTTAAACTCATAATGTTGTTCTTCTAAACGACCAAAAGAAATTAAGTACTTGCAAAAATCTAGAACATAATAAACGTTATTCAATAATAAAGCCTTATTCCCAAAATTCAGCTGCGTGGTCCCGACAGATCTGGCTCTGACCTTCGTTCCATTCCCCCAGTTGTACGTGAACTCTTCTTCACCTAAGCTTCTGGTTTTCCTGAAACCATTCAGATTACACACAATATGGTCAGAAGCCCCGCAGTCTAAAATCCAGGGTGATTCTTTATATGTCGTGTAACATGCTTGGGTGACGAAAGCCATACCTTTCCCCTTGACAGTCTTGAGGTAGGCAGGACAGTTCCTTCGCCAATGGCCGACTTCTCCTCAATGGTGGCACTTGTGTTTAGACTTGTCCACCTTTGCGATGCCCTTGCCCTTGACATCCGCAGCCTTCTTGTAAGGCGTCTTGGATCTGTTGGCATTTGTGCCCACAAAGGAGATTTTTGATATTAAATACTTTTGTATTTCTTTTACTTTGAAATTAAATAAAGATTGAATATCCATTCTTATTTAAGATTGTGTTTACGCATTTATGTCTACGCTCTGAAACTGTCATCAACGAAAGAAGTGCTAAGTACAGACTTGACAAGATACCTTCTTATGACTAGTTTAAATAATAGTTCGCAATCTAAAGATCGATTGGGCAATCGATTCCTAGTAATGATTGTTAGAATGAATTAGACGATATCTTATCTTGTGATATGGAGAGTTGTGACTCTGTAATTCATTCTTGATATCTTAATGAAGATATTGAACAAGACCAGTGAAGTTTTGAAGTTCGAGATAAAACCGTTTAATCACTCGAAACCTCAAACTCACATACGAGGGGTATTTTAGTAATTACCTAAATCCTGAAGTGAGTACATGTATTCTTGTAACACTTTATGACATTTGATTTGTCAATGGGCACTGGCTAAATGAAGTTTCATTGACCCGACGGTTGGTGTCATAATACTGTTTCGTTGAAACATGTGATTCACAGATATGGAATTTGTGTTGAAACAATGCTAAGGCATTAGTATCACACCATGCTCTGTTATGAGAGTGTGAGCGAATAAACCAGGCCTGGTATTCATCGAATAAAGAATTCTTTGAAATAAAACATGTGACATGTTGAGACATTTCACTTTATGTTTTTTCTCGTTCACAAATAACAGAGGACTTGGTGAAATAATAACTCAGGGGTAAAACGGTAATTTTACATTCCTCTGAGTTAATGTTACACACAAAGGGTAATATCGTAAAATACACCGTGGACCGTGTGAAGAATAGTTTTGTCACATCAAACGGAAATATAAACGCATATGAACTTAGAGATGTTCAATATTGGTCCTTTAGTGGAATCGACTAATATTAAGAATTAAAAGCCGGAAAAAGTTTGTGAACTTTTGTGTCCGAGCTTTATTCTAAAGCTTCGTTCATGTGGGTCCATAAGGTCTCAATGATAGACTCTCGGACGAGATTTTGGTGAACAAGAAATTATTGATTTTCTCATTCAACGTAAATTGTGATTTACGCTAAGAAAATTATTTTCTGAGTAATTAAATAAATAACTGGTTATTTATTATTACATTTATTTCACGAATCATATTATGTTATTATATTGATAATAATATGATTTGATGATTCAAATAAATAAAAGATGAAAATAAATATTTTCTCGTTTCGTACTACATTGATTAGTATGAAAATAATTAATGACTTGTCATTAAATAAATGAGATGTTCTAAATTAATTAAATATTATTTTAGAAATAAATCGAAAATATTTGGGAGATAAATACATAAGATGGCCGGCCACTTAATGCAAATAAGGGGTTGGAAAATTGCTTAAATGATTTATCGGGCTTAAGTTTGATTAATGGGTCATTAATTGTTTTTGACCTAATTAAGCCCATTTTCCCCGAAATAAAAGGAGCTCTTCTCTCTCTCTTTTGACCTAGCTCATTCGGCCACTCTCTCTCTCTCTCCCCTCCCATTTGGCCGACTATTTCCTCTCTCCCAAGGAGAAAAATACTTGGCCAAAATCCCTAAAGAATTGAGAGAGCGAACCGTAGAGAGAATCCCCTTTTATTCCTTCTTCCCTTGTTCCTACGAAAGAGCCCACCCTCTTTGTCTCACAAAATCCCTCGAGTATTATCATTGACTCAACTTGTGGTTGTTTGAGTGATTTTTCCTCCCACAGGGCCGGCCATATTTTGGAGCAACGAAGGATCGACGACTTTGAGGATTTGCTTGACGGGCGTGGCGTAGAGGATCGGCCGGCCAGTTTTTCCGAGAGACACCGAGACTTGCTCTCGCAGATCCGAATTATGTAAGTATCCCTCGAACGAATTGGATCTGGAAAATATGATATTTTAGAATGATTATATGTGTTTGGATTGTTCGTGTGCATGTTTAGATAGATTTATTGACAAGATTATAAATTTATTGACATGTTAGGTTAGATTTAATGATATGGTTATCGAACATGTTTTAAATTGGTTTTAATATGTTAAATTGAATTATGAAATTCCGCCACATATTGATGTGTTTCGTAATTAAATTAGGTTAATTGTTAATCAAATTCCAACAGGATCCCGTTCGGTTGGCGTTTTTGGGACCCTTCATCACTCTCTTCGATCCAGAAATGGAAGCCCTATGTTCAGCAACATTGGCTTCGCCAGTCTTCTTCTTGGTCTTAGGGAGAAGTCCCTCGGCAGTCTGCAACTCCTTCATCAACTCGGTTACAGAATAATCGAGCTTGTTCATGGAGTAGTTCAGACGGAAGCTATCGAAAGAATCCGTCAGAGTCTCCAAGATCATGTCAACCTTGGTGAGTCCATCGATCTCCGATCCGAGAATCTCCATGTCATTCAGGTGACCCATGATCACTAGCATGTGGTCCCTGACTGACGTTCCCGGCTTCATCCGACAATTCATGAAATTTCGGATTGCCTGCTGCCTCGCCTGACGCCCATGACATCCAAACATATCATGAAGATTGTAGAGCATGTCATATGCCGTGGCAATGTCCTTGTGAGATTGTTGCAACACATTGCTCATGGAACCCAAGATATAACACTTGGCAATCTCATCGGACCTTACCCACGTGTCATAGGCGTTCTTGTCCTCCTGGCTTGAGTCAGCACTCGGAGCTGGAGGACACGGGGTAGTGAGAACATACTTATGCTTTTCCACCGTCAGTACGATGTCGAGGTTACGTTTCCAATCAACGTAATTCTCACCCTCGAGTTTGTTATAACTCAGTATAGATGCAAGTGGATTCATGATACTGCTGAAATTAAATGAAATGAATAAATTTAGCATATGCTACAGTTTCGAATTATGATGCATGTACAATCCTAAATTAGTGAGGACAGCGATAAATAATTCATGGTATTATGAACAAAAATGATCAATTACTTTTCCTAGGGGAAACCGCAATTGATCGCCTTTCATAGTCGTGACACATCACTATTTAGTTTGAACCATACAAGAAGTCACAACTTCTAGTTCTCGCTAATTACCATGGACTTTGGTCACTTATGTTTAACGCATAGCCTCTATGGAGGGTTACTTTAAACAATAAGTCTAAGCGTGTAACCAACATGTGGGCCCTTATCCAAGTTACTTTGAAAACGGTTCTCCTAGGGGAGACCCCGCTTCATCGTTCCTCTTTAGAACTTAGTTCGTAACAATTTAATTAACTATGTGCTTCCGAAGTACTCCCATTAAAGGGAGGGCCACGAGGGTGACTCTTAGTTCATTCACACAAGTTAATTAAATTCATGTTGGGGACCTCGGGTTATTTCAACGACAAATAACCCTCCCACTTAGGTTTTGCAAAAATCATAATTTTTGTGGACGATGTTCAATTTCATAACTAGTTATTATAATGATGCATGAACAATTCATATAGTGTTGGCGTTCTATCCTATATGACATGTGGATGAATATGAGATAAGATTAAATAAAATAAAACATAATATTTAACTTATCTAATGGCCCATTTCTAAAATTACAACCCTTTACAAAAGAAAAATAAATAAACTACTTTATTCCTAGTCTTGTGTCGAGTCGTCGAATTTCCGAATTTTAAAACTTAGAGATTAATATCTCCCACTCAAATAACTAAATTCTTTTTTAATATTTCAAAAATAATATAAGAAAATATAATTATTCAAGATTCTAAATTTATTCGGAAACGATTTCCGAATCTCGGTCGTCGGGCCTAACCCTAGCTAGCTCGCGCGCGTCCGAAAACACACGGGCACGCTAGGGTTTTGGCCGACCCAAACAGCCCTC
The DNA here is from genome assembly GCA_958296335.1 of Urtica urens. NCBI lineage: Eukaryota > Viridiplantae > Streptophyta > Magnoliopsida > Rosales > Urticaceae > Urtica > Urtica urens. The sequence goes on along the minus strand of OY282530.1, from coordinate 556,670 downwards.
TTGTGTCCAATACACAGGTCCTTAGGCGTGTTCGGAATCGTCCGGGATAGCTCCCATGCGTTTCAAAAACGCGCGGCCATTCCCGGAGGTTGCCTTCCTTCTTCTTGTCTTCCGGATTACAAAATTATAAAATTTAAATTTACAACAAATTACAAATTTAAATAAAATAAAAAATAAAAACCGGGACATAACCCGTAAACAATCCTAGGGCCAATTAGAGTAAGGATCCATTCACATACATTCACAAATGCAATTCATACAAAAACGCCAACACTCAAAATCGATTTAATGACAATTGTGGCTCTAATACCATTTGTTGGAATTTAGTAAAGAATTAACCTAATTAATTATGAAACATATCTATATATGGCGGAAATTCATAATTCAATTTAACATATTAAAAACGTTTTTTAACATATTCATAACCATGTCATTAAATCTAAACTAGCATGTCAACAAAATTTATGAACATATCAATAAATTCATTTAAGCATGCAAACGAACAATCTAAATAAATATAATCATTCTACAATACTATATCATTCAGATCCAATTCGTTTAAGAGACACTTACATAGGGTTTGGATCTGCGAGAGCAAGTCTCGGTGTACGTCCAAGTGATCGGCCGATCCTCTACACCACGCGCGTCAAGGAGATCCTCAAATCCGTCGTGCCTTCGTTCCTCCAAAAGTGGCCGGCCCTGGGGAAAGAAAAATCACTCAAACAACCACAAGTTGAGTCAATGATAATACTCAAGGGATTTTAGGAGACAAAGAGGGTGGGCTCTTTCGTGGGAACAAGGGAAGAAGGGGAAACTCAAATAAAAAGAAGGGCTGTCGTGAAACAGTTTTCCTCTCTCTCTTTCTCTCTTAATTTCGGCCAAAACCTCTCAAGCACAAGGGGGAAGAGGTTTGGCTGAGTGTTGATCGAAATTAGGCTAGGGTTACCAAAGAGAAAGCCTCCTTTTATATCAGAGAGAATGGGCTTAAGTTAGGTCAAAATCCAGTTAAGCCCCATTAGTCAAACTTAAGCCCAAAACTCCTTTTAATGAGTTTAAACAATTTTTCCAGCCCATAAAACTCCTATTATGGCCGGCCATATTGTCCTAATTATCTCCCAAATTTATTTGATTTATTTCTAAAATAATATTTAATTAATTTAGAACATCTCATTTATTTAATGACAAGTCATTAATTATTTTCATACTAATCAATGTAGTACGAAACGAGAAAATATTTATTTTCATCTTTTATTTATTTGAATCATCAAATTATATTATTATAAATATAATAACATAATATGATTCGTGAAATAAATGTAATAATAAATAACCAGTTATTTATTTAATTACTCAGAAAATAATTTTCTTCACGTAAATCACAATTTACGTTGAATGAGAAAATCAATCATTTCTTGTTCACCAAAATCTCGTCCGAGAGTCTATCATTGAGACCTTATGGACCCACATGAACGAAGCTTTAGAATAAAGCTCGGACACAAAAGTTCACAAACTTTTTCCGGCTATTAATTCTTAATATTATTCGATTCCACTAAAGGACCAATATTGAACATCTCTAAGATCATATGCGTTTATATTTCCGTTTGATGTGACAAAAATATTCTTCACACGGTCCACGGTGTATTTTACGATATTACCCTTTGTGTGTATCATTAACTCAGAGGAATGTAAGATTACCGTTTTACCCCTGAGTTATTATTTCACCAAGTCCTCTGTTATTTGTGAACGAGAAAAACATAAAGTGAAATGTCTCAACATGTCACATGTTTTATTTCAAAGAATTCTTTATTCGATGAATACCAGGCCTGGTTTATTCGCTCACACTCTCATAACAGAGCATGGTGTGATACTAATGCATTAGCATTGTTTCAACACAAATTCCATATCTGTGAATCACATGTTTCAACGAAACAGTATTATGACACCAACCGTCGGGTCAATGAATCTTCATTTAGCCATTGCCCATTGACAAATCAAATGTCATAAAGTGTTACAAGAATACATTTACTCACTTCAGGATTTAGGTAATTACTAAAATACCCCTCGTATGTGAGTTTGATGTTTCGAGTGATTAAACGGTTTTATCTCGAACTTCAAAACTTCACTGGTCTTGTTCAATATCTTCATTAAGATATCAAGAATGAATTACAGAGTCACAACTCTCCATATCACAAGATAAGATATCGTTTAATTCATTCTAACAATCATTACTAGGAATCGATTGCCCAATCGATCTTTAGATTGCGAACTATTATTTAAACTAGTCATAAGAAGGTATCTTGTCAAGTCTGTACTTAGCACTTCTTTCGTTGATGACAGTTTCAGAGCGTAGACATAAATGCGTAAACACAATCTTAAATAAGAATGGATATTCAATCTTTATTAAATTTCAAAGCAAAACAAATACAAAAGTATTTAATATCAAAAATCTCCTTTGTGGGCATAAATGCCAACAGGGGGCTCACGACACATGACTGGTGTCTCTTACTTAGAAAATGTTCACCCGTGCACGAAAGGCAGTGTCACTTTTGGCGGAGGATCTACGGGTTCTGTCTAAGGTTGTCTAAGGTTGTCCATCCCTTGATAATATTCTTCTTGTTAATGGTTTGAAAGCAAACTTAATCAGTATAAGTCAATTGTGTGACCAAGATCTTACAATTATATTCACCAAGTCTAGTTGCACTGTTCTTAACTCGGGAAACAAGGCAGTGATGCATGGATCTTGCTCCTCTGATAATTGCTATATGTGGTCCTCTCCTATCTCACCTACTACTTGCCTCCTGAGCTTTGCTGACACTTCCTCGTTGTGGCGTCGGGACTTGGGCACTTGAACATGCGTAGTATCAATTCCCTTTCCTCCAAAGCAGCAGTGATCGGTCCCCCTCTATCCTCTCCTCTGATCAAGGAGTTTGCGGAGCCTGTCAAATCAGTAAGCAGACTCGTGTCTCTCACAAGCCTGTTGATTTCATTATTACATCTGTGCTTAAGCCCCTTCATATGGATCTGATGGGTCCTATGCAAGTAGAGAGCATTGGTGGCAAACGTTATATTTTGGTTATTGTGGATGATTTTTCCAGATATACGTCGGTTGAATTTCTTCGTGAAAAATCTGATGCGTTTCCTGTTTTTCACTCTCTTGCTTTAAAGCTTCAGAGGTCTCGCCCTAGGAAGATTGTTCGGATCAGGACCGATCATGGCCGAGAATTTGAGAATGCCAATTTCTCAGAATTCTGCGACTCCAAAGGTATCTCTCATGAGTTCTCAGCCCCCATCCCTCCTCAGTCAAATGGCATTGTAGAACGTAAAAATTGAACGATCCAGGAGATGGCTCGAGTCATGCTCCATGCCAAGAAGATTTCTTATCGGTTTTGGGCTGAAGCTGTCAACACGGCTTGCCATATTTAGAATTGAGTCTCGATTCGCCCAGGAACCTTATTTACGAATTATGAAATCTGGAGGGGGAGAAAGATTTTCCATCTGTTTGGAACTGTGTGTTACATTTTGGCTGATAAAGAACCTAAGAAGAAACTTAATCCTCGCAGGGATGAAGGTTTCTTTCTAGGTTACTCCTCTACAAGTCGTGCTTACAGGGTTTTCAACAACAGGACTCAAGTTGTTATGGAATCTATGAATGTGAAGTTTGGTGATGAGGGAGTGTCTTTGTCGACCTCTCAAACTGACGAGGTTCTGTTATTTGCACCAAATTCTCAATCATCTATTGTCCTTCCTGTTGTCTTTGACACTGAAACCGCTCCTTTTACTGGATCTGAAATGGTGCCCTCTCGTGTCTCTAAATCCATCTAGCAGGATCTTCTTGAATCATCCTATGAATGTAGTTATTTGTGATCTTGATCAAGGGATTACCACCAGAAGGAAAGATCTTGTCAATTACCTGGATTTAATCGGTAATGTCTGCATCACCTCGAGAATTGAACAAAAAAAATGTGTCAGAAGCCATCCTTGATGAATTATGGGTTTCTACTATGCAAGAGAAACTTTCTCAGTTTGAGAGAAATGATGTGTGGGTCCTTGTTCATCGCCCTTCTGCAAATGCCATAGGAACCAAATGGATTTTAAAAAAAAGTCTGATGATCGTGGAAATGTATCCAGGAACAAAGCTAGACTAGTGGCCCAAGGCTATCCACGGATTGAGGGAGTTGACTTTGACGAGACATTTTCTCCAGTGGCTCGTCTTGAAGCCATCAGACTCCTACTTGGAATCGCTTGCTTAAAGAAGTTCAAACTGTTTCAAATGGATGTGAAAAGTGCTTTTTTAAATGGCATGATCAATGAAGAAGTATTTGTTGAGCAACCAAAGGTTTTGTTGATCCTCACTTTCTCAATCATGTCTTCAAACTCAAAAAAGCACTATATGGGTTGAAGCAAGCTCCCAGGGCTTGGTATGAGCGTCTTGATGTCTATCTAATATCTCAGGGGAACTCGCGAGGAGTCAAAGATCAAACCCTGTTCATCAAGAAGTCTGGTTCAAGCATAATGTTTGCTCAGGTATATGTTGATGACATTGTTTTTTGGGGGAATGTCTCAGGTTCTTGTTGATGACTTTGTAGATAAGATGCAATCTGTCTTTGAAGTGAGTATGGTTGGATAGTTGTCGTTCTTCTTGGGATTTCAGATCAATCAACGTCATGATGGGATTTTCTTGTCTCAAAGAAAGTATGCTCGTGAGCTTGGTAAAAAGTTTGGTCTATAGTCTGGAAAACTTAAGAGGACTCCTGCCTCATCCTCAGTTAAATTATCTAAGGATGACTCAGCTGATCTTGTGGATTCTAAGACTTACAGAAGTATGATTAGAAGCCTCTTGTATCTTGCTGCTAGTAGACCTGACATTGTCTTCTCAGTGAAGCGGATTATCAAGTATGTTCATGGAACCATCGACTATGGTATCTTCTATTCCCAAGACACGAATCAACATCTTGCGGGTTATTCTGATGCAGATTGGGAAAGAAATGTTGTTGATTAAAAAAGTACTTCCGTAGGATGTTTCTTTATTGGTAACAATCTTATCTCATGGCTCAGTAAGAAGCAGAACTGTGTGTGTCTCTCTCTCTACTGCAGAAGCAGAGTATATAACAGTTGGCGCTGCTTGCACTTAATTGGTTTACCTAAAGTGTATGCTTGATGAATATGATGTCTCTCAGGATATCATTATGCTCTACTGTAACAACACCAGTGCCATAAATATTGCCAAAAATCCGGTCCAACACAGTAAGACCAAGCACATTAAAATTCGTCATCATTTCATTCGAGATCTTGTTGAGTAAAAGATTCTCTCTCTGGAACACGTTGGGACGGAGAATCAACTTGCATACATTTTTCAAAGCCCCTCGATTTCGTTCAATTTGAAAAATTTTGGGCTGGTCTTGGTGTTTTCTTATTGGACTTCTAGCAATCACAGTTGGGCCTACATGTTCCACTATATCTAGGCCCACAACACTGGTCTGTATCTCGTCAAGTCAAACTTTTAGTTCCCCTTTCTGCTTGCTCTCGTCGATTCGGCTTCTGTTTTGAAAAGTTCCAACAGTGTTTGTATTGTCAGTTGTTTTTTCTTAACAGCTCTCTGCCGATTATCACACTGCACGTCTTTTTTGGTGTTATCTCTTCTCAAGGCTAAAATGGTTTCCACTCATACTGGTCGCAGTTCTTTTTTCCTTTATTCTGAGAAAATGGGAAGCCCTAAGAAGAAAAATTCTAAGAAGTCTGTCGAGAAGTCTCCGAAGAACAAATTTGGTGTTCGTGTTCGAGGTCTCTCCTCTAACCCTAATGCCCGGAAATCGATGGCTGCTCTTCCCTCATCTCCGGTGACAATATGCGTCAAGGTAACATTGTACTCTCTCATTCTGTTGTCTCCATACCTTCTATTAAACCATCTCGTTCAGCGGCAGAAGCTATCCTGGGGTTTGTTGATGTCTTTGACAAGGTGCCAGACAAAGGGGATCGTCCCTCGTCGATGAAAGAAGATGTTTTTCGAAACCCCTCGTTGGAAGCCATGACAGGAGAGCTACGGGCTGATCGCTCTTCTTCTACCTCGTCACTAAGGGAGTTCATCTTTGAGGAGGATTTCCGTCGAATCATGGATTCCAGTGTTGTCCATACAGACTCTGTGTAGAACCCGTCTCATGTTGAACCTGAGAAACCTTCCAGTGTTCCTCCTCCATCTGCTGAGAGCTCTCCACCTGTTGACCCTGCTCCCGCTCAGCCTCCCCTCCTCGAGTCACCATGTATCCTTCTCTTAGCCCTGTTTCAGACTATGCAGTTCCTTTATCCACCTTGCGAAAGCGCAAATTTGTTCAGAAGAAAGGTCCCCTCAAAATGATGTTGAAGAAGAAAGGTTCTGGTTCTCCTGCTGTCAAGAAGACCCGGGTTGCTCCTTCCTTTATGGCTGAGACATCTAGGGAAGTCTCTCCGGCTGTGGTTTCCTCCCAATCCATTGATTGCTTGGATTTTGTGGCTAACGAGGCACAGCTCGCTGATGAGGCTGATGGTGAAGGTCTCTCTCCAGTAAATAAAAAATCCAGAGCTTCTCGTCACAACATTCCTAATGTCCCCATTGATGGTGTTTCCTTTCACTCCATAACAAATGCCCTCAATTGGAAATATGTTCTGCGGAGAAGTATTTCTCCAGAGTGTGTTCTGTCTTCTGAGGCTCTTCAGTGTAAGGACTTGGTGGACCTTGTGTCGCATGCGTGTCTTCTGAAATCAATTACTTCTGTTCGGCCTTATCATGCTCACCTGGTTAGAGAATTTGTTGTTAATCTCCATGCGGATATCAATGTTCCTGGATCTTCAAACTTTCAAAAGGTCCATTTCCGGGACAGGTGCTTCTCCTTCTCCTCGAAAGATATCGCCTTTCTTCTTGAGCTTCCCCAGTCTATGAAGCAGCCTCCTCTTCTCTCCAACGTGGATCTTGTGAAAGAGCTTTCGGGTGGTCGGGATCTTAAGGGATGGCCTGATCGTGGTCCCTATCCAGCTTCTAAGCTCAGCTCAAAGTATTCGGTGCTGCAAAAGATTGGGATGAAAAACTGGTGTCCAACCACTCACCACACTGGTTTGTCCTTGGCTCTTGCAGGCTTTATTTATCTCATTGTGACTCGTTCTCCAGTTCATGATGCGGTGTTCTTCTTCGAGCAAATTCTTCGCCATGCTTGGTCCATTGCAATCAAGCTTCCAATTGGTTTCCCTTCATTGATTTGTGGGATTCTTTTCTTCCAAGCTCCTGATATTCTTTCTCAGGTTGAGCAGGCTGAATGCAGTTCTTCTCTTGGTAAGATTGTGTTCAACTACAAGTTGTTTCAGGCTCACCAAGGCTCGGATATGGTTCCGCCTCCTCTAACCAGTTTCCTACACTCAGTGTTCTCTGGCGATGATGCTCCAGTGATTCCTCATCTCTCCTCTGAGACCAGGTCCTTGATGGCTGTTACTATTTTTGACGAGTTGAAATTCCGTGATGAGATCATTGCTTCCGCCACTAACCGTTGCCAAGAGCAATCCTCTCTTCTTCGTGTTGTTGTTCCCGCTACGGCTTCGTCCTCAGCTCCTCCTCCGCCTTCATCGTAAGCTTGTTGTCTTTTATTTCTTTACTGGTCTGTAATAATTAAACTTACTTGTGTTTTGTTTATTTCCCTTTTTTTTTCTCCTTTGCCTTTGTTGAGACAAATAGGGGGAGTATTTTGGGTTTTGGTTTTTGCTATGGTGTAAACTGAACATCTTAACTTCCTTAGTTGTTTTAGCTCTCCTTGTGTTTTTCCTCTTTCAGTCATTGTGACATGAGTTGATTCCCCAGTGATCGTGCTGGTGCCGCGTCTTCAAGGTTTTTGCCTCATCAAAGCCAACAAGGGAGTTTGTTAGTGTGGTCTTGGCCTCATTGCTTCGTCAAAACCTTGATGTTCCTACAGATGTTATGATCATATGTTAAGGACATGTCCATGTTGCTTTTTCTAACGCCTTGTACCTGCTTCACTGTTTATTCGGCGCCTTTCCCATCCTTTCTGGATTCTCGGCTGCTGTGGGTCTTCGTCGTCTTGTAAAGTATATAAACCCTCTCTTGCACTCTTCTAGGGTTTATTCATTTCTTCATTTTTCCAGCGCCGTTACAAATCAGAAAAGAAGTCCTCTTCTTCATTGTGCGTCTTCATTGTAAAGAATAGCTTTGTGAAGGAAAAACTTTATGTAAGTGCATCTTTTCTTTACCTTCAGTGTTCAAGACACATACAAGGACGCGGTTCTTGTTTAGGTGATTAAGTGAGTGAAGCTCACTCCTAGGGGGAGCCTTAGGAAGAGTAGTACTAGGAAAAAAAGAAAGTGTTAGGTTAAGGAATTGAAGATTCGCTTGTAAAACCTTTGTATCTTTATTCTTTCAACACATAGTATACTCGTTCACCGGAATTTACTATTCCCCAAAATGTAGGCAGTTGCTGAACTGGGTTACTAACGTTTCTGTGTTATTTACTTTCTAGTATATATTATTGTTATTATACCTGACTGTAACCTTGTTCATAGTAGCATATCCCTTTTTCAAATGCAATAAAAAAAAGAAGAATTGCTCTAATTAAGCCACATGAAACGTTGCAATTGTAAAATACTCAATGTTTTGCAAACGTTTAAAATCTACCCAATTAGTCTTACGTGGCATATTTTTAAGTAGTTGCATTTCCGTTTTTGCCCTTTTTTTTTAGTTTTCGTATTGATTTTAATTATTTCCAGTTTTTTTAATTAACGAAAATTAACCAGATTTTTTGGGTAATTAGTTTTTATTTTCTTATTTTAAACAGCGACAAATTTTTTATTTCTTTTAATATGATTTTGAATTAGTCAACTAATAAATGCATAAACCATTTTATTTTTTCTTTAATTTTATTCAGATATATTTCATTAATTGCTATATTTATAAAAAGTCGGTTACAAATTAGACTCATGAAGTACTAGTTAATTTGTGTTAATTTATATTCACGCACATTATAATCTTATATGTCAACCTGATTTCATGGGACTTAATTAACGCATATTTACCTGAGATCTCGGGAAGTCGTTATAATTTTCAACTTTCTTATTCGAAATCGTTATTTATTGGAGTGATATCTTTTTGATATAGTCAACTTTATTCTTTAATTTTCAATCGATTTTGTTTGATTTTGTTGTTATTTCATTTCTGTAATTAATTGCTCTTTTAAACAGACATGAATTAGTAGTTAATTTGCGTTAATTTGTATACACGTTGACTTTTAATCCTTTGCTGTATTTATTTTCCTGTATTATTTCCAATTTTTGTATATTAACGAAAATTAACCTGAGAATTCGAGAAATCTTTTCTAATTTTCAACTTTCAGATTTCAAATCGTTATTTAATGGTTTTAATATCTTTTTTTTATTGTCAACTATTTAATTTAGAATCCGAATTTTGTGTTGATTTAGTTTTAATCTGGTATATTTTTCATTTATGACTCGAATTTATTTAGTAAGTAAACAATCCTGTTGCATATTCAATACGGTTAATTTTTGTTAATTTGTGCGTATCCGAATATTGCAAGAAATCAATTGTTTTGAAACAGTTTCCATGTTTATCTTCGTAAACGTTAACAAATATCGGTTTTCCTATTTTATAGCTTTAACTGTTACAATTTTGAGTTATTATTTTGAATAATTCCGAGATAATTTTTCATTTAAAATTTTAAATTTAGGCGGGTCTTATAATCAAATCAGTTAAACTGAAGAACTTCCTCTATTCTGTCTGTATCGTTCATATCTATGATCTCATGTTCATCTGATATTAATTTGCGTTAATTTTAACAACGTCAAGGTTCATACCTATGATCCCAATGTTGAATTTTGTCCTCGCCATTGTTTGTTTTCTACAAAAACTTCACAAACATACCGAAACAAAGGACAAACGAATTAGGTTAAAGAAGAAAAAGATATTCAACTGATGACCATCAAAAACGATTTGCATGCATGTCAATGGAACTATAAAAATAGAGAAACTTATTGAGAGATTATAGATTTGAAAACCCTAAATTTCCCGACTTCGTTTTTCCTTGTTTTACCTGTTCAATGTTTAAAAATTTCTATTAACGAAGATGAAGAGTCAGAGACGAACTCGAAATACTGGGTGTGAAAAAGAGAGAAAAACCGAATAGAATATTGAGAACGAGAGAAAATTTCAAATCTTTTGGTTTGAAGTGAGAGAAAGTGACGATTCAAGAGAGAGAATATGTTTTTTGCGTTTGAGTTTCGGTGAGAATGAGAGTGTGAGAGAATATGTTGAAGGGGGTTAGAGTTTAAGAGATTTGATGGGGTATATAATAACTTTCCAAAACAATTTCTCCCGCTCAAAATTAAAAGTCTTTCATTAATTTCGTTTAATTTCCAAAATTTCCGCCTCTTTAATTGGAGAGAGTATTTGATTCTATCTTTGTACATAAAATCCGGCCAAAATTTAGTTAATTTTCGGAAATTAATTTCCAACAATTACAAAACTGGAAAGGGTATATTAGTCTAATAATTTGCGTTAATTTCTACAACTGGGTATTAACCAATACTTTCAAAATAGTGGGTATTTTGCAAACTGAATACTATAGAAGGGTATATACCTTTTTATCCCTAAAAAAATGCATGCATGGACCATGAAACCAAGATCTCCACGATATATAACAATTATTAGCACAAAACAATTCCTCGTTTGGACATGGCTTGGAGAATAAGAATACATATACTAACAATCTCCCAATAAAGACTGGTGTCTTCAAAGGTGTATTCATATGGAATGCCACATTTAATTCAATAAATGCGACATAAAGTAGAGGGGCTTCAGTAATAGTGAGTTATTTTTCACTCAATGTATCAGTTCTTTGACAATAAGGCAAAAAAGAGCTCTAAAAACGACAAAAATAAATCTTGATAGTGAAAAAGTTGCTTCTAAATCGATTTATTTGACTTAGAAGCGGTTTATCACATTTTAAAAGTAAATGTCGCTTCCAAAAATATTTTTTGTAGTAGTGTGAGTACCTATTGATCAGTGAACAAAGTTACTAATGTTATGTGAATATATAGCTTTTAGCTATATGTTTGAATGATTTACAAATCTTTATAATCTTTGTACGATTAATAAGATGTTCAACACATCGTCACAGTAACATGATTGAACAACCATCTAACATCAGGCAAAATTATTTCAATTAAATTTGTTGTTAATGATCTTATGCAATTTTGTCTCAAGAACAACGATAACACGTTGTATGCTAGATCAACAGTCCAACAAAGTGATCGAACATCTACAGTATTATTCTTTCATGTGGTGGAAAATTGAGGATAACCGAGTCAATATCCTTGAATAACTCGAAATAGATTAGGCACTTTGTACGTAACCTTTATAAACCTCAAAGAAACTATTTTTCGGACTCAAATTTCTTTCATAATAGAATCAGCCCAATAGTACTTTGCGTTTACACATGGGCCCTAAAAGATATAAAATTTTGCAAGACATTCCACCTTTGTTTGTTTGGCGGTGTTTCTTGATTGAAGAGTCCCAAAACACTTTAAGAATTTCACTCATATACTTGTCCCTATAAACAATAATGCATTTTCCTCTTTCAAGGATTTTCTTCCAGTAAAAGATAAGCCAGAGGCTCTGCGACTAGGAAGATCCATTGGTGTAGATGAGAGGTGTTTCGAAAGCACAAGTCAGAAGGGGGATAGGCTTCATAAATTTGAGAAAGTTAAACCAGTCCCTTCTGGCTAAGAGTGTCTGGAAGCTTATCCGGAGACCTGATAGTCTCGTTAGATGGGTTTACAGTTAGTCTATGTAGCGCAATCTTCTCTGGGTTGAGAGATCATTCAGGCCGGCTCGAGATAGAGAATTGGGGATGAGGAGTCTGTGCGTGTTATGGATGATAATTGGGTGCCCAGAGACAGACCGGCCACCTGAATCGACCCCCCTTAGGTAGTTGGGACGTCGATCTCGTTTTTGCGATATTCGGGCAGGAGGACGCGACAACGATTCTGAGCATTCGATGTGAGGGAGAGGACATCACGAACGTTCGATGTTGGCACTTCACCGACGACAAAGAGTACTGTTGGCAGAGATGCCCAAAAGAATATTATTTATTTACATATTGATGTAATATATAAATCTTTCATAAGTTCTTATTGTAATTTGCTGATTAAATTAATAAAAGTTAAAAAGTTCATTCGTTTCTTTTTAGTTTGATTTAAGATTTATGATATTCAATAGTCTTATAGTCATTAATCAAACCTAACAACGTTTGAAGAGATAAATGTAGATTTGCTCGAACAAACTATTCATGATTTGGTTAAAACGATATATTAACAATCTAAAGATCAACAGACTATTGATCCCACTATGATTCTTGGAAGAATCTATGATGTCTGGTTACGAGGCATAGAGAGTTAGGAGCTCTATAGTTCTTCCAGTGTATTTTTCGAAGATACTGAATTGACTAGTGCACCTTTAGAGACAATGTAAGAACAAACCATTTAACAGAAGGTCACTATGTATGAATTTCATCATGCTTACCTAAATCCTGAAATGAAACATGTCATTTCATAGCTTCAATATTCTCATTTGAGAAAGTCAAATTCTAGGTCCACTAAGTGATCTAGACTAGACCAATTGGTGAGATATTAAGTTATGAATATGTCATGAAACCAACTTTGTGAAGTTCTCATAGATGAGGAATTCATGTACAAGATTGCTCAAATGCAATGCATATCACCTCATGGTTTATTACTTGGATTGTGAATAAATGAACCGCGCGGTATCCAAAATTAAGTAGCGACTTTATTTGGATGAAACAATGTGACTTGTTAGCTCATCGTCAATACATTGTTTCTAACTTATTCACAAGTAACAAATGAGTTGAGGAAATAACAACTAGAAGGGTAAAATGGTAATTTTATAAATCTCATCTAGTTGATGATATTCATGACGGGTAATCATTCGATAATATTCAATGGATCCGCTCATGACAAATAAGTAGATTTTTGAGCAGAAAATATATTCATTTGAACTGAGAGATTTTCAGTGTCAGCTTTTTAGTGGAGTCAGTTGACATTAAACAAGACTTGGAAAGTTATTTAACTTTGAGTCCAAGAGTCCTAATTAAAGTTTTGTTCATTTGGGTCAATTAAGTCACTATCACAAGTTATTAGAGTAGAGTTTGTTAAACTAGAAGCTAAGTTAAAATAAGTTCAATTGTTGAACTAGACGTATTTTCCGAAAAATGATCTGAAGGGTATTTTCGTCCTTATGGATAATTGATGTAAAATTTCAAAATAAGATTTTGAATGTCAAAATAAGATTTTTAATTTTCTCATAAATTGATTTAAAGTCACACGGCTGAAAATTGGTTTTCATGCTTAGTGAATTAAATTTTCTGACATGTTATTGTATGGGCAGGCTTTTCCATAATTGGTTATGAACAAATTCGAAAGTAAATATGTGTGTGTAGACACCATATGGCCGGCCACTTTACATCAAGGGAGGGAGAGAAATATCTTCTTTTATTTGGTGCATTATTGCATATTGGTAATCGGCCAAAAGAAAAGAGGAAATGAATTTCTTTGAGAAGAAAACAAATGTGTTAAGTGAGGAAACAAATTTCCGTCACTTAAAATGCAAGGTGGCCGACTATTTGGAAGAAAAACGGAGGAGAAAATCAACTATTATGTCATGAATGCATAATAGGAAATGGTAATTACCGTTTCTTAATTTTCCTTCTCTTATAAATATAGCCTCACATAGAGATGTGAAAATAAGTTTTTTGGTCTTGCTCTCTCTCTTTTAGCCGACCATGTTCCTCCCTCTCTCTCTAAAATACTCTTTTATTTTGGCACCTAGATCCTCACTTGATCTAGAGAATTGTTCTTGGTTCGTATTGTTTAATAGTGCCCACTCACTGAACTCTTCAAACGCTCGAAGACTCTAGTGGTAGAAACTTTCGTGGTTGCTCAAGAATTCAAAGACGGAAGGCAGCGAGACATGGAGAAAGATCTTCATCCAAGAAGGGACTCCAAGATCAAGCAACAAGAGAAACGTTAGTATTCTAATATTTTAAATAATGCTTTTAAATTGATACATGTTCATGCACTTTGCTTAGGTTAGTAAAATTGTTTTACTTGTAAAGTCATTTTATATTTTGCCATTAATATGATTAATGATGATTTTTCTTTACCCTAGACCTATTCCAACAAGTACTCCGTCAAGAGTGGCTACCGAGTTGCGATGGAGAGATCCGGCACTACCGACGCCAGCTCTTCTGATCTGATGGAGATGGAGATGTGGTTGACGAAGTTCTACCAGCTGAGAGTTCCACCTAAGGTGAAACTCCTTTGTTGGCGAGTCTGCCTTGGCCGGGTACCTGCTAGGGCATAGTTAGTAAAGAAGAGGATCACCTCTTACGACGGCTGCCCTCTCTGTCAGGAGGCGAGAGAGACAGTCTTCCATTCTTTTCGGGGTTGCATGTGGAGTACGAGAGTCTAGAAGGAAGCGGGCTTCGACCACAACCTTCTGCCTTTCAGAGAGGAAGTTGCTTCGACACCATTCTTGAGGTTCGTTCCCATGAGCTCTTTTTCACTATGATTTGGGAGTTTTGGAACCATAGGAACAATGTCCTTTCTGAGAGGCCTACTTGGAGTCAGACGCAGCTAGTCAAGTGGACGATGAGCTTCCTTGAGAAGTATAGAGCTGCCACATCCAGAGATCCTCAGACGTGCACGAGGATGACGACAACCTCCATTTGGACACCACCGAGGGACGGGACCCTCTCGATTAATATAGACACAACATTAGAACGGGACCGTGGAGGCTTCGGTGTGCATTGTATTGTTTGTGACCTTACAGAGCGGTGATCGCCTCGCATAAGTTTTTCCAGGCTAGGGGGTTCTTCCCCCAGCTTGCGGAAGCGTATGCTTTTCTCGTGGTATAGTGCTAGTTCACAGCATTGACGGTAGGAGAGCGGAGATCCAGTCTGACTGCTTGGGCTGGTGAGGTTGATCGAGGAGGGCGCTACGCTCACAAAAGAGTTTGGGACAATCTTGCACCACATCTTCAGAGAGGTGAGGGAGCTTGATGATTTTCACATTTTTCATATTTCTCGTCTTTGTAATGTTGCAGCGCATAATCTAGCGCGTTATGCGGTTAACCATCACTCATCTTTGACCTGGCTGGGTTCAGACTCGCCTTATTTGGAGGACGTCATTAGAACCAACAATCACGAGTTGAGGTCTCGTACGGCGCCTAGTGCGTTGAAATTTATTTAACAATTTAAATAATTTAATTATATAACACATCGTATGTGGCGGAAATATATAATTGAATCTAATATATTAAAAACTATTTTTAATATATTTATACGACATATGCATTAAAATGTATTGAAATGTTAAAAAACAAATTTATTAAAACATGTTAAGTAACAATGGAACACACTATCAACCTATATAAACAATTTATAAATTTAAAATGCATCAAAATCGTTGAGAATTACTTACAATTGAGATTGTAAACAATCCCGACGTTGTTAGCAAGCTCCGGAAGGCCACACCAAGTCAAACTAATGAAAGAGGCTCGCCGGAATGCCCTAGGTGCACGCTGGCCGAATAGGGACGCCGAACAGGACGCACGCTGGGACTCCCTAGACGGGGATCTGGCGCCTGGACCTACTCACCGGACTGGGACACCTTCATCGGACTGGGAACCTTTGCCAGACTGGGACCTTCGCCGAACTGGGACCTGGATGCTTCCGCCGGACTAGGATCTTCGCCGGACTGGTACCGTCGTCGGACTGGGATTCTCGCCGGACTGGAGGGATCTCGCCGGACAGGATGAATTTTGCCGATTTGGAATTCAAAATTAATTCTAAAATTCACAATTTTCAGAATAAAAAAAAACACCAAACACCATAATAAAGAGTCAACGATAAAACACGAGGAATTCAATGAGATTGAGAGGGTGGGCTCTTCTATGATCTCTCGGGAATAAGGAATCACTCAAGAAGTGATGAAAACAATTTTCTATCCTTTTGTTCTTTCTAGGGATTTCGGCCGAGTATCACAAGGGGAAAAGGAGATTTCTCTTGGCCGAAAATATTAGGGTTAGGAGATTAAGTGATTAGGGTTTCTTAAGCCTTTTATAAACAAGTTAAACGGATTTAAGTTGAGTTAAACCCATGACCCAATCACTTGAAATTCTTGGCCAACTCTACCTCTTTTACTCGGCCACAATGATTTATTTTATTCCCAAATTCTTTTGATTTATTTCTAAATTAAATTAATTTAAAACTCTCATTTATTAATGAAATTTCATTAAA
Source organism: Urtica urens (assembly GCA_958296335.1). Classification (NCBI taxonomy): domain Eukaryota; kingdom Viridiplantae; phylum Streptophyta; class Magnoliopsida; order Rosales; family Urticaceae; genus Urtica; species Urtica urens. The sequence continues at coordinate 540,312 of OY282530.1, read as the reverse complement.
GAATTTCATACTTTTCAAATAAATACGAAATGAGGAATTATTTATTTTCTTCTTTTATTTATTTGAATTACTCAATTGTATTATTATCAATATAATAATACTCTACGATTCAAAAAATAAATGTAATAATAAATAACTAATTATTTATTAAGTCACTTAGAAAATAAATTTCTCGATATAAATCACAATTTATATTGAATGAGTAAATCAATTATTCTTGTTCATTTAATCTCCTCCAAGTGTTTATCATTGAGACCTTATGGACCCATATGAACGAATCTTTAGAATAAAGATCGGACTCAAAAGTTCACAAATCTTTTCCGTCTTTTAATTCTTAATATTAGTCTATTCACTAATACTGAGACTCTCTATGTTCATATGCGTATATTTTCTGTATGATGTGACAAAACAATTCTTCAGACAATCCACGAAGTACTTTACGATATTACCCTTCATGTGTATCACTAACTAAGAGGAATGTAAAATTACCGTTTTACCCCATGAGTTATTATTTCACTAACTCCTTTGTTATTTGTGAATGACATAGAGTGAGATGTCTTTACATGTCACATGTTTTAATCAAAAAATGTTCTTATTCGATGAATACATTACCAGACTTATTCATTCACACTCTCATAACAAAGCATAGTGTGATACTAATGCATTTGCATTGTTTCAACATGAATTCCATATCTATGAATCATATAACCCAATATAACAACCTTATGACACCAACCATCGGGTCAGTTGAAATTTAAACTTAGTCATTGCCCATTGACAAATCAAATGTCATAAAGTGTAATATCAATTATATATTCACTTCAAAATTTAGGTAAGTACCAAAGTACCACTTGTGTGTGATCTTGAAGTTTCGAGTGGTTAAACGGTTTTATGTCGAGCTTCTAAGTATCACTGGTCTTGTGCAATATCTTCTATAAGATATCAAGAATGAAATGCAGAGTCACAAACTCTCTATATCACAAGATAAGATATCATGATTCATTCAAACAATTATTACCTAGATTCGATTGCTCAATCGATCTTAAGATTGTGAACAAATGTTCAAACTAGTCACAAGGGGCTATCTTGTCAAGTCTGTACTTAGCACCCCTTTCGTTGATGACAGTTTCAGAGCGTAGCAATGATACATAAACACAAACATAATAAAGAATGAATATTTATTTATATTAATGTTTCAGCAAAATTAAATACAAATGTATTTCAATGTCTAATATATCCTTTGTGGTCACCAATCCCAACATAGTGCCCTTTAGCTTATTGAGTTTATTGTGTTTCATTTTATTTCCGATGGTTTCTGTTTTATTTTTATCCGTGTAACCACGGTTTTTCTCCGCCATACATGAGGGCTTATATGATATTTCGTGGCACCGACCACGCTTCCTAAAAAAAACGTTTTATATCTTCGCAAATTTTATTCGAGTTGCAGTAACTTTTAGTTAAATACGACAAGCATATATTTAGCTTAAAGCAGAGTGTCACAATTTAAAAAAACGAATAGCCTAATTAGAAAAACAAAATAATAGCTATTTACCACACCTTTGGGTTTACAAATTTCAATATATCCAACATTTTGCCCACATTATTTTGTTTACAATTAAATTGGGTCCAAATTACCCTCACAAATATTTTCGTAAATCTTTTTCCAGTTTATTTTTATTTGGATTTGATATTTAAAAATTTTCAACGATTAGTTGACTTTTAATTCGAGTAAGTTATTTAAGATTTAAAATTCTTAGGTTTTAATGCCATTTTTTATGTTTATTGATTACCTTTTTTTTAGGTTTTAAATGCAAATAAATATGTATAATATATTTTTTAATTGTGGTAATTAACAATGCCGATTATTTCCTTTTTCGCCTATCTTTGATGGAGTTAATGAACTATTTTTGTTATAGCATTGACTAATTCCAAATTTTTTATTTATAATTTATTATTCAAAATTATTAACATATTTCTCTCTCTTTCTATCGCAGTTTCGGTTTACTAGTGCTATAATTTTTCTATTTTTAGAAGAAAATAAAATTTTACGAAATCTGTTTTACTCATCTTATTTCCCGGGATGAAATTGTACAACATTGAAAGATTCTCACACCCTGAATCTGGTTAGTATTTTTTTATGTTTTTTTTTACCAGTAAACAAACTTTTATTAATCAGTTTACAATTTATAAAAAAATATGTTTACTGTTTTTGTTCTGAATCGTGTTTTGTCTAGTGTTTACTGTTAACACATAAACATACTTGTTTATTTTTTCGATTGATCATATTGTTTGATGTTCAATACTATGTGTTCTTCACTATTTCCATTTTGTTCATCGAAATTTTTTTTGGGAGAAAATATTTGCATACGCTTTCTTATTTCAAAAATAATGAATTCCCTCTCCTAAATTATTTCATTTACTTCTGTGGATTTTAAATGTTATTTAATGTTGTTAATTATAGCTAAGACCCCTAAGAAAATGTAAAGAGTTAGACTAATGTAAAACATATGGGCTAACGAATTTTAAATACTAATTTATAGCTCTATAGATTACGAGTGTAAAAAGTTCTTATTTATCTGTAGACATTACATGGAATTAGAATTGCAGAACTTCAAAAGAAAATAAGATCTTGCAGAAAAGAATAAACAATTGACAAAAGGACACGTTCCTTGTGTGAGAAGTATGCTCAACATCTGCCGCCCCAACCTTTGGCTCACGTTTTCTATCCCTTTTTGTTTTTTTTGGCATCTCTCTCTCTCTCTCTCAAAGTGATGATGTTGTAAGTTGTAACGAACAGGAACAGCTAGCATGGTAAGATAAACATATGCTGGATTCACAAGCAACCACATGCAAACTTAGATCACCCACCGCTATCTAACACGCTTCGACAAAAATTATATGCATGTACATTGTACAACAAAAATTATATGTTTTCAAAATGCACACTTATTTGGTTACAATGTTAAATAACAATAAATTTAAGAGATTCCAGGTATGTACTGTATTCGAAGATATGTGTGTCTGCTGGATGGCTACAGCTATAGGCTTGCTCTCATAATTATAAGTATCGCTTAATTCACGTTACAATAAAATAAGATTAAAACCTTGATAGACTAACGTGATTTGCCGATATCATATTTCTATACATTTAATAAACTAAAAGATAATAAAATCTATTATCGTTAAGATGATTCCCTTATCTGGTCTGTAAAATTTGTCTTCGTTTGGTTTGCGCCTTTCACTTTACCCGGTTTAAAAAATTTCATAAACATTTAATACGGTATAATATATTCACATTAGATGAGTTTGTATCTAAAATTGATTTTTGAAACAAAGACACAAATATCATTATATAGGTACTTACGATAATATACCGTAACTGACACTTTAAAAGTTGTTTTTCCTGGTGTATTATGACGTAGTATTGTATTGTATTATACACTATTGTATCGTACATACTAATCAATTTTTAGAGATCAAAACTCAAAATCGATTTAAATTTTAACCAAATTAACTGATTTAACAAATATGTTTCTAACAATCACTATACAAACACATTTAATAAGTTTTAACAAAAAATTCATTATAAATCAATCGATAATAGTCGCGCGTTAATAACTACCTGCCATGGCAGCATATGATACTCTTCCATATGAAGTTCGTTGTGTGTTGACCTACGTGATCTTTCCTAATGGTTCCACCTCGACCTATATGGTGAAGTAGTCGATGGCAATACTGGCGAACTTGAGTTGCCTGTAGGAAGTGTGGAGTTTGCCTATCCGGTCGATTCTCCACTTTGCGAATGGTCGGGACACGATGATGGGGCACATTAGCGCCGGGGCCTGCTTAGGCACATGTGCAAACCTTTGGTACTTGACGCGTCTCTTGGCCCATGTTTAGGAGTATCTTTTTAAGGTGAGCCAAAAATACCCTAACCTCAAGAGTTTTAGTTCTAGTGATTTTTCAGCCGTGTGATTGCCACACAAGCCTTCGTGCACCTCCCACATTGCCTTTTCTGCTTTACTCTCGTGAAGACTGCAAAGTAGTGGCATCTATAATCCTCGTTTCTATAGCACATCTATGCGCATTGTGTATCTTGATACTAAAATTTTCAACTTTATGGCTTCCTCGTAATTCTCGGGCAAGGCGCCTTTCATGATGTGCTCCGTTATGGGAGCAAGACCACTCCTACTTTACCTCTCGAGACGTATGGTTGGGTCAAGATTTTGATTGGCACACTTCCTTCCTCTTTATCATCGATGACCAATGTGAGTTGTGTCAAAGCGTCAGCTTTGACATTCTTTTCTTGTGGGAGTTGCATGATTTTGAACCAAGCTATTACTTCAAGTTCTTAAGGGTCTTAGCCTGGTAAGGGATCATATTTGGCTCTTTCGCCTTTCATCTGGTTTACGATCAACTACAATGCACAGTGGACAATAGGTTCTCGACCTCCAGTGATAAGCCAGCTCAAGACATACGATCAATGCTTTGTATACTCAGCCTCATTGCTGGAAAATTTGAATTCGAAGCAGAGCGCATATTTCAACTTCTCACCATCGAGATTAATGAGTACTACTATAACACCAGCCCCAATGGTAGTTGATGTGCCATCTACGTGTAGGTCCCAGACTAGGCCTGTCAGGCAAGAGTCTATTTTCTTATATACTTCCTTCTCGATTTCAATGGTCTCAAAGTTAGTGTCTGTGTAAACTCTACCACAAAGTATGCCAGGGCCTGACCTTTCATGACGGCTCTCGATTGGAATTCGATTCCATACTTGCTATGTTCTTGTGACCCTATGGCCATCCTCGTCGAGAACCCTCGCTTTAGCTCCTTTTCAATCGGGTACCCCGTGCGCATAATGATCTGGTGTGCAGGAAAGTAAGAGCCTAGTTTTCTTGCGCTCAATACCAGGGCAAGAGAAAACTTCTCAATCTCGGGATACCGATTCTTAACATTCAGGAGAGCTTTGCTTACGTAATACACACTACTACAAAAATAGCATTTAGAAGCGACACCTAATTTTAGAAGCGACTAGTCACTTCTAATTAAAAACGACATTTTAATTTTAGAAGCGACTAGTCGCTTCTAACCCATCTACCCCTTACTCTTCGAAGAAAATGATATTTATGACATTTGGAAGCGATTAGTCGCATCTAATAGTCAGCGACGATAAATTAGAAGCGACTACTCATTTCTAATGCCCAAAATCTTTGCCTCGCTTTTTTTCCACCAAATTTTCAATTTTTGGGCATGAGAATGGACTAGTCACTTATAACACCCAAAATATTTGGCTCAAACTTTTGTCCACCAAAATTCAATGAGTGTAGATTTATTTTTGGCATTAAAAGCGACTAGGCTTCTAAATGTTGTTTTTAATGTCGAAAATTTTGGCTCCAAACTTTGTAAACTGAAATTTCACTTTTGGGAACATTAGAAGCGACATTAGAACGTAATTTTTTTTATTATGAAAGATATTAGAAGCGATTAGCCGTTTCTAATATCACTTCTAATATCCCTAGGTCATTGAAAATCTCAACCCCTTCTTCTTCTTCTTATTCGCATCACTTTGCCATTTTCTCTGCAACAATCCCTCTCTAACTTCAAAACACTCCCATTTCTCCTTCTGCGCTCCTTTGTCAGCTCTCACTAACACGTCTCTCCCTCCCCCCACTCTCTCCCACGCGCCTCCCTCCCTCCCACCCACCATTCTCTCCCTCATGCCGCTCTCTCCTCTTTCGTGCCTCTCTCCAATCACTGTAAACTTTTGTTTTCTCTTTTTTTTCACAAAATTAAGCATATTTGGTTACATATTTTTTCATCGAAATAAATAAATAATAATTAAATTTTGAAAATGAAACAAAAAATTAACCTTTAGAGGCGAGTAGTTGCTTCTTATACATTTTCTAAAGTTTGGCGAGTTACCTTTAGAAGCGACTAATCGCTGGTAATGTCGCTTCTAATTCCACGTTACTAAACTTTCGAGATACTATAAAACCAACTAGTCGTTTCAAAAACTATTTCTAAAAATATAGCGAGTAACTTTTAGAAGCAACTAATCGCCGCTAACATCGCTTCTAATGTTTACTCGTCACCCATGTTTTTTTGCGCATTTTTTCGGACCCTTAGAAGCGACTCTATGAGCGACTTGTCGCTTCTAAATTTGGGACGTATGAATATTATAAGCGACTGGCCTTTAGAGGAGAACGTTTAGAAACGAATTTGTCGATTCTAATGTAGCTTCTAAAGGTACATTAGAAGCAACGTTTTGGCCTATAAAAGTAATTTTTATCGCTTCTAAAGGCCTTTTTGTCCTAGTGACACCAGCCATTGCACTCTCTTTCTTTGCAGACGGGACCCCACTCCTGGCCCTTTTGGAAACCGCGAGGTAGAGTATCAAGGCCTTGCCATCAATGAGTTTTTACAAGAATGATAGCAAACCAAAATACGCCTTCATTTCGCAAAATGCTCTTTCGCATTTTCCGGTTCGCTCAAACCCCTCCTTATTCTTTAGAGCCTGGAAGAAAGGTTAGCACTTATCGGTTGCCTTGGACACAAACTTTGTCAAGGTCACAATCTTGTCTACTAGACTTTTCACCTTCTTCGGCTTCTGTGGGGATATCATCTCTAAGATCTCTGTTATCTTTCTAAGATTCGCCTCAACTCCTCCTTTACTAACCGTGTAGCGGAGTAATTTTTCTGACTCAACCCCGAATGCACATTTTTTGGGGTTGAGTTGCATTTTGTACTGATGATGGGTTGTGAACATGGCCTTCAATTTCTAGTCTTGGTTCTAGGCTTGTAGGCACTTTAACAACATGTCATCCATATACACCTCCATCGTCTTTCCAATTTGATCAGTGAACATTCGATTGCCTTTTCGCTGATAGGTCTCGCATGTGTACTTAAGGCCAAACGACATGACCTTGTAGCTGTGAAGACCTCAATTTGTAACGAAGGTAGTCCTGATTTGGTCATCTTCGTGTATTTGGATCTGGTTATAGCTTGAATATACATCTATGAAGCTTAGCAACTCGTGGCCTGTTGTTGCGTCCACAAGTTGCTCGATCTGGGGAAGGGGAAAAATGTCCTTTAGGCTGACTTTGTTCCTATCTTTATAATTGATCCAAATTTTTCACTTAACGTTCGGCTTTTCTTCCATCACCACATTCAACACTCACTTTGGGTGCTCCGCCTCTCTGATAAAGTTGGTGAAAGAGAGTTTGTCAACTTCATCTTCTACGGCGATGTATCATTCCCTACTAAACACCCTTATGAGTTGTACCCTCTCGGGCACATTTGGTCATCGTTAAATCAATGTACCATGATCTGTGGGTAAATCCTGGGCATTTCTCCATATCCTTGTTCTCGAAAGAAGGTGGTGATTTCACCCTACCTTTCGGTGGTGAGTTGGGCGCCTATTTTGACTGTTTGGTCAGGTTTGGCATCCTCCAACATGACTACTATGAGGTTATTGGGTGTTTTGACTCTTCGACGTTCAGCCACATCGCATTGGTCCAACTCCCCGGAAGGTTCCCCTTCCTTGATCTTGAACGAGAACTTGTTTCCGAGTTGATACACCATGCTCACGGGTTTCTCTTCCTCCCCGAAATCTATTGCCTTCTCATCAACGGCCCCGTTATGGTATGTCTTAGCCATAGTTTGATCACCCATCATGTGAGAAATTCCCTATATGATAGAGAACTTCGTCATTATATGATAGACCAAAGTTATGTCTTTCATTCCGATAATGGTTGGTCGACCAATTATCATGTTGTATGACGTAGGATCGTCGATAATTTGGAACAACACGATGTGGGTAAACTCTATGTTTCTCCAGGTTTTGAAGGTCACCGGCAGGTCCATGGAACTTTTGGTACAGACCTTCTCCCTGGAGAAACTATATAGAGGAGTTTTGGTCGGGGTGAGCTTAAATCCATCGAGTTTCATGAGCTCCAGGGCTGATTTGAATATTATATCCATTGTGCTTATGTTATTAAATAAGATTTGTCAAATCTTGTTGTTGGCGACCATCGTCGTCATGACAATAGCGTCATTGTGCAGGTGGAAGATATGCTTAGCTTCTGTTGTACCAAAGGAGCAGTACGTGTGAGGTTGATGCATGGTTAATCATGTTTTTAGTCACCGCTCTCATGTACTTCTTCTTTTGGTTTCTAGTGTTTCCATATTACGGTCCTCAATTATCGTTCTCATGATGCTCATGTCAGAGAATCTCGATTCGTCGATTGTTGCGACGGCGAAAACCTTATCTTTGTTTTGCCCTTTTCGGATTTGTCAAGAAATTTTCGAGATCTTCACCTCAACCGCCTGCATAACAAACTTTTGAGTTTTTCGATTTGAATCAGGGCTTTAATCTGCCTCTTGAGTTGGAAAAATTTGGAGGTCATGTGTCCATGATCTCGATGGTACTTGCAGAATTTTCTATTGTCCCGTGTTGCTGAATCTTTCTTCAACGAGGTCGGTGACATGATCTTGTCTCGATAAAAAGAAAAGATTCGGGTTGGAAATGTGCTAAGTGGGGTGAACGGTTCTCCCTAAAACTCGTCAACCAAGGGGTTGTCGCTGGTGATGTAGTAATCTCTCCCCATTTTCCTCCGGGTGTCATATTCTCTCTTTCAATAGCTACAGTTATCGCCTTCCTTCCATTGAGATAGTCATCTATCCTCATATGGGTTCTAGCCCTTGCCATCATCTCTGCCACATCCCTTGGGGCCTTTCCCACAATGGAATTCAAGAAGTCAACGGATTCGAACCCCTCAGAAATGACAAAAAATGACGCCAATGGTGTCTCTATCATCAAAGTCGTCAACTCTGAGTGACTTCGATAAACTAGACCAAATAATATCACAGGCTCTCGCCGCCTTTTTGTTTGATCGTCCATAGGCAAGGGTAGAACTTCTTTTGCGCTACGAACATAGCGAAGGGAGTGAGGAAAGCCTCCCAAAGTTCCCGGAGTACTACAATTCACAAACACATAAAATCCAAACTCTAACTTGTAAAAAGTTTCAACAAAATAACAAAGTTATTCAAATAAGAAGAAGTTTACAATAATTCATAAAATCAAGCTGCCCCACCTGAGAAAAAACAATCCGATACTTAGATAGATATATGGCTATTTTTCCAAAAAATTTCTCAAAAACGAAAAAAATCATCGGAAACCATGGAGACCCTTCCAGGAAAAACAACATGTCAAGATAATTGCCTTGAAAATTTACAGAAAGAAAATTAAAATAATAAAATATTAGAACATTACTCTAACTTGATTTTTCAGGTTGTTCCTCTTGCTCCACCCGTTTGTCAGTCTCCATTGTCTGCGTATGCTCCACCTACTCTGCTTGTACGCCGTTTTCCCATTCAACAGACTCACCCCCATCAACAAGGCTGGGATTGGAGCTAAACTAACAACACTTTTTGGGATCTCCTTGCTAACGTCATAACTGTTGGAATAAGTATAGAGTTAAGAAAAATTTATCATTAATCATATTAATGGCAGAATATAAAAATTTCTTTTACTAGTAAAACAATTTTTACCAACCTAGATAAAGTTCATATACATGTTATAAATTAAAAACATTATTTAATCTACTTGAATACTAACCTTTCTTGTGTCTTCAAACTTGAAGCGTCTTGGGAAAGGTGGATCTTCTTCCTTGGCTCGATTCCTTCGCGTCTAGTCTTGAACTTGAGAAACCTAAGGTTTTCATTACAAGAGTCTATATAGGTTTATAAGGATTTGTGTGTGAGCACAATTAAACAATATTAACCAAGAACAATTCTTGGATCATAAGCTAATTCTCTAGACCAAGAATAAGTCTATGAGCTAAAGAACTAATTTAGCCTAAGTCTAATGAAGACTTAGGTGCCAAAACAAAAGTAGTATTTTCTAGAGAGAGAGAGAGGGAGAGGGGTCGGCCAAGAGCAAGAGAGAACAAGGCAAAAGCTTCTTTTTACATCTCTATGTGAGGCTTCCTTATTTCTTTTAAGATAATTCTTAAACATCTTCTTAAAATACTCATTGTAGAATTATAATTGCACAAATAACGAAATTAATTTCATAATGCCTTAAACGACTTTCCGGTTTTAGAAAATAATTTATATTTTCATCATATGAAAATATTCAAAATCTTATTTTGACATTCACATCATTTTATGTCCATGTGGACAAAAATACCCTTAAGGCATTTTTCGAGAAAAAGTCTAGTTCAACATTTGAACTTATTTTGACTTAGCTTCTAGTTTAACAATCCTACTCTAATGACCTGTAATAGTGACCTTGTGGATCCAAAATAAGAAAGCTTGAGCTTTTATACTCGGACTCAAAAGTTCACAAACCTTTTCCAAGTATTAGCTTAATGTCAACTGACTCCACTAAAGAGTTGACACTGAAAATCTCTCAATTCAAATGAATTTATTTTCTACTCAAATTCAACTTAATGATATTGAGCGGATCCATTGAATGTTATCTATGTTTACCCTTCATGAATATCATCAACTAGTTGAGATTTATAAAATTACCATTTTACCCTTCTAGTTGTTATTTTCTCAACTCCTTTAGTACTTGTGAATAAGTTAGAAATCATGCATTGATGAGGAGCTAACAAGTCACATTGTTTCATCCAAATAAAGTCGCTACTTAATTTTGGATACTGCGCAGTTCATTTATTCACAATCCAAGTAATAAAGCATGAGGTGATATGCATCTCAGCAATCTTATACATGAATTCCATATCTACGAGAACTTCACAAAGTTGGTTCATGACATCTTCATAATTTAATATTTCACCAATTGGCCTAGTCTAGATCACATAATGGATCTAGAATTTGACTTTCTCAAATGAGACTAATAATGCTATGAAATGACATGTCTCATTTCAGGATTTAGGTAAGCATGATGCAATTCATACATAGTGACCTTTGAGATAGAAGATGTTAAATGGTTTGTTCTTCTATTGTCTCTAAAGGTGCACTAGTCAATTCAGTATCTTCGAAAGATAAACAGGAAAAACTATAGAGTTCCTAACTCTCTATGCCTCGTAACCAAACATCATAGATTCTTCCAACAATCATACTGGGATCAATAGTCCGTTGATCTTTAGATTGCGAATATATCGTTTTAGTCAAACCATAAAGAGTTTGTTTACGCAAATCTACATTTGTCTCTTCATACATTGTTAGGTTTGATTAAGGACTATAAGACTATTGAATGTCATAAATCTTCAATTAAACTAAAAGGGAATGAATGAACGTTTCAACTTTTATTAATTTTATCAGCAAATTACAATAAAGACTTTATAAAGATTTATCTATTACAATTAAACTATAAAGATGTAAATAAACAATCTTCTTGTGGGCATCTGTGCCAACAAACTCCCACTTGACTCAAAGAATATGAGAGTAGTCCTTCATGCCTAATCTGGCTCGATGTTGGTCGAAGACCTTGTTGGATAGGACCTTGGTGAAAGGATCTTCAAGGTTTTCCACCGTTGAGATCTTCTTCACCTCCACGTTACCGCGCTGCACGATCTCTCTAATCAAATGGTATTTCCTCTCAATATGCTTAGAGCGCTTATGGTTTCTAGGTTCCTTTGAGTTAGCAACAGCCCTACTGCTATCACAATAAATTGTCATGGGCTCTTTGACATTTGGAACAACTTCCAAACACTTAAGGAATTTTCTAAGCCATACAGCATCTTTGGATTCTTCACAAGCAGCCACATATTCTGCTTCCATGGTGGAGTCAGCAATGCAAGATTGCTTGATACTCCTCCAAACTACAGATCCACCATTCAGGATGAACACAGATCCTGAAGTGGATTTCCTGGAATCCTTATCCGCCTGAAAGTCGGAATCGGTATAATCCGTCATAGTCAGGTCAGTACTTGAATATGTAAGCATCAAGTTTCCAGTTCTCCGAAGATACTTAAGAACATGCTTAACAGCAACCCAGTGCTCGGGTCCAGGATTTGATTGGAAAAGGCTAACTACGCCAACAGAGAAACATATATCCGGTCTAGTGCACAACATAGCATACATGAGACTTCCTACGGCTGAAGCATAGGGAATATATCGTTTTGGTCAAACCATGAAAAGTTTGTTCACGCAAATCTACATTTGTCTCTTCATACATTGTTAGGTTTGATTAAGGACAATAAGACTATTGAATATCATAAATCTTCAATCAAACTAAAAGGGAATGAACAAACGTTTCAAATTTTATTAATCTAATCAGCAAATTATAATTAGGACTTTATAAAGATTTATATATTACATCAATATGTAAATAAACAATTTTCTTGTGGGCATCTCTGCCAACAATAACAACCAAACTCATCATAAGGAGTAAAGGAAAGTCCAGACAAGTCCAACAAAGGACTCTCCTGCTGGTTGACGACTCCAACAAAGAAAAGACCATTAGGTGGTGTCTGTTATTCCACAACAGATCAATTGGCATCCGTAAGAGTCACTCTGACCCGGTACATATAATCTAGGAGAAGAAAAGAAATATCGAACCAAAGAACACATTTGTCAAAAAAGATCTTATTAACGCACAAGTATCCTTCCTTCACCGTATCCACTAAGTCATTCGGACTCGGAAAAAGAACCTCCAACTCAAGAGGAACGTGAAATCTACGCCTAATTTTAGTTAAGTCAAACTTAAGAAGACTAATACAAGAATTTTTCACATGAGATTGTTATACGCAAGGTTTAGACGAAGACGCCATATTTAGACACTCAAATAAACCCTAAGTATAAACTAGAGAGAATAAAGCTGTAGAACGAACGAGAAGTGGGAGTAAAAAATATCAAATGAGACAAAATAACGTTTTTGTACCTTTAAAATCGAAGAACCGATACCCACAAATTTATTAAGACGATTAAAAGCTCCAAATGACAATTTATAGAATCAGAAGCTCAACCGGGCCACCATCATTCTGTTGTCACATCGCGGTCATTCCAAACAAGAAGTAGTATAATAATCGGGCGATGATTGAGGTTCCCAAAAATACGAGACATCATTTCTAGGAGGAAAAGGAACCATACATCCACGTCAAATTGAAAGAATAGTAACGACCAATTTAATAATGGTAAGAAAGAAGCGTTTAGTTTAAATTTTAAGTTTATATACTATTTTATACTAAATAAATTGGAGGGTTGACTGTTGTGTTGATGTCAAATTTTGTCTCTTGGACTTTGTCAAGTGAGCCCAATTCTAAAGAATCCATTAGGTCCAAATAAGTTGTTTCTTTATATGAGTGATGAAGTAGGCTCAAAAGGGGACTCAAAGAAAGATTCAAGCTCACAATAAGCAAGATTTTCGAGATTGCATCTCGACAAGCACAAACAAACAATTCATTAAAATTACACTATTTTAGAAATCTTATCGAATTGTGCTATTGTTCTGAAAATTTTAGTGCAGGCTGTGCAATCATCACTGGTACGCTTTAATATTATAAAATAAATTAGTTCAGAAAATATACTAGTTTCTAAGAAATTCAGAACTTATATTTAATTACATATATTTGATTTTTTGCAAAATGAAATAAATAAAACTTAAATCCTAAGGGTACTTTCGTAAGATTGAAATCTTAGACAAGATTACCTTGAGAAATTTCTTTAATTGGACCTAATAATCACTAAAATATCAAAATTAGACCTCTTATGTATACGTCTATCTCAAATTAGACTTTTGACCCATTTTTGGACAAATATACCCTTCAAATGCCTTTAAAAGAATTTATCATTTTTTTCCTTCATCGGATTTTATCATATTTCGCTAACAAATTTTTTTAATCGGATTTCATCGGATTTTATCGCGTAAATAAACAAAAAAATCATCAATTTCTATCGGATTTCATCTTATTTCATGGAATTTTATCTTATTTCGTTAACAAAAAAAATTCATCGGATTCGATCGGATTTCATCGGATTTTATCACATAAATAAACAAAAAAATTCATTAATTTCTATTGGATTTCATCTTACTTCATCGGATTTTATCTGACTTTATTAACAAAAAAATTTATCGGATTCTATCGGATTTTTATCGCGTAAATAAACAAAAAAAATCATCAATATCTATCGGATTTCATCTTATTTCATCGGATTTTATCTTATTTCATCGGATTTTATCTTATTTCATCGGATTCTATCGGAGTTTATCGCGTAAATAAACAAAAAAAACTTCATTAATTTCTATCGGATTTCATCTTATTTCATCGGATTTTATCTTATTTCGTTAACAAAAATAATTCATCGGATTCTAACGGATTTCATCGGATTTTATCGCGTAAATAAACAAAAAAAAACTTCATTAATTTCTATCGGATTTTATCTGATTTCATTAACAAAAAAACATTTATCGGATTCCATCGGATTTGATCAATGAAAAAATAGGCTCTAAGGATATTTTTGTCCAAAAATGAGTCAGAAGTTTAATTTGAGATAGACATATAGATAAGAAGTCTATATTTTAGTGATTATTAAACTCATTTAATAAAATTTCTCATTACCTTTTTACCAGCCGATCTGGTCTTGTGGTCATAAACTACTGCAATAATAATTATGATTGATTTTGTGCCTTAAAAAAAAAAAGACATTTATTTTGATATAATATTATTATGGGGTTTAAGGTCATCTTCTTATTGTATTTATTATTAGTATTTTTATATTATTAAGATTTAGTGGTGGGGTTTTTGTTTGTCATCTTCATCAGGAGAGAGAGAGAAGAGAGAGAGAGAGAGATATGAAGAAGAAGAAGAATTGTGATCTTCAATTCTGAATTCTATGGTAGATCTGCACTTGCACATAAAAGTTGAAGAAAAGGCTTTTGTTAAAGAATTTGATAGTCTGGGCGGAATTGCTTTCAAAGGGTGTTGAAATACTTTCTTATTTTGGTTGTAAGGTGAGTTTGACAAGCTTCGTCGAGTCTGCGGATATTTATTGTTTCGTTTGATCACGTTGTTTGGCTCTCATTTCTTCGGTCTCATGAAATGTGAATTACGATTTAACTGTCTCGAATTTGTCGTTTAATGGCTCTGAATTTGAGTTCTGGTCGTGATCGGAGATCCGATCATCGACGTTTTGAATTAACATTAAGATTCTGAGTTCGAATCTGAATTTTCTGAATTTTTCTTCTCGAATTGCTATCAGATTCGAGTAATCAAACCTAAATGCTACGAGCAATTTGCCAAAACATAGTCGACTTTATTTTTCTTCTTCAGGATTCCTGAGCTGTGCTCGATTCCGAAATCCAATTATGCATGTGGAAAACGATCAGTGTCTTATTTAATTTTGATTATAATTATTCGGTCCCCCTGTCACTGGGTTTGTGGTTTATGTAAATGTAACTGAATTAAAGTTTGGTATATTTGGAAAATTCGAATTAATGACCGGAGTTGAATTTTTCTGCACAGCAGCGGATCTTGAAATTGAAAATTTTGAGTTATGGTAAAATAAGTTTCATTTATGGAATGGCGTGATGTTCATTATGATCTATTCTGTTGATCTGTTACAATTGCTGATATGTAAGTCCGAATCCGAGTTACTGAGGAACTTGATATCACCACTACAACACTTTCCTTCGTTTCTTATTTTCACCTTGAAGCTAGATCTCTGCCTTTTTTTTTCTCTCTGATCCATGTTTTCTGGGTTATTATGCTATTGTTACTGGAATCTGGGGTTGTTGGAATTCGATTTTATGTAAAACATCAGAGTTTAAAATTCTGGCTGTACGTGTTACTGTTTTATTCATTATGTTCATGGTACAAATTTCGGGAAAAATAATGATATATATATGATTGTCAATTAGATATGTTTGTGCATTCTTTTAATATTTCGATGGTGTGCTTATTATGAACTTATTATCAGATATTGGGTTTCTTTTCATGGATAGTAACCATATTTATTATTTGGTAAAAGTACAATGTTGGATATTATCTCTGACACTTTTGTTTTCCTGTTTTTCCCTTCTTTCTTCAGCAAAAGAGAATGCCAAAATATTGACTGTATAGTTGCGTATTGCCCATGTATGTCTGAGATATGGTGTTGAAGAAAAGGTTAGATCACAGATTCAATGGTTTCCAGGTCCCCACTATACCCCGAGGTCCCAGATCATCTAGGGTAAGTTTCTCTATCTAATGGATCTTGTTGGTTTCGGTTATTTGGGTGACTGAATTTTTATTGACTCCCTTACCAATCATATGATTAATGTTTTCAGAAGAGGGGCCCAAATGAGAAGAAATTAGAGGACACCCGATTATGTGCATTTGAGTTGTTGGCTTCTCTAGCCGGCAAGCTTTTGCAGGAAAGTGAAAGCTCTTCCGCCTCTAGCAATGCTTCCGTAAAAGACGAAATCAAGCAGGAGCAGCTATCAAAAGATGAGTGCTTTGGACACGGAAGCTCGGAAGAGAGCGCTTTCGCTTCTGAGATCTGCTCAGACATTGATCAGAAGTTCTTGAATCCCACTTCGGAGAGAACTCCGACTAAATTTGACTTTGTACAGAAATCATCAGGTGATGATGTCAAATCAGTAATTTGTGATACCAAGCCTGCACTTCAGAATTATCAAACCAAGGCAGAGATAGGCTTGCCGATTACTGGGCTGTCTCACAATGCTCATGTAGAGCCTATAAGCTTAACCACAGCTAAATTAGTGGATAGAGATTATGACGAAAACTTTGCTACGTTATACAAAAAATCTAGTGTCAACGTAAAGGCTTTTAGACCTCCAACACATGGCGGGGACCATAGGATAAGGAAATTGCTGACATCTAAGTACTGGAAAACGGCTCCGAAGTTGAGGGACTGTGAAGGCTTTAGATCTGGTATGTTTTTCTTTGCCCATGTTTCTTAAATTCATTAAACTTTTTGTGTTTCTGTCTGACAGATAATGATGATTTAAATGCTTGTATGAGTGTCATTTAATGTGATGCTTTATTGGATTGGACTTTGTAGATCGTGGAAGGAAGACGTCATACAGCAAGAGGAAAAACAGTTATCAACATGAAAGATGTCACTACGAAACTCTTAATAAGAGGAGGAAATTATTAGACCGAAATTCCGTACTTATATCAGATGGTGGGTTCAGTAGTGAAAGTGCTACGAATTCACCGGAGAAGTCCAGAAAAGGAGATACCTGTATCTCAAATAAGGGAATGTTTCATGGAGGTTGGTTATTTAGACCTTTGAGAATACAAAGTTTGTGGTCTCGAGTAGTTTTCTAAATCATAGTACTGCGATGCAGCGACTGTGGGGTCTCCTTCAATAATTCGTCGACAATCCTCATTCCAGTCTAAGGATTCTCATGGTACTACAAACATGTGATGTTTTTGCTGCGTATTATTCCAATCCTGTTATATTTCATTTGCCTCCAAATCGGTACTCATGGGAGTTGTTTATTGTTGTGCAGTGAAGTTAACTATCAAATCATTCAAAATCCCTGAACTCTATGTTGAGGTCCCAGAAACCGCAACAGTGGGTTTGCTCAAGGTACAAACATAGTTCCATGTTTGAGTCTTTTATCGATTGGTTCATTCTTTATGTTCTTTTGCTTACCGTTCTCCAACTTCTTGTGGTTTTTCATTCCTTTTTCTTTTTGCAGAGGACTGTCATGGATGCAATTACAGCCATTCTTGGAGGGGAATTTTGTATTGGAGTACATCTTGAAGGGGAAAATATTAGAGATGATGAGATTACTCTTTCACAGACTGGTCTTTCGTGTAAAGACAACTTGGATTCTCTCGGCTTTACACTGGAACCGAATACCAATCAGATCTCTCCAACCAGAGGTTTTGGACAAGTGTGTCATTCATTGCCGGGTGTCACACCCGAGCCATTGACTAGGTAACAATTATTGTCCGTCATGGAAACCCCACTTTCTTATCTTCCACAGTTATTTCGTACGATCTTAGCGTTCCTCGTGTTTCAGGTCCCCAGGTACCCCCGTCTCAGATTCAGGGGGAACCTCTGATGCCTTGCCTGAACTATCTCCCCCGTTTGGAATTTCAGCTAACATTGTCGAAAGCAACCATGAATTAGTCTCTTTCGACGCCGACTCATTACCTAAAAACACGACTCCTGATTCCCGAGCTCTGGTTGTGGCGGCTTCACCAGTTAGCGTGATGGCTCTAGCAATTGTCCCCGCGACTCCAAAGAGTAGTAGGAAATGTGCCGACCTTATTCAACGACGCGCCAGAAGGCCATTCTCTGTTACAGAAGTTGAAGCCTTGGTTCACGCTGTTGAAGATCTCGGAACAGGAAGGTCTGCAATAAAAAACTTCTCCCTTGTTCTTACTTTTCTCAAACCAATGTACTATTCCAACAATGCCCATTTGATTTGATTTTGTTTTGCAGGTGGCGTGACGTTAAACTGCGTGCATTTGAAGATGCAGATCATCGCACTTATGTGGACTTGAAGGTAAGGACCCTTTTTACGGCTCAGACTAAACCTTTTTCTTTAATGTTCTGCAGAGAGAGAAAATAAGGGTTTTGTTTTATGGGATTTTGCAGGATAAATGGAAAACGTTGGTTCACACGGCGACAATATCTCCTCAGCAAAGGAGAGGCGAGCCGGTTCCTCAGGAGCTTTTGGACAGAGTATTGGCGGCTCATTCATACTGGTCTCAGCATCAAGCTAGGCAACATGGGAAGTCTCAGGGCGCTGCTACTCTGCCCAAGATCAGCGGTCAGTCCGACAACACTTCCTAATGGTGTAAAAAGAAACAGGAAAACAATAGTTGACATAGAACTCTTCACCGTAAAAAAATAAAGAAATTTTTTTGTACAAAATATCCAAGCTGTTTAATTTCTCACACATTTTATTCATTGCCAAACTCTATTGTTTAGAGAGGGTTTGCATTTGTAAATGTATTGTTGGAATAAGATGTGTATTAGTTGATCTTTTGTTCCATTTAATCAATTCGAATCACGAATTTGTAGAACAGAATTTTTAATAAATGGGAAATCAGAATGATTTCGATGTAGATTGTTTATGTGTTCCGTAGTTCAATTATACTCTATTCAAATTAATCTGAATATTGTCGTGGTCAGTTTGGGAAATTGAGACTGACTAATATTTTTTATAACAAAATTTCGGCGAAATGGTCATAGTTTACTAATTCATTTTGGAAATGAGCAACGTTTCATAAGATTAGTGTAAATGACGAGTGTTTACGTGTCATGTTAATTTACGTTGTAAGATAGATGTTCAACGTGGTACAAAAAATAGAGTTCTCTCTCTAATAAAAAATAAAACCTAGGGTTTCGTATTTTTTCAGCCGCCGCCACCCCCTCCCTCGGTGACTTCGTCGCCGTCCTCGCTCTCCGGAGTGGGGTGAAGATCGGGAGGGGGAGGCCCAATTTTTCCCCTGTTTAAAGTTTCGTTTTTAAAAATGTTCAGTTTCTTTCCTCTCTGTCAACAAATTCACAATCTTCAACCCCAATAAACCATTCCCACGATAAACTCACCGCCGAATAGAGGAAAAGCAAAATGGCGTCTCCACCGGAGCGACATCTACCTAGTGCGTCGGCGATGCTCTTCATTCGCGCAGCGTTTTTGTTTTGCGCTGGTGCTGGTCCTCTTCTTAACGCTCAGCTACCCATTGAGTCTCGCCGACAAGAGCCACGTCTACAACTTCCGTCGCAGCTTTCTCAACTCGGCTTTCCCGGCTCGCGACAGCTCGGCGTGGAAGAAGAAGGTCCGGAAATCGTCCACGATGTGCCGACCGAAAGGCTTCTCCGTGCTGGTCACCTGTGCCGCCGACTTTGCCGGCTCGCACTGTTCACTGGCACTTGTGAAGCGCGGCGACGGATTCCTCGGCTTGGGCAACTTCAATGACTACTTTAGGAAGGATTATTGGGGGGCTTGAGTTTATCAAAAAAGGATGGGTGAGGATTTTTTAAGTTTCAATTTGAATAGATGTTAGTATTTTGTTTTTGCAATGGACTTCTTTTATGCGTCATTAGTTGATTGCTCTTTTTAAGTGGTTTAGTCTTAGTAATGTTTGTTTTGGAGTGAGGTAGACAGATTAGAATGTTAATCAAAATAAAATTGAGAGATGTTTTTTCTGTCTACTCTCTTGTTAGTTCATAGTGCCCGAGTTTTCGTGGTTGGCGTTGCTCCGTGTGAACTTTAGGATTTGCAGAACATCTCTTTTGAAGGAGTATGTTTCAGATAGACTATATTTTAGTTTGCAAATAGCACTTCGTCTCTTCTGTTCCGATTATTCTTGTCTTCTACTACTCATTAGCATGTTAGACTTGTTATTGTATGTACGAGGTATCGGCCTGTGTCCGAATTTCTTGTAAGGCTTTTGTCGAGTCTTTGTGATAATGAGAAAGCAAATGGAAAGCAAGTGGAGATCATATACGTCTCTATGTCTAAGTAAGTAGGTGATATTTTCACAAAACCGCTTTCAATATTTTAGTTTGTGTTTATCTTTTTTCCAAACTTAGCATGATTCATTTGCTTAAGTTTGAAGGAGTGAATTATATTATAACGTCACTTCACTCAATTGATTTTCTCTTCCTTTCTCTCTCTCTTCTCTACTCAAATATGTAGTTTCTCTCCTTCAATAATCAATAAGAAAAAACACGGGAA
The DNA here is from genome assembly GCA_958296335.1 of Urtica urens. Taxonomy (NCBI): domain Eukaryota; kingdom Viridiplantae; phylum Streptophyta; class Magnoliopsida; order Rosales; family Urticaceae; genus Urtica; species Urtica urens. Next base: position 519,695 of record OY282530.1, on the reverse strand, counting down.
AGAGAGAAAGGAAACAAATTAGATTTTTTTGGATCTTATTCACTGTTAGAAATATTACAATTAATATTGTTCGGAAAATGTACGACAATCAATAAATAATTTTTGAATACTAAATCGGAATCAGAAAATTGGACGGAAACAAGTCGAGACCTGTTGGACGATTTCCTTGAAACTTTTTATCGCCTTCCACAGGTGCTGGATTACTTGAGCGAAAGCCTCCAAGAATACAACAACTTCGAGATGAGTGTATCACCACTTGAAACGTCTCCGACAAACTAGAACCACAAGGCGAACTTCCACCGGACTACAAAGAAAACCAATTTCGGAGTGGAAGAGAGAGGAAGATTTGAGAGAGCAATGCTATGTCTCAATGTTGATTTCGGTGTGTTTAGAATGAGGTCCGAATGCACTATTTATAGGCCTTAGAGTTCGATTACAACCCTGCAAAACGTTATTTGAAGAATTAAAACTCATTGAAGTGATTTTAGTAATAAAAAGATAAGGATTGTGCCTAGAAAGCCCAAATTGCCAAGATCCGATATCCGAGGCCGGAGACCGAGCCCGGCCCGGCCCGGCGGCGCGCGTGTGTGTGCGCGTGAGGGGTTAGAGTAACTCACCCACACTCTCCTCCCATACACGTAGATGTCACTTTAAAGAGGAGAATTTCTTATAAACACTTCACAAACACACACTCCCAACCTATGTGAGACTATTTTCATTACACAACCTCTCACTTCTCTAAACAACACATATCATATGTGATTTTTAGCATTTTTAGAGCATCAATTTGTCTTTTCATTATAAACATGATTTTGGCAAATAAATACTCAATCTTATACTCGTCGCAACGAGAAATAAAAATATGAAAAAATTATTCAATTCCGATGAGTGACCCACTCAAATATTTGACCGAAAATCATTAACACGCCGAGTAAAAATACTCATTTGACCTATTATTCCAACATTCACATTGTCAGCTTTGATCCAATTTTATTCGCAAAACCATAAGTTCATTACTCTTCCATGAATTTCATTAGTCTTCGAAATGATTCATCACGTGCTTTTAAATTTTATTCTTTTAAAAGTAGATTATATTCTAGTTTTAATTTGTATTCTCTTAGCTGAATAGCGCCAGAAGTAAAATCAAAACCTTCCATTCTAATTTTACCAAAATTTTGGACGTTCTGGGCTATGATGAATTTTTTTCTGGTATATATAGAAAACTACTAGATAATGTAAAATGGAATAAAAATATAATTAGAAAGATATAATGCAAAAAACAATATGAAAGAATATATTGTATTTAAGTTGAAAAGTTATATCGGTTGAAAATGTATTAAAAAATAGTAATTACAATTAATAGGGGCCACAGCTCCGGATATACTCTTATCATATTTAAATATTGAATAATCAACAAATAGAATAAATATATTGAAAGTTATAATGCAAAAAGAAATATGAAAAAATATATTGTTTTTAAGTTGAAAATTTATATCGGTTGAAAAAGTTTTAAAATCAAAATGTATTAAAAATGTGTCAAAATGTATTTAATAAGAAGAAGAAAAATGAGGGACGTCGAATGCAAGATCCGACGGCCAAAAAATCAGAGTTTTCATAGCGGTAGTTTTTTTTATCTTACCTCCACTCTTCTCTCCATTAAGGACTCCTGGTACCGTCTCACTGAGAAACCGGGACGATACCTCCCGTTTATAAGTTTAACGGGAGTTTCCCGGACCGAGACCAGGAGGTGTGGAAACTCCCGATAAGTCAAGTTTAGTCACGCTCACGATATACTCTTATCATATTTAAATATTAAATAATGAACAAATAGAATAAATAAATTGAGAGACACTAAAAAAGACAAATAGTAAAGTTCAACCATATTCAAAGGTTATCAAACCGTTGCAGCTGGTAGACTAAATTAAGTTCTCATTTTCTCCGTTCTAGGTAAGGATGAGGAGATTATCATCAGGTCTTATGAATGTAAATTCGGTTGAGAATCTTGTTCCTCATTTCAGAAAACTATTAGAATACGCATGTAGATAAAAGAATGACGTTCTCTTTAAGGTTCTCTTGGATGTGCGACTACCAATTTGTCTTGGGTTGTTCTTAAATAGAGGAAACCTAAAACCGATCTGGATACAAGGGAAGTTTGAGAAGCTAAGAGAATGTTCTTTAAGTGTGGTCATATTGGACATGATGAAGATGTTTGCAAGCGTAAGGACAAGGCTATGATCAAGGTGGATAACTTCAACATAGTCGAGGCCTACGAGGTTTGGTTGTTCGCAAAGTCTAAGGTGGAGAGTTGTTATTCGAAGGAGGAGTTAGGAGATAGCAGTGCTAAATATCATAACAAATAAATAATATCGTATGAAGATAATTTAAAAGTTAAAGAAAATTACTGTTTTCTTGGCCAAAATCTTCTCGACGTTTTTTTTAGTCACTACTCGAGTGCTAGACCATGAATGCATCCTCGGTAATCAAATGTCCATATTCTGGGCGAACTGCACGCTCAACCCTGAAATGGCTTTGTACGCCCAATACTAAACGACATGTATTTTTTTCTTTCAATGCGTACTTTGTCTCCTTCTCCAAAATCCTCTCATCCCCGAGCTTCCTTTGCAACTTCTCGTAGTAGGGCAATAAGTTGAGCGAGAGAGACGAAAGAGTTGCAGTCCAACTAATTTGTCCCCAAGGTAGATTGTATAAGAAAGGAAAGTCATCTACCAATCGTAGGTATTGTCGTCGAGGGATTTGTTGTGCTCGATTCCTAAAAGGTATCCATAGACGAACACACACAAACCGAGTTTAAAATAATCTTTTTGAATGCTACAAACGTTCAACATCAAGATGATAAAGTCCAACGATACAGTTCCCGCACGTTCAACTGTTCTTGCATGAGTTTATCACTGGGACGCGCGTCTTGTTCTGACTTTGTCGAATCATCCTCCATTGACAGACCGGTCACGAGACCATACTCGAAGCAGCCGGAACGCACTTGGTTCCCGAGACCAAACTGAATTTTTTTTCACTCAAGAAGTGAGTGAATGAGCACCGGAGTGAAGTTGAATAGAGTTTCATTAAAATGCTGTACGAAAAGAGTCTCTTGAAGTCGATTGCTCAACCCTACTTCGGTGTACTTTTCTCTCACGTACTTCTACGTGCTTGAGCTGTCATACGTGATGCGACTCGATAATCTTTTGTCGCAAATGTACTTCAATTTCATTTACAAAACATCAATTAAAACATTATTAGTCAATAAGACAATGTAAATCATTATTACTCATCAAATAACTCGTCGGAAAAGTTAATTAAAAAATACTCGTAAAAACATATCGGAAACTTCTTAAAACTTAACAAAACCTATCAAAAGCTATTAGAAATGTGAAATTTTATACATTTCAAAAACCACCGGAATCTATCAAAAGTCATTGAAAATTTAAAATTTTGATAAGTATCTAAACCTATCGATCGAAAACTATTAAAAGTCATCGGAAATTTTAAATTCTTATAAATATCAAAACTCATCAAAAATTTCAAATTCTTATACATATCAAAAACCATCGAAAACCATCAAAACTCATCGGAAATTTCAAAATCTTATAAATATCAAGAACCATCGGAAATTATAAAAAAACTATCGGAAATATCAAACCTTGAAAATATCAAAAACCATCGGAGAGTCATAGAAAACTACAAAACTCATCGGAAATTTCAAAATTCACTAAACAAACAAAAAAGTATCGACAATTAGATACTTAGATACTATCAAAACCTCGAGGAAAATAGTATCAATTCCATCGGAAGTTATCAAAACTCATTAAAAAAATATCAATGTTCATCTGAAATTTTTGGGTATTTTGATCCGACCATTCAATTTTTTCAAATCCTAAAAACTCTAACTACACATCCAAAAAAAAATTCAATCCATAATCTACACCAAGTTTTAAACTAAAATCTAAATAGAAATCGAGTTGAAAACATATCTTTTTCTCTCTTTTGTTTATTGTAGATTCGGGAAAATAAGCTCCTAAAGATGAGAAGCTAGTTGTTGAAGATGGCCGGACCACCGTGGAAGTCTATCGAAAAGCGTCGGAGGAAATGGACGACCGTCGCAAAATCTCGAAAGTCGTCGGGAATTGGCGAGAGGTTTTTCGAAGTGAAAGAGAGTTGGTGAAGATAATGAGAAAAGTGAAGAGAAGAAAAGATAGGGTTCAATTAAAATTGAGACAATTTTTATAAAAAAAAAAAAAATAATAAATGTCTAATTTCATGGTGATGAGTATGTTTTATATTTCTTATACCACCAAACCCACAACATCAAATTTATCTTTGACTTTCCCTTAGAGGCTTTGTAGGGTTTAAGATTGTGATTTTCTTCTTCTTCGAACATCGTACGTATGAGTGGAGGTCCAGATTTCTTCTACAGAGAAGCTCAACGACTCGGCTATGCCGCTCGCGCAGCTTTCAAGGTCGTTCCTTTTTCCCATTCGTCATATAAATATATATTATGTATTCACACACACATGCACTGCTGATAAACTCCATCTTTTGCTGTAATAAAAATAAAAAACAGCTTCTTCAGATACAGAAGCAACACAAGCTCATAACGCCAGGCTCTTCAGTTCTTGACCTCGGCTGTGCTCCTGGGGCTTGGCTTCAGGTATTCGTTAGGTCACCGTTTGGTGTTATTTTTATCGGAGATTGCTGATCATTTCCCAGGTAGCTTGCCAGAGCTTAGGTCCGCTCGAAAAAGGGGGTGTTGTTGCGGGCGTTGATATCCAGGTCTGACTAGCTTCATTTATTACTCGTCCATCAAAGCAACGTGTTGATTGATTGATTGATTGATTACTTAAGTTGGTCGTTAATTTCTAATGATGGAGAACAGAAAGTGAAACCTCCTAAGCTTTACTGCGATGCAAGGGTTCAGACTGTCTGTGCTGATATCATGAATTTCCCAACAGACAAAATCCGGGCACTCTCTCCCCAGGTTTTATGATCAATGTTTGCTTCAGATTCTCTGAGATGTTTTATATTTTGGACACAAAGATAATTGGACTTTGCAAGAGTTATAAAGCAACTAGTTTTTCGTTTCATTATAAATAGAGATGGTTTTGAGAGCAGAGTCCAGGAAATTCAAATGAGCATTGGTAGAAAAAAGTACTGATAATCTGAACGGGTGTTTTATGGATCACGTATCAGAAAAAAAAAAAAATCAGATTTAACCCTGTTTATAATGCTTATAAGGTTATGAGTAGTTGTCTTTCTTCCCAATTGATTTTGAGTTAGGAGTCTATAAAATTTAAACGAGCAGTTATGTAAAATAGCGGGATCTGCTATCATTTTGACAAGGTATTTCAAGGATGCAGTGTTGTAAAGATAATAATAAATTGTCACGAAGTTTATGAGGCGGTGGATAGTACTTTCACTCTTAAGTTTCAATGAGAGTGCTTGACTGGGTTGCAGGGAAGTTTCAGTGTGATACTATCGGATATGTGTCCTCGAGTTACGGGAATCACGGACAGGGATTCAGCTATATCGATGGAGCTGGGAATGCGAGCACTCGAAATCGCTGTTGGTAGCTCTGCTTTGGAGCTTAGTGAGGATAACAAAGACGTAGGTGTTTTGCAGACTGGGGGTAACTTAGTCATCAAGCTTTTGGAGAATGAAGATACAAAAGGTGGTTTTTTGCTCTCTCTCTTATTAGTTCTTGTTGGCTTATCCCTCAAAACTGTTTGTGTTTTTCGTTTTGTAGAATTTAGCCGGATTTGCAAGCCCTTATTTTGCAAGTCATCGCGGTTGAGGCCTAAAGCCACGAGACCTTCCTCAAGGGAATTTTATTTGATATGTCAAGGTCGTATTCGACCTTCTCAAATCGTGTAGGTAGTAGTAGTCTTCATGACAATGCAACTTTTTTCAGAGTCATTGATCTTCTGTTTACTATCCCGGTCATGGAAAATCTAATATATAAAACAGTATTCGTTTCAAGTCTGAAAACTTATCGGAACTATGCCCATCTTCAGTTGAAGCCGAGATCGTATTCATATCCCGGATCTCAAGAATTTGGAGAATTTTATTATACTAATTAATTATATTTTCACTATTGTAGTTTGACAAAAAAAAAATGGTTGTTTTCCAGGGAAGTACAAAAACATGAAAGCTTCATAGAAAAACTGACTGTATTTTCAATCTTGTACAATTTACTGAACGTGAAACTTCTGAAAGTTGGTTTTTAGAAAGTAGAAAGAATAATGAAACCTTCAATTACAATTACAATTATAATTTGTTAGGATCGCTAATATGTAACGTCACACTGTAAAGAAAATATATAAATTAGTTTTATATGCTGTGCATGTATGTTCTTGACCGCATATTATCTTTCTTCATTTACATCAACGTATCTGGGTTCTCCCTAGCGACCATAGACCAACATCCTTGACCGGTGTCTGAAACAAAAGAAAAATAAATACAAATACTTTGTTAAACAACTGACAAAGTTTCATCAAGTATCTTAATTTGTTTTTACCACTGTTTTCATGGATGGAAAGACATTCCAGAACCGTAGAGTCTCATCACCGGCACCGGTTACAATTGTCTGTTGTTCAAATCATGAATCGAAATCAGTATTAAGTTGATACAGAAAAATAGAGCCTTTTTCCGTACCTGTCCATCCGGTGACATGGCAAGGTAGAGCACTCTCATGTTATGGCCAGTCAGTGTCGCCACCTGTAAAATATTCGTTAGACAAGCTCAAAAGGCCAAGAGAATATGATATTGTTTTTCGATGATGTACCTTTCCCATCGACGGGTACTTCCACACCATGATCTGATTCTGAGAATACCCGTGAGTGCTCACTATCTCGTTCACGTTCTTGCTCCATGCGAGATTACACACCTGCAACCATTTCATCGCACGATGACGACTCATCTTACATTTTCCATATCCAACGACGAACAAACCTGGCTTCCGGTGTCGACGCTGTTGAGGTGGGTTCCGTTTGTAGTGTTCCAGAAGCGAATGCATCGGTCTGCGGTGCCGCCCCCAGAGGCAAGAAGTCCGCTCTGATGTGGCGACCAAGTTATGGCCTTGACCGCGGCCGTGTGCTCCGTCAGTCTCAAAGTCGGTTTCTGAGATAGCTGATTCCACACCAAGAGCTGCTCGTCCAAAGTTACCACTGAGTTACCAAAACTATTCGCAAATTACATGGTGAAAATTGCTTATTTTACCTGATTATCGTTGCCCCCAGAAGCCAGTTCTCTGTCATCGTGAGACCACTTCAGCCCACATACCTGCCACGGAAACAAGAAGCGAAAAAGAATGAGTAATCCGGTTGTAAATTATTTGCAGTTGGTTCCTTGAAAAATTTGCAGGCACCTCGGATTTGTGGCCGACAAGCTTGTTGATGAAGTCTTCGGAGACCCGTAGATCGTGTTGAAGAATGTTCCTGTCCCTGCTTCCGGAAGCTAAGGTTCGCGAGTTCCACGCCAGAACGCCCGTTCTCGTTTGATGCCCGCTCATCGTCCTAACTTTCTTGCAGCACGCTCCGTCCCATACCTATTAACCCCATTTCTTAATCAGACAGAAAGTCCTCGTTCGAAATACAAGGCCTGTGAGCTTTGATAGTGTTACCTGAACTTTTCCAAGAGCTGTTCCGATGGCAATGTACGAACCCTCACGTGTCCACTGAACGGAGCACACTCCATCATTAGGTCCCAGATCGCACAGCTTTGTCACCTGAGATAAAATGAAAAGAGTTATTTTCTTGTACGATTGGAATCTAACTCAAACTCAGCTTCGGACTCACCTTGCTGTTTGATGCGCTCCATAGATAAACGCAAGTGCCCAATCCAACGGCGAGGATGTTTTGGGAGGACCAGTCCACAAGGTTCAAATAGAAGTCGTCTTGCAACGACGGAGCATCAAGAACCTGCACAATAGTTGTTAGTTTCTCTCTCGCCCGACCTGTTCTGATATAAACGTAATCATATGGAAATCATATGGAAAAGGAATGCGCTCGGTGACCTTGTGGGGAGTCTTGGGGACCTTCCTGGGAGGCTTGGGCGGAGTGGAGGTCTCGTTAGAGAAAAGAGCTCCGTCGTGGCTGAGCATGGAAGGCGAGTACGGAGAGCCGGGATTCGAATGCTCTGTCTTGAAGCGCAACATGTTCTTGCTGGGGCTGCTCATGGGCGAACCTGCAGGAGAAGCGCAAGAAAAGTCAGATCCGAAAAGCTCGCACCTCAGAATCCGCGAGTACGCTTCATTTCCGGTTTCGGTGCCGCCAGGGGAGTCCTTCGCCGGCGAGCCCTTGTCGATGAGGCCAAACGTGTGGAGCCTAGACGAGGACCGGCAAGGGATGAACCGGTCGCTGCAAGTGGAGGTCTTCGACGGCGACGAGATTCCTCTGAAACTCGCCGCCGTAGTGAAGGTCTCCAGGCGGAGAGACGAGGTGGACATCCCCGACGGGAGGTTCAGACCCCCTCCTCCTGGCTTTCTAGCCTGTGATGATGACTCTGTATCCATCGCTGCTTCGATTCGAGCTCTTGTGGTTAGGGTTTCGGAAACAATGACAGAGACGATCGTTTTTTAGGTATTCAGGGTTTCTAACGGTCAAATTTAGATGGGGGGTTTGTTATAGGCACGGCCTAGAAGGGGAAGTACATTTTATTTAATTAATAAATCTTATACTTGTGGGACCTTTTAGCCAGGAAGGCAATGTAGATACAGAGAAGAAGCTCATCCAACAACGGTCACATGTGTTGGCGAAACTAGCCGTTGTTTGGAGTTAGGTCGTGTCAGTGCACTAATTTCTTATGTTTTATTCGTGCTCGAACCGTCGTTTTATATATTTAGTTACATAAATCATAATTATATTATTTTTTATTTTTTATAATCCAATAAATTAACATAGAAATATTATAAAAATAATTTTAAATATGCAATTTTATTTTCATGACTACTTGCATGATTCAGAAAATTTAAAGGACAAAACTGTGAATGCGGTAACGAATAATATCGCACTAAATTTAGAGCTTAATCACTCATCAAATCTTTTGAACTCTATTTTTTAGGTTTTAGAGTTCACTTGTTAATGTTGGACTTTTGGAATAGTAGATAATTTCCTTTGAAATATTATCATTAGATATTATAGTTGGAAAATATCAAAAATTTAAACTTTCGACCACTTAAAACGATAAAATTTCTCTTCTAAAATTTGTTTGGAGATGACCTAAAAACTAAAACGGTCTACTCAATGCCCATGCATACTTTGTGTGCAGCTCCAAAGCCGAAAAAATATAAAGTTGATTTCAGTACTTGAAAACAAATTTGGTAGAGATTTGACAAACTTGTTTTAAAGCTTAGCTGTTCAAAACACCTTAAAAGTGTTCCAACTAATCCTATTTTTCTTACACCATGCCAATGAATAAAATTACATTTCATATGATCAGGAGATAGATAATGATGAATATACACCAAACAACCCTAACTAAAAAAGAATACATCACTCTTCCTCAAAAAAAAAAAAAAAAAAAAAGAAGAATACATCACTCCTCTCTTTCAAGTATACCGAAACCGGTATCTACGAAGCCAATCATCACCATTCTCATAAAAGTCCATTTTGGTGAAAGTCTGGGAGGAGAAGTGGGGGGAAGCGGCGTAGAGAGAGGCCCCGCGCCAGGCGTCGAGGATGGGGTCGGCGGCCTTGACGACCCTTATGCGGGACCCGCAGGGCCTGATCATGCGGATTGCGGCCTCCAAGCGCTCGGTGAGGCCCGGAAACAGGGAGGCGCCACCTGTCAGGAGAAGGGAGGTCGAGAGCCTCTCCTCCAAGGCTGGGTCGGAAGAAGGAAGCCTCCTGATGGAGACCCCCGCCATCTCGTCCAGCCCCGCCTGGTCCACCCCCACCCAGTTCGGTCGCAGCAAGATCTCCGGGCATCGAAACCTCTCCACTCCCATTATGATCTGAAAATCCTCCTGCGTCACGGCGCGGGCTCGCGGCGCTTCCATCGACTGCGACGTTCCAGCTTCCGTCTTCGCTACAAATCTGGGATCCACTTCCTGCAATAGTGACACTAGTCGTAAATTCACATGTATACCCCATGGGACTTGGTCGGATTGATTCAAATATCACTAAGATACATTTTTCATGTATTTTGTCAGCAAACATATTAACCTGAAGGCGAGTGGCAACTCGCACCACTTCCAACTTTCAAGTTGGAAGTCATGGGTTCACTTCTCATTGCAAGAAAATGAAATATTGCCTTAAAAAGAAAATAGTAACCTGAAGGCGAGAGGTTAAGCGAGCGAGCTCGGTTTCATCCTGGTCGGGAGCATCGTCCTCGTCATCGTTATCTTTGCTCATAAGCTTGTAGAGCTGCCAATCTTCGTCCCTCGCACCGAAAGTGTCTTCGCCTTTGCCGCGGTCGAAGGCGGCCGTTGTCAGAAGCCGCATCCGCTCTCGCTGCGCAGCGTTCAGTCGCTCTCCGCGTCCAACGCCTCCCCCGTTCGCGCCTCCCCCGTTTGTTGATGTCTTCGCCCGCTTCCTCTGCTCCACCTTCTCGCATACTTCCTTGTACTTCACCACCAACTGCTCTAAATAAAGCTCCGGATTTTCCCTGCATTATTAATTGATTGATTATGATGGGAATAATCGTTCGTGCGCGGGAAAATATTCGATGCATACAAGCGTTTCACTTCATCTTCCTGGTTCCTCCTTTCCCTCTCCAACTCTTCCTCGTGGCGCTTCTGTTTCGCTCGTTGACGGCCTTCGGATGTGGTCTTGAGAAACAGCTGTCTTCTCTTTTCCTTGAGCTGATGAAGCGACAAGTATTGGGTATGAGAGCCCGTTATCTTCTGTCGACGTGAATCAAAGCAGAAAATGTACCTGTTCCGCGGAGAGCATGTTGTCTGGGATGTTGATAAGCGGGAATTTTTCAGCGGGGTCGGCCTTGTCATCGGTCTCGGCCGGATCGTTCTTCGGTTCACCTTTTGCCTTTCGCAGGGACTGAGTCACCTTCGAAGCGGCGGCTTCAACCTCCTGCCGCGATGCATACCCGGTCACAGACAGGAAAGACGGGACGTCATCTTCTGGCACTTGTTCAAGCTGCTTCAGCAGAAACTCTAAGCCGTTCAACTCGTTTTCCAGCTCGTTTATTCGAGAACACCTCTTTGCCTCAGCCATCTCTCGAAGGCGCTGCCCTTGCTTCTCCTTTATGGCCGCCTTTCTTGCGATCTCTTCTTCCGAGGGCAGAGGCTCGACCGGAGGCGGGACCCACGGAAGCTGCCAGCACCTTGTTTTCTCTTCGGCTTCCTTGGATCCTTTCTAGGAACACATGACAAATTCAAAATAGTCAATTACTTGTCTTCCGAGTTTGCGCAGTATTCAAGAGGTATAAATACCTGAAATAGACGAGCTTCTGAGCTGTAGTCTTGAGAAATATAACAGTGTTCCATTTTAAGGTCTTCAACCTTTTCCCATGTGAGCCTAGCCCTTTTAAATTCGCAAATTATATCAGCATTCTGACCATTTGAGCGCAGCGGGATATTATAAATTTTACTCACATGTGCTGGGGGTACTTGAGTGAAAGTAGTTGCTTCAGATAATCAGTCACCTGGTATCCGCCGATGTTAGTTCGACAGCATCCACGATAATCTGGCTCGCCATCAACAAACTGCGCCCGAGGAAACATAAAAATATCATCTTCTCATACAGTTGCTGTATATATAATTTTATACTAGTCAACAGTAGATATATGCATGTATGTTATGACACTTGAGCAAATGAAATCCATGTGATAAGGGAGAAAAGAAAACTCTCTTTTAATTTGACGCAATGTAAAAACTTACAAAATCAGCAGAGCTTACCGGGATAACGTGAGTTGTTGTAAATCCAGGGCAGAGAGCAAGGCCGTCTTTATCACAAATTCCACGTTGTTCATTATACTTATAGCTGAATGCAGCATCAACCCCGTACGCTAAGAAGACAAAAAGTTGAAATAGTACCAGAATAGAAACTACATTAGAAAATATTGTGAAATTCATAAAACATATGTTTTCTGTGGACCCGAGTCTCGGACCAATCTACGGAAATTATGAGAAAAATAATGTTGAGTTCCATGTCGCAAATCATGATAATCCAAGCCCACCCACTGATATCCAATTTTTTGGGCTTATTACAAGTCTCTGTACCTACCAATTGAAGGGACTCCGTAGGTCTCAAACAAAAGTTCGGCCATTTTATTCCGAGAATGAACAGGGTTGCATACACATTCAGTTATCAGGATTGGATGATCGATTTTCCCTGCCTACAAACAGATAAAATTATAGATCATGGTAACATGACGAAAATCATTCACAAAGAAAACATTGAGTGTACAGAGGAAGTAAAAACACGAGATTAACATTTTATAACATGTAAATAATTGGTCAGCATACCCATTTGAAACCGTTGAGCTATTAACATGTAGAAGCCAAAACTTTTCATGCAGGCGTGAACAATCCTTGCAGCACAAGTTATGAAAAATCGAGACAATGAGAAAAGAGATCATACCTGCGATACATCCGCACCCATCCGGTCGAAGGCAAAGTCAAGTATCTACCAATAGAAGATAATACTTCAGATTATACGTTGTGAGTTGCGACGTTAATTCACAATACTAATGTTCCGATAAACCCTATAAATATGCTACACGTCGAAACAATGAAACTGAAATGTGTAACTGCATCACTTTTCGATTTCTAGTCGAGAAAAGGATCTAAAGGTCTATTTCGAAGCAAGTGGGAGCTAAATGAAACAGTTAAATCAAGAACAACAGGCATAAAAGGGACATATGACATCTAAATTTATCAGAGAAACGTGGAATCAACCCATGAGAAGAAAACACAGGCGTGGTTGCAAACCAGAACATGCATAGCGATAAGAGGCTTACATATTCCATTATTTCGAACTGGAAGACGACATTGCTGTCGAAAGCTGAACGAGGACCCGAGCGAGTGCAGTCAAAGTATTTCAGGAGTCCAGGATCATGGTCACCCACAATGGTGACAGTTTCACCTGTGTAGCCAGCAAATAGCCCAACCATTTCAATAATTAAACTCAGTAATTAAATATTCATACCCACGGACCCTAAAAACATCCGACTTAATGAACTGTCTAATTAGGGGTTCTTAAAATCTGACTTTAAAACAAACCAAAGAGCACACTTCTTTAATTTTATTCTGTGCAGCCAACCTAAATTTAAACAATCTCGTTCTACTTCATTCAACTTGTTGAGCATCCTCGTTTCGATTTCAATCCTATCACTTTCAAAAAAGGTTCATCAATTTCTGGCTCCAATTTCAAAAGAACGAAACAAACGGAACTGACCAGTGGTCTTGTGACGAGGTCGCTGGACAATGTTGCGGAAGACGATACGTGGTTCGGTCTCGCCTGCCCATCTGTGAAGAAGATGTCAAAAATCAGGTTTTTTCTCTTTTCTAGGGTTTCCATCAAAACCGAGAGCGCGGTCGAAAGGCGTACCCGATTCGTAAATAAGAAGCGCCATTGTCGATGACGATGGGTGTGGATGATGGGAAAAGACCGTAGTCCGTTTGCCGATCGATTTGAGATGTGAATGGCATCTCTCTCTCTCTCTCTCTCTCTCTCTCTCTCTCTCTCTCTTATATATATACTGCGTGTTTCACTTTCCGGTTCAAGTCCGTCGTCTGGCAGACACACCAGGAAGAAATTGCTCTAATGACCTTTTAATTTTTATTTATGGAACTTAAAAGGAGAAATTTCTTTAAATGAGTTTAATAACCACTAAAATATTAAAGTTAGACGTTCTATGTAAGCCTCTATTTCAAATTAGATTTTTGACTTATTTTCGGACAAAATTATTTTGCGAATTTTTTAAACTTATTTTTCTCATTGATGAAATCTCATAGAATTCGAAGAACCTTTTTTGTTAATGAATCAGATAAAATCCGATGAAATAATATGAAATCCGATAAAAGTTGATGATTTTTTTGTTTATTTAGGCAATAAAATCCGATGAAATGCGATGAATTCTTTTTGTTAACGAAATAAGATAAAATCCGACGAAATCCGATTGAAGTTGATGATTTTTTTTTGTTTATTTACGCGATAAAATCTTATGAAATCCGATAGAATCCGATAAAATAACTTTGTTAGCGGAATAAGATAAATCTGATAAAGAAAAAAATGAGAAATTTTTAAGTCTAATTTGATATAGAGATATACATAAAAAGTCAATTTTAATATTTTAATGATTATTAAGTCCGATTAAATAAATTTCTCTTGTTTTAAAAAGCCTCAAAAAAAGAGAAAATTCAATCTTTGGAATTAAGTAGTAATTGATGATGATAAAACTTTATATTATTTTTTTGTGCGAAATAAAATAAGTTCATCCGAATTTCTACCACTCAAATGGACTTTTATTTACTTTTGAGAAAAAATAGGACTCGTCAAAATCATTGGTAATTAAGATAGCGAAGTGTACTGCTTGTCTTCAAAAAAAAAATCATTGGTCTCGCGACGGCATCAAGGCCTTCATATCCGAAGGAACAAGCTCTTCCTAGACTATACGACGTGGGAAAAACTCGTTATTTAAAGACATGCATGAGCAATAGAGTTCGTAGATCGTTTTACAAATTTCAGTGAAACAAAATTTAATTCTTCCAATAGTCTCGTATTTAACTTTACAGCCAATACAAGCAATGAGGTTACATGACACAAAGGTGGATGTGGTAGTCAGAGCTTTGTTAACGAGGGGCACCATTCTCTTCTCCACATATCCTATAATAAAATGAATGGTTGCTAACTATAAAAAAGTTAATTTTATTAACAACTTCTATCTTTATATAGTTCCGTATTAAACTGAATCGCATGATGAATATTCAAAGTTCGGGCACTTAAATAAAACTTGGTCGATGATTGACGTAAGAAAGTCATATCCAAAGTCATATACATGGAACACAAAAGTGAACGTTGATCACTGTGTGAGAGCATTATGCACTTTTGGTGAGTGTATGATCAACACAGAGTTTCGTTCTCAATGTGTCGTTTAATCACCATTACGATACACTAACCAAAGTCGTTGTGATTGTCACAATGAGACTTGATCTAAATCCTGAACTAGTCATGTACTTCTACATTATTTCTTCTAATTTTTTTACTCCTATCGTTAACAGCTAGTACATAAGCTAATAAATTTATGTCTTGAGAATCCAAAATATGATTGTAGAAGAAATGGCATACAGATACGAAATTCAACTTCCTGAAAGAAAGTTAATGTTTACTGATCTAAGAGTTGATTCCATAGCCGATTGATTGCGTTCGGTTAAATCTTTCCCTATAAAGCAATGATACTTAGGGTATATATGTAAAGAAAAAAAATATAACAAAATAATTGACCATTCTCGATACGGGATAAATCTGGATGACATTGATCACGATTAGACTAGATCACTGGACACTCTTCACGATAAGTAAATTTAGTTCTAGTGTAAAGGAGAGATCAACCTTCTATTACTAGGTTCACAGTCCCCGACACAACTATTATAAAAGCAAGTAGGAAGTCTCTAATAATAATGTGTATATTATTATTATCTCATTGGCTGTAATGGTTATTGAATCATTAATTCTTAAATACATATATTTCCATATTCTTAAATACGGTTGTGCATGTCTCATACCAGCACCCTTGAACATTGCATTTGATCGATATAAGTTCGGTCACCATGGCGATTATTGTTGGAATAGGTCTAGGGTTAAGAAAAATTTATCATTAACACATTAATGGCGGAATATAATTTTTTTTACTAACCTAGGCAAAGTGCATGAACATGTTGTTATTTAAAATAATTATTTAATTACTTGAGTACTAACTTTTCTCTTGTAACTAGATCTTTGATGAGCCTTGGGAAAGGTAGATCGTCTTGTCTTACTCGTCACTTTCACGCCTAGTCTTGAACTCGAGAAACCTAAAATTTTTATTACAAGAGTCTATAGAGGTTTTAAGGAGTTGTGTGCACGCACGATAGCTCAAGAACAAGTCTATGAGGTAAATGATTAATTTAAATCTAAGTCTAATGAAAACTTAAGTGCCAAAATAAAAAGGTATTTATAGAGAGAGAGAGATAGGGGAGAGGGTCGGCCAAAAACAAGAGAGACCAATAATATTTGATTTCCTCACTCCTTTTCCTTGTACATGTCCGGTGATCCTAGAGCATTAGTGAGGAAAATTTATTACTTGGAAATTTTTATTTTCTGGTTCAAATACTTACTTCAAATACATTTATGAAAACTAAATGTTGAAATCTCTCAGAAAAACTATAAACAGTTAGATATCCACAATGAGAAACGATATATTTTTTTAAAATTTTAGACTAATTTGATTGAAAACCGAAAGAAGCAACTAAATTGCACCATGCAATAGCGAAAAAGCTGTGACGATAATTACACAATTTTTTATATTATAAAATGGGCTAAACGAGATTAATGAATGAAGAAATAACAAAATTCATGCAATTTCAGCATAATTTTCACGAAGAAATTACTGAAGCGAACATATGGTAGCTTTGCTACCATTTATAATAAAAGTGTTCATCATGCCATTTGGCTCTAATGGCTAACACTTTGTTTCTAAAAAAGTGCTTTTAAAAGGAACTACTTTCTACAAAAATTATTTAGTGTTTGATATATTACATTTAAATTAATTTTTTTGTAAAGTAAAAGTTGATTTAGCGTTTGGTAAAGCAAATAAAATTATAAAAGAAAAATTAAAATAATCTTGATATAAATATTTACATAATAATATTATTTTGGTGTTTAATTTATATGTATAGATTAATATCGACATAGTCTTTAAATTTTAGAAAAATAGACCAATAAAATGAAATTTCATATTTAAATATAATTTTTTTATTAACAAACATATAAACTATTAATTTTTCGATTCTATTAAACTTGTAGTAATCTCATCTCTCAAGTTATTAAGACAACTCGTACAAATTCGATTCTATTAAATTTGGACGTGAAATCTGCGTAATGATGATTTGAACGTGCAATCTTATTATTTGCGTAATTAATTGATTTAGTTATGAGAGTAAAATAGTAAAACCTAATCTGCTGCTCAAAACTTAGAATCCAAAATCTAAGATTTTAAACTTTGAAAAAATTTAGAATTTAGTTTATTTTTTCAAAAGTGTTTTTGAAAAAAAAATTCAAAAATGATTTTACCAAAAATCAAAAAAATATTTAAGATTTTACAAAAAAAATAAAGTGGCCTTAATAAGTGTTAGCTTATTAAATATTTGTTAGCAAATGGTATTGAAATTTTCTGATTTGCACTCCGACATATTATTTATAATTTTACTTCATATTTAAAAATTTGGAACCTTTTCATAAGACCGGGAGGCAGAGTATCTTCTTAATCATGAGTCAAAATATCCATAACTCACTTTCATTATCGCCTATTCAAAACTCATTAAATTTAAGTTATCATCGTTTTGAAAAACATAACCAGGCTAATAAACCACAATAGAAAAAGAAAAAGAGAAATAATAAATATACTCATAATTTGGTGCCAGATAAGCGTGTAGGCGTGGTCCTGATTCAATACCGAGAGAAAGAACAAACAACTGTCAACCACAAGATCTGTCATGTGGCGAGAAAGCGGCTACACCAAACGACACGTCAGATGCCACGTCAGATATATGGCTCTCCGTGCTAACTCGTCAAAAATTTAAATAAACTCCAGTCATACAAGTTAAAAAAAATATAAAAAATTTAATAACATATGAATCACTTGTTCGTCATATGCTTAAATCTAACTCTTTTTATTTCTGAAAAAAAATAAAAACATAAAATAAAAGTCAAGGTCGAGAATGGAAACTAAGAATCTAAGAGTGAGAACGGATGGTGGCGAATGGAAAAAGGAGGAGTGCGTGACGCCGACCTCCGGAAGTCGTATTCCGGCGCTGACAGTGTGCCCTCCGGCGCCGAGAAAGAGACCGCCGCCGTCAAGAGACGGCCATTGCCAGGTGAGCCGTCAATGCAGAAAGACGATCTCCGTCCGGAAATTATTCGATGAGGTTGTGAAGCTCAAGGACCGTGATAATCTCGTTGATCTTAAAGATCTGGAGCCACATCATGATCATCACGATTGATATTTTTGTTTGTTTTACTTTTGATGAATTTGTCTCTGATGATACAATTGGAGAAAAGTGTATATTTCTGGATAATATGATCATGCATTTGTGGATTCATGATGACGTGAATTGCTTTTTTTTCTTTTTCGCAGACATTTAAAATGTTCAGTAGTTTCAAGCTCTGGTTTGCGTTAATATGGCAACGTATTTAGGGTTTGTATTTTTGTATATTCTGTCTCGTAGCTTCTTGAGAATCGCGAGTAGTGGCAATATTTATGTGTCACGTATTTTTCCCCATAAATTAAACAAAATGAGAGTACGTGGGCTAAGTTAGGCCCAAGTGCGCCAAACTGTTGGCATTGGGCTGGAAATTAAGTTAGTGTCGGCAAAATGAGAAAATCACCCACTTGTCAGGCCTCAGCTTATACATCGAAAACTGAATAAAAATAAATGAGAATATATGGCCTAGCCTAAATATTCATAACATTTAGTTATTATTTAGAAATTAATACTTGTTTTAAAAATTGTCTCCTAAAAACTCGTTTATATAAGAGATCATGCAGAGATGGAGAATACTCGATCCTTTTATTAATCAGATTATGAAATTATTTATGCTTCTGATACTTCCACTATCGGTAACAACTTAGAGATATACTGCTAATAATAATGCAAAGTATAAGGAACTTAAATAAGTTATAACATCTTATAATAATTAATTCTTAAATATCATAATAAATCTAAACTCCCTCTCCAACTCGCCCATAGATGTCAATCAAGTCGAGCTTGGATAAATTACTACTGAAGGATTGTCGAGGCAGCGGTTTCATAAGAATATCAGCGACTTGGTTCCTGATATTGAGATGATAGTTTCTTCAAGCTTCTCACTTTGAAAAGGACTGGATCCTTTGAGATATTGATGGCTGATTTATTATCACATAACATCTTTACTAAACCATCAATTTGTTAGATATAATGGACGGAAATTAATTAAATTTCCGGAATAAACAGATTACAATAATATGAAAAAAAATAACAACAATAATTAATTATAACAAAATAGGAGAAACAAACAAATTTCCTGAAGTAACAACCAACTTTTCAGAATGAACGACCAAATTTCCTGAAGTAACAACCAAATTTCCTGAAAGAACAACTAAAATTCTTGAAGGAACAACCAAATTTTCTGAAGGAACAACTAAATTTCATGAAGGAACAACCAGTGTTTCAGAAGTAACAACCACAATTTCGGAGGAAAGAAATGAAGAAATTTCTCTGTCTTTTGGTGTTTTTCGGTCTGTTACTGTATCTTTTCTGAATGAGATCACTTGTCCTTTTATAGGCAAGGTAAGGTTGTTTCAGCTTACAAAACCGCCACCATTAACATCCCTTAATGGTGTTTTAATACCTCTTGATTGTGCTGAGAGTGAATGTCCTAAAACCTCCCAGAAAACGTCCAAAACGTTTTTCGTTCATTTGGAACAAATGTAAATAAAAATGCAGCACAATTAATTCGGTATTTTATGCTTAATTGATCCCCAAAATAACCTACAAGTTATTTGTGGAATTAAAATTTTCTAGAAGTGAATTTTGTAATAAAAAGTAAGGGATGAGCTCGGAAGCCCAAAGGTCCAAGAAGAGCTGAATTGCCAAGATCGAAGATCCAAAATCCAAGACCCAAGCCCGAGCCCGGGCGCGCTCGGCTCGGCGGCGGCGCGTGTGTGTGCGCGCGCGAGGGGTTAGAGCTATTCCACTCACACTCTCCTCCCTTGCACTTGGATACCACCTTAAGAAGGATAATCCTATATAAACCCCATAACAACTCCCTTACCCAACCCATGTGAGACTCTTATGGATTCTCTCCACTTCACTTCTCTAAAACACGCAACAAATGTGTTTTTGAGCATACTTTAAGAATCAATTTCTCATTCATCATAGACATGATTTTGGCAAATAAATACTTAATCTTATACCCGTCGCAACGGGGAATAAGATCATGAAAGAATTATCAAATTCCGATGCGTGGACCCCACTCAAATACTAGGCATAAATCATCCATAATCTATGTTAATAATATTTTATTAACATTTCTTCCAACAATCTCCCACATGAATGAAATTGTGTGACGACAATTATAAAGACTCGACACGACTCGATATGGTTGGTTTTGCGGTCAATATCAGTATATGATAGGTAAACAAAGTCCTTGAACCTTCCCTCGTGGAACTATGATATGTTTACAAACTATTCAGTAGACACCATGTCCTTGAACTGTTAGTCGTTTGTATATAAACAATGAACATTTATCCCGCTGATATCTTCCCGCCACAAGCTTAATTCTCATGGTTATGTTCATTTTGGCCCTTAACATGCGCCTGGTTCTGTAAGAGTTTCTAAAGAATTAAACCCCATTAATTCTCTTTCGAAGTGGCCTCACTTCTCTCTTACATAGGTCATTCTTAACTCAAAAAATAATCCCGCATTACCCGGTTGGAATATTAAATATCCAAATTCACAGAATCATTAAAACACATTGCTTACCCCCATACGGGTGTCACTATTTTATCATAGGAATAGGTTTGGGGAATATGCCATCACAGTGACCAAACTTCGTCCTAGCAATTCGGTTGTCCATTTCTGTGTTTAGATTGAACGGTTGGGGAGAGTACATAACATTTGGAATTGTACTAGGAATATAGTTAGGATCGTAAGTGTATTCCGCATTTTGAGAATGGTGTAACCAATTTTCTTCAAACTGATGCATCGAGGGATCTTGAGAATTCATTCCCCTTCGACCACCCCGACCCCTTCGGTTTCGAGACGCCATAAAAGACGAGCTAGTGAGGAATTGAGAGAGTTTGAGAGATTGAGAGAATGTGAGTTAGGTGTGGAAAAATGAGAGAAGGAGGGAGGGTTTTATAAGAAAAAAGTTGGAGGAGAAAAAAAAGTACATATAGTCATTGCTTTGCAACGGCCATATTGCCCCACCGAAAATATTTTCTGGGCCATTGGATATTCAATCCAATGGCCGACGTTTTTTTTTTTTTTTTTTTTTTAAAAATTACCGGGAGGTATCCCGGTACCTCCCGGTTACATACAAAATCGGGAGTCCCGGTCCCGCCCCGCCCATTGGACTGGGACTCCCACTCCCGTGTTTTATACTTACGGGGATGAGACTCCAGCTACCGTTTCGTCCCGCTAGGAACACGTTTACAAATGTCTCTTAAAATCTTAGCTTAGCCCGTTTAACAATAAAGTTGGTTCGGAGTTGAGAATATCTTAGGGTTTGAAACTTATGTGGAAAGAGATGGAGATATATGGACTTTTAAACTTTTTATAAGGAGTTTTATTAAATTTATGTTTTACTTTCTTAAGTAATATAATCAATTAATTATATTTATTTGCTTATTTATCCTTTAATTTTATATCAGGATTACCATGATAAAAAAAATTAAATATATAATATAATAATTGCATATGACCCCGTACAAAATTATAAGGACAGGAATGATTATATATATAGTATATACATATTATTCTCTATCAAAAGTATTTGGTTATTCAGCCATTACTCAGAAGTACTAAACTTCAGCTTTATTCTCTAAACCCGTTTTGACTGCATCATCATTGCACTGCTTAACTCTACTGTTGTGGTTGCAGCTGCCATCTAACTAAGAGATATTAGAGGAGCATTTATCTGCGCATATATGTCACACCGAAAGGTCTCTGAATAGCCAAATCGTGCAACAAGTTCTTAACCCTCGTTAAGAAACATTATTACACTACTTCTAATAAGGTCAATTTTATCAGAATACGAGCTTCCCAAAACTACAAAGACAAACAGATGTTTCTATTAAGAGGAGTTTTGTTTTTTTTTTGGTTTTCTTTTTGTAAAAATAAGTATAACGTCACGAAAAGAACATATATATAACTTAAGAGGAGGAAATTGTGATCGGAATAAATCAAAAAAATAAAAATTGAAATCACTCAAAATAAATCTAAAAAATTTAGAAGTAGAAAACTCTAACCCCTTTTACCATATTTCAAATTACGATCATCGACTCTAATGATCTCTTTCAAACGTGGAGGGCAACGTCTCATCCAATTCAAATAAAATTATGATTCACCACTTAACACGTTAGATTATGTGCCACGACATTATAAAAACTGGTAATATATCAAATATCTTTATGAAGATGTGGTACAAGATCATCATAAACAATGTGCGCTAACTATATGTCCTGAAGGACCGCAAACACAGGAGAATTATCTAGTTAGGATAAAAGTATGTGAGACGCTCACCGATCCGGTATTACCGTCTCGTACAATACAACTCACACTGAATATTCCACGGTCGTGAGATAGTGTTGCGTCAGCATTAATCAAAATGGTACCGTCCCTCGTGGTGTCTATTTAGGGGTCGTCGTCTTCCTCTCACTCCTCAGCATCCTTACAATAGAACCGGCTCTAAACTCCTCGAGAAATATCCCGCCTCACTGTACAAACTCTAACTAGTTTCACGCTTGCCCCCCAAAAAATGACGTTGTTCTTATGGTTTTATCAGGAGAGATCCATGGGGGGTCAACCCAACTAGTTGACCTCTCTTTGGAGCTTACTTGTCCCCCAACATAATGACCGACTCTCCAATTTCAATCTTTCATTTTGAACTAACTAAAATAATTTATCTACACCAAAGCAAGTTGCATACATGAAAGAACTATATGACTCGATAGAGGCAATTATAATGTCACCATCTCAAAAATAACTTTGTCAATACACTTTCTCCACTAGACTGTTGGATCATCAAAAAAACCTCCACACACTATTCACGACTAGGACTTATTTGGACTTTTCCATGTCACTAAAACTTATCACACCATCTGACTTATGTCTTCTGAGAACATATTAAATTATCCGGTGGAAGTTTCTGATCTCCGTAGCTTTTCTTCACCAAAAACTAATAATCGCACAAAAATCTAATAATTAATCTAAAAAGTCGCTTTTATTAGGATGTAAATCACCCAAGCTTAAATATATCACTAAAAATTGGAATTTTTATGGCGATCCGATTAATTAACTAACAGTCTAGATAATTTATAGTATATCTAGAGACATTTTAATAGTACTTTAATCAGAAACAATGAGTTAATTTACTGGACTGCGTGAGTGTTCAATTTCAATGTAGACAAGAGAAACAATAAACATTAGAATTCACCGCGACAAAGGTTTATGGTTTGCATTAGGGCATTCAATCGTGTCTCTAGTGGCTATGTTAACCGTGCATAGCACGTGACGATTGTGAGTGTGTTTTATTACTAGATCTTGTCGATCTGTAAAGCTAGCACCAAGTCTTTTCGAAATCATAGCCTCTCTTTACACTCTAGCTGTGCTTGGGTTTTAGGGTCAATCTCTCTAACGTAATATCTGAAATAACTTTCAGGTATTACATTGTTGTATTCACAGTATTTTTTAGTTATTATTTTTACTACATTATCTGATATTTTCCATGTCTACCAAAAGAAAAACAAAAATTCAAATGCAAACAAAACAAAGAAGGTCTGACACATATTTGGTACTGCCTATATATAATCATAACAATAATACCAATAATGATAATAATAAATACTTCTTCAAAAAATAAAATAATAAATTTGATAACAAGAATATAATAATGATAACCAATGCACAGATCTTTAAACTTTTATCAATTTCGTCCGCTAATGGTGGGGGCCATTCGTTTTGTTTTCTCGTCATATTTCTTTATCGCGGGATTTTGTAAAAATGGGTGCTAATTGTGTTTTCATTATTTTCCAATTTTAGGATGGTTTAAGCCAATTATCAGGTTTCCCCAGTAACCAGTAATGGAAGCGAGAGATGCTGAGTTACTATAACTAGTTGGTCGTTCTACGTAGAAAATGCTAGCTGTACTGTTTTACGAAAAATGATAGTGGTATAAGAAGACTAATTTAATTGTATATGCAATGATTACATATATATGTGTACATTTTTTTTTATTTTTTTTATTTTATATTTTAAGGTTGTCTGTGTACCTCTTAGTTATGTGGCTAAGATTGCCCAGTAATCTATTCACTTATGTTTAATTTTTTTAAGGTTAAGTGATGATATGTGTCCTTTTAAAATTGAGTTATGCCTTGATTTGGGGATTCAAAGGCCAGGACTCTTACAGAGGTGGAATTTGGCCAAGATGATCTTGAGATTCCTAATGTTTTGTTCACATAGCACATTTATATTTTCAAGATAGTTCAATTTTTTGGTTAAGGAGAGAGAGAAAATGATCTCAGATGCCTTCCCTCTCATTCTCTATTCCCTCGCTAGAAATGCTATTTTAAATAAATTTTTGTTGTCACTTACGAACAAACTTTGTGTTTACACATACGAATCTGGTCATTTCTTTCTTATTATTATCATTTTTAATGCAGCTTAATTGCGGGTGAGGTTCGAACTCCCGATATCATAACCGGAAGTCGTGTGGTATCATTACTAGACTATCATAACTACCACTGTTTGTATTAGAAAATCAACACACAATCAATTTATATTAATAATGTCAGATATCGAGGACAGTAGAATTCGATTTAGTTAGTGACCATACACGATTACTTGTATAATTCCTTAGGTGAAATTAAATGAATTTATGCTTTCTTTTAAGGTTTGTAAATAACTACCCTATTCATGAGGTGAATGTTATAATTTTATTTAGAATATCATTTTCTTAAGAAATAGCCGATAAATGTAATCGTCCTTCTTTTGGCTTTCCGTCTTTTAGAGACCCAGTTGTTCGTTTGACATTTTGCAAAAATGGATCAAACTCCCCGTTAATTCAACATTTGTGAAAAATGATAGGTACGATACACTCAATATTTGCGAACAATGATCAGTCTGATGAAGAAGAAGCTACTTTTGAGGCTGCGAAGAGAATGCTCTCTTTTCCGCCGGGATTTTGCATGATTCGAAGATGGGATTGTCGTCATGAAACTTCGCCGCCCACCCACCGGACATTTAATCCGACTTTTAGAAACCACAAGGAGTCTTTAATGCTGGCCCTTTCTACTCGAATTCATCATAATCATCGTTAAAGAAAGGGTTTGATGAGTTTGTAAGTGGTGGATTTCTAATGATCCATTGGATTTTGGCGTGTTTCCTCCTCCATGGAGATGTAGAGCTTTACGGTATTCCTCTTTGAATTTTTTTTTAATGCTTGGCAAGATGTCTCACACAATTTAGAATAGTGACACTTACATGGCTTGGGTGAGATAAAAAAAATTAATTAAAACTCTCGTAAATAAGTGACACAAGGCTGGTAACTCAATTCGGTGCAACGTCACCTACGTTTTGGGCTCAGCCAAGGAGTGAAGTGACACAATGAAGGAAACAGAAGTGGTAGAGTATGAAGGATAAGCAAAATCGGGAAATTTAGTGGACTTGCGAGGACGACTAGACTGACGTGGAGGTGGTGGATCCGCAATTTCAAACGATGGCCGAGCAGTCGTAGCAGGAGAGGTCGGACGCGTGTGTGTCGTAGGAACCAAAGTATCAATGGGTACAACCCCATTGGTGTCAATATCAAAAGGATCAATATGAATAAAATTATTATGAGTCATGTGATGAGAACTAGCAGAAACAGAGAAGAAATAGATATGCTCTAAAAATGAAAAATGACAAGAGACATACAATTTCTGTCTGACTGGATCAAAACAACGATCCCCCTTTTGACCAAAATCGTAACCCAAAAAGACACACAAAGTAGACTTAGGCGACAATTTATCGCGCTCGACGTGAGGTCGAAGCACAAAACAAGTGGAACTAAAGACACACAAAGAGGCATAATAAAAAACATTTCCATAATTTTTTTTGAAAGGAGACAGAATTGAATTATGAGAGGTTGGATTCTGTTTATGACATAGTCAACAGTATGGATAGCCTCTCCCCAAAAAATACTAGGGACCTCCGTGTATAAAAGCAACGAGCGAACAGTCTCAACAAGATGACGGTGTTTCCTTTCAGGAACACCATTTGGTTGAGGCGTGACGGTACATGAGGTTTGGCAGATGGTCCCATTAGAAGCAAGTAACTGGCAAACGTCGTTAGAAATGTATTCACTCCCTTAATCACAATGAAAACATTTTATGACAGCAAAATGTTGTGTTTTTATGAGAGCCCAAACATCACGATAAATGCCCAAAAAGTCAGATCTCTGATTCATTAGATAAACCCAACTGCAACGAGTAAAATCATCAACAAAATAAAGGTAGTATCTAGAACCACCCTTAGTAGACACGGGAGCTGGTCCGCACACATCAATATGCACAAGGATCAAAGGGAAATTGAGAGAACGAAACACCTTTATGAAATGGTAAATCATAAAGTTTTGTGACTTTACAATCACTACAATTGGAAATATCACAAGAGTTCAAATCTCCTAAAACTTCTGTAGAAGCCAAAAAACGCAAATGGGACGATGAAACATGACCCAAACGAGAATGCCACAAATAAAAATTAGACGACAAATTATTCAAACGAAAGGAATATAAATTCACCCTAAATGCTGCCATACCGGATACTTTAAGTTCATCCAACACATAAAGTCTCCTATGCTTACGACATGTCCCAACATCGTCCGAGACCCGAGGTCCTATACACAAGTGAAAGAAGAAAAGGTGACTATGAGACCAGATTTAGTTATTTGACTGACATTCACAAGATTTATAGCAAGACTCAAAATATAGTAAACATCGAGAATTGGAATATGAGACGTAGCAACATAACTGACACCTTCCGATGGAATAAGAGTGTCGTCGACGGTCATAATGAGTAAAGATGAGTGAGAAGACAAAGACACAAAGGATGTAAAATAGGGTGACATATGGCTGGAGGCACTGGAATCAAGTATCCATAAGGTTGATGGTATACCCGAGGCTGACGATGATGACAAACCTTTAGAGGAAGAGGCGGACATGGCATGAGGCTGGGAGGCGAGGATTTGTTGAACTGCTCAAACATGTATAGATCCACAGATGGGGAAGCAACATCGTTGGCAAGCAGAGGTACCCACAAAGCCGTTTGACGGCGCGTCGATGGAGCAGATGCGTGAGGTGCCCACGGAGTTGTCAGATGAGGTTTCCACCGAATTGTCGGGCGAGGCTGAGGCTGAGGTGGGCGATGTTGTTGATGATGCTCTTTGTCTCTGGCTAATCCCGGGCATTGAGCCTTCCAGTGCCCCTTCTCCTTACAAAAGGCACATGTATCTGCGAAGACTGACATCAATGACTTGGGTACGCCACTGCCGGAAGGACGATATGGGGCAGCGATGACAATAGAAAATGCATGTAGTGAAGTATCCTTAGACTTGAGACGCGATTCTTTTGTTGGGATTGGTGCCCACAAAGGAGATATTAGACATTGAAATATTTTTGTATTTGATTTTGCTGAGACATTAATAAAATTATATATTCATTATTTATTATATTTGTGTTTATGTATGAATGTTACGCTCTAAAACTGTCATCAACGAAAAGGGTGCTAAGTACAGACTTGACAAGATAGCCCTTTGTGACTAGTTTAAACATTTGTTCGCAATCTTAAGATTGATTGAGCAATCGAATCTAAGTAATGATTGTTTGAATGAATCATGATATCTTATCTTGTGATATTGAGAGTTGTGACTCTGAGTTTCATTCTTGATATCTTAAAGAAGATATTGACCAAGATCAGTGATACTTTAAAGCTCGAGATAAAACTGTTTAATCACTCAAATTTTCAATATCACATACGAGGGGTAATTTGTTATTTACCTAAATCCTGAGGTGAATGCATAATTGATATGACACCTTATGACATTTGATTTGTCAATGAGCAATGGCTAAGTTATAGTTGCATCTGACTCGACGGTTGGTGTCATAACGTTGTCATATTGGGTTATGTGATTCACACATATAGAATTCGTGTTGAAAAATGTCGATGCATTAGTATCACACTATGCTTTGTTATGAGAGTGTGAATGGATAAATCTGGTCATGTATTCATCGAATAAGAATATTCTTTGATTAATAATGTGACATGTAAAGACGTCTCACTCTACGTTTTTCTCATTCACAAATAACAACGGTGAAATAATAACTCAGGGGTAAAACGGTTATTTTACATTCCTCTAAGTTACTGATACAAATGAAGGATAACATCGTAAAGTATTTTGTGGATCGTGTTAGAAATTCTTTTGTCACATCAAACGAAAAATAAACGCATAAGAACTTAGAGAGTCTCAGTATTAGTCCTTTAGTGGAATCGACGAATATTAAAAATTAAAATACAGATAAGGTTTGTGAACTTTTGAGTCCGATATTTATTCTAAAGTTTCCTTATATGGGTCCATAAGGTCTCAATGATATACACTCAGAAGAGTTTAAATAAACAAGAATAACTGATTTACTCATTGAATATAAATTGTGATTTATATCGAGAAAGTTATTTTCTAAGTAACTTAATAAATAATTAGTTATTTATTGTTACATTTATTTAATGAATCATATTGTATAATTATATTGATAATAATACATTTTAATTATTTAAATAAATTAAAGAAGAAAATAAATATTTTCTCATTTCATACTTATTTGTAAAGTATGAAATTGTTTACTGAAATGTCATTAATAAATGAGAGTTCTAAACTAATTGAATTTAGAAATAAATAAAAAAAATTTGGGAATAAATAAATTATTTTTAGTCGAGTGTTTTACATGGTTTGGCCAAAAATAATAGGTCAAGGGTTTATAAAATGGTTTAAAATTAAGTAATGAGTTTGACCCAGTTTAAGTCCAAATGACCTTTTATTTAAAGGCTTAAGGAAACTCTAATCTCAGACTTTAACCATAGAAAACTTTTTCCCATTTTCTCTCCCTCCTCCTTGTATGTGTTCGGCCGAAAGAAAGAAAAGAGAAAGAAAGAAAAATTGTTTTTCATTGCTTACTCTTGTTTTCTTGAGATTTCCCTTATTCTCGAGCGTTCATAGAAGAACCCACACTCTTAGTCTCACACATATCTTGCGTGTATTATTGTTGATTATTCATTGTGGTGTTTGAGTGATTTTGTCTTCAATAGGGCCGGCCAAAATAGTGAAGATTTTTTTTATTTAAAATCAATTCGAAGCCTCGATGCTCACCTGTCGAATTCACCTACGCACACCCATCCGGCAGATCCCATGCCCACCCAACAGTCCATCCGACGAGCCCCGCGCCTCCCTGTCCGGCGTCTCCCAGGCCTCCCGTTCCAGCGAAGACCCCAGGCGCACAGAATGCCCAGTTCGGCGTGCCTACCTGTCCGACGTGCCTCCCTATCCGGCGAAGCCTCCCTATCCGATCGTGCACCTCAAATCGAATCCGACGAGCTCTCTTCACGTGTTGACTTGACGCGCACGCCTTCGTCGTGCAGTGTCGAGTTGAGTCAGGTCCGGACTTAAACTTGGATATTGGATCTTAGCAATTTGGGCTCTTCTTGACTTTCAGACCCGAATTTGGACTTGGACTTGGATCTTGACAACTTGGGCCTTCGGGCACCCGGGCTTGGATCTTGGCTCTAGGGCTCGTCTTGGGCCATCAAAATTTTGAGCTGAACCCTTATTTTTCTTTACAAAATTATCTTCAAATGATTTTTATTTACGCATACACGTGCACATTGCTGTCATGGCGGGGGAGCCCCGGCTTGGACTTGAATCTTGAATTTTTTTCAATTTCGGCTCTTTTTTGGGTCTTCGTGCATCCAAGTCTGGACATGGATTTAAACTTGGATCTTTACAATTTGAGATCTTCTTGGGCTTATCTTTTTATTACAAAATTCACTTCAAATAAGTTTTAATTATGCACATAACTTAATATTATTCATGGAATAAAAATAAAAATTGTGCATACTTGCAAATGGTCATAGTGATGTTTGGCGGCCGATGTTAAGTGCATTAAGTCTCGTTTTATGACAACAGTTAGGTAGCATTAAGGGAGCTCAACCTATTAGCACATGTGAAGTTTGCATTTAGTTCTATTTCGTCGAGTGGTGTTAGAGTTGTCTTGAAGTCATTGCATCATGGGAGGCTTTTGCTCAACTTATCCACCCGACAAGCCCAAGACATTCACGAGGTTGAACTTCAAACGATGACAACAAAAGATGTCAAAAGAGATACAACTGGCAATGCATTGAAAATAATCCCACATTGCTTGGAAATGTGTGTTGTTGTTGTGTTTAAATAGCTCTCTCTCTCTCTCTCTCTCTCTCTCTCTCTCTCTCTCTCTCTCTCTCTCTCTCTCTCTCTCTCTCTCTCTCTCTCTCTCTCTCTCTCTCTCTCTCTTTCTTAAGAGGATAAACAAGTGCACGAGAAGAGAATACGATTGAGTTAGTTCTAACCCCTCGCGAACACACGTGCGCACCGCCATCGTGTTGAGCTGGGTCGGGCTGGGCCGAGCTTGGACTTGGACTTCGATTCAGATTTTGAATCTTGGCAATATTGACCTTTCTTGAACCTTCGGATCCAGACTTGGACTTGAACTTGGATCTTGACAATTTGAGCTAGTTTTGGGCGTTTGGGCTCTTTTTGGGCTTAAACTTGGATCTTGAAAATTTGAGCTCTTCTTGAACCTTTGGGCTTTTGGGCCCAGTTTTTATCTTTTTATTACCATATTCACTTTAAATGAATTTTTATTCCGCACATACGCGCGCTCAAACCCAATGTCGTGCCAAGCCAGGCCCCGCCCGAGCTTGGGCTTGGACTTGGATTTGGAGTTGTACTTCGATTTTGGATTATAGCAATTTGGACTCTCGTTAGGCCTTGGGTTTTCGGGCCTTGACTTGAGCTTGGATTTGGATCTTAACAATTTGGACTTTTCTAAGGCTTTCGGGTTTCTTGGCTTAAACCTGGGTCGGACCCGAGCTTGAGTACTTAGGATTTAGATGTTGATAATTTGGGGTCGAATTGGCCTTTGGATGGTCGCACCCAATCCTTATTTTTTTACTATAACTTAACGTTATTTTAATAATTAAGGTAAATTTTTGCATCCATGCAAATGATCATTGTGATGTTTGGTGGCCGGATTTAAGTGCATTAAGGCTCACTTTTATGGCTAAAATTAGGTAGCATTAAGGCAGCTCAACTTATCCAGCATTTGTGAAGATCGAAATTTGGTTATACTTCGCCGAAGACAAATCGTATGATGATAGAGTTGTCTTGAAGTCGTTGCATCTTAAAAGACTTTCGCTCTACTTATCCGAAAGGCGATAAAATATCTAAAAGAAATTGTCCAATGGGTTTAGACTGTTTTTTCCGTCCAATGTCTTTCTTCCAATTTACCATATATTATATTTCATTTTGGACAATATTATATGTAATAGTCCGATTACTCTCTCTCTCTCTCCTCTATATATTCACACGCAACTCGATACCCTAATATTCCCAAGCTCCTTCCCATTTCTTTTTGTAATTCTTTTTTCTTTATCTTCTCGAAGTTGGCTTCTTTAGTTCTCCAATCAAGACACTCATTGGAGCGCTTCGAGAGCCTCTATCTAAATACTGTTCTTTTCACAATTTTATAGATTCTTTGTTTTGTTTTATTTTATCTTATGTTTATAGGATTAGGGTTAGGTTTTAAACCTCTACCTTTCGTCTGGTTTCCTTCGCCGAGCCAGATCTATGGTTAAGTTTTAATATATTGTTTTTCGTAGTTAATTTTATGCATAATATTATACACCCTCTCGATTTATACACATAAAAATATATACCGACCATGTAACTGCATGGAAGGGAGTTATGATGAAAGAAAGCCAGAAAAGGAAACATAAGATGTTCTTTCTTGCCTCTGGAGCATCATCAAGATTCACAGGTCTTTCTCAAGAATGTTTTGATGAGGTTTTATATATAAATCTGTTTAAAATCGCTCCAATCTGAGAATCTTGATGATGCTGCAGCGACAGTAAAGAACTAAAATGTCGCTTACAGTTTCCAGACCAGGTTTTTCATTGCATCATGACACACATCGCTTCACAGAGAAGTAAAATTGAGGTAACTTTATTAAGTTTTTATCTTTATTTACAACGTACAGATGCCCTTTAGTAATTTTTATATAACGCTCTCTAGTATATTATAATCTCTCATGTAACTGAAAATACATAGAAAATGTATGTGGAAACAGATTTGTGTAACTTTACACCGTGAGTTACAGATCTGTCATAACAATGTCTTTTACGTTTATCCTAATTAATCATAGGAACTAATAAGCTTCTTTTATTATATCATTTGCTAGGTTCCTATGGTTTGCTAATAGAATTCAATCGCTGTTTATTCTTGATCTTAATGTATTCAAATGCAAATGAGGCATAATACTAATTGTAGTATAATTACATTTAATACTTGAATTTTTCATTGATATTCAAGTTGATGTTTGGCTCTTGTTTCTGATGTATAACATGAAAAGGCAATGGCTGGATCTGGAGCTTTCTGTTTGTTTAAATAAGAAGCTAATATATATAAATATATATATATAACATAACTGTATTACTCTTTGGATTATGTGGTTAAGCCTGTAACATATCCAATGCGTCTGATCTAATCTCAGGAGATAATGCCATTCTTATCTTACTCGATCTATCAAGATCAAGTGGGAATGGTTTTCTGAGATTTCGGATCAGTCATATATTTTTTGTTGTTTCTTTTTCTTTCCACTCTGAATATATATGCAAAATACAGAGAGTCACATATAAATGGTCAGGTCATGATACAAACATTTCTCTGTTGCCGTACTTGTTTGAAACAATATTGCAGTTTCATTTCTCTTTACATAAGAACCACTCGATTTTTTTCAGCTCACCACGAAGAAACTTTAAATTTTTCCTAGAATAATAGTGAACTACATAAGTAGACAAATAAAATGCAAATGTGACTATCTTTATAAAATTAAAAAGTAAAAACAGTTCCGGTAATAACAAGTCTCCTCAATTCTCTTTAAGAGAATACGACCAATTTGTTACTAGTTATAATATCTATCATCGTTAACATTCCTGAATCAAAAGATTTAAATCATGTAAAGATTATTATCCATAAAAAATAATGAACAGGAAATATAATTTTCACAATACAGAAAAAGAAATCCAAGTTCTTATTTGAGCTGTCTCCAACCCAAAATGCAAATTTGGATGAACTTTTTATCAAATTTAGTGTAGGTAAAATGTTTTCACTCCAATTCACAACATCAAATCTTACCAAAAAAAAATTCTCTTTTTACACTTTTCAATATTACTTTTATTAATTTCATATTAACCCTTCTATTTATATGTTATGTCAATATTAATTTTATTAAACTTTAAATTATTTTTGTATGTCAACAATATTAAATTAACTTTTTATATTAAATATTATGTTAATATTAAGACATTAAAATATAAAAATTACTAATAAAAATAAATATTATATTGAATAACAATAATAGAAAAAGATATTACATAAATATTTTATAAACATTACAAATATTGATACTCTTTTCTTATTGATAATATATTTTTGCATAAATTATGATCTAAATTACATATTAATATTTTGTGGGTAAATTTGTAAATACAAATAATTTATCACCAAATTTTGGTGATAAATAGTTAGATCCTAAATTTGAGTTAATATCATTCATCGTACTAAAATTTGGGTGAATATTTGGAGCACTTTCACCTTAAAAGTGTCTCATCTCTACCCAAATTAAGAATCAATTATAATAGCAACTTAAAACAGCCCAGCTTCCCATAGAATATGACAAATAAACGCTTAGAATCCTAAATTCAAACACAGTCACGTAACAAAAGAGATTATAATTTGGAAACATCCGTACTAATAACGGTGAAAATGTAAATTTAATATAGTGATCAAAATAAATTAAGTGTTGGGAATTGGTTAACCGTGGAATAGAATGGGCTGCAATTGACGAGTCGGCCACTGGGATGGGCAGGGAGGCTAATGTTTATTTTCTTTCCGGACGTATGACAATCACAATATGTAATTTTTTTTATCAAAAAGAGAAAACTTGGATAGTTTTTGAGAAATTTCATTTTATGGGCTTAATAGTGTTTAAAATATTAAAGGTGGACTCACTATGTCATTTCTATTTCAAATTAGACTTTTGATCCATTTTCGGACAAAAATACTTTTCGAATGTGTTTAAACCTATTCTCCTATTTCACTCCTTCATTTTTACTACTCTTCAACAATTTTAACTTCTCTCTTGGAACTTAACACTAAATCAGGCTCCAAAATATTATCAGGCTCGACCGGGTACAGTGACGTACGAAGCTGCTCCTCCAACTTGTGAAACTCTATTTCACCGTTACGAGGTCTCAACATCTGTAAAACGCCCAACTACAATACCAAACAAAAGAGATTTGATTTTAGACGTTAATATTTAAACTAATATCGTATAAAATTAAAAAAAAAAACTTACCGTTTTCTTCGCGAATATCTTCTCGACATCCTTGCTAGTCACCACTCCAATGGTAGACCATGAATGCATCCTAGGAAATCGAATTCCCACATTCTTGGCAAATTTCACACCCACATCTGGAATGGCTTCGTACGCCCAATATTGAACGACATGCATGTTTCCCGTCAATGTGTACTTCGCCTCCTTCTGCGTAATTTTCTAATCACATAGCTTTTCGTGATGCTTCTCGTAGTAGGGGTTCATGTTGACCGAGAGAGAAGAACACGGTCGTCTACCAATCGTACGTACTTGTCGTCGATAGTTTTTTGTGCTTGATTCCTAGGAGATATTCAAACCTACTTTAATAATTTATAATTAAAACTTGTCAAAAACTTAATAAAACTTGTTTAAAACTCAATAAACTTGTGAAAAACTTAATAAAACTTGTTTAAAACTCAATAAACTTGTCAAAAACTCAATAAACCTAATAAAACTAGTCACAACTCATATAAAGTCATGAAAATTGTCAAAAACACTTCACAACTTATCAAAACCACATCACAACATACTCAAAACCTTGTCAAAGTTCTTCAAAACATAAAAACGTTGTCATTAAAGACTTATCATCAAAAATTATCAAAAACTCATCATCAAAATAAGTTAAAACTTGTCAAAAAATCATCATCACAACCTATCCGAAACAAGCCATCGAAATTCTATCATAAGTCATCAGAAATTGGCTAAAATCATCGGAAATTTATAAGCCATCGGAAACCTATCAAAACCTATCGGAAACTGCTCAAAACCATCTGAAATTTTCAAGCCATCGGAAACCTATCAAAACTTACCAGAAATTGCTCAAAACCATCGGAAAATTTTCATCTCATCGGAAATCTATCAAAAACAATCGGAAAATGTTTAAAACCATCGGAAAATTTTCATCTCATCAAAAATCTATCAAAACCTATCGAAAAAATGTTTAAAACCATCGGAAATTTTCAAACATGCATTTCATCGGAACCTATCGAAATATTACAATACCCATCGGAAAATTTGTCAACTTCTTTCATCTTAAAACCATCGAAACCTATCGGAAGTATAGAACAACCATAGGAAATTTCTGGGTTATTGAGATCCCGAGTTCAAACACTAAATTTCATCCACAAACATCAAAACAATCAATATTCTAAACCCTAAATGAAGGTTTAACATACCTTTTTCACTTGTAGACTCATTGTACGTGAACCCGACGAATCCGACGAAGCCGACGACCAAAGAACCCGAGACCCCCTTTTCGCTCAACGAAGACACCCGCATACGACGACCAAATCTTGGCCGGAAGTTCTATCGGAAGCTATCGGAGACCATCGGAGAACGAGCGTGGACGTCGGAATTTATCCAAACTCGTCGCAGGTCTCTATCTCGCGTGTTTGGGTAAAAAAAGAGAGGGTGCGGCTGGAAGGAAGAGAAGTAAAGAATAGGGTTTTTAAAACTGAGAGTATATTTGTCCAAATGTGTGTTAAAGGTCTAATTAAAGATAGAAGAGTCATAGTGAGTCTACATTTGATATTTTAAATACTATTAAGCCCATAAAATGAAATTTCTCCAGTTTTTTGTTTTGGGTTTAATTCGACTTCAAAATAGATTTCTTTTTATAAGAGAAATTGGCAGACAAAAGTTCCTATTAATTTCGATTTCACACTTAAATATTTTTTTTTTACGGGAAACATACCTAATGTTATGTTTTACTTGCACTGTAGATACCTTCATCGTTACATACAAATAGCATGCCACGTGTACGGGCTTAAACTGAGTTGCAAAAAATGTGTTTTACTTTTCTCTTAAAACTAAAATGAGGATATCTTCGACCTTCTTTTACCTAAAACTTAAATTTATTTTTTCTGCTTAGCCAACTTTCGACATCTGCTTCTTCCCACAGACCAAAAATATATCATCTCAATTTATTGTCGGTGGGTTACGACGGCGCCCACCAGCGATAGGGTTATGCCATCTTGACGTTCCGGCGGGTTATGTGGCAGTGAACGTTGGGTCTGGAAATAGAGGGACCCGTTGTGTAAGCGACGTATTTGAACCGTCCGATGTTTCAAAATTTTCTAGTTATGGCAGAGGAAGAGTATCATTAAGACAAAAAAAAGTGTTTAGAAGTGACATTTGTCACTTATAAAGATTAAAAAGTCGCTTCTAATTGATCTTTAAAAGCAAGATAAAATCTTTTCAAAAAGTTGGTTATCATAGGTCCGTCCTTGCTAAAATCGTTTCTTATTTTTAGAATTGACAAAATTAGAAGCGACTTAATGTTTTTTAATATCGCTTCTAAGGTAAAATCTTAAATGACTTCCAAAATATTACGGGAAAACTCTTGAAGCGACTTATCGCTTCTAAATTCTTTCTCCCATATATAGGATGAAAATGGTTTTTAATTTATATTTAGAATCGTGAAAGCGATAATGTTTTATTCTGGTTAGACATTTTTGCAAAACAATATTGTTTTACGTAAGAAAATTGAATTTTCTATATTAGATTTTTAATCAATTGTTTCTTCGAATTTTTCATTATCCATCATGTCTAATAGATTTATTGTTTGTCAAATATTTGGATTTCTTAGTAAGCGCCAAAGCTCGATTGTTGTGACACTCATCCAGTATTTCCGACTATACGTCGCATTTCCATTGCGAAGACGCTTTTTTGCGTCGCATACAGTCGTCTTCGCAATGAGACTCGAATAGCACCATTCTGGAACAAGAAGTCTGTACTCGTTTTCGTACGCAAAGTCGTATTTTGCAAAGATACCTATTAAAAAATTCTTCTTGTTGTTGCCACTTGATGCTGTTTAACGAGAACGTCGTAGGAGAAATTTGATCTCGTACCAAAGTTTCTAGACTGTTGAAAAATGTGTCAATATGCTATCCTTTTTTACCATATCTCCTTGTTCTCTCCCCACTAATGCCGGAGAACATAATCAAATATCATAGTAACTTTATTTCCTTGATGCGCCCTCTGAGCTCCTAAACTCGTGGTAACACCCTCATTCAGACTAAGGTGTCTATGGTGGATCTGAGCCATTAATCGACATATTGTAATATTTATAGTAAATAATTAAGATTTTACGAATTTAGTTTAAAATACATTAAAGTTTACTTCAAAATATTACTCAATCTTTATCATCATTATTGATGAAATCAATCTGATCTATTTCGTAACCATCATCAACAATATCTTCAAGAAAATGATCGAAAACGTCATTATCGTTGTTTAAATAATCATCGATATGCTCGTCTTCATTATCATCACCCACAAAAGTAAGTTCACAATTTTCATGATGACGAGACAGGTGACCGAAGTCGGGTTGTTGTATTGAAAATAGAACTACAACCATGATGAAACGTCAATGTCAAGTAAATCTATCATGGATCAGTGATTACAATGTTTGATGACATTCCATTCTCTTTTGTCAAGACTACGAGGATCGGGAAGGTAAAAACTTGTTTGACTTGAGTAGCGAGTATAAATGATTTGTCTAGGAACCATTCTTTCTCCACATAAACAATTATCGTTCCACATACGTTATCCTTGCAAAAGCTCCTACATGCATCGTGTTTGTCACCATAGGAACGATACCAAAATAATACAACTTGACAAGTGTGTATATAATGTATTTTCCCTGTAAAAAATTGATCTTAAGTCTGCGAAAATCGGAACAATAGGTATTTATTTCGCCAATTTCTCTTATTATAAAAAGGATATTGGCAACATAACTTTGTTATTACAATTGAATATCATGTTGTCGACGGTTAAAACACTGAAGTTATTTTTAGGAGAGTTAATGGTGGAAACATTATCCAGAGTCTACGAAAAATTACATATATATATTCTAACTTAAAAAACAGCGAGAAAACTAACCAAATTGTGTTTATGTTGGCACTGTTTGTGTTTTCGCCATTAAGTTTTTCATTGATTCATGTT
The DNA here is from genome assembly GCA_958296335.1 of Urtica urens. Taxonomy (NCBI): domain Eukaryota; kingdom Viridiplantae; phylum Streptophyta; class Magnoliopsida; order Rosales; family Urticaceae; genus Urtica; species Urtica urens. The sequence continues at coordinate 481,109 of OY282530.1, read as the reverse complement.
GCAGAGATTCATCCAAACTTTTATATACATTTCATTCTCTAACCATATCTTCAAGGACCTCATTTTCAGAGCCTCCATGAACATCAAATTCTGGTAGTTGTGCTTTGTAGTCACCAACGCGGTGTTCATGTTGTTTGAAAAAAGGCGGTTTATATAGCTCAACGGCGTGCCCAGCCTCAAATACGAATCTATCGCCATCACTTCATCCATTCACGCGATTTCCTTTGGGAGATTAATGATGGCTGATTTTGAAGTATCAAACACGAAACCCTAAGGTCAAACTGGTAGCAATGTTCAAACTTCTACTTCATTTTCACGGATAGATCTCGGATGATTTTGGGTGGGGCTAACTAGAGATTACAAAATCATAGACGTCATCGACGATGTGCTCAGGCGTGATTGAAGACTTGCTCGTCCCACACATGAATTTGTTCTGGAGCAAGTAGGTGACGATGTAGTTCACCATGTAGATAGTTGAATTGTATAACGATTCCATCAAGAAATATTCGTCCCAAGGGATGCGAGTTTTGAGCCTGAATGAGCCGGTGCAAGCTCATTAATTGAGCTAGCCCAGATTGTGCTCGAATGCATGACGTGTCTCGTCGGAGTAGATATTCATGTCAGAGAGGAAATGACTATTTGTTATAAATACACTAATATAAATAAGTAAATAACATGTAAAATGAAAATAAAAGACTCGACAAATCTCAGCCGGCCACGTGGATAAAAAATTAATTCAACGGAGAAAATACTAATGAAGCCAACGGAAGGTTGCTTTAGGTATTCTTGCAACGATTTTTAAAGGTTGAATACTTATGTGTATTTTTTCACCATTAACTCTTTTAGGATAAACATGAGTTTTAGCCAAGGTTCGAGTTAAATCTAATTATAATTGTAAAGCATAGTAATAATCGTAAAGGTTTAAACCAACTTTATAATACCTATGTGAATTTTAAAATTAACAAAAAAGAATAGTAATATTATTTGCTCCCACGTAGAACGAACAAGAGAGCTTTACCAAATAGGACGGCTTCTCTAATCAACTGAGGTACATGAATGTTTATGTTTGTAGTACGATACTTAATAAATATTTATTGAAGATCGACAACTAAATGTCCCATTCGTCAACATATAATTGGCGACTCGTCGCATCCAAAACCAATGAAAAAATTACGTAAAAAATGATAGAAAACGACTTTCGGATGTTATTAGTCACATCCAACAGTATGCGCCATAATTTTTTTGTTGCGATTAGTCGCATCCGAACGAGTGCTCACAAAAAAATAAACAAAGAACATAATTCTCTTCCAGAGCCTTTGGATGCGACTTGTCGCATCCAATAACATTGTTGTTTAAGTTGGATAGGGTCTCCCTCAACAACCACACAACTTTACTTTGAAAAATCGTAAATTTTTCCTCAAGTGTCTAAACGGAGCTTAAACCATATTGATTCAAAGCTTAGGATACGTTCTACACTTTGGTAATTTTGAAACGATTCTCAAAGACCGAAAAATTCAGGTTTGTGCGTCTACGGAAAGTTTGAAACATTACGCACGTATTTTTATTTAAAAAACCTTATTCGTCTTAAAATTAAACTACTTCGAAGTGTCAAAACGAAACTTAAAACATATCGATTCGAAGTTCAGCAGTAGTTCTACACTAAAATTTCTTTCAAAAATCGAAACAATGGAATTTGATAAAAAAAAAATAAAAGTGTTTCTCAAGCTATTCGAGTCTTGTTCTAATGCTCTTTTACGCATTAGAATCAATGTACGAGAATTATTTAACGTTGTTGTTCTATTTCGCGAGGGTTTCTCTAAAACCTACAGAACCTAACTTTGAGGAGCCGTAACTTTTTCCTTGGGTGTCAAAATGGAGCTTACAGTGTATCAAATCAAAGAGTTAGAGAAGTTATACACTAAAATGTTTCCAAAAACAATATTCAAGACCAAAAAAGCCTTTTTGGATGTCTACGAATAGTTTAAAATATTACGCAAGTATTTATATTTACAACATTATTAATTTTAGGAATTTAACTATTTCGAAGGTCGAAACATTGCAATTCGGTAAAAAAAACACGTTTCTCAAGCTATTCGAGTCTCAATCTGATGCTTTGTTATGCATTAGTTTCAATTTTTTGAGAAATCTTTAACAGTGTTGACGGGCCGTATTATTTTCCTCGGGTGTTGAAATGGATTTTAAAGCATATGGAATCAAATCTTAGGAGACATTATATGGATAGTTTTGAATGAGTATACATTGTATGAAGCACATATATTGTCGCCGTCCGTGTTCTGGGCAAGACTGTGCAGGAGAAAAAGTTGCAAGAGGTCACCTTTGCATTTTTGAAAGAGATGTAACGGCCAATTCAGGAGGACCCGGCCTACGTATATCCTGCAGTCCGTCTCCCTGTGGAGACCACTCATTCCTCTGTCGGGACTCTAGCTGCTTCGGACAACGAGCACGTCGACTTTGACCCGAAGTAAAAAATTTCATGCGTTGTTGATTAGTGCTCGTGTTTTATCATTATTTTTTTGCATACTTTGTTATTTGCCTCTTTTTTCTAAATTGTTGTTTCACGCATTTCTTTTTAGTAATGCTCTTTTGCACTTCTTTTGAGCAATGAGTTAATATTTTTCTTTTTCCATTTGAGGTTTACACCTTACTCGTTAGGTTTACACCTTACTCGTCCGTATGTGTGTCCTTTTGGCAAAAGCATGTGGCTTATTAGGCTTCTGTTCCTGTAAGGGTTGGCCAAATTATGATTCGCCTTACAAACACATGCCTTGAACCTGATACAGTCAATTTCCAATAGGCTTGCGACTCGTTTGTACTAGACGACGAGCTATCGGTTATTATTTTTTTTGTAAGGCATCGTGAACGTCATGTCTTCGGGGCGATTCACAGTTTATCGACTCACAATTATATTTATGCTAGCTCAGGTTTTAACTTTAGTCTTGGCTATGCGTTCGTTCGTCCTTGACTCGATTAAAGGGGATTTGAGCCCATAGAGTCAGTGTTTGTCGGAACATTGATTTTGGGAGACATACATGTTAACATTGGTCCAATATTTTCGGAAACCTCTCTGTCCATATGTATAGATGGGTGTATCTCTTTGCACTCAACGCAAGTCAACAACCTCTTGGCATGTCTCTTAGTTGGGCGACGAACGTCTCGTCTTGTGTATATCTTGACCAGTGACCTATTAGTTTACAATTGGCCTAATTGCTTGTTTTTGTCAACCTAGGCTGTCACCGTTCTTGAGTCAAATTTTCTGAATTCAGAATTATCGGCATGTTATCACCTTCAAACTTGTTGAATGTAGAACTATTATTTTGTTATCCCCCCAAATTTCTTTGGTTTGTGACCAAAAACCTGGAAACTCTAAGAATTTGCAAATCACATGTGATAAAGGGGAATTTATTGATCGATGTTCAAAATTACATTGTGGCTCATGGGCTTATTGAATTATGAAAAGTGGAAACTTTGCGGGGAAAGTAAAAAGTGATCATGGTCGAGGTTTTTAACCCGTCGAGAGCCTTTGCTAGACTGCGGTGGCACCTTATTGGTAGTATTTCCAGAGGTGTTTTTGTTCCACGAGTGGCTGAACACGAGGCCCTCCATGTTTTCAAGTTTGTAAGTGTCAGTGTCCATGGTTCAAACCCGTTATGGGCCTTCCGAAGTGGGTCCTAGCATGCCGGTGTCCTTTACTTTGGTGCTTTGGAATCCCCGTCTTACCACCAGGCTCCCACTGACAAAGATTCTGAGCTTCACCTTCAAATTGTAGTACCGCTCAACCTTCATCTTTTGAGTCAAAAGGCAAAATAGCGTGTAATTTGAATATTTATTTACATATCGATGTAATTTGAATTTCTCATGAATCCTTATTGTAATTTGCTGATTAAATTAATAAAAGTTGAAACTTTCATTCATTCATTTTTCATTTGTTTGAAGCTTTATGATATTTAATAGTCTTATAGTCCTTAATCATACCTAACAACGTATGAATATTCGAATATAGATCTGTATGAACAAACTCTTAATGATTTGCTTAAAACAAAATATTTACAATCTAAAGATCATCGGACAATTGATCCTAGCATGATTGTTGGAAAAATCTATGATGTCTGGTTACGACACATAGAAAATTGAGAACTCTATAGTACCTCCTATGTATCTTTCGAAGATACTGAATTGACTAGTGCACCTTTAGATACAATGAAAGAACAAACCATTTAGCCTCTTCTGTCTCAAGGTTACAATGTATGAATTGGATCGTGTTTACCTAAATAATGAAATGAGACATTTCATTTCATAGCTTACATATTCTCATTTGAGAAAGTCAAATTCTAGGTACACTCTGTGATCTAGACTAGACTAATTGGTGAGATATTGAGTTATGAAGATGTCATCAACTAGCTTTGTGAAGTTCTCATAAATATGGAATTTCTGTACAAGATTGCTGAAATACAGTGTACATCACATCATGCTTTATTACTTGGATTGCGAATAAATGAACCGCGCGGTATCCAAAATTAAGTAACGACTTTATTTGGATGAAACAATGTGAATTTTTAGCTCCTCGTCAATACATTGTTTCTAACTTGTTCACAAGTAAACAAAGGAGTATAGGAAATAAAAACTAGAAGGGTACAATAATAATTTTTAAAATCTCATCTAGTTGATGATATTCATGAAGGGTAATTATAGATAACACTCAATGGATCCACTCAATAAAATAAAGTTGAATTCGAGTATAAAATAAATTCATTTGAACCGAGAGATTCTCAGTGTCAACTCTTTAGTGGAGTCAGTTGATATTAAGTTAATACTCGGAAAAAGTTTGTGATTTTTTGAGTCCGAGTATAGTATCTCAAGCTTTTTTAATTTGGATCCATAAGGTTACTATTACAGGTCATTAGAGTGGGATTGTTAAAATAGAAGCTAAGTCAAAAATAAGTTCAAGTGTTGAAATAGACGTTTTCCCGAAAAATGTCTAAAGGGTATTTTTGTCCACATGGACACAAAATGATGTGAATGTCAAGATAAGATTTAGAATATTTTCATATGATGGAAATAATTCAAGTTTGTGTATAACCTGTCATCGTCTCCCACAACATGTCATCGTCCCGATGTGGGAGATGTCTACTCTCATAGCAAGATGGTTCTCCGGTTGTGAGAGTTTTCTACTTCTCTAAAGGGACACTGTCACGTTGTGGTACTCGATAAGTCCCACAGCTTGATGCCCATACGTTGTAGGACACATCCTTCGGCAAGTTCTCGGCCCCGAAAAAAATATACATCGCCATAGTGAGAATACTCCCACAGTGTTTCATTTAACCCGTTGTGGGACTATTCTTGCGGGAAATTACTTCCACAATAGAGTATAAGTCTTGTTGTGGGATGACTTCAGCGCGGTTAAGTACTGTCGCGCGACATTGTTTCATGGCAGAACTTACGACCCGCTATGGGACTCGGGATTTTTAAAATATGAGTTGCGGCGAGTGATACTCTTCGTCAGGGAAAATAGTCCCACAACGGGTCATTTAACCCGTTATGGGACATTCTCGCCACGGCGAAGGGTATCACTCACCGCGGCGAAGTGTATCACTTGCCGCAGCAAGTCCTTGCAAAGTTTTTAGGATTTCATAATAAAAACTCATTTTTCACATTTTAACATAGTCTCTCATTTCCTCTGGACCTAAAATCTTATTTCGAAAAAGTCTTTCTAGTTTCTCCACCTCATTTATTTTTCTTGCCGCGCGAGTGTCTCCTCCTTTCCGGATTTTTGTTGCTTCTCATCCTCAAAAAAGTATGTTATGAAGTTTAGATCTCTTTTACTCGATTTTTCTTACTATATAATATATTTGGAGTAGATGGGATGATTTATTTTTTGTTTGTGTTTGAAATATTTGAAAACAAAGTGGTAGTTTGTGAGATTTGTATGGTTCGCCGCGGCAAAGAGTCACGGAGACGAATCACGTCCCGAACTCTGAGCCTATCTTGATGCTCAGAAAACAACGGGATCCGGCAATTGAGGCACTCTCCAAAAGGCAGCCTTTTATCTCTACCGAGAATCTTGACCTGCCCCTACTTGCTTTGGACCAAGCATCAAACAAGCAATTGTAGGTCGGGCCTGAGCCTCTAAGCGAATTTCCCACGGGAGGGGTAATGATGGTATACTAGATTCGGAGCCACCAAGATTAAATCTTGGAAACCAAAGGGTCAAGCGGTGCGAGAACGAACTCGTTCGAAGTCGTGGCCCAAGTAACCTTGCCTTTCGATGCTCAAATTCTCTCCCTAAGGTGCGAGGGAAACTTCTAGCTTACGAGTCTTTTTTTATACGACAGAAAGACTCATCCACTATACTTCGAGACATGGATGAAAATCAAGGACAGTGAAAGGCCACCATGTGCCAATCATTAAGCTGACCTTTACAGGTCCTGGTTCTGAGTGGTACTAAAGCATCAGAGCAAGGGCCATCGGCTCCTTCACTTGCGACCTTGACAACTCAAAAAAGTCTAAAATGTATATGTGGTCTATTTGACAGAGGACCGGGGAATTATTGTGTCTATACTTGGCGCGATTCACAGAAGAGTCCAATAGGGTGGACATTTACGATGATAATGATGTAATCACAGCCATCATCGAAGGATCTCGCGAGAGCAATTCCATGTAACACATCAATGGGCAAGTTCCCGAGAGCATGGCCAAACTCATGGCTCGAGCAAGAACCTTCATAGGGGCCAAAGACTACCTCGATGGCAGGAAAGGAAATGAGCGTGTTCCCTCTTGTCGTCCCGACTCGGACAAGGTTGAATGAGGTAATATAAAGAGGTGCAATCGGGCTGGTCCCTCCCTAAACAATCCTCAGCACGGGAGGCAAGATTCTCCCATCGCGGTGGCTCAAGACCGCAATAGAGAAAGCGTGTGTTGGGCGGAGGTGTTCAGAGAGAAAGGGAGACCGTCAGAATGAGGGAGGGATCTGCGGGCTGAAGTGGATAGAGAGAGAGATTGAGTTCTGTATAGTCCCTAATGAATGAATGAAATATAATAAAAAAAATATTCAGTTTCCGGACCTAGTTCTCGCTGCGACAAGGATTGCACGTCCGTGCAGTGAAGTAGTGTCACGGTAAGACTTTGTCCCGTTGAAGAATCATCTCATTGCGGCGACATTAAACCTTTGCCACAGCGAAGATTAAATTTCAATTCTCTTCCACAACGGGACTATGTCTTGTTGTACTATAAATAACCTCACACAATGGGATTGTTTTCATTTTGTGGGAGTATACACTTCCTACAACAGTAGAATGTTTCGTTGTAGAAGCTCATTCTTAAGATCCAATATTTGTAGTAGTGATATTATAGTGTTAGTAAAATACAATGCATGAAAGGAGAATTGAAGCTAAGAGTACAAGATGAGAAAGTTATTTTCAACGTCTACAACTCGATGAAATACCCGAAGGCGAGCGATGAATTTTTTAGAGTGGACGAACATGATGAAATAATCAACACTTACGATACCCGCTCGAAAAATCAACTTCAGGTGTGTCTTACTAACTCACTTGATTGTGCTAATTATCGTGTTCAATGTTAAGCTCAAGAGCAAGTCAAATACCTTGATGGACTTGAAGCAAACAAACGGAGGTATGTTGAAGAGTTAGACAAAGCACGAAGCGCTCTAAATTGTCGGACGACGAGTCACTTGGTCGTTCACACGCAAGGTAAGTCTCCCTTTTCCCCACATTTTTGTGCAATGGACAATGCTTTGTTTGAGTTTAGAGAGGGGAAGATTTAAAGTGCGATGTAAATAGTTTTGTTTTCTTAGTTTTAGTCTTTTTGTCCAGGTCTCTAAGAGTGAGGTCCTCATACTCTTCAGTTTAGCACACAAAAAGTGTTTATCAAGCATTCAACAATGAAAAAAAAAAAAAAAACATAAATACACTCGCACGTTTTGTTTTCCGGTCAACCAACAAAATATTTACAAAGTAGAGATAAACATGATAAAGACGTCTTCTTTTATAAGAGATAAACAAAGAGAATGTCGTTTGATGCTAAGCGGAAGCAATTGGCTAAGATATAAGGTAAAAAAATGTCTCAGACGACGACAAAAACAACTTAAATGAGGATGTTCTTTTGAACACATGAGAAACATCTTGAAAGACATAATTTTTTCTATAGTCAATAATCTTCTATCTACAACCTCAAATTTCTCGTTTTCGTTTTCTACATGACAAACTCATCTCCACCACTTGATCTCTCTCGTTTCGGTGTCTGACTTGACGATGGCTATTACGTCTGTGTCATTGATCCAGCTTTATCGTTTGTTACTCATACTTTGCATTCCATTTTCCGTCCTACTAAGTTCTATATCTTTGTCAAATCAACACATGAAATTATAATATCATTCCTTATCTCTCACTATATTATTTACACTAATGAATCCGTAGTTCGACTTTGTTCTGATCATGCAGTTAATCAATCACATCAAGCGTGGATATAGTACATTTTATAGAGAAGATAAAAGTAAAATACTGTGTTTTCTATATGCGCGCGTACATATTATGGAGAAAACAAAAGTAAAATAAAGTGTTTTTCTTCTTTCGCCTAATATTCGTGCTTTATCAGTTAAACAGCGTTGCTTAGCACGAGTCTGGGAAGAAAATCAATGTGTAAGGGAAAGAGTTTATGCTATGTAATCTCAATGACAAATTCATATAAATATTATAACACTGTAAAAGCATGAGCTGGTAAGCACGTCCAAAAAGAAGGGGATGGATTGTGACATCTTGTTAAGGGGCAAAGGAAAACGACAGACAAGTTAGACAAAAATAGATTTGTATAAATCAAAGGATAATAAAAAGGTTTAATGATATAATAATATACATATATAATTAGCCAAGGCACAATAATGCACAACCATCATGACATATGCCTACATATCTATACATAGCTATTTCGGTTAGTTCATTATAGGCTGATTCATTATCTACCGAAAGGTGTTTGTCCGGATTTGCATGCTTCTTGGATTTTATTTTTTTTGAAGGCATGCTTCTTGGATTTAACAGCAACATTTTTTTTTCAACCGAAAAATATAAGTCTCATATTATATAAGAATAATATATGTGTAATTACTCATAATAAATGCAACTAAAAAATAAACGAAATTTCAGCTAATAATTATCGGTTATAATAATATTTTCCTAACATGTGTCAAAATAATTATGATTCAACGCATAACGCGCTATATTATGTGTCGAAATATTACGAAAACGAGAAATATGTAAAATACTAACTAATCAAACTCTCTCAACTCTTTGAAATATGGTGCAAAATCGTTCACAGCTTCGTTGCGGGAGTCAAGCACTCAACTACCGTTTTCACCACCCCCAAACAGTGAGATTGGATCTTCACTCTCACTTCGCCAACACTGTGCGCTAGCTCTATGCCCTAGAGGACCGCATACGGCTCCGCAAGTTAGGAGAAAAACTTTGTCGAGAAAGCGTATGTGAGGCTATCACTCCTCCAGTATGGTCACAAACACTACAACCCACACCGAATCTTCCACGGTCGAGAGTAAGCACTACGTCAAAATTAATCGAAATGGGTACCTTCCCTCGATGGGAGCTATCTAGGGGTTATCGTCTTCCTCTCACTCGTATGTACCTCTTGCAAGTGAGCAGCTCTACACTCTTCGAGGAAACTCTCGGTCCACTAGACAAGCTCTAACTGGTTCCACGCTTCTCTCCCATAGATGACGTTATTCATGTGGTTCCATAACTCCCAAATGATAAAAATACAAAACTCGAAATTACTAACCTCAAAAAGGTTGGTCGGTTTTAGAATTGTATCGAAGGCTTCATTGTTCTAATAATCAGGAGAATCTAACAAAAGACTGCTCATTTCCAAACTTCATGACCCAGTTACAACCCCACATCGCGTGAAACGCTTCTTTATTCAAGATCCGGCCCTTGCTAAATCTCCAGCATAAAATTTCGACCTTAAGAGGTACCTTCAGCATCCAGAACTTCTTCCACCATACCTTCATCGCTGACGGATTCGGCGAGCTACCCTCCGGAATAAAGGACATCATTACCATATGCTCATTCTTGACCGTGTACTATACATCCTCTGCGAACTTCCATGTGCGGACATACATGATCTTTTCGCCGCCACTCGGATTACTTAGAATAGTTGCAGTGTTCTACTCCCCGAACATCGCTCGGATTATATCCTAGTCCCATTTGTCGTTTAATCTCATCAACTCTGCTACTCTCATATGTACGGGAGTCTAGGAAGGTCAGCTCAAGTAACTGGTCTCTCTCTGTGGACCCATTTGTCCCTCGTGAACAAGATGGTCTCTTCATCTCCATTATTCTTCCATCTCGACCCAATTAGAATAATCTCTCTACCCCATAATAGGTTGCGACACATAAAAATGCTATAAGATCTGAGAGACGCAATTATAATGTCACCATCTGAGAAGTAACTTTGTCAATACACTTCTGCACTAGATTGTCGGTTTGTCGAAGAAGTCTCCAAACTCTCTTCGCGACCACAGTTTGATTGGAATTTTTCAAATCTCTAAATCTCATATCACTCTCTGACTTGTGTCTCCTAAGAACATCTCATCCAAGGCGATGTATCTTCCTCAACCTCGGATCTCTTCTCCTCCAAAATCTTGTGATCATCGAATAACTACATTGACAATACTTTTGAACATACAAAAATCATGTAACTAAAAGGAAATGCAAGCAACACTTTTGAACGTCACATATCATGTAATTAATTAGGAAAGGAAATCTAAATAATTCTTAATAAGAAACGATTCTTACATTATCCAATAATTGAAAAAGCACCGCGACAAATTTGAAGTTCATTGCTCCCCTCGTGATGGAGCTAATAACTAAAAGTTGAGCTTATAACTTAAATTAGAGGACTTAGATGCCGAAATAGGTTAAGCAACGGGGATAGATTTATAAAAAAAAAATTAAGGTAACAATAAAATATACATAAATAACATTTGAGAACATGTTATTTGGTCGTTCATTGTATCCTGCTAATACATGAAAGGTAGCATCTACAATGCTAACACTGTTGTCCCTTGAATTGGATAACTTTAATGCGGCGTACATAGTTCGATACGAGGTTGGACCAGGTAGTCGTAAATACATCATGGTTGCTTAAGACCAGTTAATAGATTCCTCTATGATCAACCATTACCTGGCTTGAACATTGGATGACGTTGTTGGCAGAGATGCCCACAATAAGATTATTTATTTACATATTGATGTAATATAAATCTTTCATAAGTCCTTATTATAATTTGCGGATTAAATTAATAAAAGTTGAAACCAGCATTCATTCCCTTTTTCATTTGTTTGAAGATTTATGATGTTAAATAGTCTTGTAGTCCTTAATCAAACCTAAAAACGTATAAAGAGACAAATGTAGATTTGCGTGAACACGCTTTTCATGGTTTGGTTAAAACAATCTAAAGATCCACGGACTATTGATCCCAGTATGATTGTTGGAAGAATCTATGATGTCAGATAACGAGGCATAGAGAGTTAGGAACTCTATAGTTCTTCCAATGTATCCTCCAAAGATATTGAATTGACCAGTGCACCTTTAAAGACAATGTAAGAACAAACCATTTAACCTCTTATGTCTCAAGGTCACTATGTATAAATTGCACCGTGTTTACTTAAATCCTAAAATGAGACATGTCATTTCATAGCTTTAATATTCTTATTTGAGAAAGTTAAATTCTAGGTCCACTAAGTGATCTAGACTAGACTAATTGGTAAGATATTAAGTTGTGAAGATGCCATGAACCAGTTTTGTGAAGTTCTCATAGATATGGAATTCATGTACGAGATTGCTGAAATGCAATGTATATCACCTCATGTTTTATTACTTTGATTGTGAATAAATGAACCACGCGGTATCCAAAATTAAGTAACGACTTTATTTGGATGAAACAATGTGACTTGTTAGCTCCTCGTCAATACATTGTTTCTAACTTATTCACAAGTAACAAATGAATTGAGGAAATAACTACTAGAAAGGTAAAATAGTAATTTTATAAATCTCATCTTATTGATGATATTGATGAAGGTAATCATAGATAACATTCAATGGATCCACTCAATATAATTTAGTTGAATTTGAGTAGAAAATAAATTCATTTGTACCGAGAGATTCTCAGTGTCAACTCTTTAGTGGAGTTAGTTGACATTAAACTAATACTTGGAAAACATTTGTGAACTTTTGAGTCCGAGTATAGTAGCTCAAACTTTGTTCATTTGGATCCATAAGGTCACTATTACACGTCATTAGAGTAGGATTGTTAAACTAGAAGCTAAGTCAAAATAAGTTCAAGTGTTGAACTAGACGTTTTCTTAGAAAATGTTTAAAGGGTATTTTTGTCCACATGGCCATTAAATGATGTGAATGTCAAAATAAGATTTTGAATATTTTCATATAATAGAAATATAAATCAGTTTCTAAAGTCGAGAAGTCGTTTGAGGCATTAGAAAATTAATTTCATTATTTGTGCAATATTAATTCTACAATGGGTATTTTAAGAATTGTTTTCAAAGAAATAAGGAAGCATCTAGAAGCTCATTCCCTAAGTGTAGAGTTTGTCCAAATCACATCCTAAGAGGAGATAATTCTTTGCCTTTAATTATAAAGATAATTACCCACAAGGAAAAGAGAAAATGAATTTCTTTGAGAATGAAACAAATTTGCTAAGTGATGAAACAAATTTTCTTCAGTATTGCAAGGAGATGGCCGGCCATATACATAGAGGAAGAGGAGAGGAAATCAAATATTGTGTCATGAATGCACAATAGGAAATGGTAATTACCATTTCTTGTATTTCCTTCTCCTATAAATAGAGTCTTGCATAGAGATGTGAAAATAAGTTTTACTATTGCTCTCTCTCTATTTTGGCCGACTTTTTCCTTCATCTCTCTCTCTAATATACCTTTTTGTTTTGTCACCTAAGTCCTCATTTGACTTAGTCTTAAATTATCCATTTAGGTCATAAACTTGTTCTTGAGCTAATGTGTTTAATTGTGCCTACACCCAAATCCTTCAAACCTCTACAGACTCTTGTAATAGAAATCTTAGGTTTCTCGAGTATAAGACTAGGCGTGAAGGTGACAAGCAAGACGAGACAGTCTACCTTTCCCAAAGCTCATCAAAGATCAAACTACAAGAGATAAGTTAGTATTCAAGTAATTAAATAATTATTTTTACTAACAACATGTTCATGCACTTTGCCTAGGTTAGTAAAGTTGTTTTACTTGTAAAGAAATTTTTATATTCCGCCATTAATGTGTTAGTGATAATTTTTTTCTTAACCCTAGACCTATTCCAATAGATGCCTCAGGTGAGATAAGGTGAATGGGGGTGGATGAGAAGGGTGACCGTGCTCGTAAAGCTGCCTACGTACTTGTGAAGATCGAGATCATGTAATGACGTAGTTCAATATATTTGTCAATGTTAAATTGTATAATGAGTGAGGTCGGGCGCATACATGTGTCATGGTTGCCTCGTTGAACCTCGTAGCCTTCACTACGCTAAGATTTGCGTGTGAACAGACATTGTGGATGCCCCGAGAGATGTCATGGATCCTAAGTACGTACACCAAGATTGGTGTTTTGAGAATAGATGTGAGGTTGCGAGCAAAGTCGCGTACGGATGAGCGTCATGCGTCACTTGTGATGTCTTAGATCGTCTGGCTATACTAAGATGGGTATAAGTAGAACCACCTGGGAGAGGTCATGAAAGTGTGGCTTGGGTTGCCAAGGAGTAGCCTTGATTACTTAGGATCGGCCTCAAGATTCGGTCTCTCAGTCTCGAATCATTTTTCTATACCGAGATGGATATAAGTCGGACCGCCTACATCCTGTGGAGAATTCTTAAGCGGTAGCCATTGCCATGTAACTTTGGGAGCAGCCTCGAGATTATATCTCTCGTTTTTCCTCTACTCGAAGAATTGTTTGTATTTTTGGAATTTAGTCTTCCAAAACGGGATAATTTCTTTGAGTGATAGATGCTCCATTTATAGAGTTTTAGAGCCATCACTTAGGATGTAGATGGTATTGGCCAGCCCCTAAAGGTGTCGGCACAAGAATAGCCGACCCTAAGGGGCAGATATGAGTCTTGGTTGGCCCCTAAAGGCGTGGGCACATGCATGGCCGGCCTATGAGAGGCAGGCATAAGCCTTCACCGACCATTGAAGGGTAGACACATGCATGGTCGGGCCCTGAAGGGTAGGCATGAGCCTTAGCCGGCCATTGAGGGGCATGCACAAGCATGGTCGACACCTAAGGGGAAAACATGAGTGTTGGTCGGCCCTTGAGATACAGGCATGGACATGGCCAACTCTTGAGGGGCAGGCACAAGTGTTGGTCGGCCCGTGAGATACAGATACAAATATGCTCGGTCTCTAGGCTGAGGCACGGGCATGGCCAGCCCTTAACGCTGAGGGACGGGTGTTGACTGGCCTCCGAGGACATGATTAGCCACTGTGGCGCGGCTAAAAGCGCGATCAACACTTTAAGACGCGATATTTCAAGTGATATCGATTGCGGTATAACTATTATCTTCGGGCTGATTTTACACGAACATTACTTTATCATGAGTTTTATGCTAAGTATAATTTGAATTTACAATATAGATTTTATTACTTTTGTAATATTACAGTATATTTTACACAGTATTTAACAATATAATTTTGATTTAATATATCGAACTTGTAGTAATTTAAAAAACATTGTTGGAAGTAACCGATTTAGTGGCTTCTTTTAATATACTAGACAAAATTTTATTTTACTTCAAAATACTCCAGCATGCCAAAATCATTTCAATTAATTAATTTACTTTAATGCGGTTTAATGTTCTTTTGTATAAAAAAAATCTTATATTTTTTTCTTTAAACAGCGGTGCGCTACTGAGTTATTGATTTAATTGTTTCTATAATACGTTTAATCTAAAATAATATATCTTTTAATTATATAAGATTGACAAATAAATTATAATGAAATCTAGAAAAATTGCACAAAGTATCACCAATTGCAGTTGATTTTTTCAAAATCCACTAAAACTGATTTTTTTTTCAAAATATCAATACAAAAGATCGAAATTCCCTTAAAATAATTTTTTTACATTTAATTTCATATCCATATTAACTGGTTATTAAGTATTTTTTAAAAAAATTTAACTAAAAATGTCAAAAATCGTTCTACATGTAAAAAAAATTAATTTTTTTCATGTAATGTTGTGAGGATATTTGTGTTTAAGGTGTTTATTACATCATACATAATGCGTTTTTAATATGATCGTTGTTTGATTAAACTTGCATTGATTTTTCGACTCAAATTAAATTTTAGTTAATACCAAAATTTAAAAAAAATCTAATAATATCAATATAATTAATTTATTTATCACGTAATCGGATGATCAACTGAACTTTAGCAAAACAAAACGTTAATCGTATTATATATATATATATATATACATATTACATATATATATTGAGTTGGATTTATTGGGATACGTATCATGGGACTGGTAATTAAAATTCAAAGATTGCAATCATCATCATTAGATTGTACAAGAACAGCAACAGCTTCGAGTCAAAAAGCGAGAAAAAAGTAACATAAAAGTAATACCTCAAAATCCAAAATAAAGTGGCTAGTGATATGTTTTAATGATTTGTGTTGCTCATGCTCATGAACATTAATTGAGACTATGGTCAAACTTAGTGGAATCAGTAGTGATTAAAGAGATGATCATGACTCTTAGATATCTTGCAACGAAGAAGATCTTTGGTTCCATATTATTTAAATAACAGGAATATTATGTACTCATTATTTTAAGGAAAATTAAAGAGCATGCCATATATATGGATTTGTCTGATCTGCATAAACTTTAAAACGTTTACGGTATAATAATAAAGTAAATTTTGGTATTGTTACATCGCCAAAGTATGTGGTATGTATCACGAAGATGTTTTTATTCAGTTTTTTAAGTATTTTTGAAATTTTGTTGAGTTTTTAATTTTTTTAATATTTGAATTATAATTTATTCAGAGTTTGTTGTTAAGTTCATTAATATTTAACATTTCAGATTTTTTTTTAATTTATTGTTTGTCACAAATATTGTAAAAAAATTCTTTTTTATTTTTCTAATTTCAATTTGACGACTTATAATTTGAATTACTTAAATATTTAATTATTATAAAAAAATTTATCGATATATCTGTCTGTATTATCATCGATAATCAGTATACATATTTTTGTAAGATATTTATTGATATACTCGTCGATATTCGATATACTTAAAAAAATCAAAACTTTGATATTAGTATCGATGTTAAACCATTGAGATTACTCTAGTCTCTAGTAAGTAAAAATGATGAGATTTAAAGGTTAAAAACACTTAAAATAGGTGAATTTAAATTCACCAAAAGCAATAAACTTTCGAAATTATTTTATCGATTCAATCGTTGATACATCTGTTCGCTTCTTTGAACTTCTAGTAAAACTGTCGAGAATCGCTTGGAAAGCCAAATGGCATGATTCCGGAATTTCGACGGGTGATTTGGGAGAAGATATCGAAATGGAAGTACGAATATTACCGTTGAGGTTGATTTTGTCGATCTGACTTTCCACAGACGGCGCCAAATTGTTGATGTCGAAATCGGACTCAACAATCACGAAACAAAATATGATAATGTTGTTGCGATTTTTATAGATTGGTTTGAAGGAGATGAGCAACGAGGTCTCGACAAAATTTCGTATGGATAATATAGAATACGTCCAACAATTGAGGATAGCGAACTCGAAATAAATAGATAAACTTTATTGATATAAAATAGCGAAACGTATATATGAATAGGAACATATATGAAGTATCGAACTCGACAAATATATATCACTTAGCGAGATCGAAATGAATAAATAATTGAATCAAAATGATATTTTAGAGTAAACGTATATCCGAGATCATGTCATTACTTGATCTATTTCCTTATTTAATCTTGATAAATCGAGATTCGAAATGAGCGGCTCTTCGGAGATTTCGACGTGTGGCTCGTCGGGCGTTGAAGTAGTGCGTGATCTCGTCTTCGATCCTATCCGTGAAGTGAGGGAGATGCTGACTAAGTTTGGTGTTGGGCTTCAGGCTTCGGGTATTGTGCTTAAATTTCGAGTCTTGAGCTCAATGGGTCCGAATATTATCGGGCCGATTTTATATCCCCAGACTAATCAAATCGATCCAAGTATTTATTTTTCTTTTGAATCAGGAAGCTTGAATTCGACATAACAATAGTTGATATGAAATATTATTAGAAAATATAAATGATATATAAACGCGTGTTAAAGTGAAAACAAATTTAATTGACTTCAGTTTCAGTATTCATTTAATGACATAGCATTTTCATTTTTGTTTGTTATCACGCGATTCAATGATTAGATAAGCAAACTACCTAAAAGCTAAAGCTACTAATTAGACAGTTAGAAAACTGAGAATTGACATTAGTTGTTTCTCCTAGACTTGTAGCTGGGAATTGTAACGTGAAAACTACTTCACTTTTACTTGCAACAAAAATGATAATAATAATAAATAGTAAAAAATTTATTTACGGTGATCAATAGAGAGTTGATCACAGCCGTTAATTAAACTTGGATTACTGACAGTTCTAGAAGTAAGCCGGAGACAATCCAAACGAATACGTGTTCATCTACACTGACTGAAGCCATTAATGCAAAATATAAAATAGTCGAAATATTAGGTATAATATGAATCAAAATCGAATTGAAAACTACTAAGTCATAACAGACCATTAACTATTTACTATTTATTTACGAAACATTGGTTGTTTTTTAAATTTTTTTAAAGTAATTGTTGTATTTGAATTGCATCCACATTTTATCCGAGGATTTTAAATAGAATATACACAAATAACCATATTTAAATATAAATTTACCTGGGTGATCTTAGAAACAACTGCTAGATTCAGCTTATAAGCATCTCTATAGATAAATAATTAGAACTCATTAAATCTTGAGAAATTGTATAAAGTACTATTATTTTACTTGTTTTTTTTCAAAATACAATAAAATTGATTTTTTTTCAAAAATATTATTACAAAAGATCAAAATATCCTTAAAATATTTTTTACATTTATTCTATGTTCATATTAACCAATTACTATCTATTCTTTAAAAAAAAAAACTAAAAAAGCAATAAAATGTAAAAAAGAAATTTATTTTTAACCGACATTTAAGTGTAAAGCATTTGTGTTAATTTTATTTTTTTAAATGCATTTTATTTTTTATGTATAATTTATCTGTATTTTAAGAAAAAAAATATTTTGTTAAATTTTGATAAAAATCAGCAATAAAAGCAATACTTTATGTTACTCCTCTTAAACTTTTTATTTAATTAAATGAAAACGGCAGGAAAAAATCATAGAAATTCAAACAGTACATATGTTTATCTTGTTCAGCTCCGCGATGGCAGACAAAAAACGTGTCCATAATAATGGTTATTCCAATCAATTTTAGAAAAACTTGCACATTCAAGGACACGTCATATTAGTAGATTTATATGTATCGAACCAAAGATGAATCTGTGAGCTGTCACCACAAAACCACATTCTTCAACAGAAATTTTTTGTGAACATAAATTGTTTGTGGTCCTATCGGTTAGAAATATAAAAAATAGACTTATTATAAAAAATAGACCTATTATAAAAAATAGACCTATTTTTTTTACTCATTTTCGGACAGAAATATTTTTAATTTTTTTATCAACTTTTTTTAAAAAACAATATGAAAATCATCGGAAACCATCGGAATTTTTTTAAAAAATAATAAAAAATAATATGAATTTTTTTTTTGATTTCATCATAAAACCATCGGAAATCATCTGAAATCATCGAAAAATTTAAAAAAAATTAATAAAAAATAATTTTTTTTTTAAAACCATCGGAAATAATAAAAAATAATCAGAATTTAAAAACAAAATTGAAAATCATCGGAAACTATCGGAAGTCATCGGAAAAATCACCGGAAACCATCGGAAAAAAAATGAACTAAAGGGTATTTTTGTACGAAAATAGGTCAAAAGTCCATTTTAAAATAAAGTTTACATAATGAGTTTACCTTTGATATTCCGAACAAAATGAAGCCCACAACATAAAATTTCTCTTCTTGAGTCTATAATAGCTAGGTATACTAAAACGATCAGTGGGATTTGATGCATTAAATTTCTTCTCTCTCTCACTGTGTGACGAGTGACGACATCTGGCCTGGAATAACATAATATTTAGTTTAAAAAGAAAGAGTAAATAATAGCACTTTTTATTTTTTATTCTTCCAAAACCCACCCAAACATGTTTTTTTTCCTAAAATACAAGTAAATTTCATGTGAAAACACGAAATACCCTTTAAAAAAATAAAACTAACACAAATCCACTACACTATACTATTGACCAAGATAATTAAGAAAAAAATTAAAAAAATTAATAAACATAAATAAAAATTAAATTTTTTTAGGGTTCAAGCAGTTTTTACATTTTAAAGTTTAATTTTTATAAAAAATTAAATAAATAATAAAATCGATTATTATGGATATGAAATAAAATGTAAAGAAATTGTTTTAGGGGTATTTTATTTTAGACTTTGTAATAATATTTTGGGAAAAAATTAATTTTAGTGAATTTTGAGAAAACTAAGTACAAATAGTGGTACTTTGGACAAGTTATTATTAGCATCATTGAATTCCGCTTATATGTTTTAATATTTACAATGGTGGGCCTCTCGAGGCAAAGAAGCTCAGGCTCTACGCACTGCCACACTCATCTATCCGTGACCTTTTCTGCGGTTATTTTGCTTTTCGGGGCTCAACGGAAGTAAAGCTTCCATGAAGTTTAAACTTCCACTATTTTCATATTATAAAATAGAGAAATAATACAAATTACCACTATTTTATAGCGAAATTGCCCAAAGTACCACTTTTTATGTTTTATTTTTCCAAAATCCACCCAAACATGCTCTTTTTCCCAAAATACATGTAAATTTCATGTGAAAAAATGAAATACCCTTTTAAAAAAATAAATCTAACACAAATGCCCTACACTATACTACCGGCCAAAATAATTAAGAAAAAAATTTTAAAAAATTTAAATTTTAGGATTCGAGCAGTTTTTACCTTTTAAAGTTTAATTTAAAAAAAATGAATAAATAATAACCGGTTAATATGTATATGGAATAAAATATAAAAAAATTGTTTTAGAGGTATTTTAGATTTTTGTACTAGTATTTTGGGAAAAAATTAATATGAGTAGATTTTGGGAAAACCAATTAGAAATTGTGGTATTTTGGGCAATTTCTCTATTTATATTGGTTTTCCTATAATCCACAAAAATATAATTTTTTCTCAGAATACAAGTACTTTTCACTTGAAAAGACAAAATTTTCTTTGAAAAAATAAAACTAACACAAATGCCTTACACTATACTACCGACCATAATATTTTTAAATTATAATATTTTTAAAAATAATTATAATTTTTAGGAGTAGAACGGTTTTTAATTTTTTTAGTTTACTTTTATAAAAAAGAAAACAGGTAGTAACCGGTTAATATGAATATAAAATAAAGTGTAATAAATTATTTCGTGATATTTTGATCTTTTGTATTAGTATTTTTGGAAAAAATCAACTATAAATAGTGATACGCTAGGCAACTTCTCAATAAAATAATTGAAAAAATAGTTATTAAAAAAGTGAATGTATAATATTTAAAAAAAGAATTGTTATTTTGAAATGAAACTGTAATTCAATTTTATTTATTGAAAATTATTATAAAAAAATTAAAATTTAAATATTACAAATTTTGCATTTCACTAATTTTTATAGATGTTCATGTATTCAAAGTTCAAGTCGTAATTGTTTACAAGATCAACTTTGACAAACGTATTTTAAGAACGGTTGTCGTGTTTACACCAATCTTTGTAAACGACGAGAGCTTTTATTATGTTTGATTTCAAAGTTTGTCGTTGATCGTCGATGATTCGACCTGAACTACTAAATGCAGATTCAGATTAGACAATTAACTACTGGGATCGAGTAGATATCTCGAGCCATCTTTGCTAGGATGCGAAATATTTTTTGTGTGTTCTCCACCATGCTAACTAATTTAGATCTTCTTGGCTCATTAATGAAAACTGTACAAAATGCTCCGATGTCTCCACATCGGGCTCCAAATGTGGTGATGATCTTGGCGTTGAAATTATTCACCGTGCAAAGCGAGTAATGTCTCGGAAGATCCCCCGACTAGTTGTTGGTGGTCATGGTGACGCATCTCAACAAGTTGCGAAAGTTGTCTTTGATAATAGCACGAAAAAAGTCTTTCACGACCTTTGTATGATTGTGTGCAACCTAATCATGTCCTATATAGCGCTTCAAGTATTGTGAAAATTTAAGATAACTGTCAAATTTCAATCTAAGATCTTATATTTTTGCAAAATTATATAAATATAAGGTATTTTACCCACCTTCAATATTTGTTGAATTTAACCCACATTGATTCAATACAAAGTTGGGAATATTCAAATCGTCACAATATCGTTTTATAGATAAAACACCTATGAAAGTGAAGGTCGTGGAGTATTTGAATGACGTGTACGATGTGAAGTAGGATGCATAGGTGATTATGCTTCGTAGTGACGCAATTGTTGTTGATAAATCATGTATAGATCTTGATACTCGTATGGTGGTTGTGAATAATATTTTTGTTGACCCAAAACATAAGTGTTGACCGTGAAAAATTGAGCCAACTCGCCTAGCTCTTGTTGTGTATACAGAAAATGTGTGGTTGGTAATTTGGTATTGGAGCGACATTGAGTATCAGTGCTTCAATATTTTTGTAATTTGAGAATTGAGAAACGTTTAACCAATTTTGTGGGTATTGATTAGCGCGAGATGAATTTGGTTGATGAACTCTTCATCTCGATTGGGAGATGGTGTGAGAGTTCGAGAACGGTCCCAAGAATTTTTCGGTGACATTATTCCCGAGACATAGTTAAAATTTGTAAAAGTTTTGTAGAACTTGGAGATTATAGAAATTTTCAAGAAATAGTAGAAAATATAATAAGAGTGGAAGATAAAGTGTGAAATTAGTAATAAAATTGATTGTATTTATATAAATTTTTTTGGAGTGAGGTTATAGTGTAATAATAAAAATATTTGAGCCATTAATAAATAAATAGTGAAAAAATCAATGCTCTATATTCAATTTCAGCTTTGAACGGTCAAAAAAGCCCTCCAGTGATATACAGAAACCAACACTTCACATAAATGTGAAGGACATAAGAAAAAAATTCGTGTACCATCTCAACTGGTATATGGTTTTCGTGAAAGCAAAATAGGCCCTACAAAATCTCCTCGTTTACTCCCACAGTGGAGACTTGGGATCGAATCTCCGCGGGTGCTTTATGCCCAAATGATTTGATTTCAAATTTGTTTGTATGCTACTATATTAGATTTATATATTTGTCAATATTCCCTGATGTACATGTATATGTATTAGATCTTGTACCATTGACATGTATTTGTATGTATTTCCTCGGTTCCATGTCATTAAAAAAATCACCGGTAATGAAAAGACACACAAATAAACTCAATCAACAAAGATCGTAGATGCCCGTGCGGGATGTCAATATGCGATCATCGACCTCCTTCGAACAAGGCGGGACTGAACTGAGTTAGGTCGAAGACGAGTAATGGTTAAACACATAGCGCGTTAGATTTGCGCTGCAACATTACAAAGACAAGAAATATGCATAATGCTAAAATCCTCAAACTCCCTCACCTCTATGAAGATTCGGTGCAAGATCGTCTCAAACTATGTCGCAGACGTTACGCCTTCATTGATCATTTTCACCACCCCAAACAGTCAGACTAGATCTCCGCTCTCTTACCACTAAACTTAGACTACCGGACCGGACGGACCGGTCCGTTCCGTAGTCCGATAAGGTCCGTTAATTTTTAACGGACCGGACCCTAACCGGACCGGACTTTCCGGTCCGGCCCGTTAATATTAAAAAACAAATAATAATTTAAAGATTTTGTAAGGGTTGTTTTGAGAGATTAAATTGTTAAATTTTTTTGTTAAAGATGTTAATTGTAAACACTCTAAAATTTATCTTATAAAATGTAAACAACTTCATCTTTTAAAACGGGCCTCCTTAAAAACCTCATCGACCCCTGAAAAGGTGCGACGATGAGGAAAAAGAGTACTTTTAGTGTATTAAAATAGAAAAGACTATCCCGAACAAGGGTCTGGAAATCCCTTTAGTGTATTACAAGTAAATCAAACTAATCGTTCATGTGCAATGTAGAAAAATCAAAATCACAATCGTCTAGAATGTCGAAGCAGTGGAATGTTTCTTGAGCTCGATTATTGTGTAGAATCCAATCCTTTCCACAAGTAAGTGCTTCAACCATCTCTGGTTTCAGACTGCATCTTCGCTCGTTGATAATGCGTCCCGCACTACTAAACGTGCCTTTGATGACACATTTGAGACCGGAATGGTTAAAATATCTTGAACCATTGTGGACAAGATGGGAAACCTCCTAGAGTTTTGTCTCCACCAGTGAAGTAGATCAAGGCGCTCGTCGTCATTCCTCACCCAATCGTTGCAATCGTACTCTAGGATCTCGGGATGAGTACGAGGGTGGTCTTGACTTCCTCTTGGTGTGCTTCCTCCAGCTTCTTGTTGACGAGAAGGGCTATACGCGGGAGCGTTGGTGAAGATGTTTGCATATTGGTGTCTCCTTGTATATTGCGACTGTTGACTTGGGGGAGTCCGGTAATGCAGAAGAAGTTTTGCTTCGTACACCATGAAAAGAGAATAAAAAGTATCTACGATCCTTGGAATATCAAGTGAGACGTAACCTTGCATACCGGAGAAACGTAATCTAAGAAATTTTAAAAACTTTTTAAGTCCACCAATTTTAGTTCGAAATCTAGAATGACTCCACAACAAAGAGTAATGGAACCTTTCTAGCGCCCCAATACTTACGAAATTTAGATTACATGTCTTGAATAAAAGTGCTAAAAATGGGATTTTCCCGGTATTTTTCAAAATGTGTAGCTAAAGCAGTCATAGTATGAATGCCTAATTGAGAAGTCGGAGAATAACAAGTAGAAAGGTAACAAGTTTCTTTATAAAATATATCAAGAAAAGACACAAATGATTCGGCCATGCTAATATCAGAAGGGGTTAAAGATCCTTCTCCGAGTTTGGTGTTTATGTAGGCTACATATACATCTATATAACGTGGTGATAAATATAATGTTCCACTTAACATTAAATAGGTTGAGTTCCACCTAATCTTGTTATCTAAATGAAATGTTCGTTCTTCTAATAAGTTAATGTCTAAATCTTGTTTTAAGTTCATCAACCCTAGCGATTGAACTATTTATCCAACTAATAAAACATCGTATTTTATGGATTACGGGTTCGTAGTTAGCGGCGCCTGCTTGTACTATGAGGTTGATTATGTGTGTCGCACAACGTTGATGTAAAAGTGATTCATCTTCTAAACGTGTTTTAGGTCCCTAATCATGACGCTGTTACTAGTTGCGTTATCTAAAGTTATAGAAATTATTCTATTCTTTAAACCCCATTCTTCTATAACACTCATCATTATTTCTAAAAAAATTTGGCTAGTGTGATTTCATTCTATCCTAGGAAATGCAATTATACGTTTGTTTAAATTCCAATCGTCGTCTATGTTATGTACCACTACGGATATGTAATCAGTTTTTGCTCGACCGGACCAAATATCGGAAGTTAAAGCTACACCAAATTTTCCCAAAGCAATTACAGTTTTTAATATTTCTTTTTCTTTTAGAAACCATTTCAAAATATCGGAACGTAACGCCTTCCTAGACATTATTTGAACACCCGGAATTAAATAACTCAAAAACCTAACAAAACCCTTTGATTCTATATGACTAAATGATTGATCGGTTGAAACAACTAAACTAGTTTGAATGCTTTGGGATCGAGGTGGCTTACAACGTTTGACGAGCCTGCTGTTTGACTATCCGGGCAACTCTTTTGGTGCTTTGTAAGTAGAGTCGTCCCCCACCGTTGGTTGTGAGCGGGCACGAGCTTCCCACAAGCGTTGCATTGCTCGTGTCGTTCGCCGTTGTAGTTTACCTCCGTGAAAAAGTTCCACATCGACGAACGGTGCTTTCTTTTGGATAGTCGTGGTTCTGCCTGAGGAGCCTCGTGTTGTTGTGGTTGTTGTTGACGTTCTTGTTGTTGTTGTTGGTGTTGACGGACTCGTTCTTGTTGTCGTTGTTGCATCGCTTCTCTTTGTTCATGTTGTTGTGGTCGAGTAATGGTATTTCGAACAGGCTCCGGTTCTTCCACTTCCTCGTCCGGCTCTTCGATTTCGTCGCCTCCTTCTTCCTCTTCTTGTTGTTCCATGTGTTGAGAGAATTCTTGATACACTTGATAGGCGTCGGATGTGAAAGTTGAGCTTGATAAGCCTCCTCGGGATTCATTTCGGGTTGAATGGGTGGTTGTGTGTTTGAAATTTGGGTGCCAAGGAAATCTCTTACATTTGGGGGAACGTAATTAGGATCAAACAAATAAACCATATCTTCATTTTCTAGAGAATAATTCAACCAATTTCTTTCAAATTGGTGAACTTGTGGATCTTGTGTACTTCTTCCCCTCCGACCTCGGCCTCGGTTTCGGGATGAGGAAGCCATATGAAAAGATTGATTTTGAAAACAAAAACAACTTTGTGTTTTGAAAAATAAAACGAGTTTGAATTTAAAACCCGGAACGAAAAAATAGAATAAAAGCGAAGTTGAACTTAAAACCAACCTTGAAAATAAAACCGAAGTTGAAATTAAAACCGAACTTGTAACTTAAACCGAGCTTGTAACTTAAACCGACCTTGAAATTAAAACCTAGTTTGAGAAATTTGAGAGAATTAAGAGAGATTGAGAGAAGTTGATAGAATTGAGAGAGATTGGTGTGAAGAAAGTGAAATAGAATCGGATTTTGAGGGTTAAAAAAAAACGAAAATAGCCATGGGTGAAGGGGGGTAACCGTAATAAAACGGCGTTAGATTTTATATCCAACGGTGCAGATTTTTTTTTAAAAATTAAGTTATCAGACCGGGCCGAACCAACCGGTCCGATAACAATTGGTAACGAACCGGAACGGTTCGGTCCATTACCCCTAATTTAGTACGTTATCGGACCGGACGGACCTAATTCGGTCCGTTCCAATAAGCAACGATTACTTACGACACGCATGGTATAAAGAATTAAGGTCCGAACTTTTATGTTTCATTTTTCACATCCCAAAGAATCCTTAATTTAGAAATCAGCCACACCTTTATTTTTTACAAAAAATTAAGGTCCGAACTTTTATGTTTTATTTTTCACATGTTAGCATCATAGTGTTTTACTTAGAAATTACAAACTAACCTGATGATATTTAAATGGTAAATGAAGATAACTAACATGGTTTTATATATAACTTTTTCAGATTTGGCTCTCATAATTTCTTATAATATTAATAATTTAATTTAGATCGAGAACTCAACCAGCTCTTTAAAAAAACAATAATTATCAAGATTTAATATATGTAAAAGTTAATTTATCAATAAATAATTTGATCATTAGTCTAATAATATCATTTTAAAAAATAAAAAAAAATTCTTTATTAAAGAAATAGTCAAAATGCCGTTAATTTATTTCAATTTTTTATACTATTATGTAATAAAATATTTGTGTGGATTAAATAGTTATAGCATCTTGATGGTAATCTCTAATTTTAGGATAAATTTCTTATATAATATATAGGAGAAACCAGCTTATATAAAAAGGAAAAATTCCTTGCCAATAAATTTTATAATTAGTCAAAAAACTTTAGGAAACATTGTTATTTGAGCATAATAATCTTGTTTCTCTCTCTCTAAAAAAACACTATAAAAACTCATCTCCAATAATACTAAAAACTCGCACACCACCACCACATCACTAGCACTACAACAGTACAACCGCAAAACGCTCTCTTCGATTTAAATATCTTATATTTATATAATTTATTTATCACTCGAATCAACAATGGCTTCTTCTTGCTCGGTCACAGCAGCAACAGCTCAGACGCCAACGCTGTACTTCGACGAGAAGTGGAAGCTGTCGAAGAAAGAGACGTCGTTGTCGAGAAGCCGATCTTCTCAGTCGTCATTTACGTCAAAAACGACATCATCGTCTCAGAGAAGGTGTTCGTTCACGAGAAAGTGCGCGAGGCTTGTGAAGGAGCAGAGAGCGAGGTTCTACATCATGAGGCGTTGCGTCACTATGCTCATCTGCTGGCGTGATTACTCCTAAATCTCTATTCAATTGCTCTCTCTCAAGATCTACATATCGTTTTTTTTTCTTTTTACATCCTTAAATACATATATACTTGTATATAAAGAGCTTTTTGTTGTCTTTCTTTCTCCTTTTTCCCCTTTTCTGTGGGTTTAGAACTTATTAGTTATTTTATTTTATTTTTTTGACTCTCAAACGAGCTCGTCTTCTATTTCTTCCTGGTGATTTTCTTTGTTTCTGTTCAATTTTCTCTTCTTCTTCTTCTTCTTCTTTTCATATTTAAATCCAAAAGACCACGACAATGGAAAATTTGAACGAGAAAAAAGAGGAAGTGTAAAATTTAGTCTTTCTTAATTTTTATTAAGCTTGGATTTCCTATTGATGATATTATGGGTTTTGATTTGTGAGACAATTTTATTTGCAAAAGATAATAATCATCTGAGGTAGAAAACAAAGGAGATCCAAACCCCAGGCCTTTCAGTTTCAGAATTCAGAGTCTGCGAAGACGGAATTGTGGATCTGGTGAGTTTGGTTGACGCGGATTTTTAACTTATGCACATTAAAATATTTCTTTGTTGGTTAAATCGAAGAATAAATTATTTGTTTAAATTTGGGTATTGGGATATCGAAATTAAATACTAATTTCAATAGTCTCGGTCTCTCTATAGGAGTGGCTCAACGTGATGTGAGAGACATTAACCTCTTTAGGTGCACAAAGAGCCAGCAGAGAGATGCGTTGTGTCTCAATTATTTAATTTCAACGGTTAAATTAGAATTCTTTTCGTTTAGGTTATACGACTTATACTAATTAATGAAATTAAGTTGTTTTCGTTTCGGTAAGATGTCGTGATCGTTAAACAAGTTTAAGCATCTCAAACCGCATCAATGGAATCGTTATGGTTAGATCATACCTAAGCCAAATATTTATTTAAATATAATTTATATTAATTTCATATCAACCCCTCTATTTATATTTACGTTAATATTAACTTTATTTAATATTAATTTATTTTCCAATGTCAATAATATTTAATTAACTTATATTGAAATTAAATATTTTGTTAATATTACAATATTAAATAATAAAAATGAATTAATAAATAGTATTATTTTAGATAACATTAATAGTGATATTACATAAACATTACATTTCGTATGTAAACTCTAATATTTAAAATAAATTAAAATTAAACACATGTGTACAAATTAAACACATAGTAAAAATCTTCGTTCCCATTAGTATATTCATTTTACAAATGATCAATTAACGGATTAGAAATGACTACGTGAGCATTATATGGCGTCGTAAGTTTAAGTTTTATTTAAAATTGTATATGTATAATTATTAGTATAATTGAAATGTATTTTATTTGGTTGTATTGTGCTTAATAATATTATGTATTATAATTAATGTCATATTACATATTCTCTTTTGTAATTTGTAATATATAGTTTTTATATAAATGATTTAAATTAGGATCTAAATTACAAATTACATTATTTTGGGTGCATTTGTAATTACAAATAGTCTAACCTCAAATTTGGGTGATAAATAATTTAATCTCAAATTTGGTAAAATATTATTTTCCAATTCCAAATTTGAATTATGTTTGGGCGAGTTGGAGTAGTTTTACTCAAAATTAAAAATGAGTTTGCGCAGTCTTCTTTGGGGTAGAGAGATCATCCAGTCCGGTTCGAGATGCAGGATATGTGACGGTGAGTCGGTGCTTGTCATGAGAGATAGTTGGGTTACCAGGGACAGACTGGCCACCTGGGTCGATCCCCCTAATATGCGGGTTGCCGAGCTTATGCGACCCGACTGCAGCTGAGACGTTGATCTTATTTCTACGATGTTTGGGGAGGAGGACGCTGCGGCGATCTTGAGCATCCCGTGTGGTGGCGAGAGTATCCCTGATGTGCGTCGATGGCACTTCACCGAGGACGGAGAGTACTCCATCAAGAGCGGTTATCGTGTGGCGATGGAGAGAGCCAGTACACCGGTCGCCAGCTCCTCAGATCCGACGGTGATTGAGAGATGGTGGACGAAGTTCTGGCAGCTGAGAGTTCCTCCCAAGGTGAAACTATTCTGTTAGCGAGTCTGTTTAGGCCAGATTCCGGCTAGAGCAGTATTAGCTAAGAAGATGATCACCTCTGACGACAGCTGCCCTGTCTGTCAGGAGGCAAGAGATACTGTTTTCCATGCGTTTTGGGGTTGCAGGTGGAGCAGGAGAGTCTGTAAGGAGGCGGGTTTTGCCCACATCCTTTCTCCTTTCAGAGACGGCGACGCTTTTGACACTATCCTTAGAGCGACTGAAGTTCTTGAGGTTCGTTTTCATGAGATTTTTATTACTATCATTTGGGAACTTTGGAACCACAGGAACAACGTCCTTACCGGGAGATCTGCGTGGAGCCAGCCACAGCTTGTTCAGTGGACAGTGAGCTTCCTTGAGGAGTATACAACAGCTTCAGCTATAGACTATCCGACGACCTTGAGGGTGACGAAGACCCCCAGATGGACCCCCCCAAGGGACGAGACCCTCTCGATTAATGTCGACGTGGCATTAGCTCGCGGCCGTGGAGGCTTCGGTGTTGGTTGTATTGTGTGAGACCACACCGGCGAGGTGATCGCCTCACGTACGCTTTTCCTGACTAGAGAGTTCTCCCCCTAGTTTGCGGAAGCGTACGCAGTCCTCTGTGGCATAGAGCTAGTTCGCAGCGTCGATGGCAGGAGAGCGGAGATCCAGTCTGACTGCTTGGGGGTGGTGATGATGGTCGAGGAGGGCGTGACGCCAGCGACAGAGCTCGGGATGATCTTGCACCATATCTTCAGAGAGGTGAGGGAGCTTGAGGTTTTTAGCATTATACATATCCCTCGTCTTTGTAATGTCGCTGCGCATAATTTAGCACGCTATGCGGTTAACCACCACTCGTCTTCGACTTGGCTGGGTTCAGTCCCGCCTTACTCGGAGGAGGCCATTAGAGCCGATGATCGCGAGTTGAGGTCCCGCACGGCTTCCTAGCGACCGTTGTTTATTGTGTTTATTGCGTTTCTTTCTTTCCGTGGTTTATGTTTTACTCTTATCTTTGTAACCACGGTTTTCCTCCGTCATACGTGAGGGCTTATATGTTATTTCGTGGCACCGACCACGCTTCCTAAAAAATAAAAAATTCTTTGCTTGAGCTAACTCAAAATCTGGACAAGCATAAAAAGGAGAATATAAAATTATTATTTAATATAACAATCTTGAATTAATTAATCTTAAGACTAAACGGACATTTTTTTATAAATAAAACCGGTTTCATTATTTCTATTTTTAAGTTCAATCAAATTTATAGAGTTACTATGCACAAGCACTTTCCTACATATATATCTATGTAGGTTAAATTAAATTTCATAACCTGGCCTCAAAGAAGTAATAATGTTTTAAAGGTGTCGAGAAAGAAAAAGAAAACCGTAAATATATGAAAACTGTATGCAAAAGTAAAATATGAAGGGGAATTTCTGAAATTTTATTACGAAATATATGTACCAAAAAACAAAATAATTCTTTACCAAATTTGATCGTACATACCGCAATATATTGTAGTTAATATTAAATTCTGCAAGATAACGCAATTGCCCAAAATATTATCAAGGACATTTTTGTCATTAGACACATATATTCTGTAATAAAAGTTCATCACACATAAAAACAAAATATACCTCTACTATGAAACATATTTTCTGAAACTCCCCAATGTGAACGTATTCATCGAAGGCATAGGAATACAGGGAAAGGACCAAAGAGGCCCTCCAAATAGCACATGAATGCTGCGATATCTTATGCGTTACTGACATAGCTAAAGATTTTTATTTGTCTTTTCTTCCGTCAGAAAGATGGATTCGTATAACTTGAAATTTGTGGTGCCTGCCAACCTTGGGTTGAGAAAAAGCCAAATTAAGAAGAGTCTGATTACAAACTAAACCTTGGAAGCAAGCTGATCATCACAACACCTGGAACTCAAACAATGCGGAAATCAACAATTTTAGAGCATAACAAAAACTATGGGGTTTGGAACTTTCGTTGATTTGTTCGGATCTAAACATAAAAAAAGCGTGCAGTTGTTTTTTAAAAAGATATCTATTTTCGTAATAGTGTTTGGTAAATTAGTATTAATATTTATAATTATATGATTTCATAATTATTATTATTAATAATGATAATTTTAGTTATATATTAAAGTGATGATCTATATGTTATAAAAATAAATTATACTTTTATCTAAATATATAATTTTCAACTCACTCTACATGTAATTTGGAGTAGACGACGCGACATAGTTGAACGGGAAGTGGTCAAATCCACTCCAAATTATAATCAAAATTTGGGTTTGTTGAATAAGTTTTATCAAATTTAAAGTTAAACCGTTGATCACCTAAATTTGGATTTAAACTATTTATAATTACAAATTCACCCACACAAAAATAATTTGTAATTTAGACAGTAATTTTAATAATTTATACAAAAAATACATATTATCAGTTGGAAAATAAAATAAATAATATGACATTAATAATAATATATAACATTAATTAAACACAATACAACTAAATAAAATACATATTAATTATACTAATAGCTATACAAATACAATCTTATAGAAAAATATTTGGGTATAAATTTGTTTTAACACCTTCTATCCATTCTACTCCTCAAATTAATTCTAAGACTTCAACTAAGAAAGAGATAAAAAAAAAAAGTGCCTCTGGTGGCCAGACACATGAGACAAAATATCAAAGAATTCTCAAGTGCTTCATGAAGTCTATTGTCGCTCAAAATCGTACAACGATGACGCGGATAGTCGATCCGAAGCTGTACCAAGTGGGTGAGCGTCTGATGACGCATCGGGTGGGCTAAGAGGAGTGGGGGTGAATGAGATGAGAGAACTTGCTCGTTGAGTTGTCTATATACCTCTAAGGATTAGGATCAGGTCTACTCATAGTCCAATGGAATTCGTTGATGATTGATAGTGTTGTGGGTGAAGCTGGGTACGAGTGAGCATCAAGCGTCACTTGTGAAGCATCGGGTTGACTAAATCAACGAAGCATGTAGAAGAGAGTCAACGACATCTTGTGGAGGCCGACTAAATCATGATGGATGCCCAGAAAGCATATGTTGCTCTGGAGGATGACATGGCAGTTGTTGTGAGAGACGACTGTTGCAGTGCCGCCCTCCTGGTTCGGAATGCCATGGAGGTTGAGAACCAAGGGCAAGGTGTCACTTTTGACTTCTTTCCTTGTTTCGTTCCTAACATCGGTGAGGGCGTTGACAGGGTGGTGATGCCAACGCCTTTGACTGATCGGACCTGGGAAAAGTTTAGGGATAAACGACGAATGATCGAAAAGACCGATGGGATCGATGATGCTTGGATTGGAGCTATTCGGGTACTCGGGTCTTGGATCTTGAGAGAATTTCTACCTTCGAGTAAGAATTCTAGTTTTTAAGGTGTGTAGAGTGAGTAGAGAGAGAATCTATGAATGAGAGGAAACTTATTAAACATTGGAAGCCAAAGTTTGCTTTTATAGAGTCCCAAGGAGAGTTTGGTTGACAATCTAGGGTAGGCTGGCGGGCCATGACCTTGCGAGAGCAAGAGTGGCCGACCCGATTATAGCTGTGACTGGGAGGCCGACCAACCGGCCTTTTGTCTCGTGGTGTGGTCTTGGCCGACCTGCTCCTATTTTGGGCAAGGAGGCCGTCCGGCCCAAGAATGGCAAGAGCCAGTAGGCCGGCCAGCGCAAACATGACATGGGCCTCCTAGGTGTTTAGCGCGGTTGGCCGGCCTTCCTTCGGCGTGGGCCAATGGAGGATTCCCTCAAACGAGCCTTCGGGTATCCGACGACTCTTTGTTTGTATATCGTCTCAAAATGAGGCGATAACATATATCTAGATGGCGCGAGAGTGTTTGAGCTACTGCTTTAAGACCGGTCACAATTGTACATTTCGTCCCTATGAACTTAAGTCAAGTTGATGCATGAAGATACACCGGATTCCCACCAAGATGGGGATGACTGAGGTCCAATCCCTACAACGCAAGACGTGACATTTACGACAATGTATGACATCAAACAATATTGAATGATAATATGTAACCTATTCTATCGTACCAATCGAAAGCCAACATTTTTTACGGAACAAAATTTTATTAGTCTTAAGTAATTTTATCATCCAAAATCATATAAATTAATTCATAAAACTATTAAATGAAGTAACTTACTCATGACTCACTTGACTTAAAGTAATTTCAACGGATTGAAAGAGAATATGTTTAACTCTAGGAAAATTTATGTTTAAATGGGCAAAAGGACAATTTTATCCGTTGTTGTGTTCAAAAGTATATTTTTCAATAGAATGACAATGATGTTGGTGCTGGTTTTACTTCCCTATATGCCGATCTTGAGAGCTTTTAAGATAAAATGAAAATGACGAGTCTAACTTAGTATTGGTTTCACTTCCTTCTGTGACGATGGAGAGAGTTGAAAGAAATTGACAATCCTCTCCGCAAATGAGAGTGTGATGCCTTTGTGTTCACGACTCAATGAAGTACTGCAATTTGCTCAGTGTTTTAGTTATTGTTGTTCTTGTGATTAGAAAAATATCGTAACGAATCCAACAGCAAATGAACAAAGTTTTGGATGCTCTAGGTAAAATTTAAAAAGAAAATGAGGAAGCCAATGGGCCATTTGAGTAATTAAACAAAATATAATAAAGAAAAATATTCAATTTAGCAGTGTTTACTAATATTTTTCTCATAATTCATCAAAATAATTTTTTATTTTTTAAAAAATTTACTAGTAAAAATAAGATGAAAAGACTAAATACCCTAAAAAAATATTTTAACAATTTAGTCTTTAACTTATAAACCAGCTGAAATATTAAAAATAATAAATAAAATTACCTTCATTAACTAATAAACATATTGAAAGTAGTTTGTTATTTGAAATTTTTTTAAGTTAATTGGTCATATTTTTGTTGTGAGATTGATATGTAATAAAAAAAACATTTTTAACAATAAATAGTAATTTATACTAATAAAGTGAGAAATATTTTTAAAAAACTTTTGATAAAAGAATTAGTAAATAGTGATAAATTTGGAATCTGTCTTATAATAAAACCATTTCAATATTCTTACATTCGTATCTACAACTTCATTTGCCTATGGCCACCGGAGCTCTACGCAACCCTAACACGACCCATTTATTGTTGCAGAATCGACCTGAGAATTTCATTTCGTCACTTTGTCCACCGGTCTCTGGTATCAAGCTGACCCTCAGGTCTGTTTAATTCGAGTTTTAATTTTAATTCCTGTAATCTGCTGTTATTCTTCAAAAGCCTAACTCGCTTATTTGGTCCGATTGAGAACTCATAAACTTCTGTAGACGGCGTACGATAGTTAATTATAGGTTTTCTAGGAGGTAACTGGTTTTGTAAATCACCGGAGTATGTATGACTCGTCACTTGTATTTGGAATTGAAAAGTCCTTCAATTTCATGGTCACAGTCATTAAAGTTGTGTTGGAATTGAATTAAGTTTAATGATTTCAGTCATTCCCAAATTTTCTCGAGCCATGGGAGACGCAATTGATTTGACCGGCGATGGTGGCGTTCTCAAGAAGATCGTAAGACACGCAAAACCCGATGCTATTGCACCGACAGAAGATCTACCCCTAGTCCACGGTCTCTATCTCCTGTCTTCTGCTAACTTCTATCACTGGAATTATGTATATTGAATTCGTCAATGTTTGGCAGTTCATTACGAGGGGACCCTTGAGGAAAGCGGGGACGTCTTTGACACCACGCGCGAAGACAATACCATTTTCTCGTTCGAGGTTGGAAAGGGGAGCGTGATCAAGGCTTGGGATGTTGCATTGAAGACGATGAAGGTTCTTTCTTCAATTCTATGAAAGGAGGAGGTCTTTCCGTAATTTGGTAACAACATTTGTTTCACGGGTTCTAGGTTGGGGAGATAGCGAGAATCACTTGCAAGCCGGAATATGCATATGGAACCGCTGGTTCTCCGCCGGACATACCTCCAAAGTACTTATAATTTCGCTCTATCCATTTGTGTAAGTATGTTTCCGATGAACTGGAATTTTGTCTCTGCAGTGCGACGCTTGTATTTGAAGTGGAATTAGTCTCTTGCAATCCTCGTAAAGGATCGAGCCTTGAGAGCGTCTCTGAAGAGAGGGCTAGGCTAGAGTGAGTCAAATGATAAAAGAGTATTCTTGGAGAAAAAAACCTATCCACATGTTTCGAATACTAACAATAATAAGAGTAAATTATTAAATAAACAGTGAACTGAAGAAACAGCGAGAAATGGCGGCTGCAACGAAAGAGGAAGAGAAGAAGAAGAGAGAAGAAGCTAAAGCTGCCGCGGCCGCTCGAATTCAGGCCAAGTTGGAATCCAAGAAAGGGAAAGGAAAGGGCAAGCCTAAATAGAAAAGCTTATTACATGTATTAAATCCAGTTCGTTCTGTTTATTTCCGCAAGTTTTGCATTTACAAACAAGTCACTCGTAATAAAGTTTCTGCAACCTGCTAAAAATCTTTAATTTTACGTTTTCAGAAGCTTTTATTTTTTGTCACTGGTGAGAACGTTGAAATTTTAGTTAACCAAATTTATAAAAAGCAATATTTCTAAAATATATAACGGGTCTGTTAAATTCTCTCAAATAGTGTTTCATAAAGGAAAGATGAATTTGTGGGTGTGGGTGTGGATGAATTTGTTCAGGTTAATGAAAATCATTCCTGAGATTGAGGTTCACTCACTCCGTTCTCTTCTATCATTCTCTCTCTCTAAATCTATTTATCATTATGCACTCCTTTCATTATACATTGAACCTCCTCAGATATGGATTTACAAAACAGAAACGTACCGTCCACGAATATGAGACGTGATATCGACGGAGCCCCTCGACTGATTTTAATTCCATGAAAATTTCCTAGCCATTCTTGTTTAATTAGAATTCTTCTTAACACTTCAGATACTATAATGAATATGTAGGGCGAGAGGGGATCGACTTTCCGCAAGCCTCGAGTAGTGACAAATCAACCTAAGGGCCATCATTCAAAAGGATAGATCCTTATACATTTGAGATGCAACTCTAAATTAATTTTAGAAAACCGGTGCATGCCCAAAGCATTTCAATACTTCTAGGGCAAAAGTCGATTCAATCATGTCATACGCCTTGCCATATCTATTTTTATACCAATCACGCTAGTCTTACCCTTCCTTGTTTTCATTGAGCTGATAATTTCCCTTGCAAAGATAAAATTTTCTACGATCCAACGTCCTGGCACAAATGCAGGCAGTGTGGGACATCTTGAGTCTACTCGTGATGATCTTAGTAATAACCTTGAAAGTGAAGTTGCAAAATTATTGGCCTAAACTTCTCAAAGGTGACCGCCCCGGGAGATTAAGGGATTAAAACAATGTGAGCATATTGGAAATGTAGAAAAGAAGAAACTCGTATTCTGCAATCGGAGTTGAAGACCGAGACCGATCACGTTTTGTGTTGATCTATGATCTCACAAATTGAGGATTTAATTTCTTCTGTTATCTTTTAAAATATTTTGGAAATGTTTGTTTAAGAGTCCTGATAATACTCCATATTTATATTTTATTAGAAAAAACAATTCCCCAAATTTTCTTAAACTATTTCTTATAGAGAAATTTCATTTTATGGGCTTAATAGTGTTTAAAATATCAAAGGTGGACTCACTATGTCATTTCTATCTTAAATTAAACTTTTGACCCATTTTCGGACAAAAATACCCTGCGAATGTGTTTAAACCTATTTTCTCTTTCACTCCTTCATTCATTTACTACTCTTCAATGAATTCAACTTCACTCTTCGAAACTTAACACTAAATCGTTGTGTTGTGAGCTAAATATCATTGTATAATGGGTACGTTTCCTAACTTTATGTAATGGTTTTGATTTTTTTGCATATAGATTTAAGTTTTGAATGGGCGAGGATGGTAGAACTTCATTTTAGTTGAAACCCGGTTTTTTTTTTTTCCGATAATTTCGGATGGTTTAAAATGAAATTTATCAAAATTTCCAATGAAATGCATACAAAAAATTAAAAAATTTCCGATATCTTCCGACGACTTTTGATAACTTTTGATAACTACAATTTCCGATAACTTTTGATAAAAAAATTTCCGATAACTTTTGATAACTTTTGATAAAAAAAATTCCGATAACTTTTGATAACTTTTGATAAAAAAAATTCCGATAACTTTTGATAACTTTTGATAAAAAAATTTCCGATAACTTTTGATAAAAAAATTTCCGACAAGTAAGATTGATTAATATTAGACTTGTTTCTTTTTGTTAAGTTTTATTTATATTAGACAAGTAAGATTGAATTATTTTTAGACTTGTTTTTGTTTAGTTTTATTTATTTTAGACAAGTAAGATTGAATTATTTTTAGACATGTACGGAGAAACCCATAATAAGAAAGAAATATCGAGCATAAAGAAGTGTGTCGATGTTCGAAATAAAGTCAATGTAAAACATAATGTCGAACATAAACATCAACGAAACTCCTCCTGGTAAAATAAATCTGTAGCCCATTTTTTCCTAAGAATCTCCATCCACGCACTCTGTATGCTCTTCATATCCACACCGACGAGACGATGTTCCACATACTTCACATCAAACATCCCGCAATCGCCACTGAAATTAAAGAGACCACATTTAACAAAGAGACATCCCACAAGAACTTATTATTTAACAAACAATATGAATTTGCAATACCTGGTTACACATTGTGGGACAGTTTGATCAACTGACCACGTAAATTGTTCATGACAACGTGGATGCTTGGTAAACAATCCTGAACGAACCATAACAAGTGGTAGTGCTTGAACCCAAACCTACATAAACAACAAAAGAACATAAACATATATAAATTATATAAAAAGATAACTTATTGAGAAACATAAACATAGAAATAATACTCACATCCATTATTTCTATGAACGTCGGAGAATTCTCGCAAATATCCCGTTGACAATCCAGAACATGTATATGCCAATCTTGTAAATCGGCTAGAAGCGTGATCCAATGTTCATTCCGAAAGTTGACGACGAACATAATTTCTTTCGCACCATTCCATGACATGTACTATTGGTCACGATTTCCAGTTATCGGCACCAAGATCGCTCGATCATCCAACGCGTTTTTCTCGACTACCGTTCCAGCTGCATCTGCCTCTTTCTGGTTTTGTACGTACTTCGTATATCGACCTTGTACATTCTGGACTCATCTAGTGTCCATGACGCGAATGTCTTGTCGGTACTCAATGAATTGACGTTGACGCCTCTTTAGCAAATCAATCATTGCATCAATATGCTACAAAAGTTGTCAATATGTATGAATTTAGTAACAAAAAAATATGAATTCATAAACAATATATTTTAATTCATTAACAAAGTACGTACCGTATCCGTCAACCATTTTCCAACGTCTAGTAACACGCGAAAAAATATGGGGGTGGCGTTAGCGGTTCGCAAATGAGCCGTCTCCATCTTCTTGCCTCGGTAAATGAGTGTGTTCATCCACTTCTCTAAATCTTGCATTTGCTGTGCGTTCGGAGACTTCAACGCTAAGAATGCCGTAGGACTATGACCAGCGTACTTATGTTTAGTTGGATCTGTAAATTCGGGGTCGAAAGTACCTACAAATTACATTGTTAGAACAATGCATACGTCGATATTTAAAATTCGAGTGTAAAATTACCCTTTCGAATTCTCTTTAGCTTCGGCGTCTGCGAAATTGTTAGAGTTAATACTCCCTTTTTCTTCTCTTCTTGTTCTTCACGCTTTGTCCTCTTGTACGTCCGAGGTGGAGCTGGATCTCGAGAGGTCGACTGAGGAGGAGCTGGATCTCAAGAGGTCGAATGAGGAGGAGAAGGATCTCGAGAGGCCGAACGAGGCGGATGAGGATCCTGAGATGTCGAATGAGGTGGAAAAGGATCTCGAGAGGCCGAAGGAGGTTGAGGAGGATCGTGAGATGCTGGTGGAGGTGGAGGTGGAGGTGGAGGTGGAGGTGACGGTTTTTTGCCAGCTTGAGTTGTTGGTACGTCTCCTGGAGGTAGTCCCGTAAGTTCTCCGAAAATTATGTTCACTCTCTTGTAAATGTCAAGCTGTAGGTTATAAACGATATTACTTATTACCGTATCTAAAATCAACTTGTTCGTAACAAAACTATTACCTGATCAACTCGCATACGCTTTTGCCGACGCCCGAATACTGCAATCGCATGCAAGATTGTCCCCAACGCCTTCCTCGTATCATTCCACCTCTCGTTTTGCTCAAGTCTGTACTCATTCCACATCTCAGCTGTCAAAGCAAACGGAGCGGGATCGGTGCCAGACTCCGCTGAACCGACTATAGGAACAGGAGTGGGAGCGGGAAGAGGAGCGGTCTAATATAAGTCATAATTCATATTAGTTCAGAGAAATTTCCGAACAATTACTTATTAAAATTTGAAGACTTCTTTGTGAATTTACTAACCTGACGTTGAGTGTTAGCAACGTAGTAGTCAAAAATATCTTTTTGGAAAGTAGTTGAAATCTGTTTTGGTAAGCTCTTTCTGCAGGCTTTTTTACTACGCTTTTCAGTTTGAATAATATTTTGTAAAATTCTGTAATAGTTTATGTAATTAGACTAATATTTGAAAACTTATGTAAAAACCTCTTTAAATATGAAAATTAGCCTGTACAAATGCACGCATATAACATGAAGTATATTTTGTACATCTTCTATATCTCTCACGTGCGGAGTACGTTCATATCCTAGTATATATATGTAAATATATCTCGAATCGTTCTCTACTCGCAAAAAAAAAAACGTGTGGCAGGTAATTCGTTTTCCAAACTCTTTTGTTGATAAAAAAAAGCTACTTTCCGTACTCTTGCATCTTTTCGTCGAATTGGAAGTATAAAGCT
The DNA here is from genome assembly GCA_958296335.1 of Urtica urens. Classification (NCBI taxonomy): domain Eukaryota; kingdom Viridiplantae; phylum Streptophyta; class Magnoliopsida; order Rosales; family Urticaceae; genus Urtica; species Urtica urens. The sequence goes on along the minus strand of OY282530.1, from coordinate 440,678 downwards.
TTTCTAATGTGAAAAAGTCTTCTTTGGGGCCCGAGGTTATCGTTTTAGTATTTATGTGGCGTATCGGTACGAAAGCTGCCATCAGCGCAAGAAAAGATCGATGGATTCCGAAATCCCAAAACTTCACTCATGGGAATTTTGGCGGGTTCTCGAAAATTCTACAGTGGCAGGCTTCAAACTTGTCGGTAGTCTTTGGGATATGTCAAAACTCAATGTTCACTTTTGTGAGAAAGATGTTCGGAGATCCTAAAAATTTCGAAAACGTCGACGACGGAGGTTGATATGCTTATGTGGCACTTTTTCAAAGACGGAGAGCACACGGTGAAGGGCGGCTATCAGGTGCTTAGAGACTCTTCGGCAAAGCCCGAATCTTCTTCAAGTCGGGTCTCTAAAGATTGTTGGGTTAGGATTTTGAGTCTCCACATCTTCGCCAAAATTCGAGCTTTTCTTTGGAAGTGTGGAAGTCGCTTGGTTAGTGGAAGATAATTAAGGAGGATTTTCATCGAGACACGACTTCCTTCCTAACATATATATATATATATATATATATATATATATATATACACATATATATATATACATATACTACTCTTTGTTCTCAGGATGACGAGCATGGCTATCCTTCGAGGCATCCATGTAACCACGGAAAGAGGTTTTGAAAATAACCCCCCGACGAACGAATTGGACATTATAATCTCGGAAATTCTTAAACTCTACTTGACCGGTCCAGTTTGTGAGTTTAGTTTTTGTCGTCGAAATTATAATGAAGTGGCTGTCAGACTTGTTAAGTATGATCTCGCTTTAGAGAACCTTTGTTTTGGAACAATATTTTTCCTCCGATTATTGAGGATTGTATTAGAGCCGATTCGACTTCTATTAATGAATGATGTGTCACCCCCTCAGTTTCAAAAAAAAAATTATGTAAATATATCCCAGTAGTACAACCGACTTGTAAATCTGAAGCTCACAAAAGGCGATGTTCCCCATAATTTTTCATAAAATATAAAAACTTGCGCAAATAAAATCTTGTATCAAGCCGAGTCTTCCTAAAATTCTACGTCTGTGAAAACGGAAAATGGTGACACTAAGTTCAACCCAGAAGATGATGTGTATATATACTGCATGGAAATTTACGGAAACTACTTTTAACTATGAAGTGTCGAGGTTAAACCATATAAGAAGCGTCGGTTTCAAGTTGTCCCGCTCTGAATTTACAAACTGGGCATGTCCCTCGTTGCCTCAGCCATGGATCAATGCAACTGGCGTGGAACTGCATTTGAAATCCATTTTTATCTCGAGCTCGAAAAAAACCTGACTACGGTTTTTTAAGTTTCAACGTTTAAATAAGCAGTAATAGATTTACCTGATGCAAACATGGCAAGCTTCGAATGATTTCTCCGACACCGACTAGCTCCAAGCAAACACTGCAAGTTAGTTCATCTTCCGAGACTTTATCGCCACCCATCCCATTGGCATTTCCTAGCTTCTACATAAAGGAAAAAGGAAGAAGTGAACTTGAAGAACAGTCACATCGAAGGCAAGGTTAATCTATCTCTGAGTGATCGGACTGTGACACTGATGGCATAAATTCAAATGCAAAGTAGTGAATAGAATGCTATAACCTCGACAGTTTCCGATGCAGAGCATGGCTGCTTCAGTGACGAGGACTCTCTACAAAGAAAAAAATTATGACATTGTTAACTTATGGAATTAAAGACCCAGTAATAATCAACATAAAGGAAAATTATTTCATTTATCAAGGAAAAAAAGTGAATTTTCAAACTACGTTGTAGACATCAGCATTCAAGAAGTACTAATAATCTCAGTCTGAATCATTTATCAAGGTTCATTTCTATACAACTGAATAAGTCCTTACAGAATAAGAAAGATTGCCTGTTCAGTTCATCAACACCTTAATAAGTGCCCCGATTATATAAGAAGCTCATAAAACAAGAGAAAATTGATTTTATGATACAAATATAAAATATTATTAATTAAAACTCCTGTTCAGAGTGAAAAGCAAAAACAGAAGTACAGAAAGTTTATCAACAGTGTAGAAGCTACAGCGTTACAGTTCAAAACTTACGTTTGAGAAGTAGAAACTTTGTACTTGTGGACGGGGAGAGCATTTATCTCTTCCTCACTCATAGAAGCAGCTGTCGGAACGTTATCGGCATCCAATGCTCTCAGTGTTTCATAATCTGCAAACACATCTTATATCAAGAAAGCGTGGAACAACATATCATCAACGCAAGCTACCCCGCCCGATCTCATGTAATAAAAACGTATACTTGAACCAGCAGAAATGAAAAGAAGCACCGACCCAAGTCATCAAACTCGCGGTCAAGAAGCGCAAGCTGAAGTCTAAGGCCTTGCAAACGCCCTCTCGTTGCTAGCGATATGGAAGGTGGCATATGCAACCGCAATTCGGTGTGACTGAGAAGCCCACCATGGGATTGGGCTTGAAGTTGCTGGCAAGTTGCGTACATCCTTAAAGTTGTTGCCATTAGAAACACACCGAGAACTAGCCAAAGCTATAAACTCAAGCAAAATCAAAACTAGTATCAGTACAGAAGCCCTCGGTCCTTTACTACTAGTGGTAACCCAGGGAAAGAATTTACCAGAAAATTAGGTGAGATCTGGTGTGAGTTAAGGATCATGAACAGCAATAAAACTGCAATGTAAGATAAAAAATAGGGTAATTAATATCATATCAAATTTCTGCTAATGTGATTAAATTCTAGTAGGACTTCGGTGTACCTGTAACGAGGAAGGCAAGTGAGTTGGAATGAACGTTGCGTGAGCCATGTACACGCTGATGCACATATGTAACACGGAGTTAAGGAAATACTAGTACATTGATAATAGCAGCCAAAAGTGTAAGCACAAAATTAAGGGATTCCATTGATTTGTAGAAAGAAGTTTACCAAGGGTCTACGCTCGGGTACGAATTCAGGAAACCCAGTTTCTATATCTGCTCTTGTTCCCCGGAAAACGAAGCTCATGATGGAGAAAACTTATGCCACACATCAATGGTAGTAAAGTCTGTAACACAGCTCGATTTTCTGTTCAGTTTACAAGGGCAAAAAAACCCCTCAATCCAGTGACAGAAGAATAAGAAATTAATTGCATCCAACTTTAAATTAAAGAGAAACCAAAACAAAACAAAAATAGATCACAAAATGGTTTCCCATCAACAAATTCACACTGGTTCCCATTGAATCTTTCATTCTCGGCTTCAATTACTTCAACAGCTCTTCACCCTTTTCAGTTTTATCGATATATCACCTCATAGACTAAATAGCATTGACATATATCTTCGAAGTGATGTCTTTTTCTTCCTTTACAAAAGCAATATATCATCATCTACATTGAAACCCGATAACCGGAGAACTTAAAACTACATAAAGAGACAATCACGTTTAGCATGATCCACACGCGCACACATATAAAATATAAATCTGATTTTCCCAAACTCCGGAACTGCATCATTGCACATCGCGGAATCGGGAAATTTCATAATATGATCGCCTCTGGTTAATGCGTATTTTGAAAATTTATCAACCAGTTCAGTGTTTGGACGAGAATACGAAGAAAACCGAACTGATCCCCTGAATTCACTGTACTTTCCAGTGATCTCATATTGCAGAATCAAACGACTAAGAGTAAACAGAGATATATATATATATATATATATATATATATATATATATATTACCGGCATATGAATAGAATTGGCTCGGCAATTTGAGAGGAAAAAAACCCTTTAAGAAAAAGATTGAGAGGAAAGAACGTGAAAATGGAATATGAAGAAGAGTCAGCGATCTGACGGTGGTCGTCGTGTCAATTTTTGGAAAAGAGGCAGACTTTAATATTACTTGGACTTAATTGTTTGAGGAGGTATACATTTTGATTTTTAAGAGTTTTATTCTGTGAAAATAACATTGCCCTTTTTGTAAAATCTGTTTATCTTCAAGAACTTCTTGTAATGGTGTATAAATCGTATATAATGAGCTTTGAATTTCATTCTACGCCAACTTGAAAAGGTTTGGTGCATCACTGTAAATATTTTGTCGATGTTTAAAAATATATTATCGACGAATGTATATTCGGTGTTAGTCATAGTATTTATTACAAAAATTGGACTTTTTAATAATAAAAAATGCGTTTGGATATAATATACAAGTAATAAAAATTCTATGCGTACTTAAAAATAGAATTATGGGCGTGTGTTTTTCCTCTAATTTGTCATCTATTTATAACGCAGTAGCCCCTAAAATTTTGGAATGATCAAACCCATTTTATTTACATTGCAATAACTGTTCATTTTAGTGGTAATTGCTCTAATAACTGTTTAACTATTTATTAGGCTTAACTTATATCTTACATGACCAACGTGTAGTCTTGTCTGTACTAGACACTTAACCACTTCTTTTGATCGTGTGGCCAATATTTTGAACTTAATATATGTTCTTGTTTGTTTCTTTTCACTTTTGAATTGAAGATATTGAGATTTCTGGAATTTGTTTAATAATGATAAATTTATTTAGAAATATCTGAAATTTCATTATTGATATTGCTTGTGGAAGAAATTTTTGATTTCTTTCATTTAGTAAAATAAACCGAAATCGTATTTTGTTAATTAATGTGTAATTAACGATGATTTTGTTATTTTGGACTTATTGTTGTAATTTTGTGTAATAAATTATAGAAGTTGTCTTTAGGTTGATTTACCCAACATCATGTTTTGTTCTTCATAAATCTCTCTTTTATTTGTGCAAAATATTGTTAATATATTAACTTTTTCAATAATTATATGAACAATTAGTTAATATTAATGAAAGTATCTGATTTTGAATTAATTCGATAGTTATTTCAAACTTTTAATTTGAGTTCCCCGAAAAGATATTTATAATTTAAAATATTGACCGAAATATTAGCAAGGACACAGCAATGTAAATTAAAACTAAAATGACACGTAATTATTAACTATTTATGAGAGTTTTACAAAATGTTAGTTATTTCTAAATTGCCTTAATAAAGCATGATCACTTCGCCGAAATTTGGTTAAAAATAAGACTTGTATCCGATAAAAATAATATCCAAAGCATCTGACATGAAGAGAGAGAGACTCCAATTTCCTCAACGAATATCGCAATCCCCATAGACAATTTGCAATTTTGTACAATATTACAAAGAAAGAAAGAGGAAAATAAATCTAAGAATATTATTGTCAACGATGTACAATAATACATAAGTTTTGAGAACTATTGCACATCAATCACAGTCGTACCAGATGGCATAACAACACTTAAAAAAATATCAAAGTCTGACTTGTAACAAAAAAATCTTCACAAAAAGTAATTCTTTCACAGCTCCTTCAGAATGTAGACGGAATAAAATTTCATTCGGATCCTATCCAGATATTTATCAGCTAAGACACGACCATCGAAGCATGGAAACGACTACACATACGACTGAGTCTTTCAATATTAATATATTTTCGCAAAGGACTTTCTATTTTCATTTTCCTACAAGTGTGACACCGTTTATTGCATGAGAAAGTACAGCACCTCCTCGGCAAGAAATGGGTTAAAGAGTTTTTATCTTATTGGAACAAAACATGATGAATGGTTCCCATAAATTAGACAAACGCGTAATCATGATACCACAATTAGGCATGTACCAAGCCAAGTAAATGCAAAAGGGTTAATTTGATCAACTTTGAATGTCAAAAGACTCAAAACTTCATAAAAAGTTAATTTGAAAATGGAAAGCGTAGCCGACCTTCCGTAATCCGATTCAGCTACTTTCATGCTCCAGGAGAACTGTCAGTGGCCAGGAAATTAAAAAGATATCTGAATCTCATAAACTCGTAGAACATTATACTTAAATCAATCTTATGGTATTTATCTTCACAAAATAGCGAGGAATAACGATCAACAGATTGAATCTAACTACATATTACAAGTAGATAACAAGGTTCCAAAAATAAAATAAAAAGGATTAGACACTGGGAAAGAGAAACTAGAATCAAGAAATGGGTCTACCTTATTCTTCTCCGGCGGAGCCGCTCCTATGCACCAAACTCATATTCTCTCATACAACATCGCATTCTTCAATCATTCCCTATGTTTCGTTGGAAAAAACAATACAACAGACAGACCCTTCTACCACAAGTCCCAAAAGAAGCAAAGTTCCTTATCTTCTCCTTCCCCCAAATATATACAAGAATGATAAAGAAAGCAACAATTGCATTACCACCTAGAAACTCCACCACTATTTACCTCCATAGACCAAGTCCTTCTCCTCCTCGGAGTCCCCGTCCCCGGCCCCGACAGATTCAGCGAGCGAACCCTCCTCATCTCCTCGCCGGAGTTCGACTCCAACAATCTACCAGCAGAGCTATTACTCCTAATTCCGCCGCCAAAGCAAGCAAACAAACCCCGCATCGTCCTTCTAAAGCCGCCCCCTCTCTCCCTCCCTCTGCTCCCCCTCGAGGACCACGATATCCTCCTCGGAACCCCACCTCCTCCGACGCCACCACCATTGAACGCTCCGTCCATTTCCGTGTAAACAACCGGAAGCTCTCTTTCCGCTCCGCGCCTACCGCCGGAGAATCTCCCAACCGCGAACCCGCCTCCCGGGAGCCTCCAAATAGTCAACCCCACGCTCTCCTCCTCGGCGGCAGCAGGGCTGGGATTGCTGTTGGTGTTGGGCGGCGGAGCGGTCTCGGGGTCGGCAGAGGGAAGCTCGTGGCGGCAGACGGGGCAGGAGTTTCGCAGCGAGAGCCACGGGAGGATGCAGTCCGGATGGTAGATGTGGTGGCAGGGCATCTCTCTGGCCTCCACGCCGAGATCGAAGGCTTCCTTGCAGACCGCGCAGTGGGACTCGGACTCGACTCGAGACAAGTCGATCTCGATCGTTGGCATCGACTCTATGGCGGCTTTCGAGGCCGGCGGTGGCTGATCCTGGAGCCTCCCGATCCCGTTGATCTCGATTTGGGAGAGCTGCTCCAGCAGCCGATCGAACCCCGACCCCAGCAGAAACTCGGACATGCTCGCCGGGAGAGGCCTCAGCCCTGAGCCACCTCCGTCGTCGTAGTACAGCTCGAATCCCCTCCCTCCGCCGCCTTCTGCGTCTGCCGCGACGCTCTCCGGAGAACCACGGAGCACGATCACAGGATTGAACGGAGATCGGTCCCCACCGCTTCTGCGGTTTCGCCGCAGCATCGGACCGGAGTCGCTGCGGTTCTGGCTTCCTCCTCCGCCGCCGATCATGTACATCGCAGCGGCGGGGAATCTCCTCCGCCGCGATCCAGCAGTGTTAGAGGTTGGGGTGGGGCTAGGGTTAGGGTTTGGGCTCTCGATCGCCTCGATGAAGCCGCCGTCGCAGTCTGGGCAGACGACGGAGTCTTCTTCCTCGCCTCCGGGAGACGGGGAAATCGCCGGTACCCTAACCAATCGGCTGCATCTGTAACACCAATAGGACAAAGACCTCGCCGACGCCATGTACGGACGTCTATCTATTTGTGTATAAATGACTCACTACCTGAAATTTCGTCAGGATCTCGATCCAGAATAGATTTCTGTTCCCCGTTTTTTCTCTGCTTGAAATCAGCAAAATACTCTCCGACGAGATAGGGAAGAGAGAGGGAGAGAGAGAATCGCGTGTGTGGAAAGAAGGAAAAATTGAGAAGAAACCTCCTAATTTTCCTGGAAATTGTTTTTTTGTATTTGTATTCGAATGGAAAGCGATATCAAAGGGAGGTATTAACGGCGAAACCGCGTCGGTCACTTCTTTGTTGCGTGACACGAACGCTGTGATATTATTTACAGATGGCGCGATCAGATTGGCCTCTTACATGACGACGCTAACTAGGCGTTATCGTCTTTACGTCATCTTGGTATTACGTGTGTGGCTTCTTGTTTCATTCAGCACCGTTTCATTTTTTTTCCCTTCAATTGAGCCATTGTTAAGAATAATCCTTGAAAAGTTAACGTCCTCAAAGAAAATAAAAATCCAAACGCCACCCAGGCACGGAGAAAGTAACGGGGAATGGGCCACGTAGTAGAGACATAAGGAGATCTCGACTTCATTTCTAAAGAGTTCAAGCTTAAGTAAAAAAAACGTTCAAATTTAAAATAATTTTTAGGCCTAACAGAGATAGTCTAAATAATGTGTTAAAAACATTTATAAAAATAAATTTCTTCTGAGCCTCAAAAATGGTAGAGTCGGGCTTGGAGATAAGACACTTACGACGACGATGTTAAAAAAATAGAGATAAGTGAAATCCGACTGAAACGAGAAGTGATGATTTAGAGAAAATGAGGCAAGTTTCATCTTCTTTTAAACCGAAGAACACTAATAAGCCAGTCCGATTGGTTAGTTATTTATTTAGATTAATTGTATCTTGACAATTATAGGCTATATAGCCTCATGATGTAAGAATTGATTCTCGATTCATCACTCGCCAACACGTCTCTTGATTTTATCATTCTAGTGGTCTGTAAATGATATAGTTGTCACTGGTTCTTCTCATAATGTTATCAATTGTCTCATTAAACATCTCAATAATTCAGTTGCACTAAAAGTTTTAAGAGATATCCACTATTTTATTGGAATTGTTGGAAAACAATATAAGAGTATTTTATATTTTAGTGTTTAAGTTATTTTTGACTAATTTTTCAGTGGGGTCCACTCATTAAAAGTGGTTAATTCTTCTGTATTCTTATTCACTGCGACAGATTTAAGTTTTGATATTTGTTTGTCAAAATTAACTCTATAATGAATGTGAAATTGATGTTAAAGTATGACTAAAAATATATTGATATGTGTTCATAAAAGTGAGTGAAAAAAATTCACATTAATTGGGAAGGTGTGTTCATGTAGTGTTTACAGAGCAATATCCACATTAAGATGATAAACAAGTGCAATGGATGAGAATGTGAATGGGTAAGTCCTAATCCCTCACACGCACACACACGTTGTCGTGCCATGATGAGTCGAGTCAGGCTTGGATCTTGATATTTTAGACTTTTCTTGGACATTCGGACTTTCAAGCCGGACTTAACTTATTTGTGATATATATTATAAATCTCATCTCTATAAAATTTTATTATCAAAAATAACTTTTATGTTATTTTGATAATTAAAATCGCATTTATAACGTATTAGATTGCATTTAATGTGATTGAATTCGATCTTAATAACATTTTGATGCATTCGGACGTTGCCGAGCTGCAACTAACGAGAATTAATGCAATTAATTTCCACTAAGCCTAGAGAGTTTTTGTAACCATCAAAAAGATTTTCTAAGCCTATAAAAGACAGACGAAAGTCTCTCATTCAAACAAACTTGAATACCAAACACAAAACAAAATTGACTTGTCCTTCACTTTTAAATTGTGTATTCGTAGTTTGTGGCAGTTCAGCACAAGTATTTCGGTTCGTCGAAGTCGAGTTGAGCAGTGCTGAGCTCGTCTCTTATTGTTGTATCTTATGAGGCTTTCGCTCATCTAATCTCGCACATGAGAGAACGATAAGAACCTTCAAGAAAACTGTTAAACGAGTCTTGACGATCTTGTTGTTCATATTCTTTATTCATGTCCGATTTAATTTTATTACAAACTTGTTATTTGTAATTTCGTGAATATTATAGTGTAATATTGTTCACAATAATTGAGGTCTCACGCTCACCAGTTTTGCATATGCAAATTGGGCAAGTAATATCAATGCTCGCAAATCATATAGTTCTTATTATGTGTTCTTGGTTGTTTGTTAAGTGTCTCAGAGTTCACTAAGCAAAGAGTGATGGCTAGGTCCAGTACTAAGTTTGAATATCGTGCTCTAGCTCATGTGGTTGTTGAGATTTTATGGAGAAAGTTTTCCTTAAACAACTTCATGTCCTAATTGTTTCGATAACATCGATAATATTCGTTCTATTGACATGTCTACCAATCTAGCCTTCCAATTACGGGCCTTCCAAGTAGGTAGCAAACACATTAGGATTGATATGCACCTAATTTACGATCTAGTAGTTGAACGCAAGCTGGAAATCTCATATGTACCAACCATTGATCAAATTGCTGACATTCATATGAGAGCCTTCTATTAATTGATTCCCACAACTCTGAGACAAACATCACATACTTCTCATGCCGCTACATTTGTGGTGCCTAATAGAGTATTTTCAGCTGAAGCAACTATCCTTTGGCTTAAAGTGACGTTACCATTTTGTATCAAAGGTCAAACTGCGCCGATTTATGAACGGAAGTCTTGTCTTGAGGAAAATATTCTAGAACACCAAAGTACAAGGAGGAGGAGTATAAGGACCATCTAAAAACGTATGTATCGTTGACATCGAACAATTCACGTTGGGACATATGAGCTCGAAAACCTAGAAAGACTCATGTTCACATATCCATTGAAAGTCGAGCACCTACAATAATATTACCAATAAAATGTGGCGTCAGACCTAGAAAATAAAGTTACGTGTCAAATTTTATTTTCCAAATTCTTCTCGTCTCCAAGTATTTAGGCCCTTCCACTAGTAAGCCAAAATTTTGTAGGGCTTGTTGGAATAGGTCTAGGGTTAAGAAAAATTATCATTAATCATATTAATGGCGAAATATAAAATTTCTTTACAAGTAATTTTTTTTTACTAACCTAGGCAAAGTTCATGAACATGTATAAATTTAAAAAACATTATTTAAAATGCTTGAGTGCAAACCTTTCTTGTATCTTAATTTGGAGGAGTCTTGAGAAACGTTGATCTTCTCGTATGGCTCGATTCTTTCAAACCTAAACGTGAACTCGAGAAACCTAAGGTTTCTATTACATGAGTCTTTAGAGGTTTAGAAGGATTTGTGTGTGGGCACAATTAAACACAATAGCTCAAGAGAAAGTCTATTAGCTAGAGAGCTAATTAAGTCTAAATCTAATAAGTACTTAAGTGCCAAAATAGAAAAGGGATTTTCTAAAGAGAGAGAGAGGGGGTTGGCCAAAAAGAGAGAGACAAGACCAAGAATTCTCCTTTTTCACATCTCTATGTGCGGCTCTATTTATAGGAGAAAAAAAATCAAGAAAGGGTAATAACCCTTATCAATTGCGTATTCATGACACGATATTTGATTTTGTCTCCTCTTTCTCCTTGTACATGGCCGGCCAACATATGCATTAGTGAAGGAAAATTTGTTTCCTCACTTAACTTATTTATTTCCTTCTCAAGTAAATTTATTTCCTCTTTTCATTTTGGGTAATTATCCTAATAATTAAAGGCGAAGAATTCTCTCCTCTTGGGGTGTGTTTTGGCCGAACTCTACACTAGGGAAGTGGCATCTAAATGCTTCCTTATATATTTTAAAACAATTCTTAAAATACCCATTGTAGAATTAATATTGCACAAATAAAGAACTTAATTTCGCTAATGCCTCAAAAGACTTCTCGGCTTTAGAAACTAATTTATATTTTCATCATAAGAAAATATTCAAAATTTTATTTTGACATTCACATCATTTTATGTCCATGTGGACAAAAATGCCTCTTAGAAATTTTCCGAGAAAAATTCTAGTTCAACATTTGAACTTATTTTGACTTACCTTTCAGTTTAACAATCCTACTGTAATGACCTGTTATAGTGACCTTATGGATCCAAAATAACAAAGCTTGAGCTTCTATACTCGGACTCAAAAGTTCACAAACCTTTTTCGAGTATTAGTTTAATGTCAACTAGATCCACTAAAGAGTTGACACTGAGAATCTCTCGGTTCAAATGAATTTATTTTCTACTCAAATTCAACTTAATTATATTGAGTGGATCCATTGAATGTTATCTACGTTTACCCTTAATGAATATCATCAACTAGATGAGATTTATAAAATTACCATTTTACACTTCTAGTTGTTATTTCCTCAACTCGTTTGTTACATGTGAATAAGTTAGAAACAATGTATTGACGAGAAGCTAACAAGTCACATTGTTTCATCCAAATAAAGTCGCTACTTAATTTTGGATACCATTCATTTATTCACTATTCAAGTAATGCACTGCATTTCAGCAATCTTGTACACGAATTCCATATCTATAAGAGTATTTTATATTTTAGTGTTTAAGTTATTTTTGACTAATATTTTAGTGGGGTCCACTCATTAAAAGTGGTTAATTCTTCTGTATTCTTATTCGTTGCGACAGATTTTAGTTTTGATATTTGTTTGTCAAAATTAACTCTATAATGAATGTGAAATTGATGCTAAAGTATGGCTAAAAACACATTGATATGTGTTCATAAAGTGAGTGAAAAAAATTCACATTAATTGGGAAGGTGTGTTCATGTAGTGTTTACAGAGCAATATCTTCATTCAGATTATAAACAAGTGCAATGGATGAGAATGTAAATGGGTAAGTCCTAATCCCTAACACGCACACACACGCTGTCGTGCCATGATGAGTCGAGTCAGGCTTGGATCTTGATAATTTAGATTCTTCTTGGACATTCGGACTTTCAAGCCGGACTTAACTTATTTGTGATATTTATTATAAATCTCATCTCTATAAAGTTTTATTATCAAAAATAATTTTTATGTTATTTTGATAATTAAAATCGCATTTATAACGTATTAGATTGCATTTAATGTGATTGAATTCGATCTTAATAACATTTTGATGCATTCGGACGTTGCCGAGATGCAACTAACGAGAATTAATGCAATTAATTTTCACTAAGCCTAGAGAGTTTTTGTAACCATCAAAAAGAGTTTCTAAGCCTATAAAAGACAGACGAAAGTCTCTCATTCAAACAAACTTAAATACCAAACACAAAACAAAATCAACTTGTCCTTCACTTTTAAATTGTTTATTCGTAGTTTTGTGGAAGTTCAGCACGAGTATTTCGGTTCGTCGAAGTCGAGTTGAGCAGTGCTGAGTTCGTCTCTTATCGTTGTATATTATGAAGCTTTCGCTCATCTAATCTCGCACATGAGAGAACGATAAGAACCTTCAAAAAAATTATTTAACGAGTCTTGACGATCTTGTTGTTCATATTCTTTATTCATATCCGATTTAATTTAATTACGTACTTGTTATTTGTAATTTCGTGAATATTATAGTGTAATATTGTTCAATAATTGAGGTCTCACGCTCACCGATTTTGCATATGCAAATTGGGCAAGTAATATCAATGCTCGCAAATCATATAGTTCTTATTGCGTGTTCTTGGTTGTTTGTTAAGTGTCTCAGAGTTCACTAATGGCTAGGTTCAATACTAAGTTTGAATATCGTGTTCTAGCTCATATGGTTGTTAAGATTTTATGGAGAAAGTCATCCTTAAACAACTTCACGTCCTAATTGTTTCGATTCCATCGATAATATTCGTTCTATTGACATGGATACCAGTCTGGCCTTCCAATTACGGGCCTTCCAAGTAGGTAGCAAACATATTAGGATTGATATGCACTTCATTCACGATCTAGTAGTGGAATGGAAGCTTTAAATCTCATATGTACCAACCATTGATCAAATTGATGACATTCTTATGAGAGCCTTTCTATTAATTGATTCCAACAACTTTGAGACAAACATCACATACTTCCCATGCCGCTACATTTGTGGTGCCTAATAGAGTATTTTCAGCTGAAGCAACTATCCTTTGGCTCAAAGTGACGTTACCATTTTGTATCAAAGGTCAAACTGCGCCGATTTATGAACGGATGTCTTGTCTTGAGGAAAATATTCTAGAACACTAAAGTACAAGGAGGAGGAGTATAAGGACCATCTAAAAACGTATGTATCGTTGACATCGAACAATTCACGCTGGGACATATGAGGTCGAAAACCTAGAATGACTCGTGTTCACATATCCATTGAAAGTCGAGTACCTACAATAATATTACCAATAAAATGTGGCATCAGACCTAGAAAAAAAAAGTTACGTTGTCAAATTTTATTTTCCAAATTCTTCTCGTCTCTAAGTTTTTAGGCCCTTCCACTAGTAAGCCAAAATTTTGTAAGGCTTGTTGGAATAGGTTCAGGGTTAAGAAAAATTATCATTAATCATATTAATGGCGGAATATAAAATTTCTTTACAAGTAAAACAATTTTACTAACCTAGGCAAAGTTCATGAACATGTATAAATTTAAAAAACATTATTTAAAATGCTTGAGTGCAAACCTTTCTTGTATCTTGATTTGGAGGAGTCTTGAGAAAGGTTGATCTTCTCGTATGGCTCGATTCCTTCAAATCTAAACGTGAACTCGAGAAACCTAAGGTTTCTATTACATGAGTCTTTAGATATTTAGAAGGATTTGTGTGTGGGCACAATTAAACACAATAGCTCAAGAGCAACTCTATAAGCTAGAGAGCTAATTAAGCCTAAGTCTAATGAGTACTTAGGTGCCAAAATAAAAAGGGATTTTCTAGAGAGAGAGAGAGAGGGGGTCGGCCAAAAAGAGAGAGACAAGACCAAGAATTCTCCTTTTTCACATCTCTATGTGAGGCTCTATTTATAGGAGAAGGAAAATCAAGAAAGAGTAATAACCCTTATCAATTGTGTATTCATGACACAATATTTGATTTTCTCTCATATCTCCTTGTACATGGCCGGCCAACATATGCATTAGTGAAGGAAAATTTGTTTCATCACTTAGCTTATTTATTTCATTCTTGTGTGTTTCATTTTGGTAATTAACCTTATAATTAAAGACGAAGAATTCTCTTCTCTTGTTGTGTGTTTTGGCCGAACTCTAGACTAGGGAAGGGGCATCTAGATGCTTCCTTATATATTTTAAAACAATTCTTAAAATACCCATTGTAAAATTAATACTGCACAAATAAAGAAATTAAATTCATAATGCCTCAAACGACTTCTCGGCTTTAGAAGCTAATTTATATTTTCATCATAAGAAAATATTCACATCATTTTATGTCCATGTGGACAAAAAATGCCTCTTAGACAGTTTCCCAGAAAAAGTCTAGTTCAACATTTGAACTTATTTTGACTTACCTTTCAGTTTAACAATCCTACTGTAATGACATGTTATAGTGACATTTTGGATCCAAAATAACAAACTTGAGCTTTTATACTCGGACTCAAAAGTTCACAAACCTTTTCCGAGTATTAGCTTAATGTCAACTAATTCCACTAAAGAGTTGACACTGAGAATCTCTCGGTTCAAATGAATTTAATTTCTACTCAAATTCAACTTAATTATATTGAGTGGATCCATTGAATGTTATCTATGTTTACCCTTAATGAATATCATCAACTAGATGAGATTTATAAAATTACCATTTTACCCTTCTAGTTGTTATTTCCTCAACTATTTTGTTATTTGTGAATAAGTTAGAAACAATGTATTGACGATGAGCTAACAAGTCACATTGTTTCATCCAAATAAAGTCGCTACTTAATTTTGGATACCGTTCATTTATTCACAATTCAAGTAATGAGGTGATATGCACTGCATTTCAGCAATCTTGTACATGAATTTCATATCTATGAGAACTTCACAAAGCCAGTTCATGACATCTTCATAACTTAATATCTCACAAATTGGTCTAGTCTAGATCACTTAGTGGACCTAGAATTTGACTTTCTCAAATGAGAATATTGAAGCTATGAAATGACATGTCTCATTTCAGGATATAGGTAAACACGATTCACTTCATACATAGTGACCTTGAGATAGAAGAGGTTAAATGGTTTGTTCTTACATTGTCTCTATAGGTGCAGTGGTCAATTCAGTATCTTCAGAAGATACACTGGAAGAACTATAGAGTTCTTAACTCTCTATGCCTCGTAATTAGACATCATATAGTCTTCCAACAATCATATTGGGATCAATAATCTGTTGATCTTTAGATTGTAAATATTTCATTTTAACTAAACCATGAAGAGTTTGTTCACGCAAATCTACATTTGTCTCTTCATACATTGTTAGATTTGATTAAGGACTATAAAACTATTTAATATCATAAATCTTCAAACAAAGGAATGCATGAACTTTACCCTTCTAGTTGTTTTTTCTTCAACTCCTTTGTTACTTGTGAATAAGTTAGAAACAATGTATTGACATGGAGCTAACAAGTCACATTGTTTCATCCAAATAAAAATCGCTACTTAATTTTGGATACCGCGCAGTTCATTTATTCACAATCCAAGTAATAAATCATGAGGTGATATACATGCATTTTAGCAATCTTGTACATGAATTTTATATCTATGAGAACTTCACAACCCAATACATCACCAATAGAGCGCATCTGGTTCACAAACTTGGATCTAGAATGTAGCTTTCTCAAATGAATATATTGAAGTCATGAGATGACATATCTCATTTCAGGATTAAGGTAAGTATGATGCAATTTATACATAGTGACCTTGAGACAGAAGATGTTAAATGGTTTGTTTTACATTGTCTCTAAAGATGCACTGGTCAATTTGGTGTCTTCAGAAGATACACTGGAAGAACTATAGAGTTTCTAACTCTTTATGTCTCGTAATCAGACATCATAGATACACTAGAAGACACTGTACTATTTGTTTATTCCTTCTTTTGATAATTGATATGTGTACAGTGGGTTAGCGTTTTTATAAAATACAAACCCTAATGATTACATGATTATTATTTAATTCAAAATTCATAAATGCAGGAATTCAATGTTGGTGACGTGGCTAACTGAAAGTGTAGCCCTAATCATACACTGTTTCTTTCCTTGATCTCTATTTGAGTTGAATGTTTGCATGACATATAAAACTAATACTAATATATTATCCGTGTAAGTATTCGACTTTGAATTGTCCATAGATACATTTAATAGAAATGATTAAAGCTTAAAATATGAGGAGTTTAGTTTATGAGTTTACAAAGTTTGTTTGTTCAAGATATTCGAGATTGAGTCACGTGGACAAAATTTGCATAAAAAGCTAAGACACGATATTCATATTATTGGTTTAATACGCCAGTCGATGGGGCCACATATATCATCCTTAAATGTTGTCCATATGATTTTAGAGTTAGATCGTTAAAAATATAATTAATTACATTATATCAATTATACGTGAACTAATAATTGCATATTTAGAATATATATACCTATCATGAGTCACGGTGGCGCCCGTTACGCCATGCAACCATTAAATTATAATAAAACAATGTTTTAATTAGGCTAGCCGACCATTACATATAAAATAATTTGATTAATCGGTACAATATTTAAAATTCAAATATACGCTCAATCAATTATTTGACGTTACACAGCCTAACTATTAAGCTGATTACTCAAAGTCAAAGTGGATCAAAAACCGTACCAAGAAAGGCCCAGTGACTTTATATGTTTATATTTCAATTATATATTATATATGTTATTATCGGAATAAAACGATAAACGCCGACCATAAACCATATCCGAATGATAAGAATATTCGGATACAGTGAAGAGAAACGAACTTGAACACAAACGAAAGTTCAGAACTCCGAGTAACAAAACGAAAGTAATCGAATAAGTACTCCGAGCATAAAGACTAGTCATTTAAATTAAGACTTACGAAGGCCACGTAAGCATAAAAACCGCCAAGGATAACCATATAACGGTTACCACGCACACGAACACACGACGAAGATAACCAACAGCGGTTATGGCGAGGAGTGGGTCTGATCAACTCACGTTCTCAAAACAGGTCCTATATAAGGGAAAACGAGAAGAGAGGTCGGGGGCGGGACCAAGGAGAGAAAAAACACACTTCTTATATTGAAGATTAGTCTTGTATAAGAAAAATCCGACCTAAGTCTTATCATTATTTTTGTTCATACTTTATTCATTTTGATTACTTTCGTCGAGACTTTGTTGTGTCTTTTTTAGGCATTAACAATATACTTATTTATATTTTTAAATTTTTAATCTATCATCTCTGCCTCGAGGACTACATAAGATTTCGGAGAGATGAAGTTTGTGCTAGAATTCCATGTGCCTATGAAACGGCGATATTGGAGATGAGTCCAGAGTCAAGAATAAGACGTTGACGATCGATTCCGAACCAGAAAGATAAAGATTTGAGTAGACAATATGAACAATGATAAGTGACAGAGAGTACCTTGGTTACCACTCTACGCTTGAAGATTCCTAGTGTGACTTCACGACGAGTTCAAGTGAAAGAGATAGTGTGCCACAAGATTTCTATTACAACCGCCAATAGATCACTTCAAACACTTGGCCTTGGTTAAGAACCTAACATTGTTTTCTTTTTAAGGGAACCAAGATTGTGTTTGGATGTTTCTGTTACCAATACTACATAAATGTTGTCCCAACATTAAAGACAATGAGAAAGGAAAATAAAATATAAATCGAAAACTGAAAAAAAAATAATGTATACCATAAACGATTTTTTTGAAGTGTTTTATCGCCTTCCATATGTGGTGTATAAATTGAGAAATAAGCTCTCAAGATACAATGACTTTAAGACGAGTACTCTTGGTACGGTGCAATTACCATTAGAGCGCATCTAGTTCACATACTTGGATCTAGAGTGATATTTTGACGCCCTCGGCGGCCATGTAATCGAGAAAACCTATTGCCCCAACGACAGACTCCAGGTACAAATTACACTGACTCCCTCATCTAAGGCCAAAGCAAAAGCCCCGAGAAAGAGCCGAAGCAAAGACGCTTCCGCCCCTTGTGACGACATGGGCAACCTCAAGGGAAAAACAAACCAACATCTAGGCAAATGTGTCTCGGGGTCAACAAGACTGAACCATAAGACCGAGATTACGCCAGAGATTATGTAGTCGTAGAGACTGACATGAGTAAGTCATACACCCGGTCACCAACAACACGCAAAAGCATTGAATTGCTACTTCCACTAACAGAATTCCTTCAGACGGGCGCGTCGCGACAATAGAGGTTGAGAGGGTTAGTCTAGATTGGTGCCTCGTGCCCCACCTTGCTAAGGTGATGAAAATGCGGACAATCGCGGTGTCCACTTAAGGTGTCAAGCAAGTAGTCTTCCCAGGCCCACAAGGAAGGGCAATGAAGACCTAAAGACCAGCCTAAACTCCCGCTTAGAGCCTCTTGACAAGGAATTATGTAGAGGCTCAATGCTTGGCAGGTAACCTTCTAATGTCATGGACCAGAAATCTAATTAGAGGCGCGTTCCCACGCATATGGTTCTGACCATTGGCACTGCCAACCAATTGGACATGTTCACGATGATTTAGAGTCTCAAAAATGATAACATAGACGTGGTCGAGGCAAGATCTAAGGGTCATAGGCCATCCCGTAACATATAAGGGTCATATTCACCCTTTGCCACCCAAGTTCTTGCACGGATGTCCCGTACGATGGGCAATCTAACGCGAACTTCCATATATAATATTACAAGACGTGAATGATGATGCAAGGATAGTCGGACGCGATGTTATGCCAGAACAATAAAAAAGAGGAATGGTGAGAGCCTGAGGAAATATATAGTCCGATTCATAGTAGAATATCTCAAATTAGTAGCCATCACTGAGGGGTCCGATGCTAGCGAGTTCCTCAAATACGTTGTAGGAAGGGTCCTGAAGGATATGGAAGAATTAATGGCGAGAGCTAGAACCCACATGGAGATAGAAGACTATCTCAATGGTAGAATTAACCATTGTTAGGAATATTGCACACTTGTTGATATTAAAATTAATGTTTAGTAAATTAAAAGAAGGTATTGTTATTAGCATCATATGATTATTTGTTTGATATCTAAGTAATTAGAATCGATAACATCTATCTTCCATAGTATATGTATAAAAATTTAACTGCATGTTGGGCATTCGAGTTCAAGTTGTGAACTAAAACATGGTTCGTGACTAATATGCGCCTAAAATCCTTATCCAAAGTCACATATGTGGAATATAAAAGTGAAGGTTGATCACTGCGTGAGCGCATTACGTGAGCGCATTATGCACTTTTAGTAAGTTTACAATCTAGATTGACTTTGGTTCTAGTTGTGTCGTTTAAGCGCATTCACGACAAACTAACCAAGATTTCTATGATGGTCACATTGGAAGTTGATCTAAATTTTGAAGTAGCCATGGACTTCTAGTATCTTTGGATTCTTTAACTCATCTCGTTAACGCATAGTACAAATTCTTATTAAACTTATGTCCTTAGAATCCATAATGTAATTGTAGAAGGAAGTGGTTGACATATATAGATCCTGAAAGAAGTTTCATTTTCACTCACTTAATGGTTGATTCTAAAACCGATTGCTTGTCCACAATTCCAACTTGGCTTAAGTTCGGCAGAATCTTTTGGTAGGGAATCAAGGATACTTAGAAAATATATGTAAAGAGAAACTTATAACAAAATAATTGACTATTCTCGATACGGGATGACTTAGAAGCATCTATATCACCAACTGACTAGATTATTGAGCACTCGCGTGATGAATATAGTCCTAGTGTAAAGGAGAGATCAGCCTTGTATTTCGGGTATTTGCAAAATAAAATAATATTTGTAGTAGAGTTGACTATTTATTGTTGGATCAAGTAAATAATCAATATATTTGTTATTTTATTTACTGACTGGATCAAGTAAATAAGTAATTAAATTGGATTTTAAACTATTGTGCTTAAAATATCGAAAAGTTGCATTAGGCTTCGGGCTCATGAGGCAGATAGACCTGCACTCATTTTTTACTAGTGCATAGAGTATGGTTGGCCATATTAGGCTAAGGCAAGCCAGGATTTTTTCATTATTTATTTCAAATAGGTGAATATTTAATAGCGTAATTAGTTTAGCTAAAACTTCTTCCTACTTGAAAGACAAACATAAAGAGCTTTTCAAGGATAAAAGTCCTCCTATATTATCTAAAACTAATTAAAAATATTATCTAAGATACTGATTTAATGGATGAGATAATATCTATATTCATGATATAAGATCTATCAGCTAAGAATAAATATATAATTATAGGGAGAATAATATATTCTAACTAACCCTAAAATATTTTTGATTTGTGGCCAACTTTTTGCTTCTCTCCTCCCCCATAGTGGCTTCAATTCCTTTTTAAGAAATTAGAGACGAAAGATCGTATTTGTGAGATATAAGAGTTTCCCACATATTTTTGATATTCTCTTAAAAAACTACGTTTCGGAAGGTCATGGTGTCACCACATCAACGAGTACTTGGAAGATATTTGATCGTGGAAAAAATAAGACATAGGGCTAGTATACATTTAACTAAAGGCGAATTGTCAAAGGTTGAAGATTCTATTCGTAACCCCAACCCGCAAATCTTCTATTTCACATATTATATTGGTTGCTTGTATTTTTTGTCCGTCTATGATTAACTAATAAATATACATTCTTGGCTACAACCATATTTAATTGGCTTATGATAGCGTAATTATTTATTTCCGCATTTATTAATTGTATATGGTGTCTAAATTACCATCAAGTGGTATCGAAGTTAGTTGATTTACTTAATTAATCGATTTGCTCAGGTAATTAAATTTTAATGTTGTTTGAATGAGTAGATATTTTTGATATATTATCCATGCAATCCAATATATGATTATGTAAATTGAGATTCTTGGTTGATCATAAAATATTTGATTCTCACTTTATTTTGTTTTTGTTAAACCCGAAATTCAAAAGTTACGAGTTTTTTAGTTTAAAATTATTTTTTTTACTTGTTTTAATTGGATGGCTTTGAAATTTTTAGAGGTGACTACCCACATTAAGGTGAGATCACGGTAAGCATAATCAAAGTGGAGGTCGGGCGGTCGCCTTTCGATGTCGAAATCAAATTTTGTGACAACTATTGTCACAAAATCCTTTTCTCCAATTTGGTGACTCTCGATCATGGTACGGTTATAATTCATGGACCGGGCTAATTTGTTGAGCCCTACCTTAGCAAGTGGGCTCAAAAATTTGACCGGGTCAAACCGATTTGGCCCATCGGGGCCGCAATATAACTCAAAGTTTTATTTGAAATAATTGTATGGTTTGGGCCCCTAATAAGTTTTATTTAAAACATTGAAAATAAGTAATTATGATATCGATTTATTTTTCTAAACGTCATTTATATTTTCCTTATTCAATTAATTCTCTTTTTCACAAAATTTAGAACATAGAACATTTTGACATTGATTAATGTTCATTGAGACATATGAATATGTTCAACATGAATTCATGAAGTAAAGTGATTTGGTTCATCTAGTTAGTATTATTAGGAATCAAATAAGAAACAATCAATTTAAATCAAACCATGTTTTGTTGCTTATGCTTGTTTATTTGATTGCTTATGTCGTGCGTGTTATAACTTAGAAATATTTCTTTGTGGGTTTTCGTGAGCTTTCATTTATTAAATTAAACTATCTAATTATATTATGATATTTTCTAATGAATGAGTTGAACGGATCGAGGAGAATTGTCACCAAGCCGATAAGAAGCTACACATAGAGTTTGCAAAAAAAAATAGTCTTACCTCATCGATTAAAGTTTTTCGTGAAAGGAAATCCATAGGATAATCAAGACTAGTATGTCATGAAATTTCTAATGACTGAGCTATATTAAAATTTAAATATTTATAAAGATATCTTAAAAACACTCATGTTGATAATATGATTAGTCAACGAGAGTGGAAAACCTAGATTAAATGTAATGGTTGGTTAAAAGAAGATTGTTGGGGAATGTTGAGTCAATATTAACTTGGTCTCCAACATGAACACAACATCGTGATGGTGATATTGCTCACCTCGTGACATCAATTTATTGAGTCAATTTCATTCGGAAGGTGTAAAGTGCATCGCAATAATTAAGATTAAGTTTTTGAAACTTCACTACATTAAATGTACATAAGTAACACACATCGTGAAGTGTATTTTCTAGAATCCTTATCCACCTAAATATGTAAGCATCTAATTTCTACTTCTCCGAACATACTTAAGAACATGCTTAACTGCAACCTAGTGCTCGGGTCTAGGGTTTGATTGGAAGCGGTTTACCACTGTTCAGAATTATTTCCCACAAGAGAAAATAAAATCTCAAATGATTACTAAATAGAATCACGGTTTACTATATTATCGAATATGATTAGTGGGTTGAGTTCTAAATAATTAAAATCAATAACAACTATCTTTCATAACATCCGTATAAAACTGAGTCACGTGATGGGTACATGAGTTTGGCCGGTGTGCGAAAACATGGTCGATGACTGATATACGCCTGAAGACCTATATCGAAAGTCATATATGTGGAACACATGAGTGAAAGTTGATCACTATGTGGGAGCATTCTACACTTGTGGTAAGTGTACGACATGTACATGCCTTGAGGTAGATGTGTCATTTAAGGACCGTTATGACGCACTAACTGAGGCCACTATGATGGTCACAATGAGACTTGATCTAAATCTTGAAGTGATCATGGACACTGGATCATGTTTCTGAGCTCTTTGACTTATTCGTTAAAAGGCTATCCATGCTAATCACAACTTATGTCTTGGGAGTTTTCTCAAATCACGATTCGAGTGGGAAGTGATTTACAGATACGGAATCAAGACTTTCTGAAATAAGGTTAATGTGCACTCACCTAAGGGTTGATTCCAAAACTGATTGATTACGCGGACTTTCAAAGTAAGTTAACGTTCGAAATAATATTTCACTAGGAAAGCAACAATGCATAAGGATGATATGTATCAAGATAAATATAATAGAAAAATTGACTTCTCTTGGAACGGGTAGAACTTGGAGGATCTTGATCAAGAATTGACTATATCAGTGGACACTCGTCACAATATGTAAATATAATTATAGTATTAAAGAATTGTTTAGTCTTAGATTACACGGTGGAGTATGTTGGTGATTGATCACCTTAGCAACCATATTAAATGCGGAAATCATTAATTGCACTCAGAATAGCCAAATAATAATAATGATTGCTAAATAAGATCTAAATTTATTAATTTAATTAATTTAAGAAAGCAATTCAGCAACCGATATTAATTAAGTCGTTAGGACACTTACAGGGATTTTGGCTCAGCTACAGAAACGCCCCGATCCAACGCGCGCTCTTCTTTAACGCGCGCTCTTATTTCTCTTCTCAATTGAGTACTCGAGAATGACACTGTAGTCTTCTGGGACGTAATATCTTAGACGAAAAAGAAACATGAGTGGGCGCAATCGATTCTCACTAGATCTTAAAACCAGATTGTTTCGGGATTTAGCTCCTATTATTTAGGAATGGAATTAGCAATTCCGGGGAATGGGGGGAGAATAAATTTGGCTGAGAGAGAGAGGGAGTTGGCCGAGAATTCTATGTGAGGAATTAAGTGAATTTTCATCTTCCCTTTGATCCCTATTTATAGCATTTAGAAGGAAATAACTAGTGAGAGATTTTCTTTCCTTTTTTAGAGATATTCTCTCCTTCTAAAGATATTCTCTCATTTGGATTTAATCTAGGCTATTAGATCTCAACAGTGAATCAAAACTCTCACTCATCTATCAGATCAATATCTATGGATCAAATTCTCTCATTTGGCTTAACCGAAATGAGAAAACCTAGGAGGGAGTTCGGCCAAGGAGGTTTACACGCCCGAGGGGATTCAGCCACTCCATGTGCTAAGCCCAATCCGAAATTCCCAAGTTCATTTGCTTAAAAAATCCAATTAATTATTTATTTACTTGATCCAACAATAATTAAACAATTATACTATAAACATTTAGTTAATTATGCGAATACTCGTTTTCCAGAATTAATGATGTCAATCACCATTACAGCAAGTGAGATCAAATAATGAACAACATTATTATTCGAAAGTTCTTATCCGCCTTTATCATAGCCAAATTGGAGACTACGGACCTAGTACTACAAGCTTAACGAACCCGACGAAAAACACGATACAGTCATATCTCTTTTTCATTGATTCGTTCTAGTCTTTATTAATACTCCACCGTGTAATCTAAGACTGAACTCTTCTTTAATACTAGAATTATATTTACTCGTCTTGACAAGTGTCCACTGATTAAGATCCTCCAAGTTCTACCCGTGCCAGGAGAAGTCAATTTTTCCGTTCTACTTCTCTTGATACATATCAACCCTAAGCATTATTGATTCTCCAACGATAGATTCTTTTGAACGTTAACTTACTTCGAAAGTGTGCGCAATCAATCGGTTCTGGAATCAACCCTTAAGTGAGTGAACATTAACCTCCTTTCAGGGAGACTGGAGTCTGTATTTGTAAATCACTTCCCACTCAAATCATGCTCTGAGAAAACTCCCAAGACATAAGTTGTGATTAGCATAGATAGTCTTTTATAGCGAATGAGTTAAAGAGCTCAAAAACATGATCCAGTGTCCATGATCACTTCATTATTTAGATCAAGTCTCACTGTGACCATCATAGTGGCCTTGGTTAGTGCGTCATAACGATTCTTAAACAACACATTTACCCCAAAGTCTATCCAGGTCGTACACTTAATACAAGTATAGAATACTCTCACATAGTAATTAGCTTTCACTCATATGGGAGCATTCTACACTTCTGGTAAGTGTACGACATGTACCGGTCTTGGGTTAGATGTGTCGTTTAAACTTGGATGCCCATCATTTAATTCAGTTTAATACAGAGTCTATGAAAGAGTTCTTATAAATTCTTGTTATTTAGACATTGACCCACAAATAATGTGATGTTAATGAAAGTAACTTCTTATAATTTAGTAACCACTCATTTTATTATACGTATAAAGTGGGCAATATTCATAACATGAACTGTTATATAACAAGGACTTTCATCATAGGTTGTCATGTTGATGTCAATTTAATATTCTGGTATTGCATGGATGTTGGACTAATGAGAAGGCATATTGGTGATCTAATAAAGATGTGGAGTTGACTACAAATTCTTGCTTCCCATCCATTGTGCCTTTAGCAAGATTCGTCTGAAATCATTCTTTAGGCTTGTATCCGATAGGGTAGCCATGAAGCTTGCAACATTTTTTTGGCTTTGTAGCTACTCATGCAATGAGAACAGATTGGGCGATCTTTCTTGTTGGTGAAGGTTTTGTTCTGATTGTTAACTACCATTTCATTGAGCTCGTATTATCTTTATATTCTCCATTGTGCAGCTGACTGATATTTTCTTATCCTCTTGGAAGACCATGAAGAAGAATTTGTTGATTGGGAAGATAATCAAATAGACGAATGTGACTGTGTACGGTGTTGAAGGAGTCAATGAGTGCAATGAGGAACTTCGTGACATATTTGTTTTGTATAAAGCCAAATAAATCCTTTCATCCTCCACAAGTACAAGTGGACGGCGGCTTGTAGAGGTTTATTTCTTCCCAGAGAATCTTGATCTTGGTGTAGTATATTTCAAAGAAATTTTGGTCTTGTGCAAGATTATGAGTTCTTGCCTGAGTTTGAATATCTTGAGTTCGTTATTATGTTCATATCATTCTTGCATATCTTCCTAAATTTCATTCGCCGAGTCACCATATACAACATTGGAAGTTATCTCTTTGGGGCAGCTATTCAACATCCAAGTGATGACTATCTACTTTTCCCTTATCCACACTTTAAGGAGATTCGAATTGGAGTTGTATGGCTTCACAATGGAGCCATTATTAAAACCTATCTTATTCTTGATCAATAAAGCCATCTTCGTGGATCTGCGCCATGAATGATAGTTCTCTCTGTTCATTATTTGTGTCACCATAGTCGTATTAGTCAAGTATTTGTGGTGAAGGAAGCAAGGATGAATCAATTCATCCATTGATGTCTCTCCAGTCAATGCTTCATCTCTTAACATCTCGGGCCGGAGGATCGAAGGAAATTGAGAAGGAGATGATAGGTATAACTTGTTTAGGTGATCGATATATGTGGCGCTATCTCGCGTTGTTTATGCATGAATTGCTGTGTATGATGGAATCCGAAAAAAATAGTGCGGTCACTGAGAATTGTAGTTGATGATTACGGTTTCAATCCCTATAGCTCCTAGCTGGAGTACAAATTGGTTGGTAAAGGGTTTCTCTTCCTCCTCATCTCCTTCATTGATATTGTACCACCCAATATTTTTATCATTAATAGGCAAGATACACTTTTGATTAGGTCGTGTTTGTACCTGACACACCTGCTTGAAGGAAAAGACCATAAATAATGGACAGATATGGAAAACCATGTCGTTTGTTGTTGTACTTGATTGTCTTCATCCAATTGCATATGAACCATCCCATATCAACCATTTTCCCTCGGAGAACAGAATACAACACGTGGACGTGATCCTCGCCAAGACGAGTGAAATGTTAAATCGGAATAAGTCTCAAACAAATGAAGTAAGTCCAAACTTTAACGAGCATGTGTCAATAGTTTTAAAAAGTCAGTTATTGCAATAATTAATAAAACAATACAATAGATTAAGTAAAAATGCTAACGAACCTGTGCATTTGTTCGCAACGGAGGTATCTCTTTCCATGATCGAGGTTTCAGTCCTCTCCATCAATTTTCTATGCTCGCACCATTGTTGCGTAGTTGGATCTCTAAGACACACCTAATAGCCCTCGTTTTCAAAATCAATATCCTAAGTAAATAACAATGTTGTTGATCTCTTTGACACTAAAGTGCACTTTTCTTCTTCGAATCATTATGATGCCATTCTCGACATCCGGTAAGTTCGCATAGAAATCGGACAGGGTCGTTATGTTTTTTTTGTGCTCAGTTGCACCGCAAAATAATCTCCAATGATGACCTACCATGGTGTTATGGATTAGGAGAAAATTTATGTAGCACAGGCTACCTTCATTCCTTGCTCAATGATAGGACTACGTAAGGCGAGCTCCTCGTAAATTTCTTCGGCGGCCTTACTTGAAAAAACACGGTCGTTGTTATCTAGAACCAGTTCCGAAGAAGGTTAGGAGTCCGTTTTCCTTTTTTTACCACTGGTCTCGACGAGCTAGGGGCATCCTTTTTAGAGTGCATGATTGTCTTACTAAAAGCGATCCAAAATAACACATTTTCATTCAAGAGCGATGTCAAAGAAAACATATTTTCGCTGCGGTAAAAGAAGCCTATGATTGCGGCGATGATGATAAATTTGAGCCACACAAACCAAACTATACATCAAAACAACAAAATAAAATGCCTCGTAGCAACAAGACCCAGGCACGGCTCCGACGAGTATGAGAAATATTCTTCCCGAGTTCAAAAAATTTTCAAATCCCATATTTTCAAAGAAAACATTGTTTTCTGATATTTCCAACAGAAACATGGAATAAATCATTTACACGCTAACTCTAAACATAATAAGTAGCTTAACAGAGCGAGTGAAATAGGTTTAAATTTCTAAATATTCTTTGAGTGAACAAAGAAGCAACGAATCAGATTGAGGAGAAGAAGCTCGCGGTTGGGGAACTCTTTGCAGCGAAGAAACTCTTTGTGGCGGCAAAAAGAAGAAACAAGAAGAAGAATATGACCAAAAATGGACTAAACAGTTTTTAGGTGGAGAGAGAATGAGAGTGAATTAAATCTGTGAAAATAAAGATTTTATACTCGAAACCTAAATTATTTTTTACGAGAACTCAGTTATACCTCGCCACGGTAAGGATGTCCCACAGCGGACATATGACCCATTGTGGGACACTTCGCTGCGACCCATTTTTATAATACTTAGTCCCACAGCAGATCATATGTGTTGTTGTAAGACAGAATTCGCTACGGCGTGAGTTGTGCTTTACCGCGGCGAAGTAGTCCCACGGCGGGCCAAATCACCTGTTGTGGGAGTATCTCGCCGCGCAGAAGTACAATTCATTCGCAGCGAGGACTTGTCAATGGTCGTGTCCTATAGCTTTGGTCGTCCCGTTGTGGGAAAAATTGAGTACTACAATGAGACACAGTCTCGTCGATGAAATAGACCCGTCCCACATGAGGATAATCATCCCGCTGTGGGAGTATACATATCTCACACCGGGACGACACGGGACAACCATCCCACTATAAGAGTATACATGTTTCACCGCGGGACGGAGTCCCGTGGGTTCCGATATTTGTAGTAGTATGGGAAGCAAAACTCACTCTGATACCATTTAACAGATTTAATCTGGAATCCATTTATAGAAAAGACAGAAAGAAAGGAATGAGAAGCTGAAAGAAAATAGTCAATATATTTCTTAATTGAATTTCTGGAAAATTATATAATATACATACTCAAGTGGCCGATAAAAAAATCATACTTTCACTAACAACTTAAAATAGGATATAATAGTAAGTTTATCAGTTAATTTAAAGTCTACAAACTAAAACCTATAATCCTATTACGAATTCGATTCTAGCAAAAAATTCACATGCCATTATCATATTTCGATTTTCAACTAGTTCATATTAGGATTATAGACTTCAGTTTGTAGTTTTATAAAACAAAAAGTTGAGCTTTTAACCAACATAAACGCAATAAATTTCAAAATAGACAACATTCTTTAAATTAGTTGTAAATAGTCAATGTGTTTACATAATACTCGTTTAAATGAAATTATTGATCGGATTGTCCTTCGTTATGGTCGTTTATAGTCATTTTGTGCACATCGAATTTTGAGATATATTAGTCCAAATATTATTATAAACAGATTTGTTTGACTATTTACTAAACGTTTACAAAATACTAAATGTTTATATGGCTTGTAACTAGAATTGCCCTTTTTAAAATAACTGAAAAGCTTTTCGTTAATTTAGAATTACAGCTTTTGCATTGAGTTATTTCCAAAATGTTTGTTCAAAGTCATGATAACAACAGTTCTTGGCTTGTAACAACTGATACACAATTGTTATTTTCCCTAGTACTAAAGAGACCAAAGATCCACACAGATAATCCATAAATAGTATAAAAAGAGAGCAGCATAACTCAGCCTATTTTGTCATGGATTGGTACCCTCTACCAATACAGTTTTAGTAGAGTCACCAAATACCATAATTATTTGTTGAGAGGCCTATGGTTATTGCTTAGACAAACTCAATGACTCACCCTAATCGCAGTTGAGAGGACTATTGGACTTTGGATGAGCCATGAGAGCAATAACGGCTCTAGAAGAAAAAAAAACATTACTCGAACATAAAAAAAAAAAACTGATCAAGATTGCATATAGAGTCTGCTTCACTTTTAACAATCAATTAATACATTAATTTGAACTATGCTTTTAACTTAAATAAAATCCAAATCTATACCTTCCTAATACTTTGGTGATGACAATTTCAAAAGAATCAAGTCAAGACTACCCATAAAAAAACAACCTTAAGAATAACCTTTTCTCTTAAGAACCTTGCAAGCTCTATTAATAACTAAATTGGGATCACAAAGGGCAAGGGGCAACCCTATACAAAATTATTGTTAACACGTCGCCAAAAACAGTATATACTACGATATTAAACAATGTTGTTTACAATAAATTCGCCCACGAAATATAATTAATCCTGTGAAAGTATTTGGAAAATAATTAAGGAATTCAAAATATGCTTCCCAATATACAAAACAAGAGCGAAATTATAAAATAAATTTCTCCATCTCATCTAAGATAATGATTTAATAAAAAAGGGTTTGAGAGCTGAGAGAAAGTTGTGGAGGGGTGAGGTGATGATGACATGGGAGTAGGAGGGGACAATTCCGTCGTTTCCGGCGAGGAGGCGGTACTTATCACGGCGGGTGAGGCTTGTGGGCTCGAACCCCAGAGATGCGGCGAGGATTCTCTGGACGTGGTTGGCCACGTCATGCGGGGATTGGCCGCCGGAGCAAGTGGCGTGACGTGGAAGCTGGCTCAAGAAAGTGACCTCGTACACAGGCCTTGGGTTCATGAGGAAGAAGATCGGGTCCAGCCCCTTCCACCCGCGGGCTGTGGTCGCGTGGAAAACACCGCCGATCCTGACGCAAAGGTTTTACTCGCTTGAGAATCATTATCATCGGTGATTTGATCCAATCAAGAGCCTTACCTGTAATTCATGGCAACGGGGACGATCCTGTCGGTGAGCTCGGCGAAGAGGGCGGAGAATCTCAGCAAGAAAGGCTCGCGGCAGGTGGTGCCCTCGGGGCACACCGCGAGGTCTCCTCTGGAGAGCTCGGCCTTGATGCGTCGGGCATCGCCGGAGCGGGAGCGCGTGAGCCGCACCGTGGGGATCGGGGAGAGGATCTCGGAGAGGCGCGAGATTGAGTAGGTCACCGCGGGGACGCGGCGCCGCAGAGCGCTTGAGAGGACCACCGGGTCCATCAGGGTCCGGTGGGTGCACACGAACAGGACTCCTTCCTTCCCCGGCGCCGGCGCCGGAGGTGGGTCGCCGCGGATGATCACTCTCCCGCCCAACAGCCTGGACGCGCTTGGGACGGCCCACATCGGGAGAAGAAGCCCGATCGCCATGCGGATGGCTGCCAGGACGATGCCGAACGGGATCCACACGAGGACCACCACCGCCGCCGCCGCCGTCGGTCGTTTCACCAGACGCCCGTCGTGGAATATCACCGGGACAGGTCGGATTATGTCTTCTTCCTCCGGGGATGCTGTGAACGGCGGGCTTACTTGTTCCTGTTCATTATATATATTACGATATACATACCAGTAAGCTGTAAGTTATATAGGCCATTCCTTGTGTTACAAAAGAGAACGAGGGATAAGAAACATCCGCTTTACCGTTGCATGTTGATAATTTCTTTTTATTATGAATTAACAACTTTCTTTGATAGATAAAACTAATTAGTAGTAAAACATAGGTGCAAAGTTTTTGCATGCAAGTACGATGTCGTGTTCGTGATTTCAGTGCGGCATTGCGTGTGGTATATCAACTTTTTAAATAAATTATAAAAATTAATATATAGTTGACCTTACCAACAGGGATATAAGTAAGGATTCACTCTAGGCCTCACCTATCTATGAACGTTTTGTTTATCTAAATAACTAGAACAAGGTAACATACATACATATACGCATATACATGATGTATATCAGTCACTATACGCGTCGTGAAAACGAATCAAAGAAATATAATAATAAAAATTATTACCTTGCAAAGGGACAAAAAGGAAGCTGTACGTCCCATTCCAAGGTGAGGCGGAGCGTCAACAAGCGCCGTAGTCACAACATGATCCCCGCCGCAGCGGAGAAACCCAGTCGCGAACCCAAAGCGGCGATTAACTCCAATCTCCGGGCCCACCACGACGTCAGCCCTGAGATGCTCTTTGGCAAACCTCTCGACGAAAACCCTCGGCATCTCGGTGACGACGATCCGACGGTGGTGGCGGCCGAAGCGCCGCCATGCGGCCATGTCGAGATCGTCCATGAAGAACTTGGGGAGCACGGCTCTCGCGGCGGCCTCGATCTCCGCCTCGGGGACTCCGGCCGTGGCCACGAAGGCCGATAATCCCACGGCCAGCCCGTCAAGCCCGGCCCACCCCAGCACCTTGATCGCCGGCCACATCACCAGCAAGGCCGTGAACCGGATCAGACCCGAGGCCTCGAAAGCCACCAGCATGAAGTACGGGAACGGGTTCGAATCTTTCAGCAGAGTTCCTTCCAACTCCGAAACAACCGTCGACGAATATGAAGACATGCTTCAAACTTTTATCAATATTTGTTTTTTTTATGTGTGTAGTATGACTAAACATTTATATGCTTTCGAGGGTTCGTTGGTCTACTTGAGGGTTTGATCAGCAGATAAACAGTTTGCAACAGCTTTCTCTATTTTATAATTTAATTTAAATTGTGTCTTGTATGATATGAGACCTATGTTAGTCTTTTCGGTGGATGTATCTGCAAAAGAAGAAATATGGATTATACGCCACGCTAATGCGCAAAGATTTGATTACTTAACTCACCAACTCTGGAGGCTAAAAATGTTTTTCTTCTGGTTTCGTGTAAAGGTTAATATTAATATACACAGACAGCTATAAATTATATGTATGCAATATCTTACGTGGCACGCATTGGAAACTGACACTGTAGTTGTTTGTGACCTGGTCGAACTTTACATGCGTGTTTTTTACCATATAGTTGACCGTGTTGGAGTTCTTATAGAATTTTTTTTATTTTTTGGACCTAAAAATATATAAATAAGATTTATTTTTAAAAAATATTTAAAGTTGGACTTTAAATTTAAAATTGAATCAAAATACCAATAAGCTCAATGCGGTTTCAATCTCATTTTTATCATCAAATTCACTTAAAATCTCTCTAAATCTGTTGAAATCACCTAATATCATTCAAATAATGGATATCTTACTTCATTTACTTTTTTAAAATAATTTTTGTTGTTTTTTGGTATTAGAATAAGTTTTCGATCGGCTAAAAGATATTCGTAAAAGATCTGGGTATCTATGTACGATATGTTATGATGAAGGTCATCATACGCCACCGTACGGCATCGCATGCCATCCTACGATATTGTACGGCATCGTACGATGATGTATAATAAAATACGATTATGTACGATGGCATGCGATGTCATACGATGGCATACGATGATTTTCATCAAGAATATCATTTGACAAAGTTAAGATGATTTTTTTGACAAATTAAGATGATTTTTTGACAAGTTATGATGATTATGTGACATGTTTAACTAGTTTTTGAAAAATTTAACTATAGTTTGATAGTTTATGACAAGTTTAACTATAGTTTGAAAAATGTTGGACAAGTTTGACATTTTTTTACGAGTTGTTGACAAGTATGAGTGATGTTTTGCAGTTTTTGTTACTGTTGGTGAAACGTAGGTGAAATTAGGCGACATATGGGATTTAAGTTGAAAAGCTCGTACGTATACGCTGAATGCTACAAAAGACATGACGTACGATGAATTGATCGATATGATTTACAAAATTTTCAAGGTCGATAGGATGGGGGTATGACTTAAAAATTAAAGTCCCATAAACGTTGAGTATCATCATGTTGGGACATGCGATAGTGACCGATGATTACGTTGTCTATTATATGAAACACGACTATTGGATTAAATTTCATATTTGTATGAGTTTGGAACTAAAAGGAATCATGCCATCGATTGCTTATGATGTGGATCCGAAACAAAGAGGAAAACAAGTTTTCATGGTTCCTCACATTGAGAGCAGAAAACAACATCATACTCTCGCAATTGAAGTCTCACAAAGTAATCCTAAATTAAACGATGAACACTCACTACTATAAAAATGACCTTCAGAAGCGACGGGTGGCAGTCGCTTCTAATTAGAAGCAGCTTTTAACCATTAGAAGCGACTAATCGCTTCTAACCTAAACACCCTTATTTTTTTCGAAAAATATTGGCTCGCACCCTCCGCGTCAAATATTTCAGTATGTTTGGGCATTAGAAGCGACTAGTCGCTTCTAATGCCCAAATTATTTGGCTCCAAAATTTCTCCGCCAAAATTTCACTAAGTATAGATTTTTGGGCATTAGAAGCGACTACTCGCTTTTAGATGTCGCTGCTAGTGCCCAAAATCTTTGGCTCCAAAACTTTTTTGCCCAAATTTCACTAAGTATAGATTTTTGGTCGCTTCTAATGCCCAAAATCTTTGGCTCCAAAACTTTCCGCCCAATTTTCACTAAGTATAGATTTTTGGGCATTAGAAGCGACTAGTCGCTTCTAAATGTCGCTTCTAATGCACAAAATCTTTGGCTCCAAAACCTTTCCGCCAAAATTTCATCTGGGGGACATTAGAAGCGACTTGTCGCTTCTAATGCCCCCACTTACCAAAACGTCGTCGTTTTGGTTTTGGTGGACATTAAAAGTGACTAGTCGCTTCTAATGTCCTTAGGGCTTTAAAACGCTCGAGCCTCTTCCTCTCTTCCCCTCTCTCTTATTTTCTCCCGCCCCACCCTCTCTCTCCTGACCCTCCTCCTCTCTCTCTGACTGCCCCGCCGCACCTCCCTCTTTTACGGCCGCCCATCCGCCCCGATCACTCTCTCGCCCTCTCTCTCTATCTCTCTCTCTCTCTCTCTCTCTCTCTCTCTCTCTCTCTCTCTCTCTCTCTCTCTCCCGCCCCTCTACCCATCTCTCTCCCGCCCCTCCTCTCTCTCTCCGGCCACCCTTCTCTCTCCCGGCCCTTCGCCCCCTCTCTCCTCTCTTCTGGCAACCGCTGGTCTCCGCCCCTCCGCCTCCTCTCTCCTCTCTCCGGTAAGTTTTCTCTTTTTTCTCTCTGTTTGGATATCCTCCTTGAAGATCCGCTTTCCCGGCAGCCCTTCTCCGATAATAATACAATTTAAGGATTCAAATAAATAAAATATGAAAATAAACAAGAAGAAAAGAGGCAGCACCTCGAGTTTGGCCACGCATTAAAGAACACGTGGGGGCTGAGCCGAGACAATCCGATGACGCGTCAAGAAAGTCTTTGGCCAGCCATACACATACACTTGAAGATAAAGTTGTTTATTTTTCAATGTATTTTTCTTATGGATTGTATTTTAGAAATAGGCCATTAGGTGACTTAAATTTATTTTTATTTTATTTATTTAATCTCATTGCATTTCACGTTACATGTCATATAGTTAGAGCCCCAACGCCTTATTAAATTGAGTCTTGCATCAGAGTAGTTTAAAGTTTATAAAAGCAATTATAAAATGTAAACTCAATGCAAACAAAAATATGATTTTTTGCAAAAACTAAGTGGGAGGGTTGTTGTCGTTGAAGCGACTCAAAGACCCCGACATAAGTTTAATTAACGTTGTGTGTGATGAACTAAGAGTCACCCATCGTGGTCCTCCCTTCAATGGGAGTACTTCAGAATCACTTCATTAATTAAATTGTTATTGAACTAAGCTTTAAAGAGGAACGGTGATCAAAGTTACTTGGATTAAGGTCCATATGTTGGCTGTACACTTAGACTTATGTTTTAAAGTAATCCGCCCATAGAGGCTATGTGTTAAAAATAAGTGACCAAAATTTATGCTAATTAGTGAGAACTAGAAGTTGTGACTTCTTGGATAGTTCAAACTAAATAGTGATGTGTCACGACTATGAAATGCGATTATTTACGGTTTCCCTTAGGAAAAATAATTAATCATTTGTGCTAATAATACCATGAATTATTTATCACTTATACTGTTGGAAATTAGTTATAGATTAACCAATAATATTATATAACATATCTAAATATGACGGGATTATATAATATAATCTAATTTGTTAAAGCACATTTTAATCATATTCAATTAACCTAGACATTAAAAATTACTAACATGTCAATAAATTCTATTCTAAACATGTTGTCAACAAATTGAATAAACATACTGACAACCTATAAAAAATTTATAGTAGCAGATCCAATTCGTTGTAGGGACCTTACATGTGAGGTTGTAAACAATCTCGTGCATTGCTAGCTTACGCCGGCATGCCTCGTCGGAATTCAGCCTAGCCCACGCCTTGGCCGCGCCTAGATGTACACCAACCTTCTAGTGAATATCCTTGGACCCGCGCCTACGAGTCGCTAGATGAGGGACCTGCACCTACACGTGTCACACCTCCCTGGATTAGGTGTCGGCGCACCAGAAATCCCACCGGAGGGCTGTCTTGCACCTATCGCTCGCCGGATGCGCCTGGGAGGAGCCTGTCGGATGGACCAGCCTTGCCCCTGCCCCTTGCTTGTTGGAAGAGCCTCCTTTGTGCCTTCACACACCTGGAAGAAGAGGCCCAAAGTGCGCCTACGCTGTCCCTTCAAAATCCCTCGCCAGATTGCCTCAAAAACTCGCCGGTTTGCCTTCCTTTCGCCGGATTGAGCTTTAGCGATTCTTGAATATTTTTCTTCAATTCTTGGTCGGCCCTATGAATAAGAATATCACTCAAACACCACAAGAAGAGTTACAGATAATTCTCTTTGGTGTTTGGGAGATCAAGAGTGTGGGCTCTTTGATTGAACAATAGGAGAAGGGAAATCACTCAAGAAACAAGATCAAGAATCAAGAAACGATTTCTTGATCTCTCTTTTTCTCTCTAACTCTTGGACAAGACACTCACAAGGAGAAGGGAAGGGTTGGCTGAAATTATGAGCTTAGACCAAGGTTAGTGATAAGAACCTCGATCGACTTGCTCCGAGACCCAATATCCTATATAGCACAGCGGCGGGTCGTTCTACAAGTTAGGAACGATGGTGGAATGAATGACGCCACAAACGGTTGCGAAAGAACGTCTGATGAGTCGAGTTGTGAACGCCACAAGACTAATCTTGATAAGTTCATAAAAGTTCATAAGAACTCAAGAGAAGACTCTCATATTTTGTTTTTCAAATCTGGATTCCTTTTCTCATTAAATCTAATATGTATTTATAAGCATAAAACAACCCTTCATGCTAGGAAAATCAAAAGACACACATTTAAACCCCTTAACAACCATTAAACACAATCTGACTTAAAACTCCTTAAAACCCATTTAAACCCACAAAAATTAAATAAAGAACATAATAATAACAACCTTTTATCTTCTATCCAATAAAAGCCACTAAATGGAAGTGCAATAATGAAGGTAAACCAAAAGTCACTGTCTTCATTAGTCTGACTAAGGCATGAACGTTTTTGCTTCATTTTATCTTCTCCGATTGGTAATCTGACCATTTTTATTACCAAAGTGTAGATCAGCCCAAGCCAAAGCTTTATACTTCTTCCACTGATTTTGGCTTAAACCATGAAATTCTTTGTTGAAGTCTTGAACTCTTGAATTGGGAATAGGCTCGATGAAATGCCTTTGTTTCTTCGCAGATGGGATCACATCATTCTCTCTTTCCTGAATAAGATTTGTCCTCAAATCTGGTATGTTGTTGAATTAAGATATCGGAGAGAAAATATTAACATTCTTCGATTGAAATGAAATTAGTTCTTCCTCCATACTTTTGTTATCCTCAAAATAAGGAGCTGAAAACTTCGACACTTGTATTTTTTATAGGAATAGACTCCTCGATTAACGTAGCATGTAGCTCCTCTCCCACAAGAATTTCATTTTCTTCAATAACTTCGACCTGTTGGGCACGTTTCTTCTTCTTTTGTTGAAAGGTCTGATGTTCAACCAGATACAAAGTTTCTCTGCTAAAACATCCCATTTCTTGTCGAGCTCCTCTAACCTTTTCTTTTCAGATACACTTTTGGATTGTTGTTTTTCTTCAATTCGACTCAATCTCTCCATAATCTTTTTTGTTTCTTTTGAAATCATATCTTTTGCCACACTACAAAACTTATCAAAATTCATATTTTTTTTACGTTTTTTTTTTGTAAACAAAACAAGATTCAAATGGTGAACTGAATCAAAAAACAAAAGAAAAAAAGAAGAAAAAAAAAGGAAATTTTTTTTAAAAGGATAAGTAGACCTAAACGTAGAGCACAGTTCTGATACCAAATGATAAGAACCTCGATCGACTTGCTCCGAGACCCAATATCTTATATAGCACAACGGCGGATCGTTCTACGAGTTAGGAACGATGGTGGAATGAATGACGCCACAAACAGTTGCAAATGAACGTCTGATGAGTCGAGTTTTGAACGCCACAAGACTAATCTTGATAACTTCATAAAAGTTCATAAGAACTCAAGAGAAGACTATCATACTTTGTTTTTCAAATCTGGAATCCTTTTCTCATTAAATCTAATATGTATTTATATGCATAAAACAACCCTTCATGCTAGGAAAACCAAAAGACACACATTTAAACCCCTTAACAACCATTAAACACAATCTGACTTAAAACTCCTTAAAACCTATTTAAACCCACGAAAATTAAATAAAGAACATAATAATAACAACCTTTTATCTTCTACCCAATAAAAGCCACTAAATGGAAGTGCAATAATGAAGGTAACCCAAAAGTCACTGTCTTCATTAGTCTGACTAAGGCATGAACGTTTTTGCTTCACTTTATCTTCTCCGATTGGTAATCTGACCATTTTTATTACCAAAGTGTAGATCAGCTCAAGCCAAGCTGTATACTTCTTCCACTGATTTTGGCTTAAACCATGAAATTCTTTGTTGAAATCTTGAACTCTTGAACTGGGAATAGGCTCGATGAAATGCTTTTGTTTCTTCGCAGATGAGATCACATCAGTTAGGGTTTCAAAAATCCTTTTTTATATCTGAGAGAGCAGGCTTACGTTAGGTCAAAATTTAATTTTGGCCCGTTAATCAAACTTAAGCCCAATGATCTTTTTAATGAGTTTAAAATTAATTTTCCAGCCTGATTCTTTTAATTATGGCCGACCAAATTATTTTATTTTGTCCAAAAAATATTAATTAATTTAGAACATCTCATTTATCTAATGACAAGTCATTAAATCTTTTCATATTATGCAAACAAGTACGAAACGAGAAAATCTTTATGTTCATCTTTTATTTATTTGAATAATAAATATTATTATCAACATAATAACATAATACGATTCATTAAATAAATGTAATAATAAATAACCAATTATGTATTAATTACTTAAAAAATATTTTTTTAGTGTAAAT
The DNA here is from genome assembly GCA_958296335.1 of Urtica urens. Lineage (NCBI taxonomy): Eukaryota > Viridiplantae > Streptophyta > Magnoliopsida > Rosales > Urticaceae > Urtica > Urtica urens. Next base: position 401,260 of record OY282530.1, on the reverse strand, counting down.
CACAATTTACATTCAATGATAAAATCAATCGTTCTAGTCTAATAAATTTTGTCTATGAGTCTATCACTGAAACGTTATGGACCCACATGAATAAAGTTTTAGAATAAATTCCCGACACAAAAGTTCACAAAAAATTTTCGACTTTTAATTTTTAATATTAGTCGATTCCACTAAATGACTAATATTGAAACTCTCTAAGTTCATATGCGTTTATTTTTTGTTTGATGTGACAAAACAATTTTTCACACGATCCACATAGTATTTTACGATATTATCCTTTGGGTGTATCATTTACTCAGAGGAATGTAAAATTACCGTTCTACCCTGAGTTATTATTTCACCAACTCTTTTGTTATTTGTGAACGAGAAAACATAAAGTGAGATGTCTATACATGTCACATGATTTATTCATAGAATATTTTATTCGATGAATATCAGACTCGGTTTATTCACTCACACTCTCATAACAAAGCATGGTGTGATACTAATACCTTAGCATTGTTTCAACACAAATTCCGTATATGTGAATCACATAATTCAACGAAACAACATTATGACACCAACCGTCGGGTCAGATGAAACTTCTATTAGTCATTGCCCATTGACAAATCAAATGTCATAAAGTGTTACAAAAATATATGATTTTAGGATTTAGGTAATTACTAAAATACCTCTCGTATGTGATCTTGAAGTTTCGAGTGATTAAACAGTTTAATCTCGAGCTTCAACGCATCACTGGTCTTGTTCAATGTCTTCATTAAGATATCAAAAATAAATCACAGAGTCACAACTCTCTATATCACAAGATAAGCTACCGTTGTTTTATTCAAACAATCAATACTGAGATTTGATTGTCCAGTCGATCTTTAGATTGCGAATTATTATTTAAACTAGTCATAAGAGGGTATCTTATCAAGTCTTACTTAGCATCTCTTTTGTTGATGACAGTTTTAGCAAACATACATAAACACAAACTTAAATAAGAATGATTATTTAATTTTATTTAATGTTTCAGCAAAATAAAATATAAAATGTATTTATAATGTCTAATATCTCTTTTGTGGACACAAATCACAACATTTACACCATGTTAGGATTGTTCATGCATTATAATTCGAATTGTAGCACGTGCTAAATTTATTTATTTGATTTATTTTTAGCAAAATGTCGTTTAACCCACTTCAAACTATTTAGAAACGAGTTTTCCAGCTTTGTAGTGACACGTCGCTTCTACATTACACTCTTCATATTTTTTTTTTTAAATTAGAGATTTCAACACTAAAAAATAACAAGTTGTTTCAAAATAATCTTCATCGAAGTCGCTTATAAATGTTAATTAGAAATGAGTGAATGAATTAGAAATTAGACATTGTTATCACTACTATATATAATATGTACTTTTAGAAGCGAGTGAATGAATTAGAAATGAGTTTTTCAATTTTGAAGTGACAAATTGATTATGCATCAACATTATTCATATTCTTTCTTAAATTCAATATTTCAACATTTAAAACGGCAATTTTACCTCGTTCGCTTCTGAAAGCTTTTTGTTGTCCTGATGCATTAAAAACTCATATAAGATTATAATTCTAATAAGTTCTATTATATACATTAATTTTTCGAATATATTGTAATGAACTAAACATATGCACACAAATTAGCTAGACAAGGGAGTTGGGTTTAGTTTAAGATAAAGACTTTGGCAAAGACAAAGACCAGGGCGATAATGATTCCTCGCCGTGTACGAGGTATGAACCGGTGATTTGGCGACATCAAATAGTTATTAGGATATTAGTGAGTTTTGAGATTATATACTGATTATTGAGCTTATGAAAATTTTGTTAAAAAAAATACATACAGCTTTTTGTATTATATAATTATTGCGCCAAGAAATATATTTAAATCATTGTTAGACGAGAGATAAATATTTTTAAAATCTTAATTTTTTTGGTTCAATTTCAACTCAAAAAGAAAAATAAATAATTAAAAGATGAAGAAAGAAATGAAGGAGGAAAATGAAGAGAAATACAAGTAACGTGGCAATCTCACAATCGGCTCCTTATAAATATATAATTGCTAAGTAACTAGAATATAGGGAAACTAAAAAAGATATAACTAATCAGTATTAAATTCGGTTTTCATATAAACCCTAAAAGACATCGCCTTCTCTTTTCTTATGGTCTTGTAAGAAAAGGGAAAGAGAGAACAAAAAATAACAACACAAATCCTCAAAAGGAGAAACTAAAAACATAAAATTAAAACAAGAACAAAAACAGAAACTGAATCTGAGCCGTCTATAATTCAATCTCACGGTTACGCTCGCTCTTCCGCTTGTGCTTATCACACACATACACACACGCACATACACACAGACCTATGTATTTCTTCTTCACTTCACACAGTCCCTCTCTATAGACATGGCTGAACTAAACTCCGATCGTCCAAACACTCTGCTCTGAACTCTAATAGTCTAACCAAACAGAAGAATAAAGACAAAACAAATTTAAAAAATCCAGGCTCTTTTAGCGTTTCGTAATCGTTACTGATTCAAGCTGTCCGAGCAAAGGCGGTTTAACTAAGAGATGATATCGGAGGTTTCAATGCGATCGGAGATGGGCGGGGATAGGGAGGAGCTGAGCATATACCGGAGCGGTTCTGCGCCGCCGACGGTGGAGGGGTCTCTGAACGCCGTTGGAGGTCTCTTCAATGGCTTCGCGACGGAGGAGGAGCTTCGCGCCGATCCGGCGTACGCCAACTATTACTACTCGAACCTCAATCTGAACCCTCGCCTTCCTCCGCCGCTGGTGTCGAAGGAGGACTGGCGATTCTCGCAGCGCCGCCACGCCGGCTCTCTCTTCTCCGTCCAGCCCGGCCCCAACGAGGCGGCGGAGGAGCACGTCGAAGACCATTCCTGGGGCAGCGGCGACGGTCTTATTGGATTGACCGGCCTTGGAGGACTTTCTGCGCGACAGAAGACCATTTCCGAGATCCTCCAGGTTCGTCTTCTTTACTTCTCATGTATCTGCGTTTGTGTGTGATTCTTCAGAATAGTTTAGTCTTGACCCTTTTCTTGCTGTTTTGACTTGTCAATGGGAAACTGTTTTCCTTTGTATGTATTTTGTGTTGTTATGTTGCGATCGTTTCGATTTGGATTCGATTCGGATTGTGTTTTGACTTTTAAGTCTGATTATTGATTCTGAACATTTGTATTCTTTTTCGCGGTGAGTGTATTTTATGCCAAAATATAATGGTGATGAGTCATATGCTTGTCATTCTTCGGTGTATTACATTTTATGCATCTGATCGACGTTCATTTTTTTCCTTGGTTGAAGATTGCTCAAGTGTAGTTCCTGTTGATTGAATTTGAGCAAATATTGAAGTAGAAAAAAAGAAAGAATCATTCTATTTCTATCACTGTTTTCTGATGCAGGATGATATGAATCAGGCAAAAACCGTCCTGAGGCAACCATCGCGCCCCAGCAGTCGAAATGCTTTCGATGATGGGATAGAAAGCTCGGAATCCCAGTTTGCCCATTTGCATCACGACTTGTCGTCTCTTCGCTCCAGCGCTGGAAATAACAACAAGCAGTCTGTTCAAACCATTGGGTCCTCGGCTTCTCACTCTTACGCATCGGCTTTAGGCACTTCCTTGTCTAGAAGCAACACCCCGGACCCGCAGCTGATAGCCAGAGCTCCCAGTCCTCGAATTCCGACTGCCATCGGAGGAAGATCGACCCCTATCGACAGAAGAACCGTCATCGCTCAAAGCTCCTTCAACGGAGCCTCTCGCAAGCTCGGCGAGTCTGAGGATCTCGTGGCCGCTTTGTCGGGGATGAGCCTTTCCACAGGCATGATGGACGAAGAGGCTCGCTCACAGCGCTCGCAGATTCAACACGAGCGCGACAGTCGCCACCAGATCTTCAACTCCCAGAGCGACCCGAAGCCGGGCTCGTACCTGAACAAGTCTGATCCCGGGCACGGGCATTTCCGGGGCCACGCGCTTTCCCCATCTTATCAGGGAATGGATTCCCCGACTCTCAACGGCAGAGGAGGCTCGTCGTCTCACTATCACAGCATGGACAGTCCGAATTCTTCTTTTCAGAACTACGGTTTGAGCGGGTACGGGATGAGTCCGCCGTCGCCTTCGATGATGGGGAGTGGTCATTTACCGCCCTTGTACGAAAACGCTGCCGCATCGGCTATGGGCGGAATCGATTCCGGGGCATTTGGGGGCGGTTTGGCGCTGGGGCCGAGCATGTTGGCAGTGGCGGCTGAACTGCAAAACGCGGGGAGGCTGGGAAATCAGGTCCCTTTGATGGACCCGCTGTATCTTCAGTACCTGAGGACGAACGAGTACGCCGCTGCTCAGGCCGCGGCGCTCAACGAGGCGACGATGGAGCGGGATGGAATGGGAAACCCTTACATGGACTTGTACGGGCTCCAAAAAGCTTACCTGGGCTCGTTGCTTTCCTCGCAGAAGTCTCAGTTTGGAGGTGGCCCGTACATGGGAAAGTCTAACAGCATGAATCAGGGTTATTATGGAAACCCGGCGGCATACGGGCTCGGAATGTCTTCCTACCCTGGAAGCCCGTTGGGTGGTCCTCTTCTTCCAAACTCTCCAGTTGGGTCTGGCAGTCCCGGCCGTCACGGCGATCGGAATTTGCGGTTTTCCTCTGGAATGAGGAACATCTCAGGTCTGATGGGAGGCTGGCACTCGGAATCTGGGGGAAAGTTGGATGAAATTTTTCCTTCCTCTTTATTGGACGAGTTCAAAAGCAACAAGACTAAATGCTTTGAACTTGCGGAGATCGCGGGCCATGTTGTCGAGTTCAGGTATGCAAAATGGATCTATGGCGTGCTGTTTTTGTAACTCCATTCTCTTTATGTTATTCGAGTTGTTTATCGGTTCTAAAATCAATATTATGATACAGCGCGGATCAGTACGGGAGTCGCTTTATTCAGCAGAAACTTGAAACTGCCACTCTCGAAGAGAAGAATATGGTCTTTAATGAAATTATGCCCCAGGGCCTGTCGCTAATGACTGATGTTTTTGGTAATTATGTGATCCAGAAGGTACTTTTAATGAACTATTTTTCCCTTTTATATGTGAATCTCAATGTTTTATTTATCTCTACACAAAAGGCGCGCGGAAAGATGCACACTATTTGATATTGGCTTATCTTTTGAGACTGATGAGCTACATTGACTTAGTTTTTTGAGCATGGAACTTCATCGCAAACGAGAGAACTGGCTGAGCAACTCACAGGGCATGTTCTGACTCTAAGCCTTCAAATGTATGGTTGTCGAGTGATTCAGAAGGTGTGTATAATCAGTCTACCATGCACATTCTAGTGTTGTTTTGTTGCACAGACTTGTTTGGTGATAGCATCCTAGCATCATCTTCTGTCTGTTGTCTATAAGAATCTGTCGCACTAATATTCTGTTTCTAATGTTGCATAATTGGAGATGTGTGTTCTAGAATAACTTTTGTTTTCATTCTCTGATTTTTAAAGACGTGTGTAATTGTCTTTTATCGCTTGTGAAGTTTCAGTTCATTTTGGGTTTAATTACTTTGATCTGAACCAACAATCCTTCAGGCAATCGAAGTTGTGGATCTGGACCAGCAGACCAAAATGGTGATGGAGCTGGATGGTCATATCATGCGTTGCGTACGTGATCAGAATGGGAATCATGTTATCCAGAAGTGCATTGAGTGCGTACCCGAAGAGGCTATCCAGTTTATTGTCTCGACTTTCTATGACCAAGTTGTTACCCTGTCAACTCATCCATATGGATGCCGAGTGATACAGGTAACCTTTTATCGGGTTGGTTAGCCCACATTCGCATGTGAAAATTGGTGCAAAACAATAGTGTATGAACATTTATTTGTCGTGTTGAAACTGTGATTCTAAAGTGGTTCAAATTGATGCAACAGAGAGTTTTGGAACATTGCCATAACCCCAAAACACAGCAGATCATGATGGATGAGATATTGCTGTCTGTTTGCATGCTCGCCCAAGACCAATATGGGAATTATGTGGTTCAGGTTTGTCTTATTTCATTCAAGTAGATTCCCACGTGCTTCTTCTTGGATGTCAGATTCTTTCTTTATTTTCTCCTAGAACATAAAATTGTTGCACCCGCACCCGCACCCGCGCACCTGTTTTAGTGTCTCCTATCTTAAGAAAATGCACTTTTGGACCCTTGAAAGATGTATAAGGTCTTTTGAATTAAACAAAAGTGGCATTTTTTGGTGCAACATGTCTTTATATTATATCATAGTATCGGCCTGGTCAGTTAATGACCTCATGTCTTAATCTTGAGCCGTCTCTTTGGTTCACCGTACCTCTAAACAATCAATGCTATCATTTTTGCAGCATGTTCTGGAGCATGGGAAGCCACATGAGCGTACGTCTATAATCAAGCAACTGACTGGGCAAATAGTTCAAATGAGTCAGCAGAAGTTTGCCTCAAATGTTGTCGAGAAGTGTTTAAGTTTCGGAACCATTGTTGAACGCCAAACCCTCGTTACCGAAATGCTTGGCACCACTGATGAAAACGAGCCCCTTCAGGTTTGGCAATCATGTCGCTGACATCACTACGATAGTACTTACAAAAATAACATGTTAAAAGGGTTTGCAGTTTTATTTATATTATCTTCAGTCTTGTGACTCTTACTACGTTTTTTTTGTTCTTATCTTGTCAATTCAGTTGTTTCCCTTTTCTTCTTATACCGGTTCTTTGTGCGTTTTACTGCAGGCAATGATGAAAGACCAGTTTGCGAACTATGTTGTGCAAAAAGTGCTCGAGACTTGTGATGATCAGCAACTTGAGCTAATCCTTAATCGGATTAAAGTTCATCTGAATGCCCTGAAGAAGTACACTTATGGGAAACACATAGTCGCGCGCGTAGAGAAACTTGTCGCTGCTGGAGGTACCCTTTCTTTTTCTCTCCCTCATCCTTCACCCCTCGTGTTGAGACTAGTTTTCTGATCCGTGGTTTTCACTAAGATTCTGAGGCTTAATCACGTATCGACCCCCTTATTGTACTTCACACCTCGAAAGTTTCAAATGTATCGCTCGCGTAGACTTTAATATCTCAAAATCCCAATGCCCTCTTATATGTCCAATTTTTAAAACAAAATTAAGCTTTTTAAAAATACAATTTTAATTACACACATGTTCAGTAAGATATAAGTAAGAAATGTCGAATGACTACTTTGGCTTAAAAGTATGGATATTTTTCATTTCTAATTTTGATTGTCAATAAAGATATTTCCATAGTTACAGAAAGTATGTCAAGTATTTTGAACGTCGTTTTAAATTATAGTGAGATACCAACACTTTCTTTTATCTAACAGCCTCTAAAATAAATTAATTTTTTGAAGATATATTTTATATAAAACATGTATGTATATAGTGTGTGCGTGTATACACATATTAGTCACTAATAATTTAAAAGAAATAAAATGGTAATATATTCTACAAGTGTAAAATGAACTTATTTTTATGGTTGTATACGTCAATTTAATATAAAAAAGGGATAAATAGCAATATAGCACTTTGCTATATAGTCAAACATTTTGAAAAAAATGGTTAATAGCTATTAATCAAAATAAATCTGTATATATTAACTAAAAATGCAACTCATTAACACCAATTACTAGCAATGAGACTATTTACTAAACAAAAAAAAAATAGTCAAACAACAATATTAATGTTTCATTTGGTTATTTAGAGCAATTTTTATATAAAAAATAAACACAAGTGCATATAGTTGATGGGATTCGTAATGGTTGAAGTTATGGGTTTGAGATAATAAGATTTTGCCTAATTTTTTAATGTCAATTGTCTTCCGAGTATAGTTGACAAGGGATTTTTTTTTCTAATATTTGCAGAGAAGAGGATCAGTATCTTGACCCCACATCCACAACCGCATCCACATCCCATCGTGTAGGAGTCAAAAGTGAATGTACAGCTAACCGAGGATGATAGTATGAACTTCCAGCCCTGCCTCTCTTTTCCTCTTCATTTCTCTTTCTTTTTAATGCCTAGAGATAAAAAAAAACACCCAAGAAAAAAAAAGATGCTCCTACTACTGGATTCGGATCCTAAATGAAAGCCGATTCGGAAAAAATAAAAGATCGCTGGATGTACCTAAAAGAACTGTACATTTTCTTTAGTTTGAGAAGATATAATATTTAGCTAGAGTCAGGCTAGTGGTTGATTATAATGATATGGGTGATGAAAGGCTCGGAATGGTGTGGAACTCAGACACACACTCGGTTGCCCTTTCAGAGAAGAAGAAGATGAAGAAGAAGATGATGATGATGTCTTTAAAGAAAGCAAACTTAATTTAGTTATGTACAAGTTTCGAGGGTGTAAAAAATGGAGGATGTAGCAGTAATTTATGTGATGGTGACTGTATAAAAATGTTTTCCCAGGTTTACAAATTTGCCTCTTTCTTTTCCTCATCGTTTTTCTCATGGAAGAGTCCTGAAATTTTCAATGTATGGGATTCTTTGTTTTTTCCCTTTTTAATGTAAGAAACTTTTTTTTTTGCCCTTTAATATGCTCTGGAATATCTCTTGAATATGTAACTGTGTTTGTAGAGTAATGTACGTCGTTCACGGTAGAAGTTACCCACTTACCTCCAACTCTCTATAAGATATCAAGAATGAAATCATAGAGTCACAACTCTCTATATCACATGATAAGATATCATGATTTATTCAAACAATCGTTACTTAGATTCGAATGCTCAATCGTTCTTAAAATTGCGAATAAATGGTTAAATTAGTCACAAGGGATTATCATGTCAAATATGTATTTAAGATCCTATTCGTTGATGACATTTCCAGAGCGTAACAAACATACATAAACACAAACTATAGAAAAAAATGCTTATTTATTAATATTAATCGTTTCAGCGAATATTACAAATAAGCTAATATAAAGTAATAATGTCTAAAATTTTCCTTTGTGGGCACCAATCCCAACAAACAGTGGAGTTTTACCCCGAACGCGAAGGGCTTTGAATGCCTGCTGGCAATCCTCCAGGCCAATGACGACTTCAACTCTTCATGCAGACAGCATTCCGACTTGTTCATCGTAAAGCAATTGACATTCTTACCACCATTTGGCTCTCCAGGAACACTACAATATTCAGAGGTACAATTTCTAACATTGATTCTATGCTGTTATCAATTTCAAACTGCTTGAGAGATATAGATCAGAGTGTTCCCAAGCCTGCGAGCAAAGACCAGCCATTTCAGGTTGGGAAGCAACACTGGCAACCCCCCGAGGCTGGCTCAACTAAGTTAAACATTGATGCGGCGTTTAAAAATGCCCAAGTTGCGGTTGGCATCATCGCAAGAGGCCATAATGGTGTAACGTTGTGGTGCTGGGTAGATCATTTTCAAGCTCGCAGTCCCGTTGAAGCAGAGCTGCGAAGTATCTTTTTGGCTGCGAAGCTTGGCTTCTTCTATAGGTACACGTCAATCATAATAGAAGGAGATTGCAAGTCCCTTTTGGATGCCGCTCAATCGGGGGAAACAGTCCGCACTGGCAATTGTATTCAGAGTTCGATCATCTACTTGATACTAGTGGTAAATTTGATAAATGTAATTTTTTTTGGGTTAAAAACATAAACGAAGTAGCTAACGGTGTGGATAAATGGGCCTTACTTGAGAAAATTTACGGTATGGTTACCGAAGGAGAAGTCTCACTCTCTGTGCGGAATCAATTTATATTTTATATTTTATGAATTAACTGGAGTCACGGGATACTCTTTCCCTTCATCGCACCTTTTAGAGGGTGAGGGGTTTTAACGAGAACTTTTGCCGCCGTTTTATGGATGGTTTGCAAAAAAGAGGGCTCTCATAATTATATTTGAATATAAAAAGAATATCATGAAAATACTACACAGCAGAATATAGAGAAACTTACAAAAACAAGTTCACGTGAGATAATACGTATATGTGTTCTTAGTTAGCTAGATTACATATCATGCACCATAATAGAAGTGAAATACATGTAATCAAATGAAAAAAACATGAGAATCACTATTAATTAAACGATTAAGAGTCTATTTACAATATATATATATATATATATATATATATATATATATATATAGCCTTTAAGTTTCAGAAGTGAAGATTTTGTTGTTAAGAGTGGAGTCTTAGTCATAATTGTCCCAAAAAACCATACAAGGCTCAACCTCACTTGGACCAAAATGGGGATGATGTGGATCAACAGATTCAAGGAAATATTAGCAATAGTCCGATAGATATAGCGTATGCACTTACATAGAGCAAAAATGGATTTCTAAAAAAATGGCAATTCATTCTTTAGGGATCATAAGGACCAAATTCTCTTAAAGCGGGCATTTAAGATAAATACATACAATTTATAATGTAAATGTAAATATATTATTTGTATATAAGCATAAAAACAGCTATATAAGCATAAAAACGTTTACTAATTTCAAAATAATCAACGTTTTGTAAATTTTGTGTAAGTACCCACTTCAAATTGTTTACATAATTATTTGGACTGTTTTGGCCCAAATTTGAAAATGTTTACAAAGCTGCAATATGAAGGTTGTTTGGACCCAATATTCGTGTAAACAAAACTTGGTGGATATTTACAAAAAATTATAAAACATTGGATATATTGAAAATACTAAACGTAAAGAGTTAACTTTTTTATTTTTAAAAGCTCAAAGAGGCATATAATCCTTGGTCCTTACGTACTCGACTCTGCGCCATGAGAAGCCCCGACCCCACTAGAAACAAAAAATTTCATATTTTGCAAAGAAGATCCTTTCTATGTTCTAGATGTGATTCTAAGTTTTAAGGATGGATTAACCAAAGAAGATAATATAGTTAAACTATTAACGAGGGAGAAAAAACGTCCTTGAAAGTTGACCATCAGGGATCAAAGGCATATATCTTTGATCGCTAGATTACGAGCCATAATCTAGACTTCAGTCGTTTTGATTAACTCATTATTCCAACCAACCAAAACTAAATAACGATTTATTAATCTTCAAGAGAAAATTCATGTCTTGATTTGGCATGACTAATGATTAAATTATCGATACCGCTACCGAGGTTCTGATTTTTAGAGATAACCGCATATCGACTGGTATATCGATGGGTATTTTATAAAAAAATTCTTACCGACTACCGATTATACCGACAAATTATCGAAGGTATACCGACTACCGACAGCGGTATACCGACTAAAATCATATAACACATATATTTAAAAAATTCCAAAAAATACATATAAATCTCAATTCTCAAATATCAAATTAGATACCAAAGTTTTCAAGATCCACTCAATTCTCAAATATCAAATATCAAATTAGACTCATAAGTCACAACTCACTAAATTGAATCAGAACTTTTTTTATCCGCCGGAGAAATTTACAGTCGCCGGAAAATGTCACCGGACGCCGGAAAAGGTCACCGGAAAAGTTGGATTTCGCCGGAACTTTAAAAAAGTTTAGGGATCTTCAAGGTAATCACTTCCCAACCTCAAAAACGTTAAAAGTTTTATAAAAAACATGCCCAAAACACCTAGATCTACAAAAGAAAAAAAAAAAACCTTTAAAACAAGATGATAACCGGCGGTTACCATCTACTACCGCCGGTAAAATATAAAAACGCTTCAGTGTACTTCGGTTTTTGCTCGGTATGAAGCTCAAGACCTTCAAGTTGCCGGTAAGCTATAACTTCGCCATTGGAGCTCTCGGTTTTGGTCGGTAGAAGACAGTCGGTTTTTAACAAAAAATTGCCGGTATTTTGGAGTTTATAACCAGTCATTTTATCGTGATAAATTGAAAAAAAAACGGTATTTTGGCGATAAAAAAAACGATAAATATAAAAATTGAACTTGAAACATTTTTTTTTATCGAGATAATGATTTTGGACGGTTACCGACGGTATTTAGCCGGTAACCGCCGGTATTTTAAACGTTGGGCATGACTTTTTTCCTAGTTGTTTTGTAGGCTCGCCGAAACGCTCGGGTCACACCAAAACTAAATAACGAAAGAATATTACTTTTCTCTATGACTAACGAACCATGTGTTTATTAAAAAAAATTGTGGTGTCATTTATATGAAAAATAGTCCACATTTTGTTAATTTGTGTAAACAGACACAAAAATTTAAAACGACCCAAAACACTCTCGTCTATTTTTTTTAATATTCAAATTTTTTGAAGTTAATATTTTTTGAACTACTAAACAAAAGTTCCAAATTTTGTAAAAACAACTTTCAAATATATTTCATACATATAAGTTAATAAAAACTCACGAATTTGACGTTACGTAATCGATTTGATTATTTATAAAAAAATTAATAAAAATAGGGTCATTTTGATGGATACCCATGTAAACTATATGTAATTTGGTTATACTCAAAGTTTGGTTTATAAGTTAAAATAGCCGGCCAAATTCGTTTACAAAATTTAAGAGACAAATATACCCGAAAATAACTTCTCGTAATAAATTAATTAAGAAAAATAATAAATAAGGCAATTAACGTCCCGCCCATTATCAATTTATTATAAAAAAAATCAAAAAACGAGGAAAAAAAAGTCACAGTTCGACCGAAGAAAACGTAAACCCGAAAAAGAAGGTTTAAGTTGACAGCTCGACAGTGTAAAAATAGTGTTAATAAATCGTAAACCCAAAAAAAATCCACAGCTCGACAGTGTAAAAATAGCGTTAATAAATCGTAAACCCGAAAAAAAAGCCACAGCTCGACAATATAAAAATAGCGTTAATAAATCGTAAACCAAAAAAAAAAGCCACAATTCGACAGTGTAAATATAACGGAATAAAACGTAAACATAAATGCGTACCAGATTCTTGCAACGAAAAATCATCTTCATCAAACAACCCCATTGCTCTCGAATTCTTTGTTTCTGATCAAAACTATAAGCATGATGGTTGATATTCAGTTTTGGCCGGCCAAAATTGAGAGAGTAAATAATTTTAGTTAATTAATATAAAAAAGAGATATTGTTTCCTTTAAAAGAGGATCCTAACTAATTATGATATTTAAACTTGATTTGATAATTTAATGCAATATATCAGGATAAAAATCTGGTCAACCTACGAATCATGTTGATTTGAAATTTGAATTTCAAATTCGAATAAATTTTTAAAAACAATATTTCGAAAATAAATTGAGCAAAGGATAATTTGGTCTGTTCATGTGATGTAAACGAATCTGTGTTGTTATTTTCAATTCACTAACCAAACTTTAGGTATATCCAAATCATAAAGATATTATAAGGCGGTAGAGCTAAGAAATAAGTAGCCTGGCTAAATCTTTTAAATAAAAGAATCGGTACGAAGCAAAACCGAGCTACCAAAAGAATAAGCAGTAGACTGTGACAGATACAAAACAATAGAAGTTTATAAAGCCCGTTGTGTCTATTATTTAAGTGCGAGAAAGACACATGGCTCCAAATATATACCATACAATACTATAATTAATAATAAAGTAATAGCCCATATGTATGGTCACGCGTGGAAGGTATGATATAGAATTTAAGTCCTATCGGCACTCCTCGCCTTTGAACTCGATCATTGACCACTTTTCTTGACTACTTTCTACACCACAACAAACTAATATAAATTATCAATTTTGAAAACATGATTAAATTGGTATTTATCACAAAACAAAGAATGTAAACAAGATTGGTCACGCCATCATCATCATAATTCTCGTCGTCATGGACACTCAAATGTGTGTGTAAACAAAGAAATCGATTATAGTTAGGAGATATGAAATCAAGGAGGACAAAAAAAAAGTGAAGTGTCAACGTTTAGAGCAGAATCGGTGTTGAGTTAATCGGCAGCAAAAATAGCTGTTTGATGGAAATTTGTACCAACCTCAGAACCATGCAAGTTTTTTGTAATCTTGTCGGTTTCTCCATGATGAAATTTCATTGAGTGGGTTAGAGAGATTGGACATGTTAAATGCTAGTAGGGCATCACATGTCTCAATTATATTAATGTCACATTAATTAGTGCAATAATGGTAACCGTTGCTAAATTAATTAGTAATTCATTTATATTATTAATTAGTGGAGGAATGTCACAAAGGGCCATATAACCTAACGGACCACCACACGTGATAAAATCGTTGTTTTGAGAATTAGTGCAGTGTTGCATTATGTCGAGGGATATTTCCGTCACAAGATGTTCGACTTCATTTCTGTTTATATATACAATGATTCGAAATTATATGGGGAAAACAGTAGTTGAAAAATAGTAATATTATATACTTTGTCTTTTAAGTTTATATATGGCCAAAAATATTTGTAATGCTGTGGAGAGATAAAATCGATGATGGAAAGTTACAATATAGCGTGAGGGATCAGACACTCAATTTATTTTAGATTTTTATATCAAAAAATTAGTTAATTACTCATGTTTATGTTTACGAATTTTATTTTATCCAACGTTTTGTTAATTTTGTGTAAACACCCATTTTGACAAGATTATTGGTCAAAAATACGCTTCAAACCGTCAACGTTAAATAATTTGTGATTTTGGTTTCGAATTAGGGATGAATAATTTGTGATTTTGGTTTAGTTTTTAAATTTAACGATTTTACATTATTTTATTTTAATGTTTCGCAGTCCGTCTCGCCGTTTGTTTCACACTACATCTCATTGTTCGTCTCGCAGCTCCTCTCGCACCGTTTTGCAACCCCAACACACAGCAAAGGTTAACTTTTTAGTTTGAACGTGTGAATTCGACTTATTTCATTAGAATTTAGAAATGAGGTTTGTCATTCATTTTTTTTACGTGTTTATTTATTTTTTGTGTGTAACATGTAATTAAAATTCTAACATATCTTTTTAATCTTTTTTTTACCATTAGATGCGACTAGACGCTTTTAAAAGTCGATAATTTGCTTCTAATGCCAAAAAAATAAAAATAAAAAATCGAACGCTTTTTTGAGCTTTTTTTACCTTTAGAATCGACTATAGATGCGACTAGTCGCTTCTAATTTCGTCGCTTCAAAATATTAGAAGTCGCTTATAAGTCCTTAAAATCGACTCTTTAGAAGAGACAAAGTCGCTTCTAAAGGTTATTTAAAAGCGACTTTTAAGCCTTTAGAAGCGATTTTTGTCGCTTCTAAAATCCTTTTTTGTCTTAGTGAACATAAATGATTTTCCGGGATTTTTTTTTTCGATTTGAAAGTTTTACAAGATTATTTCGTTTATTTACATTTGAGCGAAAACTGTAGGCGGGAATCAAGAAAGACGAAAATAGTTCGAAAAGTTTCGTATTATATATATGTTTGAAGTTTTATTGCCACAAGAATATTATTTTGAGTCCTAAACGTATTATATACTTTTTTTAATTGAACAGTTTTATTAATGATGAAGATAATCTTAAATATTTACATTTTTAAAAGAGTATTGTTTAAAAAAATAAATTTTTTTTATGATAAGAGTAAATTTTGAAATTTTTCCACTTACAAATAAGAGTTCGTTACGAGAGATGATACCTTTTAAATCTTTATCCTCACTTTTTTAGTTCGAAAACTATCAATTTTCCCATGAAGTTAATTACATACAATCTAATTAATTATCTCCTAATTAAAGCTCAACCCACCATACAAATACTCTCTCTCTCTCTCTCACACTTTTTTCAGTTTCAATATTTGTGACGACTTTAGGGTTCGTCATGACAACATTCTTTGCGACTCTTCGTCTTCTTTGACTCTCAAACATGTCCTTCATTCTCTTCGTCACCACCAAAAAACCACCTTCGTCATTAAAAATTTATCTTCGTATCTTAATGACCCATAAATCGCTACTTCTCTTTGTCAATAAAATACTTTATTTTCGCCGCTAAAATTCAGAATAATAAAGAAAATTTCTCGTCTCCGAAACTTAAACTCGGAAGGAGTGATGAACTAAATATTGGGTCATTGAGGACCCCTACTAGACCCACCATATAACTCCTTCGAGGCCGTTCAATCATCATCAGAGTCCAAAAGTTGGTCACAACGCGATCATTATAGCAAAAATTTAAACTCTCACTGCACCTTCTAAGAAACATAAATCTCGTATGTTTCATACGAAATTTGAGAATTGACAAAGGATATCTAACTAATCATCTTATGGGTCGTCCGATTTTAATATCGAGGGCTATGTGACGCAACCATGCTGCACAAAAGAAGTTCTGGTGGAGTTTTGTCTTTGGATGCAGGTCATCAAATGAATGTTTTAGATGCATATTAAGTCTTACTATATTGACAACATAGCCACGACAAATGTTAAGTATTTTTTTTTATCAAAGTTACGAAACCTGACACAACCGTTAAGGGTTCAAAAAATATTGTGACGATCTTGTCACTGAAACGTGATTGCGTGACAACAAGTTCTCGACGACGTTATCATGAAACAAAAATTTAATATGATGTGGTCAAGAAACATACAACATCGTGATGACGTTGTCACGAAAAATTTAATTTTGTGACAATGTTGTATTGAATTCACATATCTAAAGTGAACTCGTATTTTAAGGACTATATCCTATAATTTTGAATTATTATATATTAAACTTAAGTAGAAAGATTTAATCATATTTAACAAAAACTGAAATCGATGGAAATTTAAATACGAAAACTTGCAGCGAAAAGTGCATAAAACTGTCTACCCTATACGCGTTACAAGAAATTGTCATAACTTTACATATATATCGGCTGTACAAGTAAGCAATACATTAGAAAAAAGTTATATTTTGTAGTGTACAAAGGAACGTAATTTATACTTGAAAGGATTCAAATTTCAAAGGCAGACCCTGATCTTAAAGAAAACAATGTCCTACACAACATGAGCTATACCCCTCGTATATATTCCTGTTTATTGATCTCAGAAAAAGGAAAACCCAAAAGACAAATAAACAGAAAACATCAAACGAGTATACAATTCAAGACACGTCACTGTTAGGGTTTTCTATTCAGTGTAATCTATTATATTAAAATAATTGAAGTATTTTTGTCTTCGTATAGTTTGTATTTTTTGCATACATACAAATGTTATGTAGCTAGGCTTAGTGGTTCATTAGTTTCAATCACTCATGCGCTTTAACTATAGAACGTTTATTGATCAAATTACTATGTGAAGCAAATAAAGCAGTGCTACAGTATATCTTTAAACAGTATCTCTCACTGAAAAAAAGTCTACCATTCTTGTTTCTGTGTTCTCTTTCTTTCCTTTAGTTATAAATGTCGCTTTAATTCAACCACGTGAAATTTATTGACGTTGTTTTGTGAGATGATAGTATTTTGTAAAGTTTAGAAGAAAAATACGGTTATTCTTTTTCTTTTTATGTAGCTTGTACTTATATATAAATATAAAGAAATTTAACTACAGTATCGCGATGTAAAAAGATTTAAATAATTAACTGCGGTATAGGTAGGTAGGTAGGTAGTTATTCTTACAGTTACATAAATCGTTTTTTACGACATAATTTACGGCGGTCGAAATGGAAAAGACTGTCAAGAAATTAGTGGTTACAAAGTTAAGGTAGACGTAGACCTAGACTTTTGCTTCAAGTATTAATGAAGTAAAAAAGCTAAAGAAGACTATATAATAAAATAAAATAAAATTGAATCCAAATGATGGAAATAAATATTAAATGGTTAGTGAAAAGGCACTTTATTGGCATGAATAGAACATTGAATATATAATAAACATATATATTATGAGAGTAATTAATTAAATTGGACCATCTAACTTCCAATCACACCAAATGCGTGAGCAAAAGTAGTAGCTAAACCAGCCACCATAACTGTTACTATAAACAGCCAAACTTTTTCCTTTGCCTTTATTTAATTCTCTCTTGTTTAGTATTATTATTATTATATAATATATATATGTATACCAAAGAAATAAACTCAATACCTCCAAGCCCGAGTTTTCTTTTTTATTATTACTATTACTTTTTTATTCTCTCCTCTTCTTGGACCACCACAAACAATCATAAGTGTATATATCGTCAGCTTCTTCCAGTTGAAGCTATCTAGCTTTCTTTTCTCTTCTTTTCTCTTTTAGCTTTCGTATCTCATCGAACACAATGGAGAGAGAGAGAGAGAGAGAGAGAGAGAGAGTTTGAAGATCATATCTTAGTGCAGGTGGAAACTTCCAAAGGGATCGCATTGATCTAATTAGACTTTCATACTTTTGATATCATATATATATATATATACACACTATTAGTATTATACATATCAAAGCTGGTTAAAATTGGATCATGCTATCCCTTGGGAAGTTTCCATCATATTTGCTCTACAAATCCGTCACTGCTGTCCTTTTTTTCAGGTAAGAAGGTTTGATGTTACTGTATTGGTTTTATTTTTCTGGTTTTTAGTTTTTATTTTTTTACATTAGTATGATTCATATAAACAACAAAAAGCTTACTGCTATTGTTGCCATATATAGTTGATTTTCTTGTTCTAGTCTCTACTGTTGTCTTGCAATATCTCGGTCAGTTCAGGATCGTATTTCATTTCACCGCGGGTACAACTAAAATTCCTTTTGATATTCTTCACTTATCGTCTTAATCGAATATTCCTGTTCATATAAGATATGATAAGATTAAATGTTCTCAACTACCAAATTGCTGTCTTGCTATTGGTTGTGTTATTGGTAGATCTTAAAAAGGATTTATATGCTCATGAATACTAAAATTTACAGAAGATCTACAAGATGAAAACTTGTTGTTTCTATATAAATTATAGGATACATATGTGTATGTGTGTATATAGAGAAAATTATGTATTAAATAGTACAAATACATAAACCACAAAAATTACCCTTTTCTTTCTTCTCTGCTTTTTTATTTTTTTTTTATTTTTTATATTCTCATATCCAATACATAAATCGTATGCAAGTTTGTATCTTTCATATTGTATTTTATTCTCTATTTCAATATTACCTTACATATTGTTAGTAAGGTATATATTTACAGATAATACATAGCTTATTAGCTAGCATTTTTTTTCTTCTTCTTTTTATGTATTAATTGATATCATTCAAAGCTCAAAAGGGCAATAAAGTCTGAATATTTATTCTTTATTAGTGCTTACTTTCACTATTCGTCAAACTAAATATAGTCATAAAAATACTATCCCAAACATAGAATCCTGACCAATACACATATAGTGGCTGAGCCAAGATTACAGTCACGATTAAATTTCGTAAGGGGTATATAAGGAAAACTTATTTCTTCAGGGGACATATTTGTAAAATAATATAAGTTGAGGACTAAATAATAAAAAAAAGGTTAATATTTTAAATTTCAAAAGCTCAGCGGGTCCTTACCTGACTACACCACTACGTATATATGTATATATATATTTTTTGAAATGGAATCAATATATATATACACTGCACCCACACATTAAAAGCAGATTATAAAGTACTAGACTTAGTGCTACAAAATTCTAACTCGTGATTCTTGGTGACACCCATTAACGAGCAAAAATCGACAAAAATATCTAAAGACAAAGGCACTAACACAGTGGTCTGTGTCGGATTGCGAGAGATTGTCGAACCCTAATTGTTTTCTTTTTCGAAATGTCAATAATGAGCACGAACCTGGTTGGTATATACAAAAACACTCCCACATGGCCAAAGAAAAATACTGACCCGGGTCGTTATCATTTTTTGGATTCCTGCTTCCCATTTTGGTGATCAGTTTTATCATTTCTGACCATGAATATATATATATACGTATGTTTATAACATACATGCCATGCATTTTTTTGCCAATGCTTGTAGCTTCGTCTGAAGCAATATAATTCCTAACAAATATTTCTTTGGGGTAGTATCATACGACCATTTAACGTACTGAATTAATTATGACAAAATAATAGCTCCTTGATTCTCTCGCTAAAGTTGGGTATATTATTTTAGGAGTAATTAGACTATTAACTTAATAACTCATCTTTTGTAAGAAAAATTCATTTAAACAATCAAAAATGAAATATTAATATTATTATTTAACCATTTTTTTAAGAAATAACTATTTAATGTGACGTAACTGTTCGTAACTGCTTTTAGTGAGTTACATTTTTTGGTTAATATATACTGGTTTATTTTGATTAATGGCTATTAACCAAAAATATATTATATGAAATTATGTTTCTAATTGCTATATTACTACTAATCCATTTTTTTAATAGTCAAAGTTTAATTTTATTAAAAAAATCCATAAGACCGAAACGAAGTAAATTAAATTTACTGATTTTTCGTCGACCATAACACTTTGTTGTGCTATATTTTACATAAAATGAACGACTGACCGAACAAAATTACACCCTTGATATGAATTCAGCAAAAGCATGTCACTAAAATCTCAAATGCGTCACATTTATTATTATTATTATTATTATACCATTTTGGGGTCAAAATTTTGAAGGACGCGATGTAAGGAAAGGGCTATTTTATATAGGTTACCAGAGCATAGAGCAAAACGAGCATTTCAAATTTGATTTTTTGTTATATATATAAATGTGAATTTCTCAAGGTAAATGGATTTCAAGTACTTGTGTGATGGATCGGTGACTTTTTTTATTTATAAATTTCATGTTCTAATGAATATAGTTTGGTGGCTACTATATGTGATGCATATAGGATCACACACGTAGGATAAAGCCAGTCAGCTTTAAATAGCGCACATAGAAATTACCAGTCATCAGATTTTAAAAACTATATATCGTCATGAATTTAATTCTTAGGGCGAGCAAAGTAAATTTATCTAAAAGAAAATATAACCACGGAAAAACATTTATGTAGTCTGCAATATTACTTGATTGCCGTAACGAGATTTTAAACTTGAGAATAATTATATTCTCGGCAAAATTTTGAGCTGCGTCAAAATTTCACCATGTTTTTATAATGCTTAATCATAAACATTATAAAATTATCTTGTTGTTACGATTGCCTTGGATGATTTTTTTACTGCAATATCAAATGGAAGATATTCATTTGTGTTTTAGCGTCCTCTGTATATCATTTTTTTCGGTATATTTTAAGAAGTTTCATGTTTTGATAGATTTCGTGATTAATGCCTTAATTATTATAATAAATAACATATTTTTATGTTTTTTTTTTGGGAAGTTTAATGTTTTGGAAGATTTTGTGATAAATGTCTTGACATCTGTCCTGGCGATTTTTCTGTTTGTTTCGGAAAGTTTCTTGTTATGACATATTTTGTCCAAACATCTTTCATGGCAGATCTTCATGTATTAAAGGGTGATGACATCCTAAAATTACTATCACTTTGTACTGCTGTATAAAAAAAAAGTCGTGTGATTTTTCCGTAGTAGTCTTGAAGGATGTCATTCATCAAATGTCTAGGGTCTTACGCGCACCCAATTGGATGGCTGATAAACTATTAATTCATACATGGTTGTGTAATTCTCTAAGCATACATTCATAAATTACAAGATTAGAGAAGTATGAGTTTTGTGATTAGGTGATTGAAGTCCTCATGAATGTTCATTGATGCGAACCAAATATCATGAAAATGTTTGAAAAGTGGAACTGAAAGCAGTCTCAAAGTTAAAGAGAGTTCTTGATTTAGATTTAACGTATAGTATTATTACATTCGAATTGCCTTATTTTTATTAGGCAAGCATCGTGCGAAAGATGTTTCATTAATATATTGATTCAGTGTTCAATAACATCACGACATTAATTGTAAGATATCCTAGCATAGTTTCCATACTTTAACAAATTATGTGAGAAAATACTTTATACACATGCATTATCGCAATAAAGGAAAGAAAATCCTAAGAAGAGATTCTTGTTTTGGAGCGCTATAAAAGCTGAGTTGCTACTCCATAGTTTTCTTGACACTTTTCGACAGAGATCACAAAATTCTTAGATATGTTGGATTGGAAATCTGAGATCTTGGTGACAGCGGTGTAAGAATTCAATTCACAAATTGTGATTGAATCAGAGAAACGAGATTGAGAGAGAGAGAGAGAGAGAGAGAGAGAGAGAGAGAGAGAGAGAAAGAGAGAGAGAGAGAGAGAGAGAGAGAGAGAGAGCGTGGAAGCTCAGAGTCACTCTAGGTACATCGAAGGAAACTTTTTGTTTATTTTTTTTGCGGGAAACTTTTTGGACACGACTAGTCGCATCGGATAATTTTGGCGCACAAACCTTCAAATGTGACTAGTCGCATCTAAGTGTCGGTTACCGCCAATTTTTACGTTTTATTTTTGCTAAATTTAGATGCGAGTTGTCGTATCAAAATTGTTGCGCCTGATGGTAGACAATTTCGGATGCGACATGTTGCATCGAAAAGTTTTAGGTACGACATATCAAATGCGACTTTTCCGCATCCGATGTCGCATCCACAGGTGCACTTAGATGCGATTTTGGGCCTTAGTTGCGACAAAATGTCGCATCTAAAAGTATTTTTTATACTAATGGTACTCTGTATGGTCACGCAACCCACTCCAACGCAACCCACTCCAAATATATCCAAGATGGGTATAATTTTATTGAGTATAAGTTATTTCTATATAACAACATAAAACAATTATAAAAATTAAATAAAGAAAAAAAGCACTCATTGTTGATGACAAATTAACACCAATCAATTCTCAATGACAAATTTGTGCGTATAATAGTCTATATATAGTTTACTATTGATTCAAATCGAAAGTACAAAAAAATAGCGCTTATGATCGCTTAAAACGTTGCCAATTTATATTTATATATATATATATATATATAAAGTTTTATAAATAAATTGTAAATACTCATTGTTATGACATAATATCTGTTTTCAGTTAAATTTGAATATAAATTATTCTAAATATTTTGCTTAATTTTTTAACAATTTTGTTTCAAAATTTTTGTAAACGAATTTTGCTATGTTTTTACAATTTATTAACAAAATGTTAATGTTAAGTGTTTTCAAAATGATACTAATTTACATGAATAAATATTAAAATTACCCTTGAAAGTATGAGAACATAAACTAATTCACATAATTTTTGAATTTTACCTATCTTGTTAATAATTTCAAGCGTAATAACTGGAACTAGTTTTCCTTAATTTTCAATCACGTATTCAGTTAAACGTGGCACATAGATAATTGATATATGCAAATACTATAATTTAAGATACAAATTGCAACATAGTCATATGCTCGCAAGCTAAATAATTACGGAAAATAAAATAAAATAAAAACATGAAAATTGCCAAGAAAATTCCACGCAATGATATTTATTTTTCAGTGGAAACAGTTGAGACGAAAAAAATATTCCAATCAATCACTGTATCCGAAACAAAAAAAGAAAACTATAGTCCTGGAATTTGAGGAATTGAAACAGAAAAATCTACTTTGTTCCAATCACAATAGCGACGTATAGTCGGACAAACTATAACTCAAAGTATTAAATTGGTCACAACAAAAAAACAGAGGTCATCGAATTTGAGTCCACTTTTTTATTCTTTAATTTCCAGAGATCGCACAATCCTACAACAATCTAAGAACGGTCTAAAGTTTGGCCCGCTAAATACGAGAAGAAAAGTCCATGTCATACTTTTATCTTTCTTCAATAGCTATTTAAACTTCAACGGTATGTACTTGCACATAATACGTACATTTACATACTCATATAACACATAACATACATGGCTATTTGTGAAAACGCGTTGGTGATAGAATACGGTGGAACAATTTACGAGGAAATAGTTGCATCTTAATGAAGCACTGACGAGTCAAACGAGACGTTCAATGGAATAACGCGACTATTGTATTTGTTACAAAGAAGAATGACGTATAATTTCTTTCTATTTTCAACGAAAATGCTATATATATAGATATAAAATCTCATACCACGAAATAAGTCACGCTAATATTAAGAGAATTCGACATAAGTATAAGTTAAGTTCATAATACCAATCAATATAATCGAATAATTCAGATAAGTCTTTGGTAATAAAGAGTAATTATTTGAGTTAAAACTTACGAATTCACATAAGCATAAAATCTGTCTAAAACAACAACATAACAGTTATTGATGACACTAACACACGATCTAAATAATCAACGACGATTATTGTGAACGTACAATATTTTACACATATATATACTTACGAATAAAATCTCATTTAAACACGCTTCTTATATTAAAGATTAATGTTGTATAAGAAAAGTGCGACCTAAATATAAAGATCAAATTATTGTTATAATTAATTATTTACAATTTTCGTCGAGATATTATTATATTTATTTTCAAACATCAACCATGTATATAGTGAAATGGAATGAAGAGTTAAACAATAATCTAACAACCATAATTCTACTGAAAATTAAGTATAAAGTGGCACTGTATCTATATCTATATGCATTTGTCCGCGCCATTGATAGACCCAGACTACTCTTTAATGTAAAAAAGAGGCCTCGTGTTGAGCGTGAGTGAAAGATCTATGTTTCAGGTTTCTAGACCCATTAAATGTTTAAGAGAAAAGTATTTTAGATCTTTCAATCATTTTTGTATAAAGTTCATTTTCGAATATTTTTAAAATCTAAATTTGATATTTGCAGAAATTTAAGTTTAAAGAATAAGTTTTTTCCTAAAAAAAATACCCGTATAATATTATGTGAAATGTAATTATTAAGTGATACTTAAGTATATGTCATTTATATATTACGTGTAGAGTCGTGGCCGAAGTCTTTCAAGTAGGGTCGCACGACTAGACTCTTTTTCTTTTCTAAAAAAAATCAAAAAAGTGAAAGAGAGAAGCAATTTCTGATATTGTGACTTTTTTTTTCGTTTCCCTATACTCTAAACTAAAGCAGTAAATGTGAGTATAGTCTTCACTGGGCTATAAATAAATGATGTTCGGCCAAACCATAATAATAATAAACTCAAAGCCAACAAAGAGTTAGAAAGTAGCTAGCTTTTCTTCTTCCATCATGGCTTCTAAGTCTTGCTTACTTGTTTTGGCTCTCCTTGCTTTCTCCCTCGCCATTTCTGTGCAACCCATTCTAGGTTTTTATTCTAATATTCACATCTATCTTTATTACAGTACAAAAATAGATAACACTCTATTTTGATTTTTTTTAAGCAGGAGAAGTGGTGTGTGAGAAGTTGAACCAAGGCACGTGCGCTTTTGCGGTGTCGTACGAGGGAAAGCGGTGCATTTTGGAGAAGCACGTGAGGCTGAGGACCGGCGGAGAGGAGTACACGTGTCGGATGTCCGAGATAGAAGCCGAAAAGCTGAGCGACGTTATTGAGACCGACACGTGCGTGGAAGCGTGTGGAATTGACCGGAAAACAATCGGAATCTCGTCGGACTCTCTTCTCGAGTCTCGCTTCACTCGCCAGCTCTGTTCTGGTCGCTGCTACAACAACTGTCCCAACGTCGTTGACCTTTACTTCAATCTCGCCGCCGGTGAAGGTAATTATTAATCATTTCTCTTTTATAATAGCAAATCATTTTTTTATGTCTTGTGAAAAGCATTCAAACGTAAAATTTAAAAGAGATATAGGAGCTATAGATGAATTAGAAATAAATTTGTACGTATACTTTTAGGGTGGTTTCATTACAATATATAGCATGTATTTATCTATATTTCTTTTATTTATCATCTTGATTGTGTGCATGCGCAAATAATGTACAAAGTCAGAGCCAGAGGCAGAGAAATAATATGATATATTGTGTCTTATGTCTAAAAAAAATTAAAGACAATAGATTTGTATGTAAAACTTTGAAAAACATTAGTGCTCTTCTTATTTACGAATGTGTTTGAATCATGAAAATCAAGGTATGCGAAAAACAAACAAATAATAATTTTATAACTAATTCAGTTACGTTATGTAGGAGTGTTTCTTCCGAAGCTATGTGAAGAGCGATTGACCGGAAATACTCGCCGGGAAATGGGTGAACTTCGTAGCTCCGGCGCCGCTAAAACTGCAGTTGCGCCGGGACCAATCTAATCCGCTGAGCTGTCTTTTGCGCCACTCCCTAGCCCTTACAATTTCTAAGCTTATTTTATAATATGTATACTTTTAGCGGATTTGTTTTTCATCAGTGGCATATGCATTGGATGTTATGCCTATACATAGATAATACTTTCCTCGGAGAAGTTTTGCTTGCCGGAGTTGAGGCATGTCCTAGTAATTGTTTATATATGTGAAAGAAAACTAAAGTACTCTGCTTCTGTGTGTGATGTGAGTGTTTCGGTTTTGAAATATGCAGTATCATGATAAGAGTTTGTTTCAGTTTGTGATTTCATTACAGTTTTCATTATCATATGATCGTCATAACTCTCTCTCTCTCTCTCCCTCTCCATGTTCTCAGTAGTTTGACGAATATCAGTTGACTTACATGTATCACCGAATACTTCAAAGCGTGTAAAAAGGTCCAAAAGTCCTAGCCGCGTAAATTTGGCCATATTTAACAGCTTCTTTAAGCACCATTTAAGGAAGTCATGGCGTGGCACTTTCAACATTAATAAATAAATGAACGAACAAAAGCTCTATTTTAGTTTAAATTGAGAAATTTCTTTAATTGGACTTAATAATCACTAAAATATCAAAATTAGACCTCTTATGTATACATTTATCTCAAATTAGACTTTTAACTCATTTTCGGAGAAAATATATCCTTTAAATGCCTTTTAAAATTTCAGTTTTTGAAATGAAATAAAATCTGATGAAATCGGATGAATTCCGATGCTTTTTGAAAAAATAATTTAAAGATGAAATTCGACGAGTGTTTTAAGACGTTTTAAGTTTGATAGAATCCGATGCTTCGCAATTTCGCGGCTGTGAAATAAAACCCTCATAAACCCTTTGCTCGTTTCTTTCCCGAGACGGGAACAGAAAGGCAAAAAGAAGCTGGCAAGGGCTTCAAATCCGCGAACCCATTACTCTTCCCGAAGGTAGCACCCACGCCACCGAAAGACCCATCCAAACCGAAGAAAAATTGTTATTATACAAAAAATACCTTTAATGACTATAAATATGCTGAACAAAAAATGCAGTCATAATTTTCAAATATTTGACACTAATGAATAGAAAACAAAAAATTGATGTATTATTGAAATGTGATATAAATACTTCTGCATCGCAAAATGACATAAACTAAGCCGGTGAGGTCTAATAACAAAATGATGATAATGACCAAATAATATATAATTGTAATCTACAGCGTGGCAATGAAGGTAATTTCTCAACTTTAGAGTTTGTCCCTTAAATTTCTCTTCACCACACACCTCAAATTCGTCCCCACAAAATGAGGATCTGATTTCTGATTCCATAACCTCATCACCATCAACACCAAACTCCATTTCTCTCTGGTTTTTTCCTTGTTCCTTTTTCACCATGGTATGCCTTCTTTCTCATCAGTAATCTTTTACCCTTGTGATGATCAATTGAAATTTAACGTGTTGTTTTGTAACAAGATATGATCACTTGTCCAATAATGCATTTTCATGTCTTTTGTAAGAACAATGTTTGACTGAGAAACTGATACGGGGTTCAGGCAAATGCAGCGTCGGGAATGGCTGTGAGGGACGATTGTAAATTAAGATTCTTGGAGCTGAAAAAGAGGAATTACCGGTTCATCGTGTTCAAGATCGAGAACCAAGACGTCGTCATCGAGAAACTCGGTAATCCCTCCGAGACTTACGAGGATTTCTCCGAGTCTCTACCCGCCGATGAATGTCGTTACGCAGTCTTTGATTTCGATTTCGTCACTGTCGAGAATTGCCAGAAGAGCAAGATCTTCTTCATAGCATGGTAATGTCATCGTTATTCTTGTTTTCCAAATATGCTCATAAATTATATGGTTTAATTATTAGTAGGGTCTTTCTCGTTAATATTTACCCGAAGTTAAAGTGGATCGAGAAATAGTTCTGTTGATTTTGTGTAAAAAACTCAGTCTTTACACGCACAAAATATCAATATTTGTTGATCGCTAAACAAAAAAATAATTTTTTTATTAAAAAATCTTAAATATATTTTATACACCGGCGTGGAACAAAAGGTAAAACGAGTAAAACAACTCACGAATTTGATGTTAGGTGCTCAATTTGGTCATTCATAAAAACTAACGAAAAGATAACGTATTTTTCAATTCTTGATATTTTGATGACTTATTTAGCTAATTGTTTTGTTATTTTATTATTATTATTATTATTATTATTATTATTATTATTATTATCAAGGTCACCGGACACGTCAAATGTAAGAAGCAAGATGGTTTACGCGAGCTCGAAAGACCGATTCAAGAGAGAATTGGACGGAATTCAAGTGGAGTTGCAAGCGACCGATCCGAGCGAAATGAGCCTTGATATCGTAAAAGCTCGAGCTATTTAATTTTTTTTGTTAAGCTATATTGCTCTTTATAATTGCTCAATTACTATATCCAAATCTCTTCCACATTGCCAAAGTTATTTTCAAGTTTTGTTTTCCCTTCAATGTAGTACCATATAAAGTATTTACTTGTTCTCCATGTTTATGGTTTGTTATCTAAAATATATTATTATCACTGATAATAATATTTATGTTCTTACAGGAGAGAATACTATTTAGTGGATATACATACTCATAACAAATGAGTAAAATTTCATTGGAACACACCCCAGACTATATTAGAAGCACAAACGTCTTCCCTCTAATGAAAAATAAAAAAACAATAGATTAATAATATATATCTCAATATTCATGCATGCATGCAAAACATAGTCGTACGTAGTCACACGTATACCAACGCGAGCCTTATAATTTCATATTCTTTTTGTTGCAAAGTGTGTATATTATGTATAGTCGAGAATAAAAACGACGTACGAAAATCTGTTGCTTCACTGATCGATCGTGTCGTTGCTGGCGAGGTTGAAGAGGTATCCAATGATTTCACGAAAATCTGCATTTTTGATATTTTTGGGATTCTTTTATGCATAATTAACCACATGTTATTCGACTCAAGTGAACTTTAATATATTTTATTAATGTTTAAAATATATAAAAAACTGTAAAATGGTAAAAGAGTATAAAATTAAGAGTAAATTAGTCTTTTCACATTTAATCAGTTAATTAGTCGCAGATTGAAAAGAATTATATTTTTGGTAGAAAATGAAAAGAATGTATAATAAATAGATAATAATTTGAGAAAATTTTCTTCTTTGACAACTTCACATCACTTTTGATTACGACATGACCATTTAATTAAGTGATTTTGTTAATAATTAAAATACATTTAGTCAAAATTGATGTGAAGCATTAATTCATTTTAATTGTTAAAATAAATCTAATCAAGTTTTTATGTCTCAATTAAAATTGATGTAAATTAGTATATGTACATTTAAACTAGTGGTATTTTAGGAGAAACTAGAATTTTGGTGTAAAATGAGAAATTTCTTGCGGTAGTCGTTAGCACGATACGGGCCCAACCCGACCCGTTTAAGAATAATGACCGAAGCCGACGCGACGCGAAGGAGGGAAAAGTTTGCAGAATAAATTGAAACTAAAATATCTAAAAGCTTTTGTTTCAGTAATGGCTTCGGGTTCAGAACAATCGCCGAAGGCACCGGGGCATCACCAGGACGATGCCGATGAAGAAGACGAAAACGTTAAGCAGCTCAGACAATGCTCTCCTCTCTATTTGGCCCTACAGGTTTTTTTTTTTAATATTTTTATATATATTTTTTTCGTTTTTGAGTTTTGATCATCCTAAAACCCTAGAATCTAATTTCAATCCGTCTTTTTGCTCCAATTATTTATAATTTACAAGGATTGTCTGGTGAAGACCGACAGGAATTGGAAATCCTGCCAATTAGGTCAGTGTTGTTATGCTTTCGCGTGGATATTTATTATTGAAAATTGGATTCATATTTAGTTTACTGACTGGAGTGCGAAATTGGATGTTCAGAGGTTCAGTCGTTGAAGTCCTGCCATGACAGACTGAAGAAGAAGGACGAAGAACAACAATGATGATTGGCTAGTGATTTATATGTTGTTGTTCAGAAATGTATTAGAGGAATTGAGTTTTGATATTTGAGGACTTGGTATAATGCAAATTTCGGAAATAAAAAAAAAATTTAAATTTTTATTTCTTATTTGATCGTGATCTAAGTACTTCTGAAAGATTCGAGGACCGATTGGTCACATCTTAAGGACATGGTAGTGATGTAATATCGATTTCAGGTGGGCCAAGATCAGTGAAGATTCTAAGAGTGGTTAGTCAGAGAGATACTCTAATCTCGTTGCACATGCCATTATATGTGGGCAGTGATTGTAGGAATTTCTCTCAGCATTTATCAAGCTTCCTTTCAGTCATTCTTGGAATGGAAATCAGGTACACATAATATGACCAGAGAAATCTCCTGAGATAGATATATGTGGTGAAGAACAATACTAACTATGTTCTGTATGGCCTCAAATTGCTCGATCGTCTCATCCTCTTCGATTGTATTTGTACCTCTCCGGTAACTAAATAGCTGAAATCCTTATACATATATGGATTCCCTCTTTGGTAAGTGGGTACAATCCCAATCTCTATTTGCAAGCTCTAGATCTCTTGAAGAACGGTTTTATCTAGCAAATACCGCATTGTTGGAAGGAAGTCTAGTATCTAATAGTGTTCCGATTTTGGTTGAACAAGCTCTCGGGGAGAACTTCAAGCTCACCTACCAACATGATAAACTTTATACTAGACTGAGCACGAGAAGGGGCTACCGGGGGTTGAGCTTGTAACGCCATCGAAGCCTGAGGGGGAGTCTGCGAATGGGGCCCGACGGGGGAACTGGAAGTCGAAGGAGATGCACTTGGTGGGTAAGCGTTCTTCCGATTCTCTTTTATTGGACTGTCAGGACCCCTCCACCCTTTAGGAGAGGCAACCTCGAACCCTTTGAATTTCCAGATAGAGTTAAATAGACGGTTTGGAGCCTCACCCCGAAGCCAAGCACCGAACTTAGGTTTACCCTCACGCTCGGGTCTGACTTCAGCACATTCCGCTTCACCATGACCAATCCTACCGCAGCCAGCAGCGATCGGTCGAAGTTCCAGGGGCCCAAGTCGAGCACCCTTTTCTTGTCAACAGTTTTGCCGAATCTAATTGTATAAATAACGTTGCTATCTTCTGAGATTGAGAGCGTACCATTTGGTTTCCAAATTTTAGTCATGACAGCTCTGAAGGCACCTCTGTTGTAGGGCTTGGAGGGCAGCAGCCTGCCAAAGAGGCAAGAAGACAGGTCAAGGTTCGTAGCATTGAGTTTGTCGTCTTCAAAGACCACCACGTTATCGTCGTCTTCGTCATCCACTCCCAATTCGGACCAGCGGTCGCACAGATCGTCCATATCACGTCGGTAATGGAGGAATCGGCGAAGAACTCTAGCAGGCCCTAAGATAGAAGTGCAGAGTAGAGATTCTAGCAGTGGATGAAGAGACAAAGCACTCCTAGAATATTGAATTTCCGGTGACCGGAGATTGTGTTTTAGTATTCAGTAACTATTGTACGGAGAGAGAGTAAAACAGTATTTTCTTTATGGACACAAAGTATAGTCAGTAGGAAGTTATTTGTTATTATATGATTTGAATTATGATCTTTTAAACTGTGTACTGTTTGATTTTAAGCTGACGCGTTCGAAATTATTCAAGAAAATAAAGAACTATCCGAAGCAAATTAAAGCCAATCAACGTTCAATTGCCATCGTAAAGACAGTTTATCCAAGCATTATTTGATATATCTAAGATTTTTAATATTCATAATAATAGAAGTTGTATAGTTAATATTGTTGAAGTTATATTATAAGATTCCATGGAACACAAGCATAATAGTGAAACCATCGCAATTCAAACCTTACCGACTCTTAGTGTCACGACGATATTTCAAGTATTCAAGTGAAAAAAACACATGAAGCTTCTTTAACTACGTGTCATTTTAGACAGCTATAAAAAAAAATTACACAGTTTTGTTTTGATGTATTCTCACATTTTTGCTTTTCATCCCCCCCAAAATTACAAACTTTCTATTTCCATTAGTATCATTAATAATTTCATAAACAAAAAGCGCATGATACTAGATACTACTACAATGCGTTTCAGGAAGAAAGATAAAAAGCTTCAAGTCAGTTAATCTCACCATTACATTCGTCGTCTTTTTTATCAGTAATCTCAGAAACACCATTCTCTTCGACAACCACACGGGGAAACTTCAAGGGACTGTCAGAATCGCCGAAGAACGAGTTCATGACCATGAATCTAAAAGCCTGAAGCAATTGGCTCTTGTCCCTCTTCACATCCGAGCTCAGAAGCTTCTGTAACAGAGTCGGCGGTTTCTTCTTCGGGGTTTCAGTTGATGAAGAAGAGCCTTCGTGTCTTTGTTTCTTGTTGAATCGACGTTCTGTCTTGTTCTCGTTTCTCCCTCTTTTGTCATTTCTTTTCTCAAACTTATTGCGACCTTGTTTCTTCGGGTCTGAGATATAACACCCGGGTATCTCTGCTACTTCCACTCCTAGCTCAGCTTGCTTGGTTAGAATCTCCTTTAGTCTCTACAAACAAGAATAAAAACAAATATTTGGCAAATTGGTCCTAGCTTAAAAACGAAATTTGGTTTTGTCCAACGTTCAGTAAAACTTTTGTAAATGTCCAATATGCTGATGTGGCATAAATATTAACGAAGATTTATTACTTTAATACCCTTGTTATTTCGGCGGGATTTTAATTATTTTAGTTTGTATTTAATAACTTCGAATAATAGTTTTCTTATTGATTCGAACATTGATTAACTGTTTTAACATCCTAAAATCATGGTAAATTAAAGATATTTGAAATAGTTAAGGACCTAATTTCTGGCCATTTTTATATTTGGAAGTCAACTGGTTAATTGTTTTCTTTTTTATTCAAAAATATATTACCGGATGAGTAAGTCTTTTAGATCCTAAAATCTTGGATATTTTATTAACCTGTTTTATGCATTATATATTAATTACCTTTTATTCGAATTAGCTTGTTATTTTTGACAGTTTTTTACACTAATTCCTTTAATTGTACCAGCGTAAATTGAGTTGCATTTTATAATGTAAATTAAATTTTACATTGATAATGGTCGTTAATTGACATCTCATTTACACTGAAATGTAACTGTACCAATGTAAATTGAATTGTGTTTTACAACGTAAATCGATTTTACAACGTAAATCGATTTTACACTGATTATTGATTTTTATAATGTAAATTGAAGATTTTTATCGTTAATTACTTATTAATTAACAAAACACGATTTTTATCATACATGAATTTGAAATCAAAATCAAAACACGAAGAAAAAGAACGAAGAACAATTTTTTTTTTCTAAATCCACGAAAGACTGCGATCGGCGTTTGTTCCGAGGATGTTTTTCTCGAGGAAAGCGAGGGCGTCAAAACCGTCGTCGTACTGGCTCGAAAACTTGTGCTCCGGCAAGAGGCGGTAGTTAACGGAGACGATCGCCATAATCGTGGCGGCGAATTTTCGGCACACGACGTCGTAGGCGAAGGAATCGGTGCTGAGGAAGGCGAATCCTCCGTCATGGAAGAAGAGAATCACCGGAAGCGGCTTCTTTTACAGAGGAGATTCGTTGAGAGTGAAGACTCTGATACAGAGGTTTCGGGATTCGTCAACGGTGTGGTCGGCAGAGGAGACGATTTTCCCAGCGCGGGGCGGAGATCGGATTTCGAAGAGACTTAGAAAGTGGCGGTTCATCGTTGTGTCACGGCGACGACATGAACCGGTGGCGAATGAGAGGAGAGCAAGGACTATGCGTGTCCTCCATGGGAATGATTTTAGGGCGTGGGTGCTCTTTAGATGGCTTGGTGGTATAAATGCACTAAATTTTGAGCGGTTTCTTAGCTATAATTAACCGAATTTTTCTTTTAAATTTCAATTTGAATTTCGGCAGGATTTTAAATTTGGGGTATTTTAGGAACGAAAATTTGATTAATTTAAAGTCTGGACATTTACGAAAGTTTTACCAAACGTTGGACAAAACCAAATTATTAAACCCCTACAAGGCTATATATTACATTAACCCAAATAAAAATGATTTCTTTTAATTAATGTTCGTTTCTGAACAAATCATATAGTTGTAAAGTGTGCGTGAAATTTTCTCGGATTCTGATTTTCCAAACTATCTTCGAGAAGTGTGGAATCCACATTTTAGTTATTCATAGCCCACCAGATTTTCCTCAATTCTAACCAACTCAGAAAATAGAATTGTAATTGCACAAAAAGACGCAAGTTAAACTGTACCTCTTGACGTAGTTGAGCTTCTTTCTGAAGACCCTCTTGATCTAACATTTTTTTATTTTGTTTCTGCAAATAGATCATGGAACAAAAATAAATACATGTAACATATAAAATACGATCATTCTTGCTTTAAACTATATTCTTTTGCAAGTGAGACCTTTTCTATGTTCTCTTTTGAAGGGAAGTTCCTTTTACGTTCTTCGCGCCATTGTTTGATTTCTTGTTCCGAATACGTCAAAGCAAGTGATCTTCTTGTTTGACATTTGCATACACAAAATCAAATTAAAAAGTTAAAACAGAATGCAAAGTCTAGGGTTCGTTAAAGCTGTAAAAGAATAATACAAAAAAAGCCGTAAAAATAAGTTTTAATCTTCAAAGCAAGCACTAAAAAAATTAGATTCAGATGTTTTAGCGAATTTCATTTATCAAAATATTCTCTTATGAATGCGGGTTGCAAGAAAATTATGGGAAACAATTACATGAAAACAAACACCACAAAGAAGTGGGGAAAAAAGAAATCATTTTTCATTCTTGCATCACAAAGACTTTACCTTTTTTGTGTTTGATCTCTTCCTTGACTCCTGGAATTGTCAAAACCGAAATTTCCAGTATTATCATTGTTTTTCCCTGTTGAAAAAGCAAACAGATAGGACAACACATAAAATCGCCTCTTGGTGAAGGGAAGTTTTGTTGTATCACTGATCTTATCATCATTTAGAGCAGAGAATGAAGAAAGTGGACGAACCTCTTCCATTTTGGGAATTGGGAGATCTAAAGTTGTTGCGGCCAGTTGTATGGTTATTAAAGCGAGAATTCTGAGGCCTACACAAATCAAATCCCCATTAACATGACAAACAAGAAATCAAAGTCGGAGGCAGTAACTATACCTTCCTCTTCTATGGTTGCTATTATTTTCCCAATTCCTGCCGCCAAAGTTCTTGCTGGCTTCCTCCGGCCGAACCGGATTCCCTTGCGGAGAATTCATCGTGGGCACGGGCACGCCGATCGGACGGTTCTGATTCATTGGCCGATGGAACGGGAAATTCCCAAACTGCGGGCCCGGCATGAAGCCCGGGTTTGGAGGCGGTTGATAGCCACCCATTTGCATTTGCATTTGCATTTGCATCGGATTGAAGTGGGCGAACTGGTTCGGGTAGAACTGGTTCTGATTGGGGCCGAAGGAGGGTGGGCCTCGAGCGGGGAACCCGTTGGGGACGAACCCCATTCCTTGGGGAAACCCCATTTGGGGATTCGGCATGTTCATGAAGTTCATGTTCATGTTCATCCCTGCTTGACCCTGAGACGGCGTTGAGTTCTGCGAGATACGGGTTTTGCAACGAAAATAACTGAATCAGGTTCCAGAGAACAAAATGGAGAGAGAGAGAGAGAGAGAGAGAGAGACCTGGTGTTGATTGGGAAAGGGGGAAGCATAGCGAGGAAGCATGATCGGAGGAAGAGCATGAGAGAGAATCCCGCGCTTAGGGTTTAAGGCTCTATCACTCACTTACTCTAGGGTTTAAACCTCTGTCAAGAAGACGCTACATTATTATTTCTTCTATTTTCTTTTTAACCAAACATTCTCCTTTTTACTAGGGTAATTTAGGTTATTACCCTTAATTCTTCCCTACCCTTGCATTTTTAGGTGAATACCTCTCTAAAATCAAATAATATTTTTTTCTCAAAAATACCCATGTTTTATTTATTTTATTATTAGAAATAAAAACAAAAACACGCTCTCAACCCGGAGTATTGTCGCTTCTAAAGGTCCGTTTCTAAAAGTATGTCAATTATAATGTCACTTTTAAGTCGTTAAAAATGACGCGTAAAATAACCTTTAAAATATGGTCGGAAGATTTTTGAAGCGACTTTTCGCTTCTAATTTCTTCAAGCGATATTGTGAAAGTGTAGTTAGAACACATGTCGCTTCTAATGTAACGTAAATTATTTTTTATTTGACAATATCCTAAACCCTAAACCCTAAACCCTAAACATTACAAGCGGCATGCCGCTTGTAATGTTCAATTTTTTTAATTGAAATTATTAAACAACACAAAATAATTGTTAATCAAAGCATAATCAAAAGCTAATAGTAAATTAGAAGTCATAAAAATGTTTTAATTAACAGTGACATTAGAAGCGACGAGTCGTTTATAATGTAAAAATACAAATACGTTAACAAATTGGAGCAGAATATTTGTTGGGAATTATAAGTGTTAAATTGTTGCTAATGTTTTTTTTAATACCAAAAAAATGTCTTAGAGCCAATTTTAGAAGCGACAAATCATTTACAATGTCTCTTTTAATGTCCCAAATTCTTAAAATTTGACAGAAAAAAAAGAGTCAAAATTTTGTATTAACTTGAAAACGAGTAGCCGCTTCTAAAAATTTGATAGATGAAATTAGAAACGAGTTGTCGCTTTTAAAAGGGAAAATTTATATTTTTTAGAAGCAATTGGTTATGTACTCAAAAGCGATAAATTGCTTTTAAATATAAAAAATAGCTTCCAAAAGTAAAATGGTTTAGTCTTATGAACTATGTTTTAAATATATAAAATATGTAAAATTATTAAATGATTGGATGACAATCATATCACATGTTCCGGAGTAAAACTAAAACGAGGAGATATCCTAAATGTTTATTTGACATTACTTATGTTTACGCTATCTGAAGACATAAAGGCAGCCAAGAGTTGGCATCAGTGAAATTGTGAAGCGTGAAAGACGAAGCCTGGGAAAGTAAACTCGACGTAGTAGATCATGGTGGCCCAGCCCCCGAGATTGGACTGCGTGTACACATGGATGGTAGTTCTCCGCCAGATCTCGGTTAC
Source organism: Urtica urens (assembly GCA_958296335.1). NCBI lineage: Eukaryota > Viridiplantae > Streptophyta > Magnoliopsida > Rosales > Urticaceae > Urtica > Urtica urens. Next base: position 364,126 of record OY282530.1, on the reverse strand, counting down.
AAGAGCTTGTAAAGGACTCCTGGAACCTCGTGATAGTTTCACTATGAAGGATGAACGATTCTGGAACACGGATGATGTCGGCATTGAGGGCACCGCCTGTTCCAAGGAGGCGGCTTCGGACGAGGCTTGTGGTTCCAGAGACCATGGCCTCGTCCCCAGTGGCTTGACAAGTTTCCGGAAGAGACTCGTATGGCCTCGTCCCCAGTGGCTTGACAAGTTTCCGGAAGAGACTCCAAAAATATTATGAAATGAAGTAGTTGCAATCCTCTGTTACAAGTAGTTGCAATCTGCTGCAAAGGGACAACAAACTAACAACTTTATTTATTTAAAGAACCATGGTAGTGATACAACTGTGTGATTCCAGTGGTAAGCTTCTACAAATATTATGAATAAAGTGTGTGCTCTCTCTCTCTCTCTCTCTCTCTCTCTCTCTCTCTCTCTCTCTCTCTCTCTCTCTCTATGTTTAAGAATGTACAGGAGTGAGTTGGAATCAGCGGCCGGCGAGCTTGACCATCCAGGCGCCGCCGATGTAGAGACCGAGCAGCGGAGCCGCCAAAAGCATCTGCGTGAGAGGGTCGGTGGACGGCGTGAGAACCGCCGCCACCACCACCGCCCCCACCACCACGTATCTCCATATCGACAGCATTTGGTCTCCCGTGAATATCCCCACTTGCCCCAACAGCACCTGAATCACCGGAACCTGTACAAGCAGTCACCTTCTTATTCAGACATGAAAAGCACAGGCATTCATGAATCATTCTAAATCAAACCTGGAAAGATAACCCGGTGCTGAACAGGAGAATCAGAATGAACTCGAAGTACTGATCGATGGACCACAGAGACTCCACCGCCCCTTCCGCAAAATTGACGAAGAAAGTCAGCGCCGCCGGTGCCAAGACCAAGTACGAGAAGACGACGCCGGCGTAGAAAAGCACCGACGAGCCCAACACGATCGGACCCAGAAACTTTCTCTCCGCTTTTGTCAACCCCGGAAGAACAAAGGCTATGATCTCATACAAAATCACGGGGCTCGCCGCAAGAAGACCGCAATAACCCGATACCTGAAAATAAAGGAAACCCATTTTAAACTCAGCATTACTAAAAAAAGATATACAGCTTTTACTAATTACCGCACTCGGATGGCTAAGGCCTACTTAAACTATAAATCTTTTCAATTTTCACCATATTCCTCTACATTTTTTTACAGTTCTCAATGGGCGTTATAGTATTAAGGGTAATCTATTTTGATAATAGCCAGCGTTCTGTAAACATTTAGTAAATAGCTAGGAACACATCATAGTAATTAGTGTAAAAAAACCTTCAAGGAGGTGAAGAAGAACTCGCCGGGAGCGAGTTGGAGAAAGCGGACGCCCTGAGCTTTGACAGGGGCTTCGAGGATGATGATGAGGTCTTTGGAGAAGGCGAAGCAGGCGGCCATGGCTCCTCCGACGGCGAGAATGGAAATGAAGAGACGGTCTCGCAGCTCCTCCAAGTGGTCGAATATGCTCATCTCCTTGTCGTCCGGCAGAAGCTCCTTGTCCGGGTACAGAAACTCGTATATCCGACTCCCTTCCTCCCTTCCATCTTCTCCCTCTGCAACATCCATTGTCACTTTCTATCTCTATACGTTAACTCAATAACTCATCTCAAGCCCAACTCCAGTTCCATCTCCAAAAACAAAAATAGTTTTCATCTCTAACCTATGTCCGATTTATAACCTATTTAATTGATTGAGCCAAGAAACCAACACCAAAGAGAGATAGAGAGAACAAGTCAACCAAAGATTCAATTTTGGGACTGACTGACTGACTGACTGACCTACAGGCCTGTCCTCGAGAGCGACGAGGTCTGACTTCCTATCGTCGTCGACGGCAGAGCAAACCAACCCACGGCGGCCCTGAAGACTGAGTCGCCGCCCAAACGCAGCTGGGTTCCTCGGAAATCGAGCTCCCACATAACCCAATTGCGTGTTGCTGTAGTTGTGGTGCTGGTTTAGCTTCAGATTTAACTGTAAATGGGGAATCAGAGCTCCGCTTGTACTTCCCATGTTCTATAAGGAAAACGGAGCTCGAGACTTCGGAATTGAGATTACTTCTTCTTTTTTTCTCTTTTTTATTTCCCGAAATTTTTTAATAAATCTAATACGATGAATGATTGGTTACAAAACTGCGTTTCCCTTATATATTTTGTGAGTTTGGCTTTTCTCTTCTTTGGACGTGGAAGAAGAAATGTGGGCAACTTATTTTCTTTTTTTATTGTTATTATTATTTTTAACTATCCACCTCAATCCTTCTTTAGAATATTGATTTCTTTATTTTTTTTCCGAGAAATATTGATTATTAACTTTTTTTATTATATATATAAAGATCTATATATATATAAAATGAAAAATTACATAAAATGCCACATTTCTCTTTTTTTTCGAGTTTTTCTTATTTTTTTTTCTCCATTTTTACCAGTAAAAAAATATAATAAAAATCTGTTACCTCTTAATTGTGTTTTTCATCTCAGCCCTTAGTTATACATAGTTAACTAATATATAAATAAATATTCAAGATCCAGACTTTCATCTATTCTTTAAATACTTTTTAAAAACTTTTGGTAATTAACCGAGAATAATTATGAGTTGAAATTAAAATGTTAAATAATAAAAGTTAAAATAAATGGTTTTGTAAGTTTTTTAGTGGTAAGTTAAAGAAAAATATTTTTTAACGAAAATGGAAAAAACATAATAGAAAATGTCAGATAACGTCATATATAATTTGATCAGTTTCTATAATTTGATCAGTTTCTAGTCTTTTTATTCAAGTTTAGGGTTTTCGCAAAAATCAAATTGTCTATGGAACATCGTCCTTCAACCACTTGTTGTCTTCGCTCGGAGTTTCGTTGAAGAAAAAGAATAGAGATGGAGTTCAAACAAATAAAAAAACATGTACGAAAATTAAAGATGAAATTTGAACCAATAAAAAATATTGTTAGTGATTGTCTTGGTTTGGTTGTTTCGGCCAAATCCTATTGTCCGCTAAGGTGTCTTCGACAACTTTATAAAACATTGCTATGTAGTTTGTCTGTCTCCGTCTAACAATCTATACTTGCTCGACTGTTCTTTGGCACTTCTTCCTTGCCAAATGTGTGTATTTCGGTACAAAAAGTGTCCGCCTTTCTTGGGACTATATATGTTATGCTTAAACTTTGTTAGGGTTGAGCATTTTCTAAAGGTGCCAAAAAACTCTTGAAGAAGGTTTTCATCTACGTCTCTTTGTAAGGTTTTAACTTTTTGAAAGAGAGCAAAATTGTAAGTGCGTTTATGATTGTACTAAGTTCCTTCTACACGAATATAACTAATAACACTGTGAGTGTTAAGGTGAAAGGTGAGTAGAGCTCACATCTAGGGGGAGCCTTAAGTTAAGTTATACTTACGGAATGAAATCTGTTCTAAAGTACATTTTTTCACCAGGATAGACATCCTCTAGATACTGGCAAGAGCCGAACTGGGTAACCAACTCTGTGTGTTATTACTTATATGTTATTTATTTATTGTCTCTAAAACTGTTGATAACATCATAACGAACATTATATAAACAGTGTAAATCGTTTCCAATTGGTATCAGATCGAGAATCCTAATCTGCTGGTGAACGATCTCTCCACTGTTTAATTGTTTCAGTCTGTAAGTATGGATATTTTTTTAGAGAAAAGGGCTTTGTGAGCATAGCACCTCTACTCGATGGACAAGACTACGCATATTGGAGAGCAAGGAGTGAGCTTTTATCAACTCTATCGATAAAAAAACACAAAAATCAGTTGTCGTGGGATGGAATGTTACTAGACTTCTTCGAGCATATGGTGTAACTTCTGAAGACATTCCAAAAGCTGAATGAACAGCAAAGCATGATGAAGTTGCTCTCTCAAACTCCAAGACTTTTAATGGTATATATAACGGAGTTGGAAAAAAAATGCTTTCAGGTTAATCAACACGTGCATGAGTGCAAAGGAAGCATGGGACATCCGTGAAACTACCTATGAAGGTAGTTTGAGGACACTCGTCTCCAACTGGTTACCTCTAAGTTTGAGAGCATGAAGATGTTTGAAGAAGAATCCATCAACGAGTTCTATGTTAGGATTTGTGATCTCTCGAATGAGTCTCATTCCCTTGGTAAACCAATGTGAGATGCTAAGATTGTCAATAAAATTATCAGGTCACTCTCAGAGAGATTCATAATAAAAGTCACCACCATAGATGAGGTACATGACACGTCTACTATGAGAGTAGATGAACTCATTGGATCTCTTGTACATACAAGACGTCTCTGTACTCACACTATGAAAATAAGAGTCATGATGTTTCCTTAAAGTCATTCTGTTGGCAGAGATGCCCACAAGAAGATTGTTTATTTACATATTGATGTAATATATAAATCTTTATAAAGTCCTTATTGTAATTTGATGATTAAATTAATAAAAGTTGAAACATTCATTCATTCCCTTTAAGTTTGATTGAAGATTTATGATATTCAATAGTCTTATAGTCCTTAATCAAACCTAACAATGTATGAAGAGACAAATGTAGATTTGCGTGAACAAACTCATCATGGTTTGGTTAAAACGATTTATTCACAATCTAAAGATCAACGGACTATTGATCCCAGTATGATTGTTGGAAGAATCTATGATGTCTGGTTACGAGGCATAGAGAATTAGGAAGTCTATAGTTCTTCCAGTGTATCTTTCGAAGATACTGTTGACCAGTGCACCTTTAGAGACAATAGAAGAACAAACCATTTAACATCTTCTATCTCAAGGTCACTATGTATGAATTGCATCATGCTTACATAAATCCTGAAATGAGACATGTCATTTCATAGCATTGATACTCTCGTTTGAGAAAGTCAAATTCTAGATCCATTATGTGATCTAGACTAGGCTAATTGGTGAGATATTAAGTTATGAAGATGTCATGACCCAACTTTGTGAAGTTCTCATAGATATGGAATTCATGTACAAGATTGCTGAGATGAAATATATATATCACTTCATGCTTTATTACTTGGATTGTGAATAAATGAAATGCGCAGTATCCAAAAATTTAAATAGCGACTTTATTTGGATGAAAATTGTGACTTGTTAGCTCCTCTTCAATACATTGTGTCTAACTTATTCACAAGTAACAAAAGAGTTGATGTAATAACAACCAATAGGGTAAAATGGTAATTTTATAAATCTCGTCTAGTTGATGATATTCATGAAGAATAAACATAGATAACATTCAATGGATCCACTCAATATAATTAAGTTTAATTTGAGTAGAAAATAAATTCATTTGAACTGAGAGATTCTCAGTGTCAACTATTTAGTGGAATCAGTTGACATTAAGCTAATACTCGGAAAAAGTTTGTGAACTTTTGAGTCCGAGTATAGAAGCTCAAGCTTTGTTCATTTGGATCCATAAGGTCACTATTACAGGTCATTAGAGTAGGATTGTTAAACTGAAAGCTAAGTCAAAATAAGTTCAAATGTTGAAATAGACTTTTTCTCGGAAAATGTCTAAAGGTTATTTTTGTCCACATGGACATAAAATGATGTGAATGTCAAAATAAGATTTTAAATATTTTCATATGATGAAAATATAAATTATTTTCTAAAGCCGAAAAGTCGTTTAAGGCATTATGAAATTAATTTTGTTATTTGTGCAATTATAATTCTACATTGGGTATTTAAAGAATTGTTTTAAAAGAAATAAGGAAGCATCTAGAAGCTCTCACCTAGGTAGAATTACGGCCAACATGCATCAAGAGAAGAATTTTATATCCCTTTAATTATAAGGATAATTACCTAAATGGAAAAGAGGAAATAAATTTCTTTGAGAAGGAAATAAATAAGCTAAGCGAGGAAACAAATTTCCTCCTTACTTGAGGTGTATAGCCGGCCACATTAGAAGAGAAAGGGGAAGGGAAATCAAATATTGTGTCATGAATACATTATTCTTTATGAATGAATAATTGAATTTTATAGATTTTTCATTCTCCTATAAATAGAGCCTCACATAGAGATGTGAAAATAAGCTTCATTTTTGCTCTCTCTTAGTTTTTGGCCTACCCTCTCTCCCCATCTCTCTCTAGAAAATAATTATTTTATTTTGGCACCTAAGTCCTCATTAGATTTAGGCTAAATTAGCTCTTTAGCTCATGGACTTGTTCTTGAGTTATTGTGTTTAATTGTGCCCACACATAAATCCTTCTAAAGCTCTATGGACTCTTGTAATAGAAACCTTAGGTTTCTCGAGTTCACGTTTAGGCTTAAAGGAATCGAGCTAGAAGAGAAGATCTACATTTCTCAAGATCCATTGAAGATCAAGCTACAAGAAAGGTTATTATTCAAGTAATTAAATAATATTTTTAATTTATAACATGTACATGCAATTTATCTAGGTTAGTAAAATTGTTTCACTAGTAAAAGAAATTTTTATATTCCGCCATTAATATGATTAATGATAAATTTTTCTTAACCCTAGACCGATTCCAACACCGTCTACTCAGACTTTACTAGTTTCAGAGGTGACGATCAAACAAATTCTTATGAAGATTCTTTAGCTACGAATTTTGGCAAGTTCGTGAAAATATATGATAAGAAGCCTATACCCAACAATCTCTCAGGCAGCAGACCAAGGCAATCTCAGGGTTACAAACCTGGTGATGGGAAATTTCTCTTCGTTGGTTAAATTTCACACTACGCAAGCGTACGTGTCGTCAAGTAATGAGGTGCAATTAGCACGGATTTCGTTCCCACGAGGACTGAGGCAAATTCGATTAATTTAGCTAGTTTATTTTTTTTTTCGAGTTATATAAACTGTAAACATGGGAATTGTTTTCGGTGATTTTTGTCTTTCAACTATTGCAAGAAACAAGAGAAAAATGATTAGAGAAAACGATTAACTCAAGATAACAACTAAGGGACATGACTTCACTAGTTTGTCGATTCGGTCGGCATGGCATCGGTAACGGCTCTAACTACGGGTTAGTGATAAATAATCATAATCTCATTCCCCTTGAATTATTCACTAATCTCTCTCGAGTTTTAGGAATCTAAATGTTTGACGAACTTTCACCTCTCGGCTTGGGTCCTATTAAAACAAACACTCGCATTAAGCCCGGAATTTCAACGATTATACTTACCTCCTATCATATATCTAGTTTTAGTAAGGCAAATGACGAGTAGGGTAGAGCACGCTCGTTTATCTCCTCTCGGTCTCAAAACTCACCTAAATTTTCCTAATTAGGTAGCTAATCTACTTAGGATTTACACATAACCCATCCCGTGAAATATTTATACTAATCCACTCTTTAAACACGTCATCACCTAAGACTTAGCCAACCGAAATCAACTCCCTAGCTACATCACATCCCCTAAATAATTTAGCCTAACATGATATTGAACAAACACAACAAAATAGAGATAAGCAATAACAACAACACTAAGAACAAACTAGACATTGATAACTACTCTAACTTACCACAATGCAAAATGATTAAAACAAAACAAGTTCAATAAAGGTTCAAATAAACAAATCTCCAATCTATATAGTTCAAGTGCTCAATTAATGCAATAAGAGTAAAGCAATAAATTGTAAATGAGAAAGAGAGGTAAGAAAGAACTAGTATGGAGGAAAATGAAGATGAATGTGAGCTTCTTCTTCTTCTCCAAAAATCTCTCAAAACCTTCAAGCTCTTCTTCTTCTCCTCTCTCCTCTCCCTTTTTTTTTCCTTTTATTCTTCTCTCCCCCCCTTTTTCGAAATGAACTTCTCCTAGGTTACAATGAGAAAGTTCGGATCTATCTCGGCCGTTGGATGCCATCAAACGGCTGAAAATAGGCCACTAAAAAGAACTGTCGCGACAACCACGCGACGCGCCAGGTCAACCACGCGACGCGTGGTAACTGACATTCTGCCCGGCGCGACGCTCCAACTAAAGCACGCGACGCGTGGATCTTCGAGCTGCTCTCGGTAAAGAATTTTGCCTTCGGGACGCGACGCGATGTGGTTCACGCGACGCGCCGACTCGCCTCTCTTTGTTCCGTTGACTTTTTGTTGACTTTGCTCCTTTAGACCAAATTTGTTCGTTTTTTGCTCCAAAAATATTCGATTTCGCTCCATTATGACTTCACACTCTCTTATCCCTGAAAGTAGACTAAAAACTACAAAACACTATAAAAAACACTTAGGTCAAGCTACGTTTCTTGCTTAGAAAAGTATAGATAAGCGTGAATAAATCCCGCTTATCAAATACCCCCAAACTTGAACCGTTACTTGTCCTCAAGGAACAAACAAACAATAAACTAAAAAAAAATAAATGGTAGAAATTAACCTAAACTAAACTAAACAATAAAGCATTGATCAAAGAAGTTAACCTAAACTAAAAAGAATGAACGGTAGAAATGCATAAATTATTTAGAATTGCATGAACGTCTTGCCTAGATAAAATTGACTCACAAAGTAAGAACAACCACAATATAGCTCAGTGAATACAAGTGAGCAATCAAAATTCATGTAATCTTACTTTGTTTGAGAATCCCCGTGTAAAAATGTATTTCGAAACCAAGTCAAATGTATCGGAGACTTTCCATCTTTTCCTAGCATGCACATTCGATAAAAGATGATTCTCAAGTAAATCGAAGCACCATAATACTTTTCACCACTCACTCTCCACTTGATTTAGGCAAGAAAATGATAGTCCAAAGGTCTTTTATTTGCTTTTAATGTTAGGCAAGGGTCATAAGGTAGGATATGAGAATTTTTAATGGCTAAACGTTACCCTAGCAACTCAACTCACCGACGAACAATATACTTTCACTTTTACCAAACTTCACTCTCTAATTTGAAGCTTAATATGTCTCCCCCAAACTTAGACTTTAAACTCAAATAGGCAAATACATTGTCGAAGATAAACATTTACCGCGCCAAAAAAAAATAATCAAAATTACACACGAAATGAAATTGCACACTTACAACTCTTTCTTTTTTTTTTTTTTTTTTTTTTTTTTTTTTTTTTTAACACTTCTTTTCACGAACAAGGCGATTTTCTTTTCACATATATGCCCTTTTTTTTTTTTTTTTTTTTTTTTTTTGAGGGACGTATGAGGATAAACGATATATACATGTAAGTAAACAAGCCGGCGCGGCAAAATACGCAAAATACGATGACAATGTAAAAGCATAAAAGATATAGAACAATGTAACACACTCAAGAGTTGCTAAGGAACGGGTTCTTTGTGGGATTTTTCTTTCACCGGCTAAGGCTTTTTGTGACTAAATTTGAGAGAAGGTCATTACGTTCGGCTTTTTGTGAAAAGGTTCTAATTGGGGTACAACGGGTCGGCTTTTTGGCTTGAGAGGCTAATCCTATGCCTTTATCATCCTAACAATTCTCGCCTACAATCATTTCGCCTCAAGGAGGGATCAAGTGGTTCTAGTGCTTCCGAATTGCGTTTGATGAGATTAGATATTCCGGTCTCCTAGCATCATCCTAGGTTCGAAACGTGCAATGTGTGATGAAATTCATCGGTTTAACTCAAACAAAGTCGGATCACAACGAATTTCAACAAATCACAAGACTCTTAGATCTACAAGGATACATCGCTATTACTCAAAGTTTCAAGACTCTACGGGTCATGAACGTTCAATTCCACAAGCAAATCTAACATATTCTACGCACTTCAAATCATCCACAAAATTCAAAACTAGAAATCAATCAACTAACATGACAAACAATCTAAAAGAAGTTACTAAAAAAAATTATGAATACAATTATCCAAATTCAAAAATAAAACTACTAAACCTACAAGAAGTTACTAACATCAAATAAGTACAATCATCCAAAATCACAAAGTCTAAAACATAAATAAACAAATAAAACACAATAAAAATAAGAAAAAGAGAATTGAAGAGAGGTTACCGACGTTTTTGCGAAACACCCCCAAACTTGAACACTACATTGTCCCCAATGTAGGCATGAAAAAGAACGGTGGAGGCGGTGACGTGAGTGGAGTCCGAGTCGACTACATCTCATCACCGGGATTCGATGGCGGTTGAGGGGCGTAGTTGTACGGATCATAGCGATAGCACGGAGGAAGTGGGTCGAAGAAGGTGTCGGGGAAGCTTGGAGAGACGCCGGATGATGTTGCGTCGGGAGTGTATGAAGATGAGTTACCGCCTTGAGCCCATTGGTTATAGGCGTTGTACCCGAATTCGGCGGTTGTCGTGACACGTGCACTCATCGACTCGGCGTAAGCGGCTAAAGAATTGTGGGCTTCGCCGAGTTGGTTGATGCTCTCTCCTAGACGGTCAATGCGCTCGTTGGTGGAGCGCATGTAGTCGGTCGTGTGATCCCAACGCACGTCTTCGATTTGGTAGCGCTCCTCCGCTCGATGCATGAAGCTAGACATCATATCCCATCTTTGATCTTCAATGTGGTATCGGTCTTGGGAAGTGGTCCCAAGATTACCCATCATTTCGACGAGGCGGTCATACTCCGGTTCGTTGATGTGAGGCTCATGGTGAGGCTCGGGCGCAGCCACAGGCTCGGGGCGATCTTCATGCGGAGGGGAGGTGTCTCTTGTGCCTCGCAACTCTTGTCTTAGGGCGGCTAACGCTTGATCACTTATGTGAGTGAATCCGAAACCGTGTGAATGATGACTTCCTCCGTTCCATGCGGTGATGGACCGAATGAAAGCGGCGTTTATTTCACGCCCCGGTAATAGTCTTGTCTCGCCGGACGAAATTTTCACCTTCGCCTTAATGCACATGTCAGTGATGAGCCCACCGTACCCTAATGCGTTCCGCGATTTCTTCGTAGCATACGCGCGAAATTGCTCGCGTATGAGCTTGCCCAAATCCACCGAGTGCCCGTTGAGCATACAATGCAAGAGAACCATTCTCGAGACGGTGATTTGATGCGGGCGCTTGTTCGGGATGATCTTCGACGAGACAAACCACGCCCACGCACGAAAGTAACGGTTTAGGTGTGCGGCGTCGAGGCGTAGAGGAGTCGGACCTCCACCTTCAACTTGCTCGGATTCTCCATAAATCCACCGAGCATACGGTCTCGCATACTTACGGATCATTTCGTCGTATGGTGGGTCGAGCGACATCGTTGAAAATTCATCGTTCACGATGTTGGGGAGGTCGAGATGTCGGTTGATGGCGTCTCGCGAGAAATCTACAGAGACTCCCCGGACTTTAACACGCGTGTTGTTGGGGTTGAGAGACATATTGGCGTAGACCTCTCGGACGAGAGTCATCGCGATTGGAGTGTCGAGGTATGCCAACTTTGTCCACCCGAGCCGAGTGAGTTGGCTTGCCATGTGGCCACATTCATCGTAATCACTCGACGGGTTGAATACGCGCTCCTCGACAAATCCACGTGTCTTGATATTTTCGAATGCCTCTTCCGCGCCCGGCAAAAGTCCTTGAGGATTATCGAACGATCCTAGTGCCGGCTCAACTTCGTCATTGTCGCGAGATCGCTTTGATCGAGATGATGATCCTCTTCTAGACATGCTAAATTCACAAATCACCCGGTTAGAAAAACGACACTACGGGCACGCAAACAAGTAAAATATCGTCAAACCTATTCTTGCGTTGCATGCCCGGTAAAAATACAGTGAAACATGCAATTCAAAGAGTAACACGTTTTATAATTAGATTGCAAAAAAAATTTCACCAAATCGAGTGGAATCTCACTGTGACATTTTATCGAACACCTTTCGGGCGACGAATATTTTTGAAAAATCAACACTATTTGAGAACCTACACTCACCCAAAATGACCTATTACTCAATAACAATCAATAACCAATCTAACAAATCATTTTCAATCATCAAATCAAAATAAATCGTGATGGAGAGCTAATTTACCTTAAAAACGAAATTGAGGTGGAAACAAGGTAAATGCTTGAAAATGATTGTGAATGTGATGAAGAATTTGTGCTCAATGGTGTTAGAAACTAAGATTTACCTTTGATTTCGATGAAATTGGTGGACAAATGAGTGTTTTAGGGTGAGATGGCGTTTTGGGGTCGGAGGGAATGGGTTTGATGTGTTTTGGGATGAAAGAATTCGAATGGAAATGAAGGAAAAGCGTTTTTTTTAAACGTGACGACGCGACGCGTAAGACAACCCGCGCGACGCGTCGGAGGCTTCTGACTCTCGGGTGAAAATTTTGCCTTTGCGACGCGTCGCGTAGGCCTTTACGCGTCGCGTACTGTGGCTTCTTTTTTTTTTTTTTTTTTTTTTTTTTTTTATTTTTTTCTTTAAACAAACTAAAATTAAATTCAAGATAAATAACGACAACGAAAGAAATTGCATTTGTTTTACGTCGTTAGCGTCGACGGGGTACCGTTTTTATGATCATTGCTCGGGAGCGAGGAAAGTGACTACCCTCTCACTTTCGAATACTCCCCCATAGTATGGCTTCACGCGTTGTCCGTTCACCTTGAACAAAGATCCGTTTGCGGCTTTCAACTCCACCGAGCCGTACGAAAATACTTGGGTGATTTCGAATGGGCCGGACCACCGAGATTTTAACTTTCCGGGAAAGAGTTTCAACCGGGAGTTAAACAAAAGAACTCTTTGTCCCACCTTGAGCTCTTTTCGCACGATGTGCTTGTCGTGCCACGCTTTCGTCTTTTCTTTGTAAATTTTCGCGTTCTCGTACGCGTCGGTTCTTAGCTCGTCGAGAGCGTTAAGGTGGAGAAGTCGTTGTTGTCCCGCCGCTTGATAATCGAAGTTGAGCTTTTTCATAGCCCACAAAGCTTTGTGCTCCAGCTCTACGGGTAAATGACACGCTTTACCGTACACAAGTCGATACGGAGACATTCCCAATGGCGTTTTATACGCAGTCCTATAGGCCCAAAGAGCATCATGAAGCTTGTTCGACCAATCTCTTAGGGATCCTCCAACCGTCTTTTCGAGAATTTGCTTGATCTCTCGATTTGAAACTTCCGCTTGGCCATTCGCTTGAGGATGATACGCCAAGGCTTTCCGATGCGTGACGCTATACTTAGTGAGGAGAGCGTCAAATTGACGGTTGCAAAAATGAGATCCACCGTCGCTAATAATGGCTCTAGGAGTTCCAAAACGAGAGAATATATTCTTCTTGAGAAAGTTTAGAACTGCCTTACCATCACTTAACGGGGTTGCCTTGGCCTCGACCCACTTCGTCACGTAATCCACCGCGAGAAGGATGTATTTGTTGTTGTAGGATGACGGAAATGGCCCCATGAAGTCGATGCCCCATACATCAAATGGCTCAATTTCTTGAACGCTTGACAATGGCATCTCGTTTCGGTTGGAGATATTCCCCGTGCGTTGACATCGATCGCACGACATGATGAACTCTCGACAATCTTTGAATATTGAGGGCCAATAGAATCCGCTTTGAAGAATCTTAGCGGCGGTACGATTTGGGCCGAAGTGTCCTCCACATTCCAATTTATGACAATGTCTTATCACGGAATCCATCTCGTCTTCCGGCACGCATCGACGGATTATTTGATCCGCGCATTGTCGATAAAGGATCGGCTCTTCCCAATAGTACCTTCGGATATCGGAAAGAAATTTCTTCTTTTGATGTGGCTTGATGTCTTCCGGAATCACATTACCGACTAAATAATTGACATAGTCGGCATACCAAGGTACGGCACGTTCGTGAACCGCCATGAGCTTTTCGTCGGGGAAGAAGTCGTCGATGGGGTTGGCATGGTCATGAACGTGCCTAAACGTCTCGAGACGGGAGAGGTGATCGGCTACCAAATTTTCCGTTCCTTTCTTATCCTTGATCTCGACATCGAACTCTTGGAGCAAAAGAACCCAACGAATGAGTCGTGGCTTCGCATCTTTCTTCGCCATCAAGTACTTTATCGCGGCATGGTCGGTGTAGACGGTCACTTTATTTCCGATGACGTACGGTCGGAATTTGTCGAAGGCGAATACCACAGCCAAGAGTTCCTTTTCGGTGGTGGTGTAGTTGAGTTGGGCTTCATTGAGGGTGCGGCTCGCATAATAGATGGTGTGGAACACCTTTTCTTTTCTTTGGCCGAGAACCGCTCCCACCGCAAAATCACTTGCGTCACACATCAACTCAAATGGCAAACTCCAATCCGGAGCGGTGATGATCGGGGCCGTGCTCAACATCTTCTTGAGAGTGTTGAAGGCTTCCAAGCACTCCAAGGTGAAGACAAACTTCACCTCTTTCTCGAGTAAGCCACAAAGAGGCTTTGTAATCTTGGAGAAGTCTTTGATGAAGCGCCGATAAAAGCCCGCATGACCCAAAAAACTTCTCACACCTTTCACCTAAATTGGAGGAGGAAGTTTAGAAATCGTCTCGATCTTAGCTCGATCTACCTCCAATCCTTGCGCCGAAATTCGATGTCCCAACACAATTCCTTCCGTCACCATGAAATGACATTTCTCCCAATTGAGCACGAGATTGGTCTCAACGCAACGAGAGAGTACCATGGACAAATTTTCAAGGCATTGATCAAAGTGAGAACCAAAAACCGAAAAATCGTCCATGAATACCTCAATAGTTCGCTCTACCATGTCCGAGAAGATAGCCATCATACACCGTTGGAACGTTGCCGGTGCGTCGCATAACCCGAACGGCATTCTCCGGAACGCAAATGTGCCGTACGGACAAGTGAATGTTGTCTTCTCTTGGTCTTCGGGAGCGATGGCGATTTGATTATACCCGGAATAGCCATCTAGGAAACAATAGTAGTTGTGGCCGGCTAGACGGTCGAGCATTTGATCAATGAAGGGAAGCGGGAAGTGGTCTTTCCGAGTTGCGTTGTTGAGCTTGCGGTAATCCATGCAAATTCGGTGACCGGTCACCGTTCTCGTCGGAATGAGTTCGTTGTTGGCGTTCTTTACAACCGTCATCCCTCCTTTTTTTGGGACGCATTGGACCGGACTCACCCATGGGCTATCAGAAATGGCATAGATGACCCCGGCGTCGAGCCACTTCAAAATCTCTTTCCTCACAACTTCCTTCATTGCCGGGTTAAGTCGTCGTTGATGCTCAATCGAGGGACGGTGGCCATCTTCCATGAGAATTCGGTGCGTGCAATAGGATGCACTAATGCCCTTGATATCGGACAACGTCCATCCCAAAGCGGTCTTGTGCTTCCGTAAAACATCCAAGAGTTTCTCCTCCTCCCTCTTGCTCAAGTGCGATGAGATGATCACCGGGAGAGTGGCTTCGTCTCCTAGATATGCGTATCGGAGATGCGACGGCAACTCCTTGAGCTCTAGCACGGGTGGCTTCTCGATAGATGGGAGCACCCTTGGTGGACTCTCCCCCAAGCTTTCAAAGTACTTCCTCCGATTTGAATCAAACCCATCCATGTATTTTGCGTCATCTAGAGCTTCACATTTCAACAACTCGTTAGAGAATTCAAATGAATTAAGAAGGCATACCTCAAGTGAGTCGGTAGGTTGAAGAGCATAGTCGTTGATGATGGCATCACACGCGTCCACTCGGAATACATCATCACTAGCATTCGGGTATTTCACTGAGTCGAAGACATTGAAGAGTATTTCTTCTCCGTTGACTCGCAATATCAATTCCCCTTTCTTCACGTCGATGATGGCACCGGCGGTCGCCAAGAAAGGCCTTCCCAAAATTATTGGGATGTTTCGATCTTCTTCCATGTCAAGCACAACGAAATCCGCGGGAAGGATGAACTTGTCAACCTTGACGAGTATGTCCTCTATGACTCCCCGAGGATGCTTAATTGATCGATCGGCCATTTGGAGAGTAACCCGCGTTGGTTTTACAGCTCCAATTCCAAGCTTTAAGAAAATGGAGTATGGCATCAAGTTGATGCTTGCCCCCAAGTCACAAAGTGCTCTCCCGAGATGTGAGCCTCCAATGTCACAAGGGACGGTGAAGCTTCCCGGATCTTTTAACTTCGTAGGCAATTTTCGTTGGATAATTGCACTACACTCCTCGGTGAGGGAGATCGTATCGCACTCTTCAATCCGCCTCTTATGCGTTATAATCTCCTTTAAGAACTTGGCATACTTTGGCATTTGCTCGATTGCATCGGCAAATGGAATATTGATCTCAAGTTTCTTGAAGATTTCAAGAAACTTGCCAAATTGTTTGTCACTTTTTCCCTTGTTGAGGCGTTGAGGGAAGGGGAGCTGAATAGTGACTTTGGTGTTTGGTGGAATGATCGGGAGCGTTGTCGGTGAAGACGCATCCGTCGGTGATGCTTCATCCATTTTCTCTTTTCCTTTTTTCTTCTCTAGACTTCCAACCGACGTGTCAACCACATTACCACTTCTCAAAGTAATGGCGTTACATTGTGGTCGTGGGTTGACATCGGTGTTGCTTGGAAGAGAGCCTTGCGGTCTTGCACTCATAGACTTTGCAAGTTGTCCTACTTGAGTTTCAAGGCTTCTTAGTTGAGCCGAATTGCTTTGTAGGATTGCCGCTTGACTTTGGAGTAGCGCGGCTTGACTCTCGAGCGTAGCTTGAGTGGTTGCCATGAATCGCTCATTGTGAACACCCATTCGAGCTACTAATTCTTCGAGGTCCGGTCGTTTTTCTTGAGGGGGAGGAGCGTTTCGGTAGTGCGAGCTCCCTTGTTGTTGATGATGTGGTTGTTGTTGTTGCGGGGGTTGGTAGAACGATTGTTGTGGAAGAGGAGCCGGTTGCATCGCCACGTGATTTTGAGGATTTTTCCACGAGAGGTTCGGATGATTATTCCTTGCCCCCGTATAATAATTCCCCGAGTTTTGGTATGTGGGGCGATTGTAGTTTCCCACAAATTTTGATTCTTCAATCTCCGCGCACTCGTCCGTCGGATGAGGACCCGAGCATAGCCCACATTTGTGGTGGGATGAAGTTTCTACTGCTTTCGCTGCCTCTTTCCCGTGGACGCTCTTCGCGAGGTTAGCCACCTCAAGTGTCAATGACTTGAGAAGCTCCATTTCTGGGGTTAGCGGATCTCTCTTTGCTATCCTCCTCTCTACCGGACATTGGTCGTTGACTAGAGCCATCTTCTCGAGCAATGCGAATGCATCCATGGTGGTGTTGTCGAGAAGTGAACCACCCGCCGCGGTGTTGACTCGATCTTGAGTCGAAGGCATGAGACCACTATAGAAAGTTTGTACTTGTACCCATTCCGCCAAACCATGGCCCGGACACTTCCGCAACATATCCTTGAAGCGAGCCCATGCCTCGTAGAGGGATTCTCCGTCATATTGGCCAAAGTTGTGAATCTCATTTCTCCTTCGAGTCATCTTCTCGAAGGTGAAGAATCGGGAGATGAACTTAGAGCACAAGTCTTCCCATGTGGTGATTGAGCCCGGAGTGAGTGAGGATAACCATCCATGTGCACGGTCTCGGATAGAGAATGGAAAGAGTCGGAGACATACGGCTTCCTTTGACAGTCGAGGGAGATTGAAAGTGTTGCAAATTCGCAAGAAATTGTTGATGTGGTCTTGCGGATCTTCGGAAGGAGAACCGGTGAATTGGTTATTTTGAACCATGTGGATGATCGAGGTTTTAATCTCGAAATTCGGGTTCCCTTCCATCTCCGGAATTCGTATAGCCGATTGGTGCTCATCGAATATAGGTTGACCATAATCTAATATAGTCCTCCTCTCTTCGACTTGTTCCGGAATATGACGAGCACGTTGTTGCGCTTGATTAGCCTCTTCCATGGCTAGTCTTCTTGCTTCCACTCGATTTCGTCGACAAGCTCGTTCAATCTCGGGATTGAGTGGAATAGGCGGATGACCAACTCGTCGCATACACCTTTAAAACGCAAGAGGCAAACGATAAGCTCAAAAGTAATCAAATAACTCAAAAAAAATAAATTCTTAAGCTCGGTAATCTAATCGAAAATAGAACCAAAGTCCCCGGCAGCGGCGCCAAAAACTTGATGGGAAATTTCTCTTCGTTGGTTAAATTTCACACTACGCAAGCGTACGTGTCGTCAAGTAATGAGGTGCAATTAGCACGGATTTCGTTCCCACGAGGACTGAGGCAAATTCGATTAATTTAGCTAGTTTATTTTTTTTTTCGAGTTATATAAACTGTAAACATGGGAATTGTTTTCGGTGATTTTTGTCTTTCAACTATTGCAAGAAACAAGAGAAAAATGATTAGAGAAAACGATTAACTCAAGATAACAACTAAGGGACATGACTTCACTAGTTTGTCGATTCGGTCGGCATGGCATCGGTAACGGCTCTAACTACGGGTTAGTGATAAATAATCATAATCTCATTCCCCTTGAATTATTCACTAATCTCTCTCGAGTTTTAGGAATCTAAATGTTTGACGAACTTTCACCTCTCGGCTTGGGTCCTATTAAAACAAACACTCGCATTAAGCCCGGAATTTCAACGATTATACTTACCTCCTATCATATATCTAGTTTTAGTAAGGCAAATGACGAGTAGGGTAGAGCACGCTCGTTTATCTCCTCTCGGTCTCAAAACTCACCTAAATTTTCCTAATTAGGTAACTAATCTACTTAGGATTTACACATAACCCATCCCGTGAAATATTTATACTAATCCACTCTTTAAACACGTCATCACCTAAGACTTAGCCAACCGAAATCAACTCCCTAGCTACATCACATCCCCTAAATAATTTAGCCTAACATGATCTTGAACAAACACAACAAAATAGAGATAAGCAATAACAACAACACTAAGAACAAACTAGACATTGATAACTACTCTAACTTACCACAATGCAAAATGATTAAAACAAAACAAGTTCAATAAAGGTTCAAATAAACAAATCTCCAATCTATATAGTTCAAGTGCTCAATTAATGCAATAAGAGTAAAGCAATAAATTGTAAATGAGAAAGAGAGGTAAGAAAGAACTAGTATGGAGGAAAATGAAGATGAATGTGAGCTTCTTCTTCTTCTCCAAAAATCTCTCAAAACCTTCAAGCTCTTCTTCTTCTCCTCTCTCCTCTCCCTTTTTTTTTCCTTTTATTCTTCTCTCCCCCCCTTTTTTCGAAATGAACTTCTCCTAGGTTACAATGAGAAAGTTCGGATCTATCTCGGCCGTTGGATGCCATCAAACGGCTGAAAATAGGCCACTAAAAAGAACTGTCGCGACAACCACGCGACGCGCCAGGTCAACCACGCGACGCGTGGTAACTGACATTCTGCCCGGCGCGACGCTCCAACTAAAGCACGCGACGCGTGGATCTTCGAGCTGCTCTCGGTAAAGAATTTTGCCTTCGGGACGCGACGCGATGTGGTTCACGCGACGCGCCGACTCGCCTCTCTTTGTTCCGTTGACTTTTTGTTGACTTTGCTCCTTTAGACCAAATTTGTTCGTTTTTTGCTCCAAAAATATTCGATTTCGCTCCATTATGACTTCACACTCTCTTATCCCTGAAAGTAGACTAAAAACTACAAAACACTATAAAAAACACTTAGGTCAAGCTACGTTTCTTGCTTAGAAAAGTATAGATAAGCGTGAATAAATCCCGCTTATCACCTGGGATTCACCATCGAAAAGGGAAAGAAGAATGAATTTCTAATCATATCTCAAAGGGTAAAGACGTTCAGTGTCACAAGTGTGAAGGCTACGGTCATAGGCTGAGTTTCCTAATTTTACTTGTCGCAAATAGAAAATTACTGTACTACTTTCTCAGATGATGACTACAGGGATCAACCAAGTGATGCTGATGAAGATGTCAGTCGCAACAACAAAAACAACAACGTTCTATTTATTCCTACAGTTGTTCCTAACCATGTCTCCGACATTGAGACTACCGCTACGACAAACTCTGACGAAGACAACTCTCTTGCTCCAAAAATTCTTCAAGAAGGATTGCAATCAATCATCTTATTGATGTTGTCATAGAAAATCTGGATAAGAGTGTCACCACTAGAAAGAAAGATCCAGTTAATTATTTGAAAATGATTGGGAACGTTTGTTTCACCTCCAGATTTGAACCAAAGAACGCGTCTGAAGCCATTCTTGATGAGTTATGGGTCTCACCCATGCAAGAGGAGCTTTCTCAGTTCAAACGCAATGATGTGTGGGTCTTAGTGCCAAGCCAACTGCTAATGTTAATGGAACCAAGTAGATTTTCAAAATTAATGCCAAAGGGAATGTAATGAGAAACAAAGCCAGGCTATAATTGTATTTTTACATTGAATGCTTTAGCTATAAACTACTTTATTGCTAATATGTCCTTCATGTCTCTTTTGTGGGCACAAATCCTAACAGTTGTGTGTGTATTTATTTGTTTAAACCCAACTCTTAAATTTTATGTTATACGAATTTCTATATTCTGCTGTAAGTCATTTGTCAGTAATTGTTGCATAAGTTGATGTACAGTTGGGTTCGTCTCAGAATTTTCCTTCTCAAAGCCAGAAGGGGAGTTTATTAGTGCTTGTCTTGGCCTGATTGCTTCGCCAAATCTTGTTGTTCGCTAAGGTTTCTTGAACAAGTTCAGAGAACATCTCTCTATACTTTATCTATTTTCGTCTTACAACTTTATACATGCTTCATTGTTCCTTCAGTGTTTCTTACTTGCCAGCTGTGTGTACTTCGGTATAAAGAGTGTTCGCCTTTCTTGGGACTATACATACTCTGCTTAAACTTTGTTTAGGTTAAACATTTTTCTAAAGGCACCAAAACACTCTTGAAGAAGGTTTTCATCTACGCCTCTTTGTAATGTTTTCGCTTCTTGAATGAGAGCAAAACCGTATATGCATTTATGATTGTACTAAGTTCTTTCTGCACTGTGGGTGTTGAGGTGAAAGGTAAGTTGAGCTCACACTTAAGGGGAGCCTTAGGTTAAGTTATACTTACATAAAGAAAGAGTTAGGTTTATGAAGTAAATATTCCATTGTAAACTCTTTCTAACTTTGCATGTCTATTGTAAAGTATATTCTTTCACCGTGATATATATCCCCCAAATGTAGGAAATAGTCGAACTTGATAACAAATTTCGTGTGTTATTTACTCAGATGTTTTTTGCTTATAGTCTCGAAAATTGTTGATAACATCATAAAGAAAATTATATAAACAAGGTAAACTCGTTGTCAAACATAAATGTTTAGGTTGGTGGAGTCAGACTTTTGAATTTAGTGAGGTAAAATAAAACAAAAAATTTAGGAGGTTAATTTATAAACTTTCAAGATCTAAACGATAAATTTGACAAAAGATGTAAATGGGCGTGAAAGACTAGTTAGCTCGAGTATTGCGTTTTACATGATGTTTCCATGTGTGTTCGAAACGTGTTTTTTTGGAGTTTTAGTTTTGACTAGGCTATTTTGCCTGCTTACCATAAAATAAAAGTTATTCTAAAACTCGACGAAGATCATTGATGACTTTATATATAAATTTGCACCGATAGAAAAACTAGTTTAGTATTTGGTAATATATATATATATATATATATATATATATATATATATATATATATTTGAAAAGATATAATATATATATATAAATTAATAATTAAAAAATTTAAAATCACTTTTTAAATTTTAATAAAACAATTTTAACAAACACTAAAATATGATTTACCTTAAAAAAAAAAAAATAGCCTTAATAATTTCAGCCAAATTTGTAAACTTTTCAATCAGAATTTGTAGTCTTGAAATTCGCAAATATGTTAGACCTAAAAAATAACTAAAGAGGTACGAAAGGAAAATAAAAGAAGTTATTGGGGGGGATTAAGTTTGAAAAGAATGTATTAAAGATAATTTTCACTTCGTTAGACGTGGATTGTTGCTCTAGGCTAAGCCCATATTGGATTGGGCGTCAGTATCTTGGGGTAGTTCTTCGATTCTTCTTTCCCGCCATCTCTCTCCGCTCTCTTCACCGAACCCTCGTCGTCCGTGTGGAGCAAAGCGTCAATGGGACGAGCAAACCCTGCAGAGAAAGCGCTTACTATTCTCAGAAGCCGACTTTGCGATCATGATTTTATCTTCAAACATTTTTCCGAATCTCCCGACTCCAATTACAGGTTTTTCCTTTCTCTGTTTGGTTCCTGAGGAAAAACAAACATGTAAACCTTTCCCTATCGATCGGAACTGGCACGATCTCGTTCCAGTTGAGGATTTGATTTTAATATCGTTTTGTTTCCTCCCTATTTGGCAGGAAATTGAAGTTCATCATATCGAGTTCGATCACTGAGGCTTGCAACAATTCCGTCTTGCTTTTAGGCCCTCGAGGTTCTGGCAAGCTTGCGGTAAGCTTTTTTTTATTATTATTTGTCGATACGGTGGTGATGTTATTCGCGTAATTCTTGTTTTTTGAACACTTTGGATTAGGTTTTGGAGCTTGTCATCAAGGACTTGTTGCTAGAATTCCCTGATATGCTTTCAGTGGTATGTAATTATCATTGGTATTATCTTAAAAATATTTTGTAAAACTGAATAAAAATGCAAAAAATTCAGAACTAAAAACATATTTTTTGTTCGATATGTGTTTCAGATCAAGCTGAGTGGACTTTTGCATAGTGATGACAACGGTGCACTTAAGGTTGGGCTATTTCAGTCTTAATCAAGCTTCATTTCTAAATTTTGATTTCAAATATGTTTAGTCATTTCAGTGGATTCTTTTGGGGAATGTATTACTGTTTGTCTACTTTATTGTTTCCTAAATGTGGATCTTCATCGTTCAGGAAATTGCAAGGCAGTTATGTGATGAACATCAGCTGTTGTTCTCGAAAATGGTAATTTGAATTTCTTCTGTGTAAAGTAGAGTACTATGAGCTCTTCAATATCTATAGTCTTCTCATGTTATTTTTTATTTATATTTATTTTTTCCAAATGAATTTTGTAGGCATCATTTGATGATAATTCTAAGTTCGTGATAGCCATGCTACGGTGAGGAGGACTATATGCCATTTTGTTTATGAAGAGCGGATGCTGAAAATGATTATCAATTATTATTTATTTTGTTGTTAGGGAATGTGGATTAGCTCATAAAACGATTATTTTCGTTTTGGACGAGTTTGACCTATTTTCCCAGGTACGGTTCGAATTGTTTTTCTTTTCATTTTCAAATTTATGTTTTTGAAAATTCTGCAGTCTGGATTCTAGGGAAAAAGCAAATTATTTGTGATATGGCTTAAGACACTTGTAATGAATTTTAGGCCTCAGAAGAAACGATTAATCGGTAAAAAGAAGAAAATAAAAGCAATTAATATAGAAGATATGTGCATCATTCAGAAAATAAGTTGTTATAGCATACCTGACTTTTGTTTGTGCTTCCCCAATTCCTAACCCTATTTTGAATTTTGGGATCTTTACAGGGAAAGCAAAGATTACTGTATAGTTTGCTAGATGCAATGCAATCAGTGACATCCCAAGCAATTGTTATTGGTGTGAGTTGTCGATTGGTATGTCCCTCTTCACTTTGTTTCCTAGACAAGTTTATAAGCATTTTCAATGCATGTATCGAAGAACAAAAAAGAGTTCATATTCCCAAGGCATCAACTTGGTGCTTAGCATATATATATATATATATTTTTTTCTCTAGATAAATCCATGTAAAGTTATAAGATATAATGTAGAGGACTACATTACAGACTAATTCTGAGAATTAAATCTACTTGTACGAGCTTATGTTTAGCTTTCTACTTGGAAAACTACGCAGGACGCAGATCAGCTTCTCGAGAAAAGAGTAAGATCTCGTTTTTCTCATCGAAAACTATTGTTCCTTCCTCCCTCTGAAGACGAGTTGCACAGGTAAAAAATGTTCCTGTCTGACTTAAGCAAATCACTGAGCAATCACTCCCATAATTTTATTTTGCTTTTCTTTTTGATTGCATTGTGTTCTAGTGATACAGGTTATTAGAGCATGTTTTGATATTGCCAACAGATTCTGCCCTTCCTCAGGAGTACGCTGTTGAGTTTAACACAAGGCTACGAGTATCCTTTTCGTCAACTTAGACTTGTACCATCTCATTGATATAGCTTTTTCCGGTAGAAAAAGGCCCCATAGTGATTAAAAGGCAGAATAGCTTGAATTGCCTATATGGATCATGGAATTTAGAATTGAGCCTTTCATTGTTCCACATAGTTAGTTATGTATGAGCTATTCATAGTGGAAATCCTTCACTTATTTTTGTATTTACAGAGCATTCTTGCAGACAACAAACTGAAAGAAGTTATCAATGCCCACAGGGACGGAGATTCCTGTGTTGACCATTTACTGAAGTTTCTGTAAGTTGCTTTTTTTTGTATTTTAGGAACTATAAAAAGTTTAGGCACATTCTTAGTTTGTCATCAATTAGACTCACTATTCTTTTGTGATTATGATGATGTACTAGATTCCGTGCTGTTTCCAACATGGACTTTGAAACTGGATTCTTATCATTGAAGTGTTTTGAATCAGCAGAATCGAATATCCGGAGGCATCCAAAGATGGAATGCATTAAAGGTAATGACTCGAAATCACAGCTGTTTTCGCTCCTTTAAAGCCATCGCTGCTACGAATCTCATATTGTTTTTTGCTTTTGGGCTAAACAGATTGCTCTATACTGGAACTCTACATTCTGGTATGCATGACGAGGTTAGAGATCAAAGAGAAAAACTCCTACAACTTCAATTCTGTGATGAAAGGTAAAAAGCCGAGATTGTAGAAGGTGGTTTGTTTTTTTTCTTCTCTAATAAATGGTTGATTTCTCACTTGCCAAAGAGTACAAAAGCGTCCACGATTCATTCCGTACGTCGGATTACTACGCCCGAAATGTATGCTTACGGGTATGTAATGTATGACCGACGCACCTAATTTTAACGTTTCTCAAATACTAATTCCTGTATTGACTTTGTACAGGCTTTTGAACACCTTTTACAACGAGAGTTGGTCAGTTCTGCGGACACAAGAGGGAGCAATCAGTCTATCGAGTTCCGACCGGTTAAGCTTTTGGTGTCATTCCATGAGTTACACCAGGGATTGAAATCATACCGATCTTGTCCGGTAAATTCAATCTCTCTCTCTCTCTTCTCTATTTGTTTGTGTGAATAATTAGTCCCAATTTTACAAGCAGAAGGATCCTAAAGTTAATTTCATAGCATCTTAGTCGTTAATACTAAATCTTTTAATATAAGGATAATTACGCTAATTGTCCAGTAATCCACCCTCCTCGTAAATCAAAGTTCCATATTATTAAGAAAATAGTCACCATGTCGTAGTAAATTAACTGGTTAGATTAATTTAATTTACTTGAGAAATAAAATCCACCAGGCTGAAAGAAATTAAAATAACTGGATTAGTTCATTCAATTTAGTTTGGCATGATTATTTATTTTCTTGATAAAAATAATTTTTTTGGCAAGAATTTGACATTGACTAGTTGCAACGAATTCTTGTTTCATGAATTGAAAGAAGTTAGGAGATTAAACTGTTGCAATAAATTATTGTTTGATAAAAATCTTCATCAAATCAAATTTTCAACTGAGGTAGCTTGCTAATTTAAAATAGAATAAACTAATTTAAACCATAAATTGTATTTTAAAACACTAAATAAAAGTTTAATGACTAAGTTTTTTTTACAATTATTTATTGCAATTAGTCAATTCTTTACCACTTTTTAAGGATCTAGCCTAAATTTCATTTTATTAGGGAAATAGTCTACGAGACTGAACTAAATTAAACCTATTATTCAGTGAATTAAATTAACTGTTTACTTAATTATTTTAATTGAAAGGTCAATTTAATTAATTGAACAATTATTTTAATTAAATTCGGCATGACCTATTTGCGTAATGAAATGACACTGAAAACGATTTTGTAGAAATATGTTGGATTACTAGGCTATTCACTTAATTGCCAATTATTTAGTTTTATTTTTATTTTAATTAAGAGTACATACTTTCTTAATATAAAATGTATTATATATAGATATATATAAATTTTAAATTTGGATTTCCTATGAAAGATTTAATATAAAAAAGACTAAATTGTCGGGCAATCAATACATTGCTTAGAAATTTACCACTCAGAGACTATTCATCTTTCTTTTCCGTCCCAACCCCGTTGAGTTGGTGTTGCATTATTATGCTGTTTTGCGGCTGTCCTGGATTTGGTTATGTTTCTGATAATATCTTTTTTTGTTTGTATGATAGGCTATTCTGAACAAATTGATGGCTGGCTAGATTATGTGTCAGAACCACATTTTCATATTTATTCGGCTTAACAATATTAAAAGAATAGCTTGTATTGTATGTAAGGCATTTTTCTGCAAATTATGTATTAGAGCAATTATGTATATTTTAACTACTTCAAACCTTCTTCTTCTTCTTCTTCTTCAAAAAAAAAAAAACTACTACAAACCTCTATTTGACGTATGAATATCTTTTTGAAACTTCAAATTTTTCAGTAACAACAATCTTGAATAACTGCAGAGTACACCTCATGCCTTAGTTGCACAAAACCCAGCAAAAGTTAAACACAAGCCATGAGCCATTGAGTTTAATTTTCTTGGGACCCAACGAAATTTATAACTATAAAAGAACTTGCATTGTACACATTTTTCTTGTTTATCTGATTGAAGAGGGGAGAAGGGTTCCAATCTGGGCATCCAGCTTGTTATCTCCCTCCACCACAATCCGCTGCATGTTCCGGAATTTTATCACCAGCTTATGGAATTCCGCCAGAGAAAACAACTTCTCCCGTCTCGTCGTAAGCTACCAAACTCTCCACTGTTGAAGCTAGCCTTCATTACCAGTGTACTTCCCACTCTCCCAAAATTCTTTGACCATGCTCTGAATCATTTACGTGTGAGTTCTGATTCTCGGTTTTCGAAGTACAACTTTCTATTTCTCCAATTGCAGATTGACTCCAAGATTACCGTTGTCATCGGAAAGAATCTATATACATCAATTAGCTAAAATATCTCCGTGAACAGGCAAGCAGAGAAAGAGTGTTGAATCAATTCTCTATCTGCTCCACATAAAATACAATTAGCATCGGCATTTGGGATGCACGTGCTCAGACTCAAGCCCCACAAAAACTTTTTGAGCCCGCGAAACACCGGAGAACTTGAATTATGAAACTTATGCCAATTGATAATAAGTTTTACTCGTATGAACCTTATTACCAAGATGGCTCCCCCAGTCTTTTTTTTCTCTTCTTTCGCCACTAATATGTTTCTACTATCCACCTTCTTAATTGTATTGGAAGGAGTGATTATCGCATAGTGTCTCTTTAGCCCAATCGCGATAATGCAAGCGATGGCTTTAAAGCTGAAGTCGCAAAAGGCTCATGGGCTCTAAATTTTCCAACGGTCTCGACTTTTACCTTTGAAATAAGGTCTCGATTTCACCCATCGATGTTTGAATTTTCTCGATGTGCCCCTCGAACTTCTGTTTTGTTTTATTTACACATTGATGTAATGTAAATCTTTATAAGTCCTTATTGTAATTGCTGATTAAATTAATAAAAGTTGAAACGTTCATGCATTCATTTTTCGTTTGTTTGAAGATTTATGATATTAAATAGTCTTAAAGTCCTTAATCAAACCTAACAATATATGAAGAGACAAATGTAGATTTGCATAAACAAACTCTTCAAGGTTTGGTTAAAATAAAATATTCGCAATCTAAAGATTAACGGACTATTGATCCTAGTATGATTGTTGGAAGAATCTATGATGTCTGGTTACGATGCATAAAGAGTTAGGAACTCTATAGTTCTTCCGGTGTATCTTCCGAAGATACTGAATTGACCAGTGCACCTTTAGAGGCAATGTAAGAACAAACCATTTAACCTCTTCTGTCTCAAGGTCATTATGTATGAATTGCATCGTGCTTACCTAAATTATGAAATGAGACATGTCATTTAATAGTTTTAATATTCTCATTTGAGAAAGTCAAATACTAGATCATTAAGTGATCTAGACTAGACTAATTGGTGAGATATTAAGTTATGTAGATGTCATGAACCAGCTTTGAGAAGTTTTCATAGATATGGAATTCGTGTACAAGATTGCTGAAATGCAATGTATATCACCTCATGCTTTATTACTTGGATTGTGAATAAATGAACCGCGCGGTATCCAAAATTAAGTAGCGACTTTATTTGGATGAAACAATGTGACTTGTTAGCTCCTCGTCAATACATTGTTTCTAACTTATTCACAAGTAACAAAGGAGTTGAAGAAATAACAACTAGAACGGTAAAATGATAATTTTATAAATCTCATCTAGTTGATAATATTCATGAAGGGTAAACATAGATAACATTCAATGGATCCACTAAATATAATAAAGTTGAATTTGAGTAGAAAATAAATTCATTTGAATCGAGAGATTCTCAGTGTCAACTATTTAGTGGAGTCAGTTGACATTAAGCTAATATTCGGAAAAAGTTTGTGAACTTTTGAGTCCGAGTATAGTAGCTCAAGCTTTGTCCATTTGGATCCATAAGGTCACTATTACAGGTCATTAGAGTAGGATTGTTAAACTATAAGGTAAGTTAAAATAAGTTCAGGTGTTGAACTAGACGTAGAAGAGAGCATAGGGCCAGCCAAGAGGATGAAAGAGGCTTTTGTGGAGGATGAAAGAGGCTATAAGTTCAAGTGTTAAACTAGAAGTTTTTGTGGAGGATGAAAGAGGCTATTTATAGCCATAGAGGAGAGCATAGGGCCAGCCAAGAGGACCGTGGCCGAGTGATTGGTGAATGTCGGTCGGCTGGGTCGCCCAGCGGCTGCTTGCCGGCCGGCTGGGTCACTCTGAGGCCGAAGGCCGGCCGACTGGGGCCTCAGGGGTCTGAATGCCGGTCGGCTGGGGCACCAAGGGCTGAATGCTGGCCGACCGGGACCCCGAAGAGCCTGATGGCTGGTCCATTGAGTCCGATGTGCGCCTGGGAAGGTCCCAGGGCTTCCGACTGGCCGCGTCGATCGACTTGCTCCGAGACCCAATATCTTGTATAGCACAACAGCTAATCGTTCTACAGTTAGGAACGAGGGTGGAATGAATGACGCCACGAACAGTTACGAAAGACCGTCGGATGAGTCGGGTTTGAACGCCACAAGACTAATCTTGATAAGTTCGGTAAAAAGTTCATAAGAACTCAAAAAAAGACTCTCATATTTCAATTTTCAAATCTGGATCTTCTCATTAAAATGAATATGTATTTATAAGCATGAAACAACCCTTCATGCTAGGAAAACCAAAAGACACTCACTTAAACCTCATAATTACCACTAAACATAATCAAAATTAAAACTAATTAAAAACCCACGAAAATTAAATAAAACACAAAATAAAAACAACATTTTATTTTCAACCCGATAAAAGTCACTAAATGAAACTGAAATAGTGAAGGTAAATTAAAAGTCACTATCTTCATTAGTCTGACTAAGCCATGAACGTTTTTGCTTCTTATAATTTTCTCCCGTTAGTAAGCTGACCATTTTTATTACCAAAGTGTAGATCAGTCCAAGCCAAACTTTATACTTCTTCCACTGATTTTGGCTTAAACCATGAAATTCTTTGTTGAAGTCTTTAACTCTTGAATTGGATATAGGTTCGGTGAAATGCCTTTGTCCCTTGGCAGGTAGGATCACATCACACAGACCATTTCTCACAGTTCCTCCATATATTTACCAGGGTCAGCCGTTGGCGAAGTTTTCAAACTAAATCTCAGTTGCGAGAACCGATGATTATTTGTGATTGCCTAACTGTTTTTTAGTAATCAATTTCCGGCGATCGTAAAACTTTCATAAAGGATGTATGGAGAGAATTTAGCCCTTGTCACATACGTAAACACCATTTTCCTCAGCTGATGCTTTATTAATTCGTGGTAGCTATGTAAACCATTTTAGACCGAAAATAACAATATGTGAATCATAAAGAATGCAGATAAAACAAGTATGTACTATTTGGTTGTCATCCCAAATAATTTTTTCAAGCCTAAAATCTAAAGCTTAAGCGTTGCAGTTCGAAAGAAAATCTTGATTTTTATTAGTTTATTTTAATGTAAGGTTATTTTATTTGATAATCGAGAATGTATGTTACAATACCTTTTGGAGTTTGTATTGATTTCTTATATACCATATGGGTCAATATCAATTAAAAACTATCATAAAATTTCAATAAAAACGTAAATTGTGGTGCTGTTATTTATTTTGTAGTATAATTGTTATTTTAACTAAACAGAATATATAAAGCTTGACATATTGAACATAAATGATGTATATGTATACGTGTTATTTTTGTATTTTTATTTATTAAAAAAATACAGCTACACAGTTAACTAAAAACTGTGTAGGAAGTCGTAGAAGGCGAGAAAGAAATGGCAACGACGGATATGCTCTTCCTCCGGACTCTTGTCTCCGGCGGGATTAACCTGGCCCCCATTCGCAGGAGAGCCACTTTCTTCACTTCTCCGGTGGAGTGTGGTTCCCGCGGGGGAGTCCGGTGCCTGAGTTCCGGCGGAGGAAAAGAGTACCTGGACATGAGTGACGCGGAGCTTCTTCGGCAGTGCGACCTGGACACGTTCAGGGCGTCGGGTCCTGGAGGCCAGCACCGGAATAAGCGCGACTCCGCCGTCAGGCTCCGCCACCGTCCCACCGGGATCGTCTCTCAGGTATAACATTTCAATTTCAATTTCGATTTCAATTTCAATTTCAATTTCAATCAGTACTTAGCGTTTCTGAAAGCAGGCTGTTGAGGACCGGTCGCAACACATGAACAAAGCTTCGGCGCTGGATCGCCTTCGCGCTCTTTTAGCCATCAAAGGTACCCTTGATATCCATAACATCATCAATTATTGCCTGTGACTTGAGTGATCTGAACACCGTGAGCTAGTTAGGAACACGGTAAGCCTGGACGATTATTCTCCGCCGCCAGAGCTGCTTCAAATCCTTCCGGCGAAGTCGACCATCAGGGGCTCCGATTGCGGTCCTCAGATCGGACACAAAAATCCCAAATACGTTCCGGTGCGAGTTCAATCTCAGAGCGGAGATGACAACTCTTTTCATTTTGTAAATCTGATGGTTTTCAGAATGTGTGCAGGGAATGCAAGCTCTGTTGGATCTGATGTTCGCAGTTGACGGCTCAGTAGCTGACGCAGCAAAGCATCTCGGGTATTCTTCAATGTGATCGTTTTTAATTGCAAGATGATCACCGATCGTCTCATCGATGTTTCTGTGTTGATGTTGCAGATTGAGCACGGGAGGGTTATCGCGCTTGATACTATCTGATGATTCTCTTCGAATGGCTGTCAATGAATTGAGGACGTCTAAGGTACGGGACTGCCAAATCTCATATTTTTTCTGTTCAATTGTCTATAACCTCCTTAAATACTGTTTTTACATCTTTGCAGGGAATGAGGCCTTTAAAGTAGTTTTCGCTATTTTTATTTTCCAGGTATAATGAAGTTTTGATTTTCATGTTGTTAAAATGTGATTAATATATGTGCGCCAGTTTCGCAAACTTACTTCATTGCAGGGTCAGGGCTCAGAAGCTTTTAAACTCCCAAAGTACTATCTACATGTTTTGAGGTATGACGATTGACCAGAATCGATTATAAATTCTCTTCAATCCAATCTGTCGTCAGTAAATAAACCATAGCTTACGTTTTATGTAGTTCCATATTCGGTATCACATCGTCGATCACTCAACCTTTCTGCAAGCCCTAACTTGGCTTTGGCTCTCATGTCTCCACCAGTTTGGTTACGACCAGATCTCGTGCTTCTAATCTACCCATGATTTTAATTTCGGGGATGAAATGTAAATTTTAAGTTACAAATGAACATGATATATCGTCGCTGTAGAAGTGTAAATTTATAATAAAAAATGAACATGATTTACACTGCAACAACACAAATTTTTCGACAGTCCTTTATATTGTCAATGGATGTCTTTGAATGTTTTTCTAAGCCCGTTTTTGTTCTTCTTATTAATCTAGTATTACTAATGGATACGGATGTAGATTGAGTATTTATTAAACTTAAATTCAAAACTAGAAACATATATTTTATTCCTATGAATATAAAGTCTTTTTGATATATAATTATAAAAAATCGGCTCTATAGACACTTTCAAACGTTGCCAATTTAGATATATCCAATATTTCGTAAATTGATTGTAAATAGACACTATAATGACGTAACATATATTTACAACTAAATGTTAGTCCAAATTACCCTTAATATTTTTGTTAATTTTTAATTACAACTTTTGAGCAAATTATCAGTCCAATTTATGTACGAGAAGGTGGTACAAAATATTGGTTCTCAACCGCTCCTCGGAAAAGGGAAGAAAAATAAGTTTTCCACATAATTCTTGAACCAAGTACTTGCACATTATTGCCAAACATGTCTTTTTGACACATAAAACATTCCCGTCAGAGACAGATCGAGTGTACAATGACCGAATCTGGAGCGCTGCAAATCAGCCAAACCAAGAAAATTCGGGAGGAGCTTTAACGGAAAGCCGAGGCCGCTTTCAGGTCGCGATAGGACCAGAGTTCGCTTTGATCCACGTTGCATAAATACCACATTCTTTTACTCTGTCCAAATTCCAACCACAATGGTCAATAATAATAATAGTTGAGGAAAAACAAATTATACTTCTCAGCTTTAACTGAAACTATGATTGAAAAGTTTATGGAGCTGCCCGACCAAGGTAACCACATAATTTTACTCACGAGTAGATGTGATTCGGATCAAGTTCGTAGAATATGTTGACGTCTCTGCTTACAAGACCTGGAAACGAGATTCGGATTAGTTTCCACTGCTTCAAACCTCTTCTTAAACATTTATAAGAAGAAGAAAAATGTGATGCTAAGTCCAAAGCAGCAAAAAAAGATACCTATGTTCTCTGCAGAAAGAAGATGCTCTCTAGCCATGGCGGGTGCAATACCTAAGGTCACTTTCTGCTAGACTTACCATCTCTTTCGCTTTACTCTGATAGATACCATATATGTGGAAGAGATAATAGCCGGCTCACGAACTCGTCGCACCACTGCCGTCAACGTCGCCAAATTCCGGTCCAACCTGGAACCGAGTCCGTGGCGAGGCGAACACGTGGCGGAACGAGATTTTCTTCGGGGAGGCGATGTTCGACACGGCGGAGAGGTGGTCTCCGACGCCGGAGTTGAAGTGGACGAGGCGGCGGAGTCCTGAGGGAGCCAGAGGAGGCCCGACCGGAGTATTGGGAAGCGGTGCTTGTCGCAGTCCAGGTCGACGCCGGAGAGGAGGCTCCGTTCGATTTCCTTCGGGGCGGCCACTGCCGGTCAGCTCCACCGCCCTCAGGAATTCTACGCCGGCGTCCATTGTCTGTGTCATCATCGTCTTCGTCGTTCCTTTAGGGTACTTGTACTTCTGGTTGATTATATTCACAACCCAAAACTTGCAACAACATTCTACTTTTGTCCCCTGAAGAAGTACATTTACGTTTTGGCACTTCTATGGATTCAGAAACAGGCTACACTTTTTTGTATTGAGTATTGAAAGAGAATAGAGAATGAACAAATAATTTCATTCAGTCTAAACTGAATTGTTACACTACATACTTTCTATTTATAGTATTGTACAACATCGAAAACCAGACGTCACTTAGTAGTCCAAATAACCCCTCAAGCTAAAAGAAGACAAAAAGAAACTTTTGAGCTTGAAACATAAGGGGACAAAAACATGACTCAGAATAGGCTTGGTCAAGCCATCAAGCATTGATTGGACATCCTTGACCTGGAACACACTTTGAGCCACTTTCTTACGCAAATGTACATATCCATCTTCACATGTCTCGTGCGAGCATAAAGACCGAATTCGTAGAGCATAAAGACCGAATTCGTAGAGATCATCATAGTGCTCAAATTGTCACACTAAATATTTGAGATACGAGTCCGAAGAAGGCCAAGTTCATGAATCAAGGATTGAAACCAAGTTATTTCAGATACCACACTAGATAGACTTCAAAATTCTGCTTAAGTGTTGGAACAAGAAATGCTGTGTTGTTTTTATGTGGTTTAAGAAATTATGTTTCTTCCCAAAAACACACAGTTGCCGGGTGTAGAACATCGATTATCAACATCTGCTCCCCAGTCATCATAGATGAATCCGGTGACATTGAAGTTATTGAACCTAGTCATGGAACCTATCCACTAAATAAATATTATTGAGTAGAAGGATTTTTAATAGGATTCTAGTTACAATTGTTCAATAAAATAGTGAGAGTTTTTCTTTAATGAATTCTAGCCACTGGATGTTCAATAAATAGCAACATCTTTCACATGATTGAGTTCATCATTGAGGATGACATTCTTTAACCAGAATGTGTATGCTATTATTCAATAATTAAAGTGGAAGAGTAATTAATCATTTCCTTGCCACATAAATCAATAAATTGGATAACTGAGAATTGGCTTGCCAATAAAATCAATAACGCGGTGGGAGCATCCTAGCAAAGATCTTTGTCACTCTCATCGACGATAAACGTTCTTTAAATGGAAAGAAATGATTTTGAGATAAAACTCTCGACCAAACTACATTTTCTAAAAGTTATTAGTCTATATTTGTTAGATCTGCCTGTTAAGCTATTAGCTAAAAGGAATGGAAAGATCTGCAAATAGATTAATGAAGTGGTTTGAGCTATAATAAGCTCTAAGGGATTGAGTCCTTGAGGAGAGTCATTATCAATAATGATACTCTTCTTTAAGATATCACGAACCACTTCATTTGGGATCTTCAAAATTGAAGATGTACTGTCCTTTGAGGATAAAATACCAATAACTTAAGACGTGGATCAAATTAGTTATACGACCAAATCTTTTAAAATATGAAAGGTAGATTCCAAGTAATTAACAAACTAATCGTGATTGTACATGGATGTTTGTTATGATCGATATTTTAAGAATGATCGATAAGTGTAGATCCTAAACACGTGTCATAAATGAAGTCATGACTATTGTAGTACTAGACCTCTTCATGACACAAGTAAATTGACTAAACTAACTATTTCTAATATTTAATTTAGAAACGACAAGCTCGTTCCATTATGTCTCAAACATATTTATTGATATAAGGTATGAACTCAATGTTGAGGCTGTAGAAATTG
The DNA here is from genome assembly GCA_958296335.1 of Urtica urens. NCBI lineage: Eukaryota > Viridiplantae > Streptophyta > Magnoliopsida > Rosales > Urticaceae > Urtica > Urtica urens. The sequence goes on along the minus strand of OY282530.1, from coordinate 329,056 downwards.
TCTTTGAAAGGACTACTAATAATTAGACCTTAGACAATGCCAAATTTCTGAGAATGACAACATGTGTCATCATCGTCTTCGTCTTTCTTTTAGGGTACTTGTACTTCTGGTTAATTATATTCACAATCCAAAACTTGCAACAACATTCTACTTTTGTCCCCTGAAGACATTTACGTTTTGGCACTTCTAAGGATTCAGAAACAGGCTACACTTGTTTGTATCGAGTATTGAAAGAGAATAGAGAATGAACAAATTATTTCATTCAGTCTAAACTGAATTGTTACAGTACATAGTTTCTATTAATATTATTGTACAACATCAAAAACCAGACGTCACTTAGTAGTCCAAATGACACTTCAAGCTAAAAGTAGACAAAAAATAAACTTTTGAGCTTGAAATATAAGGGGACAAAAACATGACTCAGAATAGGCTTGGTCAAGCCATCAAGCATCGAGTGGACATCCTTGACCTGGAACATACTTTGAGCCACTTTCTCACGCAAATGTACATATCCATCTTCACATGTCTCGTGCGAGCATAAAGAACGAATTTGTAGAGATCATCACAGTGCTCAAAATGTCGCACTAAATATTTGAGACACGAGTCTGAAGAAGGCCAAGCCCATGAATCAAGAATTGAAATCAAGTTATTTCAGATACCACACTAAATAGACTTCAAAATTCTGCCTAAGTGGAACAAGAAATGGTGTGTTGTAGAAAGTTATCCTTTCTTCAAAAAAAGATATCCTTTCTTCCGCCGAGGATCCCTCTGGGCCACCGAGTCTCCCATTGTAGAAATTTAATGGCAATAACATTGTAGAAAGTTGTTTAGTATAAAAAAAATCAAACTGTAAAGTTTAGATGTTATCATGATAAATGAAAATAATTATGAAAATTAAATTAAACAAATTTCCATGCGATGCATATAATTGTACCACCAAAACTTTCCATTTTTGGCAATACAGTTTGCATATAAACACCTCTTCATTATCAACTGAAACTGTGCTCTGTAAAAATAATCTCCAAACCCTAGATTAAAATATTCTTTATTTTCTTTAACCTCAAAAGAACAAATCCTTTCTTCCACCGAGACTCCCTCTGGACTACCGAGTCTCGGATCACGTTGGAGTGCTGGGCCCAGAGGGAGGGACGCCGAAAATCATTTTCCGCCGCCGCTGTGACCATCAACGTCCATCCCTATGTTGTCTCTCAAAAAACTTTTGTCAACTGAAACTGTGCTCTCTCAAAAATCTTCTGTCAATGGCGTTATCATCAACATCACCGTCGCTCCAAGTTCTAGTGGAGAAGCTCCGGCTCTCCGGGGATTTCGTCGGAGACTCGTTTCTGGCGACAGAAAAGATTTTCTCTGGTGGTACCGGGATCGACCACGTGTGTAACTGCCTCAACTCTGATCGTGGTACGTACATCTCCTTCCTTACGTACAGTTCTATGATAAAATGAAAAAAATATACACTATTTTCTTCGATAAATATATACGCAGGATATATCTAACTAATATATATATATGTCACAATGTTAAAATACTGTTCATAAGAGTTTTATCGGTCTCTTTTTCTCGCATCTCTCGCGGCCATCTCAACTCTCATCGCCGCCGGTCTCTCCTCCGACTTAAACCAACGTCAACCTTCTACAAAAAATATTCTCCTTGCCATCGCGAATCTATCTGACCAACTTCGCATCGTCGATCATTCGCCGATCCAGAAGTCCACGCGGTTGTTTTTTCTCTTTTGATGCTCGTGTGAATCCAAAAGATTTCTACCGACTCTTGTATTCTTCCCATCTCTCCAAGTCGATTAACCCTAGCCTAGACCAGTCAAAACTCTCAAACCTTCTTCGATATTTGATTCCCTCGGACCGTTTATCTCATCTTGTTCCCATAATAATCGACGTCGGCGAAGCTAGCTTCGCTGGATGCTTTTCCGTACTAAATTATGGATTTCGACATTACAAAAACGCGAAATATGAATAATAGAAAACGCGTCTAAATATTTCTCCTCTCTAAATATGCAAAAAAAAAAAAAACGTCCCGAATTTTTTCGCCGGTGACAGTTTTTATGTTAGCACCTTAACCACTCTCAAACAGTCGAACTAGATCTACACTCTCTTGACGCCTAAGCTAAATGTTAACTCTATACCCTAAAAAATTGCATAGGCCTCCGCTTATTAAGAGAAAACTCTCTTAACAAAAAAGAAAGTATGCGCGATGGTCAGATGTCCATCATTCTCGTATAAATATGCATAATGTATGGTCGCCTAGCTTAAATTGTCTTAGTGTTTATACATTTTTCTTTCTTCCAAGTATAGTATTTATTATGGTGTATCTCTTACTTCTTTCTTTTAATTTATTCATTTTGACCCGGATAATCAAATTGCAGCCGTGGGGCTTATTTGTCTTTTCGACTATTTGATTAGAATGATAAATAATATCAATAATAGTATTTTGTCCTCATGTATGGTCCAAAAGTTTCCCCCACTCAATACAATTAAATGATATATTGCGACGCCTTCAAATCCGCAAAGTAAATCAAGTACTACTTTGGAATCGAAGAGCTTGTGGACAGAAATTTATTAATGTAAAAGTTTGACTTGTCTAGTATTGTAATAATTCTTATATAAAACTTACTTTTATTAATATATGTAATATGAGTTTCAATGGGTAAAAAAGTGATTGAATAGTAATCTTGTTTAAACACGTACAGATATAAAGCTATCCTTTCTCCATGAAAAGTAAGAATATTCATAGTAATAAAAATCACATATTCCTTGCATCAATAACTTGCCTCGTTAAAATGGAAATTTATATGCATACAAATTATAAGGAAATGTAACTCATTTGTAATTATCAGATGTGACAAGATTGAATTAATAATCCATCCAGGGGTGGTTTTATTATATATATATATATATATATATATATATATATATGAAAAAATTGGCTCTATAGCCTTATTAAACGTTCGAGTTTTGGATATACCCAACGTTTGGTTAATAAATTGAAAATAGTCAACCAAATTTATTTACATCTCATGAACATACCAAATTGCCCTTTTTGTGTTTTTAAATAATTTAATTCGGCCCTTTTTTTGTTTTAAAAAATTTGAATTTGGATTTTGAATTTTGAATTAGGAAATTTCCATAATTAGTGCATTTATTCCCGAATTTATAAACCAATTAAGTTTAAATATCATATTCAGTTAGGATCCTATATTAAAGGAAACATAATACGTTTTTCATATTAATTACCAGAAAAGACATTCTTCAAAGTGCTATTAATATTCTTGCTGTCCGAAACAGTTTTGAACTTCGAACTATCAAGTCTTGTACAAAAAGATATGGTGTCGTTTGCAAACATGATTTATGTCCATGGAAATTGTCAGCCTCTTTATGTTCTTCATCGGGATTGTGGGTTATTAAAAGTTTTTCAAAAATTCATACGTGTTATGGAAAATCTCTAATTTACAAAAATAAACATGCTTCATCCATGCTTATAAGCAAATGTGTCAAAGATGATTTTAGGGGTTCATTAGCAACCGAAATAAAGCCGACTGGTGTTATTGAAATCATGAGATCTCGGTTTAATGTTGAGGTCTCTTATTATCGAGCTTGGAAGGGTCGAAAAGATGCTTTGAGAGATCTTAGGGGTGATTTCGAAACATCTTACAGTCATCTACCGATTATTGGTAACATGATCCGAGAAACAAATCCTAGTACGTTATTTACAGCAAAATAAACAATACTATTTACAGAAGATTTACGGGTTTATTACAGTAATTAACTATTTATTTACCATTTTGCAGGTTCATACACAGTAACTGATGTTGATTCTTATGGTACATTTAAGCGTTTTTTTTGTCATTTGGGGCATCCGTGCACGGATTTAAATTTTGTCGACCAGTCATTTCGGTTGATGGAACATTTCTGAAAGGGAAATCATATGGTACTTTATTGTTAGCAACTGCTCAAGATGGAGATAATCATTTGTTTCTATTGGTGTTTAGCATTGTTGATTCTGAAAACGATAATTCTTGGTTTTGGTTTATGGAGAAGATAAGGTTTGTTTATGGGATAAGGGAAAACTTGGTTTTTGTGTCTGACAGGCATAGGTCCATCCAAAAGGCTGTTAACTCGATGTTTCCGAAAGCTAAATTTGCAATTTGCATGCAACATTTATGGTCTAATGTAAAGACACAATTCGGAAAAAGCGACATTTAGCCCCTGTTTTACAGATGTGCGAAGGCATACGCTTGTAAAGAGTTTGATTATTGGTTGAATATGTTGCCTTTTTTGCTTATAAACTGTTATAATTCGACATCATAACGATAACAAGTCGATAATAAAACACGATTAGAGTAAATATAAAACAGACGATTGTTAATGTGTCGTTAATACATGATAACATGTTTGAATTGCTAATGTGTAAAACAGTGAAATAAAACATATATCAGTATGTTAATATACCGTTAATACATAATAACATGTTTGTTAATATGTCATTATATAATTCGTTTTCAATTTATTTACAATCACATCCAAAACATAAACATAGTTTTCAATCCATAACAAACACATCCAAAACATAAACTTAGTTTCAAAAATTTTAACAAAAACATGCAAAAAGATAAACATAGTTTTCAATCCAAAACAAACACATCCAAAACATAAACTTAGTTTCCAATTCTACAATCCCCAAAATATAAACTTAGTTAATACCATCCAAAACATAACTTCTTTTGACATTCTACTTTAACCTAAAATTCTATCCCTACTGAGAATGACGGTTGTGAGGTTGGTGGATCTTCGTTGTTCTCATGAACATTTCCATGAACCTGCTCTTTTACGTTTGATGCACGTGTCTTCTTAACCTTTTTTGGACGGGAATCCAAAAAAGACTAAATTAGTCCAAATTTTTTCGTTAACAAAACTGAATGGATAAACGCTGGATAAAATGAAATTCGTTAACATATATATATATATAAGTATTTTGCTAATCGACCCTAATATATCTAATCCAAAAGTTTGCCACTGAATCCGTAACATGTTTTTCATGGAGGCTTATCTTTGCTATATGTACGACACACGTCTAATCATTCTCATATATATATATATATATATATATATATATATATATATATATATATGAACAAGTTCATTACAAACACATTAAATATTATGGGATCTGAAAATGCCATTAGAAGCATCAAATTGGTGGTGGTTGAAAAGCAACTTAGAATAGACATTTTACTTAATAAATATTGAACTCGAGTTACTGCGGATTTTCATTAATATGCAAATTAAGAAATAAATATTGCATTGACAACATTGTGACTGTTGACTATTTAGTTTGATTGACAACTGGCTGATACGCAATTAGGCATAACGATTTTATTATAATAGTCTTATTTTCAACGCAAGAAGTTTACACATTTTGTCCAACTAAAATATTGAAATTTGTTTTAACTGCTCCAAAGTTAATATAGACATATTATATATATATATATATATATACTCACTTTACTCTTGATCATGCATTATGATAAATCACATGCATGATAAAAACCACGTTATTTGCATATCTAAATTAATTTCTTACGACGAAAGATGTTTAGGACCGAGAATATCAACGTATATAATTGCGGAAAAACAATATAGATACTTCTCTTGGCTTTAATATTGTGACGAAATATAAAAAGAAGGTATACTCACATAATCGGATAATTATGTGTAACCTACCGTAAATTTTATATAAATAATTGTGCGTATGTCTAATGTACGCATAAATTAACGTCAATAATTAACTCTTTTATTTACTAAAATGGTCAATCTAGAATGTCACGTCATTGATCGTCACTTAAAATTTATGAAATATTTGTCATGTATCAATATTCGAAGTTTTAATTAGTTAGTTTTTTTAATTCAATTGGATTCAAACTCGAAAGTTGAAGCAATATATGAGAGGACATAAATGCGTGTTTCTTTGGAGCATTTGCGGTGGTCAGATGATCAAGACGCAATATGATGTGATGACAATATAAAGTTTAATATTATGGGTTATATATGATATCGACAGAAGAACAATAGTAACATGATTAGGAAGGAAAATGATTGCCATAAATTTTCAACGAATATGATTGCACCAAAAAATTTATGAGGAAATTATTAGACAATGCGAGTCTTCATATGTATAAGAAAGCTATTCATTGTGTAATAAATTAGTTAGCTACTACTGCAAGCGTATAATATAACCACGTAAACGATCTGCCAATTTTATGTTATAAAAATTGGTAAATGGCCAACGTTTGGTGTGGCTATTGCCAACGCTCTAGTTAATTTTGGTTAATGATTGTATTGTTTACGTGACATACACAATTAACAGGATGATTTTACAGCTTTACTCTTGTTCATTTTGGAAATTTTTGAAAATTTTGGGCAAATTCGTCTTAAAATTAACGTTAAACTTTATATCGATGTAAAACGGAAGAACCACCGGTCAAATTTCAGTCTATGACTCCACTTTCGTTAGCATTCTATTCTACGCTGGCCTCTTTTAAACTAAAATTTATTACATTTAATCATGCTGTCATTTCACTGTAGCAATCTTATTCACAAATATCATAACATCATCGTAAGAGTTTTCTTTGTTGGCAATAAAATAATTACTTGATTTGAAGCAATATATATATATATATATATATATATATATATATATATATATATATATATATATATATGCAGGTATACATCATAAAAAAAATGATTTTCGTACGGCTCCAAGGGTTTGAAGAAGAGAGCAATTAATAGTTCTTTAATACTTACTACCAATACTTTTCAAGTTCATAATATAAATTCATTTCAAGTTGATAAAAAATTTATTTTCATGTTAGTCGCAGCTAAAAACACTATCAGATGCAATTTTTAACTTTATTTTGGATGGGATTTCAAGTACTGAAAAAGAAAGCCAATTTATAAGTACGAGTGTGTTAGACAAATTTGTTAGTACAATAATACCTATATCCTTTTGACTTGTGTGTATCTCTAAAAAAGAGAGAATGAAAAAGAGAAAAGAAAAATATTATATAGGTTTTGGTCGTACTCTTACAAAACCCTTGTCCTATTAATATATTTATCTTGCTCACCAAAAAGTATCATTTAGAAAGTGAAGACCTTTTGGTTCTTTATAAGGGTTTTGAGGGATATCCGTAAGATCTTAAGCCTTTCTCAGAAAAGACAGAGAGAGAGAGAGAGATAGAGAAAGAGAATTATTTCGTTATTCAATGTTGGTGAAAACAAGACGCAAGAGAATTATAACAATGTTATGTACTTTTAGTTGATTAGTTTTAGTTTTAATAGATCCTTTTTATCACTATATTATGTTTGTGCGTGACTGACTTGTAACTAAACATCAGAGGGGATTTGATGGGGTAAGTAAAGCGGTCCAATGTAGTCGTGTGGTTGAAAAAAAAATAGACTTTGAAGATATGAGATTCAGTTCATATGGGGTTTTGTGTTTTTTTAATGAAATGAAACATTTCTTTTCTTGACAGTACATCACTAAAAGCTTCTTTTTATTTCTTTTTGTGACCAGGTCATATCATATTATTGATCATGATCGTACGAGTTAATATTTTATGTTTAATATATGTATTGCGGTACGGCCTTTTGCTATAGCAGTAATCGGAGAGAGGGATATATAATTAAAACGATATTATATAGTTAATTGTATTAGTAGTTATTTAATAAGATTATATCTTCGACCAACAACAAGAATCTTAACTAAGCCACACATTGCACTACGTAGCTTAATGTATTAAGTTGGTTTTCCAATTTTCTAATACAAATCATATTATATTAATTATTCGCAGTGATATTTAGCTCAGACCAAAGCGAATAGTGCCGACACCAAGTGGATAGCATATGAGCAAATATCCTATTCTTAGTTTATATAAACTTTATATATAATGTTAGCGATTTTGTATTTGGAGGTCTTATCCACACACACACAAAAATTGACCGGAAAAATAATTATAAGGTTCTCAACTATAATAACTAAATAAATAGATAAAAAGTCCTCAATTAATAATATAAATGAACATTTGAATTTTTCTGTTGTAGTTTAGATCATAACAACACACTAATACTATTTTTGTAAAATTGCCGTTCACGGTAGATAAAAAGAAATCATTCACACGCAAAAAAACATTTTAATAAAATATATTGCAAACAATTTAATGCTCGTATAAAAATAAGTTTGAAAGTACAAGATGGTTGAAGAAGGTATGGGTAGAACTAAAAAAGAATGGTTAAATCTATTGAAGGTGATGTGAAGATACAAATGAATTTGAGTCGACAGTGTAAGCTGAAACAAAGAGAAATGGAAAAGCAGTAACAAAATTTATCATCCAAAAATACAAAAATCATCCGAATTTTTAGGATTCTCAACAATTCTGTCACAGACCATATCTTTCTATCTCTTCTTCAGAAAACTCGTCTATCTCATTCTCAAACATCTTATTTTTTTCTTTTTCTTTTTCTTTCTAGGAAATAAATAGACTTGTAGAAATACATTAGCTAAATTACAAGTTTATAACCTCTTATATTTAGCTTCATGACGAAAAATTGTGAATTTGTTGTAGCAGCTGTATTCTGTGCTCCATTAAGATTAAATAGATTATTACCGTATAGGACTTTTATACCGTCCACACTGAAAGCTCCAACAGAAATGTCCAAGAAGGTTAAAAGCTGTATGGCACAACTGTTTCTTTGTTTGATTTTGTGAAGAAAAATAAAATAGTAGCATATTTATGATTATCTGTTATATACACTTAAAAAAAATTACTTGGCCATATTTTACTCTCTCCTTTTGGCATTAATAAGAAAACGTTTCCAAGTCTCGTGTCATGTTCACTCTTAAACGCAGGGTTAGAACTTGTTATATAAGTAGACCTGTTTCTATTGACCGTTGGTCATGAGAAGAATAGTCAGCTCTTTCATTGACCTGTGCATATATTCTAGACTACCATAGCATTATTGAATATCAGCGGATTATTTTCAGCTAAAACGGATTAGGTTGTTTCTTGATCGACTTCACTTCATCATGTACTATCTCTTCGCTGTTGAGAAAGTGACCTTTTTTATTTTACTATAACGTCAACAGAGCTATATAGAAAGAAAGAAAAAAAGCTACTATGCTACATATCAATGGTAATGGTCTAGTCAGTGAGTGTCTCTGTATATTTAACACATCTCTACCAACTCAATCGTAGGTGCACTACAAGATCATGAATTTGGTTAACAATGTACGAATTTTTAATTAACATGGTCGTGAATAATTGTTATAAAATTGTAAAGAGACTACTATTACATTGGATAATCTTACCTCTAACTTGAAATGAGAAATATCAACAATATTTTACGTGCTTACTCCAAATACACGATTTATTTTCTGTAATTCTAAAAATATTGTACTTATCCAGTTGTTTCATATAAATAAATTCAAATTGTCTATAAAACGACATCTATATTGCAAGTGCCATATTTTTCGTTTATTTTTACACAATATAAACTTTAATTTTTATAATTTCCTTGATTAAATTAATATTTATATACAATTTAATTTAAATAAACCCATTTTTCAAATCCTTAACTATTGAAAATTTTTATATATAATATTACATACATAATATTAAACAAAAAAAATTAATAAATATATTTTTGCGAATTCAGTTCTTATTTTATAAAACATAAATAAAAAATTGGAATTTATATGACTGTATACATTATTTTTATCAAACTGAAAAACTATATCTGGTTTTCAGCATTTCCATTAAACATAAATTACTGTTAAATAATAATTTTTTGCTACATGTGCATTGACGACGCAGATACACAAATAGAAAATAAAAAAGTTGTTCATATACATTTATTTTACATAAATATTTGTAATTTTCTTAAGACAATTTTTTATTTGTTTGCAATTAAAATTATATCACTAGTCAATGGTAGTTGCCAATAAATACTTAGTAATTTTTTTTTGCTAATGAAGTTTGAACACACGATTTATTAATCGAAAAATCATGCGACATTATTACTAAATTATTGTAACTAAAATTTTAAAATCTATACATGTTGCTAACATTTGACCGATTCACCTGAATTTGACCATATTAACCGAGTTGATCACTTAGGTTTTCGATGGAAAGTATTTTCAGTAAAAGTGTACAGCGCACATGTTAACGAATAAAACGAGTAATAAACTCTTCCTGGTTGAAAGATAGTAACCTATCTTTATTAACTCGCTTTGTGGAATAAAACGAGTAATAATCTCTCAGTATCTACTTTATTATATAAATCCAATTGAAATGTGAAACCAGAAGTTAGAGCATAAGTAATATATAAGCTTCTAGACTTTTAATTGTAATAGATGACCCTTTTTAAGCTGAAAGTGGATAGAGTATAGATAAATGGAAGTAAGACATATGACAAACAGTTTTAAAGTAGTGCTCTCCTAGTTATTAAACATTGAAAGCTCTCGTTGGTTGTCACTGATTCGATATATATAATCATGAATCCTAAATTATCTTGAAAACAGTTTTCCTCTCTTCTTCTCCTAAGAACCTCTTTCCCAACTCCCACCATTTATTCAAACTCTCTCTCTCTCCCTCTCTCTGCTTTACTTCTGTATCTCTAATCCAATGGATGGTTGGTACGGTCACCAGCAACTACACCTCCAAAACGACACAAACAACATCAACAGCGACGTCGGCGGCTTCAGAGAAAACACCGGAAACCGGCGTCCCCGCGGCCGACCACCGGGATCGAAGAACAAGCCGAAGTCGCCGGTGATAATCACGAGAGAGAGCCCGAATACCATCGGAGCCCACATCCTGGAGATCGCCTCCGGCTGCGACGTCTTCGAGAGCGTGACGACCTACGCGCGGCGGCGCCAGTGCGGGATCTCCATCCTCAGCGTCACCGGCGCCGTTTCCAACGTCACTCTCCGGCAGCCGGGATCCACCGGAGCGGTGGCGTCTCTCGAAGGCCGCTTCGAGATCTTCTCCCTCTCCGGCTCCTTCTTCCCTCCGCCGTCCCCGCCCGGCGCCGCTAGCCTCACCGTTTACCTCGGCGGCGGCCAGGGCCAGTTCATCGGCGGTAGCGTCGTCGGGGAACTCGTGGCCGCCGGACCGGTGATCGTCATCGCCGCCTCCTTCACCAACGTCGCCTACGAGAGACTCCCTCTGGGCAGCAACGACGACGTTGGCGGTGGGGCCCACCAGATGCCGGCCCAGGCCCACGGTTATGGCGGCGGCGATCCTTCAGCGGGACTTGCTTTCCTCAATCTGCCTCTCCATGTTCATCAGCTACCTCATTTTTAATATTATATTATTTAACTATATATAGATATTCGGCTTTGTTAATCATTTTTACAAATGTTATTTTTACTTTTTTCATCATTTGTTACTGCTGTAGTTATTTTTTCGAGGGTCTGGATCTGGAATATACTCCTCCTGCTCTCTTTGTTGATTAAAATGATGAAATTTTGTTCTTTGATCCCTAAACATGTGAAAGAATTTAACTTTGTTATTGAAGGTGGTGAGTGTGATTTGGGCAAGTTTAGAGAGTGATTACTACTTGCATTTTGTCTGCTGCTAGATCGATCTACTGATGATTTTTTTTTCCTTTTAAAAAAATTCTTTAAGTTTAAAGCGATTCTATTTTTGGACCAACTATATAATGTCTTGGCTTCTTAACATTATAAATATTTTACCATGTCCTTTGCCGTTATATTCTATTGTTAACTCTATGCTTCTCTATTTTATGATGAAATGAAGATAAAGAACTCATCTTTTTCTCATATGTATATATCTTCAATAATAAATACAGACACATAAGAATATATATATATATATTATATAAATCGTGTATTTTTCTGGAGCGACTGAATATCTGTTATCAAAGAGTCTTGTAAGAAACGAGGGTCCAACCAGTTTGCGTGTGTATAAAATAAGTTTCTACGAATGGATCATTTCTTTTTGAAACGTAGCTGAGATATCAGATCGTATACAAGTCTTAAGTTTTAGTGCTGAAAGTAAAATCAAGGTTATATTTATACATATATAAACGTATATTTAGCGGTTCTTGGCTAGTATCACTATCCATATAAAATAATCACTCTGCTGGGGCAATTCAACAACCCTAGGTTCGTCAAATCTATTTTGGGGAATGTGATTAGTACGGTGTTGAGACCTGATAATATTTAAGTTGTTTTCACGTCTTTGAGCTTTGTATACACGCATAATTCAATGGATATATATATATATATTATATATACACACATTAATCCGGATAATATTTTTTGAAAGAAAAATCACTCAGTAAATACTGAATTGCTCAATGTGATTTCCGAGAACTCATATATGTATTTCCACTGCTATTCCCTCACTCCGGATATGCTTAGACAACTCCTTGGAAATACTGTTAGGTTCGTATTTAAATCGAGATGTAATAAATTCATCATTACTTATATACTACTACCTATGTTAAGTTTTGTAAGCTGGGAAATCTAAATGGCATACTTGCAACTAGTTTAACATATAATATTTTCTCCCTGAAGATATAAGGTAATCACATTATGAGTATCGACCATGGTTTGTTGATCTTAAATTTCAACTAGTAGTTACAAAATAATTCAAGTCGTAAACGTCTCGGCTTGAATCCCACATGAGATTTTTTTATCATATTTCTTGCACAAAATAAATTACCTTAAAATCTCACATAAGAATACCAAATGATACAACAATTTTGGGTTCGAACTCAACTAAGACACATTGAAATTCGAACATAAAAAAGTTTATTTGGAGAAATGTCTGAGAGAGAAATACAGATAATTTTGAAAGAATCGAGTGACGAAAACTGCGAGTCCAACATAGTTTATATAGTTTATCGGACTCATTCGTATGAAACAACAGTTCATGCCGCGCACAAATGACACTATTATTGGCTAAACGGCTGGTCATTCCAAAATGATATATGTTAAATTTAGAATATCAATTACATAATTGTAAATACGACTAAATACTCGGTATATAATAACTAATCCAACTGAATTGACATTGACTATGTAAGATACAAAATAAACATAATAACGGTGTGACAGTTATTAGAGTTGTTATCCTCAAAATAAACAGTTAACACGACATGTGACAGATCAACCAGAAATTTGGAGACTCCAGCGTTATAAAGAGAAGACAAAGAAAAAAAAGACGAACAAACCCACTGTTTTTACTACTTAATCTCATTTTTAATATAATTCTTGTATTGAAAATTAAATTTGTATAAACCGACCTTTATATACATACTGAATAAACTACCTATTCATCATTTATACTCTCGTTGATACATTATTGTACTTTTTTTTTTTCAGGTATCAACCACTATATTATACATTGCAATAAAAAAAACATCCGGTTACAGTCTTTGGTTTAAAATTTGTGGGTGAAGGTCTAATCAGAACCTATAAACAGTTCTTTTTCAATAAATATATGAACCTTCAGTAATTTTTCTCTTCCTAAATCATTCGGTATAGTTGCCAGAAGCGTTCACTCTAGTGACGGTGTCGGTAATTAAAGTTGGCCATTTTGAAAAATACTGCTCGATTTTGGTACACGCTCAGCTCAAGTAAAAGTTCCATTAGTGTATAAATATATTTCTCGCAATACGCAAAATGTTCAATACTACCAAAACATATACTATATTCTGGTATAATAGTCAAAATTAGTTACTGAGTACTAATTACCTGAGAGAGGAATCTAAATTTAAAAAACTTCATTCAATTAGGTTACATGCATATCAGAACCACATGTATTTTTTCCCATGCTATACTAAAGTAATATATACCTTCAGTCGTTCTAGTATTCAAAACCATATCACCAATATAGCTAATATTATTGTTTCATTTGTTAGTGTTGGATTTTTTGAAAAACTGTTTTAAGTAAGCGTGAATAATTACACTCATTTTAGTCACTTTTATACATGGGTGATAACGATGTCAACTTATATAAATCCCACAGACTTATAAAAAAAAAAGACTAATTTAACTATGTTTAACAAGATCAGTGCTTAGCAAACAGTCACATACACATGTTACATGTATATACATATATTACGCTGATAAGCTCTTAGTGGATATACATGTATGGCCATCAGGCTGGTGGTAAGTGAACGGACGAAATCCAACCTGTTACTGTTAGGACTTTAATGATTAAATAAACTCGTCATCGTAATTGATTTAATGCAGCTCTCAAGAATACCGGAATAATTAAAGACGACTTTCATTTTAAAAAAAATGAGCTGACATTCTCTAGTCACAGGCCCAAATATTAAAGTACTAATCTTACATAGACTTCCACATTTTGATTTTAATGAAGCTGTCATCTTTACAGATAATATTATTTGAGTTGTTGGGAATTCTATCTCCACAAGAAACGCCTATAAATTATGTATGGTGTTCCAATCTAATCGATTAAAGAAACGCCTATAAATTATGTATGGTGTTCCCATCCAATCGATTAAAGAAACGCCTATAAATTATGTATGGTGTTCCCATCCAATCGATTAATAAACGCCTATAAATTATGTACGTTGGTTTATGTGGAAACAATAATAATGAAAAACTACGATTATTTTTGGTTGCTTTACTTTTCTTCAACAACAACAAAAGAACTAAATTATGGACCTTATGGAATTATATGAAATTAACTAAATGGTTTCCTTAATTCAATTATAGCACAATTATTCAGATAAGTAGACAAATCCATGGTTATGTTTGCATAACATAGCGCAAGTTATTATTTAACTTAGACCCAATTTGAGTAATTATTTTAATTTTTCTGATAGTGCTAATTAGATTGAGAATTTGTCCAAATAAATTACTAATTACTAAGTATTTTTTTCAATTTTCTGCCGAAACACTAATTTCGGCAGGGACGTTCAAATTGATTCTTCAGTTTACAGAGGAATATTTCATTGTGCGGAAAGATAAGAGTTTTGGCCGAGACTGAAGAACTAATCAAGGAAAAAACAAGAAGCAGGGACAGGGACAGTACATTGTTAGAAGAACAGAAAAAAGATGACCAAGTAAATACATGCAGATCCAAGCCATTTAAAAAGCATGGATATCAAAATACATGCACGTACACTAAACAGAAGCTTTAAAAACAAGATTACCATCAATGGCAAAGCGGGTTGATGAGAGTGAGGTCTCTTACAGTGCCAAGCTGGGATGCTATTAAAATACTCACATTTCCACTCATTAGATTAAAATAATCAGGGATTTAAGATCAAAGTCTCATCATATACGTTCAAAACAAGAATCCCTTGAAAACCTAACAACAGGTTCAGATTCCTACCATTTATCTTTTCCACTTAAGATATCGCAGCAAATCGGAAGTGGATACTACTTTCTGAACAGATCATAATGCTTGTGTCTTGATCTGAAAAGAAGAAGAAAACTGAAATGATCAGTGAAGAAGAAGAAAAAAAAAAGTAGTAGCATAAACCGGTGAAGAAGAAAAGAAAAGAAAAAGTACAGCAGCCGTATACTTTAACCCAACCGTATACTATTTATCAATATTACGGTAGATATATATATATATATATATATATATATTATATAATATATAAGCACGTTTGTGACAAGATTTAACTCTTTTGTTTGTAACTCCTGAGTTTTGTGTTTCATTTTCCTGAGAAAAACAAAAAATATCTCCATAGAGTCCAAACCCTAGTTCAAGTCTTGTCTTATAAAGAGTTTACAATATATACAGTATTACCTTATTGCAGAACTACTGTATGCAAGTACGAAAAGTGTAAATAATCAAAGAAAGCATGCAGCAACAGTGCAGTACGATCACCACAATCCAGCATTTTTCCGGAAGTTACGCTTATAACCTTTCTTTTGGAAACGAAACAAACTAAAAATAATCCATACACCCTTTTTTAACTATAAACGAAATACAGCTTTTGGTAGGTTCAGAGGAAAAGTAACTTGACACTTTTGTTTAATATTTCCAGTAACAAAAACAATGAGCAGTAGTGTATTATGATAATCGGAATCGAACACAAGGCTCTTAGCAGTATTTATAATCTTAACATTGATGTATTCTTCTTATAATTCCCCTCAAGCTATTTGTTAGGTAAAAAATATTAGAGAACTTACTCTTGCACAAAGTTCCAGGGCTTGCAGTGGAAAGACGGTGTAAGGTAGTTCATGTTGAATCATTAGCATACAGATAATGACCTTGCAAGATAGTATTTACTAACATTATAGTTTTGGACTAACTTACGAGTAGGCGCTCTTGAAGAATCTTTAAGATGTGATCGTAGGAGTATGCTCAAATAGTTATAACTGTTGGCTTGCCTGTAAAAATGAAATAGTTGAAACATAAGTAAATTATCACATCAAAGTCCAACCAAGATATAAGCTAATTGTACACAAAAGAATCATAGTAGCAATTGAGTTATAAGGCCAAAATAAGTCCAGAGTTGCAACCCAATTGCCCATGAGGCTCATTACGACAGTTCCTGCTTTGAGTATTAAAAAATAGCACACTTATATGGTTTTTTTTTAAGAGAAACTGAAAAACTTGAATTAAAAAAGGAGGGAAAGAAAGCACACTTATATTCTAGACTGTAACAAAGTTCAAAGGATCATAATGGTTGATCAATTGTTTTTTTTAATCACGTGATAGAGAAGAAAAACAAGTTAATCAAATTAGACGATAGATGTGGGATCAGAACTCACAATTTAGAGACTGAAATCTAGGAAGAAAACGGTCAGCTAGGTCAATAGCATTTGCTATTCCTGCAAATCAGAGAAAAAGGAAAGGTCAACCCATATTTAAGTAGATTCGATGTCCATTTTCGTGTAAATAATACCTACAAGTATGCATCTTGAGAATGGTAATGAACAGATCATGAAGCACCGCTCGGTCTCTAGAAATCAAATAATCTAACTCATCAGCTCTATCACCAGCCTGGTCAAGCATAAATCACTATTAAAGGCGTTAGGTGGTTTGAAAGTTTGAAGGAGAGAGAGAATGGTCCAAACAATCCCGAACCAGGACTTACTCACTCATGTTGTGGCCCAATCCACAAAGCCCACCCGGGTGGACCCGGAAAAACGCATATGTATATATATATAACAATATATATATAACAATATTGAATAAATACTGTTTCATTCATTAAACAATATCATATATCATGGGCCATTTGGATTCACTTTCTTAAACAACCAGGGTTTAAAATGTAAAACAAAAACAAAACTCTAAAATATTAGAAACTACGTGAATCTAAAAGAAAATGTCTAACCTGTCAATCAATATCCCAAAAGAAAATGTTATTTTTCTTTCTTTCTGTACGCTTTCGAGGTCTTCTAAGATAGTAAATAAGCATCACTAGTACAAGACCGGCTATAAATACGGTTTTTGAAACAAAGTAATACCAGTTTTGGGAGGTATAACTTTTTCTAAATTTGTTAATAGTGTGTGTTGAAAGGTTACAAGAACTGTGGTCAAGAAAGATGGTCGGCCTGAAATCCTAGACTAATTGTCGTCTATTGTATTTCTAGCATTCACGTTCAACTTGGCTAACGTATTCTCCAGTATAAATACTTCAGCAATGTTTTTATTCTAAATAAATTAGGGATTTTAGCCTAAATATGTTCATGATATTTACATATTTTGTTTACAATTCTTTCTTCAACATAAACAAAGTGGCAAAAGTTAAATTTTGTTACTATACATATTAAGAAAGAATCACGAGATTGTCCGGCAATATTGATTGTTTTCTTTTACAATTCGATTTATGGAAATAGGCAACTTTTTCCGATCAACGGACCAATTTTTTATTCAAACATTGCCAAGTAACACTGACCTATATTGTAATCACTTCACAGTATTTCTTTGCCTTTGTATTAATGATTGATGGGAATAATGAAGGTTTAAAATATTGAATTAACTCTTTGTTTGTAACTCCTGAGTTTTGCGTTTCATGTAAAAAAAATTTAAGGAGCTCCTGGTAGGCCTGGGCTGAGTAGGGCATTCAACTTAGCTGATCTCTGCCAAACCCACGTTGACAGTTGACTCGCTTTTCTAGGATTATTTTCACTTGCTTAATATTTTGAGAGAAATTTAATATTTCAAAACTAATTAACTACGATTTTTTTATATTTGTTCATATAGAACTATAATCAATTATTTTCTTTTGTTTACTTAGTTTATTTACATGATCGTCAATATTTTATCTAATTTATAAGGTTATCAAAAATCGGTAAACTTGGAAAATTAACAGCTACACATCTGAAATCATTGTTGTTTCGAGCTTTTCTCCATTTATTGTCGGTGAGAGTTTATGTTTTTTGCCATGGTTTAGTTTTAGGGTTCTAGTAATTTGTTTTGTCGTTGTTGGCAAAAAAAGAAGAACAAGAGTGAGAATAACTCAAATATTGGAGAGGAAATGAACATGCATGGATGTGGAGAAAAAAATTGAGATTTATGTACTTATCGATGTGTTTCTCCATTCACACCCTCCAAAATCTTGTACATATCTCGTATTTCGGAAAATCTGAAAACAAAGCAAAATAAACTTAGTTTGTAAATTCGTTGAAGATTTATAGATATTTTCTTTTTTTATTGATATGAATGTCCACATATTGTTGAACGGTTCTTACAAACTCTTTGAAATTCGATGTCGATAAACCTTCAAAAAAAATTCGCAACTTGAAGATTTATTAAATTCTGAATATTTAGTAGAAAATTTATTGACAACGATGTGAATAAATATTCAATCAATTCTTTTTTATGTTTATATAACAAATAAGTATCAACAATTTGTATATCAAAATTTCAAATTCTTCAAACTAATTTTTTTTCCATAAAAAACCACACAAAAAATGATCTCTAAGTAAATAAATTATCTCTTAAACTGTACCAACATAAATAAGCAAGTCATACTATAGACTAATTTTGACTTGTAAAATTCTTGTTTTAAAAGTATTCAAGATGTATAGTTAAGGAACAATGCTTTCAACTTTTCTTATTTGTATCTTTTTCTCATTAAAAATTATAGAAAATAATCAAACTATTACCAATTCATAACTCAATTCTCATTAATTCTCATTACACCAAATTTATAATTTGGACGAAAATACTAGTAAATCTTGGAGGGAAAATATATTTTTTTATCCATATTTACCCTCTTTTTATATTTATTTTTCTTCGAGTTTCACATTATTTTAGAAATTTGAGTTATTGAGAGTATTTGTTAACTTATAAATATAAACAACACTGAAAAAGTTTATTGATTTGTAGACATCTACAAATAATATACTTATTATAAATGTCAACAAGTGACATGATTTGTTTGACATCATTTTTAACACACATATGACATAAACACACAATTTCTTCAATATTTCTGCTAATATTCTACACAATTTTTTGACAAATATTTGAAGAAATACACAACATACGCTCCAAGTATGCATTAACACATAAATATGTATCTTAGTTACTCTTTATTTATTAGTTTAATCATCTGTATTTTTATATTGATTTTTTAATATGGGATTGAAGTAATAAATTAAATTTTATGGAAGATGAATTTGTAATTAAAAATTAGAGTCCAAATTTAGTGTATTTATTTTAGGATCATTTCTAACGAATGATAGATTCCATATAAACATTCAGGGGAAAGGACTCACGCTTTATATTCACCCGTTGAGGCTTGGAATTTTTTTACGAAGCCCATCTAATTTGTAATCTTAGAGTGAGAAAAGCCGATTTAGATACTGGTTGAGAAATTTTTTTTTGTGGCTGGCTGTGGTACGTTAGTGTTTGACTGTTCGAGAGTATATATATATATATATATATATATACACATATGCCTTTTTTAATCCTACTCCGAGTGCTGGGCCCAGAGGGAGGGACGTCGGAAATCATTCTCCGCCACCGCCGTGCCAATCACATGAATGTTAGAAACTACATGAATCTAAAAGAAAATGTCAAACCTGTCAATCAATATTCCAAAAGAAAATGTTATTTTTCTTTCTTTACGATTATTCCGTATGTTTTCGAGATCTTGTAAGACAGTAAATAAGTGTCACTAGTATAAGACCAGCTATAAAGACGGTTTTTTAAATAAATCAGTACCTAATTTTGGAAGGTATAACTTTTTCTAAATATTGTTAGTGGTGTGTGTTGAAAGATTAAAAGAATTCTGAAAAGTTAAAAAGAGTCACTACTTTGGTAATATTAATTAGAAAATGTAGCGGTATTTAGTTTAGTCATAAAAATAAGTTGACAACTAATAAGAATATGAATCTGTTCCATGAGAAACTATGTGAGATTAATAAAGATAAGATATATGAAATGATAATTATATTGAAAACTCAACAAGCTGTTTTAATTTTAACAGAATAAAATATTTATAAAAATGTAAAAAAAAAAATATACATGCATATAAAATTGATGATAAATGATAATATATATATAGCAAACTAAATTAACGGTAATAACATATAGAAAGTGGCTTAGTATAAAAAAAATCTGACTTTTAAAAGTTTAAAGGTCCTCCTAGGTCAATAAATATTGGTTTCATCCAATACATTTATATTTTGGGCTTTCAAACTAGGCCAAGTGAGATAATGATAATAATTATGAAAAATAAATTAAACAAATATCCATGTCATACATATAATTATACCACAAAAACATTTCATTTCTGGCAATACAGCTTGCATATAAATACCTCTTCATTATCAACTGAAACTGTGCTCTGTAAAAGTAATCTCCAAACCCTAGATTAAGATATTCTTTATTTTCTTTAACCTCAAAAGAACAGATCATTTCTTCCGCCGTGGCTCCCTCTGGGCCCCCGAGTCTCCGATCACGTCGGATTGCTCGGCCCAGAGGGAGGGACGCCGGAAATCATTCTCCGTCGTCGTCGTGCCAATCACATGAATGTTAGAAATTACATGAAACTAAAAGAAAATGTATAACCTGTCAATCGATATTTCAAAAGAAAATGTTATTTTTCTTTCTTTACGATTATTCCGTACGCTTTCGAGGTCTTGTAAGACAGTAAATAAGTGTCACTAGTACAAGACCAGCTATAAACATAGTTTTTGAAACAAATCAGTATCTAGTTTTGGAAGGTATAACTTTTTCTAAATTTGTTAGTGGTGTGTGTTGAAAGGTTACAAGAACTCTGAAATGCGATGGGCATTTTGTTGGCGCATCCCTGGCTGGCTTTCAAGTGTGCCCGAGAGTCTTTCAACGAAGTAAAATGTGATTGTAACAGGTTAATTCCAAGTAAATAAATAAATAATTGTTAATAATATGTTCATAAATTTTGTCTAAATTTAGTAAAAACTTTTTACTAATATAATTTTTTTTTATTCAGCCACTAGTTTGTAGTGTTATTTTATTCTTAACCGCTAGATCTATTTCAATAGATTGCTTCAAACCTTACTACATGAATAAATGTTTCATCAAAATCAACTCCTTCAACTTGATTATGGTTTTGAGCTACAATAATGTTCGCACTTTGTGTTAGAATCAGAACCCACATATCATTTTGTTCGAAGTGGGATAGTTCTTCTTGCATGGTTGAACCCATAATTCATCAGTAGAGTTTGAAAGTGAAGCAAATCGTTTATAGATAGTTTACTCGGTCTTTTCTTCTTGTCAATACAACTTCATTTAGGTTCCCTATGATGGCCTCATACGGGTGATTATCTTTAACCTACTTGAGGGAGTTTTAGGAATAGAAGCAAGGTTTAAAATTTCGGGGTATTTCGAGGAAATGTCGGCGAAATTTCGGAATTTGGGGGAAACCGGCAAAATTATTGCCTTTGTGCGTTTCGGAGATTTTTGTCGTTGAAATTTCGTGGAAATTGCGACGAAATTTCGAAAACGACATGTCGGTAGATGTCGTTTTTCGGGGAGAAGGTTCAAGACGACGAAATTTCCACCGTGCCCAGGTAATTTCGACACTCCCTGTACAAATTCAACAATATTTCGCCGGTATTACGGTAATTTCGGCGATGTGTCCACGTTTTTTCCACGGATTTGTGTCCATCACAGAGAATATTGTACATGGGTTAGGTTACTAATTTTTTTTAGGAATGAAAAATGTTTGTTATGACGATGTGGTTAACATATAATTTTTTCAATTTTTTTTGGAAATTCGAAGTTATGTAATCTGATTAAGTTGTGTGAAATTGTGTTTGTTTAGTTGAAATCAACATTTAAAAGTTTGTAGATGTTTATGTGATTTTAGATTTTGTTTTCAATGACGTGGTTGGACTACTGCAACTTACAAGCACGAACCCGGGATTCCATCAACCACATCGTCACTCGAGTTATTACTGAGTATTTTCAATTTCGAACTATTTAATGTTTGTATGAACTTGAAATATGTCTAAAACTTGTGTGTGCTTTGAATTTGAAGATTACTTGTGTATGCTTTATGAATTTCATGACATTTTAATCATTGCTTATATGTATGTTTTTATATTTCATATTTATTATTTTGCAACATTATTTCCGTCGCAATTTTCGTAAATTATCGCAATTTTCGTAAATTATCGCAATTTTCGTCGACCACCGCAATTTCTCCCGCAATTTTTTTTTCCAAATTTCCACATTTTTTCCGTCGCAATTTCCATCTGCCACCGCAATTTTCGTATTTTCGAGTCATCGGCACGTTACCGACGCGCGCAATTTTAATCCTTGAATAGAAGTAATGTCATCTTTTCATGGCAAATTCTCATGAATTGTAATAAATTTTGATGAGTTCAAATGAAACTTAAATTTTAGATTAAAAATTTAAATTCGAATAAAATTGTTTCAAGAATTATAATTTTCAGCCCAAGTAAATCCACCAAACAAAAATAAATCAAATAAGATTCCCCTTTACAAAACCCTCATCCTCCTTTCCGTGGGTTGTTAATTGTTAATGGACGATTTTGAGAAGAAGTTGTCGATTAAAGAGTCGTCCAAGATCACGGAAATGGAAACCAACGCGTCTGAGTCGTCAAAAAGGGTCGTTCATTTGCTTCGTAAGTTCCTTGAAGTGCAACAGCGTAGAGCTCTGGCTTATTCAAACCTCAAAAGGTACGAAACGGAAATATGATTCACCCTAATCTGGGGTTTTATTTATTTGTTAGGTTGGGTAATATTTCAATGGAAATACAGGGGATTTGAAGAATATGTGGTTTCGGGAGGAGAATTGGCTTACCAACAGCTTTGTGGTGTCATCACCGCGGAGTTCAGTGATTGCTCTAAACAAGTGTGTGCCCTATTCTTATTCTCTATAAAACTTAACTGAAAATATCTATTTGAAATCCTTATTTTGAGATTAGGTACTTGAAATGGAATCGTCGTTTCTTAGTCCTGAATACTCTCGAGGTGATTTAGCTCAACTTTTAAGAGCGGTTCAAACACAGGAGAAACAGAAATTAACTCTGGTATAGACCGTTTTGCTTCATTCTTATTTATTTTTTTTCATTTCTCTTCCGTCGGTTCAACAATTATTTTAATCCAAGGTTTGTTTTTCATGGAAGCTAGTTCTCCTCCTTCATAACTTTGAGGTTTGGTTCGATAGACAGCAACGATACAGGTACTGAAAAAGGCGGGACGGCCATCGGAGCGAGCCGACTGCAAATTCAAGAAAGCGGCGACGGAGGCCGAAGAAGAGGCCGAGTATGAGAACGCCATGAAAGAAGCTGTTCAAGGGGTTCAGGATGCTGTGATCGCAATCAACGACCATTTGGAAGAAGTCAGATATGAAATTGCCGCTCTTCAAGGTCAGGATTGAGTATGCCCGTCAGCATCATGATCATCCATATCTCGACGGCGCGCTGAAAAACTTTAAGAAGAACACAACGAGGCTATTAAATAAAAACTTCTTTTTTAATTTTGAGAAATATTTCTTTTATAATTTGTTAACTTCAGGTTCAATTAATGAAATTTCATTTTGGTTATGGTAACAAAACTTCTAATTTGACATGTAAAAATAGAACCATGTCGGGTAACAAAAAGAAACACAATTGCAATTTTATTTTGGTTATGGTAAGTCATATTTTGTCTAATTGGTTGCCATATATGAGTATCGTATATCCATGATCAAGAGTTAAAAGGTAGAAACGTGATAGAGGTGGGTTGTGAGATTGCAATTTCTTCTTCAAAAAAGGGAACATTTTTACATTCCCTCAAATGCCCCTAGACGTCGGTTCCAAAAATAGGGAATGGTCTCACCTCTACATCTCTTTACATACACAGACTACTCACCCGACCAGTTTTTTGTGGACCATTTACATCATAAATACCAGCCACCATTGTGCAAATTTCAAAATAGAAATCGACGGTCAGGATACCATCTCAACACCCGGCCAAAATCGAAAGCTAATTAGCAAGCAAACTAGCCAGAAACTGCAGGGGTGACTTCTTCCTCAGGATCTGCTTCCGATGCTGAGACCAATGAAGCCGACTGGATTTTCCCGGCGTGGTCAAGCCTCATCAAAATTACACCCCTAAACATGGAAACATGCATACAAAGGTATCACTACAATGGACAAATAACTGTGTTTTACTATTACATAATAATACTCAAAGCCACCACTACTAGATAAGAGTTTTTCTTTTTCATTTTGGATATCCAGGCTAAATTTAGCACAAAAATACTTGCCTTGCATAACGAGACTGTATAGAGATGTCTCGGACTTTGATTCTGTTGACTGTACCACTTTGGCTCACTAGGACCACTTGCTCGTCGCTCTCGCCATCCTCTGTTGATTTACAATGAAAGCAAAAGAAATTGGGTGGTGTTTATAGTGAGCATGAATGAACTATTTAGTTATCGTCGGAGAACTGAGATTACCCGCCAAAGAAAACCCGACTGCAAAAACTGCCGCGAGGCGATCCTCCGCAGAAAACTGTAAAAAATTGGTGGAAATGCTTTTAAGACGAGAAATATCATTGAAAACAGTAAATCTTGTTCAGAGTATTACCTTATATCCAATCAGACCTACTCGGTTCAAAGGTAATTTCCGGAAGCTGCTCAAGGGAACTCGCTTTCCATGTCCACTTTCGGATATGAACAGCAACCAGGGGCCACTTGCACCTCTAGTAGTAGTAGTAACCATTATTAGAAAGAAAAGGACCACATAATACAATACACGAAAAAGAAAAGTATAATGATTCCTTCTCAAGTAAATCTAACAGTAAGTAAATTATTCAAAGTTCATATAATAAAAGCAATCAAAATTGTGGTTTCAGCCAGAAAATCCATCTAAACCAATTATTTCCATGCAGAATAAATAGACAGGTCTCATCTTTCTTTTTCTTTTATTTCTACCTCGATAAAACCCTTTATTTTTTCATTGTTTCCAGAATAAAACTAGTTGCACCTGGACAAATAATGACATCAAAGCAGCAACCCCTTACCACTTATTTCGTTCAGTATTAAGTTGAGGTTTTAGAAGTTTAACTACTTTCCATGTCTAACGATATTAGGAACATAACTGAAATAAAGCTATGAATATCTTCAAAAACTTACTTCAGCGGAGAAGTATTTGATGTATTTTCTATGTCTCTGCGCATTGATGCTGGTATGATATCAACAGTTGCCATCTTGTCGCCCGATTTAAGTCTCATAGCCACTGAACCCCTTGTACTTCTGCCTATAGTCCGAATCTGGTGGAATAAAAACACGTAATGTAATTCTAAATTCTAGCTTCCTTGGAAATAATTTAAGTTAAGTTCTCCAAGAAGAGTAACTTTTATATTCGACATAAAATGCCACAGAGCCTTACATTGTCACACGAACTCAAAATGACCATCCCATTCTGTGAAGCGACTGCAACAAGATCATCGTTTGAACAACAGCGAACCCATTTCAACTCATCACCAGGAACCTGTCCACGTGACGGATAAGCTTACCAGAAACTGTTGGGCATATAAGAAAGCAGCCAAACATGGAAGAAAGATGACAAACCAATTGAATTGCTATGATTCCGGTTGATCTGATAGACGAAAAAGAGCTCATAGATACTTTCTTAATGTATCCATTTGCTGTAAGCATCAGGAGATACTGATCTTCCAAAAACTCACTGACAGGAATGACTGATGTAATTCTCTCTCCGTCAGACAAAGATAAGATCTGCTCCATTAAAAGCTATCACTACCATTTCATATAAATTTTACAGTAAAGAACCGCTGATAAAATATAGTACGATATACCTGAACCAGAGGTGTACCCGCAGCTGTCCTTGTGGATTCTGGAATTTTGTATGCACGGGCCGAGTATACTATTCCTTTGTCACTAAATAGTAGAATTATGTTAATATATGTGGGGCTAAAGATTTTTTTAAAAGAAAATTCACTGAATACATAAATATAAATATTAGATTGTCAATCTCAGACTTAAAAAAAACGTAACATAAAATTGCATATTTACGAGTGGAAGGATCAAAATGTTTAAATCATATAAAATAAAATAAAAAAAATTAAAATGATTAGCAGTTCAAGAGAGGGAGAATTAACAATGACAGCTCAACCAAATGGAACTTGCATATAAAAAGGTAATGCCTTGAAAGTTGAAACAATTGTTGGTAGTAGAGTCAGGAGACTACAGCAGTCGAAACATGTCAAGCTAGGTTTGAAATTTTTTAGAAGATGTGGCATTTCAAAAATTATTATTTCTTATAGAGAGCAAGAGAATGTTCATTTGACCAAAGTGTGACTTGCCTATGTAGATTGTTTTACTTGGTTAACAAGTCCACCACTCATTCTATACATGCACATTATCAGAGATTATAAAAGTAGCACCTAATATCCTTCCACCCTATTGCATGAAAATCAGGGTAGTAAAGTGACATAATACCTGAAGTAGAGAAGATGGTCATGTGCACGACAAGCAATAAAGTCTGACATGGTATCATCTACCCTCAATTTTCCAACAGATTTACCGATGGTACCACGGTGTTGAAGAGTAAAAGTGTTGGGCTTCATTCGCTTAACATAACCTTTTTCACTAAATGCCTGAAACCCAAGAACGAAAAGATTTATTTTTGCTTAAAGAAAAAAAATAAACGACATCTTCAAATTCAAGTATTCATTCACACGTACCAGAAGCAT
This sequence comes from Urtica urens, assembly GCA_958296335.1. Taxonomy (NCBI): domain Eukaryota; kingdom Viridiplantae; phylum Streptophyta; class Magnoliopsida; order Rosales; family Urticaceae; genus Urtica; species Urtica urens. Next base: position 301,842 of record OY282530.1, on the reverse strand, counting down.
TTCTTCATTAGGAATGACATCTAGATCGTCGAGTTGACCCTCATCTGTGTCTTCTAGCATGGATCGCCTTGGACCAGAGAACTTGTTCTTCAGCTCAATAGCTTCTTTTTCAATTAACTAAAAATTGTCAGCAAGAGAATAAAAGTCATGACTTCAGATGGTGTATTATACCGTTGTTTATTACTTTTTGCATTGTTAATGCACATTTAAAGCCAATTAGACCGGCCAAGAGGCCTGACTAACTTGCCTTTATACCAGCGGGGCGATACTTGATTGAAAGAACTTGGTAATTTACAGATGTTCTGTTAGAATTAATTTCGGAATCAATGATTGCATGTGAAGTTCGTTGACATTACTCTCGAGGAACAAAATCTTAAAGCTGGCCAAAATATGTAATCATCTATATCTGTGTTCTCCCACCCATATATGTTTGCAAGTGGGATAGTTGGCGCTTCAACATAGCCGCGATAAAATTTACCTCCAATATATGTTTCTTAGTTGACAAGAGTTCCTCTAGTTTAGAAATTTGTTCTCTTAAGGATTCACTTTCATCTATAAATTTCTTTCTCTGCAAAAAGAGAAGACAATTTGTTAGTAAGCTAACACTGATTCAAGCCAAATGGCGAAAGCAATAAAAAGATTAGTAAAAATGTACCTCTAGAAGTGTAAGTCTCCTTAGGTTTATGTCTAGTATAGCTTCAGCTTGTTTCTCAGAAAGATTAAATTCTGCGATAAAAATGATGTTCCACAGACATTAGATCAATTACAACTTACAAGGAGCTCAAACTACAATAAGTGACATAATTTGCAGAAAGACAACTACAATAGTTAAAAGCGTATAACTTTCTCAAAGTTCGGAAGAGGAAAACTTCAATTGTGCCTGAACCGTACGCTTAAATTGTAGTTTGTACGGTAAAGGGTACTAAAGATTCTTATTCAGAGTTAACAACATTCCTCTAAAAAAATCAGTAAAACAAAATTACGAACCTGTTTTTTTAAATAAAAAAGATTTTCGACACCACATAACAAGACCTTTATATAGACTAACTTGGTTCTACAAGAGAGTAATTTTGGAACAAAAAAAGAACACCATGTTAACCTTTGTTAAAGCAATGGCTCACTCAGGTCAACTAATTGCACTCAATTTGTGGATGTAACCCAAAACTCGAGCGGAAAGTTCACTTACCGGTTCTCAGACTACTTGATGCGACTGCATTGCTTGATGATGCTCTTATGACATGAATTACTCCATCCAAATTATCCAGCCCAACAACAATACCCTATGTATACATGCAGCTTGAATTAGTTACGTGCAGCAATCTTTTTATCAATACGTTATGGCCACCCAGTTAAAGTGACTCTACAACTCTCAACCTCCAGTTGGTAGGAAAGTTTTACAACCATCTAGGCTTCCCATCAGTTCCCATAACTTATGCAATCAGAAGATCAGGAAAATGTCTTGCAAATACTTCAGAGAACCCACAAGAAACCAAGACAAACTTAGATACATTTTATAATCTATTAAATGTTAAAAAGAAAGTAGCTCTTTGTGATCAAACCACTGGAAACAATAAACTAGGAACGGAGTTACAGATTATACAACTAATTCTTCAAAATGCAAGTTAAAGACTGCACAAGAGACAGTGTATACTTTAGTTCTTAATACTTCCCCTTCCAATAACGCAAAAACTAATTCCCTTGCTTCTCGTAACCACCCCTCTCTATTTCTTTTTCCTTTTTCTTTTTTTCTTTTTTTAAAGAGTCTGTGAGAGGTCAGCCACATCGTCTCAGCCATCAACATTCAGTTACCAGTCCTTGCAGACGTGGCATATACCAAGGCAGTTGAAGATCAACGGTGCAGATGCTCTTCATCAAGACAGTTAGTTATTTCATGTTATTTTTAGAGTATAAATAGAAGTTGATCCTCGTTGTAATGGGTACTGATTGTGTGAGAGTATATTGGGGAATTATTGAAAGAGAATCTGAAAAGAATAGAGAGAAGAGAAAGCTGGATTTCTCAGTAGAGGCTATTCTAGGATTTGGTGTAATCTTCTCTTAGAGACATGACAAGGATTGAGCTCGGGCTGCAACTGGAACACTTGAAGTTTTAGTGTGAATCCAACTCTTGACTGAGTTCGCAAGGACGTAAGTGATTAATGCCGAACCTCGTCAAAAATCTTATGTGTTCATCTTAGTAACCGTGATTTACAAGTTACTGTTATTGTTTTTGTTTTCAATATTCTGTGTTCGTTTTTGTGTGTTCTGTGGATAGATTTTCTACAGTGGTATCAGAGCAAGGCAGACATTTTCGACGGTGGATAGATTTTCGACCTCAGTCATTTCTTCAAGGTGATCGAAGAAACCTAAATCGGCAAAACTAGAAGAAGTCCAAGACTCAAATCCTATGGTTCCATAGTTGCTCCAAATTTTGCGAAAGAACCAAGTCCGGACCAAGAATTACAGAACTCCCCTAAATATCGTCCTACTGAATCATGTTCGATCATCTGGAATAGAGTTTCCAAAATGAAGGTCGACATTCACAAGTTTGACGGTGGATTTCTGCATATGAGGCGAAAGATATCTGCACTTCTGGCTCAACAAAAAGTGATCATCTTCCATTTGTCTGATTCAATTATTCGTCTAGTTGATAATCAAGACAACCCCGCTAAAATCAGGAAAAAGTTAGATGAATGGTTCCAATCAAAATCTTTGTCTAACAAGATTTTCTTGAAAGACTCTTCGGGTTTAGGATGAGCACCATTAATTCCCGAGAACAGAATCTAGATAACTTCCTCAAATGAATATCGAATTAGCCAACTTATGTGAGTGCGAAGCCCTTAGATATGAATACCAAGCGATTATAATATTGAATGCCCTATCTGAAGCCTATAGGGAAGTTAAGTCGGCAATCAAATATGGTATAACCTTTATTTGTTTGTTCCTAGATTTATGCTTTGTTAGTTAAAACTAACTAAACATATAGCCAACTGGCTCTGATTAGATCAACGATTTATTCCTTCTAAAATTACATCTTTTCAATAGCACATAAATGATTTACAAGGAACCAAGTAAAATATCAGGCTCCAAAATATTAGGAAGGCGGAGGATGCTGGTAGATTAAGTACAACTGATTTGCAGTATTCTACTTGTGTTTACACAAAATACCTTATGTGGACCAGCTTAGTTGTGTACTTAAAATATGAGCAGAGTTGACGCATACCTCAACAATGTGTCTTCTATCCTGCGCTTGTGAAAGCTTGTACCTAGCACGTCTTTCAACAACAGAGCACCTAAAATCTAAGAAGGCCTGTAAAAAATTAGAAGACCTTCGGAATCAAACACGATATATTTAACGCTCTAGTTGAGAGAAATAACAAGATGGATGAATTGCTCAAAAAAAAAAAAAACAAGATGGATGTATAGCACCAAAAGAACCAATAAAAATTTATCAGTTTACATTCAAGTATACTAAACCATAACTACATTGAACCATAAACAGCTTAATTTGAAATTGATTATGACTATTCCTTTTCAAGACTAATCAGGAGCACCCTAAAACCCTTTTCAGCCGTTGCACTCCAATCGTAACAAGGGATCTGGATGATAATTTTTTAAGCTTGTGGTAAATCTCGATAGGTGTATCAATTACACTTTTAAGCCCACCTGCTATTCCTAATCACCAATCTAGTTTATTTTTGGAAGAATGTGAGCCATTTTGTGCAATTTTTTCCTTATCAAACTATTATTGATAAAAATGTTTGAGGTTCTGAAATAGAAAGGGGTTTGCATCTTATCAACAAAAGGGTACATATGTTTAAGAGTACATATATAGACATGTCGCAGAAGAGGTGAGACCGTGTCATTTGCACTGAATAGTGTAACAAGAGGATAAAGTTATGGTTAAGTAGTCACCTGAAGAATTTCTTTTAGACCCATACGTTTTGGTCGTCCATTAAGAATGCTGTCAAAAAATTTAAAAAAATTAAACTTTCAAGAAAGTATGAATTTCAGCTATTAGTTCACCACAAAAACAAAAAACTATAAAATCAACCATCAGAAGAATAGAGCAAGATCTCTGACAGAGAAAAGATAAACAAAGAAGATTCAAATCACTTTGGATGATTCATGTACCAATAGAATCTCAAATATAGACAAAAAAAAATCAAGGAAATGAAGAAGCTATGTGCTATAAAGGTTGGCCTGATTGATAAAATTATTAATAAGACAGGTAGAATGGTTGAATAATTACTAGACTTATTCTTGCAAATCTTTGTACTTAAAACAAGAACAGCAAAACAATACTATCAGAATGATAATCCGAATCGGCTGTTATATCCACTTCTAATCAAGTTGAATAATATACATAATATCACAGAAGTCCCTTAAAACGAGAATTTCATTTTGACATGCTTAGAATGGTTCGAAGCGTGTTTACTCACCCAACCATGTTACAGCTAAAACTAGTTTGAAGCGATGTGAGCCGGAAAAGATTGTTCATTACGATAGCAGGCTCTGACCCGCGTTTAAGCTGAAATGAAGCCAGTTCAGAAGACCAAGCAATTTCTTGCATATCATCTTATGCTGTCTTTATACATAACACAGCGTCTCTAAGATTTATTGTACCTCAATGACAACTCGCATTCCAGAACGATCACTCTCATCCCTGATATCGCTTATGCCCTCAATACTCTGTTGTGTGACAAATAGATATAAAATAACAATAATAAAATAAACGCAAATTAAATGAAAACATCACGTAATGATTAAAAAGCATTGCTAGAAAGATTTCAAGACAAAATCAGAGTTTTATTTTCAAAACAAAAAAAAAAACATAACTTGGATGTGGAAGTCTTTTTGGTATAGCTTGATCTAAAGGGACGACTGTAGCCATACCTTACTTTCCACAAGTTCAGCTATCTTTGCCACAAGAGATGCTTTGTTGGTTTGGTATGGAATCTATTCACAAAAACATATCAGCCAAAATGTTCTTCAACCAAATATTAGATTAAGGGAAAGATAAAAATAATAAAACAAAAACCTTGCCTCGTTTATGATAATAGCATTTCTTTTTGTCTTAGAATCAACCACCTCAACATCAGTCTTTCCTCTTACAACAATGCGTCCTCGTCCAGTTCGGTATGCGTCTAAAATTCTAGACAAAATAAACACCGTAATGTTCTATTTAATACTCAAGGAAAACGAAATCTAGGTCTATGAGAAACCGATGAACTTGCTAATCCACTACTAAGCATGTATCAACAAGGTACAAGCAATGAATGAACTCCAATGATTGATGTTCCGTACTTACGCATCTATGAATTTCTTTTTAGAAAGAAGACGTAATCAGGCATATAGTGCGTACAGCTACATATGAATGGTGAAAATTGAAACATGTCTAAGATACATGAATCAGATAACTGCATGAATCAGATAACTGCATCCACTAACAACATTGTAACGAGCTTCTTGAATACCCAAATCTCAATGCTAACAATAACCATCTGAAAAGAGATGATATAAAATATGCATAATTAAGATGATTTCTACAAAATCTGCATAAAACCCGAACAAGTTTAGGACACTTTCTACTTTGGAGTGTATGCGTTTATGGGAAGCAGCAAATATTTGCTTACCCCATAGTCCCCATTATCAGTCCTCCAGTTGGAAAGTCAGGTCCAGGCATGTATTCTAACAGTTCTTGCAGCTACCAAAAAGGGACAAATGTGTGTATTAAGAGAAAATACTCGACGGCACAGGGAAAAAGTCAAAAGATCTAAATTTAATATGCGCATACACAAAACCATAATATTTTTTGTATGGTTAATCTCTTTGTGGTCTTGTATCCCCCTTTACATCTAAAGATATTACAGTTGCATATAGTTTTTTTCACAAGAAAGTAATGATAACCATGAAATTCTGCCAAATATAGTGTTTCTTCCGCCACTACCGCTCATCTAATGAAATAAACTATTCCAGAAACAGTTTTAGCTTGATCAAATGCATGGGTACTGTCCTTTATTATTATAAAAGATGCCACGATCACCTAAAATCCAATTCTTCATGACCCCTCGAGTATAGGGGCATAAAAAACATGAGGACCTTACTATTTCATTCGCAGTGCAACAATTTTTTAAACATTGCGTAGAGGATCTACTATTTCCAAAAATATGAATACTTGAGTAAACTGCATGTCAATCACATCATGTTTTTTTCAAATGATTTTGGCACTTACTGTAGCTTCTGGGTTATGAATGAGCACGCATAGAGCGTCAACCAACTCCCCAAGATTGTGAGGAGGGATATTGGTAGCCATTCCAACCTGGAGTTAATTTTACCCGTGTAAAAAAGAAGATAGAATAGGACGGAACAGTTGAACCAGAGATCCTAAATGTCCAAAAACATAAATACCGCAATTCCAGAAGAACCATTCAACAACAAATTTGGGAGCCGAGAAGGGAGAAGAGCTGGCTCTTTTTGTGAATTATCAAAATTCGGAACAAAATCAACCTGTGGAAAGTAACATTAGTGTGCTCACACAGTTGAAATAGCTTCTCTAAATATAGCAACTTGAGACTATATGTGGAAACACGACTAACTGTATTTAGTTCCAAATCTGCCAGTAGCATTGCTTCTGCAAGTCCCTGCAAAATTTACGGATCGAGTTAACAATAAAATTACAGTTTTCAACAGCTAGAACAATCACTATCTAATTTCTCATGGATAAATTATATTCTTGACCCACAAGATTAATTTAACACTATCAATTGCACACTTAAAGTCCCAGACTCACGAATGGTTTGCAGAAGGCAGAAAATTTATCAATGTTTGGGCATGGAAATTATTCTGATATAGAAGATGATATAGAAAAGAAATCAACTGTCTTTTTTTTCTGAAGACACCATCAGAAACATCAAACATACATCTAATCGGCATTCGGTGTAACGCATAGCAGCAGGCGGATCAGCATCAATTGATCCAAAATTTCCATGCCCTTGGATAAGTGGGCATCGTAAGGAGAAATCCTGTCAAAAGTAAGATTTAAGCAAATAAAAAATAATAAAATGAATCAATCTTCTTTTTAGTAAAAATAATGCTACAATTTAAAAATAACCAGAAGGAAGTTCACATATTATTTTTTAAGTTACAGAAAACAGTCCCTACTTGGGCAATAAACACCAAAATTCACTCCGTGGGCATAAGTTGAGAAGACAACCAATGGCATAACCGCTTTGATGTTAACTTTGGATTTCATTTTTATAGATTTTTCCACCCACATTTGTCCTTGTGCAGTTTGTCAAGATACAAATGCAAGGAGTCTCCTAAGAGAATTAAGACAGAACTTGTGCAGTTTGTCAAGATACAAATGCAAGGAGTCTCCTAAGAGAATTAAGACAGAACCTTGAAAACGGAGAAGGAAGAGATTACCTGAGCCATCCGCACCAAGGAGTCATACACAGCAGTGTCTCCGTGAGGATGAAACTTTCCTAAAACCTGCAACCAACAACCACACATGTCAGTTAAGGAATAGTCAAATCAAATGAAACGTTTCATCGCATCAACCTCTCCAACAACTCTGGCACATTTCTTGAACGGCTTTTTCGACGCAAGCCCAAGCTCATGCATTGCGAACCTGTATTTTCGCACCGACAAAAGCGTCATTTCAGCATCCTAAAGCATCACCGTAAAAAACACAATGACTCACAGAATCCGGCGATGGACAGGCTTCAACCCGTCGCGAACGTCAGGAAGAGCCCGACCTAGGAGCACGGACATAGCGTACGCCATATAAGCCTCTGTAGCCTCTTTGTGAAGCTCAGTAGGAACGATTCTCTCGTCCGTCACCAGAACGCCGCCGTTTCCATCGCCATCTCCGGCGGAAGTGTCCGTCGCCGCGGCGGCGAGTGGAGGCGGCGATTCCTTGCGGCGGGAGGGACGGAGGGTCCTCCGGGATGGCGGAGAGGCGGAGGAGAGGAAGCGGCGGTCGGGGAAAGCGCCGACGCGGCGGAGGGCGAAGGAGAGGCGGCACCGGAGGAGGGAGGAGAATCGGAGGGCGGAGGGGAACGTCATCGGAGGTGGTGCTACGGACTGAAGAAAGCTCATAGGACTGTCTGTCTCGAGATTTTTTATTTCTTTATTTTATTGACAAGAGATTACTTTTTTTTTTTTTTTTACCTTTTATGTGTCTTTTGTTTGTCCTAAAACCCTAAACAAAATTGAAACGAAGGGTTTTTGGGGCGCGGGACAATCATCCACAACATTAGTTTCTCAATTTTGAGCAAGTACATATTATCTCTTGATATCTCTCTTTTTTATCTTACAAGATATCTTCTCATTTCTATCTCATTCATGAATTTTGTTGATTTAAACAAAATTAATAGCTCGAGTTATATTAAAATAAAATTGGCTCGTGACACTGACAACTTAAAGAAATATATAAGATTATGACAATGAGAAAACTCAATGAAACCCGTAATTATTTTATGATCGATGAAACGCATAATTTAAAAAGAGTTTTGATGGGTAAACGTGTTTTCAAATATATAATTATATTATTAATTTTAAAAATGAATTTCAGAATATATATATATATATATGTAACAATATAGTGAAATTTTGTTTGTCGTGCGATAAAATTTTATTATGAAATATATGCGTCATTAGCAAAGTTATGACTAATTACGGCATGTTGCAGTCAATTGCGTTCTTGCATAATTAATATCAATTGCATTATGTTGCGGTCAAATCTTTATTAAATGTTTTATATTTTATCCCACATATATATTTCATAATAAATTTTATCACACATAAAAACATAATTTCACCCCACTATCACACATATATTCTGAAATTCGTCATTTTAAAGGTGGGAAATATTTCTAAAACTCAAAAAAATATGTTATTAAACTGAAGGGAAAAAACATATGATAAAATAAATTAATGAGTACTTTTATTAACATACATGCTGGATATTACCTAAATAGCTCTATCGATGCGATTATAATGCATGAAAAGAAAAAGAATCGATACAACTTTTTACCAAGGTTCACTAAAATCAAAGTTTGACCTAATCCTTACTGAGCTCCAATCGGGAAAGTTCAATGCAATAGTCGTCAAGTTTGTTACAACTTCAAAACAAAACTTCACTACAAAACTCTCTCGAACCACAATCACTCAGCGTTTACAAATCCTAACGCTATTCACGATTAAGATAGTTGAACGATTTCAAGAGCACTCAATACAATACAACATCATAAATCTACATATCTCAACAAAGAGAGAAACAAAACCCTAGGTTTTCATACGGAAGACAGAAAAAGAGATCAGGCTAAACTCTTCGAAACAAGTTTTATATACTCGAGCCTCAGCAAAGATCACAGCCGTCCAACTCACTCAAATCTGACAAATAACATCTCGGTACATCAACAAACGGCAAGTAATCATTTTCTATACCTAAGAGCTATCAGCGTCATTTTGATTAGTGGCCTGCCAGCAATACAAGGCTTGATTGGGCTTCACTTTCAACAGTATTATCCACCTTGAAGTTTCATCTAGTCATACTACTTCATTAACAACCTAATGCACTGACGTCTTCAACAGTCTTCATAGCTCCAAGTCCGATTGGACTACTCGACATACAATAAGTCTAGACAATATATTAACTTATTGCACGTGACCACCTTTGTACTCATATCTGCAGGATTATAGTATATTCAAACTTTCAATAGCTTCACAATCTCGTAATAATAATTCTAAACGTGTAGGATCTTGGTATAATAATGAAAATTTATACGTGTTTTGCGGCCATACCATTTAGGGCTTACTAATTAAGCATTTGAAACAACCCACCATTTTTCAAAAAGGAGAATTTCAAAAACTATATGTGATAGTGGATGCATGTTTATTTTATATATGCGATATAAAAATTATGAAATATATATGCCTAATGAATAAAATTTCTTACACATATCAAATTTTGACTTTTTAGTTCCCAACCATCAATAACCTCAACATGTGAGATTTTTCAGATAAGAGAGACACAATCTTATACTTGATTAAATATGTGGAATTCCTTTCAAGATCCTTTATCTGATCAAGGAGTTTAACCGGAGTTCTTTCAAGGTCTTCTATCTTCAAATTTGTCTGTAAAGCATTTGAGTCATCAACTTGTTTCACGAAAAGAGTCTTATATGTCTCGACCAAAATGTTGGAATAGGTCTAAGTTTAAGAAAAATTTATCATTAACACATTAATGGCGGAATATAAAAATTTCTTTTACTAGTAAAATAATTTTTACTAACCTAACCAAAGTGCATATACATGTTATAATTAAAAACATTATTTAAACTACTTGAATACTAACCTTTCTTGTATTTTCAAAATTGAAGCGTCTTGAGAAATGTGGATCTTCTTCCCCAGCTCGATTCCTTCACGTCTAGTCTTGAACTTGAGAAACTTAAGGTTTCTATTACAAGAGTCTATAGAGGTTTATAATGATTTGTGTGTGGGTACAGTTAAACAATATGAACCAAAAACAATTATTGGATCATAGGCTAATTCTCTAGATCAATTGAGGATCTAGGTGCCAAAATAAAAAGGAGTATTTTCTAGAGAGAGAGAGAGGGTCGGCAACAATGCAAGAGAGAGCAAGAAAAAAGCTTGTTTTTATATTTCTATGTGAGGGTCTATTTATAGGAGAAGAAAAAATCTATAAAGGTAAATTATGCATTCATAAAAGAATAACGCATTCATGACACATTATTTGATTTTCTCTTCCCATTTCTCTCCTAAGTTGGTCGGTCATGCATTGTGCATTAGTGAGGAAATTTGTTTCCTCACTTACCACATTTGTTTCCTTCTCAAGGAAATTCATTTCTCTTTTCTTTTTGGGTAATTATCTTTATCATTTAAAGGAAAATAAAACTCTCATATTTGATGCATATTAGCCGAATTCTTTAGCTAGGGAAGGGCATCTAGATGGTTCCTTATTTCTTTTAAGACAATTCTTAAAATATCCATTGTAGAATTATTATTGCACAAATAATGAAATTAATTTCTTAATGCCTCATACGACTTTTCGGCTTTAGAAAATAATTTATATTTTCATCATATGAAAATATTCAAAATCTTATTTTGACATTCACATCATTTTATGTCCATGTGGACAAAAATACCTTTTAGACATTTTTCGAGAAAAAGTCTAGTTCAACATTTGAACTTATTTTGACTTAGTTTCTAGTTTAACAATCCTACTCTAATGACCTGTAATAGTGACCTTATGGATCCAAATGAACAAAGCTTAAGCTTCTATACTCGGACTCAAAAGCTCACAAACTTTTTCCGAGTATTAACTTAATGTCAACTGACTCCACTAAAGAGTTGACACTGAGAATCTCTCGGTTCAAATTCAACTTAATTATATTGAGCGGATTCATTGAATGTTATCTATGTTTACCCTTCATGAATATCATCAACTAGATGAAATTTATATAATTACCACTTTACCATTTTAGTTGTTATTTCCTCGACTCCTTTAGTCACATTGTTTCATCCAAATAAAATCTACTTAATTTTGGATATTGCGCAGTTCATTTATTCACAATGCAAGTAATAAAGCATGAGGTGATATATATTGCATCTCAGCAATCTTGTACATGAATTCCATATCTATGAGAACTTCACAAAGTTGGTTCATGACATTTTCATAACTTAATATCTCACCAATTGGCCTAGTCTAGATCACATAATGGACCTAGAATTTGACTTTCTCAAATGAGAGTATTAATGCTATGAAATGACATGTCTCATTTCAGGATTTAGGTAAGCATGATGCAATTCATACATAGTGACCTTGAGACAGAAGAGGTTAAATGGTATGTTCTTCCATTGTCTCTAAAGGTGCACTGTTCAATTCATTATCTTTGAAAGATACACTGGAAGAACTATAGAGTTCCTAACTATCTATATCCCGTAACCAGACATCATTGATTCTTCCAACAATCATACTAGAATCAGTAGTCCGTTGATCTTTAGATTGTGAAGGACTTCATTTGTCATTTCTTCATTAATAACTAACTTGAATGAATCTTCTCTTTGAGGTTATGAAGGAGCTAGGGGAAAGTCACTATCTTCTACTCAAAATCTCCTGAGTTGTTGGCAACAAAGGTTACAAATTTGGTGTCGTTTTAAACAATTTTTTACTTATGATATTAACACATCTTTACACAGCATATAAATCAACATAAACTAAAGAATATAAAAAAGTTGGTTACCTAGTTCTTCTACGTCGCCTTTTGGGGCGCCGTTTACGCTCGTACCCTTTTATTCGATATTCTTTAATTGCTATTCTTTACCGGCCCTTGAGTTTGTGATTAACAAGGTAACAACTCCTCGATGCGGCTTGATCGCCTTTGATCTCTCTCACTCTGTTAGGAGTGGGGAATCAGATCCTTGGATGATAGATTGACGGAACAGCCTTCATTCCATGGATCCAGGTTCATTCTGGAAAGCTATTTCTAAAGTCATATATGTGGAACACATAAGTGAAGGCTGATCACTATGTGGGAGCATTCTAAACTTGTGGTAAGTGTACGACTAGGAATAGTTTTGGTGTAGATGTGTCGTTCAAGGACCGTTACGACACACTAACCTAAGCCACTATGATGGTCAAAATGAGAATTGATCTAAATTATGAAGTGATCGTGGAAACGGGGTTATGTTACTGAGCTCTTTGACTTATTCGTTAAAAGGTTATTCATGCTAATCACAACCTATGTCTTTTGGGAGTTTTCTCAGAGCATGATTTTAGTGATAAGTGATTATTAAATACAGAATCCAGCCTTCCTGAAAGAAGGTTAATGTTCACTCACCTAATGGTTGATTCTAAAATTGATAGATTTCTAGCACTTTTGAAAGTAAGTAATGTTCGAAAGAATCTTTCTTTGGGGAAACAACAATGCTTAGGGCTGATATGTATCAAGAGAAGTATACATAAAAAATTGACTTATCTTGAAACGGGTTGAACCTGGAGAATCTTGATCACGAATTGACTATATTAGTGGACACTCGATACAATGAGTAAATATAATTCTAGTCTCAATGAAAGGTTCATTCTTGGATTACCCACCTGGGGTATTTATCAAGATTAGACGAATTGATGAAATAGAGATAGGACTATTTTATCTTTTTCATCGGGGTCGTTAAACTTCTACTACTAGGTCCATAGTCCCCAATTTGGCTCTGATAAAGGCAGATCATAACTTTTGTATAATAACTTTTATCATTATTCATCTCACTTGCTGTAATGATGGTTGACAATATTAATTATGGAAAATGGGTATTCGCATAATTAAATAAATATTTATACTAGAATTGTTTATTTCTTGTTTGATCAAGTAAATAATCAATTATTAATTATTTTTTTGTTGTTGGACCAAGTAAATAAATAATTAATTTAGTTTTAAGCAATTGGACCTTGCAGAAATAACAAAATTTGGAGTAGGATTTGACACTAGGTTGGCTGAAATCCCCCCCTTGGCTGTGTGCCTCTTGGTCGAATTTTTGCTATTGGTTGTCACCAATATTTTCTCTTTGGTTGTTTAAATAAAAGAGAATATCTCTCTCATAGATTATGATATGATGGATGAGAGAAAAAGTAGGATTCATTTGTTGAATCTAAGGGCCTAGATTTAATACACTAGGAGAGGATATCTCACATAGATTATCTAATTTTCTCTGCTATAAATAGAGATTCACGAGAAGAGAAAAATCGAACCTTTTCCCTTTATAAATTTGCGTCCCCCTCTCTCCCATAGAACCTTTTCACTTCATCTTCTCCCCATCGTGATTTTGCAATTCCATTCTTAGTAAAATAAGACTGAGATCCCGAAACTCCAAGTTTCGAGATCTAGTGAGATAACGAATGTGACACTTATCTTTCTTATTCGTCTCAAAGATTATGTTTCAAAAGACTAAAGTGCCATCTTTGAGTACTCAATTAAGACAACACACTAAGACAAAGAACATGAAAGCTTGAAGACGGAATACACGATTAGTTTTGGAGCATTATGTAGATGAACCCAAAATCTATGTTAGTATTCGAATATTTATACGTAGGTTGCTTGAAAGCTTTTAGTATTAATTAATGAAGTAAATGTAGATTTTGTTTAGTAATCATAATATTAATTAGCTATTGTTAGTGTAATTGATAATTTTTCGCACTTAACATGGTTGTTAAGGTGAATCAATCACCAACAGAATTACCGCAGTACTACGATCTTCCCATGACAAAATCTACTCGATATTTAGTCGGGGCCGGGGTCGAATTGAGCTCTCCTTCTCTTTTGTCGGGTCGAGATCTTTTTGGCAACGGGTTACCTCTATCGTGAGGTGTAAAAACTTTCTTCTCCGACGGAAGTCCCATGTCAAGTCTTTCAGTTCGCCATTGGCATATTTTTCTGCGTGGACTTTTAGCATAATCTCATAGTTCACGGTGGCGTGCCCATTGCTTTTGTGGAATTTGCAATAGGCTTCGGGATCTCGAGTCCATTTTATAGAGTTTATTAAAGGTTTCAATCTCATTTTTACCTTCAAATCCACTAAATCCATAATAAATCTATTATAATCACCTAAAATCATCAAAATAATGGGTATGTTACTTCATTAACTATGTTTAAATCATTTTTTTGGTTGTTTTTGGTGTTAGAATCGTTTTTCGATCGGAAAAAAATAAGTTCATCAAAAATCTAGATATTTTTGTACGATGGTTTTGGATGAAGGTCATCGTAGACCATCGTACGCCATCGTACGATGATCGTATACCATCGTACGATGGCGTACGATGATATACGACATCGTACGATGATCTACGATGACCTTCATCCAAAAGAATCGTAAAAATACACCCAAATTTTTGACGAACTTAATTTGTTTCCGATCGAAAAATTATATCACCAAAAACAACCAAAAAATGATTTAAACATAGTTAATGAAGTAATATATCCATTATTTCGATGATCTTAGGTGATTTTAACGGATTTATGATGAATTTGAAGGTAAAAATGAGATTTAAACTTTATAAATGAGCTGAAAGGTATTTTTGTCTGATTTTGACTATAAAATGCATTTTTAGATATTTTTATAAAAATAGGTCTAACCTAAATATTTTTAACGTTTTTATGTCTATAAAATAAAATTCCTCGAATACAATATAACGTACAAAAGGTATAAGGCATAAAATATGATTAGTAAAGTTGATCTTATATAAAAAATGTTATTTTCTTCTCGTACAATTTCTTTGAAGTTTGTTGCGTATTAAAATTGATTAGTTAGAAATAAAAATTAAAGGTTTTCAAAAAAAAAAAAGAAATAAAAATTAAAGTAAGATCTACCAAATCAACAAAACAATGAAATTAGTTTTATAATTTTATTTTTATAAATCGGGCGAAAAAACAAAATAAGGTTAACAGTGTAAAAATAGTTAATTTTAAAACTAAAATTATTTTTAATGGTAAATTGAAAAAAAAAACAATATTAAGAGAAATAAAAAGAATATTGGTGTATATGTCATTGTTGGGAGATTCCCCAGATTCTCTAGCTTGAAGTTTATAAAGAAAATCTGTCCATAAAAAATATGAGTTAAAAGAGTACTGTTGATATTCAAAGGTAGGCGCGGGAAGAGTACAAAAATCTCAAAAGTGGAATCCACCATTAAACAGCCAAACACACACACGCTCTGTTCTCTTCTCTCATTGACCCTCTCTTATCTGTTTCTTCTTCTTTCTCACGAGAGAGAGAGAGAGAGAGAGAGAGAGAGTTCCATCCATCCATCAATCAATCAATCATGGAGGAGACGAAGAACAAGGAGGAGTGGGAAGAGAGGTGGTCGCTGTACGAGGCGTACAACGAGCTTCACGGCGTGGCTCAAGAATTCTCGACGCCGTTCGACGCGCCGGCCGTTCTGGTGGTCGGGCATCAGACCGACGGCAAGAGCGCTCTCGTGGAAGCCCTAATGGGGTTCCAGTTCAACCACGTAGGCGGAGGAACCAAGACGCGCCGCCCTATCACTCTCCACATGCGATTCCATCCCAACCGCCACTCTCCTCTCTGCCGCCTCGTCTCCGACTCCGATCCCTCTCGATCTGACCACCGCTCTCTCGCCGAGGTTCAGGTGATACTCTCATCTCTATCCAGTGTCTCACTCAATTTGGCGGAAAATGCTTTCATGTCGCTTCTAGGGTTTGGTAAAAAACTGAGCGTTGCTTTTTGTGGTCGCAAGAAGCTCTTAATTACGAAACTGTCTCCGGAATAGTGTGAATCTCGTGTTGAGAGATTGATTTTCAGGGATCGATTTTGTCATTATGAAATGAAGGACTTTGTACCATGGTTTTCGATCTTATTGTTTGATACTTGCTTTTATTGTTCGATATTTGCAATCAGGGTATAGTAGCTTCTCATGAGTTCAATGTGTATGATCGTGGTATATAAACTGGTCTCCTTTGCGTTTACGCAGGCGTACATTGAAGAAGAAAACATGAGGTTGGAAAGCGAGCCTTCTCAGTTCTCAGCAAAAGAGATAATTATAATGGTTGAATACAAGTATTGCCCAAATCTGACCATAATAGATACACCTGGGCTCATTGCTCCAGCTCCGGGTCGAAAAAATCGAGACTTGCAGGTTCGTTAGCAAATTTGACGAACATTTTCTCTGTAAGATAAACCTATTTAGGGTTATTCTTTATATCTTTTTTGCTGTACTCATATTCTTAAAGATCATATGTATGACAGCTCCAAGCTCGAGCAGTGGAGTCACTGGTACGAACTAAAATGCAGTACAAAGAGTTCATTATATTATGTCTTGAAGACTGCAGTGATTGGAGTAATGCTACGACACGCAGGGTGGTCATGCAAGTAAGGCAATTTGAATGGTTACCTTAAAGAATCAACCCCAATGAAAAAGTAGGAAAACAAATACTAAGAAAGACCTGTAAGCCTCATTCAATGATATAAGTTACATTTATTTCACATTTGTTCTTGTTCTGTTAGTTTCTTTTTCTTATAATATTTCGAAGTGATGAACTAGAAAAATAAAAGGTCCCTTAGTCTCTTTGAAAATTGATTAACTATAAAAATAATAAATATCAGTCTGATTTCGCAGGAAACTTTGTAATTGACCTGGCCCTGGTTTTATGCCTTTTGAGATTATGTGACCACTAACTAAAGACTTTATATCGTGTGAGTAGATCGATCCGGAGCTTTCAAGGACTGTAATTGTCTCAACCAAGCTTGATACAAAAATACCTCAGTTTGCCAGATCATCAGATGTAGAAGTCTTCCTCTCTCCTCCGGCGTGTACACTTGATGGGTTCTTACTTGGCGAGTCCCCTTTTTTCACATCTGTTCCTTCTGGAAGAGTTGGTCCTGATTCTGATGCAGTTTATAGATCCAACGACGAATTTAAACAGGTTTGTGACCCTTAGTTTTTTGGTTGTATATCTCTTCCAAATTCTTGCTCTTTGGAAGTTTGCTTTCTTGTGTTCATTATATCTATCTATGAATAAAGGGGAAGGGTTCAGGTAATTCCACCTGATGGATTTCATCACCTGTTATTTTATGATTCAGATTATGTGCTGGACTCATGTACATATTACTGAAGTGTTGAATTGAAACTTGACAATACCAAATCTTGTTGTTTTAGCTTTACTTATTTGCCCACGAGATCCTGTTTGATTATGTCGATTGCCAAACTGTAGGCAGTCTCTGTAAGGGAGATGGCAGATGTTGCGGCACTGGAGGAAAAGTTGGGCAGGTCGCTTTCCGAGAAAGAAAGACAGAGAATTGGTATTAGCAAACTCAGGTTATTTCTGGAAGAACTTTTGCAGAAGAGGTACGCATTTTTTCTCCTCAATGCGCATTTGCCTATTCTCATCGCCATGTGCTTTTAGTAATTAAGTTCCAATTTATTTTTCCCAGGTACATGAATAATGTCCCGTTAATCATTCCACTTCTTGAAAAGGAATATAGGAGTACAACAAGAAAGATGAATGAGATTAATCAAGAACTCAGGTATGATGTTCAGATAAATCCTTGGGTAGGGGGCAAAACTAAAGATTATTGTTAATTATCTTCCCTCATTTCAATTTTAACTTATGTGTTTTATTGTAAAATAAAATTTTTGCTTTATCATATCATTCTTTTAGTTGTATGTAGCTAATTAGATTGATTTTCCTTTTCCATGCAGCACGTTGGATGAAGTTAAACTAAAGGAGAAAGGAAGAACATTCAATGATCTATTTTTGAACAAGGTTCTTTATTTTACCAAGCCAATATGATTAATAGATTTTATGCGAACCAGTTTAGTGCTTGGTAAAAATAAAATCAAATGACCATTGCAGTCTCAGATATCTTATAAGGTGTACATGCTTCTACATTTTATGGGATGATTATTGGGTCGAGATACTTCTTATTTTGTCTATTTTTTATTTTATTTTTATGCCTGCTTGGGCTAAAAATTTATGCTTTTTTCTCAGTTGTCATTGCTGTTGAAAGGGACAGTCGTTGCACCTCCAGATAAATTTGGTAGTGACCTTGATTACTCCACTGTGTGTGGATTCAACTTGTAATATCTATTAAGGAATAATGTTGGGGAGAGCCTGATTTATGTTTTAATTTGTAAAGGTGAAACACTGCAAGATGAGAGAACACATGGAGGGGCTTTTATTGGTCCTGATGGTCTCCAGATCCCTCACAAGCTTATACCTGTAAGCTAGACACTGTTATGTTAATGTCTCATTAGTTTCTTCCTTCAATCTGCTTTCTATGTCTTCGTAAAATAGGTTCACGCTGAAGAGATGATGAGATGGTTGAAACACTGATTTGGTTCCATTACATTATTTTGTTCTTGGCCCTTGTTCCAAATTATCACTGGGCCCAATAGTTGATCAAAGTATATGAGCATAAATGGAACTGTACCTATGTGCAGCTGCCACAGGATTGACCATTAAAGTAGCTGGAATGATCTGATATCTACTCTGATTACTACTAATAGACGTGTTTATTTCTTTCCACGTATGTAGAATGCAGGAATGCGGTTGTATGGAGGAGCACAATATCATCGTGCCATGGCTGAGTTTCGTTTTATTGTTGGAGGAACAAAGTGCCCTCCAATTACACGAGAAGAAATTGTAAATGCTTGTGGGGTTGAGGATCTACATGATGGCACAAACTATTCAAGGTGCTAAATTGTGTATTAAATCCTAGTTTAAGCTGATCGTTTGAGTGACAAATAATTTTATTTTGTTTATCTATGATCAATTTTTTGTCAATATATCAGAACAGCATGTGTCATTGCCGTTGCAAAGGCTCGTGATACATTTGAACCATTTCTTCTTCAGGTGAAAAGCACCGTTTTTATCCATGTACACATGCAATTTTACTGCTACAGAACTAATATTTATGAATTGGATTCAGCTAGGTTCTAGACTCTTGCACATTCTGAAGCGCTTGCTTCCCATATCAATATATCTTCTGAAGGTGTGGACTACACACCCTCTAGTTATTTTACAGCTTCTACAGCAACTGTTCCATGTATTGATCTAAATTTTAATTGATTTCTTAATCATATTAAATGTGGAGTTTAACAGAAAGAGGGCGAGTATCTTAGTGGTCATGATGTGTTTATCAAACGTGTTGCTTCAGCCTACAACAATTTTGCAGAAGCAACTGAAAGGACTTGCCGTGATAAGTAAGAAGTGCTCTCTTACTTGTTTCTGCTAAAGACAATCTCTTTCAACAATTGGTTCTCAAAACTCTTAAACTTTTTGTTTGCTAGACTGCTAAAATAAGCAATGACTAAAAAAATGGTAGAATGGAAAATACTCTTTAGACAACAGAGTACCTGCTAGTTGATTTATGTTTATTTTCTATTTTTAAAATGTTATCTGCATGGCTGCTTATTCTGCGCGTAGATTTTCCAAATAGTGAGTGAAGTATCATTCTTTTATGTCAATATTTTTTGCTTAATTTTTATGGCTATTTATTTATTTTATTTATTTATTTATTTCTTTTTGCGAATTGTTTTGCTGATTGTATGGTAGGTACTAAAATAAATCTGTTTTTCTTTATGTAGATGCATGGAAGACTTAGAAAGCACCACACGTTATGTCACTTGGTCTCTTCATAATAAGGTTAAAGTGCTGTCATGTGAAGTATTCGTTAAATAAATTAAAAAAAATCTCACTTTCATCATGCGATTTCCCTGTGAAAGAGCACACCAAAGAACTGCAGACACACTACATTGACCATAGTTTTGTGTTGTTGCAATGACTATTATGTTAAAAAATAGTCTGATGGATGTTTGTATGACATTGTAGAACCGAGCAGGTTTACGTCAGTTCTTGGACTCATTTGGGGGAACAGAACAATCAAGTCTTGGTGTCACTGTTTCCCAGGACTCATCGGGAAACGAGAAGCAGGAGTCAAAGGCCAGGGCGGATGTGAAGCTCAGTCATTTGGCTTCTGGAATGGACTCAGCCTCTTCTGTGCAAACTGCAGATACAAAGCTCGCAGATCTTCTGGACAGCACGCTTTGGAATCGGAGGCTCGCTCCTTCCTCCGAACGCATTGTATATGCTCTCGTCCAGCAAATTTTTCTTGGCATAAGAGAGTACTTCTTGGCCTCTACTGAATTGAAGGTCTGTTTCAATCTTCCTTTTTTCCTTCCCTAAAGCTTCAACTACCATGATCTATCGATGCGATATCAGTTTAGTAAGGTTTTTAGAATAATTGTTATAATGAATGTATATACGTTCCATCTTGGTTAGCGATTGGTCACTAATAGCGCAATATATTTCTAATTGGTAGCTTATGATATCTATTTGTGATTATCTTCAGGTTAATCACTTGTTTGTATTATCTAATTTATTTTTTACGTGATCGACTTGTATCTTTTTGCAGTTTAATTGCTTTCTCCTCATGCCCGTGGTTGACAAGCTACCGGCTCTACTCCGAGAGGACTTGCAATCTGCTTTTGAGGATGACATGGATAATGTTTTTGACATTAGCAATCTTAAACATTCGTTGGCCCAGAGAAAGCGAGATACAGAGATAGAGCTGAAAAGGGTAAGCACACTCATTTCTTTTACAACCCAAATCACATGTTAACTAAGCTCTTTCCCTCTATTTATATATTATGCGATTTTTCAGATAAAGAGGCTGAATGAGAAATTTCGATCAATACACAATCGGATCTATTCGCATGAAGTTGATATAAAACCCGATTTCGACTTTCAGCAATGATTTCTTGTACGGATTGAGGTTTGGAATCAGTCAGAGTTATGACCTACTTTATGCTTTTCGTTTGCGAATTCTGTAATATAAATTAGCAATAAATAAATAAATATTATGAGCATAGAAATCGTGATGATTGGCCAAGAGAGTATTAATCCTAGTTTCAAGCTGCGTATATTACTCAACATTTGGCGCTGGTTTCTCATCTTTATAATTATTATATTTACTAACTGATTATTGCTATTATGCCTGGTTCTATAGCGTCAATTGTGTTGATACATGTTCTATACAAAGTTTGGTTAAATTGTGTTTGTTCAGCAGCACTATTTTGAGTCGTGGATTTACTAAGTTTGGTTCAAAGCCTTCTTCTGGTTGCTGATGAAATCTTTGTTTTCTTCCACTTCTTTTTTGGTGTTTTTGCGCTGAATTCCCGACCACATATTCTATGTGAGCTCGTTTTTTTTGCTAAAATATTCTAAATGCAAATGCGTCGAGCACATAGCCGCAAGCCTGTGCCCACAACCCCCTCCCTCATTTGGACAGGCCGGCTCGAGTGAAACTCATTTTTATTTTTCATCTTGTTACTTTACTTCTTGTTAGATGGTTGCTCAAGTGTGTTAATAAGACTACTCGTTGAACAAGTGGTGATCTTAATCCGGTTTATGCAAATCTGAACATCGATTTAACAACCAACTTAATGACACACAAAATTGGTAAACTTAATTCGGCCAACAAAGCCTACACGCAGGGCTGGCCCTTGACATAGGTGGGATAGGCCCAGGCCTATGGCTCCCCATTGAAAGAGGCTCAAAAATTTTAAATAATTTTTTTTAAAAAAAATATGGTGATAAAAAGGCCCTAAATTGTTTACAGGCCTATGGCTCATAATAAGTTCGGGCCGACCCTACCTACGCGCCACGGACTTAAACATTCAAGTGAAAGAAAATCCACTAATTAACATTCATAAGTACATGAATATTAAGTTTGACAAACTGCATGTTGCAAAAACCTTTGTCTTTGACACTCACTTAGATCTAAGATTCCCTTTCACTTTTATGTTCACCATATTTACTCTGAAGATCAATTACATGTCTTTATGCAAAACACATTCTCACAGTCAGTAGGACGGTACAAAAGTTCTGAGTTATTCAAAGTTTGATGTCTACGAAGTTCCAAGATGCAAACTATGGATTATGGTTACGTGAATTATCGAAAGATGGACAATAACCAACTCATATAAACTCTAGATGGCGTATATATGATCGGATTCTGTTTCTCTCGCCTATAACCAATTTGGATCCCCCACATAATAATCGATTATTCACCGAGAAACATTCTTAACAAATTCTTATTGGTGACATGCATAATTAATAATGTCTATACAATTATATAAGACAATTACAAATTAGTAATCATGTTTTAATATATATTTAGCCAAACTAATACTGATTTATTTTCTCTTACTCTAGAATCTATTGAGTTATCATTTTTAGCCAAGTCATGTGTTATTTAAAAGATAATTCACACTCTATATTTTATTCAACAAGAATTAATCAATGAAGAATGTTATTCGTCGTTACTCTCTATAGCTTATTTATATGTGTGTATATACAGAGGGGGGCCATGAACGAAACACATGAAAAACCAATTACTTGAATTAATAATTATAGGGTAAGAACAACTTTGGGACAACGTATAGTCATTTAAACTTCTTTCAAGAATTTAAAAAATGAAATAAATGTATGTTTTTCTGATAAATTTTTTTTGTTAACGAAATCTGATAAAATCCGATGAAATTCGATAGAAATTGATGATTTTTTTGTTTATTTACGCGATAAAATCCGATAGATTGTTTTGTTAGCGAAATAAGATAAAATTCGATGAAGAAAAGAAATGAAATTTTCTTTTAAAAGCATTTGAAGGATATATTTGTCCAAAAATGAGGTAAAAGTCTAATTTAATATAAAGTATAAAGGTCTTTGAAATTTTAATGGTTATTCAGCCCCATAGATATTTCTCTTTACAAACAAGTGACGGTCCAAATTATGCTTGTTTGGATTTGAATATTTCGTTAGCATCACATACATTATTATATTTTAACTATTAACAGAATTCGATGTATCCAAAATATCTGAATATTAAACTGATACGGACAGAAACGACCATACGTATATTTAGATTAAACGACAACATAACCCGTCACTCGAGAAAGGCTATAAATACCCTCATCGCTATTTTCCCTCCCGCCAAACGCAACAATGATGAGAGAACTCAAAATGCCCCATATTCAGAACGAAGCTTCTCGACCTAAGCTTAAGAAGCCGCGGAAGGTACAGAATCCGGAAAATATAGCTCAGTTTCTTACGCTCCGATCCTCATTCTTGATTGATATGTGTTTCTCTTCTCAGATCACTCCGAAGAGCTTGGTCGACGATTTTGATTCTGTCACAGAAGAAATGTCTCCGACGACGTTTTTTTCTTCGACTCCTCTGGATGAAGTGGTCGGTTCTGATGTAAACTTGAAATTCGATATCGAACTATTTATTCGTTGAGCATCTTTGAAATCGGAGTCAATATCTCACTTTGAGCAGATTTTGTGAGAAAATGTGTTGAAGTTGAAAAGTTTGAAAAAGTAAAGCTGTTTGTTATTAGATAGTGGAATTAATGTTTTAGATTCTGTGCTATTTCTCTGCAGAGCTTCAGTCTGCTTGATAGAGAGCTCCCGGAATTATCAGAAATGTCAATTCAGTCCGATCTCACCAGCTCCTTGGAAATCAAATCTGTTGAGAATGCCAAACCGGAGATGGATTGTGGATCCGATGGGATCGGTGATCTGGAAATCACTTCCTTGGAAGTACAGATAGCCGTCAGTGCTCTAAGGAAAGCTGCAACTGAAATCTTGAATGCAGACAGTGTCGATTCTCAGTCGAAGAAGCTTCTCTCCAAATTGGTCGAGGTGGTTGTATTGATTCTTGAACCTTTGCCTGAAGAAAAGGACTATATCACCGAGATTCTCGCTGTAAGAACTCGTATCGTCACTTGTTTTTTCTTGCTCTGCGTCTTTGCTGCTTTCGCTGCGCGTTTGTTACTCAGCTGGGGATCAGAAAGCTCTTATGGTAAACCTCCTCCGACTTGAGGTTAATTTGCTTTTAATAGACGTTTCGTCCACTTTTCATGTCGAGATACGGTTTCATTTGTATATAAACATATAGTAGTCTCTTTCAATTCCTTTTGACTGATCGTAATATTGCCATGTCATGTTGATTTTCCTTGATAGTTCTCGTACGTTCGGTCCAATCATCCTCTTTATATTTCTCTATCCCAATAGAATTATGGACTTTAGACTCATATACATGGTTTGGAACGTGTAACTACACTTTTCTGTGTGTCGGATTTATGTTCTGCATTACGATAAGATAATTAAGGTACATAAGCATGAAATATTTTGTTGGTATTAGACACCAATTAATAACAGATTATTTTGTATGACGTCAGACTTAATGAAACTCTTTGGAAACAATAGCAAGAGATCCACGAAGCAGAACGAAATGTAATTTGCTAATGACATCATTCTGGAGAGTGGAGTTTGCTAATAAAATGTTTACAATCTCTGTTCATGGTACACGTGATCACTATATTGTGTCCAGAATATACAAAACGGTTGAAGGGCCTTCTTAGAGTCTGGCATTGCCACTTCAGTGACTCCCACCATTTCTAGGGACACCAGATCTTTCTTGAGCGCAAAGAAACACTCTGTGATGCTCATACCAGCGCTAAATTCGAATGAGCGAGTCTCCGAATTCTGGCAGTGCTTTGACCAAACCATCAGGGAAAACACCCTTTAGAGATGAAGTTCTTTGAGCGCTTGTATTTTCTTCCACCACTGTGTTCCAAGCGTAGCGCGTTCGAAGAACTTCATCGTTAGGACTCTCTGCTCTCTATGTCCGCCTTCACGGTTGAATTTTTTGACCTTAGCCAACCAACGCCCTCCGATTTCTTTTTCGAATGCAAAACTCTAATTAATATAGGGAATAAATTTGTATCTGCTGTTGATGTAATGTGTTAAGATCGGATTTCGTCAAATCCATCTTAACACCATTTTGTCGTTTTCATTCCCCAAACGACGAGAAATGAAGACTTGTCCCGAGGAAGCGTGTCTACGCGAGGAGAGCTCATCCCGAGAAAGAACGCCTTCGCGAGGGGAGCTCATCGCGAGGAAGACGTGCCCGGTGGTCGGCTGGGCATTCGGTGAGCGTCCGGAGAGGTCTCGTGGTCTCGCTAGCAAGGAGCGGCGACCATGATGGACCCGTAGACGCTCCGAGGCTTTCAACGGAGCGTGGTCGACTGGGAGGTGATGGAAGATCTTATATAAACGAATCGCCATCGAAAATACGGCGACAACATAAATTATTCCATACAAAAAAAATTGAGAAATTTGTGTTAAAGTTTTACCGGATTATGATAAAAAAAAAAAGATTTACAACAGCTTAACCATTTCAAACGTGTGAATTTCAATGTAGCCACCGTTTATAACTTGTTAAACCAATAGCTAAATATAGCTTATGTAACATATTATTCTTAGAAATAGGTTTTCGACGGAAAAAGATTAATAAATAGGTGATGACAGGTTTTAACTTGTTAGTATGATATTTTAAGATTTGATATGTATTTGGGATGGGAGCCATGTGTCACTTTTGACAAAAAAACATATTGTGAAGTGTAAAGGCGAAATACTAAAAGATGATGAATATGAGAACGAAGATGACGTCCTAAAAAAAGCACAATACTCTTTATTGGAATAACAAGTAGATTGATATACAATCTGGGAATGCGCAAGATAAAAGCAAGTTAAACACGAGCAGGTAGGTGGAAGGAGCATATATTATTGCCATATACATACATGACATTTTATTGAAAGCAAGGGAAATGAAAGTTCATGAGAAAGTGGAGACTTTTCCATGCATATATGATTTTGTCAGGCATTTTCCATTGCAGCAAGAGAGGTCTTGTCGCAGACAGCAGAACACGCATCGTTACATTTCTCAACAGCCTCATTCAGAACCTCACCTGCGACAGAGACACTCTCGTTTATGCATATATCACCAAAGACAAAGAGTGAATGAAGATGAGGTTGGTCGTACCCGAGTTTTGTAGACCGCACACGGAGAACGCACAGCCCAGCTTGCAGTACTCGTTGACGGCGTCACCTTGAGTCAAATCACGATTGAAATGAAACCAAAGAAGCAAAAAAGAATAGATCTCGTAAGTTCATCTTATTACCGACAAGAATTGGATAATCTGCGGGACATCTTGCCCCAGTATCAACGATGACGCATCCACTGTCGAGTGCACAACGGAGTTCGGCCCCTTGCTCATGACGACAGTAATCATAGCTCGCTCTCGCGTAGGTGTTTGGGCAACACGCTTTCCCCGCCTCAACTTCAAGTCCACCAACAGCAACAAGGCTCACCAAGACTAGTAGACTCGAGACTGCAGTTTTCACCTCCATCCTTCACTTATTACAAGATATATATTGATGATGAAACTAAGACTACAGATACCCATTTAAATAGTAGTTGCTCCACTTCACTTAACACGTGCATGAAATAAGTAAGCTATCAAACCAGCATGTGGGAGCAATTATAGAGAAATGAATTACTCAACAAACTTTATTAAAGGTAATTATTTGATCATTTAAGAGACATGGTAGAAGGTTGGGGAACAACAGAAAGTAGCTTTTATTTTCTATCCACTCACAATTATGACACACCAACCATCTTCTATTGAATCCGACACTGTGCAAGGAACAAATGATAGAGCCAGCTCCAAAGTACAAGGTTCAAAACCTGGAAGAAGAGTTTCATAGTTTAAAACCAATATGAAATATAAAATAATACAAGAAGAGTTTCACAGTTTAAAGACCAGATGAATGGAAAAACTTCAAAAAAGATACATTTGTGATTGACTTATTTTTATAGGCAATTGACTTGAATACCATTCTATAACGTTTGACTTGCAAAATACCATACTATTTAACAAATTTGTAATACCCAATATAAAAAATTAACGGTAATAATAAGATTTTTATACTCTTTTTTTAGATACGAATAATTCATTATTGAAAACTCAGAAAAATTAAGCTGGATTAAAAATTAAACAGTTATATTATATAGGCCAAATTTTATGGAAAAATTGGAAATACTTATGGTGAATTAAAACATTATATTTGGGCGAGAAAAATTAATTTTGGAAAGTGATTGATACGAAATAAATTTTCTCAATCCTCGAACTCATTTCATTCAAAAATAAATTTCTCTCTCTATACTCGATTCTCTCTCTTTCCTCTCAAAATTATTATTCTCACTCGATTATTTCGATCTTCGATTCTCTCTCTAGTTTTCACTCGAAACCAGAAATCAGACGACAATAACCATAATTCACTCTATCAAGAGAACTATTTTGGGCGTTTTAGATGTAGGATTTTGGGTTATCTATTGTTATTATATTATTAGCATGCAAAGCCTTTTTTTTGTAATCGGTTAAACAATTTGTGATGCATGAACTGAGTTCAGTTGTGATTTTGTTAAGCTAAGTGATTAATATTTGTTTTATAAATTTATAAAAATCGGTTGTAGTTTTTAGGGCTACATCGTTTTTCATGTTTTCGTACTGAGAGATTGTTGTTAAGTTATGCTTAGTTTGTAATATAAGGATGAATCACTGACTGTTGTTAAGAATTTATGGTTATTCCAAATAATTTGTCATATTTGGTTGTGAAACCCATTGTCAATTTGTGATTATTTTGAATATAATGATGCATGCACTGTTTGTTTGTAATCTAAGATTTTGTCATTTTTTGTTGATCTTTGTTCATGTATAAACAAGGATGATAAAAACCAAAGGTAGAGAAAGTGGCAGCAAAACGAAATCAAAAGATAAAAACGAGGTAAGAGGAGAGTTTTGTAACTATAAAATATTATGAAGTTACTAATTAATGTAAATTAGTGGATGTTCATATTTTTTTAGATGAATGATTTGTGGTGGATCCTGAAAAATATAGAACCCTTCAACTAAAATTATTCAACCGTCTAATCTATTAACATTGAAAACCATATTAGAGCGTTTGATTTATGAAATAAAAAAACTCAATTTGCGCTGTCTCAAGCATCTTATATTGATAAGATCATGGCTCGCATCAATATGCAAGACTCCAAAAAAGGAAACCTACCTTTCAGACATGGAGTTCATCTCTCAAGTGAGCAGTCTCCCAAGACTCCTCAAGAGGTTGAGGACATGAGACTCCTTACGGTTCAGCCGTAGGAAGTCTCATGTATGCTATGCTTTGCACGAGGCCAGATATTTGCTACGCAGTGGGCGTGGTAAGTAGGTTTCAGTCAAACCCTGCACTGGAGCACTGGGTTGCTGTCAAGCATGTTCTAAATTATCTTCAGAGAACGAGAAATTACATGCTTGCATACTCAGATGGTGACCTGAATATGACGGGATATACCGACTCCAATTTTCAAGCTGATAAAGATTCAAGGCAATTCACGTCAGGGCCTGTGTTCACCCTGAGTGGTGGATCCGTGGTCTGGAGGAGTATCAAGCAATCTTGCGTTGCTGACTTGACCATGAAAGCCGAGTATGTGGCAGCTTGTGAAGCTGCGAAGGAGGATGTGTGGCTGAGAAAATTCCTTATGTACTTGGAAGTGGTTCAAAGTGCAAGCGTGTATATCACACTTTATTGTGATAATAGTGGGGCTGTCGCTAACTGTAAGGAGCCAAGATCACCCACGAGGGGTAATTTGGTAATTACCTAAATCCTGAAGTGAATACATAATCGGTATGACACTTTATAACATTTGATTTGTCAATGGGAAATGGCTAAGATTATAGTTGCATCTTACCCGACGTTGGTGTTATAACGTTGTTATATTGGATCATGTAATTCCCAGATACAAAATACATGTTGCAACAATGTTGAAGCATTAGTATCACACTATGCTTTGTTATGAGAGTGTGAATGAATAAGCTTGGCTAGGTATTCATCGAATAAGAATATTCTTTGATTAAAACATTTAACATGTAAAGACATCTCATTTTGTGTTTTTCTCATTCACAAATAACAAAGGAGTTAGTGAAATAATAACTCAGAGGTAAAACAGTAATTTTACATTTCTCTGAGTTACTAATATACATGAAGCGTAATATCGTAAAGTACTCCGTGCATCGTGGAAGAATTTTTTTGTCACATCAAAAAGAAAATAGACGCATATGAACTTAGAGAGTTTCAATATTAGTCCTTTAGTGGAATAGACTAATATTAAGAATTAAAAGACGGAAAAAGTTTGTGAACTTTTGAGTCCGGTCTTTATTCTAAAGCTTCGTTCATGTAGGTCCATTAGGTCTCAATTGTAGACCCTTGGATGAGATTTATTGAACTAGGATGATTTGATTTTCTCATTTAAATAAATTGTGATTTACACTAAGAAAATGTTTTTCTTAAGTAATTGAATAAATGATTGGTTATTTATTATTATATTTATTTAATGAATCATATTATGTTATTATGTAGATAATAACGTATTTAAATGATTAAAATATATAAAAGATGAATATAAATATTTTCTCGTTTCGTACTGCTTTGAAGAGTACGAAAATAATTGATGATTTGTCATTAAATAAATGAGACGTTCTAAAGTAATTAAATATTATTTTAGAAATAAATCAAAATAATTTTTTCGAGTATTTAAGGATGTCACTCGACCAGAATAAAAATTTAGGTCGAAAATTAATTTATGAAATTAATTTAAAGGAACAACGAGCTTAAGTTTGAGTAATGGGTTTGACCTAAGAAAAGCCCACTTTCTCTCTCTATTTAAAGAGTTTTTGAAACCCTAATTAGTGGAACCCTAACACATAATCTCGGCCAAACCCTTCCCCTCCATTGTGAGAGTGTTGGCTGAGAGTTTCCAATGGAAAAAGAGATCAAGAAACGTTTTCTTGATCTCCCGAGTGTTGCCGAGTGATCCCCAGTACTCTTCGTTGTTCAATTGAAGAGCCCACCCTCTAAATCTCCCAAGACTCCGTGGGAATTATCATTGAATCTTCTATTGGTGTTTTAGTGACGTTTTGGTTGCAGGAGTTCACTCGAAACGCGAAAAAATCGAGCGAAATGGAGCGAGGCTCTTTTGAGCCTGCTGGCCGGATTGGGTCGCCGGATTCGTCGCTGGACTGGAGGATTTCGCCAGACTCAAAACGTGCCTAGCTCACCACAAGAGTTTGACGACGAATCTGGTCGAGCTACTTCACAACCACCTAGCCCTAGGTCTCTTCCACGTTCTTGCAAAGTTTCGCGGTCAAATTTCACCGGAGGAAGCCACAGCATTGCATGCCAATTTCTGGCCGACTGGCCAGGATTTAATCCGGCGGTCAGAATTTAAGAATTTTGACGAGGGATTCAAGAGTTAGCTAGCAACGCACGAGGTTGTTTACAATCTCACATGTAAGTTTCAAAAACGAATTAGATCTGCGATTAAATTTATTAATACGTTTATAGGTCGTTAAGATCGTTTGTTCAATTTGTTGATATGTTTAGAATAAATAGTTTTTTGACATGTATGTGATTTTTAATGCCTACGTTATTAACTTATTAAAATGAGTTTTAATTCAGATCATGTTATATAATTCCGCCACATATAGATGTGTTATATAGTATTATTGTTTAAATTGTTAAATAATTTCCGACAAATGGTATCAGAGCTAGTAAAAGACATTAAAAATTAGGATTTGTTGACTAGTTTAGAAATTGTTTGACTAGTTTGGTGTTGGCGTTTTTTGTATGATTTGAATTGCGTTATGAATGATTGTGTGTGTGTTTTTTGGATGGATCCTCATTGTTATGGCCCTATGAATTTTTCGGTTATCGTCCCGGGTTTATTTTTATTTTATTACATTTTAAATTTGTGAGCCTCAATTTGCGAGGACAATTTAAATTGTAATTTCATTTAATTGTAATCCGACGACGAGATGACAAGGAAGGCAGCAACTCGGGCTTGACCGCATGTTGGAGAACGTGTGGGGGCTAACCCGAGACGTCCGATGACGCGTCACAAGGATTCCTTAGCCGGTCCTACATTGAAGTTTAAAA
The DNA here is from genome assembly GCA_958296335.1 of Urtica urens. Lineage (NCBI taxonomy): Eukaryota > Viridiplantae > Streptophyta > Magnoliopsida > Rosales > Urticaceae > Urtica > Urtica urens. The sequence continues at coordinate 270,410 of OY282530.1, read as the reverse complement.
TAGTTTATTTTCATTATATTTTTTCCTTATGGGTTGTAATTAGAAATGGGTCATAGGATGAGTTAAATAATTTATGCTTTATTTCATTTAATCTCATTGAATGAATTATCTCACATGTCATATAGGATAGAACACCAACATCACATTAAAATGAATCGTTCATATAGTTTATAATTAATAGAGAGTTATAACAACTGTAAACTATTTTCCAAAAATATGATTATTTTTCAAAAAACTAAGTGGGAGAGTTGTTTATCGTTGAAGCAACCCGCGGTCCCCGATGTGAATTTAATTGATTTAATGTGTGATGAACTAAGAGGAGATCTCGCATCCGATGACAAGTCACTTTGATAACGATTCACTGAGAGGAGATCTCGCATCATCGTTTCTCTTTAAGGGTTGGTTCGTAACAATTTGATTAACTTAATGCTTCCGAAGTACTCCCATTAAAGGGAGTGCCACGAGGGTGACTCTTAGTTCATCACACATTAAATCAATTAAATTCACATCGGGGACCGCGGGTTGCTTCAACGATAAACAACTCTCCCACTTAGTTTTTTGAAAAATAATCATATTTTTGGAAAACAGTTTACAATTGTTATAACTCTCTATTAATTATAAACTATATGAACGATTCATTTTAATGTGATGTTGGTGTTCTATCCTATATGACATGTGAGGTAATTCATTCAATGAGATTAAATGAAATAAAGCATAAATTATTTAACTCATCATATGACCCATTTCTAATTACAACCCATAAGGAAAAAATATAATGAAAATAAACTATTTTAAACTTCAATGTAGGACCGGCCAAGGAATCCTTGTGACGCGTCATCGGATGTCTCGGGTTAGCCCCCACACGTTCTCCAACGTGCGGCCAAGCCCGAGGTGTTTCCTTCCTTGTCTTCTCATCGTCGGATTACAATTAAATGAAATTATAATTTATTTGCCAGTTTACTTTTCCACTAAGCCTGGAAACCTTAATATGTTAAAGATTTTGGATTTGTGTTTGAGCAAATAGAAATATCCATATCTTTAGTAATCAACGGTAAAGGTAACGAAATATTCGTATCCTCCCTGTGCCTGAATTCTGAGAGGACAACATACATCAGAATATATTAGTTCTAGCAGTTCAGTGGCTCTTCGACCTTTATCAAAGAAATGTCGTTTGGTCATTTTTCCTTCTATACAGGATTCACAAGTCGGCAGTGAGCCTATTGCAGATACTATTGGAAATTATTTAACAATTTAAACAATAATATTATATAACAAATCTATATATGTGGTGGAATTATATAATATGATCTGTATTAAAACTCATTTTAATAACTAACAACCTAGGCATTAAAAATCATAAACATTTCAATAAACTATTTATTCTAAACATGTCAACAAATTGAACCAAACCATCTAACAACTTATAACACATTCATAAATCATTAAAATAGATCCAATTCGTTTAGAACACTTACATGTGAGGTTGTAAACAACCCTGTGCGTTGCTAGCTAACGTTGGAGCGCTTCGTCAATATTCTGAAATCTGACCCACCGGATTGGAAGACAGGACCCGCCGGCTTGGAATCTGTCTCGCTGGACAGAAAGGTGCCTGCGTCACTGTGGCTCCGGTGGAATTTTGCCGTGAAATTTTGCAGAAACGTGAGAGAGACCGAGAGGAATGAGTCTGTAAAATTTCGTGAACAGAAATGCCCTGAGTCGCCGGTGGTGGCTTAGGCACGCTTGCAGTCCGGTGACCAATCTGGCGACCCAATCCAGCCAGCAGACTGAAACGAGCCTCGCTTCGTTTCGCTCAATTTCTTCGAGTATCGAGTGGATACCTGCGTGTACAAAGTCACTCAAACACCAATAGAAGAGTCAATGATAATTCCCTCGGGATTTGATGAGATTAAGAGGGTGGGCTCTTCAATTGAACAACAAGGGACATTCGGGATCACTCAAGAATCTTTCGGGAGATCAAGAAAATATTTCTTGATCTCTCTCTCTAAAATTTCGACCAAAGAACTCTAGAAAGGGGGGAGAGAGAGGTTGGCCGAAAATTTTATGACTAGGGTTAGGGTTGGGTTTTCAAAAAAACCCTTTAAATAGAGAGAGAGCGGGTTTTTCTTAGGTCAAACCCAATAGTCAAACTTAAGCCCATTATTCTTTTAATATATTCCAAAAATTAATTCTCTGACCTAATTCATTAATTATGGCCGAGTATAATCCTATATATTTCGAAAATATTTATTTTGATTTATTTCCTTAATAATATTTAATTATTTCATAATATCTCATTTATTTAATGACAAATCATTATTTTCATACTATTCAACATAGTACGAAATGAGAAAATATTTATATTCATCTTTTATTTGTTTGAATAATTTAATACGTTAATATCCATATATTAACATAATATGATTCATTAAATAAATGTAATAATAAATAACCAATTATTTTTTGATTACTTATAAAAATATTTTCTTAGTGTAAATCACAATTTACTTAAATGAGAAAATCAAATTGTCCTTGTTCAATAAATCTCGTACGAGGGTCTATCATTGGACCTAATGGACCCACATGAACGAAGCTTTAGAATAAAGATCGGACTCAAAAGTCCACAAACTTTTTCCGTGTAATAATTCTTAATATTAGTCGATTCCACTAAAAGACTAATATTGAAACTCTCTAAGTTCATATGCGTATATTTTCCGTTTGATGTGACAAAATAATTCTTCACACGATCCACATAATATTTTACGATATTACCCTTCATGTGTATCAGTAACTCAGAGGAATATAAAACTACTGCTTTACCCCTGAGTTATTATTTCACTAACTCTTTTGTTATTTGTGAATGAGAAAAACATAAAGTGAGATGTCTTTACATGTCACATGTTTTAATCAAAGAATGTTCTTATTCGATGAATACATGACCAGGTTTATTCATTCACACTCTCATAATAAAGCATAGTGTGATATCGATGCATTGACATTGTTTCAACAAGAATTCTGTATATGTGAATCACATAACCCAACATGACAGCGTTATGACACCAACCGTCGGGTCAGATGCAACTATAATTTTAGTAATTTCCCATTGAAAAATCAAATGTCATAAGGTGTCACATCGATTATGCATTCACTTCAGGATTTAGGTAAGTACCAAAATACCCCTCGTATGTGATCTTGAAGTTTTGAGTGTTTAAACGGTTTTATCTCGAGCTTCAGAGTATCACAGGTCTTGTTCAATATCTTCTATACGATATCAAGAATGAAGCACAGAGTCACAACTCTCTATATCACAAGATAAGATATCATGATCCATCCAAACAATTATTACTCAGATTCGATTGCTCCATCTATCTCAAGATTGCGAACAAATGTTTAAACTAGTCACAATGGGCCATCTTGTCAAGTCTATACTTAGCACCCCTTTCGTTGATGACAGTTTCAGAGCGTAACATACATACATAAATACAAACTTAAATGAAAAATGAATATTTAACTTTATATAATGTCTCAGCAAAATCAAATACAAAGTATTTATAATGTCTTAAATCTCCTTTGTGGGCACCACTCTTAACATGGTCTATCAATTTGTTTTCAAAATGGAACGACATGGTAGACCGCCTGGTGCGAGACCTCGTAATGTTCCATCTTTACCAGGACATGTGCAACCAGCTGAACCTCCCGAGGATGTGGCTACAACAATGTATCGTGCATTTTGAGATAGCCGCACGTGCTCAAAACAAAGTGTATGATGTTTCATCAAGGAGTCATTGTTTCATGATTTTCAACGACTCCATATTCCTGCATTTAGGGTTGATGCTAGTCCATAAGTTGCATATCATTGGTCTCAAAACTTTATAATGCAATCAGATACCATTAGAACTCCTCTGAAGTATCGCGTATAGAGTTTGTCGCTACAAAACTCGAAGATCATGCTGGTGTATGGTGGATGAAACTTAAAAGGACCCATGATGTGAACAGAATGACGTGAGATGAGTTTGAAGATCTGGTTTATGGAAAACATTTCCCACAAAATTTTTGAATGAGAAAATTAGAAAATTCATTGGACTCACCCAAGGGAATATGACAGTGTTCCAATATGAGGCAAAGATTGGTGATCAGGTGCAATTGTGGAAACTAAGCATATGAAGTGCATACGGTTTGAGGATGTTTGAAATCTTCCATTAGAAGGCAAATAGTCGCTTTGGAGATCCGCGAGTACGCTAGACTCGTTTCAGCAGCCTTGCGTGTCGAACAAGACAACCAAACGTACCAGAAAAGAGCGGGCTGAGAAAGGTGAATCTTTTGGAGCACCGACTAGAAATTTTCGTCGTACCGGAGGATGACATGTACAATCCTGGGGTACGACTAGTGTAAGTCAAGCTAGAGGTAGTTATACCAAATCGTCCATTAATAGATCTTCTCGTAGTAACAATTCTACTCCATATGGATATACTTGCTTCACGTGTGGAGAACTTAGTCATCTTAAGCAAAATTTTCCTCGGAAAAATCAAGGTCAACAGTCAACAGACTTTTTTCCACTTAGCCATGGGCCGACAAGGTACAGTCAGCCAAATTATCAGACGTTTATGTCTCGACCGTAATATCAGAGAGATGAGAGAACAAACAATACTCGTTATTAGAATAAAAACAAGTAGATTGATATACAATGGGGATGTGCAAGCAAACACAAGCCATAAACAACTTAAACATGAGCATATATTGTTGTTATATACATAATGCATGACATTTTATTGAAAGCAAGGCAAATGAAAGTTCATGAGGAAACATAGACTTTTGCATGGAAATATGATTTTTTTTTCAGGCATTTTCCAGTGCAGCAGCAACAGAGGTCTTGGCGCAGATAGCAGAGCATGCATCGTTACATTTCTCAACAGCCGCATTCAGAAGCTCACCTGCGACCGAAACATTATTTTCTATGCATATATCATCATAAAATACAAAAGAGTTAATAATGATGAGGTTGGTGTGTGCTTTATTATGTACCCAAGTTTTGGAGACCGCAAAGGGAGAATGCACACCCCAGCTTGCAGCATTCGTTGACGGTGTCACCTTAGGTCAAATTATGATTAAAATGAAATCAAAGAAGCATGCGTAAATAAAGAACATATCTTCCCGTGTTGTGTACAACACTTGAATAACCTCCGGGACATCTAGACCAGGGATCAATGATTATGCATCCAGTATTGACTGCACATTGTTGTTCGCCCTTATGCTCATAACGACAATAGTCATAGCTAGTTCTCGTGAAACTGTTTGGGCAACACGATTTCCCCGCCCAACTTCAAGTCGACCCACCGCAATAAGGCCTACTATGCGTAGTAGAGTCGTAACAACAGTTTTCCCTTCCATCCTTCACTTCGTGTCTTCTTGTTACAATATATATGTTGATGATGAAACTAAAATAGTAGTTGATCCACCATTAAATCTCCCACTTCACCTAACACGTGCATAAAATAAGTAATCTCTATCTTGTATATTGATTGCTATCCATGTGGGAGCAATTATAGAGAAAAGGGATTACTCAACAAACTTTGTTAAGTGTAATAACTTATTTGATCATTTAAGAGACATGGTAAGGGTTGGGTAGCAAGAGAAAGTAGTTTTTATTTCTTTCTAGTTACTCAGGATTAGGACACACCAACCATCTTCTCTTGTGAGTTCACTAGATGTCTTTAATCTAATCCTGTGGATTAGGCAAGAAGCTCTGGTGGTAGAGGACAGCTCAGCATCACCCTCAATGGCGCAGTTGTAATAGAGTTAGAATTAGTTGAATCAATTATTAGACTTGGCTTAAATACTTTGACTTTGTATTCTCACATTTGGTAATGAAGAAGTCGTTAATGATTCAAGTGATATTTTCATTTTTTCTTTGTTTCCAAGAATTTCTAAACAATATCATGAAATTAGAACATGTTCTACCTAAATTTTTTTCTGCCGCAACTTCACACGGCAATTAGACGATATTTTTTAAAAAATTAATTGGTATTTACCGAGCTTGTTTATTATCTAATAAATATTTATTATAACTACATAGTTGTTAATATATGCTTATATATGTGTCAATAGTGTAAGATTATTTTATATCAATAATAGAATATTTCACTGTACACTTAAAGAAATAAAACGATATAATCTCTCCTTAGTGTGATCCATATAATTCGTACTTAACTCATTGAACATGCTCATAATGATGCCGAAAATCAAATCATTGTGTCATGAGGACAATATTCTTCATTGATGGTTTGGAGCTTATAAATAATAAAATGGTTTTAAGATCCCTAAACTTACTCACACATTCAGAAATAAACATCATGTGAGAGAGAGAGAGAGGTTAGAGGATCTTCAAAACACCTCGCCGGAGTCACAGTCCATAGCTCACCGGAATCGGAGTCCGAAGCTCACCGAAAAAACACAACAATGGCCGGAAGTAAACCGAGCATTTTCACTTCAATTTTACGTGTTCATATAGTTAGAACATGTTTAGTATGTAAGTTATTACATTTGATGTCAGAGTTTCACATAACTTTCACCTTATTTTTTAAAAATTTCATATTCTTGTGTGTTTATGATTTTGCATTTTTTGACGTTAAAATTTAATTATTTTATGGAAATCTTTAAGAAAATTGTTTTGTGATTCTTTTTACTTTTAAATCACTTAATTTGGTGTTCAAATGAGAAAAAATTAGTCGAATCTTAAAATGGACCTCAATCAGATCGGATCTTGAATAACTTAATTTGTTTTGTGATCCTCAAAACGACATTTACGTTTAACATTATTTTTTATGGACGTTCGTTTTCCTTCAAAATATCTTTGCTGTCGGTATGGTGTTGTTGTTTGTTTAGGCCTATTTAATATCGTACAGCCCATTTAAAGAAAATAATGAAATAGAATTATTTAGGCCCATTTAATTTTGTTCAGCCTCTCTGTGAAAGATAAAGCCGTGCAATGTTGTAGATTTATTATTGCATGCCGCACATTATATTCAACTTTTAATTTATTTTATTATTATTTTATATATTGCATTTTGGAATCGTATGCACATACTGCGCATTGCAAGTAGATTTAGTGTGCATGCTGCACAACATTGCAGGTTCATTTAGTTTATTTTATTGTATTAATACATCGTTTATTTAGCCGCTGTATGTTTTATTATAATTGTATAATATCCATATAACTTTTAGTAATTAATGACTAACACAACAAACAATTATTGTGATTTATTATATCATATATTACAAAATTTACCGACATGAATTTTGTAATATTTTTATAATTAATTAGGATAAAATATCAAATTTATATTTCCTAATTAACCCACAAGAGTTAGGAAAATGAGCATATTTAGTAATACATGTTTTTACATGTTAAAGCATGATATGATTATTTTTTTCAAAACATAATTTAAAAAGCATGTTTATTTTATGTACTCTGCAGGTAGTCAAACTATACGTTACTCTGATGCTAAATGTGATGTTCCTGAACTCAAAGGGGACAAGTTTAAGGTATGAAAAAGAGAATTCTCTTTCAACTGGGATGAATGGATATCAATTATGCCATAAAGAAGCCAGAAGCCCCCTCAATCACCGAGGAAAATACCCCTGATCAGGTCCCATATCCCCCGGCATATCCAGGTCCCCTGATCAGGTCACATTTGACTATTTTTTTTGGTGGTCCCCCGGCATATCCAGGTCCCATGTCCGGTGCGTCTTCGAGCACAGACATTGATCGAATGTCTTCTCAATTTGATGCTATGTCGGTCGCGGAAAACGAGCCACCTAAGACTACACCCAACGAAGTTATACGGTACATGGGTTATCCTATCCTCAACATTTTCATTGGTCTAGATCAGTACAACTACGAAATGCATATCAAGATCTACGAGCAGTATTACATGTCATGGCCGATGTACTATCAAGATCAGATGGTGAACCCACGAACGTTCCAACCGCCTTGAAACTGAAGTGAGATTTGTATTGTGATCTTTCTCTTTTTCTATTGCATTTAAGAACTTTGGTATTTGATATTGTATTTCTTCTTGTTGTTTGTGTTTGATGACTTGGATCTTTAAAACTTTGGTATTTGGTATTGTATTTCTCATTGTTGTTTGTCTTGGATTTTGAAAACTTTGGTATCTAATTTGATATTTGAGAATTGAGATTTATATATATTTTTTGAATTTTAGAAAAATATGTTATATGATTTCAGTCGGTATTCAGTATACCTTCAATAATTTATCGGTATGATCGGTAGTCGGTAAGAATCTTTTTATAGAATATCCATCGGTATACCCATCGATATGCGGTTATCTCTAAAAATCAGAACTTCAGTAGCGGTATCGGTATCGGTAATTTAATCTTTGGATAAGATACAATTTTGGAATTTATATAAATAAAAGATGAAAAAAAATAATTTCTCGTTTCGTACTCGTTTGCATAATATGACGAGGATTGATGACTTGTCATTAAATCATTGAGATGTTCTAATTTAATTAAATATTATTTTAGAAATAAATCAAATAAATTTTAAGTGGAATTAAGACAATGTTGGCCGGTCATAGATGTAGATTTATGGGCTAAGAAATTGTTTAAACTCGTTAAAAATGAATAACGGGCTTAAGTTTGATTAACGGGCCTAACTTGACCTAGGTTCGTTATCTCTCAAATAAATAAATGCAAACCTCACTCTCAAACCCTAATCCTCATTTTTGGTCGTGCACCCTCCCTAGAGAGAGCAGCCAAAATATCTAGAGAGAGTGGATTCGTCCAAAAATCCTAGGCACAATTTGCCTTGTTTGGCCGAACCCTAGAGTGAAAAAAACAAGTTTTTTGTTCGTTGTTTAATATTTTGAGCGATCATTCCTTTCATCTTGTTCATAGAAGAGTCCACCCTCTTAATCTCACTTAAATAAGGAGATCTTTTCATTGACTTCATTTCGTGGTAGTTTGAGTGAAATCCTTCTCCGTTGGCCGTCCACTTCATTTGCAACAAGGAAGGATCAGCTGAAACCATCAAGTGCAATCAAGGAGGCTGGCCACCCTAAGAGTTGTGCAGCCCTACCCGCGTGAAGAGGAGGACTCGTCCAAGGAGTTGGACGCGTGACACATATTTGGGATTCACAAGTTTGAAGACGGAGATGAGACTCGAGAAGTTGTCGATGACAACCATAAGTTTTCTGAAATCCGATCTTGATTTGAATTCTATAATTAGTTATAGGATTGTCTGTGTTTCTGGATTGATTGATTACATGTTTATAAATTTATTGATACGTTGGTCGTTTTTATTGCCATGATTGTTTAATATGTTAAGAAATGAGTTTCATATATTATGATTGAAATTTTGAAATTTCGCCATATTAGATATGTTTATTAATTTAATAGGTTTATTGTTAACCAATTTCCAAAAAATGTTACCAGAGCTATAGTTGGCATTAAAAATGATTAAATGAATGGTTAGGAGTTTGTGTTTTTTGTATGATTGTATTGTTGCATTTGAGAATGTATGTGATTGTGTTTTGTGGATGGATACTTTTATGGCCCTAGGATTGTTTTCGGTTATCGTCCCAATTTTTACTTTTAATTTTAAATTCTGAGCCTCAATTTGCGAGGAAATTTTAAATTGTAATTGTAAAATTGTAATCCGGGATCAATATGACAAGAAGAAAGGACGTAGCGCCCCGAGTATGGCCGCGCGTTTTGGAATGCATGGGAGCTAGCCCGGTTCAATCCAAATGACGCGTCAAGGCTGTTTTGGACCGGCCAAACACAAGGAAATAAAGATTGTTTATTTTCTATGTAATTTTGTTTATGAGTTGTAAATTTGGAATTGGGTCATTAGATTAGTTAAACTTATCTTTTGAATATATATGACCACTTATTTGAATATACAAGGACCAGGAGAATTGTTTAATGTATGATCAATGTTTGTTCCGAAAGATGTGAAAGCTAACATAAAATTTAAAGTGCGGATATTTTGTTTGTAATAGATACTCTTACACCATGCAGTTGAGCAAAGTATCTAATTTGTGAGGTGTTTCTTATAATAAAGGCAATCTTATTTTACCATTTTGACAACATAAACTAAATTTGAAAGGAGCCCTTTCTTTAGATTTATCGTAAAACCAGAATAACGCGACACAATATTCACAGCGCGATGTTTACAATCTCCAAAATCCAAGTACGGGTGTTTAAGACAAATGTTGTATCTGATGCCATTATTTGTATATTATAAATCATGAATCTTCTATTTACACTATACCGGGATAAAGTAGATGTTTTTTTTATAAGAAGTTTGATTTTTGTCAACCAATTTTAATTGGTCAGATGTTTGACATTTCGTAGGTGGTCTTTTGCCTTTTATTCTTTCTCGGAGTTTGATCAATTGATGCTAAAGTTGGTCGTTTTTTACTCAAGGACACATTTACACATTGAATTTAAGTAAAAAAGTTATTAAAGAAGTAAAAAACTACAAATGACCTAATATAGAAACTGAATAGTTATCTACATAAAATTTTCTTGTTCACTGATGATTTATATTTATTTAGTTAATAATAATAATAGTAAAAAATAGTAAGCTGTTAGCTAGGTATAACAAATATAATAGTAGAAAAAAATTGCTATATATGTAACTACTATTCACATAAAAGTTTATTGTTGATCACTTACGTGTATGGGCAACGGTGAACGAATTTTTTGATGGTATATACAGTTGCGCAAACAGGCGTAAGAACTGAAAAACATATGAATTGTATTAGTACAATATTTGACTAACATATATATATATATATACATATATATATATATATATATAACAGCGTGAATATAAATATTGAAAATCACTTACATGTATATCCGATGATGAAGGGCTTTCATGTTGTTATATAGAAGCACAGACGTACTGGAAAACATGTGAGTTGATATTAGGATAGTACTTCACTAAACTTCATGGAAAACAAAACTCGTCAAAAGTATTAATTATTGAGAAGGTAATGGTTTTCCCTAAAAGAAAGAAGCCTGTATTTTCTTTAATAAAAAGAAGAAACATGTATTTATTAACATTGAAAATTATCTCACGTATGTCTACGCGAATTGTCTGTCGTTTGCGGTCAAACTCTCTCTCTCTCTCTCTCTTCTTTTTGTCTTTTGTGACGATGTTATCTCGAAATGATCCCTTTCTTGTCATAATAACCCCCTCGCTTCCATGGCGGTCTCAGCGTTCAAATCTTCCACAAGAAGAGCACCAACAACCCCTACTTCTCCCGCTTCCCCTTCCTCGTCGACCACCATAACCGGCCGGCCAAATCCCGAGGCCAAAACGAATGTCGGTCATCGGAGATCCCGGAGCGTCAGCGCCTTCTCTCGCCGCTCCTCGGCGACCTCTGAGGATTTCCTGAACAAGAGGGACAACCCTCTCTTCTGGTCCAATGCCTCACCTCCGGACCGGGACGGGGTCTCGAAGAGCTTCGGAGACAGAGGGAGATCCGCCGCGAGGAATGGCGTCCACGGAGGGAAGGAAGTCGGTCGGAGCTTGTCTAGGGTTGATCCCGGGCGGAGGAATCGATCCGTATCTCGGTGTCCTGTCTCCCGTCTAAACCGTTCCGTCCTTTCTGAGGTTTCGTCTAATTCGTCTTACATCTTTGGCTTTGAATACTCAGAAAGATGTTCATATATGGATGTGAAACACATTAGATGGCATTTCTTTGTTGTACCTTAGTCTCAAATCCGAAAGAAACTTGTACAGAGCGAAGCCGAAGAACAATGTGCCTTGGAGGCAAAGATTAGGAATGGTTTGAAGTCGGATGAGAAAGATTGGAGATCTGGAGTGGAGAGAACAAAGGGTCTGAGGACTTGGTCCAGCCAGCATTCAGCTTTGCCTTTGGTAATTCTAATACAGGTACTCAGACCTTCTTTCGTTTGGGGTTGTGAATGGGTGTTTTCATTTCAGTCTCGATTAAGTCCAACGACGAATTCTCTGTTCGATGTTGAAGAAAAGACCATTAAGGCGGTTAGTGAGCAAATGAAGGTAATTCGTTATGAGGTTTCGTCTTTAGCAAAATAGTGTAGTTTTGGATTTGAGATGCTACTTGGTTTTGCAGCCATCAGCCCAAGGAGAGCCTTTCGGAAGTGATATTTATGAAACCGTTCGATCAGAAGTGAGGCGTGCAATATCTGAAATCCAAAATGATCTCGAACGAGTACGTGCCTCTCTAGATTTTTATGCTTCACCTTTGTATTTTCCCTTCTCTTATTCTTTTTAGGATACTGATTACTGAACATGGATCACCATATACCTAAACTTGAGAAGTGTACTTTGCATATCGCACTCGCATTGTAGATTGCTTTCCGACTCTCACAAATCAATAATTGCTTCTAAGCTTTGGCTTCTCGAAGAATCTTTGTTCGTAGCTAAATTGAATTAAAAGAAGAGACATTTTTCTGATCAGGCGTGGGTAAAAGAATAATCATACGATAAAGGGAATATCTAATATTATGTTACCTTTTCTTTTAACTTGTGTAGTTGATTATGTTGGTTGCGAATATGACATGAACTTGAAATTTATTATGGAATAACTCCCTAACATGTTTACACTATTTACAATGAGTTCAGGCCATGGGACGGAAGAATGCCTCTGCAATTGCTAATGCAAGTATAACTGATATACCTCCTGATCTGGTGAACCCGAGTGCAGTTGAATTGGTTTCAGACATAAGAAGAGAATATGCCAAAAAGCTTGAGCAGGTAACTCTCCCTTGCATAATCAAATTGTTTTCATTCTCTCTTTTTGCTTGTTACCAATGAATATCTACTATCTATATAGAATATAAAATGCTTTGCATTGACTTGATGATTTTGTGGTGTATATTAAGCAATTATGGTGCATAAAATGCAACTTAGGTTAGCAGTAACAATTTGAAGTCCTAAATATTACATATTTTTTTTACTTGCAGTCCCATGAAAGAGCTAGAAAACTTCGAGCTGATCTAGCTGTTGAGGAGCACCGTGGTTTGGAGTTGAGCAGAATTTTAAAGGATGTTCTTCCAGATCCCAAGACCCCCACCGTACAAAAGTCTCGCCCCGCAAGAAAAGTAACAATTATTTAATGCTCTTATATTTGATGTTCTTACAATAATATAGTTGTATAAAAGTGCAGCAAAAAATTGTCACCACGGCCCATGAGTTTATTTCGTGATAATATTCTCATGTATTTGAAACTCTTTTCAAACAAGCCACCAGTAACTCTTTCAGCAGTCTTCTTGATTTATGAGGCTGTTCATATGTTTTCTTTTGTAAAGATATTCTCCAACCGGTACAGAGTTATCCTTTCTGTTCATATTTTTATTTCAGGCCAGTATTGAAAGAAGAAAGATGTCTAAGCGGCTAACAGATGAAGCCATGGCTTACTTTGACGAGTGTGTATCACTCTCGACATTTGATAGTTCTGACTTTTCATCGCAAGAAGAACCACTTGTCGGAGTTACTTCCACCCCTATTTCCAACACCTTACTTTCACGCCAAGCAAGCTCAAGTGCCTCAGCCACACACAACTCCAATACTTATTCCAACGATAAACAGGTCTCGAGTCTTATGCTATATACCCTTTACGATTTAAAATGTTAATCTTCCATTGAGATCTTCACAAATAACACACATTTAAAATAATATAATCTTTTGATATTACGACAGGACTTGAGAACTCGAGATCAAGTTGACCACGACGTAATGGCAAGCAGTAGCTATAACGAGCCGTTGTTAGACCGATTTAGCCCCACGAGCATCGATGCGACACGAGATTGGAAATCCCCGTTTTCATTTGCGCAAAAACCAGACACTCCGAGTCTTCAACTTGATATCCAGAAGTTCATCAGAAGCTCAGAGAAAGACATAAAAAGAAGCGACACTGACTCTGAATTCTTGAGATCTAGCGGCTATGACTCGGGCGACTACAAGTCACATGACTCTGCGGAGACCTTTATATTTGATAAGCTGGTCATGAAAAACGATATAGAATGCCATAGTTTCTTGCTTTGCAATGGAGGTGTGTCCCTTTCGTTTTCTCCTTTTGCTTCTTTCTTCTGAATCTTTTCTTCATGTATTGCTGCTGAGTTTTTTTCTTATGTGTTTTCATAACCAATTAAATCAAACGGAACCGAAGAATATACACCGGGTTCGTTATTGGCGTGGGGTTCAATGTCGAGCCAAGTTTATTTCGTTTAAAAATCAAAAAATCAAATCATACTTGATTATATAATATAAATACATGAAAAAACTGTGTCTGTGATGGAGTAAGTCGCAAAAATACATGAAAGAAACAAACCCTATCATTCAAGACTTCCAATCATAAAAGTACTAATTAAAATTGTTATAACTATCATCAAATAAAACCTCATCAACCTCCTAACACTAACTAGATTAGATAGTACATTCATATGTCGATCTTGCATAGATTGTCAGTTAAACTAACTATATATGTTAAACTTAGGCAACGGTCACTAAATCTAACGTCTTTTATTGACACCGCGTGACATTTCGACATGTAATTTATTCTCCTATCACTAAATCTAACATCTTTAATGGTTTGTAGTTACTAGCTTAACTAATATCTTTCACTTTGCATATTAGCTTAGTTAAATCAATTCACTCTAGAGAGCTAATTGCTAAGCCACACACATGAGACTCACTATATAGGAATATTAATTTTAATTTTGTAGTTGCGTTATGATAGCAAATGAGAATTGGAAAAGCTACACTTGAATTTTAGCTTATAATTAAAGATGAACTTAGCTTAAAAAATCGACGTGACAATTGAAATTAAAGCCATTTCGACTTTATCATTAAATGGAATTAGAGTTATTGATGAAATCCGCATCAATATGCATAATATCCGCATCAATAATTATTATAATAAGATTACTTATTAGATAAAATATCATCAAACGACTTCTTTAGTTAGACTATATAATATGAACAAATGTCGATGCTAAATAGATTCATAAACAATAATAAATTGAGTCGAATCCGACATAAGTACTGCATTGACCAACATATTGAGAGATTCTAACAGTATTTATTGATATAATATGACATTGTGACGCATATTTATTCTCTCTAAAAGTGTTCGCAAGCGACATAAATATATCATTGCCGTTGAGAGTCGTTGACGAGATTCGAGAGTCGATTCGATAATGAGATTGGAACGTCAACATATATAATATTTATGAATAAAAACAAGAAAAACAAAATTAGTTATTTTCATGTAAACGCCACCCATTTTTGTAGTTTTGGGGCATATATAAAAATAAATAAAACGTTTCAGTTACTAAGCTCTTGCTAAATGACACTCAAAGTTGTTTGGTCCCAGCTGATTAAAATATAATAGCATTTAGTGTTATAACCGCTAAAACGGGCTTGTTTAGCTTTCTATTCAACGCTTAATAACTTTTGTAACAAAAAAATTTCTGATAACGTGGGACTTGCTAGAGTCCAAGGCCTTGTGTTGGCAGAACAAGAGTGTCACAGCCACATTTGAAATCTAGTTTTTGTAAGGGACCTGTGCTTTAGTACTATCACACATTTGAATCAGAGCTTCGAATTACTCTTAATTATGATGGTATAAGCTGTTCTTATGAGCTTCTGACGATGATATCAAATAGTTATTATGGTTCAGAAATATGACATTTACGTTTTCTTAAATGTAATATTGATGAGCACATGCTTGTAGATTTTGTGAGACTTGTTCACAGTCGTATAAAGGTGAGAACATTTTGTTTTCCCATTTCTGGTGTCTCATGTGGCAATTCGAAATTCGGAGCCAGCGAATCCTACTAGTGACTCATGGTATTAAACTAAAGAGTGTACTTTCGGGTGCGTCTCATAATTTGATAATTAGCGTTTTACCCATGTTTACGTTTGATCATTTCATTATACCAAACGTTTGGGTAATTTTTCGTAAATACTCAAATAAATTTATTTACGATATTAATGAGTCTAAGATGCCCTTCAAACCGTTTGGGTGGGAATTCAAAAAATGGCTAACTTAGTATGAAATTTTTCGTTAACAAAATTGAATTGGTAAAAATTTATCAAACGTTGCGTAAAATGAAATTTGTAAACCTATATACGAGTATTTTGCAAATTGACCATAATTTTAATTAGATCTCTTGACATCGCCATTAGCATCCCACGCACAATGCACAAAAGTTCTCTCGCAGTGTAACGTTTTTCCTCGCTAACTCCTCACCTCTATATGACAATCAAGAATAAAAAGGAGCGCACCTGATTTCATAAGAGAAGAAAAGAGAAATTTCATTTTTTATACCCGATAAATTGTTAAACTATTTAATATAGACTTATTTTTACAGTTTTATCTAAAATTGAATTTTTGGGCGAAAATGCACATAACCTAACTACTTTGTTTTTTTTCAAAAATTTTAAGCTGTTAATATTTTTTTTCGGTAAAATTTGAATGTTTTCTTTTTTGTTAAAACTTTTTTATATTATTTGTATAATGATTACGACTATGATATATGTTGAATTAGGTTAATTTAGTTAGACCCGAATGAGACTTAAAGTTTTAAAAAATATATATATGATACGCACAATAGGATACGATCCGATAAAAATATTGCGATGACGTACTTTCATACGATTTTTTTGTCTTGTATCGTATTCTATCGTAAGTATGATATACGATAAATTTAAGGCGTGCATATTTTTAAAAAAATCCTCACTCTCTAAATCAGCAATAAATCTAACTAAATTAGCACGGCTTAATAGTAATATTTCTCGTAATCATAATTTAAACAACATTCAATAAATTTAACAAGTAATAATTCAAAAACAATCATTTTAGTGAGAGAGGAGTGACTAAATGTTTAAGTGAATATCTTAAAAAGTTTTGAAAAACCAAGCGCATTGCTTACTATGTCAACTTTGTTCCTTTTTTATCCAACAATTCAATTATAAATAGAAGTGCACAAATGTGTTCATGATGAATATTTTAGCCATCTTCGATTCTAGAAAATGAAATTTCTCAAATCAAATGAAATTTCTCAAATCAACCATGGTGAGTATGCATCATAAGAATAGCTATAATTAAAATCTATTAAATAAAATGGTGGAATTTGAAAAACAAACGTACCTAAAGCAATGTCGCTTGAAATTTTAAATAGGGTTAATTAGCAGTATAGCCTTACAAATATATTGAAATTTTGAAATGTCCAACGTTTGACGAAAGTTAGGTAAATGACCCAGTAAAATGTTTTACCATATTATGAAGACCATTTACAATCGAAACAATAAGAGTGAAATTGTAAAGTTACACTGTTAATAATTGTGCTACGTAAACAATAAGACCATTTATCACAGTTTTACCAAACGTTTGATATTTCGAAATTCATATGCCAAACATTGGCCATTTGGCCTATTATTTATTTTAAATATGAAACCTGGTTACTGTAGGTGACAAATATTATCGCATATTTGAAATAAAAATCCCTAACTTATTGCTAAATTATTGGGATTCATCTGAAAATGAATCACCAAATTTCTTGTTTAGCTTAAAATTCAAACGTATAATTTTTAAAATTTTATATTAATTTTAGAAGTTTATACAAATGCATAAAAATCACGTATACTGATTGCAACATCATTTTGTGGGTATGTACCTAAGATTTATAAAATATTGGTATATAACAACTTCAAACGTTTAAGATTAATAGATACCTAATTTTTTGTTTCAAAAATAAAACTACGCAATCTTGCTACTTAGTTTATTGACACGTGTAAAATCTTCTAGCGCTGCCCACATAATTTTATTTTAAGATAAAATAGTATTGAAGAAATTTGAGACTAAAATTTGAAGCAAAGAGATTGAAATGGGTATTCGAATTTGTCTTGTAAAATATTTTGTCAAACAATATAAAATGGTACCGGAAAGTTTGATTGTTTTACATGGGATTGAGAATTATCAAACTCGTTTTTTCTTTTACGGTTTTACGATTCCACATTTTCGTTAATTTTTTTTAAAATATCTATACTAGTATTGAGGAAATTTGAGACTAAAATTTGTAATGAAAGATATTTAGATAGTTATTGGAATTGGTCTACTTTGTAAAATATTTCGTTAAACAAAATAATTACCATGTTTCTAAAGTTCAAGCGATGGTTCAAAATCAAATTAGAATTTCTCTCTTTTTTAACCATGGTTGTTTAAAATCAAATTAGAAGAGTAAGATCAAATTAACTACATATGAAATAAATTTAAGTTTTCAGTAAATTAAATGATGAAAGTGTAAACTAAATTAACTTTTCTCCACAGGGGTATAATTGTATCTTCGAAAAGCTATATGAGTTATTTTACTAATAAATAAAATGGGTCAAATCTTTAAAATGAATGAAATAATTGACTATCTATAACAACTACTTAAATGTAAAAGCCAATATTTAAGTTGCTTGGGTAATCAAATTCCAAACTCCAAAGCCGTAATTGAGAAGGAAAAGTAGAAAAAAGAGAAT
This sequence comes from Urtica urens, assembly GCA_958296335.1. Lineage (NCBI taxonomy): Eukaryota > Viridiplantae > Streptophyta > Magnoliopsida > Rosales > Urticaceae > Urtica > Urtica urens. Next base: position 251,863 of record OY282530.1, on the reverse strand, counting down.
TTGTGAAGAAAATTGAAAAAGAGACAAAGGCAAGGAGCAAAGTAACGCACGTACATGAATGACCCGGATTCAAATGAGCCCAAAAAAGGAAATAAAAATAGAAAACATAAAAGAACAAAAGAGAAAAGAATAAAGAAATGGAGATGTGAAACAGATTCTTCAAACGTAGAGAGGCCAGCAAAGAGAGCGAATCCCATTGGCAGCATGGCTGCGAGGCCAAGCCAAGTGTAGGGCAATTCTTTAACCCTGGTTAAAACCCAACCCCGACTCTTTAACCCCAGTCTCACCCCCTTTTTTTACACACCAAATAAATACATGTATATATAAAAAGAGAACCCCTCTCACTCACTCACTCACTCACACACACGAGACTTGGGTTTCAGCTTTTTCCATTTCCATCGAACTCACTCTCTTTGTTTTGGTAAACCACTAAATATTGTAGGTCGCCAAAAGATTTCTCTCCTATATAAAATTATGCGTATCGCATTATTGTCTGTAATTAAGTAATAGTTGCAGAAGGGAAAGTTGCAACTACCCATGTCTTTCCTCAACTAGCTCTTTCTCTTTCGGTTATTTCTGGAAAAAGGAACCCAAATTATGAAAAGATCTTCTTCATCGTCGTGCTCCTCGAATTCTTCTTCGTCGTACTCGAACGAGTGCGAGACTCTTCAGCAGAAAGTGAAAGCGGAGAAGAAGCCGAAGAAGGCAGCGAATCCTCGTGAGGGGAAGAACCAGAGAAGCTCGATTTACAGGGGCGTCACGAGGTATGTTGTTTGATATGAGAATGAGTTCGTATAATTGCCTCATTGCATTGCATGCATTGAGTTCTGGGTGCAGGCATAGATGGACTGGCAGGTTCGAAGCTCATTTGTGGGATAAGACTTGTTGGAACAATGTTCAGAACAAAAAAGGACGCCAAGGTATCCATTTCATTTTTATATTCCTCAACGAGAGATCTGCATTTACTCATCATTATGATTATGACTTTGTGTTTTTATCCCTCTCCCTCTCTCTGCCATTTGCAACCTTGCTGCGACTCTCCTCCTTCGTTTAGTTTATTTGGGTAACTCTCTCTCTCTCTCTCCTTAATTTATATGATCTGAAATCTAACTTGCTTTTCAACTATTACTTTAATATTTCTCATTTTAATAATAATGTCTAGATTGAGAAAAATATATATATAGAACTGAGATTGTCCACATTGTCACGTGGTCGTGGATAAATTTTAGAGAAATGGCATTTAGTACGAAAATCCAAATTTATTTAAATACATAGTGTTGGCGAATCTAATTTGGTAGTACATAAAAATTGAAATTGTACAGGGGCATATGATAGCGAGGACGCCGCTGCTCGAACCTACGACCTCGCGGCCCTAAAATATTGGGGTCCAACTACAACCTTGAATTTTTCAGTAAGTCGCCTTTTCTGGATTGTACATCGAAAGCATCGTATAACTATAATTGATTTGGTGCAGATAGATTTGTACACCAAAGAGATGGAAGAAATGGAAAAGGTAACGAGGGAGGAATATTTGGCTTCTCTGCGACGACAAAGTAGCGGCTTTTCTAGAGGAGTCTCCAAATACAGAGGGGTCGCTAGGTATCACCGTTTTTCTCTTTTACCAATAATACTAATTATTATTATATACTTGAACACTAGCTATTAATCTCTTCAAAATGCTTAGTCTCATATGTTGTGATTCAAACTTTGACAGACATCATCATAATGGAAGATGGGAGGCTAGGATCGGAAGAGTTTTCGGGAACAAATATTTGTACTTGGGAACATATAGTACGTTCTTTCTGCTCCTACTATATAATGTTACATAATATTGCATCTACACTTTCTATGTATATTATATTATATTTCACTTTCTCTTTTTCCGATCATATGAAACATGTTTTTCCATTGAATGGCTAATTGGGATAGTCTAGTATCTCACACAATACTTTACATTTAAGATTCTTGACTTTCATTGAATTTATTGGTTAGAAGGGACAATGAAAAAAAGACTATATGTGTACATTTTTTTCTCTTTTTGATTTTGGTGTTTTATAGCTCGAAACACTACATTATATATATAGTAAAATAAAAATAGACTATTAATTTGAACAATAAACCAAACCAAAGATGAAATAAACATATTTCCGTACATACCGAAAACCAATTAAATATTGATGCACTTTACACTTTTTCAGGAATTATTATATGGTGTTGTCATACTTTGTTAGCTAGATCCATATTTACCTGATTCTCTAAGTCCTACATCATTCATTTTTTATATGTTTCTAATAAATAACAGATCCAGGGTTCATAGCTTGCTTAAATTTTATTTTACAATTAAATTTTTTAATATGTCGTTAGAAAGTAAATCTTCCCAATTATTTATTCACTAATAGTATACAATATGTACTAGGGAGAAAAACCAGTCTCATTTCTGACGAGGAACTTGATTTTGTCACGTTCTTATTGTGTATATTCAATTATGATAAATAAATTATACATCAACCAAAAAAATGATTAATTGGAAGATTTTGCATTATTCATCATGAATGATCAATCCTGTTTTTACTAGAGATACATTAAACACTATTATTCCTTTTAATTGAAATAATCCATACCAAATTAGTCGTCCTACTCATCAGCGCCAACGTGGGTCCCACCGAAGTGTTACCATAGATAAATTATTCGTTATTTAGTTAACTCTTGATTTTCTAAAAAGAAACTACTTTAGTTTGTACTTTCCTCATTGTTTTCTGGTAAAAGATAACCACCAGGAATCTCATACAATAATCATGATTGTGTTTTTAGAGAAAGATTAGGTCAGTCCAGTTATTAGAGCAGCAAAATGAATGACCTTAGAGCATAGATTGTCTACATGCAGTTGTAGTCACAACAAGGCGTATCGGCCATGTATTAGTTTGACCGGATCTGGATTTGACCAGGACATAATATAATAATAGGGATTTGACAGCAGTACGGCACGTGACGCCCCCAAGTGACTGTCATTCTTCGACCTTTTCAATATCGAAAAGTGACAGCTACGCCACCTCCTGCTCTGTGGGACCACATTTCCACTTGGCACAACCATCATCACTAGTTTGTTTTCCCTCCTTTCGACACGTCATATGTTATTGATTGGTGCAGAGACGCAAGAAGAGGCGGCGGCGGCATACGACATGGCGGCGATCGAGTACCGGGGGGCGAACGCCGTCACGAATTTCGACATCAGCAACTACCTGGAGAACGGGAAGTGCAAGAAGACGGTGACGGTGACGGCGGCGAGGGAAGATGAGGAGCCGGGTCCGGCGGCGGAGATGGAGATGATGGCGATGATGGAGGAGCCGTCGTCGGTGGTGAACGACCTGGTGGTGTCGTGGGGGTTCCTGGACGCCGGATTCGCTCCCCTCCCCGTCCCGCAAGACGACCTCCCCCACGGCGGAGACCTTCTCGACCTCTTTGACGGCGTCGCCGGCGCCTTCGAGGACGACATCGACCTCATCTTCACCTCCTCCCCCGACTTCCTCCACGACGCTCCTCCCTCCGCCGGAGCCGGAGCTTCTTCTCTCACCAACTCCGCCGGAGACTCCGCGTCTTCTCTCTAGCCCTTGCTTTCATTTCTCGACTTTCCATCTTTCTTTACTTCTCCCATGTTTTGCTATGTGAAAGGAGGAAAACAAGCTATCATATGGGAATCTTTTCTTTTTTACATTATGATGGGGGTTACTTTCTTTCATATCCAATAAACTCAACAAAGTATATATCTGTTTACGTCTTATCATTGGAGCTGAGGTTCACTAGGATTCGGTAGCTTTTAAATCGTTTTTACTTATATCAATTTTTTCTCCTTTATTTTTTATTTTCTTTCCAACTAACTTGAGACATGTCGTCTATGTGCATTGACTAATTTTATCTTTGTCCCGTGTATGTATAAATAATACAAAAATTCTTTTACATAACAGTATAAAACAAAATTACTTTATATCGAGTTCTTTTCTCTATAGAATTCTTGAATTCAATATGATATCATAACTACTTTATGATTTTTTAGAAATCGCAATCTTTTTCTTTCTTAAAATAAAATGTGGAGGAAGTGGCATAGTTACAGTTTTACAATCCAAATTACAAAATTTAGTACCAAATTTAGTTACTAATTTTTAAGTTGTTGATGAATTTTTAACCATAAATTCTTTCTATTTCTTTCAATTATCATTTTAAGTATTTTTCTAAATTTATCAAGATCCTTTTTATCAAAAACCAAACTAAGAACCAGTTTTAATTTGTTTACTTTGGTAACAGACTTACCAATTAACATCATATCATCAACATATACTAAAATATAAACATGATCAACATTAAGGATGAGAAGTAAAAACGACTATCAGAACTGCTTCAAATAAAGCCAATACTTATAACGAAAGAGTCAAATTTCTTGTATCATTGTCGTAGACTATTTGAGTACATACAATGATTTTTTCAAATAACACACAAAATCAAGATTAGACTTATCACAAAAATCCTTATATTGTCTTATATATATATATATATATATATATATATATATATATATATATATTCTTCCAAATCACCATATAAGAATGCAGTTTCACATCTAACTGCTCAATTTCAAGATCCAAGCTTGCAATAAGGGACAACATTTTATTTCACCTTCTCAATTTCAAATTGATTGTTCTTTGTGTTCAATGGGAAAAACAGAGATTTCATTTACATAGAATTCTTTAACGGAGTCATTGTAAATCTTCAATCTAGATCAACAATTGAGGATCAATTATCTCAAACTATCTCCATAATTTCGATTTTGGAGGTAGTTTTGTCTTTAACGTCTTGACAAGCACCAATTTCATGACACATAGTAATTTAGTGTTGATTGTTTTTAAGCAAAGGAAAAGCTAGAGTCTATTGATGACATAATCAATCGGAGGAATCTAATCTTCTAAGTTTGTTCAGGGTCCCAAACAATTGATATGTGAAACAATTTGAAAGATTGATTCCAATAGGAAATAAACTAATATAATTTTTAAAATGAGGTGCTTTAACCTTTCACAAAATCAAAATTCCATCGGAATTTTCTTCATCAGGCGCAATTCGGTACATGTGTCATGCACTTTATCATGTGACTCAATGAGACCTACAATCACGCATGATGACAACTCTTGCTCATGGAGTCTATTCCTTTGGTCAGCAAAGTTCACCTCGTGTTAACTCAAGAAGAGACTCAACAACCAATTTGATTTATTCCCTTCCACCGCTACATTTAATAATTCTCTTGAAATGAAAATTCGTGAGGATCAAAAGAAACTCAAAGGAATAGAGAGGTCTCTATGCCCACTGTAAGATTGCAAGATGCTAGGGCAAAGGCAGTGGACGAGTACCACAAAATTCAGGGAATACTTCAAGCTATAAATTTAAGTCCAAAAATCAAACCAATACTCTCGAAGGATCAAACAGCGGTGGGGATTATTGAGAATTATTGTATCAAGTCCATCATATCACATCTCTCCTCTATATAGATTAAAAGCGAAATGTATTCATAGTCATAGTCATGACTATCTATTTACTTACCAATCGCAAGGCTTGATGACTACCTAACCCCAGAAAAGACAAGAAGCCAACCTCAGATCTTTAGTGGAAATTCTTCAATGGCTTGGTTTTTGTTAGCAATATGTCCCACTTGAAGGTAACGAATAAATAAATACTAAATTCGATTATAAGATTACTTTATTAGCATTATATGATTAATGGGTTGAGTTCTAAATAATTAGAATCAACAACAACTATCTTCCATAGCCTTTACATTAAACTGAGTCAAGCAGATTCTGATTCCGATTTACAAGCGGATAATGATTTCAGGAAATCCACTTCAGGATATGTGTTCATCCTGAATGGTGGATATGTGGTCTGGAGGTGTATAAAAAAATCTTTTGTTGCTGACTCAACCATGAAAACAAAATCCCGCCCTTTGTTAATTATAAAAAAAATCGAAAATATTAATTAGAAATAAATTTCTTCCCAAAAAACTGGATTCCGTTCAGAGAATAATATAAAAACATAATAATATAAAAACAGTTCTTGGAGAGAGAATTCAAAAACTTTCATTCAAAATATGCGGCATCTCTTCAAATTTCAGAAACCAAAAACAAAATAAAATCCTCCATTTTTGGCGGTTTAACCAGCGGTTGACGCCGAGTTGGCTCCGGTGGCAGCGGCGCCGATGATGTAGGCGCCGAGAATGGTGGACGAGGGCGCATGGCGAGGCAGACAGTGAGCGCGGAGGCCGAAGACATTGAGATTCTTCTGTTTGTCGATGTCGTATCGATCGTGTCGAATCTCTTCGTCAAGATGTTTTTGTTCTTTATTGTCTTCTTCGATCGAGTTCAACAAATTTGCCCTAAACTTCTTCTTCTTTGCTAGTTTTTTTTTAATATTTCTTCACTAATTTTTGTAAGAGATCTTGAAGAAATTAATGAATATGGGAGAAATCGTCCATCAATTTACGGTGTGAAACTCATTTTAATTTACGTACTCGTGTAAAATTCAATTTACGTTGTAAAACGTAATTCATTTTACGTTAGTACAATTTCATTTCAGGTAAATTGGATATCAATTAACGAACATTATCAGTGTAAAAATCAATTTACGTTGTAAAACGCAGTTCAATTTACGTTGGAAACAAAATCATTTCAGTGTTAAATGAATATCAACGACAAAGCGATAATATCAAATAATAAAACCGGTTAAAAAAATTAAAATTCCCAAAAATAACTGAATAAGATAATCCGGCCATTAATGAAGGATTTTTATTAATTAATATGAAAATAATTGGTTAATTAAACAACCCATAATTTTAGGATCTTTATTCAATTTCCAAAAATTATTTAAACAAAAAAGGAAATTAATTCAAAGTTTGAAATGAAAACTAAAAAACGTAATTAATTAAAAATTCAAAAATCAAAATAAAATTAAAACCGGAAAGAAACATAAAGGATAAAATAAATAAATTAATAATGTTATTAAATATGCCACGTCAGCATTTTGGACATTTACAAAAGTTTTACAAAACGTTGTACATAACAAAAAAAAACGTTTGTAAACTAAGGCCAATTTGCCAATTTTTTGTATATATTATGTATAACACTTTATAAAAACACGAAACCAAAGGGGTATGGAGATCTTTTGATATGGAAATATTTTAATAATTCTCAAAGTAGAATGTTGTTTTCCCTAATCTTTTATTTATTGATTATGTATAACGAGAAGCTATTTAAAGATCCGTTGTCGTCCAACGATTAAGTAATATTGACTAAATTTTAATAAATAAAATACCACCGGCTAAAAGAAAATTAAAAAACAAAAGAAATGGAGTTCCAACATTTTTCTTTGACCCACTTCCCGACTTCCTTTCGTTTTGGACCTGAAGATGAAGCGAGCTAATTAATGGGATGATCGGCGAGCTCAAATTCCTCGGTCCGACATGATCAATTGTCCCGACCAATGGTTGATCGAAGGAGCGGAAGCCTCTTTGACGACCTTCGAAGCCAAAGCAAATGCCTTTAACCCACCAACTTTTTTGGTCTTCTTCTCGGCCACGTAGTCAATGTTATTCCCCATCTCGTTGTCATGTCGCTCTACAAAATAAACAAATATATGAATGGAAGTCCTAAGCACGAGTTATTGAATTAACATTTCTTACCTGGATGATGAACACGGCGAGGCCAAAGACCAACTAAGTTGAATCGACGCCCGGTAAATGAATTGAACGAAGTCTTTCCCTTCCTAAGTTTCTCGACCTTCTAAATCAAGAGAGGCGCATATCCACGCTACAACAAAAGAAATCATATATTAACACCAAACAAAGACATCGAAAACAAAACAAAGAGTTATATTTGTTTCTTCTATACTAATTACCAAAATCAGATTTCCAAGGTTGCTTCGACGGTCATCGAACGTATTTCAAAGACAAAATATGTTCTCCCAATCCTTATCTTTATTAGGAAAATTGGTAATAAATACGAGTTTGGAAATTTTCAAAAGATAAAAATACATCGGTGTGTTGCGAATTTCTCTTAGCCACGATTAGTTGGGAGAGGTTGTAAACAGAAAGAGAAACTTCTTTCTATAACAAAATCAAACTCAGAATATGTCTAACAAATTTTGGACACATCTGCACAAACTAAATTCTTAGTAAGTTTACAAACTTAATCAATAGGCGAGGTATGAGAACAAAGTCCACACTCGTCAAAATAGATTTGGTAAACACAACAGTAACTGATAAAAATATGATCAATCTTACAAGATTCCCAACCTAGCATCAACTTCACCTCAGCCAGAATATCATATTTTCAAAAAGAAAGATTATGAATGCTCAATAGCCAAGATATCTGGCGAATACAGATCTTTGGCGACCTTGTCTCTCTTTTCGGAAGACGAAGTCATTTTTTCTTAATAACCGTACGAAAAACAAAAAGTTAGAGGCGATGACTCGAGAAAGAAGTTTCTAAAAAGAACACGCAAGAACAAAAATTTAGCAACGAAATAACATTTTTAAAAAGATAGACGGAAGTTACCTGAAACTCTTCGAATCCACGAATATATATCCAATCGAAGAGACATTTGGATTCTACTCAAATACACTAGAGAACCGATTGTGAGAGTCAAATTACACCCATAAAGTCATCCAAACCCATAATTCCATAAACACATTATTAATAATTGAAAGGTCCAATCCATCGTGTTACTCCAACATCTCAACGAAGACCACATCCATGACCCAAGCGAAGACGACGAAGTCAGCCCGTGCTCATGAAGAAGGACAAGGTCTTTCCAAGAATTCGCTGAAGACAAGGACAACACCGTGTGAACAAAAATGATTGGTTGCTCCAGTCCGTACACGTGCAGCACGAAGGGAAGACATCGGTTGTCAAACGACGAGTTATAAATAAGATTGTATTCATAAAATAGAGATCCTCGTTTTACTCACTATTATCGTAATTATTATCTTCGTTATACTCTAAATTCGTTATTTATTATATTTATAGCTCGACTTCGTCTTTACGTACTTTATTGATTTATTATTGTAATTAATTTATGATCTTGTCTCGAATTAATAAAATTTCGAGACTCTCTTCTAAATTATATCTTTATTTAATTATTAATTATAACAAACTTATTGTTGAACGAAAAAAAAAGTTCGTATCACCAACGTGTTTCCAAGAATATTCGGTGTTTGGTAATTTTCAAAAAAATATTGTTTAATATATAAAATTATTCGTTTAAGAAAATACATCATTTACATAGCTACTTATGTTAAATAATTATTGACACTGAAATGGAAAACATTTAATGATTGTAGAATTATATACATATATAACACTAAAAAATGACGAAAGAGCTTTGAAAATCATTGATAATTCTCAAAGTATGATCCTATTTTTCCTTTTATTTTATTTATTTATTATGTATAACGAGAAGCTATTTTTATCTGTTGTCGTCCAACGGTTCAGTAATACTTGTTAAATTTTAATATAAATAGAAATTAAAAACACACGGAACGGAGTTCCAAAAAAGTTTATAGTTCTGGGTTGTAGTCCTTCTGCGGGTCCTTGAAAGAGAGGAAGTAAGTGATTGAGAAGCTCTTCAAACCCTAATTCCCAGACCCTATAGGGAAGCCAACGACGAAGCAGAAGCTTCGACCAGTGAATTTAGACTCCATATATACAGGTGATTTTATATAGTTGTCATTGTCATCCGATCCATTCAAATTTCACTTCCCTACGTTTTGTGATGATTCATTTTCACTATTAAAATTATCGAAAGCGTCGGTAATCTTTTCTTGAGGGAGGTTTTTTGCTTCTTCTTCATTTCATTCTCATAAATTAATTCTCAACGGATGGTTAGAGAAGAAGCTGGCACTGATTAACAGGATAGAATTAGACCACCGTTGCAACTATTTATTGGAGGAAAAAGCTTGTTAGTTTCTTTTGGTAGTTGATGCATTGATTTCGGATTTTAGTTGTGGTGTGGTATGGACGTTGAAGTGGTGGAGAGCGAGAGAGGCGAAAAACGGGGAGCCGATGAAAGTGGAGAGGAGGATGGGCAGAGCAAGCCTCAGGTGGGAATGGAATTCGATTCAGAAGATTCGGCCAAGAGTTTGTACGATGCATATGCGAGGCGTGAAGGTTTCTCGATCCAGGTCGGCCAGTTTGGGCGTGGCAAGCCTGACGGGCCGATCATTACCTGGGAGTTCGGCTGCTCCAGGGAGGTGCTCAAACGCAAGAACCTCGAAACCTGCAATGCCATGATGAGATTGGAGAGGAAAGACGTTGATTGTTGGGTCGTGACGAAGTTTGTCGAGGAACACAATCACTCCTTGTCCTTGTCCATGGCAAACCCCGCCAAGGTCCAGTACCTTCGCCCTCGCAGACATTTCGCCGGAGCTGCAAAGAACGCACTCGATGCCTCTAACGATGGTTATGGTTCCGCCGATGGTAATCACGTTGTTTACGAAATGAATCACGGGGTTAGGGTGGAACCGAACCGCCCTGGAAGCAATAGCACTACGCATTCGAGCCGTAAGAAGAATCTTGGGAGAGACGCTCAGAATCTTTTGAACTACTTCAGAAAGATGCAGACCGAGAATCCCGGGTTCTTCTACGCGATACAGCTGGACGATGAGAATCGCATGACGAATGTGTTCTGGGCAGATGCTCGGTCGAGGGCCGCTTATAGCCACTTCGGAGATGCCGTAATCTTCGACACGATGTACCGGCCGAATCAATACCAAGTCCCTTTCGCCCCTTTCACGGGGATCAACAACCATGGTCATATAATACTCTTTGGCTGCGCTTTGATTCTAGACGAGTCCCAGTCTTCTTTCACGTGGCTCTTCAAGACATGGCTCGCTGCGATGAACGACCGGCCTCCGGTTTCATTGACAACGGACCAAGACAGGGCTATACAGGTCGCGGTCTCTCAGGTGTTTCCCGAAACTCGTCACTGCATATGCAAGTGGCACATATTGAGAGAAGGTCAAGAGAGATTGGCTCACATATATCTCACCCACCCGTCCTTCTACGGGGAGCTGTACAGCTGCATCAACTTTTCGGAGGCCGTCGAGGATTTTGAGTCGTCGTGGTCATCGCTCCTTGACAAGTACGATCTCCGTAGAAACGAATGGCTTCGGGCGGTCTACAATGCCCGAACTCAGTGGGCTCCGGTGTATTTCCGCGGCACATTCTTCGGTGCAGTCTCGCTGAACCAGTGCGTCAGTTCTTTCTTCGACGGTTACGTGAATCAGCAGACCACAATCCCGGCGTTCTTCAAGCAGTACGAAAGGGCTCTTGAGAATTCCTTGGAAAGAGAGATAGAAGCGGATTGCGACACCGTTTCCACCACGCCGGTGCTAAAGACCCCTTCTCCGATGGAGCAACAGGCTGCCAATCTCTACACCAAAAAGGTGTTTTCCAAGTTTCAGGAGGAATTAGTCGAGACTTTTGTGTACACCGCAAATAATATCGAAGGCGACGGCGTGATCAGCAAGTTCCGGGTTGCGAAATACGAACACGATGAAAAAGCATTCATAGTCAGTTTAAACGCCGCAGAACTAAAAGCTTGTTGCAGCTGTCAAATGTTCGAGTACGCCGGCATTTTATGCAGACATATATTAACCGTCTTCACTGTGACAAATGTTCTTACTCTCCCATCCCATTACGTTCTGAAACGTTGGACGAGGGATGCCAAAGCGACACCAGTGCTGGAAGCAGGAAATGCGGATCTTCAAGGCATCGAGAGTCTCACCATTCGCTTCAACAACTTATGCCGGGAAGCCATTCAATATGCGGAGGAAGGTTCAGTTGCTATTGAGACTTACAATGCAGCAATGGCTGCTCTACGAGAGTGTGGGAAAAAGATTTCCTCTGCAAAGAAAAATATTAATAAAAACACATCTCCTTGCTCTCATGGGTGTGGAGCTATTCAGGAAGATGTTAATAAGAAAGGCCAGTTCACAGCATTGGACATGGTCCCATCATTGTGGCCTTGGCAAGAAGCGAATCAATTCAATCTCAATGATGTTGGTATTCCCGTTTCTGATTTGAGCGACCCGAGCTCAATCTCTATTATCCGTGAAACTGGCCCGTCTGATAACACGGTAAGAAAATGCTAGCCTTCTACCCCGCATTAATCTCTATACATGTTATATGTCCTTAAATGTCTTATGTCATTAAATGGTGTAGGTGGTTCTCACTTGCTTTAAGTCCATGACTTGGGTCATAGAATGCACGAATTCAGCTCCAGCTAGCAAAGTAGCCTTAATAAATCTGAAGGTAGCAAGTCTCATTATTTCCACTTTTCTTTGACTTGTTTGAAAGCTGAGATGTGTAAGAGAAAGGAGAGGGGTTCTGTTGATATCATCATCCTGACATTGTAATAAATGTGAACATGGCATATAGCTGCAAGACTATGGGCAGAGTCCAGCAGGTGAGTCTGATATGCAGTTCAGGCTATCAAAGGCTACACTAGAACCCATGTTGAGGTCCATGGCACATATCAGTCGCCAATTATCTATGCCTTCAAACAAAGTTGCTGTTATCAATTTGAAGGTACTTTACCCTTCTAAACACTATTCAAGCACTTTGTAAAAATCTCATATTTCTTTGTCGATTTCATTCCATCTTCTTAAGCTCCAAGATACAAAGACAACGACAGGAGAAACAGAGGTCAAGTTTCAAGTTTCCAGAGAAACACTCGGTTCCATGTTGAGATCAATGACTTACATCCGGGAGCAGCTATAAAATCTGTAAGCTTTATAATTTTACCTTATTGTAATGCACTTTTAAATACATTAACTTTACTATCAAAAGTGAACATTCTTTCTTTCGATTATACTTTTCAGTAATCACGTGTATACTTGAAATCCCAATTTTAGTACTTTATGTGATTAGTTTGTCAACGACTCACCAGTGAAGTTGTAGGTCGCTGCGATTGGAAAAGGTCGACTGGTTTATTATAACATAGAATGTCGTTAATAACTTGAAAGGAACTAGGGTTGGGTTGTTTGACGATTCAAGCTGATTCTCAGGAACTCACTTGGTATGATTGTTGAATACAACATTAGTTGTAAAAATAATTATATTGTTCATTGTGTGACTTTTCATCTGATTTTATGTTATTTTATAATGGCTGGTTATCTGCGAGTTCCAGAAATTGGTGAATGCAATTCATTTAAACAACAAATAAAAATAAAATAAGTAAGGAAAAAAAAACTTGTAAATTTCATTTGGTCGATTATTTTTTCCCAACATGGCCTGAGTTAGTTTTGTCTTTATAATCTTCTATCAGTATGCCAGTGGTACAAATTTTCACATATTATATGGTATGACGCAGATTTATTCAGAGTTGAGGCAAGCTTATAAAGCAACGCAATTTCATGGTCGTCGTCTGAACACAGTACATAATTAACGACAGGTGTCTCGGATTTGTAAGCAAACTTATGTAGTTAGGCTTTAAGCTTATAGGACTAACAGTCGTCATCTCTAATATAAGCTGTGAATTGAGAAAGCATATGTATGGATGAACATTTCGCTAATATTCTTGTTTCTCATTAGTCTTTATGTAAAGACGCTTGACAGGTAATAAACCTCATTCAGGTACAAGCCTTCTATTTACTTCCTCACTTTGGTTGGGGTATCAGATTGATGAGTTTGTTGTTTCTACAGGTTTAAATATTGAACTCCAGCAAATTCTGAGTACTCCAAAAATAACACAAACCTGATAAACAGGGAAAATAAAATGTTCATTGCAATTTTAACAAATGAAAATCCAGTCAACGAATTAACAGAAAAGTCGTGCCCCATTTTATGATTGTGTTGTGAACACAGCATCCAAAACGCAACTGATCTTCTAGCTGATTTGACACCATACATAAAATATGGTACATCAAAACATTCTATGATAAATATTTGCCCCGAGTTACAACAAACTCTCCATAATGGAATTGTGCTTCTGTTTAATGATAATAAACCCAGAGTTAATTTACAGAAAATTTGTAACATGAAACAGCCTGGCCTATAAACTACGGTAGTCAATTACGGCAACTTCATCTTCAGGCGCATCTAGATCCTGGTAACTGCAACCACCAATGACAACAACATTATGACATTAACAATACTACCCAATTCAAAATCTGGATCTTATGCTCACTTTTAAAACCTTTGCCAAATCACACACAGAACACGAGAAATTTATACTGCAGAGACAATCCTAGATAGCCTGTAGATATTACGAATAGAAGATGAAACTTTCCAGCGGAGCACAATGGGGCATTAACAGAAGAATTCTCTTCCCCGCAAGACTAGACTTTAAGTAAATGGCATGGATGCTCTACTAGTTGCTAAAGGCAGAGATAGTCGTTCTGACCACGGCAGTAGAGCATCATTACGATATAAAGGAGTCAGTGCGTTTTTTTTTAATTAGATAAACTGTAGTGTATCATCGCGCGCTTCAAATGTATGTGTCATAAATCACGACACCAAATCTCAAAATTAGAGGCAACCCAGAACAAGACAGAAAGAAAATCAACCTGACAATTGATTGCCAGGGAAATATATGCAACAACTATTTAACTGAATGCAAATACAACAGCTAAATAAAATCTCTTCAATCTCAAGTATGTTACAAAATAACAGTCCAAAAAGGAAAAGAGGTAGAGGCAATACCTTCTGAGACTGCGAGGATCCTGTCTGAGAGGAGGAACAGAAATGATTGGGGCGGGCCCGCCGAGATGTGGACCAGACCTCATTTTTCTGGCACCTCCTCCGGCTGGTCCTCCCTGATCCCTTAGCATCTGCATTGCCACTTCCGGCGGGGCCGGAACAAATGGTCCCAAAGGCCTGCACTCATCCGTTTCAATTGTGTAAACATCTCCAATACTTGAACTTGAAAATCTAGAGAGAGAGAGAAACCAACCCGGCGCCAGGTACGGGCATCAAAATGGAGGGCATATCTGCACCAAACGGGGTTACATCGCCATAGCCATCATACACTGACTCGTCGTGACCGCCTTTGGACCGCGGGTCCCGAGTAGGGGAATTGTCATTGCCGATTCCGTCCCCATCATTGGAATTATCATTGTCTCTCCTGTGCCCACGATCATCTCTCAATCGGTTTTCCATGGGCGGCCTACGCCTTTGTGGGTAATCTTTCTGAGGTAAAACAATCTAGTAAAGATAAAAAAAAGATGAACAATAATAATGGATGCTTACTGGCTACAATTTTATAATGAGACTTGGTTTGCTTTGTTTTTTGTTATGTGTTATTATCAGTCTTGATTCCCTCGTTGCAATATTATTTGTGTTCCTTCTATTTTGCTGGCGAAAGGCCAATGGGCCTGGATAGGATATACATACACCAACACAAACACGGTGTGAAGGATGTTATATCAAGAGTCTCTTAATCTAAGGAGGTAAGGACAAGGAGATTTGAAAACTCATTGAACAAATGGAAAATATAAGACCTTAGATCAGAGAAGATAAGAATGTAGAAAAAATAACCTGAGCTTGATGTATAACAGGCTTTCCACCGGGAGCATCTGGATCACTGCAGAGACCTAAGTTAGATACAAGTTCAAAGTTCTAGACAACCAGATAATAAAAGTAAGAAAGGAACTTACTTCATGTAGTTCTGAAAATACAGATCATCACGCACTTTTGTAGTAAGATCCATCACAAGCTCTACATGTTTCAGTCTCAAATGTTTAGTCACAAACTCAGAAGCATGGAAAAGCTTTGTACAACCCTTTGCTCCACAGCCATATTTCCATCCATATTTCTCATCTCTTATTTTCCGAACGTGCGGATCCAACAACTCAGCAGTCGCAGCCTCTATATTATCTTTGGCAGCCATCACTTCCAAAGGATCCTGACTATCCAGCCTTTCCTTCCATATTGAATCAATTTTCTTTTCCCACTCAGCCTTGGATTCTCTTGGAGGGTCACGACTCTTTCCTTTGGGCCTCACGTGCCTAAGACCTTTGGCCTCACTAGTTTCAACCATCCCATAATAATCTATGCCATGGATGCGCCACAGATACGTGATAACCGTATCTAATAGCTCAACTTCCTCGAGGCCTTTTACAGAATTTGGACCACGTATGATAACAACGGAACCCATGGATCCACTGCGAAACCTATCACCTTCCTTTTGGAAATATTCCACGTTATTTAAGACATTATCTTCAATTCCCTTCTCGTTGTCGAGTTTGTAGGCGATGGAAATAGCTTGTCTAATATCCGTCTCAATCCGTGCCGGCTCACAGCTGGCTGGGTGGGTTCTCGGGGCAGCTGAAGAATCAGTCTCTTCAGCCTTACCCCTATCGTTGCGCTTACGTTTCGCAACGGCATCTGTCTCTCCACCATCCGAGTTTGGCTCATTGACTCGTTCTAATTTGGCTGATGACGGTGCAGTTAAGCTAGGGTTCCTGCAAAAAAGGAATACTTACATCACTCTAAGCACGGCTGGGGAGAGAGAGGGAGGGAGGGCGAGAGAGAGAGAGAGTAAGAGAGAGAGAGTAAGAGAGAGAGAGAGGTATACAAGTCTAGTGTCCCATTCTGCAGCTCAAGAAAAAAATCCTTTGCTACTTCCCGGGCATGTTCATTTCTCCTGTGAATTATAGTCAAACACGGACCCAATCAACCTAACCAATTCAATAGCATGATACTACTTATCCCAACCAAAATCCAGAAAGATGAAACTTTCACTTTTAGTAGAAGCAGAACTCACCGTTCAATTACTGTGACCAGATTTGTAGGATGATATTTGTTTCTCAACCTTTATTATGAGCATGAGTTACGTTAGAGAACATTCAAGAGGTTTATACAAATGGACACGGAGAAAAGAAGGAAAACAAACATGAACAACTTTAATGAAATGAAAGAGCCACCTAGATTTATTAGATTAAATAGCATACCACTCTTCATCCTTATGGGCATCAAAGAAAGCACGTTTCTGGGTGGAAATGAACTCTGATCTATATTCCTGGTACCTGAATAATATTTCCGCAATCAATTTTTAACATAGAAGAAAAAGCCACTATTAATAATATTTATAATTTCTTTGTTATCCCGGACTTCATCACCATTATTTTTTTAGTTAAATTCAGTTTGTGGAGGAGGTGCATACCTGCGCTCTGCTTCAGCCGGTAGTATATCATCTTCAAGCTCCTGAATGAATTGTTTATAGGACATCAACCCATCTCTGAAACAATTTATATGACATTCAATACCATTTTACGATATCAAATAAATCACAGATTCTCTTCAATTTGCACAAGTACTTCAGAATTAGTGTGCGTATTTTTTTCTTCTATGTTCCCATAATTTCATATTTAATACAATCAGTGCCAGCATATTCTTTTTTCACACATCATATTCTTCTCTAATGCTCAGCTGTTAATCAAATATCTATTAGAAACTCTCTTCCATTTGCAAAAGAACTTCAGAATTGGTGTGCATGTATTTTTTTATCGCATATCATAAACAGGATTTTTAGAAATGTAACAAACAAAAAGAAGAAATAACTAAGTTCATATATCATGTCACTGTAGAATCAAAAAAGTAATATCCAGGGTTCAAAACAGCCTTTATAAATCAATGATATCTACTATTTATCCTTAAACCACATGTTCATGGTAGCAGGATAAGAACATATGGAGTTGACACGTTCAGAAAGTATAAGCTCAAAAAGATTCAAAACGCCGTGCTAATAGCTTTTAGCTTCAAATGGGCAATATATCATATAACTTATAGGTATTTTAAATCTACATTAGTAACTATCCAGCTAATATTTAATCATATATAAGAAACTAAATGATTACAAAACCATTCCAAATACTTGGAGGAGCTAAATTATGAAGTCGTGTTGAGAAGGGCTGACTAACCTGTGCGCATTCCCTCTGTTTGAAGAGTCTGCATAACCACCACGATTAACTCCTGAGTCTGCGACGGGTAATTCCAAAGGAAGTTAAGGAACAATAAAAAAGATACCATAGCTGCAAATGATCAAATACTCCTTGCAACAAAACAAAGTCATACTGTACTGGCACTACATATATCAGAAACCGGACATAAAATGCTCGTTCGGCTTAAGATATATTTATGGACAAGTTGCTAGTAAGCGCCTAAGAGAAAAGGAAAATAAGCATTTATCAGCGGAACCTCCAAGATACGATTTTGGCCTTTCAATGAATCAGAATAAGCACGAGTGAATTTTCCGCTTATCTAGGATTAATGAAGGCACTATACTACTTCTTGCATCTTGAAGACACTTAGCGAGTTATAATAAAGCTAGTGAACTTCTAAACTAGCAATTTGGTCCCTAAGTCTATGGCTTAATCAAGCTGCAAGCTGATAATGTTGATTTCCAGAAAGGATTGTATGTGTCGAGATCAAGGTAAGTAAACCCATAAACTTACCATTTTGATAGCCACCAGAAGAACGATTCATAAACCGACCGCGAGGCTTATCATCGCCATACGACCTGCCTCCCATTCCACGCTCATACCCATCATTGTAGTCGTGCCCAAACCTGTCGTCAGTTACAGTTCAATATGAGGTCAAACCGCTTATCAGATATAATTATAGTCACAGCCTTTTCTATTTTTAACTCATTGCTATGTTTATCCACTCATTGAGTAGAAAATCAAAACAAATTATGACAACTAAATAAACAAACACTTCCTAAAGCACACATCTTAAAAAAAAATTATAAATAGACACCAGGTCGTTGTAATGATTACAATATAATCAAATAAACACCACGTCTTTGTAAAAATAACTACCTAGGAACAGAACAAACAAAACTTCCCTTAGGCAAGGGGACTTGTACTTCTTAAAAGCCGTTTTATTATCCATCTCCGTGCACTTTATGTTCCCTTGCAGAATGCCAAAAGTAGTTATTCCAACCAGTTATATAAAACACAAGAGATTTCCTTCGAGAGGTCTTCGAATATAATAATTGTAATCACTTGATGGCATGGAAGACTTGCTGGGTTTCTAAAGCTAAACGAGGTCTGCGTAGTGAAAACTGGAAATTACCAACGGAAAAATTGAGATTCTCTTAAGAGTTCAGATATGTGGAGCAGCACCATGCACTTGCATCTGATAACTTTAAGGGCATAGCTATTAAAAAAATTCATAGGAAAGCCCTTCTATCCCAATCCAAGTGTTCTAGGAGGCAAATCTAGTGTCCATTGCACTGCTTCCAGTACGATCCTTTGTGCAGAATCACTGTGTGGCTCTCGCTACCACTCATTCTCAGCCTCGTTTTGACACCCATTCATTGCCTTGTTACCAGAATTTGGGTAACACGAGAGACCCACCTAACTTCTCTCACGACACCATGCCCGTTCGTGCTAACAATGCCAAACCTCACATGGCAAAACTGACAACCGTTCTTCCTGTCATGTCGAAAGCAAACTTGTTCCTATCCAAATCTTAAGTTCTTTGAATGCCTCATTTGCTCATACAGCAGAGCCAAACACCAGTTACCACTGCAGTAATATACCGAACAAACTGTTCCAATCCTCCCCAGAAACCCAAATGATCTTCCCACTGTCCTAAGTGGAAAGATTAATATGTTTACTTGTCGCCATGTTCTAGATAAATAGTCCTAAGTGGAAAGATTAATATGTTTACTTGTCGCCATGTTCTAGATAAATAGTCCTAAGTGGACAGATTAATGTGTGTACTTGTGGCAATGTTCTAGATAAATTATAACCTAGTAACAATACTACTGAGAGAAAGAGAGCGAACTTCCTATGCAAAAAAGAGGGAATCAACATTTCATAGACGTGTTTGATAGCTAGATTAACCACCGATAAAACTACTATTAGTTTATCTCTTCTTATGTGAAAGCAAATGGAATCAGAAAAGAACCAATGAAACGTCAGGGCTGACCTAATTCCGTTCCCCTCAGACAATGCATGCAATTGTTTCTTCACACAGACACACACACACACACACGAAAGGTTCAAACTCTAGTCTGACGATTATACCTCATATAAAATTGTTGCAAACTTCTCTCTTGTATTACCTAAGCCAAACAGTAAGAATCGGAAGAAAAGAGAGCGTAAATGGCTGACCTATCCTCGTTAGCGGCGCGAGGGCTTCCGCGGCGGGAGCGCTTGAAGGGAGGGGGCGGAGAAGGGTATCGGCGGTCGCGGTACGGCGGAGGAGATCCAGCGGGGCTGCGACGGCGCTTGAAGTCTCGGTCGCGATCGGCGTAATCGCGGCGAGGGCGATCGGGATCCCTCTCATCCCTGCGGTCCCGTCGGCGAGGTGGAGGGAGGTCGTCGTCGCCCAGCGCGCCGGTGGGAGGGGATTTCTCGGAGGAGGGAACCTCTGCCATGGCTTTCAGATTTGGAAGGTCACACACTCACACCCAGGGTTATACTTATTTTTATATTTATAGATAAATGCGTTACATTAGACGGTAATATGCTTGTTATTTTTATTTTTTATTGTGACGAAGGTAATATGCTTGTTATTTTTATTTTTTATTGTGAGGAAGGTAATATGCTTGTTATTTTTATTTTTTATTGTGAGGCTTGTTATGTTTATTGTGAGAAAAGCCTCTCGAAGAGTTCGGAACGAACCGATACTCCAAGGTTTTAGGCTTCGGAACTACTCGAAACCCGATTCGATCAACGTCATGCTGAACATTTGCCATAGATCGTGTACGAATGCCCTTGCATCATCATCCACGTCTCGTAGTGTTGGATGTGGAAATTGGGGACGGAGCGTCCATCGTACGGAGATACAGTAGGTAGTTTGAATCCTCTTTGGACAATGTTCAGAGACCTCGGCGGTCAGATCCCCGCTCGGGGCGAGTGACACTCGCTTCTGCCTTAGCGTGTCGAATCCGGTGTTCCGGATCGTCTCTTATTTGTCATGTGGTCGTCGAGTCCTTTTGTAATATGAAAAGAGTAGACATACGTGAACTAAGAACGGAAAACAGATTAGGGTCATCTGTTTACCTCTCCAACGCTCCACATTAGTAGAATGTGGGCGGAGTTATAGGATGACAAAGGGAAGATCGACAAGATCGGGAAAAATGGAGACTCTTGGACCAACGTCGTTTCACGCTCGAATCTCGGATCTAAGAGAACTACTCTGATTGGAAGCCGTTCTCTAGTTGTCTACCGAAGAGTATAAGAGAGAAACTCGAGCTTTGTGCAATGTTTCGAAGAGTAGAAAGAACGTACCTCATCTTTGTGGGAAATATGGGCTTATTATAGCCAAAGGCGAGCAATGAGGGTCGGCCAGGAAGGTGTTGGCCGAGTAAGGATGAGGGTTGGCCCACCGGGAGGGGCCCACCCGGCCGAAGGAGAAGCCCACCGGCCAGGGAGAAACCCAGCCGGCTAGGAAAAGTCCAACTCGGTCGAGAGGGGCCCAACCAGCCAGGGGAGAGGCCAACCCGACCGGAAGGGGCCCAACCGGCCAGAGAGAAGCTCAACCGGTCAAAAGAGGCCCAACCTATAAGTTGGGTGTGCGCGGGCCGGTTTCTTCGGGGAGGGAGGTCCGTGGTATTCTCGATCAACCCACCCGCAGCGTTTGACGCCTTCGGATCAACGAGACGCCGGAAAAATTATATATTCGGATGGTCGCTGAGAATACGGCGACAACACATTTGATATGAAAGAATATTTTATAAAAAAAAATAACCAATTTTAGTTACTTTCTTGTATCGTTTTGGAATTTAATGTTATATGTATGCCATTTTATATATGCTATCATAGTAAAAAAAAAAAAAAAAAAACAAATTTATTTGCATAAATAATTATCTAACAATCAGAAATTAAAAAAATAGCATAAACGTAAAATCAAATCTCAACAAAATATTGAGTGATTTAAAAAAATCAAATGTAAGTTATAGTGCAATTGTTCTGCGTTGAAGAGTCACTATTGCTTCCATCATCGGAAACTTGGAACCGAGAGAGTGGCTCAACTTCCATGTGTTTGTGTTTCCCAGCTCCTATCGAACAAATGAATCTCTTCTTGTTTAGCTGCGGATACTTGCATTCTCACTTTTACTCACTACATTTTACAGATTTGCTTATGATTTTCTGTTCTAATTGACAAAGCTCGAGTCTTTCCGTAATGAATTCCTTGTTTACTCATATCCAACGTTTGGGTGTGAGAACACCCTTCAAACTCACCGCGTCGTACCCATTTCACAGACATTCCGACCCGGACCCGCGCGTTCAAAACCTGCTGTCGCTCCTGCGAGTAAATTGGAAACGGCTGGTGTGTGTGAAATCCATCCACGGCAACATCATAGGCAGTGATTTAGCGAAGCACCAATATCTGGCTTCAAGACTTGTTGCGGCTTACTCTGACCTGACTTCTTTGGAGCTTGCTGGTGCTGTGTTTTCACAGTTTAGTGAACCCAAAAGCATCTTGTGCAATTCCTTGATCCATGGGTACCTGAGGAATGAGCGGCACGGGGAGGCTCTCGCGTTGTTCAGGACGATGATGCATTCAGAAGTCGATAGTTACACCTGTCATTTCGGGCTCAAGGCCTGCGTTGGCCTCTCGGACTACGACACCGGTCTGGAGATCGTGAAGCGTGCTGTTGATCGAGGAATGGAGCGAGAGAAGTTTCTGGGGAGCGCGATCATCAGTTTCTTGATGAAATTCGGAAAGACTAGCGATGCGAGAAGGGTGTTCGACGGGATGGTGGACAGAGACGTGGTGTGTTGGAATCTTATGATCACTGGCTACGTCCAGGCTGCTCGGTTTCGCGACTCATTTCACACGTTCGAAGAGATGCGCCGTTCCGGGGTTGCTCCGACTCCCATCACCATGGTTAGCTTGATCCAAGCTTGTTCTAGAAGCGGGGACGTGGTACTGGGAAAGTGTGTTCATGGTTGTATCGTTGGCATTGGAATAAGAGACGATGTTTTGGTTCTTACCTCGTTGATGAATATGTACTGCAATATGGGCGAGATAGTGAGCGCTCGCAGGGTTTTCGAGACGACGCCGGTGCGAAATTCGGTTTGCTGGAATGCGATGATTTCTGGGTACGTCCAGAACGGGATGCTTATAGAGTCTATTTCCCTGGCTCATCAACTTCTCCACAGCGGTACCCAATTCGACTCGAGAACTATCGTAAGCCTTGTTCAAGGCTGTTCTCAGACTGCTGATCTCAGAAACGGGAAGATTCTTCACGCTTGTAGCTTCAAGAGGGGGTTCGAATCGAACATCATCGTGTCCACTGCAATTGTTGATTTATACTCCAAATGCGGTGCCTTGAATATGGCAAGTTTTGTGTTTCGGAGAATGAGAAAGAGGAACGTTGTGACTTGGACGGCCATGCTCGTGGGGTTGGCGCAGAACGGGCATGCAAATGAAGCCCTAAATATGTTCTGCGAAATGCAAAACGAAGGGATTGTGGCCAATTCGGTGACTCTTGTCAGCCTGGTTCATTGTTGCTCCCAATTAGGGTGTTTGAGAAAGGGGAGTGCTTTTCATGCTCATTTGCTCCGTCGGCAATTTTCAGCCGATGTAGTTGAAAAGACGGTTTTGATCGATATGTACGCGAGGTGCGGGAAGATTAAGTACGCCGAGTCGATCTTCGGAGAAAGGTCTTTTTCTTTTTCCCGAGACATCATTCTGTGGAACTCGATGATCACGGCGTACGGGATTCACGGCGAGGGCGAGCGAGCTCTCGGCGTGTACGGGGGAATGATCGAGGAAGGGATTAAGCCCAACGAAGTCTCGTTTCTTTCTCTGGTAGCCGCTTGTAGTCACTCCGGCCTCGTGGAAGAAGGAATCGAGCTCTTCCGAGTCATGGAAAGAGACCCGAATATGAGGGTGAGCGAAAAGCATTACGCGAGCATGGTGGACCTCTTGAGCCGGGCTGGCCGTTTCGGAGAAGCCGAGTCGTTGGTGAAGCGAATGCCCTTCGAACCCGGAAGTTGCGTCCTCGAGGCTCTTCTCAACGGCTGTCACACCCGCAAGAACCTCGCGTTGGGCGTGAAAACTGCCGATAGGCTGCTCCGTTTGGACTCCTCAAATCCGGGTATTTACGTCATTTTATCGAACATTTACGCGCAGGCGGAGAAATGGGAGGCCGTGAAGCACGTTCGGAGTCTGATGAGGAGGAGCGGGGTGAAGAAAACGCCTGGGTGTAGCTCCATCGAGGTCGAGAATCTCGTCCACACTTTCTTCGCGGGAGACGATTCGCATCCCAAATGGGCGGAGATTCACAAGTATCTGGAGAGCTTGAGGGTGGAAGTGGAGGCACGTGGTTACGTTGCGGATACGAGCGTTGTTCTTCGAAACGTCGACGAGGCCATGAAGATGAAGTTGGTGTGGGGTCACAGCGAAAGATTAGCCATCGCGTTCGGGCTTCTGAGCACTCCGGCGAGGACCCCCATCAGGATCACGAAGAACCTTCGCGTCTGTGTGGATTGCCACAACGTGACCAAATTAATATCGGAGATTGTTCAAAGAGAGCTTATTGTGAGGGACGTGAATCGCTTTCACCACTTCTCCAACGGAAAATGCTCTTGTAACGATTATTGGTGAGAAGGGTCTTGAAGCCAGAGACTTGAGGTACAAGCATAACAGTGCAATGCATACTCGAGTAAGCTTCTTTCATCTGCAATTTCAATTTTAAGAGCAGAGACTAGAAAATTTATCAACCAATTTCTACTTCTGAGGAAGCGACTACTAGACACATTAGTTGAAAAAGATGTATATATATATGTGTAGAGAGAGAGAGAGAGAGAAGATAAAATTCATAACTAAACAGATTTTTTGAGAGCGGATTAATAATTTGTACATAAATCAGCTACCTAGCTTGTCTTTTTTTTCTTCTTCTGGGTACACTAAGTTACGAGAAAAGTCGATATGATAACCAATTCAATTATATAACCAGTTTGTCCCTAGTACCAAAAGCATCTAATATCATAAAAACTGCTCTCACAATTGCTGTTATCCTACGATGTGAGAAGTTGAGAAATCTATTGCAGACAAAGAATTAAGAGGAGGACGCTTTGGAGGGAGTTATCTCTCTGCATTGCGCCTTTGAGATCCTCGGACGAAGTTTATCTGTCACCATTGATGCCCAAAATCTCGTCAACTTTCCTCGCCTCCCTGGGAATGCACTATTCAGGTACGCCCTGCAGCAAAATAACTTTTGCGTAAATATAATTTTTTTTCGTGCGTCGCATCGGATCAGAAAAGAGTAAGAGATGTTACTCAGTTTTACCCTGGTGTATTTGTATCCTATATGATTTGTAGGATAATTATACTTAACTATCTTGCACACATTTTCTTCAATCTATTAATGAGAACGAAAGGTCATTGTGCTTTTGGGTCCTGGGTTTGTCGCAATCTCTCTGTACATTTCGTCCTAACAAATGTTTAATGAGGTCGAGAATAACGCAGTCGGAGTATAAATAAAAATGAAATAATGATGGTATCGAGTTTCTTTATGTCATCTGTTACAGCAGCAAGATAGGAACAAAAACATCAACAAAGATCAAACTGAGGCCTCTGTACATTTTGATGCATAAATCCAAAGAACTGATTATTTGTAAATAAATAGATGATTGAGAGTGATGATGGATCAGATCAGATTAGAGCATGGTTCGGTTGGTGAGGAGCGGGGGTCGAAGGGAAGACAAAAGGGTCTCCAAACGGATTAGCGGAGCGTAATAAATGCTGTCGTTGATCATGGTGGTGAGGAGGTGTCACCATCATTCCCAGCATTTCTTGATGATGGTGGTGATGAGGTGTCACCATCATTCCAACCATTTCTTGATGATGATGAGGTGGCATGGAAAAGGGGTCGGGTTGGTCGAAGGGGTTGCCGTACCCGGCGTTCTGCATCTGGAGTTGCCGTCTCGCTCCTTCGTCTTCGTACAAGCTGTCTAGTAGAAGCTTGTTGAAACCCCCTCCCTAAGATTAGATTAACAAAATCTCTATTTAATGATCACACAAAAATAAGATTAAGAAAATGATGATCTCGTACCAATTGGCTGTCAAGGACAGTGCTAGTATTGTTGCTTGGGGTAGTGACCAACGCTAATTCCCAACCCGAAGACCCGAGCAGATCATCCAAACCCGGGTTTGTGGACTGCGGATTAGTCCCTGCATAAGCATTATTTTTTAAGAGATGAGACTAAGAAATATACACACACTAACTATGATATATTACCAGGTGGAATAATAGCCAGTGCCAAAGCATTGTTTTCTTCCAGTTCTGCAACTTTTGGATCAATTTCTTCTTGCAGACCCTGAACCAGGACAATTATTACATATCAATGAATAATTTAAAAACTTCCGAAAAACAAAATAGCTGTTTTATTTTTTATTTTTCTTCCCCCGCTGAACGTCGAATATATTAAAAAAAAAAGTTAACTCCATTGTGGTAAAATCAACAATAAACAAAGATTGAGTTTGGTAATTTTCAAGTTAGCTTCTTTTGTTATTTTAATTCCTCTATTTCATCCAACATTTCCTATGGCAACCAAAATAATCGTGAACATAGAACAATTTGGCTAGTGAAATTTTACCAGAAATTCGAAGAAAAAAAAAGATGAGTAAGTTTTTGTGACAAGAAATATCATTATTTGGACCTTAAAAGGAGCAAAATATCAAGAGCAGACTTGTTATTTAAAATGAAATTATTGTTGGGGAAATTACTAGCAAGTCCGTATCGTGGAGGGATATCAAGGGCAGGGCCGGAGCTGGAGCTGGAGTCTCTTCATCATTTTCTTTTGTGTTTTCCGGAGTCTCAACTTGCTCCGCTTTCGCTTCGCTCTGCTCGCCCTCGTCCAGCTTTTGTGATTGGTTATCCGAATCCGCCTCTTTGTACTCCTATTTCGTTATCATCCACATCAAATCACTACTTCATATACTTCACTATCTTACTATGATTAAGGCTTCGTACCAGTCGACTATTAACCGAACCCGATTGAGGCGCTTCTCGTATGTATTCCTCCATAGTTGATAGAAATGATGGAGGTGGCTGATTTAATACTGAGTTAGTCCATTGCTATTAAATTCAAAAAATGTATATATTATGAGGGAACGTATGAATTAGAACCTGTCTCAATGTCGGAAACTGAAAATTTCTGGCAAGCTCTAAACCCTTGCAGTACTCGTAAAATTCGGCAAGATTTTCGGCCTAAAAGATGATACTATAATTAGTTGACGATTACCATAATAAAATGATGAATTACGGAGAGTTGTTCTTAGTAACCTGTTGGCCAGCTCTTTTATAAATATCAAGAGCCTTAACCGCGTCATGTCTTGTCATATCAAAGAACTGATGATCAACAAACAACAAATTTAGGCTGTGTTTACAGAAATTATAATAAAACAGTTCAGAGCTTTACCATGTCAACAAGATTTATTATCCCATCATTGATGGCACAATAAATTTTGAAGCTTTCTTTCAGTACCTGTATAGAAATAGAAAACAAAATATTATAATTGTCTGTTGGAATTTTTGAAGAATAATGTAACACGTCAATTACATTTGATTAATTGTGGCAGCTTGTATATTAATTGTGGGTTTTGTGTTACATATAGAATGTGAGTCATACAAGCATATTGGATTTATATTATATATAGAATGTGAGAGGGCATAGGCTAAAGCATATTGGATTTATATTATATGTAGAATGTGAGAGGGCATACATACCAAGGCCAAAGCATATTGGACAAGGTAGTTGGTATAAGCCCCTCCTTCAGGCTGCAAAACTGAACAAAATTAGAGAGCTGGTGGGTCTAAAAAAGAAAACCTAATTATTACCTGGCAGCCGATAAGGCGGTAAAGAAGCTGTTGCAAGGCGGGGAGTTGATCCAACAGCTCCATCCGACCCAACATCCGTGTCCTACTGTGCACCTGCTCGCACCCAATCATTCACATTCACATTCCCATTCCCGTCCCTTGTTTTAATTCAAACAAGAAAATAAATAAGCGACCTTGGAGGCTCCCGGGGCATGCTTTGTGAGGCGTTCGGTCTCGATGTCGTACTTCAAAATTCGAAAGCATTCCATTCGTTCTTCTAGATATAGCGCGTAAGTTCGTACCCAACCCGAGCAATCCCAAGCTGCAAAAAGCATTAACATTATTGATTAATTGAGGTGTCAAATCTGATCATGAGATGATTTGTTACACTAATTACCAAGAGGGCTTGAGTCATCTTTGAAGTTGGATATTTGGAGAATGTGTCCTCTAAACGAAAAGTTCATTAGCTCTTCTCTAAATGTTGGATCGCCTTCTCTCAGTGTCCTATGAATCACAACCAATGCCTTTATGGCAACCTGTTACATGCACATTATATTCTTTCTACATTATTAGGCTTTAGGATCATATTTAAAAAATTAAAAAATATAATTACAATCCAATTTCGTGTCTTTGCCAATCTCTTGGAGATTGCGTGAATGCAGTACGCCACGTCAGCCCGCGGACGCACTACCGATGTTGCAGAAAAAATTTCTGGTCCCAAAGAAATAAAAAAAATGTTAATGAATGTACATGTGCATTGAGTGGTCGAATGTGCCAAATGAGATATATTTGATGACACGAATAAATCCAATGTATATAGAGATCTGTGTATTATGAACAGAATGATACATGTTAGGAGGTGTAAATAATGAACTCACTTCGGACGTGGCGTTCTTTTGGAGGGCATTCAACGTGATTTGTGGCTTTGACAATGGCAATATCCAAATCCTTAAAGATTTAACGAAAATCATAAATTCATTTCCGAAACAATTTTGCAGAAAATGATAGAGAAGAAGAGGTACCTTGAATTCGCTGTTGACCTTGGCGAGGCCAACCTTGGTGGAGTCTTTGAGAGCTCCATAGGCCTTTCTGAAGCTTTGAAATGTTCCCATTAAATAATCAATGAAATTGCCAGAGCTTTTGTTCTTTGCATTCGGTTATAGAGAGAGAGAGATAGTATTTAATATCGAAGTGAAAATGACAATAATCTTGTTCTTGCCTGTAACCTCGTCATTCCATTCCAACAACATAAAACAGACCAACAATTCTCTTCCCGCAATCTTCGCAACAGCAAACACGTCCTCTAAACCCATTCACTTCAATCAATTTCTTTTCTATTATTCTTCAAATTAAGTTGAGTGCCATATATAAGCTTATGCAGCTCCATCAAAATAGGACTTTCCTTCACTATTTCATGCTCCTAAATATTTTTAACTTATAAACTCATCATTCAGCTGATTGTGTAACTGATTCTTCACAAAGTAAATGCTCTCTCAATTGTAGCATGAATAAGAAAATGTAGAAACTTATATTTGTTAAGTCTTTTTTCAAGCTATAATATCTACTACTTTGTATAAATGATTATTGTTAGCGCTTGGTTATAGACACTTGAGGTGGTCGTTGTTATTGATTTAATTGTGTTTATTTTATGTACTATTCTGGTCTTATTATTATATTTAAAAAAATTATGAGTAAGTTTTTTTTTTTTTTTTTGAAAAATAGCCTCATTAAAAGATAACTTCATTACTTTCAAAAGAATCCAAATCTCGCACACGAAGCGAGACTTCCCCCTCGGCTAACATGCCGGACAAGTTTGAATTAAAAGATAATCTAGCGAGGGAATGCGCTACCACATTACACTTCTCCTAGTCCAAAGAATTCGCAAAACTCTAAATCCAAACTATTAGCAATAATTTTCTCAAACAAGGACATAAGTTCCCAATCGGGGCACGGGCCAGCGGCATCGAGACTCTGCATTAGCCCCCTGCAATCACCTTCTATCTCAACTCTCCTGTAACCATAAAATTTGCAGAGATTGACCGCTAGCTCCGCTCCTTTAGCTTCGGCTTCCAACGCAGACCCGGCCTCCACTCTGCTACTTCACATCCACTTAACGCAATCCACCTCATCTCGCGCAATTAACCCAACCGAAGCATCGCCATCTCTAAAAGAGGCGTCAGTGTTGACCTTGATCGTCCCAAGCTTCGGCCTCGACCAGTGACAGGGCAGATGACTCACCTCCTCTGGCCTCCTTTCAACTTCCCTCAAACCGCTCCGAGCTATCTCTTCCGATTCGCGATCACCTATTCCAGCATAGGAGTCTTCCCCCTGTGAATGAGATTGTTCCTCATAAACCACAGCAACTCAATAATCGCTATCGCTCTAAAGATGAACAGATTTTTACTATCCCCCCTCATTAATTTTTGATTGACGTCGTCATTACATTCAAGGACCGCTGAGAGAATATCACTGCATGAGTTCCACTCCTCCCAGTTCCACCTGATACCCATCCCGACAACCAAACAAACTCTCGCTGCGAAATCACAGCCAAAGAAGAGGTGGCCCACCGACTCGGGAGCTGCACCACACACCGCGCAAGTCGAATCGAATCCAGGGAAACACACACCTAACCGCACGGTCGTCGGAAAACTCGAGTGCCCTAATCTCCAGAGGGAAATTTTATACCTGGAATGAGTGTTCAAGCTCCAAACTTTAGCCCACAAAAGGTCCCTTGGATCGATGGCAGCTCTAGACAATTCCTGGTAAGCAGCTTTGACGGAGAACAAGCCGTTCGCGGAATCCGGCCAAACTCTGCGGTCTCGAATAGGAATCGGGAGAGGAACAATCTTCATAATTTTCTTCACAGTCTCGCGATCCCTCACTTCCCTAACCTTCCCCGGGTCCCACAATCTTGATTCTGAGAAAAACAGCTCGCTCACCCTGGCCGACTCCGAGAGACACGAACCCGCTGGCCTCGAGAGCTTTGCATCTGAAACCCACAGATCTTTGAAGATGAAAGTCTCAAGCCCATCTCTGACCACCATCCTCGAATTTTACTCAATCAAATCCCGCTGCCCGAGGATATCCTTCCACCCCGGAGAATCTCCATTCTTCAGAGTAGTTTGGAAAAAACCGTCAGGGCAGTATTTCTCCTTTAAAACTTTGACCCACATCTTGTCCTTCTCGGCCGCCATTCCTCACACCAGCTTGGCCACGAACGCCTTGTTGAAGGTATTGAGATCCCTGAACCCCAAACCCCCAGACTCCTTGGGTTGACAAATCTTCCTCCATTTGACGGTCGACAAATATATGCGCCCTGAAGGTTCGCCAGTCCACCAGAAGACACGCGTATCTCTCTCAATCCCAGCCCAGAAAGATTTCGAGAGGAGGCAAGTAGACATCGCATAGGCATGAGTAAGTTATTAGGATCTTTGTTATTGACTTATAAACGAGCAGCTAGTTTATGTACTAGTGATGAATTCATTGTGGTATAGAAACTTTTGGTTGGAGTCAATTTTTATGAATATAACAATATATTATATATCATGTGTGATGTGTACGAGGCCTTATTCAAGTAAATCCTGCGTGTATTCGATCCTTTAGTATACTATAACTTGACAATCTAACGTATTTAATTTAGAATTTGCCCTAAGTAGTAATTATGAAGGCCTCTATTCCATAAATGTGTTTATGTTTCCAAAAAGACAAAACTAGTACTACTAAGTTGAACCTTCCAAGTTCAAAGACCATAATATCTTATTTATTTATTTTTTTAATATATTCTGAAATTTCTTTCTCTCTAACCGTTTATACCATGTTTCTTCATTTTTGTTTTCACCATTTTTGCGTGTGGTGGGAGGTTCTCCTTTTCTACGCTGAAGTTTAGCAATTTTGACGGAGAGCTTCGTCGGATTTACTTCTCGTTGCACAGCGGGCGGCGGTGGGTTGAGGCTTCGGAGTTGGAGTTCATCGCCGAGAAAAAGGTTGTGGTTTACGCGTCGAGGCACGACCAACTTCTCTCACCCCTGGACTTACATTCAGGTAGCACATGGGAGGAGGAAGCGACTTCGAAGGTATCTCCGTCGCGGATTCCGTAACTCCGTTTACGCCGCCGATTACGCGCACTTCTTTTGGAATACCGGCGCCGAAGACACTTGTTACACCATTTTCAACTCGCCCGAGGCTGACTCCGATTCTCTCTCAACATAATTAAAAAAAACAGTCCTGGTCCTTATTTTAAATTGGTGATAATGATGGTAATAGATAGGCATAGTTGTTACCATGTTGAATTTTAAGAAATAAAAAACATACTTTTTATCTTATTTTTTAGTGTTAAAAATGGCGGTAGTTGGGGTTCACCCACGTGGCAATGATACTATTGGTGAGGTGGCTAAAATTTGGTTGGGTTTTTGCTCTGCGACTCTCATGACCTCAAGATCTACATCTTTTTCTATTAGTCTTTCTTTCATTCTTTCATGTTTATCTCTATTCTCTATCATTTATCACCATGCCTTGCTGGTTGTGGATTAATGCTATTGCACAAAAATGCCATTACTTTTTTGTTACACATGGAAGTGTAATTAAACCCTTTTTCATACACGTTTAGATGTTGTTGTTATGTTGAAACTAAGCAGGTATTTATTGAATAGTTACATATATTTTCGGTTAGTTACATAACTTTGACTGAATTGTTATCTTTACTTTCGATTAGTTACATAACTTTGACTACACAATTGCCTTTATATCCGATTAGTTAAACATACATCTGAATGTAACTAATTAGATTTATATGTAAATAAATAAATTTTTATGTAACTAAACACATGTTTGAATGTAACTAATGTAAATAAGTACATGAATTGTCAGTTGGCTTAAACTCTGCCTACAAAAAGATATAGTAAACTGTTTAGTTTCATCATTCAATCCAAATTTGGTACATACAAAATCAAATTAGTTGTATACAAAATTAATTTATATTCAACAAATTAGATCTTTATGACTAAACTTAATTTTGAGTGTAACTAATTAGATTTATATGTAACTAAACATAAGTTTAAATGTAATTAATTAGATTTATACGTAATTAAACATAAATTGGAATGTATATGAAACTTTGACTGAATAGTTACCTTTATTTATGATTAGTTACATAACTTTGACTGAATAGTTACCTTTATATCCGATTAGTAACATGAGTTGACTGAATAGTTACCTTTATTTTCGATTAGTTGCATAACTTTGACTAAATAGTTACTTTTATTTCGATTAGTTACATAACTTTGACATAATAGTTACATTTATTTCCGATTAGATACATACATTTGCTAAATATAGTTACCTTTATTTCTGAATAGTTACATAACTTTGACTGAATAGTTACCTTTATTTTCGATTAGTTACATAATTTTTACTGAATAGTTACCTTTATTTACGATTAGTTACATAACTTTGACTAAATAATTACGTTTATATCTGATTACTTATATAACTGAATAGTTATCTTTATTTTGATTAGTTACATAAATTTAAATGAATAGTTACATTTATTTCCGATTAGTTATATAACTTTAACTGAATAGTTACATTTATTTCCGATTAGTTACATAACTTTAACTATAGTTACCTTTATTTACGATTAGTTACATAACTTTGAATGAATAGTTACTTTTATTTTCGATTAGTTACATAATTTTGACTAAATAGTTACCTTTATTTACGATTAGTATCCAATAAGTTACGTTTAAATATTATTAGTTATACACATATTACTTAATAGTTACATACCCCGCAAAGAAGAAAAAAAAACCGTGGATGAGATTGACCATTTGAGCATTGTAATCACGACCTTCCATCTGAAGATGGCCGACAGTCGTGAATACGTTGTTTGCGTCCGTCATAAAGATTTTCCGCTTTAAAGATGAGAATATGGCTTTGTGGTGTCGCCCGAACATACGTTTACTGAATAGTTACCTTTATTTTCCATTAGTTACATAACTTTGACTGAATAGTTGCATTTATATTTGATTAGTTACATACATATACCCAATAGTTACTTTTATTTCCGATTAGTTACATAACTTTGACTGAATATTTATTTTACATCTGATTAGTTACATATATTGATCCAATTACGTAGCGTTTAAATCTGTTTAGTTATATTACTTTCACTCATTCAATTCTCAAGTCTTTTTTTGAGTGGTTTGACCATATATAATCAGTTCAAATCAATTTGTTTGTCACATTAAAAAGTTGAGCAGAGCGTAGAGAAATGATAAAATAAAGAACACTCACATCAAAGGTGATTCATAGGCAACAATACCAATTTAAATAAAAGAGGTGATTCGTAGGCAACACTCACGTTAGTTACATAAAAGACTAGTTTAATAACATAAAAGAGGAGGAATGTGTATGTAAGAGGAGGAATATGAGATATTTGTCCACTAATTGATTAGTTAATAAAATAAAAACCAGTTTAGATACATAAAAACCAATTTAGTTATATTAAAAAAATAAATTGGTTACATAAATATCAACATTAGCTACATAAAAATTGAATTGTTAGATACAAAATTGAATTAGTTACATACAACTGAATTAGTTACATATAAAACCAAATTAGTTACACACAAACCGAATTAGTTACACACAAAACTAATGACTAACGTGATTTTTTTATAATTAAATATTTTTCAATTAATAAAAAATAATTGCTAAAAAACGATTAAAAAATAAAATGAGAAAAATAATTATATCGAAAAAGATGGAGGAGTGGAAAAAATATTAAATATAATAATTATTTTGATTAAAAGATGAGATATAATAAAAAAAAATATTAATATTAGTTTGTGGGGTTAAGGAAAGAAAAAAAGATTCTTTTTGTGTGTTTTGATTGGTTGATAATATTTAGGTATTTAATATTAATTTATATAAGTTAATAATGATATTTTGGTATTTGTATTTTTCTCTCTTTTTTGAAAAAAAAACATCTTACATTTCTGGAATAGAGGGATTGAAAATTAGTAAAATTGTCCAAAGTCCTATTTAATTTAATCTCGAAGTCAATTTGAGTTCTATTTCTTGGACGAAAGCCATCGGAAGAAGTTCAAAGCCTTCCTGGAAATTTCACTTCTTATAATTGCAGTGACTTTTATTCTATAGTGGACGTCAATCTCCTTACCTTTTCTTTGTCTTTTTCTCTTTATTCACACTTTTTTTCTTTTGGGCTTAAAACCCATCCTTTTTCTTCAAATGTATTGTTGTATCCCCAACCGTTAAAT
Organism: Urtica urens; assembly: GCA_958296335.1. Classification (NCBI taxonomy): domain Eukaryota; kingdom Viridiplantae; phylum Streptophyta; class Magnoliopsida; order Rosales; family Urticaceae; genus Urtica; species Urtica urens. Next base: position 216,767 of record OY282530.1, on the reverse strand, counting down.
AATTTAGACTACTGACATTTGCTCATATATCAAAGACAAACACGTATGGCATCACGGAACACAAATCTAGGTCGGCTAATCATTATATTATTAGAGTTCAATTTAATTGGGTTCCGTTGTTCTGTCTCTGTAAGAAATTATTAAAGTCGATGATCACGAGTTAAGCTCCCGTATAACAATTTAGAGCGCGTTTTATTTGAATTTCATATCATTTTTTATTATATTATTTTAATCTGAGTTTCTTTTTCATATCTATTGTAACTATAATTTTTTGTATTATACGTGAAAATTTTATATATTATTTTCGTAGTGCCGATCAAATTTCTTAAAGAAAAACAAAGTCGAAGTCGAGAAGAAAAAAGGAAGAGTGGGGCAAATTTGAAAAAAATAAAAATAATATCTAAAGAGAGCATATTCAAAGAAAAACATATAAGTCTTCGTTAAAAACATAAATATATGTATATATGCATTCTGATTAAAAAACTAATTTAAAAAAGTTTAGTGGAAGACTCCTCTGGTCTCCATACTCTGTCAATGTTTGTATATATATTTTTTGAAGTAGCACTATCGGGCCAAAGTTTTAGGATTAAATTTATTATTCTGGAAAGTTCATTGGAGATATTGATCATCCTTGTCTTCTTGTCACTTAGTGATTATTAATAGGTACATATTAATTGAAATGCAGTTTCGGGTCAAAATTACGTAATACCTCTCTCTCTCTCTCTCTCTCTCTCTCTCTATATATATATATATATATATATATTAGAGTAGAATGGAGATCGGTCGAGTTTATATGATAATTGACTTGCATAAAAATACATGCAAATCTTCCAATTATAATAATTGTTAAAATCGAATTTCGTCAAATCTCTCCTAACATATTCCGTGTCGTTTTCAGCTTTCATAGACGTAAAATAAAGACGGGAACTCTCAGTTGACTCTTAGTCAACGAACGAGAGGGACTCGATCCCTTAATGTCCTATCGCGAGCATGAGTAAAGAGGTCTTTGCGAGGAGAGCTCATCGCGAGGAGGTCCCGTCGCGAGGAGGGCTTGTCGTGAGGAAGGCTCCTCACGAGAGAGTCTTGTCTCGAGGAGGTCTACCCCGAGGGAGTCTCATCCCGAGGAAATCTTGTTCCGAGCTAGTTTTACTTCAAGGAATCTCGTCCCGAGAATGGCTCGTCACTAGTAGTCTACGTGGCAGCGACAACGTTCAAATAGGAATTGGCGTCAGAGAGTCAGACGAAAGAGGCGAAAATCATGGGATTAGTTGGTAAATCTCGAAGGACATCCCGGACTTCGTCAGAAAAGGGATGGGACAAATGGGGAAACCCTAACAGAAGGAGAGAAACCCTAGAGAACGTTAAAGCAAATTCTAGAAGACTATAAATATCAATGTAAACCTCGTTGAAAAGGGTTCAGAAAAGATGAGCCGTCACAATATACAGAGTCCTTTGCCTTGATATCTTTTGTAATTCCTAAAATTTCCAAACTAATAAACGAAAGAAACCGAACCTCACAACACATAAATTCAAGGATATTAGCAAACTCAACCCAATATTATTTAAGATTATCTTTGCTTATTAATCCTTATGACTGTTTAGATATTCGGTGAAAATCAACCTCTACAATAATTAAACTCAAGAGCTTTAAATATATATATATTAAACTCAAGACTTTAAGGCGAGTGTAAGTGTGAAATTAAAATACTGTAATAATATTCAATGAGGCAGATGACAAGAGTTAATAATATCACAATTTAAATGTTTTATGTTTTAAATTTATAATAAAAACATATTCTTAGATGGGAAGTAATTATTTTCATAAAATCAACGAGAAACCCAAAATAACAAATATTTTAATATATATAATATAATTTGGCTTTTTAGCAATTAAATTTTATAGTGTTTGTATATACCCGCTGTAAATTTTAATTTCATATTTAAATTCAAAGTATTAATTTGAAAATAAAATTTGAATATATATTGTTGTGAGATTTTCAAGGAATACATTAGTTATAAACAGATTGTAAACGATAACTTGTAAATGGATCGTCTATGTTTATAACTTTGTTTTGTTTTGTTACCATTAGGTTTGTTCAACGCAAAAAAAAATTCAATCCATTATTGATGTAGACGAACATAACATTCTGGTAAACAAGAACTTCTAATAAAAACATGTTATATATATTTTCATCCAACGAGAACTTGTTTTAACTTAATGAAACTAATTATTTTAGCATAATCAGATTAACATAATGGGCGACGAAACAATTTTTTATGAGTTTCTGTGCACTGCGGTTCAAGATTTTTGAGAGAATTATTTTTCTGCATGCAATTATATTTTCGAATGGTTTAAAAAAGTATTTGCAGTCATTATAATATTAATACTTTTTACTGTGTGATTCGAAAGATTTATTAATAGTGAAATACTTTTCTCGATTTGTGGTTGATATAATTATAAACGTCTTATTATTAATGACGTGTATAATAATTTACATCTTTTGATTTTCTCATTTTCAAAGGAGTGGGACATTCGAGCATTAGACTAATTTACAGCTTTGGATTGGCTATTTAATGAGAATAATATAATAAAAGTGAAAGGAATCTCTGAAAAAGCAAAGGCAGAGAATGAAAGTCCCGTCATGAGAAAAGGTTTATAAAAGAGAAGTTTCCTGAAAAAAGAAAAAGGAAAATGAAAATGGTGGAAGAGAAGAAGGTGGCGGAGGAGGTGAGCGGGTGGGTGAGGGTGTACGAGGACGGGTCGGTGGACCGGTCCATGTCCCCGCCGTCCCACCGCGTCCCCCCTCACGAGCACGTCATCGACTCGGTCTCCGTCCGCGACGTCCTCGTCGACGCCCTCCGCCTCCGCCTCCGCCTGTACCTCCCCGCCGGACCCCGACCCGCGGCCGGCTTCCCCGTCCTCCTCCACTTCCACGGCGGCGGCTTCTGCATCAGCCAGCCCGACTGGGGCGTGTACTACCCGGTGTACTCGCGCCTCGCCCGCTCCGGCGGCGGCGCCATCGTGGCCTCCGTGTTCCTCCCCCTGGCCCCGGAGCAGCGCCTCCCCGCCGCGTCCGACGCCGCCCTCTCGGGCCTCCGCTGGCTGCACTCGCGCCCCGCCCCCCTCGCCGCTGCCGGCGCCGACTTCTCCCGCCTCTTCCTCGTCGGCGACAGCTCCGGCGGCAACCTGGTCCACCACGTGGCGGCCCGCGCCCCCGCGGAAGGCATCCCCATCGCCGGCGCGATCCCCATCCACCCGGGCATCGTGCGGTCGCGTCGCAGCCGGTCGGAGAGCCAGCATCCGCAGACGCCGTTCCTGACTCTGGAGATGGCCGACAAGTTCCTGAAGCTGGCGCTGCCGGAGGGGGCCACGAAGGACCACCCGATGACGTGTCCGATGAGCCACGAGTTGCCGGCCCTGATGCCGCCGGTGCTCATGTGCCTGGCGGAGAAGGATTTGCTTTGGGACACGCAGATGGAGTTCTACCACGCCTTGAAGAAGGCCAACCATCACGTCCAGCTTTTCGTTAGCACTGGAATGACTCACAGCTTTTATCTCAATAAGCTCGCCGTCGATAACGATCCCCACACCGCGGAGCAGACTGATCGACTCTTCGCCGCCATCCTTGACTTCCTCAACGCCCACTGATTAATAATTCTGTCATTAATAAAACAGCTGTGCTCGGTCTTCTTTAATTGCACAGCCATCTCAACATAAAGTTTCATTTCTTATCACCGATCTCAAGTTTAATTAGCACATCCTTATATGCTAATTATTGCAGTCAGCCTTTAGTCATGCCAACTAACTTCTAAATGACAAATGACGTGGACCATTGAGACACGTAGGATCTGTCTTCAAGGATGAAGTTGAGATGAACTATGTGAAAGCTTAGGTTTTTTTCTTTCTATTTAAGTCATCAGATTTGTCAAGTTTGGTGTTTTGAAATACTTCCTATTAATCTTCTATTTTAGCCACACAGTTCACATAACCTTAAGACATAAGTAACACCAGAAAACTGTTTACGAGCTTCGGAAATGGTCAACGTTTACTATCTCATTTTGAAAATGTCCACCGTTACATAAAATATCTGTAAATGACACAAGTTGTTGCGTGGAAAACTAATTATTTTTGTTAGTTTTACTTTGTTTGCCCTTAAAATTTCGACCAAAATTTTGAATTTGACACGATTTTAAAAGTTGAATTAAATTAAAAGTTAATTTAAAATCATTCTTCACTTTTTTAAATTGGTAATTAATTGATTTAGTTATTATAATGTTATAAGATTCTATAATTTTGGAAATATTTTTTTAAAGGCTCTATTCCTAATTTCTGAAATAATTAAAACATAAAAGACTTGCTATTAATTAAGTTTTGTCAGGCCGATTCCTCCTCCGATATACCAGCCCTACGGGTCTTACCATATTGTCAACCTCGAGCCTTCGAAACATGACTTAACGAGCGTACGCAAGAGTATTTTTAACCAACTAATTGTTTTTTTCTATATATTTAGGATAAACTCAAAACAAAAAATTGCGCGTGTCGATAACGTGGCGATGGAAATTGTGAAATTGTTAGAGTTCATGGTTTATTACTCGTAAATGCGTTAATAGTATTTAAGGCCGAAATATAATTAATCTTACATTTGCATAGGTTCATTAGATTACTGGAGAGAGACTATGGAATAATTATGAAAGAACGAGATTAGCGTACATAGAAATGATTTAATGGTCATACCCGGAAATTCCTAGATTTGTAACTACCCGGTGAAATCGCGTCCTTTGATCTTTTTATATTCTAAAATCTTGCTTTAATCATTTAATAGTCGTTTTTAGAATTCATTAGTTTAGTTCGTTTTTATATTAAGAATGATAATTATAAATTGGGTATATTTTTTTATTTGGGCCGAATATATACAAGAAGCCTATTAAATTATATAACATATATAGCTTAAAACCTAACAAACACTAACCCTAAACATTTCTCTCTCCATTTTTCCTCTGCGGCACACTTCTCCCCCTCCCCTCTGCCGCTCACTTCTCTATCTCTTCTTATTCTTTCTCTCTTCCTCTCTATCTCTCTCGATACATGTATATTTTTCTCTTCCTCTCTATCTCTCTATACATGTATATTTTTCTTTACCATTGTAACTAAGATCTACATAATATCTTCGACATTCAACCGGCTGGACATGGAAATGACGAGAATTTCGGCGCACTAATGTTGAATAATGATGGAAGCGAGCGACATTACATGGACATGGGGGAAACTTCGTCGTCTTCGTGCCGGCCACCCCAAAAACCGCAAGCTCTATGTTTTCTTTGCCCAAAATGACGCCGAAGTCTCCATTTTTTGGGGTCTTTATACGCACAAACGAACAACATATTATGTCATTTCGTTGTCGTAATTACGAAGCCACTGGGACAACGTTTTGGCGAAATATTCGGGCAAAACTAAAAAAATGTAAAAAAACGACAAGTTCATTTGACCGTAGTTTTGACGTCAAAACAACACGATATAACGACATTTTAATCTTGATTCTAAGTAAAAAAAACGGCTAGACATCAAACTTCCTGAATTTAAGATATTGAGGTATAAGTTAAACTAAGGTTTAAAGTATTGTCGAATTTCGACGGAACTCCAACGAGATTCACCGGTTTAGTGGTCGACGATCATTTTAAGTCATGTATGTTAGCTTTGATGTTTTCTTTCGACGAATTTTATCGTTATGTTTGAAAAATAACATGTCGTTACTAATCTTTAGTTGATATAGATTTGACACCATAAAGAGAAGACAAAAGTAGTAACATAGCCCAGTTACCTTATTCTTGTTTCATAAGGTGATTGTCGGGAGTTCGAACATGATCAAAGTTATATTTGTTTATCTTAATTGTGAAAGAACTATTAACACATAATAATATATTTCATAAATAAATAATGTATCTACGATTGGTAAATAATAAATTAAAAGAACTACTAACACATAAATAAATAAAAACAAATAAGTTGTTTTCAGAGTGAAAATATATTAACACATAAACAAAAAAAGTTTACTTGCGAGGACATATTTTAAGTGCATATATAAATGTATAAAGCTAAATGGTTTATTAATATTAATATTGAATAAACTAAATGAAAATCTATTTATTATATTATATTATATTATTACTATTATTTTATTTTTGATTATTTGTTCTCCATATTACGTAGAGACGGTTGTGCCTTTTTGTAATTTTGCATTCTAACTTTATTTATATTCTAATGAACGATATACTTTTATATAAACTAAAAGTTAAGTAATTCTTAACGTTAACGACGCGATTTATTATCATTTTTTGCATGTATAAATTTTATGTTTAATATTTGTAATTGAGTAATAATATTTTTTTCATTGCGGTATTTTTTTCGGTGATCAGTACTTTTATCGATGTTTATTTTTCAGATTTTGACATTATTTCCATCGACAACTGACATATTCGTGTTTTAGGGTTTTAAGCAATTTATCGACCTGCAACTTATCAAACTCCCTTGTACTCTTTCAAATTACATCTTATAAAATTCCAAAAAGTAGCAAAGAGGATTATCTAATAATGTAAGATCGCTCAAAATTATTGTCAACCTCAGGCACTCTTCGAAGCAAGACTCGACAAGAGTTTACGCAAGAGTATTTTCAACCACCACTATTTGTTTTCTTCTATGTATTTAAAATAAATTTAACATGTTTTGTTCTAAGTAGACACTAAACTTCCGAAATTTAAAATATTGAAGTATAGCGATAGATAAGATAATTTAATAATAATAACACATTATTTTCAGTTAAAAAATCGTGAGTTCAAATTCCAACCATAACAAATCTGCCTTCAAAAATAAAAACATTGAGGTATAAGTTAAAGCAATTAAAAAGAATTGGCGTATAAATATGCAAAGAAAATTAAAGACTGGTATGTTTCGTAAAATAAAAGGAAATAAAGGATAGAGAAAAGAGAAAATCTCACATACGACGTGGGTGTATTAGCGAAATTTGATAAATTTTTTTAAAATTTATACATAGTTTATGTTTTGTTTAAAATCCGATGATAATATGTGTCGATGTTATGTTTATGTTTTTTATATGTATTTTGAACGTTTCAGGAAAAGATAGTGTATATATGCGACAAAATATTTCCGAGGCGGATCTCATACGGGGGATCTGGCGTGTTATCAAAGGTGAAGAAGAAGTTTACCGAACTCGGGTTGATTGACCGAGTTCGAGAGACTCCGTTCGCGCAATTCTTTCAAGTAGAGCAACTTAACTTCTCTCCGGTAATCATTCATGGACTTCTTCAACAGAAAGTTCATCCAACCGAGAGAAACGAGATTCAGTTCGGTCTCGGAAACGTTAGAGTCAGGTACGCCTATATAATAATCACGAGTATATAATGATTCTATTTGACTATATCGCATGTTTATTACTTAGGTTCGGTCGATCCGAGTACGCACTTATTACCGGTTTATCTTGGGGTGACGGTCCTACTGCGGCTGAAGAAGACGCACATTCAGGAGGTGTTTTGTTACGCGAGCAATTAAACAATCAGAAAAATGTGGGATGTTCGCTATCAAGTACATAGAACACATTCTTGTCGGTTGGACTTTCAAAGTTTTGACGAGTGGGAACATGCATATTTTTAGGCAAAAATGGGCCACGGATTTATTTTTCAGGACGTCAATGTTTGAGCATGATATCTTGTTATTTTATATGTTTATTTTTTCAGGATGTCAACTTTGAATCTCGTTTATGTTTATGAAATATGAAATGAGAATCTCTTTGAATCTCATTTATTTTTGTGTTTTTCAAAATCACCTACTAGAAAACATAAAACTACATGTTGTTGAAGACATAAAATCTCTTACAAATAAAACAACTCTAAAGTAACATGTTCTTGAAAACATAAAAATTCATAAAAATAATACTACATATTCTTGAAACATCTCGTACAAATACAAAGAATGTCTCAAGTCATTTAATTCCTCCACGTGCACGTCGCCCTGTTATGATCACGACCGCCACATTTCCACATTTTTGGTGAACAACAACCTTTTCACCTTGAGATGGGTACCGGTTTACTGCGTACGGAACTTCAAGTTTCAAATCAAACTTTAAACAGTTGACACAGGTCGTCTTGTACGATAAAGCAATAAGTTCTTCGAATGTGATATTCTTTGCAAGCTCGACACTGTAAGTCTTTGCATTATTAAACATCCATAGGTTATTTTCTTTCACCCAAGTGCCGTTATACATCATGTACCTTGAAAATATCAAAAAAACAGACTAAATCATCAAAAATCAAACAAACCAGAAAAGCATCGGATTTCATCGGATATCATCAAAATTTATAACTATCGGAAACCATCGAATACTATCGGATTCTATCGAAAAGTTCAAAAAATAATTTTTTTTAAAAAAGTGCTCCATTGTTATCGGATTCTATCGCATTCCATCGGATTTCATCGGATCCCATCAAAATTTTTAACAATCGAATTCTATCGGATCCTATCGAAAACTATAGACAAGAGTTTACGCAAGAGTATTTTCAACCACCACTATTTGTTTTCTTCTATGTATTTAAAATAAATTCAACATGTTTAGTTCTAAGTAGACACAAAACTTCGGAAATTTAAAATATTGAAGTATAGTGATAGATAATATAATTTAATAATAATAACACATTATTTTCAATTAAGAAAGCGTGAATTCAAATTTCAACCATAACAAATCTGCCTTCAAAAATAAAAACATTGAGGTATAAGTTAAAGCAATTAAAAAGAATTGGCGTATAAATATGCAAAGAAAATTAAAGACTGGTATGTTTTGTAAAATAAAAGGAAATAAAGGATAGAGAAAAGAGAAAATCTCACATACGACGTGGGTGTATTAGCGAATTACAATTAAACTTCCATACCAGAAACGTAATTTCGCAAACAGCAAATCGCGAGTATAAAGTCCACCGTCTCTCGGCTTGTTAGGGTTCTAAAACCTCTCTTCGATTTTCCGTCTTCATATTCAGTGTAAATCAGGATCACCATGACTGCCCAGACCCAGGAGGAGCTTCTCGCTGCTCATCTCGAACAGCAAACTCTTGATGTTAGTGATCTCTCTCAGTCCCTTTCTCTCTTGTGTTTTATTTCGCGCAAATCATTTACGATGCTTGTTCAAAATATGTTTCTCGTTTCATATATTCTGTCATTTACAATCTTCTGTCTCTGTGGCTGTGGACTTAATTTGTTAGTGTGAACCCTTGTGATGATAGTGATTATATCGAATACGAACCATTGTTTATTATCCCGCGACGAAGGGTTTTAGCGTTTTATATTGGGTCGAAGTGTATTCCGTAGCACTGATTTGGTTTTGGATAGTCATTTCAATCATGAATTTGTGTATTACGTTTATACGAGAACTTTCTTAAGGTTTCGCCTTGCATTTGATTTGATCCATAAATTAGATTTTAGTTATCAATACTATAGATCAAACTTCTATTTATTTTGGTTCACTGGTGGCTAAGTATATCAGCCTAATGGTACAGCTATTTGTGGATTCATAGATTATTGAGTATCAGCTAGCATTGATTTCCACCCTGAATAATTTACTCTCCCGTCTTGTGGATTTGAGAGTTTCATATTCCAATAAGCTTATTTTCATCCAATTGTATATTATTCTCGAGTATCTATTGCTTGTGCATGATTAGAACATATAAGTGTTGTGTTTGGTCTTGTATTCATCATCACGTTTATAGAAAACAACATCTCATGTACTAAAGCGATTTATCCACAGCCCGATCAGCCCACCGTCGAAGATGACGACGATGATGATGAAGAGGATGACGATGATGACAAGGACGATGATGAACTTGAAGGTATATTATATGCTATTCCCTGTTCCTTTAATAGAACCATTTCATCTACAATGTTGCAAAAGAGTAGGTTGACACACTGTATCAGCTCTGTTATAACTTTTGAGTAAGTGTTCAAAATGAGGCTGATAAGTAATCAAAACTTGTTTTCTCTGGACAGGTTTGGAAGGAGATGGAAGTGGTAGGTCAAAGCAGAGCAGAAGCGAGAAGAAAAGTCGGAAGGCAATGCTAAAGCTGGGAATGAAACCAATCCCCGGAGTTAGCCGGGTGACTGTAAAAAAGAGCAAAAATGTAGGCCTTTCTTGACCCATTATCATGATTCACATCTCTTGACACTGATGATGAGCCACGCAGATATTGTTTGTGATATCGAAACCGGACGTGTTCAAGAGCCCAGCGTCGGACACGTACGTGATATTTGGGGAAGCGAAGATTGAGGACCTGAGCTCGCAGCTGCAGACGCAGGCGGCGGAGCAGTTCAAGGCCCCGGATGTGAGCCACGTGACGTCGAAGCCGGAGTCGTCTTCTTCGGCGGCGGCTCAGGACGACGACGAGGAGGTGGACGAGCACGGCGTCGAGCCCAAGGACATCGAGCTCGTCATGACTCAGGCCGGCGTCACCAGGTCCAAGGCCGTCACCGCCCTCAAGTCTGCCGATGGAGACATTGTCTCCGCCATTATGGAGCTCACCACTTGATCATTTCTCTTTCAACTCTTGGATTATTTCTGCTTTTCTTTCTCCGACTTTTTCCTTTTATCTATCTTCTATGACTTCAAACCTTCATATATATTGGTCTTTCGCTTTCCTTAGTTCAAGCTATTACATTTACTTAAATAATGCATAAATCTTCATATATTACTATTATGTAATTGAAAATAGCGACGCTCAGGGATATAATTGATCTCTTTCCGAATCTCACCCGTATCTTTTGAATCTCACCTCCTCTCCGTCAATGCTCATACCAAAAAATTATATTTTTCATCTCCATTTGTTTCCATATCCATAAATCACATTTTTCATCGAATTTTGATTTACAAATCGTCGCAGATTTACTGCTTAGTTACGAAAGAACAAAAATTTACTTACTCATTTATAAACGAGTTTCCAAACCTATGATGGAGCCATTCATGCATTCTGTTCAAGTCCCAACGGGGTGGACCTAGTGGATCGGAAAAAGGATATGTCATTGGTTTCTTTTGTTTCCCTAGACAACTCATAACTAAGTCCGGGAGTTAACTTCGACGAGACCCTATAAACAATGTAGTAGTTAACATGATCTCAAACCAGATAGTAACAAATGGTTACAAATTTCGTGACCAAGTTGTCAAGAACATATATTTCGTGATCATGTTGTCAAGAACTTATATTTTGTGACCATGTGTCAAGAACATACGTTTTAGTGACAACATGGTCCATACGTTTTAGTGACAACATGGTCACAAAAACATCAGTTCGTGACCATGTTGTCACGAGTTCATCATTTTGTGACGATGTGATCATGAATGATTCATTTCTTGACGATATTGACACGAAAGGTATAAAACATATTTATGTAATCTAAAGATCGATAGGCAATCGAATATGAGTAATGATTGTTTGAATGAATCGGGATATTTTATCTTGTTATATAGAGAGTTGTGACTCTGTGTTTCATTCTTACCTGAAGATATTGAACAAGACCTGTGATACTCTGAAGCTCGAGATAAAACCGTTTAATCACTCGACGTTTCAAGATCACATACGAGAGGTGTTTTGGTACTTACCTAATTCCTGAAGTGAATGCATAATCGATATGACACTTTATGAAATTTGATTTGTCAATGGCCAATGTCTAAATTGAAGTTGCATCTGACCCGACAGTTGGTGTCATGACGTTGTTATATTGAGTTATGTGATTCACAGATACAAAATTCGTGTTGAAATAATGTGAATGCATTAATATCACACTATGCTTTGTTATGAGAGTGTGAATGAATAAACCGGGTCTGGTTTTCATCGAATAGAACATTCTTTGATAAAATATGTGACATGTAAAGACATCTCACTCTATGTTTTTCTCATTCACAAATAACAAAGAAGTTGGTGAAATAATAACTCTTGGGTAAAACAGTAATTTTACATTTTTCTGAGTTACTGATACACATGAAGGGTAATATTGTAAAATATTCCATGGTTCGTGTGACAAATTGTTTTATAACATCACACGGAAAATAAACGCATATGAACTTAGGGAGTTTCAATATTAGTCCTTTAGTGGAATCGACTAATATTAAGAATTAAAAGACGGAAAAACTTTGTGAACTTTTGAGTCCGATCTTTATTCTAAAGTTTCGTTCATGTGGGTCCATTAGATCTCAATGATAGACTCTCGGACGAGATTTATTGAACTAGAACGATTTGATTTTCTCATTGAAATGAAATTGTGATTTACACTAAAAGAATGATTTTCTAAGTAATCGAATAAATAATTAGTTATTTATTATTACATTTATTTAATGAATAATATTATGTGATTATATGGATAATATTATATTTGAATGATTCAAATAAATAAAAGATCGAAAACAAATATTTTTTCGTTTCGTACTACTTTGAAGAGTATGAAAATAATTAATGATTTGTCATTAAATAAATGAGATATTTTAAAGTAATATTATTATTTTAGAAATAAATCAAATATATTTTTTGGAAATATTAAAGGGATACTCGGCCGTATTTAGTGACTTAGGTCAAGAGATTGATTTTTGAAGTTAATTTAAAGGAACAGCGGGTTTAAGTTTGACTAATGGGTTTGACCTAAGAAAAATCCCGCTCTCTCTCTCCCTATTTAAAGGATTTTTCGAAACCCCAATCCCAAAATCCTAATAAAAAACACTCGGCCAATTCCCTCCCATGTGTGTGCTTGTGTTGGCCAAGAGAGTTAGAGAGAAATAGAGATCAAAAAATATTTTCTTGATCTCCTGAACGTTCTTGAGTGATCACGTGTGTTTTTCGTTGTTCAATTGAAGAGCCCACCCTCTAAATCTCCCCAAAATCCGAGAGATTTATCATTGACTATTCTCTTGGTGTTTGAGTGACGTTTTACCTGCATGGGTTCAGTCAAAACGCAAAGAAATCAAGCGAGACATGACGATGCACGTTTCAGCCTCCCTGCCGGACTGACTCGCTGGACAGGATCTGTCACCGGCCCCGACGTGCGCTTGAGCCACCACAGGAGTCTCACGTGCATCTAGCTCAAGCCACTTCACCAGCACAACGCCCTGGTGCCAATATACCCTGGTGCACAGGTCAGAGTCCTGCCGGCCGGTCAGAGTCCATTCCGGCGAGCGTGACAGCCCATTATGGCGAGCAGATTCTTGGATTCCGACGAGACGCTCCGACGTTAGCTAACAACGCACGAGGTTGTTTACAACCTCATACGTAAGCCTCCTAAATGAATTGGATCTGAGATATAATTTTATAAATGTGTTTATAAGTTGTTAGATCGTTTTATTCAATTTGTTGACAACATGTTTAGAATAAATAGTTTATTGATATGTTTTTGAATTTTAATGTCTAAGTTGTTTAATGTGTTAAAATAAGTTTTAATTTATTTCAGATCTTACTATATATTTCCGCCACATATAAATGTGTTATATAATAATATTGATTAAACGTTAATTAATTTTCAACATTATTTTCAAATATTTTTATTTAATAACTTGTTTTATGTGGCCGTAGTTTATAACACAATTTTAATGATTTATAAGCACCCATTTTGTTTAAAAAAGGGAACTGGGTAAGTTTCTGATTGTCCCACGCATTTGTCTTCTTAATTTGAAGTAAAAATCAGCCTACCTTTCACAGCCGCCTAAGTTTGACCGAAAACCCTCTTTCAGAGACTTCTTCTTTGATTTTCCAGAATTCCTTATTATCCCTCGTGCCAAACATATGTCCTTTCCTGACCCACACTTTGATTATCGTTTCTTCTTCACATAAGACGCAGTGTGGTCAAACTTGAATGAAAAATGGACCAATCTTGAACCCAGCTGTTCAACCAAGACTTATCGTTATCCTTTAGTTTATAGCTGGTAATATTTCAACATCACACGAAACAGATAATGTGACATTTATGGAATTGAATCCATCTGCTTGCCTCGATTTCCACTGCTGACTGAGTGACGAGACAATTTGAGAGAGTCTTATAAAAGCAGCCGAAAATAGAAACATATCAACAACGAACCGCAGTGAAATGAAGCTTTCGTATTTCTTCCATCCACATGTGACATTGATAATAATAGAGAACGTGGCGTTGTATACATAATATGGAACATGAAGATGATAACTCCTAATTTGTTATCTACCATTTTTTATTTTATCTTATATTATTGGGAATATATTTTAGCCCGGAGAATTTCTAGCTCACTAAATAATACAGACGTTGATAGTATTGAGTCAATGTACAATGTGAAGCTTGAGGGATTATTTATTTAGTTTCTTTAATTTCAAACTAAATTAATGTAATGCCATTGACAGAGGATTTTTGAGAGAGCACAGTTTCAGTTGACAGAAGGTTTTTGAGAGACAACATAAGAATGGACTTTGATGGTCGGGAGTAACTTGGCATGGCGGCGGCGGAAGATTTCCGGCGTCCCTCCCTCTGGGCCCAGCAGATCGGAGACTCGGTGGCCCAGAGAGAGCCTCAACGGAAGAAAAGATCTGTTCTTTTGAGGTTAAAAGAAAATAAACAATATCTTAATCTAGAGTTTGGTACTGTACTCTCATCAAGCTTTTATTATTTATTTACAATTCTTTATAATGCATACAATAGAATAATCTAGGCTAAAACCCTTAATTTATTTAGAATAAAAACACTGCAGAAGTATTAATACTAGAGAATACATTAGCCAAGTTGAACGTGAATGCTAGAAATACAATAGACGACAATTAGTCTAGGATTTCAGGCCGACCTTCTTTCTTGACCACAGTTCTTGTAACTTTTCAACACACACCATTAACAAATTTAGAAAAAGTTATACTTCCCAAAACTGGGTATTGATTTGTTTCAAAAACCGTGTTTATAGCCGGTCTTGTACTAGTGACACTTATTTACTATCTTACAAGATCTTGAAAGCGTACGGAATAATCGTAAAGAAAGAAAAATAACATTTTCTTTTGGGATATTGATTGACAGGTTAGACATTTTCTTTTAGATTCATGTAGTTTCTAATATTTTAGAGTTTTGTTTTTGTTTTACTTTTTAAACCTTGGTTGTTTAAGAAAGTGAATCCAAACGCCCCATGATATACGATATTGTTTAATGAATGAAACAATATATATTCAATATACTGTTATATATATATATATATATATATATATATATATATATATGCGTTTTTCCGGGTCCACCCGGGTGGGCTTTGTGGATTGGGCCACAACATGAGTGAGTAAGTCCTGGTTCGGGATTGTTTGGACCATTCTCTCTCTCCTTCAAACTTTCAAACCACCTAACGCCTTTAATAGTGATTTATGCTTGACCAGGCTGGTGATAGAGCTGATGAGTTAGATTATTTGATTACTAGAGACCGAGCGGTGCTTCATGATCTGTTCATTACCATTCTCAAGATGCATACTTGTAGGTATTATTTACACGAAAATGGACATCGAATCTACTTAAATATGGGTTGACCTTTTCTTTTCCTCTGATTATACAAGAAAATCTCTTGTGTCATTTAAAGATTCAGATGCTTGCAAGAAGTTTCCAAGTGGGCTTGATCAGGCAAAGTAAGATATCTCACTCTTTTTTACATAAATCGAGTTTCAATTGTTTGAAACTGAGTTTGAAGGGGTTGTAATTTGCTGCTCGAATCTGTTAACCCTTGCATTACTTGTGTGTCTCATTAGTTTGAAGGGCTAATTTCGGCCGTAGTGTTGCTCATTTGTATCTTGATGTGCCATCTCGTTTGTTTGTGTGATTGGACAGAAAGTTGCCCAGACGAAGAAAATCATCTCCAAACAGGCCATCAAGATCTCCAAGCAAGCCGAGGATTATGAACAGTTCATCACCAAGGTATTTCTTTTCCGTTTTCTTTATAATCAAATTTCACGTCAGATTTACTGGATGTAGTACGAAACATGATGCTCAATATCTCAGGTGACACATTTCGTCGGAGTTCTCTCGTTTGATGCTCAATATGGGAGCGAGTGACTTATTTATAAATCTTAAGTTGTGATTTCACTACTACAAATGTAGGATCCCACAAACGACTTTCCACAACCCTTATTTGTAATGGTTGTAGACTCGGTGATTCCCTTATTACTAAGGGTTGTGTGAATGTCTTAATTTCGGATTATTCCACAACCCTTGTGACTAAGGGTTGTGGGAAAGACGTAATTTCTGGGTATTGCACAACCCTTAAAATATCGGTTGTGGAATATAGTTTATTCTACGACCCTTATTCTAAGGGTTGTTTAATTTTACTTATTTTAAAATGTTCCGCAACCCTTAATGTATTCGTTGTGGGAGCGGCGCCGGGGCGATGCCTTATGGGACCGCAGCGCCACGTCCCACAACGAATCCAAAAATCCGGTGTGGGAAAAGTTTAAAAAAAAAGTTGGCGCTGCGGCACTGATCCCGCAACGGATCCAAAAAGGATTGTGGGAACGTAAAAGTTGCTGAAAATTTTACGGTGCCACGGCGATGAATGATGGGGCCGCGGTGCCATAAAAATTATAACTCGTTGCTTTAGGTTTTAACTCGTTATCTCTTTATCACTCATCTCTTTTTTCTCGAAAATCGAATCCGATCGACGTAGTTAGGGTGAAGCGCCGGCCTGCGAGCTCCTCGTGAAGCGCAGTACAGACGATGAGCCTCCGAAGATCAGCGTCACCTTCGTCAACGGAGTCCAAGAGACCTTCGACGCCACTTCCATCCAAGAAATGATTCTCTCAAACGGCCACTTCCTCGACACCGAGCAGATGTTCCGCGATGCCGACGAGATCCATGAATCCGCTCCCGGAACTATGGTTTGCTCTTCTTCTTTCTTCTTTTCTTTCCTTCGTCTTTTATTTTGTTGCGGCGTTTCATCGAACACTTGGCGTTCGTTCGTCGCCGATGCTGTGGCTTTGATTTCGCGTTTGATAGTCGATGCAAAGTTCATGTGTTTGCAACCGATTCCTGGAAGAACCTTCTTATATATATATATATATATATATATATGACTAATTTCTTACAGGCTTTGTTTGTCCTTGCAAACGACTCGGCCTCAGAAGTGCGGAAACTGGTTAGATTTCCTATCGCGTATTCATCTTTTTCCCACTATCCTTGTCCTCTTAAGTGATTTACTCAAACCTTTGTTGGTTTGGATCCCCAAGTTATCGTAATTCATTTTCTCTCTTTAAACTTATTCATTTGTAGAGATCTTTAAGTTGGATTTTTCCTTGACGTATTTTATAAGGTTAACATAGATAACATCAACAAAACTGATGAGTTGGCCTCTTATTTCAAGCAAAAAAAGCAATGATTTTCACAGTCGCACGTCATTTTAATATTATTATTAGACCCTAATGAGTCAGACTCTCAACTTAGCATTATTAGATGACAAGTTTCTTCTGATACAAAGCATTTCATGTTGGACTGTTTCTCGCTTTAGTAAGTTTGTTGTTCAGGTCAGTGACATAAACTTCTGATTTCTTTGGAGTAGAAGCTAAAAAAACGTGAATAAAAATTAAAAGTAACAAGCTTTGCTCTCAGGGCATTGGACACCAGTCGGGTTATGAAAAGTGTTAAGGTGGGATTTCGTCAAATCCCTCTTAACCAAAATGCATGTCGTTTCGACTATCAAACGACGAAGTGGCTGGAAGCGAGCGGGTCTCACGTCTGGCGACAACTATGCGAGGAGGGGAGACCCGCACCCGCGAGGGAGGGTTGGCCCCGAGCGAGGGGGATGGATCTTTCGCGAGGAAGATCCCTCGCGAAGAAGGTCTTTCCTGCGAGGAAGATCCTCTCGGTGAATTCCTCCTCGCTCCACCTGCGAAAGGGATATCGCCCCAAAGGGGGATCGTCGCTGTGTAAATGGCGGGAAAACGGAAGCGTGCTCGAGAAGACTTGGTGTCAGAGAGTCAGTCGAAAGAACGGCAATCACGGGAAGTAGTTGGTAAAGATCAGGAAGAAATGATGGGACCGGTCAGAGAGAGGCAGGGCCGAAGGAGGAAACCCTAATGGAGAGACGGACTCGGAAGAGAGGAGAGATATAAGTATCAATGTAGAAAACCACAGGGGGGATCCCCGAATCGAAACCCTAGAGAAAGAGAGAGAGTTTATCCATTACTGTCCATCATCGTCTGTATTTCTTCGATAAGCTTCCAAGCTAATAAACGAGAAAGACCGAGCTCCATATAGATAAACTCAAGGATAATTAACATAAAACGAGAACCCCCACGTGTAAACGATAACCACTTAATCCTTGTGACTGAAAGAGTCTCGGTGAAAACCGACCTCTACAGTTTGGCGCCCACCGTGGGGCTCTGTCTTTTTCTATCTCACAGCCAGGAAGCTCACGAAGACTGAAGATATGCCGAACAACGACAGCAGCGCAGGAGGAAGCCAGGAGGAGATGGCGGAGGAAGGAGTGCTACGGCAGCAGCTGGCCGAAGCTCTAGCGACGGCGCAAGAAGCTAACAGGAGGGCCGAGGAGCAAGCCGAGCTGAACAGGGAGCTCGCGGCCCGCCTGGACCAGTTCATGACTAACGGAGGGATAGGAGGATGGACGGCGCCCGGAGCCCCGGTCCACAGGAATCTCTTCCAGACCATCGTACTCACACCGTCTACAGCAGAGGAAGAGGACCCGGCAGCGGCCGTGAATGCTCGCCCCGCCCTGAACCCCCTTATGATAGAAGAGGTAAAAAAGAGGATGAAAGAGTTATCTTCAGGAATGGAGTCCAGGATGGGATAGGTTGCGTCTAGGGTGCACCAGGCGACGAGTTCGGCACCGGAGATCGACCGGATGGTCAGGGAGGCGAGAACCACTCCTTTCTTGTCAAAGATCCGAGGGGTGGAGCTGGGAGAGGTCCCAAAGGTCAAAATCACCCCATACAAAGAGACCTCGGACCCGAACACTCACGTGAAGTCATTCCGCATCGTGACGGAGCGCATCACCGGAGAGACGGAGAAGGTGGAGGCCATCCTCTGCCGCCTGTTCGTGGAGAGCCTGCAAGGGCCAGCCAGCACTGGTTCGCCAAGTTACCTTCGGAGTCCATCGACGACTCCGACGACCTCATCGCGGCGTTCCTACGCCACTACTCAATGTACGTGCAGAGCGACACAACGATCACCACATTGTGGAACCTCGCTCAGGAAAGAGGAGAGACGCTCCGCCACTACATCGAACGGTTCAAAGCCGTCATGGTCCGAATATCGAACCTGGATGGGCTGATCGCGATCCAGGCTCTGAAGAACGGCTTGTTCTACACCTCCCCCTTTCGGCCGGAGCTGGCAAAGATGCGCCCTTCGACGATCGAGGACGCTCTCCACCGGGCTTCGATCTTTATGGAGATTGAGGAGGAGGAGGCGGCGCTGAAGAAGATCCACGAGGGAGGTGGAAGAGGAAAGCACCCAGAGAGGAGGGATCCCCGAGACGAGGCTGAAACCCGAACTGCGACAGCACGGCGGGACAGCTGGGGAACTCTAGGAGAGAGAAGAGGCCGCGAGGCTCGAAGAAAAGGGGTCTATCAAGTGGAGGAAAGGAGAGAGCCCGCTGAGAGGGAGCTGCCGCGAGGGGACTTCTCGAGCGAGCCGAGGGGAGGCCAGCGAGGAGGCTTCGTCTCGACCCGAGGAGGATTCTCTGGCGGTCGAGGGGGCCACATCGAAGGGGGAAGAGGACCCTCGGGAGGACGAGGAAGTTTCGAAAGGAAGCCTTGGCCTAAAGACGCGAGCAAGTTTTGCGACTTTCACAACATGAGCGGTCACGCCACCGAGGAGTGCGCCATGCTAAATCGCAAACTCCAGAGGCGGTATGCACGAGGAGAGTTTCGGGACCTGGCCCCGAGCCACCGCGAGCCGTGGAGGAACGATAACCGAACATGGCGAAAGCCGGAAGGTGCCCAGGCGCGACGCGCCGAGGGGGCTCCTGAAGAAGCAAGGAGGGACCCGGCCGCGGGAAGGCAGGCAGCGGAACGGGCCGCAGAAGACAGACCGGCAACAAGGGCCAGGATCGAAGTAATCATGGGGGGGTCGCGATTATGCGGCGACTCCGTGAACAGCATCAAGGCTTTCCAACGTCGGGGGAAGGAGCACAACCGCGGGGATCCGATGGCGATCGGGCCCCAGGCGAAAATTGAATTCATCGAAACTGGGGAATGCGCGGAGATGCACGACGACGCCCTGATTCTCGTGCTCGAGATCGGCAACGCCGATGTCTGCCGGGTCCGCGTCGACAACGGAAGCGCCGTCGACGTCATCTTCTATGATTGCCTCGAGAAGATAAAGATCGAGGGCCTGGAGATCGGAGGGCGACGACGGAAGGTCTCGGGATTCAACGGGGACGTAGCTATCTCCCTGGGTACGGTCCACCTCCCGGTCCGCGCAAAGGGAGTGCAGAGGATGGTCGAGTTCATGGTCCTTGACGTGCCTTCGCACTTCAACGTGATCATGGGAAGACCCTGGATCCACTCGATGAGGGCCGTGCCCTCCACTTACCACCAATGCATCAAGTTTCCCGGGGAGGCCGGGACGATAGAAGAAATACGGGGCGACAGGGACGCCTACCACGTTTGCTACATGATGCACCACCGCCAAGTGGACGGGGAGAAGACACCGGCGGAGGTAAGCGAGGAGGAAGCTGCCGATTTGTAGCAGCTAGCCTCTCCCCTGTCGAACAAGGGAGGCGAGGTGCCGGGGAGCGGCTCGCAAGAGAACGGAGGGAAGAGTCCGAGGACACTGCCCCTCGAATTGTCAGCGACGGAGGGGCTCGAGGAGCGAGGGCAGATAGAGAGCGGCCAGGGCCGCAAGTCGAAGCGGTCGAACAAGTCTGCATCGATGAATCCGACCCGACGAGGACGACCAACATAGGGGCGGAGCTCGATCCCGAGATCAAAGCCAGATTAATAGCCTTTTTGAAGGAGAATCGGAAGAGCTTCGCCTGGACCCACGAGGACATGCCGGGGGTGGACCCGTCTGTGATCGCCCACCGTCTCAACACCGACCCGAACCACCGTCCCGTCATCCAGAAAAGGAGGAAGATGGCTCCGGACAGGAATAGGGTGATTAACGAGGAGGTCGATAAAATGCTCTCCATGGGCACCATCAGGGAGGTGAAATACCCCGAGTGGTTGGCTAACACGGTCGTCGTCAAAAAGAAGAATGGGAAGTGGCGAGTCTGTGTGGACTTCACCGACCTCAACAAAGCTTGCCCGTCCCTGTGTCGCATATCGACCGCCTCGTCGAGGCCACTCAGGTATACGAGCTCCTCAGCTTCATGGACGCGTACTCGGGATACCACCAGATAAGGATGCATCCGGATGACGAAGAGAAGACCGCTTTCATCAGCGAGCGAGGAACGTACTGCTACAAGGTGATGCCGTTTGGTTTGAAGAACGCCGGCGCGACCTACCAGAGGCTGGTGACCAAGATGTTCCACGAGCAGATTGGGAAAAGCATGGAGGTGTATATCGACGATATGGTCGTCAAAACGATGAAGGCGGAAGGGCACATCGAACATCTGGCGGAATGCTTCGAGATCCTAAACCGGCACCAAATGAGGCTGAATCCCTCCAAATGTACTTTCGGCATTTCCTTCGGGAAGTTCTTGGGTCACATGGTCACCCGGCGAGGGATCGAGGCGGACCCCGAGCAGATCGAGGCGATCAAGAGCATGCCATCTCCGCGCAATCGACGAGAGGTTCAGAGGCTGACAGGGAGGATCGCCGCCCTAGGCCGTTTCATCTCGAGGAAGGCTGACAGAACACTCGTCTTCTATGAGTTGCTAAAGAAGAACAAGAATTTTGAGTGGACCGACAAATGCGAGGAGGCTTTCCAAGCTCTGAAGGCGTACCTCTCGACGCCCCCAGTGATGACAAAGCCAAACCCGGGAGAGACACTGTACCTGTACGTCGCCGTCTCGGACCAGGCGATCAGCCAGGTACTAGTGCGGGAAGATGAGGGAGAGCAGAAGTCGGTGGCCTACATCAGTCGGAAGCTCCTCGACGCGGAAACAAGGTACCCGCTAGTGGAGAAGCTGGCCTTGGCAGTCTACGACGCTTCGGAGAGACTTAGGTTTCACTTCCAGGGGCATCCCATCGTCGTTATGACCGATAGACCGTTGCGCACCATCATCCACGGTCCAAACAAATCGGGGCGGATCACGTGGTCGATCAAGCTCGGAGCGTACGACATTGAGTACAGACTCCGAACGAGTCTCAAATCTCAAGTCCTCGCGGATTTCCTGATCGAGCTACCGAGAGAACCTCTCAATCTGAGCGATGAGGATGGGACCTGGAAGCTGCACGTGGACGGATCTTCCACCGCGCAAGGGGCGGGCGCCGGCGTCAGACTCACTTCGCGCATGGGAGAGGTCGTCGAGAAGGCATGCCGCCTAGTCTACCGGGCCACGAACAACGAGGCCGAGTACGAAGCCCTCCTCTTAGGCTTGAATTCTGCCCTCGCGATCGGCGTAAAGAACGTCAGCGTCTTCTCGGACTCCCAGCTAGTAGTCAAGCAAGTCAGCGGCAAGTATGAGAGAAGCGACGAGAGGATGGAGGCTTACGCGGCGCTCGTGGATTCACTCTCCGGGAAGTTCGAATACTTCAGCTTGACACAGGTGACGCGAGGAGACAACACCCACGCTGATGCGCTAGCAGGGTTGGGCTCGACAACGGAGGTAGGCGAGCTCCGATCCATTACGGTGGAGACAGTCGAGAGGCCAAGTATAAAAAGAGAAGAAGGCCCTGCGAAGAAGAAGCCTCGAGGCGTGGGCGGGGAGCAGGACAAGTCCTCCGAAGAGCTCAGCATCCACGAGCTCGTGAACGGAGAGCCAGAAGATGACGAGCGAGGAGTGGTGGAGGACGACGATGAGGAAGACTGGCGGACGCCCATCAAGAGGTATATCCAGGAGGGAGTCGTGCCAGACGACCGCCAGGAAGCGAGGAAAATCAAGGCCAAGAGCGCGAGGTACGCTATAATCAGGCAGAAGCTTTACTTGAAAAGCTTCACCGGGCCCTACCTCAGGTGCCTCGGCAAGAAAGAGGCCGACTTCGTGATGAGAGAGATTCACAGCGGGGAGTGCGGGAACCATGCCGGGGGAAGATCCCTGCTGAGGAAGGCCAAGCGCCAGGGTTTCTTTTGGAGCACAATGGTGGCAGACTGCGCCGACCATGCCAAGAGATGCGAGAGGTGCCAGCGACACGCCCCAGCTATAAATTGCCCGGCCGAAGAGATATCCTCGGTGACTGTCCCGTATCCTTTCATGAAGTGGTCTATGGACATCGTCGGCCCAATGCCCGTAAGCACACGACAGAGGAGGTTCATGTTGGTGGTCACAGATTTCTTCACCAAGTGGGCGGAAGCGGAAGCATACGCCAACATCAAGGACTCTGACGTGGAAGGGTTCGTGTGGAAGAACATCTTTACGCGCTTCGGACTGCCAAGGGAAATCATCGCCGACAACGGTTCGCAGTTAATCTCGAAGAGGTTCAGAAATTTCTGTGCGCACTGGGGGGTGAAGCTGCACACGTCGACACCAAGATACCCCCAGGGCAACGGAAACGCCGAAGCGGTCAATCGGACGATAACCGACAACATCAAGAAGAAGCTCGACGCCAAGAAGGGACTCTGGGCTGACGAGCTCCCTGGTGTCCTCTGGGCTTATCGGACAACTCCACACTCGGCTACCGGCCAAACTCCGTTCTCTTTGTCGTACGGTGTAGAAGCGGTCATACCAGCGGAAATGGGAATTCCGAGTCTTCGCCGGCTGCTGGCTCCAGGGGACGAAGAAGCCAACAGACAAGGGCTGCTCGACCAGCTCGACCATGTCGACGAGCGCCGCGAGCAGGCAAGCATCCACGTCGCTAACTACCAGAACGCCGTCGCTCGCTACTACAACAAGTAGGTACGCCCGAGGAGCTTTCGGATCGGGGAGATGGTCCTTCGACGAGTCTTCCAGAACACAGCCGAGGCCAACGCCGGGAAACTGGGGCAAAGTTGGGAAGGGCCATACAGAGTCACTGGCGTCGTCCGACCAGGGGTCTACGAGCTCGAGAACACCGAAGACGCCAAGGTGATGAGGAGCTGGAACGTGAAGCACCTGAAGAAATTCTACTGAGGAAGAGACCGTCTTTTGTTTCCCATAACCTTACCATAATCCCTGTAAGCATTCTAACATTTCTATCAAATTTCTTTTACGGGGATCCGATCCCTTTTATTCGGGAACACTGTTATGGTTGCGGCGCATCATATATATATATATATATATATATATATATATATATACGTCGGTCGAGGATTCGAAACATACGACCACAATAAAAGAGGCGAGAGTGCCGAAAAGTTACTCAAGGCATACATCGCCTATTAAAGCCTCCCAGCGAGCAAACAAAGCCTCCCAGTGAGCAAATAAAGCCTCCCATTGAGCAAATAAAGCCTCCCAGTGAGCAAATAAAGCCTCCCAGCGAGCAAATTAAAAGACTCCACAACGAGCATAAAAGAGGCGAGAGTGCCCACAATAAAAGAGGCGAGAGTGCCCAAAAGTTACTCAAGGCATACATCGCCTATTAAAGCCTCCCAACGAGCAAACAAAGCCTCCCAGTGAGCAAATAAAGCCTCCCAGTGAGCAAATAAAGTCTCCCAGTGAGCAAATAAAGCCTCTTAGCGAGCAAATTAAAAGACTCCACAACGAGCATAAAAGATGCGAGAGTGCCCACAATAAAAGAGGCGAGAGTGCCCAAAAGTTACTCAAGGCATACATCGCCTATTAAAGCCTCCCAGCGAGCAAACAAAGCCTCCCAGTGAGCAAACAAAGCCTCCCAGTGAGCAAATAAAGCCTCCCAGCGAGCAAATTAAAAGACTCCACAACGAGCATAAAAGAGGCGAGAGTGCCCACAATAAAAGAGGCGAGAGTGCCCAAAAGTTACTCAAGGCATACATCGCCTATTAAAGCCTCCTAGTGAGCAAACAAAGTCTCCCAGTGAGCAAATAAAGCCTCCCAGCCAGCAAATTAAAAGACTCCACAACGAGCATAAAAGAGGCGAGAGTGCCCAAAAATCACCTAAGGCATACATTGCCGGTGAAAGTCTCCTAGCGAGCACTATCAAAACGCTCCCAAGCGAGCAGAACATATAAAATGAATCACACAGGAACAGCTAAGGCCAATCCAGAAGGCAAGCAAGGAACGAGAACATCCTACCGCGTCTGCCAGACCTTTTGGTGGCACAGCCCCATGTAAGTTCATGTATTTTGCCAAAAGGAAATATCATTTAATCGATTCTATCCAAATTAAGGAAAATGACTCCCAATCAACAGATTAATACGCAGTCACGAAAATATAAACAAATCCGCAGAGGAGGAAAATAAATTATTATTACAGACAAGAGGTTTATATCCTTTGACCATAAAAGAAAGTAGTTGCGAAAGAAAGGGGCTAAGCTTCTGGAGACGCGGGCTGGGCGCCCTCTGCCGGAGCGGGATTGCACGGCGAAAGAGGGGGAGACTCGGGATCAACTTCAGCCTTCCTCTCAAGCTCGTCAGCCTCCGCCTGCTTCTCTTCCTCGAGCTGCTACCATTCCGGAAGCTGGCATCGGAGCAGTTCGGCCGAGGCCCCGACGGGAAGAGCGTTGATCATCGCGATGTTGGCCTGATGCGACGCGGCGAGGCGATGAGAGTCGATTGCCGAGTCTAAGGCCTGAAGTCTAGCCGATGCCTTGTCGAGCTTTGCGCGTGCTCTTTCGTAGAGGCGAAGTCGGGCGCTCCGCTCTTCCTCCGACAAGGCTCGGGCCGCCGCGAGGTCGCCACGAAGCCCCTCCACGACGGACTTGGCCGCCGCCGGCAGCGACGCCCTTTCCGAGCCGACTGCCCCCAAGATCTCACACGCCTGGGCAAAATGCTCGTCGTACTCTTTCAACAAGCCCATCGTGTCCAGATGTCTCCTCTTCTCGTCGGCCAAAGTCTCCTCGCATACAGCCAAGCTCGCGCCTAGATCCTAGATCTCTCTATCCGTCTTGACTTTGAATTCAGCAAGCTGAGCTTGGAAGGCCTCCTTCCGGGCAGCCTCGTCCTTCAACTCGGCCTCGACTTGCTCAACTCGCTCGCGGTTCTGACGAGCGTGGACCATAGACGCGCCGAGTTGCTCGCTGACCTCTTGAGTCTTCTGCTTTTCGCTCACAGACTCCTCTGCGGCCAACATCCGCTGATCGCGCTCAAGGAGGATCAAATCGTTCAGATAAGCAACGCTTTGAAACAGGTGCCCCATAGCGTGGAGGTACTGCTCGTACTGGCTGAGGGCCAAACCAGGCCTGCGCATCCCAGGCGCGCAGCGCGTCAGTCCCTGGCACATGAATGCGGAATATGTTTCCCACACACCATCGGGAGCGTCCGCAGCAGGGACGCAGGGTGGACCACCTGTAAACCGAAGAGGAGACAAGTACGCCCCTCCTTCGGAAGGCGAGGAGAGTTCGTCCGCAGGGGAGCCCCCCGACGTCGCGGGAAGATTCGCGACGATTAGATCCCCAGGCTCAAGGACTCTCTCCTCCACCCCCTGCACGGCTTGCTCCACGACAGCCGAAGTCCCAGCGCGGGCGACATCTGGCGACGCTGGACGACCTGCGACCGCCGGCGCATCGGCCTCAAGGGTATTCCCCTCCGACTCCAGCACAGCCGAGTCCAGGGGATCCGAGACATTGGCGGGAACATCTCCCTCTTTAGATGACGCCGCCTCTGGACCTCCAGGCTCCTCCAGGCGACCACGAGGCAGTAGGGAACCTGCGGCGATGACCGTAGCATCTGCCCCGACCGCTGCAGTCATGACCTTGGCGGTATCGATGACAACCTTCACCGCGACCGCCGACCTCTTTCGCGAACGCGAGGAAGAACGTCCGCCCCCAACACCCCCTTTCACGGGGAGCTCACACTCAGCTTTGAGAGGAGGAGGTGGAAGGTCGCGGATTTCCGACGGAACGACCCCCGCCTCGCTAGGAAGATCGGCAGCGGACGGAGCGGCCACACTCTGTTGCGCGGCAGGACCTCTTGGGGTCGGCTTCGGCGCCTGACCCGAGGGAACCCCTTCCTGAGGATTCGACGCATCCTGCGTTCCACTAGATGAAGAAGGCGCCCTAACTTGCCTCGGGGAGCCTCGCGAGAAGGAACGACAACGGAAGAAACGGCCAAAGTCTGCTTCGGAGGAGGACTCTTTGGGATCGGCGACGGCACTCGGCTCAAGGAGGTACCTCCCCGAGGGATCGATGCCTCCCGCACTCCGCCAGCCGAGGAGGATACCCTAGCCCTCTTGGGAGAACAGCCATCCCCTGGCCTATCGGAAGCACGCCCACTGGAGCCCCTAGTTTTAAGAGAAGTGTCGGATGAATCCCCATCGCTGCGATGCCTCTTTGCCAGGGACCCATCCGAGGAAATGTTCCCTCTCCGCGACAGACCGCTCCCGTCGAAGGTCGAAACTCCCCGGGACACCTTCCTTTTTCGCTAATCTTGAGTTCCACCGCGAGCAGCCCGCGACGAAACCCCGGACGACGAGAGGCCGCCGAACCCAGAGGCCGGAATAAGGTCCCGGAGATTCATCCCGGAGGGATAAGGCCATGAGAAAATCCTGGACTTCTTGACCCTAGCGTTGGAGAAGTCTGCAGTCCAATTACGGTTGGGCACGGCGAGGAGCTTCCTGTGGATCACCTCAAAGCGTTGAGCAGCTTCATCACCAGTGCTCGGAACATACCTGAGAGGGGACTGGTCGACAAGCCACTCCCTGGGCAAATACTTGTGGAAGCACCCGAAGCTGTCCTCGTCCACTGACACAAAGAAGAACTTATCCTCCCACCCGGACTCGTTCGACGAAGTGCCGTCGATGACGTGGCCAGCAACCCGATGGGAGAGGGAGTAGCGACCAACGTTCTTGGGGTTCTTGGAGAATTTGAACAGCCGCATGAGGTCCTCCAGGGTGAGGTCAACGTTCGCCTCCAAGGCCACAACTATGGTACAGACTAGAAGACGGATCGAGTTCGGACTCACCTGGGTGATGGGCACCAGAAAGGCACAAAAGAAAGCCACGATGAGCGACGGAATGGGAAGACAGAGCCCCGTCTTCCGAAAGAAAATTTCATACAGGGCGACGCACTCGTCCCTCGGAGCGTCGGCGCGCTCACCGTGGCGAGGAAGTCGAAGAGCGACCTTCGGCTCCAAGACAAACTCCTCCCGAAAACTTTCCAAAGTCTCCTTCATCATCGCCGAGGGAGGAGATCGGGTAGTGAAGATGGGACCGACGCCGTGGGTGCGAGACATAGTCGACCGAGCCTACAGAGCAACGGATGTTGGGCGGAAAAAGGAAAAGGCAAAGAACGAATCTGCGTTTTCGGAGGTATCTGGTTTGGACGAAAGCAAAACTATACCCCAAAATAGGGTTTCCAATTTTATAAGGGGCGAGGCCAGGCGAATCGACGCATCTCGACCCCACGTCCTGCGAAGGGACACGTGGATCGATAAAAGGAACAGGAGCCCAGGAGCCGTTCGAAGTGACGGGCTCTTAAAGGTCACTCACACTCAAGTACCTGCACCAGCTTTAATTAGGAGAGAGGAAATCGCGGAAACCGAGGAGACGCGCCCAAACGTAATAAATGAGCGGTTTAATGCGGACTTTCTCTTTTCTTTTATCAACAGTTTCCACTTGATAAAACAAAGGGGCTGGCAGTCCCCACGTCATCATCGATGCCGTCCTCCGAAGCTGCTCGCATCAATGTGGCCGTCCTCGCATCGGCGTCAAGGTTGCTCGCACCAAGCGCAAGGACCGTCGAAGCACACAACTTCGAACAATTGTTGGGCACAATTTTCTTTCTTTTACCAAGTGTTTCCACTTGATAAAAGAAAGGGGGGCTGGCCATCCCCACAACTTTAACGACATAAATGTTGCCCGCCTCGATGGCAAGGGTCGACAAAGCAAACAAACTCGGAAAGTGTCAAACAGGTACGACTGTAATGCAATGCAAAAAGGCGACTAGGTAATTAACCATGACCGAATGCAGAAGAAGTAAGAGACAAGACTTTAAAGAAGGATAATTTTTTTTTTCATTCAATCTCAATAAGTTACAAATAGGTGGTATAAAATTACAAGCACAGCGATCAAGTAAACCCCTACGGTTGGAAGAAAAAGAACAAAGTCACAAGCTGCAAAAGGCCTAAGCCACCGAAGACGAGATCAGGCCTCGGTGACCTCTTGCTCGTTCGACGACCCGGGAGCAGCCGAAGGACTCCCAACGGCGACGGGTGGCGAGCGAGGAGGCGCAGTCGACGGAGGGCCGCCGGGAGATAGAGGAGGAGAATTGGGGTCGACCGCGATCCTCTCCTCGAGCGCTGAAATGAGGGCCTCCTCCCGGAGGCGGTCCTGCTCCCACTCCGGGACTTGGGCACGGAGAAGTTCGACCGACGCCCCGAGGGGAAGCGCGTCGACCGCCCTTTGGCGAGCCTGGTAGGAGGCCGCCATGCGGTTGACCTCAACAGAACCCCCGAGAGCTTTGAAGCGCAAGGAAGCTCGCTCGAGCTTGCCCTTGGCCTCCTCAAAGAGACGCAGCCGAGCTCGACGCTCCCTCTCCGCCTCGGCACGAGCTGCCTCCAGCTCATCGGCAAGTGTCCGCAAGGCGCCTCGAACCTGGGAGGACAGACCCTCCTTCGCGACGACAGAGACGCCCACGGCCTCGCCAATTCGTGCGAGGAGCTAACCCTGATGGCGAGAAAGCTCCAAGGCTTCCTGATGGCGCCTCCGTTCCTCCTCCAGAAGAGCCCTGCGAGCGGAGAGTCGCCGCTCGAACTCCTCGATCTTCCGCCCCGATCGAGCCTTGAACTCCACTAAGTCGACCTGGGCGGAGGCGCGGTCCCGCTTCTCCTCGGCCAAGGCCGACTCGAGCCTCGCGATCTCCCCCCGAGATAGGCGCGCTCGCTGTGGCGAGAGAGCTCGAGCTGCTCCTAGAGCTCCGATGTCTGATGGGAGGCGCCCATAGACTCCTCCACCATCGAAGATCTGTCGGCCTCGCGGAGGACGACGTCATTCGCCCGAGCAACCCCGTCGAGCAAAAAGGCCACCGCCTCGGAATACCCATCAACCTCTGCAACAGAGTGACGAGTAGCAGAGGAGCCGGAGGTCCCCTTGGATAGGTCCCGGTACGTGTGCAGGGAGTACTCCCTCCACGTCTCGATGGGCGAGTCCCAGCTAGGTTCACCGGGGGTGACGAGGGGAGGCGGACGAGGTCCGGCCAGGGGATGGCGGCAAGGAGAAGGAGGAGGTGAAGAGCGGAGAGGAGCGGAAGCAAAGGACAAAAGAGCGGGGAGAGGAGGTGAGAAGTGAGAAGGAAGAGAAGGCAAGAAGTGAGAAGAAACGGGAGGTGAGGAGTGAGAAGAAACGGGAGGTGAAGAGTGAGAAGAAACGGAAGCGGAGGATGAGAAGAGGACCTGAAGAGGAAGTGAAGGAGGAGAAGGAGCGGATGGACGAGGAGATCCTGAAAAAGCACCAGGAGGATCACATTGCTGCGAAGCAATACGAACTCCCACCCACGGCATGCGGCGCTGTGCCGGATATACCTCCGCTCCTAGCCCTCTTCGCGGCACGGCCACCAGCATCGCTTGCGACCGGGCGTTTCCCCGCTGCAACCTCGGCACGACGCGAGACCCCTGGAAGAACCCTCGGCGAGCGAGGGGTACGGCTACGCCTCAGTAAGAGAGGCCGCTCGGGCGAGCCCCCCTCGTCTTCAGAATCTTCCGCTTCAACTCGCGGTGCCGAGCTAGCCCCGGCCAGGATCGCGTCGAGGGAAGGGCCTCCAATCGCGAGCTAGCCGGGAAGCATTCGGGGATGGATGGACCACTAATGTACTCCTCTCGGTATATTCCGAGCTCCGACAGCCGCCGGGGCTCTCGGAAAAATTTCCGCCAGTCACGACGCGTACTCGAAAGGAGGATCCGACGGACTCCTCGGAAAACGGCCTCGTTAGGGTCACCTGAGCTGGGTGAGTAGATCGGGAGGGACTGGTCAATCTCTACCCATCGCGTGGGCAGTGACTCGTGGTGGTAGCCGAAGGAGCTGTGGTCGACCCTGACAAAGAAATAGCAGCTCTGCCACCCCGGCATCTCGACAGGAGCGTTGAGGACGATCAGGTCCCGATCGTAAGGGATGAGCGTGAAACGCCCTATGTCCCTGGAAATCCGAAATGGCCTGTACAGGCGCATCAAATCCTCCAGAGTCAGGAACACCCCCTTTTCGGCAGCGATTCCCATGGTGCACAGGATGAGACAGATGGCGCTGAGGTGCATCTGGCCGATGGGGATGCCGAATGCGCGGAGGAAGGAAAGGAGAAGGTATGGGATCGGGAAGCGGAGCCCCACGTCGAGGAAGAAGCCCTCGTAGACGGCGACCCATCCCTCGTCCAAAGGATCTTCCGGCTGCTCACCAGGGTACGGAAGGCGGACCTGACAGACATCCCCGTCAGAACACTCCTCCTGGATGGCGCGGAGCCGCTCCCAGGTCATGATGGAGTGGCCAGGGCCACGTCGGAGGACGCGGCTGAGATTTGGGGAGGTCGGGATCAAGGCCATTGAGAAGGCAAGAGGGTAGCGGCGGAGCGAAAATTCGAATAGCAAAGATTAGGCAGGGTGCCAATTTGAGGGTTCTGCGGAACAGAACATAAATGCGACGTTTGAAACCCCATTCCCCACTAAGACCCACGATTTATAGGGGGGAAAAAGGAGAGATCTAACGGTGGAGATTCGAAACGACACAGGCGAATCGACGGATGGAATGCGAAGGGACGGTGAGCGATAAGACGGCCTGGGGAACTGATGTACGGACAGAAGCGGGGAGGGGAGCAGTCCTACGCGTAGGCGGGCACTCAAGTACCTTGCCCGCAGTGCGGTTCACAAGAACCAAGGCCACGCGCCTAAAAGGAAGCGAAGAGGGCAGAAGCGCCAGCGAGTAGTCAATCGACAAAAGGCCCGACCCAACAAGCGGGGGCCCATTATCGGCGTCCGTTACATTATTTTACCAAGTGCCCACGCTTGATAAAATGGGGGACTAACTGTTAAGGTGAGATTTCGTCAAATCCCTCTTAACCAAAACGCATGTCGTTTCGACTATCAAACGACGAAGTGGCTGGAAGCGAGCGGGTCCCACGTCTGGCGACAGCTATGCGAGGAGGGGAGACCCGCACCCGCGAGGGAGGGTTGGCCCCGAGCGAGGGGGATGGATCTTTCGCGAGGAAGATCCCTCGCGAAGAAGGTCTTTCCTGCGAGGAAGATCCTCTCGGTGAATTCCTCCTCGCTCCACCTGCGAAAGGGATATCGCCCCAAAGGGGGATCGTCGCTGTGTAAATGGCGGGAAAACGGAAGCGTGCTCGAGAAGACTTGGTGTCAGAGAGTCAGTCGAAAGAACGGCAATCACGGGAAGTAGTTGGTAAAGATCAGGAAGAAATGATGGGACCGGTCAGAGAGAGGCAGGGCCGAAGGAGGAAACCCTAATGGAGAGACGGACTCGGAAGAGAGGAGAGATATAAATATCAATGTAGAAAACCACAGGGGGGATCCCCGAATCGAAACCCTAGAGAAAGAGAGAGAGTTTATCCATTACTGTCCATCATCGTCTGTATTTCTTCGATAAGCTTCCAAGCTAATAAACGAGAAAGACCGAGCTCCATATAGATAAACTCAAGGATAATTAACATAAAACGAGAACCCCCACGTGTAAACGATAACCACTTAATCCTTGTGACTGAAAGAGTCTCGGTGAAAACCGACCTCTACAAAAAGTTTGAAGGTGTTCTTGTGGGTCTCTTAAGAAGAATATTGGACACTAACAAGAGGGTTCAAGAGGCACCTTGTTCAGCTTTTGCTACTCTTGAAGAGGTTAAACAATATTTTAATTTCTTTGTCAAATGCTTCTGATTTCAAAGAATATTTAGTTTCTTTAATTTCAAACAATTTCAGTACTAAATTAATGTAACACCATTGACAGAAGACTTTTGAGAGGGCACAGTTTCAGTTGGCAAAAAGTTTTTGAGAGACAACATAAAGATGAACTTTGATGGTCTGGAGTAACTTGGCACGGCGGAGGCGGAAAATGATTTCCGGCGTCCCTCCCTCTGGGCCTAGCAGATCGGAGACTCGGTGGCCCTGAGGGAGCCTCGGCTGAAGAAAAAATCTGTTCTTTTGAGGTTAAAAAAAAATAAAGAATATCTTAATCTAGGGTTTGGTATTGTACTCTCAAACTTTTATTATTTATTTACAATTCTTTATACTCCATACAATAAGAATAGTATTGTAAACTAATTTCAATAATTTTTGTTCTTATTAATTGAGATACACGTATAGTATCATGAACATATTTAGGCTAAAAACTCGAATTTATTTAGAATAAAAACACTGCAGAAGTATTAATACTAGAGAATACTTTAGCCAAGTTGAACAGAAATGCTAGGGTTTCAGGCTGAACTTCTTTCTTGACCACAGTTTTTATAATCTTTCAACACACACCACTAATAAATTTAGTAAAAGTTATACCTTCCAAAACTAGGTAATGATTTGTTTCAAAAATCGTGTTTATAGCTGGTCTTGTACTACTAACACTTATTTACAATCTTACAAGACCTCGAAGCGTACAGAATAATCGTAAAAAAAGAAAATAAAATTTTCTTTTGGGATATTGATTGACAAGTTATACATTTTCTTTTAGATTCATGTAGTTTCTAATATTTTAGAGTTTTGTTTTTGTTTTACTTTTTAAACCCTGGTTGTTTAAGAAAGTTTGGTCAAACTCATGACTCAGTCACTTAAAATACTCGGCCAAAACACATCATTTTACTCGGCCATATTAATTTATTTTATTCCCAAATTATTTTGATTTATTTCTAATTCAATTAATTTAGAACTCTCATTTATTAATGACATTTCATTAAATAATTTCATACTTATTAAATAAGTACGAAACGATAAATTATTTACTTTCTTCTTTTATTTATTTGAATCATCTAAATGCATTATTATCAATATAATAACACTATATGATTCATTAAATAAATGTACCAATAATTAATTAATTATTTATTTAGTTACTAAGAAAATAACTTTCTCGATATAAATCATAATTTATAGAGAAATTGCCTAAAATACCACCATTTGTATTTGATTTTCCCAAAATACACTAAAATTAAATTTTTCCCAAAATACTAATATAAAAGTCTAAAATACCCCTAAAACAATATCTTTACATTTTATGCAATATCCATATTAATTAGTTATTATTTATTTATTTTTTTAAAAAAATAAACTTCCAAATTTAAACACTACTCCAACCCTAAAAGAATTAATTTTTTTTTAATTTTTTTCTTAATTATTTTGGCCGGTAGTATAGTGTAGGGCATTTGTGTTAGTTTTATATTTTTAAAGGGTATTTCGTCTTTTCACATAAAAATTACTTGTATTTTGGGAAAAAATTATGCTTGGGTGGATTTTGGGAAAATAAAAAATAAAAAGTGGTATTTTGGGAAATTCCTCTAATTTATATTCAATGAGTAAATCAAATATTCTTATTCATTTATTCTATTCTAAGTGTCTATCATTGAGACCTTATGGACCCACATGAACGAAACTTTAGAATAAAAATCGGACTCTAAAGTTCACAAACCTTTTCCGTCTTTTAATTCTTAATATAAGTCGATTCCACTAAAGGACTAATACTGAGACTCTCTAAGTTCATTTGCGTATATTTTTCGTTTGATGTCATAAAACAATTAAGACTCTCTAAGTTCATTTCCCACAAAAATACCAACTGCTATTAAGACTCTCTAATATCTTTTTTGTGGGCACCAATCCCAACAACGGTACGCACAGAAGTCGTGAATTCCGCCGGAATTCTTCCTTCCGCACAAGGACGGAATCTCCATGCTCATCGGACGGAACTGACTTTTCCATCGAAAGACAAATTCCGCTTGGCGAAATGCGGTCCTTCCGTTGCAGGCTGAGAGTGGAGTGAAGTGATTATATACAGGACAAATGAAAATTTCGAGAAAAAGAAATAGTAAATTTAAAGCAACACAAACAATAAATATTACTCCGGAATCAGCCTGCGCATACGGTCAGCGGAAAACGGAAGAAACAGTTCCTTCCGCAGCGCGTGCGGTAGACGGCTTCCGCGGAAGAGTGGGCATCGGTACGCGGACGGGCGGAAAAGGTCTGTCAGCGGAAGGAAGGAAAAAGAGGTTTGCAGGTTACCATGTTGATGATGTGGCGCAATCCTGGACGTTGAAATTATCACCGTTTTTAAATCCAATTGGTCAAAAAATTTGTCGTTATTACACTAAACCCCATTCTAATTTTTCTCTATAAATACAAACCATTTTCACAATATTTTACACAATTCATCCGATTTTCTCTCTAAAATTTCAACATTTTCTCTCTATAATTTCAACAATGTCATTCTAAAATCTCTTCAAAGGTTCTACAATTTTGATTATGTCTCGGGAATCATCTCATCGAAGAAATTCTCGGGATTGGTCTCACACTGTAACTCCTTCTCCGAATCGGGAAGAAGTTAATCAACCGCCACGAAATCCATCTCCCCGACTCCAATACCCCCAAAATTGGTTAAACCTATCGGAATTTCCAAATTTTGATAATACCGAAAATCCTATTCCGACTCCTACTCCTATACCGAATTACCATCCACCAACCTTCTCGTACCCCCAACAATAAATGACCGAGTTAGCTCAATTTTCCCCGGTAAATCCTTACGTCCACGGTCAAACAAGTTATTCGGTACAACCACAAAATGTTTATCAAGATCCATATCAAGTTTATCAACAACAACTTCATCATTTCGAATCCCAATTACCAACACATCCTACTCCACCTCGTCCCCGTCCACGATCACAACCTCCCCGTCAACGATCACAACCTCCACCACCCTCACATCCTCCACCTCCAACACAACATTCACAAGAAGAACAAGATGAAGAAGAAGGCAACATCCCCGAGACTCAAGACATTCCAAGGACTCAAATGAAGAAAATGAGAGTAAGGTCTGAGATGTGGAATTACGTCTTAGAAATTGAAGACGACGAGGGGCGGAAAATCGCTTGCCGGAAGTGCGGGAGACACATCAAATGCGATAGTAGAGAACAAGGTACTTCTTCTTTACGCCATCACTACCGAAAATGTCAAGGTCAAGACTCATCTTCTTTATCTCAGGTACGACATGACCCCCAACAATTTAAAAAAGAATTAGTTAGATGTATTGTTTCAACCGATCAAACTTTTCACATGTAGAATCTAAAGGGTTTGGTAGGTTTGTTCATTATTTAGTTCCTACAATTCAATTAGTGTCTAGAAAAACTTTAAGAAATGACGTAATGAGATATTATAATGAAGAAAAAGAATTACTTCAAGTTTTGTTTCAAACCGGTGATTTTATCTTAGCGCTAACGTCGGATATTTGGTCGAGAAACGCTAAAATGGATTATATGAGTGTTGTAGTCCATAACATAGACTCGGCATGGAACCTTAGCAAAAGGATTATAGCGTTTAAAAGAATTGAAGGTAGTCACACCAGGGATGCTATTTTAGAAATATTACTAAGTGTTATAGAAGAATGAAACTTAAAAAATAGAATCATTTCTATAACTTTAGATAATGCAACGAACAACGATGCTATGATTCGAGCTTTACGTCTACAAATTCCTAATCAAGAATCTCTTTTACATCAAAGATGTGCCACACATATAATAAACCTTATTGTAAGAGCGGGATTGAGACATTCAAGACTCAATCGATAAAATTAGAAATTCAATTTCATGGTTAAATAGTTCAACGTCTATGGTAGATGAACTAAAAAGAAGATTTTTATTAAACGGATTAGCGGAGAGAACATTTCATACCGAAGTTAGATAGAATTCAACTTACTTGATGTTAAACCAATTTTTAGCCGATAGGTACGTAAATGTTATTGTAAAATATGTTAATCGAATTGGAGGCCATGAGATAACGGATGATGACATAGCTAAATGTTCTTGTTATATGCGATTTTTAAATTTATTTTACGATGAAACATGTGCTTTATTCGCTGTTTATACTCCAACTTCATATTTAGCAATTCATAGCGTAAGTGCAATTGCACAACATCTTAGTGATTTTAATAGTTTTGAATTTTTTCGACCTTGTGTTGCTTCAATGAGAGCTAAATTTGATAAATATTGGGGGTTGGTAAAATTCCTTACTTATATTGTTTTGCGGCTATATTAGATCCTACAATAAAATTTAGTGGTTTTCTTACCTTTGCAAACTATTTGACACGTCAAATCGGACAAGATTACGTTACACATGATCATCCAAGGATCGTGGAAGAATTTTATTCGTTTTTCAGGACCTACCGACGACGTGAAATGCCGCAACCTGTAGAGATGAGTCCACCAAGGCCACCAACAACTAGTCGAGAGATCTTTCGAGACATTGCTCGTTTTGCACGGGGAGGAACTTCAACGCCAAGATCATCACCGCATCCGGAGCCACCTGTGGAGACGTCGGAGCACGACGAGATTATTTTGTACAACTCTCAACAATTTGCGGCAATGAGTCAAGAGGATCTCAACTTATTAGCATGGCGGAGACAACACCAAAATATGTTTCCTATTCTATCGAAAATGGCTAAAGATATTCTAATGATCCTGGTTTCAACCGTCTCATCCGAATCGGCGTTTAATAGTTCGGGTCCAATCATCGACGATCGACGACAAAGTTTGAAGCCCGAAATAGTCGAAGCTCTCACTGTCTACAAAGATTGGTGCCAACACGACGACCGATCTCAAGAAAACTTTGTAAACATTGATTTTGTCGACAATTACGACTTGAACTTTGCTAGTATGAACACCAACGAACTTTAGAAGATGTAAAATGTGTAATGTTTCTTTTTTATTATTTATAAAGTTTGTAATAAAATTTCAAATTATCCATATCAATTACATTTCATAATATTAACCTACTTTTAAATTTTTTACATTTTACTCTTTTTAATATTCTATTTAAACTATTTTATAATTATTTTTTTAATTATTAACGATACTAACGAAAGGACAATTTTCCGGCGGAAAAAACACTTCCGTTGCCGCTCAAATGGTGGACGAAAATACCGTTTCCGCGGAACGAAAATTTCCGCCAAACAGTAGACGGCATTTTCGTCCGTCCGTTTGCGCAGGATGTCACGATTAACGACCTCGTGTTTTACATGCATGTTGAATCTTATGATTTCGAAGTTATATATTTCTTAGGTAGGGATAGGGTCATGTTCTTGTGTCGTATGATCATGAGTACAGAGAAAAGTTCAGATTTATTTCGAACACATTTCGAAACTTTTGCTGACATTAAACATTCATGAACCTTAGAAGTAACGTTTATATCCAACGAGAATCCCGGAATAAAATACCAATTAAAACAGTGCACGTCATATATATATATATATATATATGTAATGTACGAAAGACAGAGAGTTAATAGTAGTACCTGATTATGATTAGTTAATTATTCACTTTGACTTTCCTCGTGCAAAGTCCGAACGATCTGACTCTATAATAATTTATGCCAGTTTTCTGGGAGAGAGAAGGCGACAACAGAGAAGCAAAAACCAATGCACAAAGTTTCTCTCTCTCTAACTTTATCATAAATATATAATTATATATATAATGTCGGAGAAGAGGTTTTAACCATGGTCAAGTCATGTTAAAACTGCGGTTAAGAACATGGATTGTTCTCTTATAATCTTTATTCTCTTTTTGTTCTAATAAAAGTAGTTTGACTTAGTCCACACTCTGACGAGCACTAAATGTAGATAGCATTTTGTTTAACAGCAAAATTAAATAATTACTCAATCCAAACATAAAAAAAATTAGTTTTATTCAATGTTACATAAAGAGAAATTTTATTTGGTGGGTTTAATTGTATATGAAATATCAAACATAAATCCATTATGATATTTGTATATGAAATTAAACATTTGTCTCATATTTGGACAAAAAAGCTCTCAACTTCAATTAAATCTTATTTCGTCTCTTCTCTTCTCTGGTCCTCCATCTACAATGAGTAAAAAAGAGAAAAACATATGTTTTTAACTCAATAGAAAAGATTTTGGTTTAAAATTTGGTTTAGAATATGGATTTTTAAATTCTTTTGATGGGTAGATGGATTTTAGAGTTTTTTAGGGTTTGAAAAAATTGAATGGCCAAGTTAAAACTTTCAGAATTTTTTTTATAAAA
Organism: Urtica urens; assembly: GCA_958296335.1. Taxonomy (NCBI): domain Eukaryota; kingdom Viridiplantae; phylum Streptophyta; class Magnoliopsida; order Rosales; family Urticaceae; genus Urtica; species Urtica urens. The sequence continues at coordinate 177,425 of OY282530.1, read as the reverse complement.
ATCATAGATTTTCGATGATTTTTGATAAATTTTTTTTATGAAAATGAAACAATTTTATGATAGGTTATGATAGTATCCGATAATTTTTTTTATACTTTTTTGTTTGTTTGATGAATTTTGAAATTTCAGATGAGTTTTGATTGTTTCCGATGACTTTCGTATGATTTTTGATATTTTAAGGGTTTGATATTTCCGATAGGTTTTGATACTTCATATAGTTTCGATGATTTTTTATATGTATAAGATTTTGAAATTTTTGATGATTTATGATAGTTTCCTATACTTTTCGATTATATATTTTGTTTTTATAAAAAATTATCAACATTTATAAAAAACTATCAAAATTTATCATCTAGATATTTTCGATGATTTCTTATATTTTCTTCTCCTATAAATAGAGCTTCACATAGAGATGTGATAAGAAATTTTTTGGTCTTGCTCTCTTTCTTCTAGCCGACCAACATTCACCCTCTCTCTCTAAAATATTATTTTATTTTGGCACCTACATCTTGACTTGATCTAGAGAATTAGCTTATGATCCAAAAATTGTTCTTGGTTCATATTCTTTAATAGTGCCCACTCACTAAACTCTTAAAACGCTCGAAGACTCTAGTGATTGCTCGAGAATCCAAAGACGAAAGGCAGCGAGACAAGGTGAAAGATCTTCTTCAAAAAAGGGACTCCAAGATCAAGCAACAAGAGAAATCATGGTTGCTATTTCTAAACACCAAGGTTTGGAAATCTCGTCTCGGCCAGATAACAGTTGAGGACGTGAGTTATTGAGTTCTTGCTACGGGAAGTTGTTCCTGCCACCGCATGAGAACGTCTACATCAGATAGTTTATCGTGTTGTAAGTCTTCTCCTTGGATAGGTGTATACATGGCCGTAGCAACAACTTCTGTATAAATTTATATCGGCAAAAACTTATAAGTTGTATAATGGAGGCTTCTTCAACGAGATATTACTTTTGTAGAAGGGTGCTACAATTGGTATGTCCCGATGTATTACGTATATATTTTCTTATACCTGTGAGTATATTTTTCAAGTTCTAACGGAAGTTGTATGCATTTATAACTTGTATATATACTTGTTTTATACGACTCTTGTACGAAGGAGTAGTGGACCTCATGCAATTAAGTTACCGCGTGACTTTCTTAATTACAAACGCAACCATAGGCAATAGAAGTATGGACTTTCTTTAGATATTAAAATACGATACCCATATAGTATTTGATAATAATAGAACATCACACGAACAAAATGGATATTCAGGTTGGCCACCTGACTTGATACTACATTTATCTTCTATCTTATACAAATTTATAGTTGTTCAGATTTTTAAATAAATAAATAAAACTAGAAAAATTATTATGCGTAGGACCTCAACTTTGTTGTTGGTTAGTGTCACACTCCTAAAAATTGAAAAACATTTTTCTTGATGTTCTTCTCCACTATTGTTAACATTTATGAATATATCGACTATTTTAACCTAGTTAATAAGCTGTCTAGGTTGAGTGTGATAAAAAAAATGTTGGAGAAGATGTTAATTATTGAACCTTCTTTTAATTTAGCCTGGCAATCTGCTTGAAACCGGCCATTTAAGATAAATATTACCTTTTATGTTCGGAAAACATGCTAATAGATCACTAAGCTAAATTATTTTTGCTAGAAAATATGTTGTAAATATCCGATATGAACTGCGTTTTCAGTTTAATAACAAAAATTAATGTTTTCTTTAAACTAATAGAACGCTCTTAAGTCAATATTATTTCATAAGTTACGTTAGCAGAATTGAATATTTCTTTTGTTTTGTGTAAAGGAGCAAAGGTGATACAGATATAAGACATAGTAGAGTGAAGGAGAAGAATTTGATAGCCGCCATAATAGAAAGTTTATAAACCTTACATCGTAATCGTTGCTTCATTACTGGAACTGAACGCGTGACAGCTGTGAAACGCAGATCTAAAATGTTAATTAGCCAATGACGTGCCGACACGTTCAACTCTCCATAGTGCCCCTTGATGGGTTGTGTTTTATAATAATAATAGAGAGGTGGAAAGTTGTAATTCGTCAACTGCAAGAGTCGGCTGAGACTTGAGTTCGTACAGTTACATGCCTTTCTCGTGAAACTCCTTTTTTACTTGTCAAAACTCCTTTTTATGTTCCCTTTTCGCCCATTCTTCGTCTCTTCTCTCTCTCTCTCTCTCTCTCTCTCTATATATATATATATATATATTATTTTACATCTTAGTTCATAACTTTTATAAGTTAAATATATTCCAAGATAATGACGAGTGCTAGTATATGGTTACTAGCTAAGCGTCCCCTTCTTTATAATACATGAGAATACGAGAGAATTTGATACTCCTAAGTAAGAACTGAACCACAATAATAACTCCGCATGAGACGCTTCTTATTCATCAAAAGGAGTTGAGAGATAATAGTTCCTTGCTCAATCATAAGTTTCATAACCAATACTACTATTTACTTTTTCCGAATGATATGTCGCACTGGCTGGAAAGCAATTTTACCCCTCCCTCTGCAAACAATAGAAATGAAGTTATCCTGTCACTTTACAATTCGGACCCCAATTCCGTTTTTGTCGCTTTTATACGAATTTTTTATGCCTAGAGTTTGACAGGATACATTCGTTTTCCCAACCTAAATGCACATCACTATCACTTGAAACAAGGATTGGACTGAACGACCATCTTATCGATATCTTAGTTGGCACATTCAAAGATTCTTGATAAAACATCAATTTAATCCGAATATAAATTTGGAAAAATAATACTATTTTGAGCACAAAGGCTCCAATATTTCAATCCCACTCTCTTATCTAGTATTTGCTCATTACAGGAAAAACATGAAAGTAAGGTTCGGTACATGTTTCTCTCAAGTACCATTAGAACTTAAAACTAGCACCACACAAAGTATAATCAGAATCTAGCACCAAGGTAATATTATGCCAATGTTCCGAAAAAAGGAAAACATGATACATTAATCTATAAATCAATTCAATTACTTACAACAGCAAAAAAAAAAAAATTGTAAATGTGCAGAAAGACTTTCAAGGCATTTTAGAATACAATGCAATTAAACACGACTGTTGCCAGTCTAATTGTAAGTTCAAACCACAAAGCCATTACATACATAGAAGAGGGTATATATATAAATAAATATTTAACAACCCATAGTCAACCCTAATGTAATAAAAAAAAATCCCCCAAGTTTTTCGGCAACACAGCAGCAAAATACTGGGTCAGATTCTTTCTTACCCGTACCTTATTAATATCCTACTTTGAAACAGCACAAAAATATTTAAAAAGAAAAAGAAAAATAACTAGACAGCCTACAGACTTTGAGGAACCAAAAGCTCCTTTGTGACAATTCAAACATCAACAAAAGCTTAGGAAAATAAAATTACTAGACAAGAGATAAACCCAGAAAAAGATCCATGCCGGCGCAGAAGCCACGAGCATTGCCTTCGAGAGCTTGCTTGGCCGCCAGTTTTCTTAAACATCAGAGCGGTCAAAGATGGGAAAGCCTTTTTGGGTTGTTACCTTTTCGTTTCAGAGATACCAGAGGGAGACGTCTTGCTTGGGATGAGACTCCACGGCAAACTCCATGGGCTGCGAAGGCATGTTGAAGGGGGAGTTGAATCTGAGGTCGGCGATGTTGTCGTTGGGGTTGTTATCGAACGGGGAATCGAAGGGAGCCTCGTTGGAGTGGAATACGTTGATGTTGTTGTTGGGCTGGTGCTCTGTGACTCCCATGGGCCCGAAGAAACCATCCTCGATCTGGAAGGGGTATTTCTGGTGCTGAGGGGGGTTGTGGGTGTCGACGGCCTTGTTCCTGTGGGCGTTGGTGTCGTAGACGGACATGAGGTCGGAGATCATCTTCTGATCGTTCTCGGGGAGATCGAGGCCGGGCACGCTGAAGAGCGGCTGCGGAGGAGGCGGCTTGGGGAAGGGAAGGGAAAACATGGGCGGCTTGTCGTTGCTGATCTGGAAGGTGGGCATGGCAAAGGAGTGGGGGCGGTAGGAGCAGGCCATCTGGTGGTTGTTGCGGGCGGAGCGGTCGAGGAAGCCGAGGCGGTAGTCGCTGTAAGGGCACTGGGCGTGGTCGCAGGTGTAGACCTTGGGGTCGGCGAGGGGGACGGGGTCGGGGTTGCGCTTGAGGGGGGGGGGGAAGTCGGTGGAGTCGAGGATCTCCCCCTTGACGCGGCCGAAGCGGGGCTTGCAGTCGTCGAGGTCGTCGTCGACGTCGTAGTCGCTGGTGTCGCAGAGGACGAGGGAGGCGCCGGGGGCGGCGGGGGGGCAGCGGTCCGGGTAGAGCTTGCGGGCGAGGGCCTCCTCCTGGTTGATGATGGCGAGCCAGGTGGCGCTCTCCTTGGCGGTCATCTTGTCCTGCAGGCACTTGGACTGGCGCACGAGCTTGCGGATCTTGGCGATGTCGGGGGACATGTGCTTGATGACGGCGGTGAGCACGCTGACCTTCCAGGCCTTCTTGAGGTCGTGGGGCTTCTTGTAGGGCGGGGGGCCCTGGTCGGAGGGGAGGGCGAGGAGGGGCCACCAGTCCTCGGAGCCGGCGGGCCACCAGGGGGGGGCCACCCCCTTCTCGAGGGGGAAGCGGCGCTGCGGGGGGTCGCAGTGCTGCATGAGGGCCGAGAGGAGGGACCCCAGCGTCGTGTCCTGCAGCTCCTGCAGGGTGTGCGGGGTGGAGCCCGCCGAGGAGCAGTCCTCGCTGTGCCCCGGGAGGGAGTGCTCCGCCTGGTACTTGCAGATCGCCGCCGGCCCGTTGCGGTCGAACCGCACCTTCTCCTTCCACCACCCGCGCAGGTTGTCCGAGGCGCCCGTCACCGGCTTGCCCTTCTCCGGGATGATGCCGTACACGAACCCCTGCGCCTTGCACACCTCCATCATCTTCAGCATGTACTTGAGGATCCCGTCCTGGGCGCGCGACATCTTCTTGCGCCGCGCCTGCTCCTGCGACTGCCGCTGCTTCACGCTCTCCGCGCCCTGCCGCCCCCGGCTCTGCTCCTTCAGCCGCCGCAGCCGCATCCGGTCCCGCCACATGCGCCGCTCCAGCTCGTCCACGTCCATCTCCTCGTCGCTGTACTCCTCCTCCGCCGCCTCGCTCTCCGCCTCCACCGCTTCCCCCGCCCCCGCCCCCGACAGAAACTCCAAGCTCCCCGAGAACTCCATCTCCTCCAAGATCCCCATCCCAATCTTAATCACTAACCACACAGAGAGACAGAAATTTATCTATTATTACCACGGATTAAGCAGAGAGAGACAGAAATTAATCTATTGTTATCACGGATTAAGCAGAGAGAGAGAGATGAATCTTTTATTATTTTCTAAGGCTTGCGAAAGAAATATGCTAATTAAATTAATGACTTATTACATGTGCCGTGTCAAAAGCTTTAGATCCACTGAACAGGCGAAGGAAGGAAGCCTGTAATAATAGTGAATTAAACGTTTCTGTAGTGAAGCAATAATAATATCCTAAGAAACCGACGGTTACGGAAGAGTCTCAGCCATCCAAGAAAAACGAGTTTCAAGACGATTCACTGCACGAACTCGGGCTCTGATTGACTCGGACAAGAACAAATATAGAAAGGTTTCGGAAAACATCTTTTCGACTTTAAATACGATATAAAAATTCTCTCATCGCCTGCTTGTACCACAAACTTTATCACCGGAACTTTTGATTTTCTAGGCAGCAAAAGGTTTCTCACTGATTGAGCGATAACGCAACCACTTCTGATCAGAAAACTAAATTAAACTTCGAAAAACAAACAGAGAAATTCACCGAATATTTTAATCCGCGAATATAATCTAGAGAGCCACAGAACAGTGAAACTGAAATTCGATGGATAAATAAAAACATGAAAACGATAAATAAAGTATTTAACATGTCATATATGTGTAAGTATACATATATATACAGGATAAATAACAGTAGAGAGGAACAGGTCGCGGAGATTTACAGTACCAGAGATCGATGGTTGAATTACTTATAGGGAGACACCATGGAAGATCTTTCTGAAGAGAAATCTATAGCTCTGTATCTGATGATTTTAGCTTCCCTTTCTTTCACCAGAATCAAAAAGATAGAAAGATTCAGAAAGAGAGAGAGAGAGAAGAGAGAAGAGAGAAGAGAGAAGAGAAAAAGGAAAGAGACAATCACAGCACAAACTTTCTCTCTCTTAGCAAATGCTTATTATTTTAATGTGCTTTCTATTATATTCTTCTTCAGTGTATCTGCATGAACTGTGGTTAGGTTAGTTTTTAACCGGGGTTTACTCGTGTTCTTTATTACCTATATTTCGGGCTGTTTTTCTTTTCTTTTCCATTTTGTAATTAAATATTAATATATATTCTGTTTTGGATTTAGGATATGGTAGAGTCTGCCGTCTTCTGTCCTTTTACTCATTCCCAAACAAAAATGTACACGTTTCCCTGCTTCCCTGCTTATTTCTTTGGAAATAAAGCCGACTAATTTAATTTACTAAAGTTGGTTTTGTATTGATGTCTTAATTTAGTTTCTAACTAACTCAATAATCGAAAGTATTATTATGCTTATTTACTTTTATTGTAATTTCGAGGCGAAATCTACATTGTAATTAGTTCTGAATTTTTTAGCAGAATCTATGACTAAAAAGTAATCATAATCTGTAATTTAGTTCAACTTTAAACCGTTACATAAAAAGTTAAGGTATATGTAGGCAATTAGCCACTTAAAGCCATCGCTTAAAATCTTATACAAACTATTCCAAATAATTAAACAAATAAATATCTATGAACTTATATTAAATTATGATACATGACAGGATCCATTTTGGCATCTTCCAAAAGCTGGCTTCATGAAGTTGTCAAACTTTTTGTATCTTTACTTTAGGGCTCGTTTAAGTTGATACTCTTATAGAGTTTCCACATGTGTTGTTCATTTCAAGGTCTACGGATTAGCTCATGTACATCTCTTCGTTGAGATCGTCGTGAAAGAAAACGGTCTTCGGAACCATTGAAGATGTAAATCCCCATCAGTTACCAGCTCGAGTACATTTCGAGCTTGTAAACTAATGATAAAAATTTATAAAGTAAATTATCTCTTAATTTAGAAGTCTTTCACCAGCAATCTTACCTTAAATTGTTGGCTTCCAGCCTCTACTCCTTGATATGGTGTCTTTCATGATGGATATCTTTCCTTCTGGGATTTTGGATAATCCCAAGTGTGGTTCGTCAACAATGAATCCATGGTGTCTTTCATGAAAATCTCCCACTGTGTCGATTCATCGACTTGTATTGCCTCTTAGCACTCTGGCTCTCATTTGTTGGTCAATAGGATGTAGATATAGAGAGATTTTAGGCACCGATTTCGTAGCTCGTATGATCTCGTAATCCCTGTCACTGGAGTTCGCAGAGCTTGGTGTCTTCATCAGTCTCATATTTCTCTTCTTGATCTTGATCAACTCCGACTGATCTCACTTCAGTCAATGAGATATATTCGTTCAACTCGGTTCGTGAGAAGTCTCTCAACTTGATCTTTGACTTCTTATTCTCGGGAGCTTTGTTCCCCGAGCTATCTTTCAGCTTGTCCTCGTCCATCGTCCGGTCACTGAAGATAACATTTATGCTTTAAACAATATTCCTCAACTCATAATTGTTGATGCGGGACTTCGTCCCCTTCAGCAAACGACACCGTTTATGCACTTCAATGTTAAAACGATCTCAAAAGAGATAAAAACAACAGTATGTTGAAAAACGACAGGATGTCGAAAAACGACGACATGCCATAAAACGACATGCTGATCAGTCGAAGTACCAAATGGGCCTTAGGCCTAAGGCCCACCGCAATTTTAATTAATAAAATCCCTTCCTTTCAACCAAGATCCAGACCTTGTTCAAACGGGCTGATTTCTCTCCGAAATCTACTCTTCCCGATCTATTCTTACGGAATGAATTATCAAGCAGTACGTGGTCAGCAATACACGTGGTGAAACGAGCAGGAAGCACGGGGAAAAAGTCAGTCAAGATAGACGTTGCTAGAAACAAGGAAAAGAGACGTTGTGATCAGTCTTTAAATACAACACGTATAAAATAGAGGGGGGACATAATTTCACTTTGTAATCATTCGAGATTATACTTGTATTCACCTTGCAATCAATCAAAGCTCTTTATTTACTTCGTATTATTATTATTCTTAACACATTCTTACTCGCCCGAAGTGGATTCGTATAAGGAATTTGAGCCCGTTCATCTTTTATCTCGTAATCGAAGTTGCTATACTTCGTGACAGTTGGTCGTGCATATTCACATCAACAGTTTGGCGTCGTTTGTGGGAAACATCTCAAATCATCCTCTCAAGAACGAATCCATTCGTCAAGCCAAAAATGGCAGGATCTGGATCCAAGAAGACCTTGATCTCCATCTCATCTGCTCAACCCGAAGTCAGTCCGGCACCACCGCCGCAAGACCCCGCTGTCAAGAAGATGATGGAGACTATTTTGGCCGCACTCAAAAAGGGAGACGAAACGAACAGGGAATTCCACAAGAAATTGGAAGACCTAAGTTCTAACCAATCCCGGATCGAAGGAACTCTAACCGAGGTGATGGGTTCAGTCCGTTCCCAAATCTCTTATGCACCTCGTCACCCCGGTAGGATCCTGGATTTCGATCAATATTTGGACACCCCCGGATCTAACGAGGTGAGAAACACCATGTCTCTAAACACGATCACCACAGCCCCCACAACAAGAGCTAGGTAACTCAGCTCGGGGCAAACTTCTCAATAAATTAACCCCGGGAATCGATGTCCACTCCCTTCATGCCTCAGATCACCAACGTGATAATCAGAGACATCGGGCAGGTTTTGAACATCCTCCGTTATGACGGGAAAAGCGACCCTAGAACACATCTCTGCGCCTTTCACATCGCAATGGCCAGAGCTAACCTCGGGCCTGCCCAACGAGATGCCGGACAATGTCAAATCTTCGCCGAACATCTCACAGGAAACGCACTAGACTGGTTCTCAAAAATGGAACTATACTCCATCAGCTCGTTTGATCAGCTGACTGCAGCTTTCCGGAAATACTTTTCAATGTTCATGGAGACAAAAACAACGGTGGCTCAACTGTACGCACTGCAATAGACCAAGGTCGAGCCACTATGCAAGTTCATCTCCAGGTTCAAAGACGTCTTGTCCCGATTAAACGGGGTGAGTGACGAAACGATAGTCGCCGCTCTCACCTCGGGACTTTGGTATAAATCAAAGTTCAGGCAAGATATCTGTGTCAACCGATACACCTCGATCCAAGACATAATGCACCGGGCAACAATTGGATTAGGGTGGAAGAAGAACGAGCTGCCCTATCAGCAAAGTTCAACCAACACCCACGGCATCAAGGCCAACCTTCCAACCAAAGCCTTTCCGAGACCAAAGTCAGCAAAAGAACAACAACCCTCGAGGTGGCCACAACGCGGGTAACCATAAACGAGGTGGTAACCCCCGGGATTCGTAATGAACTCCGAAGCACACGAGGTGAATGCCTCATACGGAAATTCGCAGCAAAGTGATCCATGGCCAAAGGACCCTAAGGCATACTGTAAATTCCACAAGGTATATGGTCACGCGACCGTTGCTTGCCGAAAGTTTCAAGCAGCATTGGCCGAGAAGTTCGAACGAGGTGAATTTAAAGACCGACATCAAAGCCCTCAATCCCAAACTCCAAACGGATGAGGCACCAAAAGGCGACCCCGATAATTCTAAGAAACGAAAGCTCCAGAAGAAGAGTGACCAATTCCCCTGCGGTGAAGGTCCGAGCTCTCCGAATGAGAAAAAAAGGAAGCAAATCAATGAAGTGGAAGGCTCCCAGCAGCCACAAAAACCACAAATAATCAACGTCATTATGGGAGGATCGCAATACTGTAAAACAGCAGTCAATTCGATCAAAGCCCACCAAAGGAAAGTCCTGACGAGCTCAACTCGACCGCCCGTCCTAGGCCCCGAAGCCTTGATCACATTCAAAGATAGTGATGCAAGATAGTTCGCCGGGCCACACGATGACGCACTCGTGATGTCACTTAGTGTCAACAACTGGGTCACAAAAAGGATCCTCGTCGACAATGGCAGTGCGGCGGACATTATTTTCTTATCAACCATGAGCCAGATGAAGGTCAAAGCCGAAGATATCGATAGGGAATCGGTTCCATTGACCGGATTCAGTGGCCACTCAATCAACACCATCGGGGAAATAAAACTCCCCGTGCTGGAAGAAGGAGTAAACCTGCCCACAAGATTCTTAGTCATCGACTGTCCATCCCCGTATAATGTCATATTGGGAAGGCCATGGATACACGCGATGAGGGCGGTACCATCAACGTACCACCAAAGCATACAGCTCCCCACCGAAGAGGGGATAAAAGAGATCAAAGGCGATCAAGCCATGTCAAGAAGATGCTACATGTCAAGCTTCTTGCTCGCAAAACAGAGGACGGAGGAAAGCGCGTAGCAATCAAAGAAACTCGAGGTGAACAACGCCCGAGTCACCTCGGAGCACGATTCACCAACACTCGAGATGGTCAAGCAAGTGCCCATCGATGGAGAAAACTCCGATCACACCGTCGGAATAGGCTCCGAACTGAATGGCAAGCTTCGCAAACAGCTCGTCAAATTCTTGAAAAAGAATAAAGAATGCTTCGCATGGACACATGAGGACATGCCGGGAATAGACCTCGAAGTCATATCTCACCAACTGAACGTCGATCCCAGTTTCCGTCTTGTAAAACAGAAACAAAGAAAGTTGGCCCCAAAAAGGTCGCAAGCCGTCAATGACGAGGTGCAGCGACTCCTCCAAGCGGGATCAATCCGCGAGGTGAAATACCCAGACTGGCTCGCCAACACGGTGGTGGTAAAGAAGAAAACGGGAAAGTGGAGAGTCTGTATCGATTTCACGGACTTAAATAAAGCATGCCCAAAGGACAGTTTCCCACTTCCCCACATCGATAGATTAGTCGAAGCAACATGCGGGCACGAGCTCATATCCTTTATGGATGCATTCTTGGGGTACAATCAAATATTAATGCACCCCGACGACCAAGAAAAAACAGCGTTCGTAACCGAACGAGATATCTATTGTTACAAGGTAATTCCCTTCGGACTGAAAAACGCCGAAACCACCTACCAAAGACTCGTAAACAAAATGTTCTCGGAATACCTCGGGAAGACCATGGAAGTCTACATAGACGACATGCTAGTAAATTCAAAACACTCGGGGGACCACATCTCCCACCTCGGGCAATGTTTCGAAGTGCTTAAAAAGTACCAAATGAAACTTAACCCGTCCAAATGTTCTTTTGGGGTCTCTTCCGGCAAGTTCTTAGGTTACTTGGTGACTCAACGAGGTATCGAGGCAAACCCCGAGCAAATCGGAGCCCTCATAAACATGCCCTCACCTCGTAACATCTGGGAGGTCCAAAGACTCACTGGAAGAATAGTCGCCCTGAACCGTTTTGTGTCAAGTTCCACAGACAAATGTCTCCCATTCTACAAAATGGTGAAAGGGAAAAAGAAGTTCGAATGGACCCCGGAGTGCGAGCAGGCTTTTCAAGAACTAAAGAAATACCTGTCCACGCCCCCATATCGGTAAACCCTATCGAGAAAGTCTTCCTAGAAGATTATTTATCTACATATTGATGTACTATAAATATTTCATAAGTCCTTATTGTAATTTGCTGAGCAAATTAATAAAAGTTGAAACGTTCATTCATTCCATTTTGTTTTTTTGAAGATTTATGATACTAAGTAATCTCATAGTCCTTAATCAAACCTAACAATATATGAAGAGCATCGTGCATACTTAAATCCTGAAATGAGACATGTCATTTCATAGCTTTAATATTCTCGACCTTTGGATGTGACATTGTCGCATCCAATGGTTAAATAATTTTAAAAAAATGAATTAAATAAATAGACGTAAATAAGATTAAAATTAAAAATTAAACTAAATAAATCGTAAATCGACATGAATAAAATTAAAATAAAATACAAAATAATGAAATCTTAAATCGACATAAATAAAATTAAATTAAAACATAGATTTAATTTTAACATCATTCAAAGTGTTTTAAAGTACGGAAAACAAAACGTAAACATTAAACGTAAACATAACCAACGCTAATATTCAACGTAACATAACAAACGTAAAAACGTCACTTCTTCTTTCTAGACTTAAACCACTTCTCCATTGTCGACGATCCTCTTCCGCCTTTGGTTCCTCCTCCTTTTGTCCCTTCTCCGCTCGAACGGTCTCTCTGAAACTCTGCAGAACCCCGCGTCTGATAGTTACGTCTTGCATTTTTCCTCCTCTTGTCCCTCGTTTTGTTTATGTGAATTTGAGAGAAAAGATGATTTTTAAACCTATTAACAAAATTTTGACAATGTTTCCCGTATAATATGAATAAACCAAACCTGGAACATAATACAACTAAATCAACTAATAAGCTAAATACGTATTACACAATTCAAATTAACTTAACATATTTACAAATTTTAAGACACTAAATATTTTAAATACTTTAAACTAATTTATAAACATATTCATACAATTCCAAACGAAACATATTCATCAATTTTAAATAACTAAACATTCTAAGAAACTAATCATTCAATAATTTCAATTTACTAGATATATTTAACGATTACAATACCTAACTAAACTAAACATATTACACAAGTTCAATTGACTAAACATATTTACAAATTTTAATAAAATATTTTTTTTGAATAATTTCCACTAATTTATTAAACATATATATCTATAATTCTAAACCAAAATATTTATTTCACTAAAACGTATTTCAATAACTTCAATTAGATAAAAATATTTAACAATTTTAATTAACTACTGAAACACATGTCGCGAATTCAATATATTAAAAACATTTTAAATAAAATTAATTAAACTTCAAAACATAAAATTAATTACCTTGTGTAGGGTCGGGTCTGAAACAAGTTGGACAAGGTTCAGATCGAAGACAACAACTACGAGTGTGGAGAGGGGCTGCGACCAAAATATGAAAACGACCGAAAATAAAACAGATTTTTAAAATATTAATTCTCCACACATTATTATCTGTTACAACAAAAATAAAAATTTAAATGACGTACTGGCACAACTAGTACTGTTTTGTGTGATGGAGTGGAATTCCGAGGCCATGGATGGTTTGTCTTCCTACCAAAAAAGTTGTGGCTTCCTTGTTTCAGTCGCTAATTCAAGGCATTCCGGCGAATCGACCTTCGATATCTCTTTAATCTATTCGGCCATTTTGGCGCTCTTTGTCGTCGTGATGTAAGCTTCTCCGTTCCTTAATTTCCTCTAATATTAACTACACTTTGCAAAAAATACATGGAATAATATCGCTAAAGATGAGGTGGCAAATGATATATCCTCCTAGAATAGCGGGCGACCTTAAGGCTTTCAATACAATCATGTTGAAAGCTTCGAATTGATATTAGAGGCCGGATAGGGGCCGGTCCGACTGAGTTGCCGGCCGGACGGCTGGATAGGACTCGCCGGTCGGGTTGAGGTGCCGGCCGGGCTGGGGCTCGCTGGCCGGACAGAACTCGCCGGCTGGACTGGGTCGCCAATCGGACTGGGGCCGGACTGGGATCCTGCCTGCCAGACATGGATTAGGCAAGGGTCTGCCGGCTAGCCAAGGTCCAGGTAGGTACTTGTACGCTGGCCAGGGGCTAGGCGCGTGCCCGGGCGTGTCCGGAACCTCTCGGAAGGTCCACGGCGTGCCTGGGTACACCTGGCGTGGGTTTTGTATCTTGGTCGATCGGAGGACGATGTGGGAGGCATATATTCGAGTTGTCGCGTAAAAATATGGCGACAACATTAGCCCCCGAGTTCAATGTCGAACGTGTGATCGAGAATGAACTCAGAATCAGGATCTTTTTACTGTCGTTCGAGCCAGACCACTGAGTATCTCTCGAGGAGCGTCATCGTAGGGTCAAAATATCTTTCGAGAAATGTTGTGCCCCAAGTTCAGCGAGGTGACCTATGAAGCAGTGGCGTGTTACGACTTTCGTGGCAGTCGCCCAAACAGAATCGCCAGGCCGCGATGCATTGTCGTATGCATAGTCCCCCGAAACTTGTTCTTCTGCCTCGTTCAGGCGTGTGAGTTTCAATAAGAGGTTAAGTCGGATGTCGCTTTTGAGCGACGTACTTTCATCGAGTTGTCGTTAGGGGCTAACTCGGACATCGTTTAGGAGTGACGTATTTTCAGTGACGACAAGATTTGCCGTATAACAGTGAAGTTCGTGTGCACTATTATTCTTTGGTCGAGATCCTAGTCTTTTAGTTCTATAAAATATGTTCCAATCTATAAAATCGTATAAATAATATTAATATTAATTAACTGGTTAAATCTATACATTAATGAACAACAATCATTAAGTAAATCAAGGAAACCATAATAACAATTAACAAAATTTGAAATACCCACATGCTTCGGTTTGAATAGGGTTAAACCAAAATGGATTTAATCAATTTTTTCGAAATGGTTTTCAAAGTTTTTGTTAATTTTTTTCGTGAATAAAAATAGAAGACTAACAATCATTACAACATCCAAACTTTAATATCGAATGAGACATTTGAAATACTTACATGCATCGGTTTGAATAGGGTCAAATAAAAAATATTATAATCGGTTGTTTTCCAAATCCTTTACATGTTTTAGTAAATCGTTTTCGTGAAATAAAATGAACAACAAGCAGTCGAACACCCAACATGTCTAATCGATTTACGAAATACAAAAATACATACATGCATCAGTTTGAATTAAACCAAAACAGTTTAAATCATTTATTTCAAAAATAATTTCCTGGGTTTTGTATAATTTTTTTCGTGGAAAAAATTAAGAAAAACTCGTCGACAACCCAGATGACAAAATCATTTTTTTCAAAAACATTTTGTGGGTTTTGTAAAAGTTTTTCGTGAAAAAAGAATGAAGACCAACCCTTCGAATATCCAGATTACAATATGAATTTACTTTTTAAAAAAACCTATATGCATCGGTTTAAAATTACTTACTTCTTTACTTTGTCGACGTCAAAACTTCTCCCGGAAAGTTTTGACGATTCTTCCTTTTGAAAGAAGGAAGAAGATGGACGTGAAATTTTGGCAGGATAAGATTGGGAATAAAATTTTGGCCGAATTGGTTTACTGGACCAACAGTTCCCGTTTCCCCGGCTGCTTTCCCGACACCATTTACTTCACGCACGACAAGCGTAGCACCGGACAAACTCACCACTTTGCCGATGCGGTCCTTTTCAACGTCCGAGACCAACAGTTCCGCTCTTTCTCCAACATCTCCTCCTCCGCTCTTTTCAAGATGCCCAGGCGACCGCTCTTTCTCCAACATCTCCCCACTTCTGTCCAATATTGAACTTTACTTTATCATATTTTTTTGCATTGTTGTTATTTTTTAAAGAGGATAATACCGTAGACTTTATTTATAGAATTAAATTTTTTTTTTGAAATACCACCCCCGGAATCATTATTCATACAACCATACTATTATCCACAACAGACCATGTACTTCGTTTCAACTCATCACTGCATCTAATGAAAATTATTCAAAAGTTAATTTATCACACAAAAATATTGCAAATGAAACCTCAGTTGAGGAACTAGTTCAATGTTATATCAGGGTTCAGCCTGATATAAGGCTATATACGATCTTTTGAGAAGAAAACCATTATATGATCTTTTAACCATCAAATAATATTAGTTTCTAATGTTAACACACGTGAAAGGCTACTGACGGTCAACCAAATTTAATAATACTCTTTTGATTTTGTTACCCACGATTCAAGTTCCTTTTAAAAAAATTCACTATTTTTTTCCCCTTCCTACTTTGTTTGGATTGGTCTACTATTCTACCGTGTACCTCAGATTTAAATTACAGTTCTACTCTATTTTGTGGTAATTAAGCAAGAGAAATTTCATAATATAGACCAAAAAACGTTAAAAATATCCACATTAGACTAATCAATTGTTAAATATCTTAAAATGGACTTTAGACCAATTTTCGGACAAAAATATCTTTCAACTCATATATAAGGTTTATTTCAAATTTCAATCTCATTTTCACTTTCGAATTCACTCAAATTCTCTTAAAATACGTTGCAATCACATAAGATCATCGTCATAATGGGTATGTTTTTTCGTTAACTCTGTTTAAATCATTTTTGTAGTCATTATTGGTGTTAGAATCATTTTTGGGTCGGGAAAGTAAAAGTTCGTCAAAAAACTGGAAAAATTGTACGATAAGTTACCTTGCAGGGCATCGTACGATGTCATAGGGCATCGTATGACCTTGCACGGCATCGTACGATGCCCTACGACATCGTACGATGCCGTGCAAGGTCATACGATATCGTACGACATCTTATAGGTTTAGATGTTTTTCTGACAGTTTTTTGGCATGTTTTGGCATTTTTTTGACATGTTTTGATGGTTTTGGACAAGTTTAGATGAATTTTGAAAAAGTTTAGATGAATTTTGGACAAATTTAGATGAATTTTGGACAAGTTTAGTTTAATTTTGGACAAGTGTAGTTGTTGACCGGTTTTTTATGAATATGTTTGCAGTGTTCATCAGTGTTGGTGGAACGTGGGTGAAAAAAAGAGATAGGTGGGATTTTAGTAAAGGTCGTACGTATACGGTGAACGCTACAAAAGAAACAACATATGATGAGTTGGTCCATATGATTTACCAAATTTCCAAGATGGATAAGATGGCGTATGACTTAAAAATTGAAGTCCCGTACACTGTGGGTGACGTTGTGTTGGCGCCAGCAGTCTTGGTGTCAGATGATGATGTCGCATATTATATGAACAACGACTATTGGACTAAATTTCCTATTTGCGTTAGTTTTGAACCGAAACGAATAATGTCACCAATTGCTAACGATTTGGATCCTAAGCGAAAAGGAAAACAGGTGTTGAAGGTTTCTTGCATTGAAGGCAGAAGACAACATTATCCTCTCGCAATTGAAGTCTCACAAAGTAATCCAAAACGAAATGATGAACGTTCGGTTGCCGAGGATGAATTTTCAGCAGACAAGAGCGGCGAAGATGAAATGTATAGGCGAGATAGAGATCCCTTTGACGTAGATTTTGAAGACTTTGAAGAAAACGAAGATGATGATGACGGTAATGACGTTCAAGACGGTGAAGATTTTGAAGAGTTTGTGAATGATGAAGAGTACGATCACCTTTTTGAGAACTACGAAGTTCCTTCTGGTGAGTATCATCCCGAAGTTAATCCTTGTGGAGGATTTTCGGGAACTTATACTTGGAAAGATCCTCAATTCACGCAAGAACAATTGGTTAAGGAGATAGAATATTTTGAAGGCCCGACTCAATCCTCTACAGGTAATTCTTTTAAAGTTCATGTATAATTTATTTATGTTTTGAACTTAACCGTTTATCATTTAATATAATAGGCAGCTCAGAAGACTTGTATTTGGGAAAACAGTTTGAGAACAAATCAGAAATGAAGACACATGTGCACCTATACGCCATGAAAAATAATTTTGAGTTTCGAGTTAAATCATCATCGAAAAAAAGGTGGTACGTTCTTTGCAAAGATGAGAGTTGTACGTGGAAGCTCCGGGGCGTCGTTCAGTGGTCAGGAATATGGGAAGTTGTGGCTTTCGAAAAAGCTCACTCGTGCTCGCGTGTTGTTCGAGCAGAAGGTCAACGAGGACCTGCACCGTGGGTTATTGGACACGTGTTTAAAGACAAATATTCCATCAACTCAATGGCCGATTATTCAGCACATAACGTTAGAGAAGAAGTGAAGACAAGATGGGGTTTAAACATATCGTATTTGAAGGCGTGGAGATCTAAAGAAGTAGCTATTGGACTCGTTCGTGGTACACATGAACATTCGTATCAGAAACTACCTTCTTGGTTGTACATGTTGAAGCAAAAAAATCCAGGCACGGTTACTGATTTTGTGAGAGATGGCGACAAATTCAAATATGCATTTTTTGCCATTGGAGCGTGTCTTCGAGGATTTAAGTATTGTAGGCCGGTCATATCTTTGGATGGTTCATTTTTGAAGACTAAATACGGGGGACAGTTGCTTGTAGCGATTGCATTGGATGCGAATTCACATTTGTATCCAATCGCTTTTGGCGTTGTCGACAGTGAGTGTCACGAATCATGGACGTGGTTTTTGTTGGAGTTGAAAGAAGTTATTGGTGAAGACGTACCTGATTTGGCATTCATATCCGATCGACATGTTAGTATCAGTCATGGTGTCGAAGTTGCATTTCCGGGAATACCTCATGGTTATTGTTACCATCATATGCAGCTTAACGTTCAACATAAGTTTAAGACAGATCATTGTCGCGGTGAATTGTACGAAGCTGCTTATTGTTTCAATAAGACGTCATTCGAAGCACACTTCAGGCAGCTGAGGCAAAAAGATATCGAGATGGCAAAATATCTTGAAGACATCGGATTTGATCGTTGGGCAAGACCGTTCTTTCCTGGAAAAAGGTAAAATTAAATAACGTGTAATCAAATATTCATTTCCTAACAACTTAATTTTTATTTTTGGCAGGTATGATATTATGACGAGTAACAACGCCGAAAGTTTTAACGCTAAAACAAGGCATGCGAGGTCATTCCCGATAACGACGCTTCTTGAGTTCATAAGATTCACACTACAGAATTGGTTCTTCAAACGGGAAGACATTGCACATAAGTTAAACACGGAACTTACACCAAGGTGGCAAGCTGACTTTGAGAATATGAACAATAAAGCACAATTTGTACACGCGTACGGGCTTGGGTTGTACGAATGTCACGTAAAAGACAGTGGGGGTGATCATGATGTAAACTTGCAACAACATACTTGCACTTGTGGAATTCCTCAACTTCTAGGTATCCCTTGCGAACATGCCATTGCATCAGCTCAACATCGTTCTGTGGACGTATACTCTTTATGTAGCCCTTTCTATGTAAAGAAAACGTGGATCGAACAGTATAAAGACGCCGTTTATCCAGTTGGGAGTGAAGAACAATGGGATGTTCCAGAAGATATAAAGCATATGAAAGTATTGGTTCCCGTTGAAAAGAAACAAGTCAGTCGTCCAAGAAAAAGTAAACAAGGAAGGCGAAGGGTAAACCGATATCCATCTCAAGGTGAAAAGGTAGTTGTAAGACGAAAATGCGGAAAATGCGGTGGTTTAGGTCACAATAGAAAGACTTGCACATGGCGAGAGTGAGCGTGACGTTGAACTTTTTTGAATTATATTGAATGATGTTGAACTCTTTTTTAATGACGTTGAACTCTTTTGAATTATATTGAATTATGTTAAACTCTTTTTTAATGACGTTGAACTTTTTTGAATTATATTGAATGACGTTGAACTCTTTTTTAATGACGTTGAACTTTTTTGAATTATATTGAATTATGTTAAACTCTTTTTTAATGACGTTGAACTTTTTTGAATTATATTGAATGACGTTGAACTCTTTTTTAATGATGTTGAACTCTTTTGAATTATATTGAATTATGTTAAACTCTTTTTTAATGACGTTGAACTCTTTTGAATTATATTGAATGACGTTGAACTCTTTTTTAATGACGTTGAACTTTTTTGAATTATATTGAATGACGTTGAACTCTTTTTTAATGACGTTGAACTCTTTTGAATTATATTGAATTATGTTAAACTCTTTTTTAATGACGTTGAACTCTTTTGAATTATATTGAATTATGTTAAACTCTTTTTTAATGACGTTGAACTTTTTTGAATTATATTGAATGACGTTGAACTCTTTTTTAATTATATTGAATGACGTTGAACTCTTTTTTAATGACGTTGAACTCTTTTGAATTATATTGAATGACGTTGAACTCTTTTTTAATGACGTTGAACTCTTTTGAATTATATTGAATTATGTTAAACTCTTTTTTAATGACGTTGAACTCTTTTGAATTATATTGAATGACGTTGAACTCTTTTTTAATGACGTTGAACTCTTTTGAATGACCAAAATTATACACAATCAAAAAGTGTCAAATTTAAAAACAAAATTTATACACAATCAGAAAGTGTTTAAATATAAAAACAATCATCGGGTTATTCTATCTAAGAACAAGTCAACCGCCCACTTCTGTCTGAATATCTTCATGTTCTCCGTTATGAGTGTATCAAAGGGAATTCCAACAAGAAGATGCTCAACGTATTTGACGGCGAATATCCCACAATCACCGCTACAATAACGATACATAAGATACATAAGAATTTGTCAACAACTTAATTTTAACATTTAAAAATATAATTAAAACGTTTACCTTAATCTTGATTGAGGGACATTTTGGTCAATCAACCATGTGAACTAATGAAGTGTCGGTCGACCTGCTGAGAGAGGGTGATACATTTTCGGGTGGTTGTTGAACAGGCCACTCAAATTCATTACTCGTGGCAATGCGCGACTCCAATCCTATAGTATTCCAAAAAATGTTAAGTAATTACAAATTTATATATAAATATTGTAGGAGTTTAAAGAGTATCTATTTAAACTTACGTGCATGAACTCCATGAAGTCTGCTGAATGCTGCTCCTGCTCCACTACTACCCGCTGACAATCAAGAATTGTGATCGTCCACTCCATCAAATCAACTTGAAATGTGAACCAGTGGACATTCTTGAAGTTGACGACCAGTAGGATCTCCTTAGCACCCTTCCACGATTTGATTTTGATGTCTCGGTATCCCGTCATCGGCGTAATGACGGATCTCTGATCCCAATCAACTCTCTCGGGTTCAGTCCCCAACTCTTTCGCCTTCTCTATGTTTGCCTGCTCTTGCTTGTACCTCCCGAAGACGTTCTGAACCCATACAGTGTCCATAATGCGGACATCCTGCCGATAACCACTGAGTTCATGCTGTCGAGTCCTCAACATATGAAGGATTGCGTCGATATGCTACAATACAAACATATAATTAATATAAAATATCTAATAGTTGAACAAATAAAATGCAGTGTACCTCATCTGTCAGCCAAACTCCTACGCCGACAATGGGGTCAAAGAACTTTTGACCCACTTCTCTCGCCACTAACCGAACGTTAGGCATAAAGCGGCCAGAGTACTTCCCCGTCTTCACCCACAACATCATCTCGATAAAGTCTTTTCGGTTAGGCTCCTTAACCGGCTTGAAAGAAGTTCTTCTACGTGTTGTGTACTTGCGCTTCGTCGGGTCGGTGTAGTCGTCCCACCTATTCGATTTCTGAGGTGGTGCCTTCGCTGGAGATTCGGGTGGCTCGCTCCGTTGACGCTTTGACGGTCTCTCAAAGGCATGGCCCTTTAACTTCTCATCCTGTTGCGTCGATCGTCTTTTGAATAACCCTGCTTGTTTATCCGGGATTTCAGGTGAAGGGCTCCGACTGCTCTGGGGCGTAAAAGGCGATGGAGGTGTAGGAGGATGAGGAGGATGAGGAGGAGCATCCGTCGGGGGCTCCGACTGCTCTGCTTGTTTAGCATTCTTCGCCTTCCTCTTGCTTTGCTTTTGCGTATCAGGACCACGCGCTTGCGTGGTTGGAATGGGTCCACCTGGCATCCCCGTAACGTCACGGAATACGTGATTCAGACGCGTCCATGTACGAATCTGTAAAAATTGTTAGTTATACTTTGAATAAAATTTTATAACTTTCAAACGACCTTATTACCTGACTGTTGCGTATGCGCTCAACTCGACTGTTAACTACGTTCATCCCTCGTCCTAGGGTGGCCATCGTCTGGAGTATGTATCCTATTCCTTGACGAAGCTCGTTCCACATTCCCACCGTTATGACAATTGGGTCATCATCGCTTGGCTCAAAACCACGAGGACCTTGTGGAGGAGGCGAAGTTCTTGGGCGAGGAGAATCGGGACGAGGAGGTCGAGCATCGGGATGAGGAGGTCGAGCATCGGGACGAGGAGTTCGAGTTTTTGACTCTTTCGTCGGACGCGTTCGAGGAGTATCAGAGATATACTCCTCATCATCGTCCTCTTCCTCGTCGTGGCCGAGGAAGTCGGCTTCCTCCGCGGCTGAACCAACGATGTTGATTTCTTCATCAACGTTCCTTGGCTCCGCCGCATTGACTCCTTCGATGTCTATTGGATATAGACATTTCTTCGTCTGGTCTTCGAGAATATCGAAGAACCCTTTCTCTGCCGGTCTAGGTCGAAGCATTTGAAGGACGCCCAGCTGAAAACATTGAAAAATGTTATGATTTATTAAAAATCAATCTCAATTAAAGAAAAATATGGAAAATCAATAAAACTTACCGATTTCTTCTTCAGAATCTTCTCGACGTCCTTCCTAAGAACAACGACGGTGCCCGACCACGAATGCATCCTCGGCAATCGATTTCCACTGCTTGTTCCGAAGGCTTGCCCAATCTCCGGGATCGCCTCGTACGCCCAATATTGAAAGGCGTGAAGATTCCCAGACAATGTGTACTTTGCCTCCTTTTGTAGAACGTCGGGTTTCTTCTTCAACTTCGTCTCGAGACCCTCGAGGTGATGCTTCAAGTCGACCGAGAGCGATTGAAACGTCTCGGCCCAACTCATGTTCCCCCACGGCAAACTGTAGAAGAAAGGGAGATCTTCTACGTATTGCACGAATGGTTGCCACCTCGGCTCGATAACTTTGTTCGCCGGTTGTCCCAGTAGATATCCAAGAACGAAGACGCACAAACCGAGCTTGTAAACGTCTACGGGGTTCTTGCACGCATTCCAGAAACCGATGAGTGCACTGAACTTGATGTTGCTTGTCCCGTTCAAGTACTCATCAATGAGCCTTCTAGAGGATCGTTTGTCCTTCTCGTCTTTTGTCGGACCGTCGGTGTAGTCTAAACCCGATATTAAGGCATATTCGAGACGGCCGAATCGAACCCTCTTTCCTCCAAGTCCGAATTGAATCTCTCCGTACTTGATTGACTCGACCTTTCTCTCCAAAAGTGCGTGCACAAGAACGGGCGCGAAATTCAATTCGCTATTATCGAAGAAGAATTGCTCGAAGACCGTCCCTCGTAGTTGCTCGGTAAGTTTCATTTCTTCGAACCTATTCTTCACATTTTTCAACACGGCGGATCCACCATACGTGATACGTCCCGAGAAAGTCTCGTTAATGAGAAATTTCAAGTAGTCCTACAAAAAACACAAAAAAATAAGATAACAATACACAAATCGAGCAAAAAATAGCAACCATCGCACAATATCGCACGATATTGTACGATATCGTACACCATCGTACGGTATCGTACGTCCATCGTACGGTATCGTACGGTATCGTACGATGGCCTCTACGATGGTGTTCATCGTTTCCCCGGAAACCTTAAACCCTAAAATCTCAATCCTATCTCAAATCTTCCCAAATCAATCCGATTTAACCTACATTACCGTCGAAAACACTATACAAACTAATTTCTATCGATTTCAAACAACAAAAACCATAAATCATACCTTTTTTTGAGATTTTTTCTCTTGTGAGCTCTCTTGAGTATTCCGGCCGACTCCCCCTCCAACGAAATGAGTTTCCGAGCTCGAAGACATTTGTTTTGAGACTATTTCCATCGTGGACCTCTACTTTTGCACTTGTGAAGATTGATTTGAAGAAAAAAAATTTTTGAAATGGGTCTCTATGTATTTCGGCCGAGAAAGAGAAGAGAGGGAAGAGAAGGGAAGAGAGAAAGTGAAGAGAACGAGGAAGAAATGTATTTTTGTCCATTTTAGTGGCTAAAGTTCATTTTTGGATATTTTGAATAATAGGGATTTATTGTGAATATTTTAATTGTTTTTAGGTTCACAAAATTTCTCTAAGCAATATCCGAATTTCCTAGGATAGATTACCCTTTTGCATATTCAAGCTCTGATTGGCTGGAGTGTACAAGACTGCACACTCTTGTCTAGTTTTATAATATTATTTAAATTTAAAAAGGACTAGCTGTTGTATTATAGAAATTTTGTTTTTCACGTAGGCTTCTGTACTTGTATTCCTACGCGCAAAAGAAAAACGTTTTCTTTCGCAACTAAAATAATATTCAAAGGACTGCAATATTTATAACAAATTTATTACCTTTTTCACGGTGGATGAAAGGAAAGCTGAAAAAAAAAATAAGATTGTGAATTGCAATTGACAAGAGATGACTATGGGTGCTTCAGAGGTCAGTCTTATCTACTTATATAATAATTATTATAGCAAACATATAACAGTTTCTCATAAACAGTTTCTCTGGTGACGTATGTTGAGTTGTAAATATAGTTGCTAGAGCAGCTCGGTCCAGAGGGGAATCGCCCAGTGAGTCATTACAATACAACTCCTGTCCTTGTTGTTTGTCAAAGGCACGGTGATCACCCCACCATGCTACACTATCAGTATCTGATGCTCGCCAATGTCGTCTTACGTCACCTTCTTTCTTCTTTCGTTGTTTCGTTCCTGCTTTTATGCCAGTCTTTCTTCTTTCATTATTTCATTCCAAAAGAATATAATATAATTACTGAAAATAAAAAGGCTTAACATGTCCTGTACTCTACTTTCTGTTTTTCACTCTTGGACATTAGTTGAATCTTGTAAAAATAAACATTTCTATTGACTATACTTGTAAACCTTACCATTTTCTATATAATGTGTAGGAAAAAACCTAAGTGTTGGAAATATTTCGAACAATTAAGTTCAAGTATCAAGAGTTTACCCTTGAACTGGACTAATTGAAAGAAAAAACTTGATGGAGTATGTGTCGTGTTCTTAGATCTCCGTCTGTAGTGTATCACCTAAGCATATGTCTTATTTCACATACAAATAACATCTATCTTCATGTGTTGTAGACTTCAGGAGCATTAAAACGTTAATGAAATGTTGAATATTTTATAACAATTGAATTTCTGTATTGAATATTATTTTGAATCTCATCAACTATGTTGGTGCTGCGACTGAACCTGAGATCGGGTCTATGTTCCGTTTAGCTAAGCTGTGTTCACTACATCTACTTAAGATCAATATTCTGCTTTCGTTTACGTTTGTTATTAAATATCTATATGATTCAGCATTAGATCCTGAAAAGAGTATGTAGCGAATCAGATGTTACGTTGTTTATTTTATTTTAAATTGTATGAGATCAAAGTCATAGCTATACTACAAACCTTCACTAACACATACTCGATTTTATAATACTAATAAAAAAAACTAGAAGAATAATTCTGTTTATTAATTCACATTATCATTGTTTATGTATTTAACGAAATGAACAAGTCATCATATGAAAAAAATATATATAGTACGAGAAAGCCCCATGATCAAGTTACTGATAACTGTATCAGCTTAGGGGAAAACTAAATCCCATTATATCTTCTATTTTTCCAATTATAAATCTTTGTCAAATTTAATGAAAGCGCTCGCATAAAGTGCAGAGCTAGAGAAAGTAGCTCACGCTTTTATAAAAAGAAATTATATATTAAGCATACAAGTGCCTATAATTTGACCTTGTAGCAATAAATTATTTATTATATTGTCTAAATTTGATCATAAACTAATTGTTTTCGGTGACAACAACCCATTCCTCATCTCGAGTTAATTATATTACTTTTAAAAAATAAGATTTTATTTTAACACTATGTAAACATCATTTATTTTATATTCTTAAATTATAATATAACATAGACTTTAAAACTTAAAATGTTATTTATTGAAACAGTCAGAATATTGAATATGTATAAAAATCGAAACGTGACAATTAAGAGTATATAAAGCAAAACAACTCACAAAATTCAACTGTAGCGCAAAATTATTTTAACTATATAATCTTAAATCGAAATATTTATAAAAGTGAAATTGTTGGTTCACCCTCATTTCAACACTAGTTCGTCGATATATATATATATATATATTTACGTATTGATGCAGAGCAAGTTGGGCTACGGGTTCAAGAATATTTTGATCTCCAAAATATTAGAGTTGTTCTTTGAGTGGAAACGTTGTTTTAAACGTTGTTTCAAATAATGACGTTTAGGTCTTCAAAATGACGATTTATGTTCTTCTTGATCTATTTAAATTATGGTTTTATTATTGTTAATTAGATTTAATTTATGCATTAATATTCAGTTTTGGATTATGAAAAGTCTCTTGATGCATCTATAAATCATGAGCACCTATTTTTGTAATAGATAATTTTTTGATGAAATGAAAAATTGAAACGTTAGAGTTTCTCCCAAATTCGAGCGTCGTGACCGAGCTCCGAATTGATGCCCGAAAGCCGGCATTCGTGCGTGAATCAAAGGTGATTGGATGCCCCGAGTCCAGTGTTCGTGAGCGAATCGATAGGCGAAGGAATGTTCTTAGATCGGCTATTCGTGCGCGAATCAACGATCAAGTTCAACGGTTACGTTTTTATCTTATTTTCATATTGATATCCTATATTTTCAAGTCACGCTGCATATAAGGTTAAGGATTTTATAGTTCAAAAAAGAAAAAAATATAAGGGACTGTACTATATTTTTGTTTTTGTTTTTGTTTTTGAGAAGAGATCAATGACCTTACATATCATTAGACATGTTTTGTTGGAATTTATTTAACGATTAAACAATTAATTATATAACATATCTTAAATATGGCGGAAATATATAATTTGACCTAATATGTTAAAAACTAATTTTTGACATATTCAATTAACCTAGGCATTAAAATTACAAACATGTCAATAAACACTTTTATTTTTAACATGTTAAGCAACAAATTGAACACACTAGCAACATATAACAATTATGTATAGTTGCATATCCAATTCGTTAGAAGACTCACATATGAGATTATAAATAATCTTGTGGGTTGCTAGCTTTAACCGGAAGGCCTCGTTGGGATTCACGATCTGCGTCAATCTCCTTGCTTTGGCCGAGAGCAACGAACCGGTCGTGGGATCTGTGGGTTATGGGTCTACGTCACACGTCCACCCAAATTAGTTATTTATTATTCCAAATTTATTTGATTTATTTCTAAAATAATATTCAATTACTTTAGAATATTTCATTTATTTAATGACAAATCATTAGTTATTTTCATAGTTTTCAAAGTAGTAGCGAAACGAGTATATATTTATTTTCATCTTTTATTTATGTGAATAATAAAAATATATTATTATCTATATAATATCATAATATGATTCATTAAATAAATGTAATAATAAATAACTAATTATTTATTAAATTACTTAGAAAATAACTTTCTTAATGTAAATCGCAATTTACATTTAATGAGAAAATCAAATGTTTAAGTTCACTAAATCTCGTCCAAGAGTTTATCATTTAGACCTTATGGACCCAAATGAACGTAGCTTTAGAATAAAATACGGACTCAAAAGTGACCACAAACTTGTAAGCCAATTGGACTATAATTTGGGAGATGTTCCTCCTTGCACATTCTTCCAAACCTCATAAAATAGCCAAACTTTTGCAAGGATCATGCTGAAATTTTGAGGACAAGGAGAGCAATAAGATAGAAGCACCATTCCACAAGAATTCCAAAAAATACCTCCAGCGAAATCCAATCCTATTATCAGTTGGTGTAGATCTGATTGAGATAATTAGCATGACACACTTTTTTTCTCAAATGACATAAAGATTACAATAAACATTGCTTTATTTTCACTGAGATCTAAACAGTGTCTATTAAGTTCAAAGGATATAAATTATCATGGATTCAATATTCAGTCTTTCGCTGAAGGTACGATGAAGTATTTATGTATTACAAAAAGCACAAAAGAAGATCATATTGGAAAATCTACCCATGCTCCACACTAGATATTACGCTTATATAATTAGAATCAAATCAATTTTTTCGTTGTTGCAATTTTTCCACACGCAAAGTGCACGTGGTCGCAAAAGTAGTATATTTTGGACGTACGAGTCGATCCCGCGATGAAAAATCTTAATTACTAACTAACACGAATTGAACCCAAAATGGTTGAAGTAATTATAACGAAGAAAATATAAAAGACAAACCTAAATGATGATATGATGGAAGAGTTATGGGTTCATAAGTTAATCATATGATTTGGATTCTCAAACGTATGCACGACTCACATGTTCCTATTTTACTAATCACGTTCATACTCATTTATAGTCACGAATATCTCTCAATCATTCAAGGCTCTAAAACTATGTCAGGATATTTTCTCTCAAACTCAATCCCTAAAACAAGCAATGGTTAGCATTAACAACAAGAACGTGTTTTTGATTTTGTAATACTCTAACTATCTCTAGCCCAGAGGTGTAAGAAGGTAGATTGGCTGTTTTGCAAAACTAATTTAACCTTTCTCAAGCATCAAACTAATCCTAGATTCATGAACACGGTCGCGAACCAAATTCAAGCATTAAACACGTAATCTACCTAAGCAGCACACAATAGAACAAATGAATAATTCAATTAGTAAATGAATCCATAATCACAATCCTAACTTGCTGAATCATTATTCTTAATTAATTTAGCTCATGATAATATGAAACGTAACCAAACAAAGAAAATGTAGAAAACTCATGAATAACTTATATTGAAAACTTTAATCAAAATCACGGGAGTTCAAAGTAAAGATAAAAGAATAAAATTATTTTCACCACGGTGCGGTAGCAATGTCGGTAGTCTTCTCAAAATCTTCTTCTCTCCCAAAATGCATAAAAAAGTAAAAAGAACTAAAAACAATGTGAAAAGTGCCTCGAATCTCAGTTCTATGCGCTTTTTATAGGGTTCTCCAATTGTCGAAGTCATTTTGGGCCGGTTGCTGAGATCCAATGGCTCAGATCTTCAAAAATAACAAAAAGTCGAAATCTTCTGACGAGCCCTGTGCGTCGCACATGGTATGCCGCGCGCCGCACAAAAGGTTCCACGCCCCGCACAACTAGAAGAAAACAAAAGGATCTCTTGTAAGTCTATGCAGTGCCCTGAATCAGCTAGTTCACATAACCACCATTTTCGAGCTTTGGTTGCCGGAAAATGATTTCGAGACAATACTTACGTTCCTTGAGATTGTTTGCTCCTCAAAATGTACTCTATTTGTCATGACGGGACTTGAAACTTTGAAAATATATAATAAAAAAAAACTCTAAAACGATAATAAAACACTTGAGAACTAACGACTTTTCGATGTTAACTGTATTCTAAAACACATATGTCACGCGCTTATAAAATAATCCCAAACTTGAATCGGCGCTTGTCATCAAGCAATTAAAAATAACTAAACAAAACTAAAAGAAATGCCTAAAAGAAATTATACTAAATAAAATGTAGAATTTGGTGTTTCATTTTCTTCACTTGCTCATTTTACTCGTCTCCATTGTAATTTTCAAATTTAAGCACATGCGAGTGTTCACAATTTCAAGTACTAGCCTAACTACTAATTGCGAAAGAAGAAATACGAACTCGAATTACCTTGCTGTTTTCAATGTTTTAGTATCTTGATGAATTTCGTCTTCCTAGTTCGGCAACTCTTCATTCTCACTTCATATCAAAAGTCGAAGCTTCGTTTTCACTTCATATCGGTGTTTTAAATTCTTTTTATGACCCCTTATATATGTCGCGGTTATTTTTGTAAATTAATTTGTGACAATTTTAAAATGTTGTGATTCTTCCTCTTGTGGTCTCTGAAGATACATTGCTTCTGAAAGTTGACCTGGTGAAGAAGCTGTCTGGTGGCCGCAACCTGATAGGGTGGCCTGATCATGGTCCGCGTCCAAGCTTAGTTCCAAATATTCCATTCTTCACAAGATCGGAAATAAAAATTGGTGCCCCACTTCTCATCACACCGGTCTCTCTATTATCGCTGAAATTTGGACAACCCCATTGGGGGGCGAGTGACCATCGCTTCGGACTTAACGGGTCGTATCCGGTGTCCCGGATTATCTCTTAGCTGTTAGAGGTTCTTTGAGTTCTTCCGATACCTTAAATAGATGAAAAAACGTGTGAACTAAGAAAGGAAATAAGAGGGGGATTCTCTGTTTACCTCTCCGATGCTCAACATTAGTTTAATGTGGGTGAAGTTTTAGGATGACGAGGAGGGTTCAACGAGCTTGAGCGGTGGGGGATCCTTAGATCGACCCCATTCTAGGCTTCGAATATCGGATCTTTGGGGTGATTTGAGAAGTTGTTTTTGCGTTGGGTTCATATAAGTTATTTTTTTTCTTACCCGAGACTTGTGAGGGAAGCCGATATTTATAGGCGTAGGGGAGCCTTTCGGAACGTGTGACATGGTGTGATGGTCGACCTAATCAGCTTGTGGCCGATCGGGTGTGACCGAGTGGGTGTAGGAGGCCGGCCGGTCCCAGGGCCTTCTCAAATAGGCCTTCCAGCCTCTTTCAGCTCAAACAAGGGCAGGCCGGCCCTGGAGCGCTCTTAATGAAGCCAGCTGACCTCCCAGGCATCCCTAGAAGGCCCGACCGGCCTCCTTGGCTCAAACAAGAGACAGCCGGCCATGCTTGACCACCAAATAACGGTCCGGGAGAACTCCAAGCCTACGCTAGCCGGCCATCACGAGGCACACGTCCAAGGCTTCTCTCCGAAGCCTATAAAAGAAAAACTCAATCTTAATGTTCGGGTATGCACACTTGACTAGAGAACATTCTTCGAGAATCACTTCTCTATCTCTCACTAAACTCAAGAATCCTCTCTCAACGGGAAGGATTCTTCCCCAGATCTAAAATAGGTAATAAAAGAACACGAGAAATTTACCATGCTTCGGTGTAAAACACACCTACATGCACGTTGAGCTTCGGCGATGAAATTAGGTCACTAATACCGGCAAACAAGCCTTCGGATCTTCACAAGTTCTTATAGTACAATACAACCAAATCGACAAAAAAACTAAACATGTAACTAGTCTATACCAGATACTCTACCATATCCTAGACACTATGATTACAAAAATCAAATCGATCTTCTATGTACAAGAATAATAAGAACCCTAAACAAAATCATCAGCCGAGAAGAACAGCTAGAGATAAAGACAAAGAGAGAAAATCCTAATCGGCTACAAGCTACAAAACTGAATGAAAAGTAGTTATAGGTTTAGAACAGTATATAACATTATATACTACACGCTTAAAATGAGGCCCACGAGATTCGACATGGACTGACGCCATCAGATGGCATAAAACGTAATTACTCTAGGGTCTGTATAAAACGACACCACGAGTAATCATCGTTTTTCACCTATCCGACGACAAACGTCAGCCTTGACGAATTGGGCTTGAGAATGAGTTGTTGGGTTTCATATTTTTAACAGGTTCCACCACTTTCCATTGCATGAATATCATCTTGGGATAAGCTATTCTCTTTCTTTTTTTTCTTCTATGTCTTTCAGGTAGTGCTCTTATTTGCCATCATCTCCACCACTACATGTCCGTCTGCGTAACGCACACCAACATCGATAAATAGCTCTCTAATGGAGAAACTTGTTTTTGTTGTTTGTTTCATTTTCTTATGTTTTATTTCAATAATTCATACTCGAATTTAGCTTTGTACCACCGGACCTTAGATCAGTGAGGGTTTGAATTCCATCCTTTAGGTCATAACCTTATGTATGAGATGTGCTTTTCTTTGTCAAGCGTGGATCTTGTTATCGCACGCAAGATCTGCTAGAATAAAATCGGCAATAAATTATGGTATGACGCTACTTAAAAATACTAGTAATCCACCAATATTGTTGCACTATTATTCTTAAAAAAGGTATATTAAACTTAATTTCTGAAATTTTATATCCTTCTTTTATCAATATACTCTTGTTTGAGTCTTTTATTAAAAACAACATATTCAATATAAATTTAAATCCATGGATTAATGGTAAATATTGACTTTATCGAGTTAAGACCGTGAAAATTGTTTTAATTAAGTGTTGGATACTTTTGTAAATGGAATATTATACTTTTGTAAATGGATTAATGAAAGACGTAGTTATGAATTATATTTGGCTTTTCCTTCCTTTACTTTGGAGAGAATGGAATTAGAACACTCCTTTTTTTGTGCGATATTTGATGAATATAGTTATTTGAATCTCTCCTATTTCTATTTTATTTCCGTGTCAAGTGTATTTCCTTGAGACATAGATGGTGGAGTAGAGAATTTGGTATAGTCTAGTTCCGGAGAGAATAAGGTATTCCATTTATATGTTTCGGTATTGTATGTTTAAAGTGAAGTTAAGAGGGTCGGAAGAAAAGAATCTACCATTTTTCACGAGACTATTTTCCGCCTCAAAATGGTGGTGGCACTTTTGTCAATCGTAGTTAATCTTTTCCAATCAAATCCTAGACCCGAGCACTGGGTTGCTGTTAAGCATATTCTTAAGTATCTTCGGAGAACAAGAAACTTGATGCTTACATATTCAGGTACTGACCTGACTATGACGGGGTATACCGATTCCGACTTCCAGGCGGATAAGGATTCCAGGATATCCACTTCGGGATCTGTGTTCATCCTTAATGGTGGATCTGTAGTTTGGAGGAGTATCAAGCAATCTTGCATTGCTTACTCCACCATGGAAGCAGAATATGTGGCTGCTTGTGAAGCATTCAAAGAGGCTGTATGGCATAGAAAATTGCTTGAGTATTTGGAAGTTGTTCCAAATGTCAATGAGCCCATGACACTTTATTGTGATAATAGTGGGGCTGTTGCTAACTCAAAGGAACCTAGAAGCCATAAGCGCTCTAAGCTTATTGAGAGGAAATACCATTTGATTAGAGAGATCGTGCAGCGCGAAAACGTGGAGGTGAAGAAGATCTCAACGGTGGACAACCTTGCAGATCCTTTCACCAAGGCCCTATCAAACAAGGTGTTCGACCAACATTGAGACAGATTAGGCATGAAGGACTACTCTCATCTTCTTTGAGTTAAGTGGGAGTTTGTTGGCAGAGATGCCCACAAGAAGATTGTTTATTTACATATTGATATTGATGTAATATATAAAACTTTATAAAGTCCTTATTATACTTTGCTGATTAAATTAATAAAAGTTGAAACGTTCATTCATTCCCTTTTAGTTTGATTGAAGATTTATGATATTCAATAGTCTTATAGTCCTTAATCAAACCTAACAATGTATGAAGAGACAAATGTAGATTTGCGTGAACAAACTCTTCATGGTTTGACTAAAATGATATATTCACAATCTAAAGATCAACGGACTAGTATGATTGTTGGAAGAATCTATGATGTATGGTTACGAGTCATAGAGAGTTAGGAACTATATAGTTCTTCCAGTGTATCTTTCGAAGATACTGAATTGACCAGTGCACCTTTAGAGACATAAGAAGAACAAACCATTTAACATCTTCTATCTCAAGGTCACTATGTATGAATTGCATCATGCTTACCTAAATCTTGAAATGGGAGATGTCATTTCATAGCATTACTACTCTCATTTGAGAAAGTCAAATTCTAGATCCATTATGTGATCTAGACTAGGCCAATTGGTGAGATATTAAGTTTTGAAGATGTCATGAACCAACTTTGCGAAGTTCTCATATATATGGAATTCACGTATAAACACTAGTAGAAAAACTGGATCCCACAACCCTTAATAAGGGGTGTGGAATTTTCCCACAACCCTTATTAAGGGTTGTGGGATCCAGGGTTGTGGATTTTCCCCAACCCTTAGACATCCGGTGTGGAATGTTCATACTTTCCACACCGGATGTATATTGGTTGTGGAATATTCAACAACCAATCAATTTTCGGTTGTAGAATTCAAATTTTGTTGAACATCCGGCGCCGCGGCCACGTTATAACGGCGCCGCGGCACCATGTCCCACAACGGATCAAAACATCCGTTGTGGGAGTCGGCGCCGCAGCGCCCTTGTCCAGTGAGTGATTCCCCTCAAAATTTATGTAATTAACTCTCATAAATCATATAATAGATGCAGAATGTCTTTAAATATACACAATCAATCTAAAAAACATTCATACATCCAAAAGTCATCCAAGATCATCATATACATTAAAAATCATGTGAAATACTTACATCCAAAATCACAAAATGTAACTAATCATCACATTTAATAAATAATTGTACATAGCTAATCCATTCTTCTTTTACTTTCTCTATTTCTACATTTATATACGTCTTTTTGTTTTCTAATTTACTAAACTATATCGCATTCCGTGTTACCACTTTGTCTTCGAGTGACCATTGACTAGATGTACGTTGATTGTCCGTCACCAAGAGCACCTTTGCGTTCGAGCTTGAAATTTGAAAAACACCCTATAAAATGAAAAGTATGTACCTTGTTTAACAAACGCTCAATAAGGAAAAAAATACATTTTCATCAAATAAAATAAGTGTTGTGAAATTTGTATTTATAACAAGATATCGAAGATTGTTGGACAAACCTTATCTTGGATAACGTTTCCTTTGTGCTAATATCACTTTTTTGACATGTTGAGCGAACAATTTAAACTTGGAACTAATTACCTTGTAACAATTTAAACTTTGAATCAATTACCTTGTAATTAATGTAAACAATCAATACATATGTAAAGAGTAGGTTAATACATACCTTGGAATTAGTTTAATGGTAATGTCGTCTAGGTTTCCTTTTACAACCATGGCTAGAACTAGTAGTACTCGACATTGAATCTATAAACACAATCAAAATACAACCTCGATATGTCAATATAAAACTAAACTAATTCAAGAACTCATACTCTAATTATCTAACCATGCATATTATCCATTCCAAACACAACAAAAAAATATCTCAATATCAACCTAAACTAATTATCAATTTCAAACCAAAATTAGTAATAAACAAAAACTAACCAATGTGATGAGAAGCCGTTGATGGCGGAGGTGAACTTTCCGGTGAAAAGTGAGGCATAGATAGAGGACGGAGGGAAGGAAAGGGTGGAGACAAAGAGGGCGTGGGCGTGGGAAGGAAAGAGTGGAGAGAGAGTGAGAGTGAGAGAGAGCGCGTAGTAAGAGAGAGAGAGAGAGAGAGAGAGAGAGAGAGAGAGAGAGAGAGAGAGGCGGAGTGAAAGAGACAGGGCGGAGTAAAGAGATGGTGAAGAGAAAGAGAGAGGTCAGAGATGAAGGGAAAGAAAGGGCGGAGTGAGAGTGAGAGAGAGGGCGGAGTGAAGAGAGGGCGGAGTGAAGAAAGGGTGGAGGGAAAGAGAGACGTCGGAGATGGAGCGAAAGAGAGACCGGACGGAAAAGTTCGTTGAAGTGACCGGAGATTTATGGGTCGCCGGAGAAGAGAAGATTTTTGAGAGAGAATGAGTTTTGAGAGAGAATGGGTTTTGAGAGAAAATAGGTTTTGAGAGAGAATGAGTTTGGAGTGAAAATGAAGAATGAAGAAGAAGAAATCGAAATATTACTTTTGTGCGAAATTTGGGCGGGATTATGAAAAATTTGAAATTTTCACGAATTTTAGACATTCCACAACCTTTGTGAGAAGGGTTGTGGAAGCGGCGCCGCGGCGACGTGTACCTAGGGCCGCGGCGACAAAATTCCCAGAAAAGGGGGCCGCGGCCCAAAAAGAACTTCGCCGCGGCCCCCGTGACTTACAGAGTCTAGGTAGACTCTGTGAATCCACGGCGCCGCGGCGACGTTAACACGGGGCCGCGGCGCCGAGTTCAAAATACCTCTCATGAGGTTGCACAACCCTTTTGAGAAGGGTTGTGGAAGTGGTGCCGCGGCGCCGCGTGTTTGCACAACCCTTTTGAGAAGGGTTGTGGAAGTAGTGCCGCGGCGACGACTTTTTTTGTATAGTTTCCACACCGGATCTTTGGATCCGTTGTGGGAAGTGGCGCTGCAGCACCATAAGGCGTCGCCCCGGCGCCGCTCCCACAACGAATGCATTAAGGGTTGTGGGACATTCTAAAATAAGTAATATTAAACAACCCTTATAACAATGGTTGTAGAATAAGGTATATTCCACAACCAATATTCTAAGGGTTGTGGAATACACTGAAATTCAGCCCTTCCCACAACCCTTAGTTATAAGGGTTGTGGGATCTTGAAATCCACACCCTTTACTAATAAGGGTTGTGGAAAATCGGTTGTGGGATCCAACATTTGTAGTAGTGAAAATTGCTGAGATGCAATATATCACTTTATGCTTTATTACTTGGATCGTGAATAATTGAACTGCGCAGTATCCAAAATTAAGTAGCGACTTTATTTGGATGAAACAATGTGACTTGTTAGCTCCTCGTTAATATATTGTTTCTAACTTATTCACAAGTAACAAAGGAGTTGAGGAAATAACAACTAGAAGGGTAAAATGGTAATTTTATAAATTCCAACTAGTTGATGATATTCATGAAGGGTAAACATAGATAACATTCAATGGATCCGCTCAATATAATTAAGTTGAATTTGAGTAGAAAATAAATTCATTTGAACCGAGAGATTCTCAGTGTCAACTCTTTAGTGGAGTCAGTTGACATTAAGCTAATACTCGGAAAAGATTTGTGAACTTTTGAGTCCGAGTATAGAAGCTCAAGATTTGTTCATTTGAATCCATAAGGTCATTATTACAGGTCATTAGAGTAGGATTGTTAAACTGAAAGCTAAGTCAAAATAAGTTCAAATGTTGAACTAGACTTTTTCTCGGAAAATGTCTAAAGAGTATTTTTTTTCCACATGGACATAAAATGATGTGAATTTCAAAATAAGATTTTGAATATTTTCATATGATGAAAATATATATTATTTTCTAAAGCCGAAAAGTTGTTAAAGGCATTATGAAATTAATTTCATTATTTGTGCAATTATAATTCTACAATGGGTATTTTAAGAATTATCTTAAAAGAAATAAGGAAGTATCTAGAAGGTCCCCCCTAGGAAGAATTTCGGCCAAAATATGCATCAAGAGGAGAGTTTTATTTCCCTTTAATTATAAGGATAATTACCCAAAAGGAAAAGAGTAAATAAATTTTCTTGAGAATGAAATAAATAAGCTAAGTGAGGAAACAAATTTCCTCCTTACTTGAGGTGCATGGCCGGCCAACATAGGAGAGAAAGGAGATGGAAAAATCAAATATTGTGTCATGAATGCATTATTCTTACATGAATGCATAATTGAGTTTTATAGATTTTTCTTTCTCCTATAAATTGAGCCTCACATAGAGATGTGAAAATAAGTTTCATTCTTGCTCTCTTTCTCATTGTGGCTGACCCCTCCTCTCTCTCTCTCTCTCTCTCTCAAAATATTTCTTTTATTTTATCACCTAAGTCCTCATTAGACTTAGGCTAAACCGGCTCTTTAGCTCATAGACTTGTTCTTGAGTTATTGTCTTTAATTGTGCCAACACACAAATCCTTCTAAACCTCTATAGACTCTCGTAATGATCTTAGATTTCTCGAGTTCACGTTTAGGTTTGAAGGAATCAAGTTAGAAGAGAAGATCAACATTTCTCAAGATCCATTAAAGATCAAGCTACAAGAAAGATTAGTATTAAAGTAATTAAATAATATTTTTAATTTATAACATGTATATGTATTTTATCTAGTTTAGTAAAAACTGTTTTACTAATAAAAGAAACTTTTATATTCCGCCATTAATATGATTAATGATAAATTTTTATTAACCCTACACTTATTTCAACACTAGTTTACTAGTCTGTCGTCGTTCTGGGAGCGACTAGATCTTGGCAAAGCGGGTCATTATATAATAATAATATATTTGTTGATTACCATGTGCAGACTTATTTCACTACATTTAATTATTTGTTTAATTGATTTTTTTTTTATATATTTTGATTATATTTTGTATAAATTTTGTTATTTTGACC
The DNA here is from genome assembly GCA_958296335.1 of Urtica urens. Lineage (NCBI taxonomy): Eukaryota > Viridiplantae > Streptophyta > Magnoliopsida > Rosales > Urticaceae > Urtica > Urtica urens. Next base: position 139,578 of record OY282530.1, on the reverse strand, counting down.
CAGTTTCGGCGTAATTTAAATTTGGAGAATAAATTAGAGGAGATATCTTTTAGTTGTTTTACATGTAATTCATGGTCAATAATTATAGTAGCTTTTATAATTTTTTTTACTTTATAATATATAGTAAATATTGGCTATTCCAAACTGCAAATTTAGGTTTCATTTTTCTTAAAAAATTACATACCTAATTTTTTAATATAAAAAAATACAGTCTAAGGCTTACGACAAAAAAATACAAAAAGATAAATACTTTTATTCTCAAAACAACAATGTTTTTTAGATAATATTTTTTCTCAGTTGGCCAAATTATACATTTTTTAGCTATATACCCATTAAAATATTTATTAATTTCAAAATATCTAACGCTTTGTAAACTTTGCATAATACTCACTTCAAATTGTTTACAGAATTATTTGGACTATTTTGGGCAGAATTTAAAATTGTTTACAAAAGTTACAAGAAGGTAGTTTGGAGACCCAATATTCGTGTAAGCACAATTGGATGAATATTTACAAAAAATTTACAAAACGTTTAGTATTTTGAAAACACTAAATATAAAAATAGGTAAATATTCAAGTTTTTTTTAGCAATAGGCGACTCCTTGATAACAACAAAAGATGAAAAAAAAAACATTTTTTAATTATGCATATTACAATTCAAATGTCGTATTAGAAGTACGAAACTACTTAAATAAATTACTTACTTGTAGTAAAATAAATTTCAAAAATCAAACACACATATATGTGCGATTAAAACAAGAAAATGAATGGAGAAAGGAGTTTTAAGCCCATTGTAAAATTCTGAGGCTAAAACAAATAAAAAAAAAAGGTTGATTTGTTTGAAGTTTGTACCACATATGATATTCGGCGTATAGGGCCCATTGTAAAGTGGGATAACTAGCAATATAGCATTTTGAAACATGTTAATTATTATATAGTTAAATATTTTGAAAAAATTAGTTAATAGTCATTAATCAAAATAAATTTGATTAACTAAAAATGTAATTTATTAACACCAATTAATAGCAGTTATATCATAATAAATAGTTATTTACTAAAAAAAGAAGAATAGTCAAATAACAATATCAATGTTTTATTTGATTATTTAGAGCAATTTTTATTGTAAAATTCTGAGGTTAAAACAAATAAAAAAAAGGTTGATTTGTTTGAAATTTGTACCGCATATGATATTCGGTGTATAGTGACAGAATTGTGTAAAAGCTAAACAAAGAAAACCAAAGTGACGGTCATGCTTTAGATTTATTACTGTTGTATTGTGTCTTCATTATCTTATATTCTGTTCTGCACTGCACTATAACCTAACCCAACATTATCTTCGACTGCACTTCAATGCTCTAAAGTCTAATATTTTAATAAAATAAAATTTACTTTTTATCTTTGAGAAGCAGCTTGAAAAAGTATTGGTTCTCACTTCTCACCCACGAGTTTGCCTATAAATAATTCAACAATTCAAATGTTCTCTCTCTCCTATATCAAATATAAAGGAGAGGAGATTTGGGTTGGTAGTAATGTTTGTGGATGGCCGGCGACAGAAGAGAGAGAGCTACAAATGTAATGAAATGCATGACGCTTCACTCCATTCGTGCTCTCTCTTTTCTGTCGTCACCTCTTATATATATATATATATATATATATATATATATATACAACATTATTACCTCAAACACCTCTCTTTCTATGATCACCAATGTCTTTTTTAGTACGCAGTCTGAATTCTCTAACCATGGTACTATACGATAAACAATTATCTTAATCTGAGTAAAAAAAATATGTATAAAAATAAAAACAAACCAGCGCTGCTTCACCTCTTTCGCTATTTCTCATCATCTTTCTCGATGACGTCACCGATCGATTCTGGGTGTGGTTTTTCTTCCCTCAGACTCAGAGATTACACCTCTAATATTATACGGTGGCTTCAGATCCTCAGCCGCTTTCTCGCCCAACGACCCTCCGAGAATGTTCTTCTCGTTCCTGCGAAAGGTTCATTTGAAACAACCGATATCAGCCAATGAGCGGGACAAAGTTGGCTTGCGGACATCCAATTTCCTAAAATATCTTATGAAATCGATAACATATAAAGCTTACATTGTAGTAACCAATGAAATGTATAACATATAAAGGTTTAAAACAAATCCATGTACCTTATCATATGTTCATAGTAGATACGCTTCAACTCCAAGAGCCTCCTCAACCAGCGAATCGCCTTCTTTAGATATTTTACTACTTGATTGGATGAACTACATAGTTAATTGGTTTATGAACTATTTTTGATGTGCAAGAAGATTATCTAAATACATTCTCCTCATTTTAGAAGTGACACTTACATAAATATCTCACAATAACATATTCATCAGAATAGAAACACATTTATAAGGTTTTTAATACATTTGAACTTAATACTTGATTATATACTATTTTGTTAATAGCCCCCTTGAACTTACAAACTGAAGAATCAAAATAAAAATTGTCTCCTACGAAACCATATCAAAACAAATTGCAAAAACAAAAATCAGGCTCAAGTTAGAATTAACTAACATACTAACTTTGACTAGAATTTGATTCTTCAACTATCATGCAATCAGAATCCTTGAATTCTTTAACTGAAACACTAACAATTCAACCTAATTGATTTCCGAAAACTATCCAATGAATAATTTGAAATCTTGATTCCATAATTAAAAACCTCACATTTCCCTAATTAATAGCCCTAGATAACCAAATCGACTATAAAATCTCCAAAATCTCTATCGCAAACTATATAAAATATGTATAGCTACTAAGTTTACAACTCGATCGAAATGCAAATCAATGAGAATATCTTCATATATATAATGATAAAATAAGTAATACAGATAATTAAATATAACAGAAGAAGAAAGAAATGAACGACTTCACTGACACTTTACCTGCTTGAGTTGACCACGGCGTTTCGACAAGACGACGATCTGTTCGTTGAGTGTTTTCCAGGCCTTGGCTTCGAAGCAGAGCTTCAGAATATCGGTGACGGCTTTCTTCGTCCCCGTCACTTCTCCGGCGAGCCTCGTCTGCTTCCCCACATTCAGCAATTGCTCTACTTCCGCCTCCAGATTTCCCTCGCTCGCCTGAAGATCAAAACGTTTTTTATTTTTTCCGAATTTTCCTAAAAAAAGCATAACAGAACAAACTCCAATCGAAAGTAAATTGCGGAAACTATCTTACCATTTGTTAAAGGTAGGATTTCATCAAATTGCGGAAATTATCTTACCATACATGAAGACGACGGATGTGAACCTTTCATGGGTGAGAAGGATGTGAAGATTTCGTAGCGGAGAAGGATGTGAAGGTTTCATGGCGGAGAAGGATGTGAGCGGAGAACGATGTGAGGCTTTCATAAACACGAACTCTTCTTCTTCTTTTTTTCGTGTTTTGATTTTGATTTCAAATTAATGTATGAAATTTTGATTTTTTTTCTTCTAATAAAATTAACAATAATCTTGTTTTATTAATTAATATGCGATTAACGATGAAAAAATTCAATTTACGTTGTAAGAATCAATTAAGGTGGTAAAACACAACTCAATTTACGTTGGAATGATTACATTTAAGTGTATATTGAATATCGATTAACGAACATATTACTGGACAAAAATAAAGATCAATATCGGAGAGAGACAACGAAATCAGTAATTAAGTTATATTAATTCGCGGACATAAGGAGAGAGTAAATATGATCTGTAATTAATTGATAATAAAATCTAGTTAAGGATAAAATGACACAAATGTAACCGATATAGGATAAAAAACTTTCTCAAAAAAATTGCATATAGTTACAATCGATCATAAAAAAAAGGATTTTAATTAATAATGATGTAAATATTTGGTCAATTAATTACCCACAATTATAGGATCTAATATGAAGTTAATTAAATAAAAATCAGCAGAAATTTGAAAATTAATGGAATTAATTTAAAATTACTATAAAATTTATTTTGTTAATTAGTATGCAATTAACGGTAAACAACTTAAATTTACATTATAAGAAATCAATTTACGGTTTAAACTGAATATCAATTAACGAACGTATTACTGGACGATATAAATGAAAATTTTGAAAAACAACTTATGAACAACCAGATCTGTTACAAAAAAAATTAAAATTCGGCAATATGAAATGTTTTAATAAATAAATGAATATGAAGCGGTAGAAGATAATTAAAACCGAAAAATCATAATTAATTATGCTGAAATTAATGAGTCAAATAATACCCAAAATTGTAGGATCTTATCTACATTAATTAACGATTTTTTATTATTATTTTGAGGAAAATTTAAACAAAAATAATTCCAAAAATTTAAAGGGTAAACAAGTAACTTAAATGTAGAAATTAAAGTGACACGTATGCGTTTTGGACATTTAAAAAATTTCTACGAAACGTTGGACCAAAAACCAAATCACTTTTGTAAATTAGGGACATTTCGCCAAAATTTTGATTTATCTACTTAAAGATTACTCGACGAAAAAGAGAATATAAACAAACTATTGAATTTCATATGAGCAGTTAAATCACATCTTTTTTTTTTTTGAAAATTCAATTAAATCAGATATTCATGGTGCACCACCTTCAATTAAAACACATTATACTTATTGAGTATTTAATTAAAGAGAAATTTTCAAATATACTTTGACTAAAAAATTTCTTATTTTTCTTAAGAATCTAATTTTCCCACATTATGACAAAAATTATTTGAAAAATCGTTTTTATCCTTAAGTTTATTTTTCAAATTTTTGATGTAGATGTCAACAATAAGCAATTTATTGTTGATCCAAATGTCAATAATAAGAGCATCTAAGTGTTGCTAATTTTTAATGAAAAATAAAATAAATGGTATAAATGAACTTTCAAAATTCTTTTAGTGGTAAAATAGAAAACCTAATATTTAAAAAAAAAAAAAAGAGAAATACATTAGTAAAAGAAAGAATTGAGTCTGTAGCCAACATAAACATAAAAAATCTGAAAATAACTAACGTTATGTAAATATACTGTAATTAGGCAACGTGGTTACGTGCCAGTCGTTCACAAGAAATTATAAATCGAATTACCTTTTTCGAAGCGGATATATTTTTCTATCAGTAATTGATGTTTTTCGATCGGTAGATACCTTGTAAATAACCTATAAATAAAATTTATGAATGAATTAATTCTAATTCATGGTTGTCATCATATTGTTGTAAAAATATTTGTGTGAATATTTACTAAATGTTCAGTTGTCTATTATCAAAATATTATATGCTAACATGGTTACTAACTAGAATAGATTGACCGAATTTTCTTAATTAGAACAGAAGTACTTATCAGCTAATGGGAAGTTATAATAACAACCTAATTATTTTATCCATGAAATCTATTACGAAGTCTCTTAAGTGTTCACTTCGAATCTAATTTTGGTGAACGATTATTTTATTTATCATTTTCAGAGGTCGATTCGGAATGAGTTTACAAACAGAGTTGAGCTCAACACGTTTATTAAACGCAATGCTTTGTCTCATTTTCTTGTCCCTTTAAATTTTTGAATATTTAATGTTTGAAAAGGTCAAACATTAATTCAACGGAGCATGAGTTTGAAGGAATTGAAATCGCAACAATAAATGCTTTACACCACTAAAGAGATGAAGTTTTATTCTTCAGCAAGTGTTTATAGTGAGATGAAGCTACAAATAATGGACGTGGAAGAGGGTGTGGGTGAATAAGGTTCTTTCCAAGTTGTATCCAACTGAAATGATCATTCGTTCCTTTGACCAACAAACATTATTCTCAAGTTAAGATATAAAGCGTCCTGTGCAACAATTGTGTTATATTCGACGACCGAGATCGTATCAGAAATGGATTATCATAGCAATCTCGAAACTTTGTTATCTCTTATGATTCTTTCTTCCAAGTTTTTACTTCAAATAAAGACTACTCTAATTTAGAAAAGAAAAGGAAGGAAGCCTATGCATCTGTGACGATAATGTTCGAATGAGAAGACGCAAAACGTGCCTATTCACACCTTGTGTGTTTCTGTACTCCAATAAACCAGGAAAGCCTATTCACACCTTGTGCGTTTCTGTACTCCAACCTGCAACAACGTGAACTAAAACTTCAAAATAAAAATATGAAACCACATTTTGATGACTAGTTATAACTTACTTAAAGACAAAGCTTGTTGGGTAAAAGCTCTTCTATCTCGATTTTCATGTTATTAAGTCCACTCCTGTTCATCACAACATCAACCAAAAATGTCGCTAGAACCGGTCGATGGTCTGAAAATTTTGATTCTCCTCGCCAATAAAGGAGTTGTTGTATCCCATTTCCATGCCAAAGTATTCTATCACACCTGCGATAGTTCACTCTCCTCCTCATCATCATCATCTATAAATGAACAAGATTAGTTAGGAAAAGCAAATACCAAGCCGGTGTTCTTCGTTTGCTCTTGGATTTGTGAACCTCTCCAGCGTAAATATCGGAGTTATAAGAGTACTTGTATGTCGGTGCAAAGTAGATCTTCCCTTCCTTCCACCCCTTGAAAACCCGCCCGGCTTCACGCTCTATCTTTAACTGCACCATCGAAATTGTAACCAAAGCTCATTCAACATCAAAGAGAGCATTGATTTATCGGGATGTACATACCTGATCATTGTTGAAGAGAGCATCCCAGTCCTTGGCCTCTAAGAGCTTTCTGGTGTCGGTGTAGCTCAACGATATACGATAGTTCAAGTCACCGAACCATATGATCCGGCTACATGTACAATTAGAAACAAGTGAGAATTCCAACAAGAAGAAAGAAGGAGGAGGGAGACAGACGCTCACTCGTGATCCAGGATTTTGTCGGGAATCGTCGAGTAGGGGTTTTTGCATATCCTGGGAAACTGCGTGTTTTTAAGTATTTCAATGACGTCGAGGTTCCTTCGAAGCTCGTCGCCTTCTTTCTCCCCGGAGGCCAAGTGACTGCAAATGAAGCAAAAGCTGGTGCGGTGCAACTGAAAGCTCACTGATATACAGCCCTGCACAAGACAGTAGTGATTGATGGGGTATCGACAAGACAGCCGTGCAGTAGCAGCGACTGATTGATGGGGTATCGACAAGACAGCCGTGCAGTAGCAGCGACTGATTGATGGGGTATCGACAAGACAGCCGTGCAGTAGCAGCGACTGATTGATGGGGTATCGACAAGACAGCCGTGCAGTAGCAGCGACTGATTGATGGGGTACCTTGTTGCCGAGGCAGCCCATGAGGCCGCCGCGGGTGATGCAAGAGATGCGGAGGTGGCTGAGGTGTTGGACGAGGTGGGCCCGCATCCAGACGGTGACGAAGATGCCGACCATCTGCTTGCTGGCGACGAGGCCGTAGTCGGCGGCGTTGGAGGAGAGGTCATCGTCTTCGTCGGAGGAGGCCTCGGAGTCGAGCCCTTCGCGGTGCGACCAGCAGAACTCGCGCGGCTGCTTGCGGTCGCAGTCGAGGACGCAGTTGCAGGCCTTGAGGCGCTTCTTCTTCTCGGTGCGGAAGCTCTTGCTCACCTTCCGCAGCGACGCCTTCGCAAAGAACCCGGCGCTGCTGTTGGCCCTGCGTGGGGCCCGCGCCTTGTTCAGCGACCGGTCCACCATGCGCAGCCACTTCGCCGCCGGCTCGCTGTCCTCTATCACCAGCACGTTCCCCGCGTTCAGAGGCACGATCTCCTGAAACCTGTTTCACCCGATTCTCAGTGCGACTGATCGAGAGACTGATCGAGAGACTGATCGAGAGACTGATCGAGAGACTGATCGAGAGAACAGGGCTTTTACCCGAGCACGTAAATGTCCGACGGCCTCTGCACTTGAAGGAAATCGTCCAAGTTGTTCAGCCCGTTGTGGGGACTCATTCCTCCCGCGTTCCACGTCGCTACAAACACTCTGTTCAACACAGACAGACAAACAACTAACTGTTCACTGTCACATTTTCAGAGACTGATTGAGAGAAGACTGAGTACCGGTGCGACTGAGTTTCCATCGTTGATCCTTCCCTCACTTCTGCAACATCACCAACACATTTATGTATATAGAAAGAGAATATAACATTTATGTACCATTCCCACTTCCCTTTGTGATTTCAATTCTGAATATATTCCCCCATTTGAGTCTCTTTGGAATCAAATTCACTCTATATTGTGATTGTCCTTCTTTCTTTCTTCCTTCCCAATTTAGTCGAATTTAGAATCAATGAAACAGTGCAAACGGTACCGTTGATACGGACAAAAGTTTCTTTTTTGTGACCACACACAAGTCAAGAGTTGAAGCTTTTTCTTGTTAAAAGAAAATAATTACATAGCAGAGACTCACCAAATGAATCCGAAGTTATCGATCTTTTCATCATCGGATGTCCGTCTCTTTCTCTCGACAAAAACTTCTGAATGAGTGTCTATAGTTTAATTAAAACATAGCAATGATTAGACAATTATAAATGTGTTGGATTGACCAAGGGTAAAACCGGAACAAGAAAATTAAACCTTTTTTTTCCTTTCTTTGTTCCCAATACTCATGCCTTGAACGCGCCTTTGATCATGAATGTGGATGACCAAAAATCACAAACCTTCAATACAAATATACATGCGATGTGTATTAATAACGATATCGTAATTCTTAGACAATTCATTCAAAAGAGACGGGAAAAAGTACAAAAATAATATTTATAAAATATAAACATCATTTTCATTGCATGAGTTTTCCCTGTGTGTCAGAATACTGTGACCCAGCCAGAATGTATTAAAGTTATAAAGCCCTATAGTAAAAAGAAATGTTTGAAAGAGAGAAAAATTTACCAGAAATAATAATGATTTCGGCATTCGTGGAAAGGTGTATTCATTATCCAATAATATCATACGAAAATATAAAAATAAAAATAAGGAAATTGGCAATATGAGGATTTGAAATGAGATATCTCAGGAAAGTCAACAGAAGAAAGCAATAGTTTATTCGATTAGGAAGAGAAGGAATTGGAACCTGGAATATTCTGACCGTTTACAAAACTTAGAAGTCTCTGATCAGCGTGTATGAGACTCGTAAGCAACCATATTTATACGAGACGAGAGTATGTCTGTATTTATGAACTGGGTAGACAAATCTATCGGATTTCTGAAAAGGGTATTACGGAACGAAAAACAAGAACAAGAAACGTACGTGCAAAAGACAAGAGAAGAGAGATGAGAGAGGATTTTAAATTGTATCGGAAAAGGAGAAAGGTAAAAATGTGGGAATTAGATTTTTACATGTCCCTTCAAACACAACAACAAACGCTGTCTTGTTTCGTTTTTTAATTTTATTTTTTCCTTTCTTTCTTCCCACTCAAACGCAGCGACAACGAGACTCAAAGACTCTTTCTTTATCATTTTTTTTTTTTTTTTTAATAGGAGAACTCGTGTTACATGAAACTGATCTCTTTTGGGATTTGAGGAATAGAATGGACTTTTAATTTAATTGATTATTTCCTCCGAGGCAAACAACGTTACTCATTTATTATTTATTTTGTGCACGTTGTAGAACGTTTTCTATAACTATTTTATGTCATTACTTTTCATTTATATTTTTTAAAAACTTTTACCCCTCCCTTGAACATGCACTCAAAGTTGGGAAACCAACTTAAAACACTGAACAATTGGCAATTTTTTTATTAAAAAATTATTTTATCTTTTGGTGCTCATTCTTTTTAGTGTTTTTTTTATAATCTTTCAGATATAGTTGTGTACGCTGTCAATAACATATTTAATCTTATTCAAAAAATAACATATTTAATCTAAAATCGCGGATCCTAATTATCTCTGCCTTCATTTATTGTTTTAAAAAAATACAATAACAAATTCTAATTAGAATGATTTAGTGGTAATGCATATCTCTTCCAAGTTAAAAAAAATACTAGACTATATTTTTAGGACAGTGGAGAGACACAAGATTATGTAAAACATATATATCTTTATGAATTTAGAGAGAATAAATATAGACAGCAGAGTTACCCATTTACCATTGTTTTGTGATGGCTATGAGACCCTAATGATGATACCTGAGTTCGATCCCACCTGCCTTAAACAAATTACCATTTTTTTATTTTTTATAAATCAAGGCCTGAACTTAATATATGTTAATATTATTTTACTTTTGACCAAAACTTCTTAAGAGGAGACGCGAATGTTGAAAGTTGCAGTCTAAAACAGCTTTTAGCCACACGTGTGCGCGTTAGGATTTGTCAGCATATGATATGACTAAATCAAAGAAAATCTTGTCAACCAAAGTTAAAGTTTCAGTACTCATTCGCTATGGTGAAATAAATTGGAAAGACGAATGAAGTTAAACTAAAACAGATTATAATTCACTTGGTATTCTAACTCACAAAAATATTTTTTTGAATCACAAACGATGGTGAAAACAACGATTCCGCAGATTAAAGAAAAAGAGCACACAAACGCATCCTTGTTTTTCTTATATTCCCAGAAATGTCAAAGCCTAATAAGACCGGTCATAACTTACTCGCTAATCAAGGTTTTTAAAGGAGCAAAGGGAATTCAGCAAATTAAGAAGCAGAAAGCAAAATTCATAATTTATATGTGAATTTAAAGAAAAGGTCAGGTCCTTCCATTTCCGAGACATGTATCATATTTATTGCAGTTTCTAATATATCTTGCTTTTTAATGTTGAGCAGAGGCGTAGCATGATGTTGGGATTTGGCTCTACCAAAAGTGAGAGGATTCCCAAAATAGAGGAAGACCAAGGCTGGCCAAATGCATGTTTTGGGTTAATTTAATCATTTCGCTGTTAAAAACAAAGGACTTGTCTATAAGAACGTTTAGGCTCTTTGGTTAGTCCAATGATGAGGGGGGACCGGTATCTACTAAACCCTAAGGGGACTAATCAATGAATACCCAAAAGGGACCAATATTCTACTGACTGATAAGCCTGTTTCCTTTTTCTTCTTCTATTTTCGTTGCTGTTCATCCTTATTATGTTCTAAAAATCATATTATTTTTAAGCCACCTCCATAATTGTGATTTCTTTTAAACAAATGGCATTGGTAAAAAACACTAATATTTTGTTATCAAATTTTGTACTTAAATCTTATTAACTTTTAAAACATTTGAAATCGTGATTAATCTTGGGTTGCCACAATTCGGTCAAATTTAACTGATTTCAATAGTGTAATTGAAATTTAACATTATTACGAATTGATAAAGACATTTTATACATGATTATTAGATTACCTAAACGAAGAAGTGATGCTTATCTTTAACTGTTTTGATAGTTTTGAAAGTTTTGGTGTTGATTTCAACTTTACACGATTGGATGAAGATTTAGAACACACGTGTGAAACGGGAGTTAAAATGGAGTAAAAATCAGTCGGAATGAATGACAAAACGCCATCGCGTCGCCATGGACCTTCCGGACGTTGAGATCAACCAAATGAAGAGGTGACGAAGACCACCCGAGTGCCCATCGCGTGACGATAGGACCTGGGTGATGGAGGTCACGACAGGATGGATCTGGTTGCGTCACGACGGTGCGACATCAGCAAAGTATTTTGACACACGGACAATGTTTTTGAGTCGTCGGATCAGTTTTCAACCAAATCTTTGCCTCGCCGGATTGGGCTGTCACTATTGTCGGCAGAGATGCCAACAAGAAGATTGTTTATTTACATATTGATGTAATATATAAATCTTTATAAAGTCCTTATTGTAATTTGTTGATTAAATTAATAAAAGTTGAAACGTTCATTCATTCATTCCCTTTTTAGTCTGATTGAAGATTTATGATATTCAATAGTCTTATAGTTCTTAATCAAACATAACAATGTATGAAGAGACAAATGTAGATTTGCGTGAACAAACTCTTCACGGTTTGACTAAAAGGATATATTCACAATCTAAAGATCAACGGACTATTCATCTCAGTATGATTGTTGGATTAAACAATGTGATTGTTAGCTCCTCATCAATACATTGTTTCTAACGTATTCACAAGTACTAAAGGAGTTGATGAAATAACAACTAGAAGGGTAAAATGGTAAGTTTATAAATCTCAACTAGTTGATGATATTCATGAAGGGTAAACATAGATAACATTCAATGGATCCGCTCAATATAATTAAGTTGAATTTGAGTAAAAAATAAATTTATTTGAACCGAGAGATTGTCAGTGTCAACTCTTTAGTGGAGTCAGTTGACATTAAGCTAATACTCGGAAAAAAAGTTTGTGAACTTTTGAGTCCGAGTATAGAAGCTCAAGCTTTGTTCATTTGGATCCATAAGGTCACTATTACAGGTCATTAGAGTAGGATTGTTAAACTAGAGGCTAAGTCAAAATAAGTTCAAATGTTGAACTAGACTTTTTCTCGGAAAATGTCTAAAGGGTATTTTTGTCCACATAGACATAAAATGATGTGCATGTCTTTCTGAATCCGAAAAGTTGTTTAAGGCATTACGAAATTAATTTCGTTATTTGTCCAATAATAATTCTACAATGGGTATTTTAAGAATTGTCTTAAAAGAAATAAAGAAGCATCTAGATGCCCCTTCCCTAGCTATAGAATTCAGCCAAAACACATAAAAGATGAGAGTTTTATTTTTCTTTAATTATAAGGATTATTACCCAAAAGGAAAAGATAAATGAATTTCCTTGAGAAGGAAACAAATGTGCTAAGTGAGGAAACAAATTTTCTCACTAATGTACAATGTATGGCCGACCATCTTCTGAGAGAAAGGGGAAGAGAAAATCAAATATTGTGTCATGAATGCATTATTCTTTCATGAATGCATAATTGACCTTTATAGATTTTTCATTCTCCTATAAATAGAGCCTCGCATAGAGATGAGAAAATAAGTTTTTTTCCTTGCTCTTTCTTGCATAGTGGCTAACCCTCTCTATCTCTCTCTCTAGAAAATACTCCTTTTTATTTTGGCACCTAGATCCTCAATTGATCTAGAGAATTAGTTTATGATCCAATAATTGTTCTTGGTTCATATTGTTTAATTGTGCCCACACACAATTCCTTTTAAACCTCTTTACACTCTTGTAATTGGAGCCTTAGGTTTCTCAAGTTCAAGATTCCACTAAATGACCAATAATGAATATCTTTAAGTTCACATTTGTTTGATATAATGCAATTATTCTTCATATGGTTTACATTGTATTTTACGATATTACTATTTGTGCGTGTCATTAACAAAGAGGGATGTAAAATACTGTTTAACCTCTAAATTATTATTTCATCAACTCATTTGTTATTTGTTAACGAGGAAAACATAAAATGAGATGTCACAACATGTCATATGCTTTATTCAGTGAATAGTAGTCCCAGTTTATTCACTAACACCTAAAATAACAAAGCATGGGCTGATACTGATGTCGTGGCATCATTATAAAACAAATTCCATATCTGTGAATCACATAATTCAACGAGACAATGTTATGACATCAATCGTCGGGTCTATAAAACATCATTGATACATTGCCCATTGACTAATCAAATGTCATAAAGTATCATAAGAAAAAATGTATTAACTTCAAGATTTAGGTAATTATAAAAATATCACTCGTATGTGATTTTGAAGTTTCGAGTAATATAATAGTTTGATCTTGAGCTTCAAAGGGTCATAGGTCTTGTTCATAGTCACGACTCTCTATATCACAAGATACGGTATCGGTGGTTTATTCAAAACAATTATTAGTCAGATACGATTGCCATATCGATTCTTAAATTGTGAACTATTTATTTTAAACTAATCAAGAAAGAGTATCTTATTAAGTCTGTATTTAAACCTTCTTTCGTTGATGACAGTTTCAGGGCGTAGACATATATGCATAAACACAAACTTAAATAAGAATAAATATTTAATCTTTATTTAATTTTCACCAAAAGAATACAATTGTATTTATATTTATCATGTCTCATTTGTGGGCATAAATCCCAACAGGAACTGGGATTGAAACACCCTTGGAGAATATATGATGGTTGAAGTCTTGGATGTGAATTCCGATCGACGAGTTTATAGTTATAAGAGTTTGAAAAATCTTTGAAGAGTTTGGTTTTGCCGAAACACAATCTTTGAGGGACAAGTCGTGTGCCCTCTTAGCTCTACTGCTCGTATAAGAATAGTAGTCCATGATCTCACCCAAGTAGCAAAGTCTCGGCACTGTGACAGAAGTGTCGTTGTGGGAGTGGGTGCTCACGACTGCTTTGCCAAGCGTTATGGCTCCGGAGAGACCCCATATCTACATAGTATGCGGCAAAACCTAGACTTCGAGGGGTTTTATTCGGCGTTTTCCTAGCAGTGTTCAAAGTCCACCATATTGTCTTTACTGAAAGAGATAACAAAGGCTTTATTGAGAGTCTTCACCATTCCAATGTTTGTCCTTTTGGCATCTTTTGCTTTCTGTTCTAAGATTGTTAGTTATCGATTTAGATTTGTTTTTCTTGGTCCAATAGAGATACCAACCGAGTAACCCATGCCCTGACAGTAAATTTAACTTTATTCTTCTGAGGACGTTACATTTTATCATCTTCATAATATGTCTTCCTCTCTCCATGCTCTTACTTAGGCATTTGTTGGTTAAGAAAAAAACTCAACGGCTACGAATTCAGTATCTCAAGCTATCTTAACGTTGCTCCAATTGTGAACTAAAAATTAAACAAAAAAGAATAAGAGATAGATAGGGAAACAAGTCGAGCGTTTGTCGTACACTCTTGAATGAAGGTTTAGCAAACGGTCGTCTTGAATGATAATTTAATTTAATAATAACGTTGCTCCAATTGGTAATACTGTGTTTGGTGCGTGGGATAAGGGATAATTCATGTCTCCATCCCATTCTTTTGTGATTTTTTTTAGTAGAATTACTGTTTCAAACCAGCAAAGGTTAAGCGTGGGTTTGGACGTTATATAAAACACCACCAAACAGAATAATCTGTACGCAGTAGGTCATAACTTTGTTTATAACACGTTACCCAAAAATTTATATATATATATATATATATATATATATGTCCCCGACTCTTTCTTTGTTACGACGTGAGAACGTGTTACTCGTTTTATAGCCTCCAGTACAAACATAATGTGGATGAAAAGAAAAAATAGGAATGCAATACTTTGACAAGTAGGGAGATAATATGCTATTCCTCTAGAAGTAAATTATCTTTTTTCACACAACTATAATTAGCACGAGAACAGACTAAAAAAATACACATCCATATTGATAATACCTACATACAAGCAATCAAGTCAGCATCTGGTATCCAGTGAAGTTCAAAATTACAGGTTCCAATACCAGATCTGACACAAGGGCAAAACCAAAACAGTGAAGAAAAAAAATCAAGAATCAGATTACAGGAAGTAGTACCATCATCAAGACTGAACGGGAATCACGGAAACTGAATCAGGCTCGCGGCCGTGGACCCTGAGGCGGTAAATGCAGGTGTGGGAAGGGCTTCCATGGTTGGAGATGAAATCAAACCTGACTGTGTCGATCACTCCAGAGCCTGACGATGAGTCCAAAACATTGAATGTCTGTGCGTTGCTCTTCTCGAGATCGTAAGTGAACTCAGCCAAAAGATTGATCTTCTCAGCTTCTGTGTTCTGACCCTCAAGCCACCCAGATATCCTGCACTCTTTTGGAGCACTTGATCTGTCGTAAGCCACATTCTGGAAAATCAATTCACACATTAGTACACTTCATATCATGCCAAAGTGAGCATTTAAACTTTTCCCCTTTCCTTGTTCAAACAGACTTTTAACTATGAAAACATAAAAGCCGGTATGTTTTCCCTCATAAGTGCCTATATGAAATTGAACCACTCAACGTACTGAACCTAGGTTTGTTTAGTTCGTGTCCCCATACAATACAAACACTGAGATGGCCTCACATAACAAATCCTAAATAAAATGTGGCAGGAAATCTCTCTAACGTCTTATTCTTATAACCTAGAGACAGTTCATGAATAATGAATCCCTTCAAAATATTGTTCACCAATAACCCAATAGTTGGATGACTACAAGGCAGATCAATAACAAATACTTTTATAACATACTAGTACCTTTCTTGACCAACAAATAAAGGATAATAAGTTGAAAAAAGCCAAATGTACGGCAAGTAGAAGTATAACTATTTAACCCATCATTACATTTCTGTGGGCTTAGTAGTACCAATCTCGTCATTATCTGAGAAATGATACGTTAATGGAAACAAACAGACAGCTTACCTAAACCAGAGTACACTTCTTACACTCACCTGAGGAGTTAATATCAGCTAAAGCAACTTTTTTATTATAGCTGTACATATCTAACATGTCATCGTCCTTATTACTCCTAATTCCATTATATGACAACATCGAATATTGTTAATTGTAGGATAAATGTTTTTCGATAAATACCATTGCGCACACAACCAAAGGACACTGTCAGGTTTCTCTTAAAAGGCAACAAAATAAAACCTTGAGCTGAAAGAAATTATCACCTTGGCAACATGTTCCAAAGTAACTGCTTCAGGTAAAATGGCCGTTCTGAGCTTAATCTGCACAAACCCAACGCTCCCCTTCAACGGGAAACACTGCCCTGGCTCGCCAAAACTCGGCCGAAGCATCTTCTCAGCATCATTACGAACCCCATCCTTGATTCCCTTCAAAAACCAACTCCCAGGTTTTGCAGCCAAAAACGGGTCCGAATGCTTCACAACCAAAGCTCCCCCGCTGGAAAGGGCATAATCCGCTCTCCCAAGCCCATCCCCGGCGTGTTTCTCAATCTCCCTCATCACCACATCCCTCGCGTATGCTTTGATGTCATTCAAGCTCACCTCTCCGCGGCCAAGCTTCAATTCCTCAAACATCGTCTCAAACTCCTCCTTAGACAGCCAATTCAAACCCTTCAACTCGCCCAAATTTCTCTCTAACCCCGCGTTCTTCTCCTCCAACTCTTCCAATTTCTTCTCAACCACACTACTTTTCTCCTCGATCCTCTTCCCAACCTCCTGCCTCAGCGCCCCAACCTCTCCTTCTATCTTCCGTTCAACAACCTCAACCTGGCCCAAGTTGGTTTCAATTATTACATTAGAGAAGCAACTAACAATAAAACCAAATTCCCTTTTACAGTATACTACAAAACATTAAGCTACTTGAATAAAAAACGCAGAGGTTCAACTTCGTTCTGTGCAAGCCTTCTAAAATCAAACGATGCTGTTCTGCTGCCTAGAAGTTGGTTAAAACGTTAACAATAGAGAAACACCGAGCAACAAAATTGAACCCTCTTTCACACCTGACCACAAACTACATTTTACTACTTGAAATTCATCTTTGTCCTGTTCAATCGACTTCTTCCTAAACGAAACAATCCCATTTCCCTAACTTCATTCCAAATTTACGGATTCTCTCATCCAAACCCGAATTAAACAACAGACTTTCAAGAAAGAATTCCTCTCTAATTCCCGAAATAGACCATCTTTCCAACAAGAAAACCTGATATGAATGTTGTCCGGCTTAGACCCGACTAAAATCCATGACATTTTCCCAAATTATTTATGAATAAATAAAACGCAAGTTACCAGATTCGCTCACCTGAACCTGAATCATGGTAGCCGTGTTCTTAACCAGCCTCTCAACCTCTGCAATACGCCCCTCGATCTCATCAGAAGCAAAAGAAACGCCACCATCACCAGAAGACCTGTTCGAAAGCTGCTTTACAATCTGGACACCGCCGAGGAGCAGAACCAAAAGCACGAAATTCTTCATGAAGACGCTCAGCACGGTCTGCCACTTCGGCTTCGGCGGCGGCACCGCGGAGACCCTGCGGCTTCGCCGGACGGTGGTCGGCGGGGAAATCGTTGACGCGGCGGCTGCTTTCTTGACCTGTTGGACGGCATCGCGAGAGGATCGGGCCTCAATGGACTGGTGGCTGAGATCTCTTCCGGCGGCTGAATCGGTGCCGTTGGTGGTCTTGATGTAGTGCTGGGTTTCGGCGCCCAGCAATTCGATGTTGGAGGCGCTCTTCTTCTCCGTCGTCTGGACCGCCGTTCGCCGGCGAGCCGTTGGATTAGCGGTGATCGACAGCGTCGAAGCCGACATTGCAGAAGCTGTGAATCAGGAACCCTAGAATTTGGGGGGAAATGAGAGGGCGTTTAAATTGGGAAGAGAGGTAAGAAGAAAAAGTGAATCGAAGTGGGCGGAAAAGACAAGCAATATGACGGTTGTGACTTGTGAGAGATAAATATTGAAAAACAAATACATAAATTGATAGTTTGGAAATATAGTGCGACCAGTTCCCTTGTGTGCGTCCACTCCGGTTCGCTTTTTAAATCGATCCAAGAATTAAATTTTGTTTGTTGAAGCAAATTTTCAACAAAAATAAAATCCATTGTTTAAACTTGAAAATTAATAAAATATCAAGATTACTAAACAATGCAATATATTCGTCTTTATTTGAACAGACATACATTTTTTACCATGAGTTCGTTTTTCACCGATCATCGTGATAAAAGACGTCTCCTGCCGAATTATAACAATCTTAATAATAAAATTCTAGTGAAATGAGCCTAATTTACAAATTTGATTTGATTTTGTACAACGTTTCGTAAAAAATTTGTAGATGTTTAAAACGCTTACGTGACACTTTAATTTCTGCATTTAAATTACTGTTTTAAACTTTAAAGTTTCGGAATATATTTCTGCTTAAATTTTCTCTAAAATTTGGAAAAAAAAATTGTTAATTAATGTAGATAAGATTTGTTGATGTCGGAATCCGACCCGACAATCACGAAATAAAATATGAGTATTTTAATACGATTTGAATTTGTTTAAGAAAAAAGGGTATCGACAAAATTTCGTAGAGGTAATATTATGATACTCGAATAGAAACAAAACGAACGCAATAGAACAAGGATCGAATTCGCAATCAAATAACTGCCCGATGAAGTTATATTTAGAGATAATATGATAATATGAATACAAGTCATCTTTTCGTCCAAATAAAAATGTTATTTATACTATCTAGGCGAAGCGACGATCTTCCATGCGAATATCTTAGACAACTCGGGATATGGACAGGTCGCATGATTTCCTCAAAAAAGGGCGGTCTTGATTTCGTATTCGATCCTACTTCTTCGGCGAGATGACAGCTAACCGATGCTGACTTCGTCTTCGATCTTACTTCTTCGGCGAGATGACAGCTAACCGATACTGACTTCGTCTTCGATCAATTCAGCGAGATGAAAGTTAAGCGATGCAGTCTTTGTCTTCGATCTGCCAGTGAGATGGGCTTAGAAGTGGCAAACTGATTCGGGCTTCGGATTTGGGCTTTATCTGGGCTTAATATTAATTGGTTCGATTTATGCCCCCACAATCAGTCCCCCCGTATTTTTAATATTGTAAAATATTAAAGACACTATTAAGGAGGTACGCTGAAATATGTGAGATGATTATGCGGTTACACGTGTCGGTTAGTTTTAATGATGGTTCGAAACTGAAGAGTCGGTGGCGATTTTTTCGAGAAAAATCGTCATATCCAATCAAATCGGTGGCGGTTGAGATCTTTCGCGATTTTCGAGAAAAAATCATTATAACCTATCTAATCGATGGCGGTTAACGTTCTCCACGACTTTTCGAGAAAATCATCTCGAGCTATCTGGTCGATGGGACGTAATTTTCTCGGATTCGGTGGTTAATTGAATGTATAAATATTCGCAGAGTCATGACATCTCTCATTTATATCGCGCGCTGAAGAGTTACCAAGGTAATTTTGTTTTCACTCTCTCCCCTTTCTTTCTCTATCTAACTTTTTCTTTAGTCGTTTTCTTAAAGTCGTGTTCTCGACACATCTCAGAATTTCTTTTATCACTTCGCCACGTCGAAATCCTGTTCTCGACATACTTCGAATTATCTTCTTTGACTTTTTCTCTGTTCGTTCAATTTTTTGAAGTCTTATCACCGATATGTTTAGAATTTTTATCTAATTCGATAGGATACCCTCTTCCGTTCACCATCATGTCTGACTCTGGTCCTTCTACTAATTTGGATATGTTGAATCCCGCAACCATTACCCCTAGTGAATTCGAACAGTTTAGGTTTCGCAACGACATTCATCCCTGTCTTAGGGAATTTTTTCCTACCCCAAACACAATCGCAGATACAATAATAGATGGTTATTGCTACGTATATGAGGTTTGGTTTCAGTCATGTGGACTTCGATTCTCGATCCACCCCCTTCTTCTAGACTTTGTGAGTTCCCTAGGCATTACCGTTCCTCAGATGTGTCCAAATTTTGTCAGGATGGTTTGTAATTGGTTTTCCCAAAATCCACTAAAATTAATATTTTTCCAAAATGCTAGTACAAAAGTCTAAAATACCCCTAAAACAATTTCTTTACATTTCATTCCATATCCATATCAACCGGTTATAATTTATTTGTTTTTTAAAAAATTAAACTTTAAAAGGTAAAATCTGCTCCAACCCTAACACAATTAATTTTTTTTAATTTTTTTCTTGATTATTTTTGCGGTAGTATAATGTAAGGCATTTGTGTGAGTTTTATTTTTTAAAGAGTATTTCGTCTTTTCACCTGAAATTTACTTGTATTTTGGGAAAAAAATATATTTGGGTGCATTTTGGGAAAATCAAAAATAAAAGTTGGTACTTTGGGCAATTCCTCAAAAAAATATTGGTGGATGGATTAAAAAAAATGGAAAAGGAATAAGAGAAAGTGGGTGAATTTTAATTTTCTCAAACATTGATTGGTATAATAAGAAAAAATATTATTATCCATCCGTTTATTGGTTTGGTATAATAAAAAAGAAGAAAATGACTAGATTTATATATTAAAATTACTTTAATATCCTTGTGAGTAAAACTGATTTATATTAATTGATCTACATAAATATTTTTTTAAAAGTCTACATAAATATTTATACACATATATAAATAATACATACAAAAGAAATCGTGTACATTATGATATAAAAAAATGCAAATATAAATAATACATATGAAGCAATAGTGACACTTTATGACATTTGATTTGTCAATGAGCAATGACTAAGTTATAGTTGCATCTGACCCGACGGTTGGTGTTATGACGTTGTTATATTTGATCATGTGATTCACAGATACGGAATTCATGTTGAAACAATGTTGATGCATTAGTATCACACTATGCTTTGTTATGAGAGTGTGAATGAATAAACCATGCCTGATATTCATCGAATAGAATATTCTTTGATTAGAACATGTGACATGTACGTCGGACTGGGTCACTGGCCGAACTGGGTCGCCGGTCGGATTGGGTCACTAGCCGGATTGGGAGCCTGCCTGCCGGACAGAGGCTAGGCAAGGGCTTGTCGGCAGGCCAGGGGTCTGGTAGGGACTTGTACGTCAGCCAAGGGCTGGCCGCGTGCCCGGTCATTTCCGGAACCTCTCCGGAGGGTCCACGACGTGCCTGAGTAAACCTAACGTGGGTTTCGTGTCCTGGTTGATCAGAGGACGATGGAGGAGGCATATATTCGAGTTTCCGCATAAAAATACGGCGACAACATTTACTTTCCTCAATCTTAGGAAGTAACTTGATTATTACACAAAAAATAAATATAGAGGAAAAGAGTAGGAATACATACTTGGCTGAAAAAATCTTGTTTTGATAAGCATCCGTGTTGGGAGCAAAAAATATTCTAGATGTATTTACAAGAGTATGGTTATGCAAAAAATTTTTGAAGATTGAGAAAATCAAGCCCGAAATAGTTCGAGTCCAGTTTGATATCAAGAAGATGCAAATAAAGTAATGAGTGAGAGACCTTGGATGATCAAAGGATATATACTTCTGCTAGCTAAATGGCCACAAGTGAAGATTAACGTTCACTCGACATTCTCGGAGGAGGGAGCTGCATCATGGATTCTGACTCGAGGAGAAGAGGGCTCAACACTATGTTTATGGAGAAGTAAGATCGAGGTAAAAGATGCCTATGTGGTGGAGTTAAAGTCGATATAGATGACCATAAAGTTAGGTAAGTTATATGATCATTCTCACACTGTAATAGAGAGATATAATCAAAGAATTAGAAGGAGCTTGCAAGATGAGAAGTCAAGCCCAGAGCGGAGGTCAACGACAATATTTGAGCAAACCGGGTTGGTTAAGAAAGAAGTTTTAAATTGTGAATTTATTTGGATTAGGAGATCGGAATATAAAGTAGTTTACGTACTAGTAAAATGAGTTTTCGAATAAGATTCATTTGGAATTTGTAATATCAGAGACATTCTTGTTCGTGCGGCTCTTCAGCAACTCAACAATCAAATAATTTTGAATCGTGATGTGATAAATTTGAATAAGATATATTAATTAGATGAGGAAGGTCTCAAACTCCGTTAAATAAAGATGAGATCGTATAAGCAATGATCGAAGTGGAATAAAAAAAGGTAAGAAAAAAATTTATAAAAAATGAATATCGAATGTTTAAGGAGGTAAGAAATTAGATTACAAATTACAAAAGCCGACCTTTGGCATAGGCGGGTAAGCCCATATAAATAAGTCGTGGGCTTAATGTAATGACAATATAATAATGAGTGTTCCTTCGACTAAATCTTCTAAGTCTATTTATACTAAATCCTTCTTCCTTTCGGTCTTTCTGATGTTGTCCACGTGGCAGAAGGTTGTTCGTTGATCCTTTTGCTGACCAAGTCTTCTCTTCCTGACATGAGCTCGTCTGGTGGGCCGTGAGGTGTGATATGAACTTTCCTGTTTCTCGACATAGATTCATCAAATTTGAGCCTCGGTTACCTCAATTCTGACCTTTGTTTATAATCAAATTATCAATAGAATGAAACTTTGTTAATTCTCGTCGTACTTATTGGAGTCGGTGTGTAGTAAAGATGCCATTTTTCTTAAAAAATAGTATTAAAGATACCATTGTTAAAAGAACATGTTCTTAGAGGGTTCACACACGTGACTACATCTGAAATTTGAATAACTAAAGTATTTTTTTTTTTTTTTGAGGAAAACTAAAGTATTTTTTAATCCAAAAGATCTATTTGTAATAGTTTCTCGTATAAAAGTATGTTTGTAGCGAGATTATTCGCAACATAACTAATATATATTTTACCAGTTTGTTAGTTTTTATTCTTACCCTTTTTTGTTGTATTGTGAATTGTAATCTATTGGGTGTTCAAATTGGATTTGTCTTTCTCTACTTTTAGTTTTGGGTGACTTGAATTTAAAGAGCAGACGGAGAGGGAATGAGAAAAGAGAATGGTGATGGGTAAAGAGTCGACGAGCATAGAAGAAGCGTTGCTGAAAAATGAGAGCTTTTTCCCAGATTGCCCTGGATGTCAGATCGACAAGAAGAAGCGATCAGAGCCTGGCCTCTCTTACTTAAACGTCTTTCGAATTTGGATCATCGTTCTCGTCAATGGTAACACACCAACGCCTTTCTTTCATTTCTCTGCATATCATCTTTCTTATGGTTATTTATTGCAGCGCTGCCTATATCCTCACTCTTTCCTTTCCTTTACTTTATGGTACGTCTTTTCCTCTTTTATGAACTATATATCAATATTTATAGTTTTACTTTTTTATAGTTTTATCAAATTTAAGAGTATTTATGACTTTGCATTTGATGCTCATGCATCCTCCAATGTGATTGATAATTTCAGGTAAGAGACTTTAAAATTGCTGAAAGAGAGGAAGATGTTGGATTCTATGCTGGTTTTGTAGGTGAGATTATTATTAGTTTCGTAACTATGTAAAACACTCTTAACTAACACTTGAATAATCTCTCTTTTTTTCAGGCGCTTCGTTCATGTTAGGCAGAGCTTTGACGTCCATTTTCTGGGGAGTAATGGCGGATCGTTACGGTCGGAAACCCGTCATCGTAATCGGCACTGTTTCAGTGTTAGTCCTTACTTGTACCTAAAAACTTCATTCCATGCCAAGTTAACTAGTTATTTGTATATCAGGATTATATTCAACACTCTGTTTGGGCTGAGCGTGAACTATTGGATGGCGATCACGACAAGATTTCTTCTGGGAAGCTTGAATGGCTTACTTGGACCCATGAAGGTGTAACACCGTCCCTCGTGTATTGTAGACATGTATCTGGAAATATAATCTGAACATGTGCATATTGTGATATTGATGTGATGGTAAACAGGCATATGCGACCGAGATCTTGAAGGAGGAACACCATGCCATTGGAATGTCGGCGGTGAGAAATACGAAATGAAGTGTGTTAATCACAATTCCACACACATTTTTAAAGATTGGTGGAATGTATATAAGCAGATCAGTACAGCATGGGCTTCAGGATTGGTCATCGGTCCAGCTTTAGGAGGCTTCTTGGCATTGGTATTTATTTATTCCCCTGATAGAATTTGTGATGTGTACTTTTGGAAAAAAAACGTATATATATTTATTTGTTCTTTCCTTAAAAACAGCCAGCGGAGAAGTACCCGGGGATATTTCCCAGCGATTCATTTTTCGGAAGGTATGTTGGATTCGTATACCTGTTTACCATGAAATGTGATGATGAAATGTGATGTTGCAGATTCCCCTACTTCTTGCCCTGCCTCTGCATATGTTTCTTCGCAGTTGCAGTCTTGATGTTTTTGTTTTCTCTCCCGGTACCTACAATCACCGTCACTCATTCACTCTTAAAAGTAACTATGACTAAGTCCTAATTCTAGTTGAAGTGATTTAGGAGACACTGCACAGACATCCCGAAAAGAGCAAACCCGATACGAGTGATGATCAGACCAAGGAAAGCCTGCTTAGGAATTGGCCGTTGATGTCCTCAATCATTGTTTATTGCATCTTCTCACTTCATGGAATGGCATTCAGTGAGGTTCTGTTTTTTCTATCTTGGGAGCTTTCTAATTCCTTTTTTTGTAAATAATATTTTGTTTTATTCTTCTTCTGTTACCCTTTTCTCTTAGGTATTTTCGTTATGGGCTGTGAGTCCGCAAAAATTGGGCGGTTTAAGTTACACGACGGAATTGGTTGGTGAAGTTCTTGCAATCTCAGGTGACGAATTCTAAATTTGTTGAAGAAAAGTTGTAGAGCAAAGTTGATTTATTTAACAAGGATCTTGAATGTTCAGGAATCTCTCTTCTTGCATTCCAAATGTTTCTATACCCAGTCCTGGAAAAGGCTTTTGGCACAGTTCAAGTGTGCCGATTATCCGGGGTAATAATTTTGTTTTGTGCTGATTGGCAAATCCCCCTCATTTAATTCATGGGTTATCATGACTACAGATATTAAGTGTGCCTATAGTGGCAAGTTTCCCGTACACTGCTTTGCTGTCGGGAACAACACTGTTCGTGGTGTTGAACGTCGCCTCCGTCGCTAAAAGCTTCTTAGCCGTAAGTAACATCTGAATGTCGTACTCAACAGAAGTCTACAAAACCAAGGGGACATTATTATTTCAATCATCGTTTCTTCTTTATTTTCATGTGAGAAAGGCGTCGTGTATAACAAGTTTGGCCATCCTCCAAAACAAGGCTGTCGTGAGTTTCTTTGATCCCAAGAGTTACTTGATTTGAATGTTTAATTGATTTGAATGTTCAAGAGGTAATTGATTTGAATGTTTGATTGATTTGAATGTTCAAGAGTTAATTGATTTGAATGTTTAATTGATTTGAATGTTCAAGAGTTAATTGATTTGAATGTTTAATTGATTTGAATGTTCAAGAGTTAATTGATTTGAATGACAGAGGCAAGAACGACGTGGCGCTGCGAATGGACTTTCGATGACTCTGATGTCCATCTGCAAAACTATCGGTCCAGCTGCCGGTGGTGCACTGTCAGTTCATTCATTCCTTTCTTCTTCTCCTTCTCCTTCTCCTTCCTTATGAATGATATTTGTTCAACAGGCTTTCTTGGGCCGAAAGTCGTCAACATGCCTCATTTCTTCCAGGTACTTCTTATCATCAACTCTCTATGCATATTTGTAGCATCCTTTTATGAACCAAAAAATAATGTTATTCTCTAATCATTTTTGCAGGGACTCATATGATATTCTTCATCCTAAACGTCTTTGTGGTAATTGGAGTGTTGATGACATTCAAGCCATTCTTAGCAACTAGATCCTTATCATAAATCTCTTATCTCATTATTTTATTTGAGCTACCTACCCAAATAACTAAACTATGTCAATTGAAAGGTAGATATGGTGAAATAAAATACAGAAGTTGGTAGAGACAATGATGCAGAATTAAGCGTTTAACAATCATTGTTGACTAGACTACTCTTTACCAACTGTTTTCGAGATTAATAAAAACCATATAATGAGTTGGTTAATAGTTGGTAACTCCACGCATCTTTCAAAGTACGAAGTCGTGACTTAAATCTCGTATGTAGCAAAGCCGGTTAAAAATAAACATATATTCAACGATGGTCATGACTCATCTAGCCAAATTATGCCCAAAAGTTCCATGAGTTCTGACTTTTCACCTATAATAAATATCGGTGGATATGTCGGTGTGCATTTTATAAAAAAATTCATATTGCTTATCGATAATACTGACAATTTATTAATGATATATTAAATATCGACGAACATACGATGAATATCTTACAAAAGTATATAGCAATTAAATTTTCAAATACAAGAGTTGCTCTATCTAACCATATGAAACGTTGTTATTGCTATTTGTTCAAACTTTATACATTCTTTGATAAATAGCCAATTTTGATGACATGGCAATTTATGTACATTTGAGTTTACTTTTTTATCCTTTATTTCTTATTTTATATTTTTAATTACTTTAATTCGGTCATTTTAATGAATTGATTTTTAAAATTTAGTTAGTTATTTGACGTCGAACCCAAGACCGTTTCTCTTATTTATTTTGTTGATTTTCGACTTTTGTTGAGGTGAAAGAATGCTTAACGATTTTATATTCCGGTTTTAATTATATATCGCCATATATATTTTATATTCAGTTTGGGAAATTCAAATTCAAATTTTAAATTGAATTGTTTAAATTTTTAAAAAAATTAACTGTATTTATTGACCAAGTTGATTTTTTTCAATCGCGTTAATTTTTTGTTTATTTATGTAATATCATAAGAGATATACTATTATTTGAGATATTAATTGGCATTACTTTTGTTTTAATCAATTATTTATTAATTTTCGAGATTTAAACTATTAATACGTTTGATTTGTTGGCAGATATGCCCACAATAAGATTATTTATTTACATATCAATGTAATATAAATCTTTTATGAGTCCTTATTATAATTTGCTGATTAAAATAATAAAATTTGAAACGTTCATTCATTCATTTATCGTTTGTTTGAAGATTTATGATATTCAATAGTTTTATAGTCTTTAATCAAACCTAACAATGTATGAAGAGACAAATGTAGATTTGCGCGAACATACTCTTCATGGTTTGCTTAAAACGAAATATTCACAATCTAATATCAACGGACTATTGATCCTAGGTGATTGTTAGAAAAATCTATGATACCTGTTTACGAGGCATAGAGAGTTAAGAACTCTATAGTTCTTCCAGTGTATCTTCCGAAGATACTGAATTGACCAGTGCACCTTTAGAGACAATGTAAGAACAAAACATTTAACCTCTTCTGTCTCAAGGTCACTATGTATGAATTGCATCGTACTTACCTTAATCCTGAAATGAGACATGTCATTTCATAACTTTAATGTATTCATTTGAAAGCTACAATCTAGATCCAAGTTTGTGAACTAGTTGCGCTCTATTGGTGATGTATTGGGTTGTGAAGTTGACATGAGTATACTTTGTGAAGTTCACATAAATATGAAATATATGTACAAGATTGCTGAAATGCAATGTAGGATAAGGAACCGTGTAAAAAGTTTTGAACTGTTGCTGTACTTTTTTTTTGTTATGTTTATTTTTTTGTTTTATTATATATATTGAATCGTAAAGATAGATTTACTTTACTCTACATTTTGGACCCTATTACCGATTTTCGTTCATATAATTCTAGTCTCGTTTAATAATTATTTATTTTACATGCAAATAAGGATAGATTATGGTTCGGTCTATTTATTTGTTATATGATTTATAATTATATTATATAGAAAATATATAATAAAGTTAAATCATAATTTTATTTATTTAGATATAATACAAATGTTTGATAGTTAATTATAATATTCGTAATATTAATTAGGATAAAATATTAAATTATATTTCCTAATTAACCCACAATAATTAGGAAAAGGAATATATTTTGATAGTTTTATCATGAACGTGTAAATCTAATTGAATTAAAACTTTAGCCCACAGGTAAATTTTATGTCTCTAGATTCATTGACTAATACATGTTTTTACATTGGTAAAGTATGATATGATTATTTTCTTCAAAACATATTTTAATAAACATGCTTATTTATGTACTTTGCAGCTAGTCAAACTATAAGTTACTCTGATGCTAAATGCGATGTTCTTGAACTCAAATGAGACAATTTTAATGTATGAAAAAAGAGAGTTCTCTTTCAATTGGGATGTATGGATTGTTGAAATAGGTCTAGGGTTAAGAAAAATATCATTAACAAATTAATGGCGGAATATAAAAATTTATTTACAAGTAAAACAATTTTACTAACCTTTCTTGTAACTTGATCTTTGAGAAGCCTTACAAAAAGGTTGATCGTCTTGTCTTCCTCGTTTCCTTCACACCTAGTCGTGAGCTCGAGAAACCTAAAGTTTACATTACAAGAGTCTAGGAGGGTTTGAAGCATTTGTGTTGGCACAATTAAACACAATAACTCAAGAACAAGTTTATGAGTTAAAGAGTTAATTCAAGTTTAAGTCTAATGAGAACCTCTATTTATAAGAGTGGAAATACAAAAAAGAGTAATTATCATTTTCTATTGTGTATTCATGACTAAATGAGAGATTGTTTGATCTAGATTACTAGTTACTCGGACTTTTGTTAGAGAAGGAAGCATTTTAAGATTGTAACTTCAAATTGTTGGTTTTTTTACGAACGCTTGGTCGACCTACCCTTATAAGTTTCACATCATAAGTTTGAGAAAGTATATTCGCATAATTTTTGTATATTCTATTTACGTAAGTATTCTTTAGTTTTTCTTTTACTTTGTTATATTAATATAATATGGTCAAACTATTGTATTTTATCAATATCATATTATAATTCGGTCACTCTCTTTCTTCGAGTCTCTAAATATTCAATGTCTAATTGGTATCATGCCGTTTCACACAAGATATACTGATGAAGTTTGAATGAACTAGTAACAAGGTTGACATAAAAACTGTCCTTAGGTGCAAACTCCCGTCAGGTCACTTCAAAATGCGTAATCGTCAGGCATAAACATCTGAGTCATGATGTAATTTTAATAGATAAAAGTGACTATAAATTATTAGTCTCTTGAATATGAATAAGGAAGCATGTGAAAGGTTGAGCATCAGCTTGGAATTAATTGTTTACTTAGTGTCAAGAGGAACCTCATATTTCTTGATACGCTTTTATAGTCGAACATTTCTCTTTACTACTGTATAAAAATAATTTAGAAGCTATTTTTATATTTTTATAAGCAACTTATTGCTTCTCGCCGGTATCATCAATGGTTTTTTTTCTTCGTAAAATCGAATTTATTATCATATTTGGTATTCACGTTACTTTAAAATAAAGTCACTTACAAAAATATATTTTGTACACAGAAATTAAGAGCGATAAATTCCTTTTAAAAGTTCAAAATTTAGCCCAACCGAAATTTTTAGGAAGTAAAATAAAAATTTATTGCAAGCCACGTCAAAAATTAATATGTTCGATATCATAAGCCCGTTTTGAAATATTTTGCAACTAAGAAGTTATCTTTTATATTTCATTATACGAAGATGTTAAATTTTTATATGCATCTCGTATTTTCACTCGTTTAGTATTCTTCCGTAAGCCTTATAAAAAGAAGCATTCTTCCTCGAGAACCTTAAAAAGAAAAAAAAAAGTATTTTTTCTTCAATCCGTCGGTTGATCTCAAACAGTCTACGTCGGAATCGGAAAACATGGAAAAGAATCGCCAAATCCATCGTCAAAACCCATCCTCTTCGCCAACCCGAGAAGAACATGAGTCGGTGAAGCCCTCAGATTTCCCCGCCATCGTCGGAACTTGCGCTCTCATGTGTCCAGGTTCAGTTTCCGAATTTTGTGGTTTTGTTTCCCTCGTCTCTCGATCGCTCTCTGAAGCTCGATGAACATTTGCAGAAGTGGAAAGGTCGCAGCGAGAGAGGGTTAGGGACTTGGCTATCTTCGA
This sequence comes from Urtica urens, assembly GCA_958296335.1. Classification (NCBI taxonomy): domain Eukaryota; kingdom Viridiplantae; phylum Streptophyta; class Magnoliopsida; order Rosales; family Urticaceae; genus Urtica; species Urtica urens. Next base: position 109,295 of record OY282530.1, on the reverse strand, counting down.
GAGGCTTCACGGAAATCCCAGGGTTTCGTCTCCCACCCTGGCTGTCAAAAAGGTAAATCATCGGAGCTTGAAATTTAACATTTTAGTTTAATGAGATTTTGATTTGGTAGAGACGAAACTGTGTGTTTTAGGTGGAGACACAGTGTCGTCTCTACCAAATCAAATCACATGTTTTAAGAGGTGAAATTGTGATTTAGTCACTGGAATAGTTGTATAAGTTCATCACTGTATTCTTTCCCTGAAAAGTTTTGCAGAACGATGACGGGGAAGGAAGTGCGGTCATCAGATGTGAGGCCTGTGAGAGTGTTAGAGGAAACTCTGAGCCACGTTTTGAGGTTGTTAGAGACGTCGGAGCATCCGTTTGAAGTTGTTCACGAGTTCGTGTTCGATAGGACGCGGTCCATAAGGCAAGATCTGAGCATGCAGAATATCCTCAACCACAGAGCTATCTCCATGTATCAGCAGATGGTGCGATCATCACTAATTTTGTTTCTTCGATGTATACACACACTGATGTAACACCGTTGCGCAGGTTAGATTCTATGTGGTATCTCACTACAGGCTTCGCACTTCTTCTGCACTGCATTATCTCAACAAGGAACAGCTCACCAACACTCTTGCGACCCTCTACACCCTTTACGAACGCAATCCAAGTTCATCTTCTGCTTTCGAACACGAACCTGAATTCCGGTCTTTATATGTGCTGCTTCATCTTCATTCCCACCGCCAACCCATGGTTCCTCTCCCTCTCCCTCTCTATGCCATGTTATCGGCTTCTTCTGACATGAAATCTACCTCTTTTTCTCATTCACAGGGACACTCATTATCTCTATGGTTCCGCCGCGTGCCTTCAAATATCATGGCTTCCAAGGAAATGCGTTTTTCCCGCAAAATTTTGAGGTAATATTAATCACTTGCTGAAATTGCAAAGTTTAATAATTCGATATTGATTTTTTTCCTCTGCAACAGATGTTTTAGAATTGGAAATTACAAGTGTTTCTTAAATGCCGTAGTGGATGAGGCAACTTTTCTTCAGTACTGCATCATCGAACCTTATGTGAACGAGGTAACAATATGTGCCAAAATGTACACATCTCTTACCAGTTAAAGCTGTTTCTTTGTTTGTTTAATCAAACTTATTTGTCGATAATGAAAGGTTCGAGCTTTGGGTCTCTCGTTCATCAACAATTGTGGTTACAAGCTTCATCCATGTCCTCTACCTTACTTGTCCAGACTCCTTCTGATGAAGGTCCTTCATATTCTCTGTTTTACATATTTCTCAGTCAATCTGTTTTACATTTTTTTTTTGTTATCAGTTCTTGAGTTTGGGAAGCTGTATGTGATTGTAGGAATCAGAAATAGAGTCATTTTGCAAGGACTGTGGTCTTGAGACTTGCATTGATGAAGAAGGAAAGAAGTTACTACCGACCAAGCAAACCAGCTTTTGTTTTCCGAAGAATGGTTTCAATAGCTACAGCTTTCAGGGGTCGGAACGGTTTGAAAGAAACCCAGATTCTGGGACAGAGGAAAGTGATTGGTAACGATTCAATTGTTATCTGGTTCCAGCTTTTTGGGGATCTAGATAATAGAAATAAGACACTCTTCGGTGATTTGAGAGGCAACCAACCAAACTACTGGCTTGATCTCTAATTTGTAATTAAGAGCTTGATTTGTAATTAAGTGCTTGATCTGGATATTTGTAAGTAAAACCTTGATCTATAATTTATATTTACTAGCGTCCCTCCAGATGATTATATCGGTTGTGTAATTCATTTGGAACTCAAAAACGAATGTCAGGGTGATGCTTATTCAATGTAAGCTTCTCCGGTTTTCGTTCTTTTCCTTTTCTTTCTTAATTGGTCGTTCGTAATGAACTTCTATTCCAAGAATTGTATAGATTTCTCAAAAAGAAAAGAACGTGGATATACTTCTTAGAAAATGACTTCTATAATAAGTTTTTGTTTTAACAAAATTTTGGCGAACTGGTTCTAGTTTATTAACTCATTTTGAAATGAGTAACGTTTCGTAAAACTCGTGAAAATAGCTTTAGAGTTTACGTAGTATATCAATTTACGTTGTTAGTTTACCCGAATGCCCGTGTATTATTTTTGCCAATATTTTGAATTTTCATTGTAAACTTTGAGCGAAATATTTTAATGTCTTCTTAAATAATTCAAATTTGGGCGGTTCCTATATTTATTGGAAGATCTTACAAAAAAAAAGTCAATTAACAATCTTTATTAGCATAAACGTATTAATTAATTTTCTTTTATGAAATTCATTATATCTTCACCGATCACCTTCATATTTATTTCCATTCTTGAAATTACTATTGACATTTATGTCCACAAATGAGATTTTTGATATTAAATATTTTTGTATTTGTTTGTTTTGAATATAAATAAAAAAATTGAATATTCATTCTTATTTTAAAATTGTGTTTATGCATGAATATCTACGCTCTGAAACTGTCATCAACGAAAGAAGTGCTAAGTATAGACTTGACAAGATACCTTCTTATGACTAGTTTAAATAATAGTTCGCAATTTAAAGATCGATTGGGCAATCGATTTTTAGTAATGATTGTTAGAATGAATTAAACGATATCTTATATTGTGATATGGAGAGTTGTCACTCTGTAATTCATTCTTGATATATTAATGAAGATATTGAACAAGACCTGTGAAATTTTGAAGTTCGAGATAAAACCGTTTAATTACTCGAAACCTCAAACTCACATACGAGGGGTATTTTAGTAATTACCTAAATCCTGAAGTGAGTACATATCTTCTTGTAACACTTTATGACATTTGATTTGTCAATGGGCAATGGCTAAGTGAAGTTTCATTGACCCGACGGTTGGTGTCACACTCGAACGCATGTCTGAACTTTTGTAGTTGCACCCGAACAAATTAGACCAACTTGGTGCAAGTGGATCTATAAGAGGAAGAAAGGCCCTGATGGACAATTTAAAACCTAGAAAGCTAGACTTGTGGCTAAAGGTTTCACTAAGAGAGGGGGAATCGACTACAACGGAACTTTTTCTCATGTAGCCATGTTTAAATCCATCAGAATTCTTCTGGCCATTACCGCTCATTACGATTATGAGATTTGGCAGATGGGCGTAAAGACAACATTCTTGAATGGCTACATGGATGAAAAAATTTATATGGCTCAACCAAACGGATTCATAGAAAAGGCTCAAGAGCATAAAGTTTGCAAATTATTGAAGTCCATTTATGGACTCAAGCAAACATCTAAATCATGGAATCAAAGATTTGATGAGGTAATCAAGACCTATGATTTCGAACAAAACCTTTCGGAGCCTTGTGTTTATAAGTAATTAAAGAATGTTGTTTACTTAGTTCTTTATGTAGAAGATATCCTCTTCATAGGAAGTGATATCGAAGTGATGTCTGACATAAAGACGTGGCTGGCAAAGCAATCTCAACGTACTTATATTGATAAGGTATTTGCTCGCTTCTCGATGAGGAATGCTCATAGCGCATTGTTGCCAATGCGCAGGGTCGCCCATGTCAAAAGAGCAGTGTCCCACGACACCTCAACAAGTGGAGGATATGAGTTGAGTTCAACATGCCTTAGCAGTTGAGAGCTTGATGTATGTCTGTTGTGTACTAGACTTGACATATGGTATACAGTTGGGAGCCTGATGTATGTCATATTATGTACTAAACCCCGATCAAGAACATTGGATAGCTGTTAAGCATATCCTAAAATATCTCAAGAGAACTAAGGATATGATGCTTGTGTTCTCAAGTAAGGACGTGGTGATAAAATGATATACTGATTCTGATTTTCAGGCAGATCGGTGTTGGCATTTATGCCCACAAAGGAGATTTTTGATATTAAATACTTTTGTATTTGTTTTGCTTTGAAATTAAATAAAGATTGAATATCCATTCTAATTTAAGATTGTGTTTACGCATTTATGTCTACGCTCTGAAACTGTCATCAACGAAAGAAGTGCTAAGTACAGACTTGACAAGATACCTTCTTATGACTAGTTTAAATAATAGTTCGCAATCTAAAGATCGATTGGGCAATCGATTCCTAGTAATGATTGTTAGAATGAATTAAACGATATCTTATCTTGTGATATGGAGAGTTGTGACTCTGTAATTCATTCTTGATATCTTAATGAAGATATTGAACAAGACCAGTGAAGTTTTGAAGTTCGAGATAAAACCGTTTAATCACTCGAAACATCAAACTCACATACGAGGGGTATTTTAGTAATTACCTAAATCCTGAAGTGAGTACATGTATTCTTGTAACACTTTATGACATTTGATTTGTCAATGGGCAATGGCTAAATGAAGTTTCATTGACCCGACGGTTGGTGTCATAATACTGTTTCGTTGAAACATGTGATTCACAGATATGGAATTTGTGTTGAAACAATGCTAAGGCAATAGTATCACACCATGCTCTGTTATGAGAGTGTGAGCGAATAAACCAGGCCTGGTATTCATCGAATAAAGAATTCTTTGAAATAAAACATGTGACATGTTGAGACATTTCATTTTATGTTTTTCTCGTTCACAAATAACAGAGGACTTGGTGAAATAATAACTCAGGGGTAAAACGGTAATTTTACATTCCTCTGAGTTAATGATACACACAAAGGGTAATATCATAAAATACACCGTGGACCGTGTGAAGAATAGTTTTGTCACATCAAACGGAAATATAAACGCATATGAACTTAGAGATGTTCAATATTGGTCCTTTAGTGGAATCGACTAATATTAAGAATTAAAAGCCGGAAAAAGTTTGTGAACTTTTGTGTCCGAGCCTTATTCTAAAGCTTCGTTCATGTGGGTCCATAAGGTCTCAATGATAGACTCTCGGACGAGATTTTGGTGAACAAGAAATGATTGATTTTCTCATTCAACGTAAATTGTGATTTACGCTAAGAAAATTATTTTCTGAGTAATTAAATAAATAACTGGTTATTTATTATTACATTTATTTCACGAATCATATTATGTTATTATATTGATAATAATATAATTTGATGATTCAAATAAATAAAAGATGAAAATAAATATTTTCTCGTTTCGTACTACATTGATTAGTATGAAAATAATTAATGACTTGTCATTAAATAAATGAGATGTTCTAAATTAATTAAATATTATTTTAGAAATAAATCAAATAAATTTGGGAGGTAATTAGGACAATATGGTCGGCCATAATAGGTGTTTTATGGGCTGGAAAAATTGTTTAAACTCATTAAAAGGAGTTTTGGGCTTAAGTTTGACTAATGGGTCTTAACTGGATTTTGACCTAACTTAAGCCCATTCTCTCTGATGTAAAAGGAGGCTTTCTCTTTGGTAACCCTAGCCTAATTTCGACCAACACTCAGCCAAACCTCTCCCCCCTTGTGCTTGAGAGGTTTTGGCCGAAATTAAGAGAGAAAGAGAGAGAGGAAAACTGTTTCCCGGCAGCCCTTCCTTTTATTTGAGTTTCCCCTTCTTCCCTTGTTCCCACGAAAGAGCCCACCCTCTTTGTCTCCTAAAAATCCCTAGAGTATTATCATTGACTCAACTTGTGGTTGTTTGAGTGATTTTTCTCTCCCCAGGGCCGGCTAATTTTGGAGGATCGAAGGCACGACGGTTTTGAGGATTTCTTGGACGCGCGTGGCGTAGAGGATCGGCCGACCACCTTGACGTACACCGAGACTTGCTCTCGCAGATCCAAATCTTATGTAAGTGTCCCTCGAACGAATTGGATCTGAATAATATGATGTTTTAGAATAATTATATGTATTTGGATTATTCGTTTGCATGCTTAGATAAATTTATTGATGTGATTGTAAATTTATTGACATGTTAGGTTAGATTTAATGATATGGTTATCGAACATGTTTTAAAACGTTTATAATATGTTAAATTGAATTATGAAATTCCGCCACATATTGATGTGTTTCGTAATTAAATTAGGTTAATTGTTAACTAAATTCCAACAATCGGGACATGTTAAATTCAGCGTATGGGTCAGTGTTCACTCTCAATGAAGGAATGATTATCTGGAGAAGCGTATACTAGTACAAAAATAGTCTTTATATGCGACATTTTTTGCATCAAAGATTAAAAATCGGATCTAAACTCACCTTCGGATTCGATTATAACGTAGTTTACATGTAATGTAGACACTTTAGAATGTTAGCTGATATTAATCAACATTGTATAAATAGCCATGTATATACATGGTTTACATGTAATGAGAAAATCACAAAGTCTCTCAGTTCCCAAAGCCCATTTCTCATTCCCAGAATTTTACTCATAGAAAATCCTTGTAAGCATTAAATTACTGAGTGTAAGAGATAGGGAAGTGTGAAGATTGCGTAGAAAGGTATTTGACATATTGTAAAGATAAAGGTCGGATCTTCCTCTCCGGGAATGACCGGGAAAGAGGGGTTCGGTTTTCCAAAAAATGAATATCTTTTGTTTGGTGTAATAGGTAGTTGTTTTAAATCTCGAAAGTGTTGGAACTTTGTATTCAATTTGAATAATATTTTGTATGTTGGTAGACATGTCGGTTCCCACTTTGTCAAGTCCAGTAAGAGCTCCAAGTTTGGCTCGATTTGAGGAATACCAGACCCTCCATGGCGTTTTGAGGTCTCATTTTTCCCCATCAATTCCTAAACTTCGAAACCCATTTCGCCAATTTTGCTCCGGCGATATTCGTGTGAGTCAACGAACCCCTTATTCCTTTATTTAAAGATGTTCCTTTTATACAAGTTGTGTTTATGGTCAGGTCCCAAAGTTGGCCGACGACAAAGCTTTGTCCCCTGAACGAGAACAAGGTGCGTTATCTTTTTATTTTATTTTGATAGGTTTTGATATTTGAAAGCTATTTCTGATTCAGGTTCGACGGATAAGGAAGCCAGAGTTAGAGGAGTGTTTCCCAAAAGCAATGAGTAATTTCTGATCCCGGATTAGAATCTCATTCCGTGCTCCGTTAGGGTCTAACGTTGTTTTTGTTTGGTCGTAGGATGGTTGAGAAACTGAAAAGATATGGAGTGGCCGGATTATTATCATACGGACTGCTAAACACTGCCTATTACAGTATAACCTTCCTTTTGGTGTGGTAACTACATCCACACTCTCTACTAAACCATTAAGTATATCCTCAGATTCGATAATTCGATTCAATTAGGTTTCATGTTGCTCCAGCGCCCGCCAAGATGGGTTACTTTGCAGCTGTGCAGAGGTACAAACACACTCAGTTCAGGGGTTTCGAACCAGAGAATGTATAGCAAATGAGTTTTCTGATTGGCAGATTTCTGAAAACCATGGCGATGGTTTGGGCTGGAAGCCAAGTCACGAAGATTGCGAGGGCTAGCGGGTGAGTCTTATTTTATATTTAATTTGCGAAACAGAAATACTAAATGAAGCGACGACAGAGCCCTCGCAGTGGCACCCTTGGTAGAGAAAGCGCTGGCATGGTTCACCGCCAGATTTGAATTCAAATCGCAAGCCCAGGTATCGATTCAACTACACTATGTCTATCTCATCATTTCTTCTTATTCACCTCTCACGCCTTTCCAGGCTTTCATGGCGATCCTGGTCTCTTGTTTTGGATTCGCAATCGTCTTATTTCTCTCCGTTACTTTGATTTCCGCCTAAACCTCTCAATTATCACGTCTCCTGAGATTACACAAGCAAATCGATGTCTTGTGGGATTTAGAGCAGCCCATTATTATACACATTTCACGTGTACACATCTTTTCCCAATTCTACAAGATATCGATGCCTAAACAATTAATATTAACATTTCATGTGTGCACATCTTTTCCTAATTGTACAAAAATATCGTAACTCGGGAAAAATTGTTTGAAAATCGTACATTAAATTTTCCTACATCCCGAGAGGACAATAGGTCAAGACGGTTTAGTATTCCCTAAGTCCTAAGATTTTCAAAGATGTTTTGGAGAATGCAATTTGAAATGGGAAATAGTGATAAATGACCTAATTAGATGCTATACGTATTTGATTGCTAAATATTTAGTCAATTTTACGAATTCTAAATAGAATTTCATTTTATAGACCATAAACTAAAGAAAATAATCACATTAAACTTATCATTTAAAAATATCTAAAAATTGAATTTCAGACCAAAATCGGACAAATATAACCTCATACGCAAATCACTTAGATTTTTCAAAAAATTTAAGAGATTTGCTTCAATATTTGGTCATTAACTAATTGTTTTGAATGATTTTCTTATAAAAACTTCTTAAATTTTGATCATATAGTGATTATTAGCATAATATATGTTAAATCAGGTTAATTTTGATTAAATGTAAGCCGATTTTAACTTTTGCACTTTCAAAAACGATAAACGCTTTAAATTCACGATACCATACGATGCGACATGATAAAAACCAAGGGTTGAAATTGCGGTGGACGATAGTCCAAAAAAATGAGAATTGTGGTGTACGATGAAAATTGCGACGAAAATAATGTGAAAATTTGAAAAAAAAAATTACGATAGAAATTGCGGCCGCCGATGGAAATTACGTTAAAATACAGAAATTTCGATATAAATGGTGTTACAAAATATATAAAACATAAAAATATACATCTACATAATTTTTAATTTTAACTACACATTATTTCGGACATTAAAAGTTATAATAACGACCAAAATACTCATTACATATAGTAAATAAATAAAACACATCTAAATTTAAAATATAGAAGATTAATAATCAAAAGTAACTTGAGTGACAATTTGATTAGTATAAACTTTCAAATTTTATTTATAGGTAAAAGTAGTGAAATTATGTTGTGTAGCTGTGCTTGATTTTTTTGGAGAAAAACATATGTAAACCGTACAATTTAAATAAATACATTTAATTTTGCATCATTTTAAAAAAATACAAACAACATGAAAAGCAATTGTCTATTACAACCGACATAAAATTGTAGACATTTTTACCGTAATTTCAGTGAAATTTTCTTAAAATGACCGAAATTGTTAAAATGCAAAGGAAGGATCGAAATAACATGGAAATCGCAATTTTCACTCAATTTTTTGGCAAAACTATCATTTTTGTACCGAACTTCCCCGACGAGCATAATTTCTCCGCAATTTTTCACGCAATTTCCCAAAATTTAAATCGTTGAGAGTATATGGGCCTTAAAACAAGGAATAAATGAATAATCTTTGGGTTGAGATGCAATCCGTAGTGAAAGTAGCAGGAAAAAATTGAGGAATTTTCTCCAAAGCACGGGGGAATGGACCTGAGAGCTATAGGAGGCAATTTCACATGGATGTGAAATATTTAGCGTTCATGGTCATGGCCTTCTGGGTTAGACATATTTTTTGGATTGCAAGTAATATCTTTCACACTCTGATAACCTCGTACGGATCAAGAATGGAGAGAGAGAGAGAGAGAGAGACTGATATACGTGATCACGCTCTTATGACGCTCTGATAACTTTGTCTTTAGCACGAAGGCTGTCTTCAGAATATAAGACATACTCTGATAACTATGTTTGTAGTTATCAACGAAGGTTGTCTCAAGAATATATGACTGAGATAATATAGATGATCAAATAATATGTTAAGGAAATAATCCAAAAAACAGTATAGTTGTTGTAGGGGTCAATTTTCACCGAATCTCTAAACAGTCACAAGGATTAGATAAGCGATAATTAATGAATAATAACGGGTTGAGTTTGCAAAAATCCTTGAGTTTATTTGTTATAAGGCTCGGTCTTTTTCGTTTATTAGCTTGGAAGCGTTAGGCAAATTTACCCCAAAATAACTTCCCGCCCGTAATAAATTAATTTTAAAAATATAATAAATAAGGCAATTAATGTCCCGCCCATTATCAATTTATTATAAAAAAAATTGAAAAACGTGAAAAAAAAGCCACAGCTCGACCGAAGAAAACGTGAACCCGAAAAAGAAGGTTTAAGTCGACAACTCGACAGTATAAAAATAGCGTTAATAAATCGTAAATTCGAAAAAAAATCACAGCTCGACAGTGTAAAAATAGCGTTAATAAATCGTAAACCCGAAAAAAAGCCATAGCTCGACAGTGTAAAAATAGCGTTAATCAATCGTAAACTCGAAAAAAGCCACAGCTCGACAGTGTAAATATAACGGAAATAAAACGTAAACATAAATGCGTACCAGATTCTTGCAACGAAAAATCATCTTCATCAAACAACTCCATTGCTCTCGAATTCTTTGTTTCCGATCAAAACTAGAAATATGATGGTTAATATTCAGTTTTGGCCGGCCAAAATTGAGAGAGTAAATAATTTTAGGTAATTAATATAAAAAAGAGATAATGTTTCCTTTAAAAGAGGATCATAACTAATTATGATATTTAACTTGATTGGATAATTAATACAATATATCGGGATAAAAATCTGGTCAACCCACAAATTATACTGATTTAAAATTTGAATTCTAAATTCGAAATCAATTATTTAAAATAATACTTCGAAAATAATTTGGACAAAAAAGGATAATTTAGTCTATTCATGTGATGTAAACGAATTTGGGTGGCTATTTTCAATCAATTAAACAAACTTTGGGTATATTCAAATCATAAACGTATTATAAAGTTATAGAGCCAATTTTTTCTTATTTTTTGCAGATTAAAACATCAATAAAAAAAAATACAGCTCTAAATTCAATTAGGATTTATTAAGAAATTATGCACGAAATCCCTTTTAGCCTAATAAATGTGTATGGTGGATTAATGTTCCGACCATCAAGTAGTTTTTTGTGATACATAGCATGATAACCAGTGGAAAAATTCCACATATATCTTATTTCAATTTAATTTTCCATCATATGTTTTCAATTTAAGATGATCTTGCATTTATTCAAAAAGAAAATAAAAACAGAGCCAGTCATGAAAACAAAACAAAGTCATGTATTTGAGAGATACACCTTTAAGCCAACTAAGTGTTAACAATATATGACAATCTCAACACTAAAGTATGACAGAAATAACTTGAAAAAATGTAATGTAGTAAAACTATCAATTACAGCAAAATGCGTGAGTATATGGTATAGTTTACTATGCAGTAATAATATAACTTCTCAACGTTGTTTATAACCAATTTTAATGATTCACATAGCAAATATATACCCTATGACACGATGCACCACACAACCGATACGATTATTTACAGCCGGTTAAAAATACCATCATAAGTGATCATCAATACTATGAATAAGGTCATATATATAAATATACAAAAATTTGGCGAATTGGCCTTAGTCTACAAACATATTTGAATATGGTCAACGTTTGGTTAAACTTTCGCAAATGTCCAGCCTTTTCGGCCAACGTTCGGAAAGACATCGCCCTTTATATATTGAAAATGAAAAAATGGCAATTTTGAGAACAATTTATATTGTTCTTCTGTTTCTAAAGATTTTAATATATCTTTCATGACTCCGAAGGTCGTGTGTACTATAATCCTTTGATCTAGATCTCAATTTTTGGGATCTATAATATACGTACCAACCTGTAAATGTTACAACATCAATATAGAAACAATTAATATTGTAAATTACATTTACATGAACTCGGTTTCAAAAAAAAATTACCTTGCTCGCCCCTTTTTGTTTATCTACAGACTCGCTTTTGTTTGGTTCTCCATGTTTTCTCTTCTTACTTAAAGATTTGTCGGGTCCTTCTTTCTTTGTCATACTAAAACAATTAATCACGTGTTAGTTTTTAGAATTAAAAAAGAAGAATAAAAATTTCATTAAATCTCGATTTAAAAGAAAAACAAAATGGATTAACCATTTACTCAAATACTATTTCAAAGTTTAAAAAATCGATTTACCACGAGTTTGTTTCACGCATTTACCAACATTACAAAACCCTAATCCTTTAAAATCGAGAAGATGACATAATGGTTATGCAAAAACAAAATTAATCATTTTTTTGTAAATAATTTTTGAAAACACAGTAAACAACCATTATTCTTGATTTAAAAGAAAATCAAAATGGATTAACCATTTACAAATATACTATTTCAACGTTTAAAAAATCGATTTACCATGAGTTTTGTTTCACGCATTTACTGAACATTATAAAACTTAAACCATTATAATCGAGAATATGGCATAAAGTTTATGCAAAAAAATTTAAACTTTTTTGTAAATAATCTTTTGAAAACACTATAACATCCAATATTCTCGATTTCCTTTGCATGCATAACAAGACGAAACCGTACGATGGGAAATTGGAAATTACATTTACATGTAAATGCCTTTCGCCGGTCTTCAAACTTTTTGAAGGATTTCTTTTCGAGTTTTTGAATGAGAACACCGATTCCTTCTAATTTAGATTTATGATGTGAGTTATAAGAATAACCTTTCGTATTTCGAGGTTGCATGCATTAATGACGGCTAATATTTTTTCTCCAAATCAAATCCAATAATAACGGCAAATATTAATGACGGTTTAATAGCATCCATTAACCATTTTTTTTAATTTTGATTTAATTACTTTAATTATAAACAACAAAAAATTGGCTGTATAGCCTTATAAAACGTTTCATTTTAGATATACTCAAAGTTTCGTTAATAGATTGAAAATACCCAAAAAAATTTGTTTACACATCGTAAACAGTGTAAAATACCCTTAATTTGTGGAGTAGTAACTTGGCAAGTTGAAGACAAATTCGTTAATGCATGCACATTTAAATTTACGTGCAGTAATAACTTGGCACGTTTTCATGTTAATGCAGCAGAGAGATTAAAACAGCAAAAAGAAAATACAGCTCACACAAGTGGCACACATGGATTGGAGAAGAGTTGCTACAGTAAATTTGCACTTCCTTTTAGTTATTGTTGACATGTAAATTTAGTATAACAATATCTTATAAGAGTACTCGGGACACCGAATATGTAAACCGAATAACAAAATAAGACTTTCTCTTATATATATGAAATCCAATACAAGAGTGCAATAACTTTGCGGGGGTTACAAGAGAATAGGTAAATAATAACTAGTAAAACGTGTCTGTGAACCGTCCTTGGTATGTGCGTCTATTCTCCCTTTTATAATGTCATCGGTATAACTGCCTGACAGTTATTCTGCGTAGTGGGTTTGTGGTTTTTTTTATGGATCGTGAGGTGATTACTCCCACGTTCTTATGTTTTAACTGCGATGTTGACCTCTTCAGTATATTCAACTTGACATTTGTCCGTCTGAGCATTCCAAGTGGTTTATTTACATGTGTTTTATTGCATTGACTAGTCTTTGACCTATTGTCTTCTTTTCTCTCCGAAGTTCTGCTTACTAGGGTCCGTTTTTGACTTATAGACGTGATGTTCTTTATCTCTCAGTGGTTCTCGAGCTTATTTGACTCGAGCTTATGTGCTAGGGATTGGATACTTCTTCGGTATACCGAGCAGTCTCATGGGCTTGCTAATTTCTCACGTAACAGTTATAGTATAGAATGGTGATTCTTAAAAATATTTTTACGTGCGTTTTAGTAATTCTCAATGTCTATAGTTGTGTTATTAAATTAATGTCTCAAATTTCAGTTATTGAATTATATTTGTTATTATTTTGGCTTAAAAATGCATACTTCAGTTTGACTTGGAAACAGCGAACAGCAGTAGAATCCAACGTTAAGAGATTTAGGATAAAATAAAGACTAAAGAACAACCAACTTCTATAAGAACGTTTCCCGGGAGTGAGATATCAGTTTTGATTTTAAGAATGAGAAAAATTCGTGTGGCAGGGTATTTGAGTCTTAAATATACATAGTTATCGAGTAGTATGACTACTCTAGTTTGTTTACATCTTTGTTTATTATCTAGGCAATGAAACATAAGAGCTAGGGAAAAGATTTATTTGAATACATGTGACTTATTTGGCATGGATGGATTTCATGATAAAAAGATCTTAATAATGATATCATGAGAGCAATTATAATTTAGCGGAACCAATTATTATTACTGAATCGATATAGACTTGATTTTGTCCCATATGCTGTCTTTGACAAAGGCAAAGAACTCAATCTTCTTCCGGTCGGTGAAGGTAGGAAGCCCGAGATAGCGATGGTGGCATTCCGTTGCGGGAACACCAAGACTAGCCGCAACGAGCTTTTTATCCAACTCCTCCACTCGGCACCCGAAACACACGTCCGACTTGGAGAAGTTGATAAGTTGACCCGAAGCCTCAGAATATGCCGAGAGGCAGTCCGCAATAGCACTACCTTCTTCCTCCGTAGCTTTGAAGAAGACGAGGCTATCATCGGCGAAGAGAAGGTGAGAGACTCGAAGGTTGCCGTGACCGAACTTGACACCGTTGACCAGCCCCCTCCGCTCACGATCCCGGAGGAAAAAGAAGGGGGATAAGGGGTCCCCTTGCCTCAGACCTCTTTGTGGAACCACGCAGCCCCTCGCCTCCCCGTTGATATTGAAGGAAAATCGCACCGACGAGACGCATCGCATAATTAGGTCCACCCAAGTACTCTTGAAGCCCATCTTCAACATCATTGCCTCAAGAAACGGCCACTCAACCCGATCGTAAGCTTTGGCCATATCAAACTTAAGGCAGCGCATCTTCCATTCCCGAACCGGCCTCGCATCATCGTGTGAATACTCTCGAAGCACACCATCACATTGTCAAGGATTTGACGGTCACCCACAACCGCTCCTTGGTTCTCCGAAATGATGCTCCCCATAATTCTCTTCAATCTTCATACAATACAACGCGGGATCACTTTGTATACAACATTACACAGACTAATAGGGCGGAACTCGCTAACCTTGGTGGCTTTGTCGATCTTCGAGATAAGGGAGATCACTGTGTCGTTGATTCCATCCACCGGGTCACCCTCGTTGAGTACCCCTCCAGCACATCATCGTCACACGGTGGCCCACCACGACCCAATTCTTCTGAAAGAAGAGAGCCGGAAACCCATCACCACCTGGCACCTTGAAGAGGCCCATAGAGAAAAGGGCCCCTTTCACCTCGTTCTCATCTAATGGAAGGAGGAGCTTCTCGTTCATACTATGAAATACTCTCGGGTCCACTCCCTCGAGAACCACGGCCATGGACTCAAGGGAAGGGCGGGAAGAGGTAAAGATCTCCCGAAAGTATGAAACGATAACTCCCTCAATCCCAGAATCACCTTGAACCCAGGCACCGGAGGCATCGAAGAGATCTTGGATTGAGTTCCTCCTTCTCGGAGACGTAGCTTTTCGATGGAAGAGGGACGTATTTTTATCACCGCATTTCAGCCACGTCAACCAGCTCCGTTGTCTCCAATATCTCTCGTCTTTCTCAAGGAGCGCATCGAGCTGGCGGGATTCCCTTTCGAGAGTGCCCCGGTCCGACCCTGAGCGCTCATCACCCGCTCTCCGCACTGCTTTTTTCTGCTTTTCAATTCTCGCGTTAAGGTCGGTTTGCATGCCCTCGTTCCACTCCTTGAGGCTTCTTTTGGACCGATCGATAGAGCGGAGGAGTGCCCCCATCCCAGATCCGTCCTCCTCCACATCCTACGCCCGTCGAACGCGGAGCTCGCACTCCTCATCGTCACAGCATGCCTCTTCGAAAAAGAACCTCTTTGACTTCCTTACGGCGTTGGTTCTCTTATTCCCCTCCGTGGAAATAAGCAAGGGCCGGTGATCCGAGTTCCAAAATTCCAAGTGGTGAATATTGGTCCTTGGAAACAGGTCTGTCCAAGACATGTTCGCGAGACATCTATCCAGCCTGGCCCGAGCGTTGTTCGGGGCAGAGCTCCGTCTCCAAGTGGACTCCCGTCCTACAAAGCCGAGATCGCAGTCCTCAAGTAAATGGCGGAAAGCTTCCAGGAGGTGCGGATCTCGGGTTCTACCGTCACTCAACTCTTTATTCTCCAAAACCTCATTCAGATCACCACCAATAAGCCATGGCCCCTGGGTCGACCCGATCACCCGCCTGACAAGGTCCCATGAGAACCTCCTGCGCGCAGCAACCGGGTCACCGTACAAACCCAAGAACCGAGACATCCTGCCGTCCTCCTCCGTGAACGAGCCCTCAATATGGAATCGCGAGAATATCTTTATCCACGATGCTGTATTCAAGATGGTCGATTTATGTACGATACGTGGGTATAAATTAAATACCAGGTCTAACAATGTTGCTAGGAAACAAGAACTTATCAGGGTGATACCAGGCTTACATGAAATAACATGTAATTTGCAAGTGATCTCTCAATGAAAAGACATGGAGTTTATTTGGGTCTCCACGGATATAAAGTACACAACCAAAACCAAGAAACAATCAGATTCCGAATCAATAAGAGTGTTCCACACTTATTCAACAATCACGATCAAAGTGTCTTCTTTTTATACACACCTAGGCTGCTTGAAATAAGCAAATAATAGGAAAGAAGAAAAGAAAAAAGGAAAAAGCAGAAGATGTCCCAAGGAAATGATGAAAAGAAAAGGCGAGAGTTGATTAGCAGAAATGTTTAATGGGGATCAGACATATGAGTGACGGCGGAGGGCATGGTCTTCCAAGAATCCGAGGGCACCACATCATCATCCCCGATTGTTCCAGGGCAGTCGAACCAATCCGAGTTCAGCATCACATCCGGCCGAAACTGGCCGTTCCTTGTTTCTCCTGTCTCTGCCGCCTCCACTTTCACACAGCTACCTGCCAGTCAGTCAGTAAACAATGAATACGAACGAATGCACATGAATTGAATAGGAACGAAGGCACATGCATAGGGGGATAGGGGTATGCAATGAATAGGAACGAATGCACATGAATTGAATAGGAACGAAGGCACATGCATAGGGGGATAGGGGTATGCAATGAATAGGAACGAATGCACATTCACACAGGAGCCGTAAATGAATGTACCGTCCAGGGAACTTCCAGTGTAGCCCTTCAGCAAAGAGGTGACAGCGTAGCCGTTCCATTCTGTTTCTAAGATGCTCATCACATCGCCGGGCGACGAGTTCCAACTCTTTTCAGGGGAGGCTTTCCTTGCGTTGCCACGATGCTGTGACTCGTGGATAAGATCCCCGATCAGGCCACTATTCGACGACCCAAATGCATCCGGAGACTCGAACAGGGACAGATCTCCCCAGTCGGGTTCTTGATATTGGAGTGAAGGGAGCTCCGACTTCACAGCCCCGTTAGCGGCCGTAGAAGCAGAGGATTTTCCATTTTGAAGGGATTGGACACCCTGACCTATGCCCATTTCTGGACTCTTGAATTGGTTGACATCTGGAGGGAACACATTCTGGTCTCCCGAGAATACTTCACAACATTCTCGAAGTCGCTTCTGCCGCGGCGGTGCAACGCTGTAATATTCAGCCGAAGAAGCCATGGATTTCATCAAAGCTGTGCCTGCTTCCGCACTTTCAGAAACAAACGAGTAGAGTCCAATGTTGCCTTTTAAACCATCGAAAACCAATTCAGGTATATCATAAGGATTAGTATCCACGGATTCATGATTTGCGAATTCTTGGCCTCCCATTGCACCAGAACTTTGACCCTGCTGATTCTCGTTGAAAGTCTGCATACATAGGTCGGGAGGGTATAGCGGTAATCCAGCCCGTTGTCGTCTCTTTACCCTTGTATTCCAGTAGTTCTTGATCTCATTATCGGTGCGACCAATCAACTACAAGAAATGAATAAGGAACTTCTGTCACTGATACTTGTTTCCCATTTGGGCATTACAATCTCAATCTCACCAAAAGTAAAAGCAATACCCTAGGAATTACAAGGTCACAAAAAGAAGAACTCACATAGGATGCCATGCGGGCCCACTTGTTTCCCATTTGGGCATGGAGTTCAAGGATGGTGGCTTCTTCCTGTGGAGTAAAAGCACCTTTCTTCAAGTTGGGCCTCAAGTGATTAGCCCACCGTAGTCGACAGCTTTTTCCACAGCGAGAAAGGCCAGAGTGTTTTTGAACAGCATTCCAGTTGCCTTCCCCGTGCTTGCCGACATATTCCATCAGAATCGCATCTTCACTTGACGTCCAAGGCCCTTTCTTCAGAACAACTCCCCCGCCATTGCTTTCATCATTCAGTGATGACTCGCTCTGATAATTCGACCGCCTTCCATCCTCACTCTCACTACTGCTCCGGCTCATTTCCAGATATCCCTGCCTACCAACACTCAGATATCAACTGTTATTACCTTTTCTGGACCGAAACTGAGAACAATATATGAAGCCAACACATCCTCTACTCATTTATAAAGCCCACAATTATTAAGAGTGTTATATGAAGCCAACACATCCTATACTCATTTATAAAGCCCACAATTGTTAAATAGACAGTAAGAGAAGAACTGATATAAAACTTCATCAAAATCATAGATTTTGCTAATAGCAAAAAATCAGAGAGAGATATTCCCATATCAGATTGGATCTTTGGTGATAACCACGGCCAGAAAAAAAAAAGTAAATTAATTCATTTTTTTTGAAAGGTGCAGTGCAGTAAAGTATGTACGAATAATTATGAAATGTTCAACTCATGTCTTCCCTATTTAAATAAACTAAACATTAATTCCAACCTAATATAAGCATATAACAGTATAGAAAGCAAGTGCCTGTCATTTATTGCTAATAGTCTGTTCCAAATAAAGAATTTATACCAAATTACAGACCAAAGCTCGCACTATTAGATTTAACAGAGGATTTTATATCATAATAATTACCTAATCTCCAGTACAGAAATATCCCGAATTAAAGCGAGAAGAAGCTCCAAACTTCTGTGGGATAATAAAAGCTACTCAATTGCCAAATACGAACTCCTCAAGGGTTGTTCGTAGAGCTCCGATTTTTCGGTTAAGTGAGCAAATGAACTGAGATGAGAATTTTGGCAGTACTCGAACACCTAAAATGGTGCACAAAAGTTAATGATAATAAATTGAACATCCAGTGAAAAACTCGAGTGATAATCAGTCCAAAAAAACCCTAATAAAAAGCGAATTAAAATTGAAAGACCCTGGAACAAACCATGCTCCGGAAATTGTCGAAGCCGGAGAGCAGATCGGATAAATGAGCAGAAACCTAGAGGCGGGAGAGTCTGGGATCCAAAATCCGAACCTGAATTTGAGGAGAGAGAAGGACGAAGATGGGAATTTGGGTGAGGGAGAGATAAAAGGGGATATGAGAGCGATTTTAGGCAGATAAAGGTGGAGAGAGATTTATATAAGAAGAGAGAGAAGAGAAGATGAACAATAGCTCTCTAGATCTCTCTCTCTCTCTCTCTCTCTCTCTCAACTATTCTATTTACCAGATCATCTCTTCGCTTCTCTTGCGGTTCACTATATATATTACCCGACTGAATTGATTTTTTAATACACCATACGATTGTTTTCGTTTTTTTGAGAAACAATTGTTTTTAACGAGTCAAGTATTTTAAAAAGTCGTTGAGGGATATATAAACGATTTATTTATTAAATACGCTGAATTTTGGCATTTTGAATAATTGTTGAGTTTATGTACTTTTGTGTCGCTACTAAAACAAAATGGATGTGTATAAGTACAATAAAAGGAGGGTACATCGTTTTACTTCTGCCGAATTAATTGTTATAGGAGAAGCTTTTTCTTAATCAACGAAAATAAATGAATAATCGATCACTTTACATTCTGGCCCCTACTTTTCTGCTACAAGAGAAAAACAAGCCTGATTTAGAAACATCGTTGATCTTTTCTTTTTGTCGTCGTACTAGCATGAAATAAATAAAAACTCCCATCATTTACTTTTTTTTTACAAACAAACCCTCCATCCCCTAACATCATTTACTTTTCATTTGAAGGTCAATTTGAAAAGAAAAGAGAAATCTACTACGATTTGTTTTAAACATTTGTCTTATAGACCGATCTACTGAATGTTTTTTTCTTTTATTTTTGCCGTGCTTCCATAGATCCATTGAACCTCTAGCAAATCCAATTATGAGAACTTACGATGTATTGAATTCATAAATGTGATGCACATATTTATTTTTACTTTACTTTAAACGGTGTGTTAAATACTCTCATTATAAAATTTATTAGTTTCGTAAAATAAAATAAAAACATGACAAATAAATCTCGCGATACTCCCTATCATACGCGTATTAATATTGAAAAGAAAAGATGAAGACGTTCATGTGTTGACTACAAATTATTAACTAAAAATACTTCAGGAAAAACTCGATCTTGGAGCGCAGATGTAGCTTCACATTCTCTTGTACTGCTGACCGACGGAGCTGCGGTGTATAGTCACCGTTCAGATTGTAGCTATTGTTTAGTCAACTTTCTACTCCAGGATTGTCACTAGTCATTCGTTTTACCATTTAATCACCCTCAAGCTATATCCATGGACATTCATATATGATATACGAACAAATGTGTTACTATTCCTACGGATAATAATTAGTTGGGCTGAGACTGTATTGTTGACCTGCAAAGACAAGCATTTAATCCAATCAAACAGAGAATCGTCACTCATGGAAATGTTATCCAGTTCATGAATGAAAGAAAGTAAATTATGACGTAATTGTATGAATTTGGTTTATCTAATCAATTCGTTAAATCAAAAGGAACCTTGACACGATTGTTCATCGTTCCGATGATGAAGTGTTATATAACAAACAATTTATGTATATAGTTGCCATTACGAAATTCTAAACTTAATATATATATATATATATATATATATATATATATATATATACACTATGAATATCTTCGAAGTCGAAAATGTCTCGGCCTAAATCACGGATGAGATGCGCTTTTTTTATAATATTTCTTGCACCTCGAAATTGTCTTAAGGTCACAGACAAGAATACCGCAGGATACGATAAGTCTGGGTTCGAATTGCACCAAGACGAAGTGAAATTTGAAAGAAGACATAGAGAAATATCTGCAAAGAATTTGAGAGAGAAGAAAAGATATTCGAAAGAAGTAGTTACCGAAACTATAAACCCAGCGTGGTTATATAGTTATAGGTACCTATTAAAAAAACGACAATTATTGTGTAAACGACACAATCTAAAACTGTTCATCCGAACGGATACTAAGTAATAACTGAAAAAATGATCAAGGAGCGTGACCGTTGCGAGGGCGAGAATCGCCACGAGTAGTCCGCGGACCTCGCCGTTTCGCCACGAACCCGAGACCTGACCATCGTGCCGAAGTGCGAAAGTGCGCCTACAAAGCGCCACTAAGCGACTCTACTGTTGGCATTTATGCCCACAAAGGAGATTTTTGATATTAAATACTTTTGTATTTATTTGTTTTGAATTAAAAAAAAATGAATATTCATTCTTATTTTAAGATTGTGTTTATACATGAATGTCTACGCCCTGAAACTGTCATCAACAAAAGAAGTGTTAAGTACAGACTTGACAAGATACCTTCTTATAACTAGTTTAAATAATAGTTCGCAATCTAAAGATCGATTGGGCAATCAATTCTTAGTAATGATTGTTAGAATGAATTAAACGATATCTTATCTTGTGATATGGAGAGTTGTGACTCTGTAATTCATTCTTGATATCTTAATGAAGATATTGAAGAAGACCTGTGAAGTTTTGAATTTCGAGATAAAACAGTTTAATCACTCGAAACCTCAAACTCACATACGAGGGGTATTTTAGTAATTACCTAAATCCTGAAGTGAGTACGTATCTTCTTGTAACACTATATGACATTTGATTTATCAATGGGCAATGGCTAAGTGAAGTTTCATTGACCCGACGGTTGGTGTCATAATACTGTTTCGTTGAAATATGTGATTCACAGATATGGAATTTGTGTTGAAATAATGTTAAGACATTAGTATCACACCATGCTCTGTTGAGAGTATGAGCGAATAAACCAGACCTGGTATTCATCGAATAAAGAATTCTTTGAAATAAAACATGTGACATGTTGAGACATCTCACTTTATATTTTTCTCGTTCACAAATAACAGAGGACTTGGTGAAATAATAACTCAGGGGTAAAACGGTAATTTTACATTCTCTGAGTTAATGATACACACAAAGGGTAATATCGTAAAATACACCGTGGACCGTGTGAAGAATAGTTTTGTCACATCAAACGAAAATATAAACGCATATGAACTTAGAGATGTTCAATATTGTTCCTTTAGTGGAATCGACTAATATTAAGAATTAAAAGTCGGAAAAAGTTTGTGAACTTTTGTGTCGGAGCTTTATTCTAAAGCTTCGTTCATATGGGTCCATAAGGTCTCAATGATATACTCTCGGACGAGATTTTGGTGAACAAGAAATGATTGATTTTCTCATTCAACGTAAATTGTGATTTACGCTAAAAAAATTATTTTATGAGTAATTAAATAAATAATTGGTTATTTATTATTATATTTATTTAACGAATCATATTATGTTATTATATTGATAATAATATAATTTGATGTTCCAAATAAATAAAAGATGAAAATAAATATTTTCTCGTTTCGTACTACATTTATTAGTATGAAAATAATTAATGACTTGTCATTAAATAAATGAGATGTTCTAAATTAATCAAATATTATTTTAGAAATAAATCAATTAAATTGGGAGATAATTAAGACAATATGGCCGGCTATAATAAGGATTTTATGGGCTGGAAAAATTGTTTAAACTCATTAAAAGGAGTTTTTGGCTTAAGTTTGACTAATGGGTCTTAATTGGATTTTGACCTAACTTAACCTCATTCTCTCTGATATAAAAAGAGGCTCTCTCTTTGATAAGCCTAAGCTAATTTCGACCAACACTTAGCCAAACCTCTTCCCCCTTATGCTTGAGATTTTTTGGCCGAATTTTAGAGAGAAAGAGAGAGAGGAAATTTGTTTCCCGGCAGCCTTTCCTTTTCTTTGAGTTTCCCCTTCTTCCCTTGTTCCCACAAAGAGCCCACCCTCTTGATCTCCTAAAAACTCCTAGAGAATTATAATTGATTTATCTTGTGGTTTTTTGAGTGACATTTGATCCACAAGGCCGGCCACTTCTTAAAGCATCGGAGCAAGGACGGATTTCAGGACATCCTAGACGCGAGTGAGAAAGAGTTTTGGTCGTGCTTGTTGGCGCATCTCCGGGGCTGATTCTCGCAGATCCAAACCCACTGTAAGTTTCCTATAAACTAGTTGGATCTGAATATAATAATCATTGTAGGATTTTTAGAAATTTTAGATCACTCGTTAACATGTTCGAATGAATTTATTAATATGATTAGAAATTTATTGACATGCTAGATTAGATTTAATGACATGGTTATTGAATATGTTTTAAAACGTCTTAACATGTTAAATTGAATTATGAATTTCCTCCATATAGGGATATGTTTCATAATCAATCAGGTTAATTGTTCACTAAATTCCAACATCTACGCCGGAGCCGGAGCCGGAGTCGGTGGCGACACCGGCGAGGGTGCT
This sequence comes from Urtica urens, assembly GCA_958296335.1. Lineage (NCBI taxonomy): Eukaryota > Viridiplantae > Streptophyta > Magnoliopsida > Rosales > Urticaceae > Urtica > Urtica urens. The sequence goes on along the minus strand of OY282530.1, from coordinate 85,894 downwards.
GATGAGAGTGAAAATTGGCATAGTCCCGCCACTTCACCTCCACTTGGCACTCAAATAGCTCATCATTCAATTAATAAAGGTTACTAATTAGATCATATATAAAGAATTATTCTCCTTAACGTGCAATCAATGTGAGAGTTGTTGGAATTTATTTAACAATTTAATTATATTACACATTATATGTGGCGAAAAAATTTAATTAGATCTAGCATGTTAAAACTATTTTTAATATGTTAAAAACAACCTAGGCATTAAAATTTATTTACATGTTCATAAACAATTTATTAAAAACATGTCGCACAATATATGAACACACTAACAACCTATATAAACAAATTTATATAATATTAGTAGTCCAAATCGTTGAGAATAACTTACAGTTGAGATTATAAATAATCTCGATGCTGCTCGCTATCTCTGGAATGACACACCAAGTCCAAACGGGGAATGAGGCTCGCCAGAATGGATTGGGCGCGCGCTGGCCGGACAGGGAAGTCTGCCTCGCCGAACAAGACCTTCGTCGAACTGGGAGATCACACCGAAAAGGAGACTGGCCGGATAGAGGACTCCGTCGGACTGGGAGACCCGCTGGGATCCTCGCCGGACTGGAGATCTCGCCGGACAGGGGTCAGCCTGGAAGTCTTCGTCGGACTGGAGATCTCGTCGGACAGGGACGCCTGAGAGGGAGCTATCGCGGACATGAGATCTGGCTGGAATTTTCTCTGGGCTGGGTCACCGCACGAGATCTGGCAGGTCGCCGGACTTGAGGATCTCGCTGGACAGGAGCAGGCTGGCAAGACTAAAATCGGCAGGGACTTCCGAGACTTCAAATTCACTTTTAAATAGAATTTAAACATAATTTAAATCACCCAAACACCATAAAATTGAATCAATGATAATTCACGAGGAATATATTAAGATTGAGAGGGTGGGCTCTATTGAGAACTCTCGGGATAAGGAATCACTCAACAAAAGATGAAAACGAATTTTTTTTCTTTTTCTTGGTTGGGGATTTCGACCGAGTATCACACAAAGGGGGAGAGAGAAGCTCTGGCCGAAAATCTAATGGTTAGAGTTCCAAGTAATTAGGGTTTTTTAAGCCTTTTATAAACAACTTTAAAATGGGCTTAAACTGGGTCAAACACATGACGCTAATCACTTAAATAATTCAGCCAACTCTCCTCCCCATACTCGTCCATCTTCATTTATTTTATTCCCGAATCATTTTGATTTATTTCTAAATTAAATTAATTTAGAACTCTCATTTAATAATCACATTTCATTAATTAATTTCATAGTTATCAAATAAGTACGAACGAAATTATTTATTTTCTTCTTTTATTTATTAGAATTACTTTAGTGAATTATTATCAACATAATAATACTTTATGATTCAATAAACAAATGTAACAATAAATAACTAATTATTTATTAAATTACACAGAAAATAACTTTCTCTATATAAACAACAATTTATATCAAATGAGTAAATCAATTATTATTGTTCATTTAATCTCTTCCAAGTGTCTATCATTGAGACCTTATGGACCTATATGAACGAAGTTTTAGAATAAAGATCGGACTCAAATGTTCACAAACTTTTTCTGTCTTTCAATTCTTAATATTAATCTATTCCACTAAAAGAACTAATATTGACACTCTCTCTGTTCATACGCGTATATTTTCCGTTTTGATGTGACAAAACAATTTTTCACACGATCCACGAAGTACTTTACGATATTACCATTCATGTGTATTAGTAACTAAGAGGAATGTAAAATTACCGTTTTACCCATTGAGTTGTTATTTCACTAACTCCATTGTTTTTTGTGAATGAGAAAAACATAGAGTGAGATGTCTTTACATGTCACATGTTTTAATCAAAGAATGTTCTTATTCGATGAATACATGGTCAGGTTTATTCATTCACACTCTCATAACAAAGCATAGCGTGATACTTATGCGTTTGCATTGTTTCAACATGAATTCCATATCAGTGAATCATATAACACAATATCACAACCTTATGACACCAACTGTCGGATCAGATGAAACTAAAACTTAGTCATTGCACATTGACAAATCAAATTTCATAAAGTGTAATATCAATTATATTTTCACTTCAGGATTAAGGTAAGTACCAAAGTACCCCTCGTATGTGATCTTGAAGTTTTGAGTGTTTAAACGGTTTTATCTTGAGCTTCTAAGTATCACAGGTCTTGTTCAATATCTTCTATAAGATATCAAGGATGAATTATAGAGTCACAACTCTCTATATCACAAGATAAGATATCACGATTCATTCAAACAATCATTACTTAGATTTGATTGCTCTATCAATCTTAAGATTGCGAACAAATGTTTAAACTAGTCACAAGGGGCTATCTTGTCAAGTGTATACTTAGCGCCCCATTCGTTGATAACAGTTTCAGAGCATAGCATTCATACACAAATACAAACATAATATAGAATGAATATTTATTAATATTAATGTTTCAGCAAAATCAAATAAAAAAAAAGTATTTTAATGTCAAATATTTCCTTAGTGGGCACCAATCCTAACAAACTCAAACTTGACTCAAAGGAAATGCGAATTATCCCTCAGTCCCAATCCTTCTAGGTGTCCCTCGAAAAATTTACTCGTTAAAGGCTTCGTGAAGGGATCAACAAGGTTGTCTAACGTTGAGACCTCCATGACTTCAACATCCCCTTTGTGAACGATGTCTCGTACCTGGTGATACTTCCGCTCTATGTGTTTAGAGCGCTTGTGACTTCTTGGCTCCTTATAATTAGCGACAACCCCACTATTATCACAATAAAGTGTAATAGGCTCGCTTGCACTTAGAACAACTTCCAAGTACATAAGGAATTTCCTCAGCCACACAGCTTCCTTTGCAGCTTCACAAGCTGCCACATACTCGGCTTACATGGTCGAGTCAGCAACGCAAGATTGCTTGATACTCCTCCAGACCACATATCCACCATTCAGGATTAACACAGACCCTGATGTGGACTTCCTGGAATCCTTATCCGCTGGAAAATCGGAATCGGTATATCCCATCATATTCAGGTCACCACCTGAGTATGTAAGCATGTAGTTTCTCTCTCTCCGAAGATACTTGAGAACACTCTTGACAGCAACCCAGTGCTCGGGTCCAGGGTTTGACTGAAACCTACTCACCACGCCCATTGCGTAGCAAATATCTGGTCTTGTGCAAAGCATAGCATACATGATACTTCCTACGACTGAAGCGTAAGGAATATGTCTCATGTCCTCAACGTCTTGAGGAGTCTAGGGAGACTGCTCACTTGAGAGATGCACTCCATGTTTGAAAGGCAGCTGTCCTTTCTGGAGTCTTGCATACTGAAGCGATCCATGATCTTATCAATATAAGATGCTTGGGAAAGCTGACTTTCGGTTCTTCCGATCTCTAAAGATCTGAATCCCCAGAATGTAAGCCCCTATCCCAGATCCTTCATCTCAAATTGCTTTGACAGCCAGATCTTAACCTCTGATAACTTTCCTACATCATTCCCTATGAGTAGTATGTCATCCACTTTGCCATCGTTTATCATCTTATAAACGCATGGCTCATCTACTGACTGATCAAAGCCGTAGCTTTTCACAGTCTTGTCGAATCTAATATTCAACGATCTAGATGCTTGCTTTAATCCATAAATGGAATTCAGCAACTCACAAACCTTGCCATGTTGGCCTTTCTCCATGAACCCGTCTGGTTGAGCCATATAAATGCGCTCGTCAAAATTTCCATTCGGAAATACAATCTTGACATCCATCTGCCAGATTTCATAATCCAGGGCCGCAACAATGGATTAAAGAGTACGGATAGACTTCAGCATTGCGACTGCCGAGAAGGTATCTTCATAGTCGATACCTTCTTTCTGTGTGAACCCCTTCGCCACAAGTCGTGCCTTAAATGTCTCAACATTTCCATCCGGTCCTCTTGATGCCTTCAGGTAGATCTACAAGCTTTCAGACCTCGTTGACATACATCAAATGCATTTTAACGTTCATGACTTCTTGCCATAGGTTTTCTTCGGAACTCTGCATCGCTCGAGAAAATGATATTTATATCATCTTCCTCATGATATGCGACAGCAGTGAAAGACTCTCCGATACCCATGTAGCACCCCTTTCGTTGATGACAGTTTCAGAGCGTAACATTCATACATGAACACAAACATAATAAAGAATGAATATTTATTAATATTAATGTCTCAGCAAAATCAAATACAAAAGTATTTCAATGTCTAATATCTCATTTGCGGGCACCAATCCCAACAGGATTCTTTTCCACACACTCTCTCTCTCTCATCCAATTGTTTTGTCTTTATTGAACAACCAATAGGAGACCACTAAAAAAATAACATACAGTTATTTATTAATTTCTTATCAATCCCTCACTTGTTCAAAAAGACGAATAGAATCCAAAAGGAAAAATAAAATAGACGAATAGAATCCATAAGGAAAAATTAAAGAGTGTTAATACAGGTAGGTCTCTTTCGATTTGAACTTGTCCTTAGTAAAGCAACACAAGATTTTATCGAAAAAGGTAGCTAGGTTTTGAACCTGTTTTCTTTGTGATAAAATCGGTGCTACTCAACACACACTATTTAGAGTTCTTTATCTCCATAACTCGCTTTAGCACCGTTAATGACCATGTGCTCATCCTGTCTCGTGAATTTTTATGAGGGAAACTCCAACTCTCATTTGAGACGGCACCATCTCAAAATTCACATAGGTGAAGCTCTTACAGTATCTCTGTTACTTATAGATACTTGTCCTCATGACTGAGCTTCATTAAGAATATAATTATTCAACCTTTAACTGTAACAGTCAACATTTTATTAATTGTTGTGAAAATCCAAACCAATGATTTATTTTTACCCATTGAACTTAATGTTAGTCATTTCCTAACGTTAAGTTGGGTTGCCATCATTGTCAGATCACTTACTCAAGGATTTTAAGACCCATACTTCTCGAAATAGATTTCACTAAGTCTCTTGCGAGAGGTTTTGTGAAAGGACCTGCTATGTTATAGCTTAATCGCACATATGTGAGTGAAATGATACCATCTTTAATCAATTTTCTCACATAATCATGTCGTAGACTAATATGTCTAGATTTACCATTATACACTTCGATGTATGCTCTTGCTAGAGTGGATTGACTATCACAATATATTGACACATCATCTTTAGCCAATGGAACTTCTAAAAGAAGATCCCTTAACCACTCAGCCTCTTGACCTGCGGAAGCTAGAGCTACAAACTCTGATTCCATAGTTGAATGAGTAATACACGTTTGTTTCTTGGATTTCCAAGATATTGCACCTCCGGCAAGTGTAAACACCCAACCTGTCGTAGACTTATTATCTCAAATACTCGATATCCAACTTGCGTCAGTGTATCCTTCTAATATGGCGGGAAAACGACCATATTGGAGACCAAGAGTCTTGGTTTTCGAAAGGAAACCAAGTATTCTTCCTATAGCTTTCCAATGCTCGGTACTTGGATTGCTAGTAAATCTGCTCATTTTACTAACTGCAAATGCCATGTCGGGCCGAGTACATTGCATCAAGTACATAAGACAACCAACAGTACTAGCGTATTCCAATTGAGCCACTACTCTTCCATCATTCTTTTCAAGTTTTATACTTGGATTAAAAGGGGTGTTCGCTTCTTTGAACTTCAAATGTTTAAACTTATCAAGCATTTAGAAAGTTCATAACCCTCACTGGTTCTACTTACCTTGATACCTAAAATAGTATCAACTTGTCCAAGATCTTTCATTTCGAAAGTGGAAGATATAAACCTCTTTGTTTCTAAAATTCCTTTCATCTCGTTGCTAATGATCAACATATCATCAACATAAAGACATAGGAATATCACAATGTTACCACGCACCTTTCCGTACAAACATTTGTCACAAACATTAGGAACAAAACCATTAGAAAGTTTGATGGAGTCAAACTTTTGATGCCATTGTTTGGGAGCTTGTTTTATCCATATAATGATTTGACAAGCTTAAAAACCTTTTGTTCATTAACTGGAAGTACAAAATCTTCCAGTTGCTCCATGTAAATCTCCTCATCGAGATCTCCATTTAAAAATGCCGTCTTGACATCCATTTGATGAACATTTAGGTTATGTAAAGAAGTCAAAGCAAACGACACTCTAATTGTTGTTGTCCTTGCTACTGGTGCATATGTGTCAAAATAATCTATTCCTTCTCTTTGTCGGAAACCTTTGGCTACCAATCTAACCTTATAGGTGTTAAGAGTACCATCAATATGATACTTCTTTCGGAACACCCATTTAAACCCAATAGGTCTCGATCCTTTGGGCAGATCGACAATTTCTCAAATGTGGTTTGACATAATAGAATCCATTTCATCTTTAATAACATCCTTCCAAAAGGCAGAGTCTCGTGAAGCAACCGCTTCATTATAAGTCTTAGGATCATCTTGAATTAGAAGAACAATAGGAATCTTTTGAGCAAAATTCTTTATATTTCCTTCTACAAGATAAAAAGAAATAAGTTGAGAATCTATTTCGTCGGGTCCTAGATCCTTAGACGGACTCTTTTGCTAATCCGAGGTCCGGGTTGCTCAACAACAATCCGTGAAGAACTTTCCTCTCGAAGTTCTTCATTTGTGAAAGTATGAGATTCTTTTTTTCGAATTAAGGTTCTCAAAGAATTCCACATCACGAGATTCTACTATGACATTAGATTCTAAATTTAGAAGTCTATATGCCTTACTATTGGTGGCATAGCCTACAAAATCACTTCGTATCCCTTGAGGACCCAACTTGGTCCTTTTAGGATCCATGTTTTTGTAATAGGCTAAGCACCCCCACACTTTGAAATACCCAATATTTGGCTTTCTTCCTTTCCATACCTCATATGGAGAAACTTGAGTTTTCTTTAAAGGAATACGATTAATAATATGACATGCAGCAAGTAAAGCTTCACCCCACAAACTAAAAGATAATTCAGAATGCATTAACATGGCATTTATCATTTCTTAAAGTGTCCTATTTTTACATTCAGCCAAACCATTTTGCTGTGGTGTAAAAGGTGCGGAACATTCATGTACAATACCATTTTCTTCACAAAAAACATTAAAATCACTAGGAAAATATTCATCACCCCTATCACTTCTACGGACTTTAATTTTAATTCCTAATTGATTTTCCACTTCAGCCTTACAAACCTTAAAAGCATTAAAAGTTTCATCTTTATGTTTTAAGAAGTAAACATATGTAAATCTAGAGCAATCGTCTATAAAAGTAATGAAATATCTATTTCCACCACGAGTTAACATTCCATTAAATTCACATATATCCGAATGTATAAGATCTAGCAACTTAGAATTTCATTCTACACTATGAAAAGGTTTCTTAATAATTTTTTATTTCACACAAATTTCACATTTAACAAACTTATCAAATTTGCACGAAATTAAACCACATTTAATTAATCTTTTCATAGTGCTAAATCCAATATGTGTTATCTATTATGCCATAAAGAAATAGAATCAATCATATGCACAGAAGTAGATATTTTATTGATAACATTGTCAATAGTACATAGTTTGACCATTCCTTCACTGGAATAGCCTTTGCCAACAAATAAACCATTTCGGGTCAAAATAAGCCTGCCCGATTCATACACAGATTTAATCCCTGGTTTTTTAAGAGATCACCACTAACAAAGTTTATTCTCATTTCCGGAACATGAAGCACGTTGGTCAAAGTGACCTTCTTCCCAGATGTGAATTTGAGATCCACATTGCCGATACCGACAACTTTGGAGCCGTGATCGTTTCCCATTTCAACCTCTTGTCCTCCATTGACTTCAGAATAGGTGTTGAAAGCAGCCCTATCGTACGGAACATGGACGGTAGCGCATGTATCATACCACCACCCTTGAACCTTGCATGTGACCGCCATTAATTCGCTCACCGTAGCGACTATGTTTGCGTCGATCATAATGGTATACACTTCTTGATCCGCCGTCTTGCGAAGTCGACAATCTCGAGCATAGTGACCAGGTTTGCCACACACATAGCATCCTGTAATGGCCCCCTTGGATCCGGATTTATTTCCGAATGCGGATCTGCCGAAATGCTTAAATTTCTTCGCTTCCTTTTTTTGGGACCCGTACAATTACCTTTGTCATTCCATTTATTTTTCCCTTTCGCGCTCACCGCGTTGGCTTTAGAAGTACCGGCATCCGTCATCTTCTCTCTCATCCTCGATTCCTCTTCGATTTGAAGATGTTTCCGGATCTGCTCCAGAGAGAATTCCTCGGTGTTGTGGAGAAGTTTCTTCCGGTAACCTTTTCAGGAATTGGGAAATTTCGCAATAATTACACCAACTTGAAAGGTCTCTGGAACGTCTATCTTCACAACAAAGAAATTTTTTTATGTGTGTTGGTGTTTTTCGGTGTGTATTTTTTAATGAGAGCACTTGACCTTTTATAGGAAAGGCAAGGTCGGTTTCAGCTTACAAAACCGCCACCATTAACAACCCTTAATGGTGTTTTAATACCTCTTGATTGTGCTGAGAGTGAACGTCCAACAACCTCCCAAAAAACGTCCAAAACGTTTTTCATTCATTTGCAACAAATGCAAATAAAACTGTCGTACAATTAATTCGGTAGTTTATGTTTAATTGGTTCCCAAAATAACCTACAAGTTATTTGTGAAATTTAAATTTTTTAGAAGTGAATTTTGTAATAAAAAGTAAGGGATAAGCCTGGAAGTCCAAGAAGAGCCCAAATTGCCAAGATCCAAGCCTGAGCCCGGGTTCGGCTCAACGGCGACGCCACTCAAGGGGTTAGAGCTATTCCACTCACACTCTTCTCTCTTGCACTTGGATACCACCTTAAGAAGGGTAATCCTATATAAACACCACATCAACTCCCTTACCCAACCCATGTGGGACGCTTTTGGATTCTCTCCACTTCATTTCTTTACAACACAACAAATGTGTTTTTAAGCATACTTTAAGCATCAATATCTCATTCATCATAGATATGATTTTGGCAAATAAATACTTAATTTTATACCCGTGGCAACGAGAAATACCATTATGAAAGAATTATCAAATTTCGATAAGTGGACCCCACTCAAATATTAGCCAAAAATCATCTATACCCAAAAAGTAAAAAGTAGTACTTTGAGCAATTTCTCTTTAATTATTGATAAAATATATATCCATAATTGTGAAAAATAATTCTTTATATATTACGTAATTTTCAATAGTAACAAGTATATTTTTTGGTATCTAAAACTTAAATTTAAGTTGGTGTTTACAGATTACAAAAATTATATCAAAATAATGTCAAAAACTTATTTAATAAAAGCACATCGAAATAATTAGAACTATAACTAAATGTATAAGAACATAAGTCAATGAGCGAGAATAGTAAACTAAAAACAAAAAGTACCTTTGAAAAGTTAGAAACTGAAAGTGTTTGCTTTAACTTTTGTTAAAACTTAAATCTTATTCAAGTGTTTGGTAAAAAAAATTTAAAAAGTTGTTTTAAAAGTTCTAATTAAAAAATTAAAAGCTATTGTTTATAACTTTTAAAATCTTAACTTTTGCTTTAGATTTTTTTTTCTGTCCCATGCCTTATTTTTATGCTTTTATAAAATTATGTTTTTGAAATCACCAAAAAGTTTAATATATTTTTTACAATTTATAGACAAGTATATTTCTTATATACTAAATATATTTTATTATTAAAATAAATTATCCAAGGTATTATTATTTGTAGTTGATTTTCTCAAAATACACTAAAATAAATTTTTTTTCCAAAATACTAATATAAAAGACCAAAATACTTTTATAACAATTTTTACTTTATATTCCATATTCGTATTATTCGGTTATTATTTATATTTTTAAAAAAATTAAACTAAAATAGGCAAAAACTGTTCCACCCCAAATTTTTTTTATTTTTTATTTTTTTGGCCGGTAGTATAGTGTAAGACATTTGTGTCAGTTATATTTTTTAAAAGGCATTTCGTGTTTTCACATGAATTTTACTAGTATTTTTTGAAAAAAAATGTTTTTTTTTGGATTTTGGGAAAACCAAGAACATAAAGTAATACTTTGGTCAAGTGCGTGTATATATATTGTTAGGAAATTAATAAATAACCGTGTGTTATTTACTAGTGGTCTCCTATTGGTTGTTCAATAAAGACAAAATAATTGGATAAGAAAGAGAGTGTGGAAAAGAATCTCACATTGATTGCACATAAAGGAAAATAAATCTTTATATATGATCTAATTAATAACCTTTATTAATTGAGTGGTGAGTTAGAGAAGTGCCAAGTGGCGGTGAGGTGGCGGTGCGGTGGCAGTGAGGTGGCCGGACTATACCAATTTTCACTCTCATCAACACTCTTGCCGGTGTCGCCACCAGCTCCGGCTCCGGCGTAGAGTCGCTTAGTGGCGCTTTGTAGACGCACTTTGGCACTTCGGCGCGGTGTGCGGGCTTCTCGCCCTCGCAACGGTCACGTTCCTTGATCATTTTTTTGGTTATTACTTAGTATCCGTTCGGATGAACAATTTTGGAATGAGACAACCGTTTGGCCAACGGTTGTGTCGTTTACACAATAACTGGCGTTTTTTGAATAGGTACGTATAACTATATAACCACGATGAGTTTTTAGTTTCGGTAACTATTTCATTCGAATATCTTTTTTTCTCTCTCAAATTTTCTCCAGATATTTCTCTGTCTTCTTTCGAATTTCACTTCGTCTTGGTGCAATTCGAACCCAGACTTGTCGTAATGCAGTATTTTTGTATGTGACCTTAAGTCAATTTCGAGGTGCAAGAAATACTATAAGGAAAGCGCATCTCATGCGTGATTCAGGCCGAGACATTTTCAACTTCGAAGATTTTCATAACAATCTTATAGTATCTTCTGCGATGGCAACCGAGGCCTCAGTTTCAAGCATGAAAGTGATGAACTAAGACTTCGTGAAGTTGGACCGTTTCGATGGCACCAACTTTACCCGCTGGCAAGACAAGATGTGTTTCTTCCTCACTGTCATGAAGATTTTCTAAGTGCTGGATCCGATGCTGGATCCCATTCCGGAGGCGACGGACCAAGATTCTGATCAACTCAAGGCGGACCGAAAGAAGCGTCAAGAGGACGAGTTGTTGTGCTGTGGTCATATTCTCAACACTCTCTCCGACAGACTCTACGATCTCTACACCAAAAATCCTTCGGCAACAGAGATCTGGAAGGCGCTCGAGTACTAATTCAAAGCGGAAGAAGAAGGTACCAAAAAGTTCCTTGTCTCGAGTTATTTTGAGTTTAAGATGTTTGATGACAAACCTATACTTGCTCAAGTTCGTGAATTGCAAGTAATTTTCAACAAATTGATGGTCGAAATTGTGGTTGTTCCTTTTGAAACACTGGTTGTTCTTTCAGAAAATTTGGTTGTTCCTTCAGGAATTTTGGTTGTTATTTCAGGAAATTTGGTTGTTCCTTCCGGAAATTTGGTTGTTACTTCTGAATAGTTAGTTGTTCCGAGTTGTTCATTTGGATACCAGTTGTTCCAGTTGTTTCTTTTGTAGTCTGGTTGGTTTAGTTACGATCTTGATTCGCCGGAGAAGTCTCTTTGCTACTCAAAGATCTTCTCATTCACCGTTGTATCCTGCAAGGTAAATTGCTCAAGGTTTCCTGGCAGTGGGAGAGCAATATTACTTTAAGGAAACCATCAAACGGTCCTCGATTTTTTCTCCTATTTTGTTATAATTAAATATTTTTGTTATTATTTATTTTAGTCATATTATTGTAATTTATTTATTCCGAAAATTGAATTAATTTTCGCCCATTATATCTAACAGTTACTACTTATAAGAGTTTTCTTGTAAAAAATAAACTTATTTTTCTTAACCATGACCTTGTACGAATATTTATTTGAACCCCTTAAAAATAATTTATATTTAGCTCCCGTGAATTTGATTCGTCGAGTAAAGAGTCAATAATCATTTGCCTACTTTATAATTTAATAAAATTGATATATAAGTAAAGAAGAGTTTGTAAGTTAAATTACTATTTTGGACTTCTACGTGCTTTTATTTACCTCTTATTTTGCTATCATTTTGTAATTAAAAGGAGATGCTTTTATAATTGTACTGCATACATTTGTCCATCACAGTAACTCAAAATTTCATTACCCATTAATATGTTATTGATTCACATGATGTTTAACACAAAAGTTTTACTACATATTTTTTTCTTATTAATAAAAGAAAATCCAAATAACAACGTAACAAATTTAGAATTCTAAACATTAGATCAAAATAAGTAACATTTCAAATACATCACATATTTTAGCTTTGCCCATTTATAAAACAAATTACTTTATTAATTAGTCATTATAATTCAAACTCTACTATTTTCGTTGCAGGAATAAGTTTATTACTCAAATTGAAGATGATAGTGGAGAAACAAAAGTCACCATATTTGGCCGAAATTCACAAATTTTAATTCAAAACCATGCTCTGTGCTCACTTTTGGCGAAGGTTACACTGACCAAACAACACTTCCACCTGCAATCGAACAACTGAAAGGAATGAAAAAAATCTTCGAAATTTATTTAAAAAAATCCGTAGCAACTACGACTATCATTTTCTTAAAAATATTTGAAGACAACTTTCTGAAAACAGATATTGGCCAGTCCTCGACCACTTCAACTTTGGTTCCCAAAACTACAAAAGAAATACAAAGAAATTCTAGGTAACCATATCTCTCATTTTAATTTTTAACCAAATTACAAATCATTGACATACTGCAGTCATTTTTACTGTCGCGTTGAGAAGTTACGAACATCACCAACATCTGTTAAACGGGAACTCTTCACGTATGCTTATGGAATATAAATATATTTTGAATCTTTTTTATTCTAATATGAATATATGCAGTGAAGAAGAAGAAGAAGAAGAAGAAAACAAGGCACTAGCCACTGATGCTTCGACATATGTTATACTTTTTTGGAGTACATACTGATATATATATATATACATATATATATATATATATATATAAACATATAAGTATTTATCTCCACAACAAGTTAACAAATTTTGTATGCACGTGAAATAAATGCCGCAAACTCAACCAATCCGCACACTCCAGTAAGATTTTTTTGCTTCAGTTTAAATATTTGTTCTGTTATAAAATCATGTTAGTATATCATATAAAATCTGCTTACATCTATGTATTTTAACCAACAAAATAAATAAATAAAAACAAACTTCCAGTTCTTAAATTATCACCTTAAAACTTTTTTATTCTATTTTTTTCTACAAATTTTTTTAATTCAATAATCAAACCGAGTTGTGGATAAAAAAAATCTTTTAATTTATTTAAACAGTAGTTAGTGTTCGTTGTTTAGTTTTTGTACTCCATCATGATCCAGTAAATTGATTTATCAACTACTTATACGTAACTTAATTTTGCGTTTATGTATTTTCTGGATTATAAAGACTTCGTGACACTGATATCAGCTACCAAATGGAGCTAACAACTTCGTAACCGTACGAAAACCATGTTTTTGGATAAATTACATATACAAGATATATATATATATATATATATATATATAAATTTGTACATACCAATCAACTGTAAAAACGTATGTTATCTTTTGTTGGACTTTGGAAACGTATATTATCTGTTGTTGGACGCAAAATCTAATTAAATTAGTAACTTAGTAACAATAGTAATATTTTGCAAGGTTTACGAGTCTTGAAAGTGAACTTACACTATTACATGTATTTCTAAAGTGAATACAGTTTTTTATTTCAATAATTGCGTAAGAATAAAAATTCTTAGTAGATAACAAATGTTCAATTGTTGGTAACATTGTGATACGCTAAGTAACAACAAGTTTGTTTTCTTTATAATTTTCTTCACTTTTTATATATATACGTATCATAACACATCACTATCAATATCCTTAAAAAAGAATTATATCCTCAGTTATGCTTATATTTTAACAAAATGTAAATTAACTCGTTATCTCCATGATGCGTTTTAAGAAATAGGGGGAAAAACTTCATATTGGGTTTTGTACAACCAAAAAATCAAGATCAGCGCTACTGCAGCAAAATGTGACGTGACAAAAGGAAATATATGAGAAATCATGGTTCTTGTTTTGGCGTTTTCTTAATAAGTTCGTTAACCATATGAAAGTAGATAAACATACAATATTTTCATTAAAGTAAAGAGAAGTAAAAATTTCAGAATTAGAAAAAGATCAGGTGCAATCTTCTCGTGACGAAGAAAAAGCCCATACCCAAGGGATATCTTAAAAAAGAAAGGAAAGAAATTATGTGGAGGAAAAGAGGAATAGTGCAATATTGACATATTATTGTGTGTTATTGGGCGATTTGGAAGCAAGTTGGGAATGAGGAAAGCAAGGGTCAGAGATTGGGCACTTGCTTTCATTCTCACCGCCACCCTTTACTCCATCATACGTGTTTGCCTATTATTAGTAAAGATGCCTTTTTTATGTCACCTTTGTATTAGAATATTTCCCTTTTTCGACGTATGCATTCTTCTTTCTTCTTAATTATGTCACTTTTTTCCTCATTTCCTTCATACTCAAATTTCGTCAAAAATGTCTGAGAGCTGCGCCGTCGGTGAAAAGACCACTAGTTGATTCACTCATCAACATTCTGCTGAACACATTCATTGCGATTTTAACTAAATTTATTTTATTTAAAAAATAGTTCACCAAATTAAAATAAACTGAATCAATCTAATTGAAGTGCTATAAGAGCATCTTCAATGCTTGACAACAATAGTTGCTTAATATCTACCTGACAAGTCATGTCATTTACTTTTAGAGATAATATTATTTTATATAGTAATCATTGTGGCAATGGTGCAAATTTTGCCACTCATGTCACACTATTATCAACATAAAAAATTAATAAAATAATAAATAGACCAATAGTTTAATTTGAATGGGGATCATTATTGAGTGGAGACCAATAATTTCATTAAATTATTTTTGTAAAAAATAATCAAATATTGAGGTGGATAAAAAAAGAAAGAAATATATTATAATTGATGATGTGTATAGCAACTTTGGTTGCTTGCATTGGAGATGCTCTAAGTATCCTTCCATGTGTATGATAACATAATGGAAGGTCGTATATGTATTTAATATATCTTAATATATGATTTGATATTTTTCTTTGACCAACCGAAGTTAGTGGAATTTTATAAAATGTCGAGCATATGTCAGGTCGAAGCATGAAAAATGAAAAACGAAGTGTCCGTTCATTTGAAACTTATAGGCGCTAGTTCGTTTTTCATTTTTTTGTGTTTTCTTAAAAATGGAAAATGAACGGACACTTAGTTAAGTTTCAAATTCCGACCAAGACAATTGGACAATTCAGGTAAATATTTGATAATATGAAAACGAATAAAATAAAATTAAGATTGGTGTATGTCATGTAAGCAATGAAAACCGTCTCATACTAATTATGAACCATAAATGGTTATAATAAATGTGAGTATAATCAACCTATATTTTCGAAAAAAATGGACGCATGAACAGACACTTATAATTTCCATACTTGTTTAATTATCATGTATTTTTTTTCTTTGTATTAAGATTCAATTATATAAAGAAAAAACAAATTTTATATCATGTTCGACATTTATTGTGTAATCGTGTTATATTTATAACACACATTCACTTTAATATACCAAATCTTTAGAAAATTTGGACAAATCCTTTTTATTTTCAAATGAGCACAAATCTCGTTTAATCAATAAAATGGTAGTCACTAGATATGATTTAAGCTTGATTGTTTAGTGAAGCTCAAGTTTTTTTTATTTATATATCTTTTATTATTTATTGAAAATGACACCAAAGCAATTCTATATTTTAAGTTCTACATCGACTCGATACAATACTTATTTTTTTAGTTGAGTAATGAAATATCTTGCTATAATAACGTTTTAAAAGAACAACTCACTTCTCATAGTTTAAGAACTCCTCGTAGTTGTTTCCTCCGAACGATTTCATCAATGTTTTAATTTTTAGGGCGATTTTGCGATTTAATGCACAATTTTAATGCAACTTGACGATTCTGGTTTTTGGTTTTGCGTAATGATTTGAATTTCGTCGAATTCTGTATTTGTAGACTAGATTATAGACTCAGTTGTAATTTTTTTTATAGACTCGATTGTAGACTCGGTTATATACTCGATCATAATCTATTTTTTAGTTTTTCTTGTGTATCTTCCGAATATATTGAATTGACCAGTGAACCTTAGAAGATAATGTAAAACAACTCATTTAACATCTTCTGTCTCAAGATCACTATGTATGAATAACATCGTGCTTGCCTTAATCCTGAAATACGAGACATGTCATTTCATAACTTTAATATATTCACTTGAAAAAGTTAAACTCTAGATCCAAGCCTTGTGAACTAGATGTGCTCTATTACTGATGTATTGGATTATGAAATTGACATGAGTATACTTTGTGAAGTCCTCGTACATATGGAATTCATGTACAAGATTGCTGAAATGCAATGTATATCACCTCATGCTTTATTACTTCGATTGCGAATAAATGTATCGGTCGGTGTCCAAATAGAATAAAAGATTCTTTTGGGTGAAACGTTGTGACTTGTTAGCTCCTTGTCAATGCATCGTTTATAACTTATTCATAAGTATTAAAGGAGTTGAGAATATAACAACTAGAAGGGTAAAATGAGAATTTTGCAAATCTCATCTTGTTGATTATATTCATGAAGGGTAATCATTCGATAATATTATGTGGATCAACTCATCACAAATAAATATATTTTTTAGTAGAAAATATATTTAGTTGAACGGAAAGATTTTCAGTGTCAACTCTTTAGTGGAGTCAGTTGACATTAAACTAGACTTTAAAAAGTTTGTGAACTTTTAGTCCAAGAGTCCTAGTTAAAGTTTTGCTCATTTGGATCCATGAAGTCACTATCACAAGTCTTTAGAGTAGAGTTTATTAAACTACAAGCTAAGTCAAAATAAGGTCAATCGTTGAACTAGACGTATTTTCCGAAAATGGTCTAAAGGGTATTTTTGTCCTTAAGGATAATTGATGTAAAATGTCAAAATAAGATTTTGAATATTTTCATATGATGGAAATATAAATTATTTTCTAAAACCGAGAATTCGTTTGAGGCATTATGAAATTAATTTCATTATTGGTGCAATATTAATTCTACAATGAGTATTTTAAGAATTTTCTTAAAGGAAATAAGGAAGCATTTAGAAACTCATTCCATGTATATAAAGTTTGGCCAACATCAAGAAGAGGAGATAAATTATATCTAAAAATTCATTTGCCTTGAATTATGAAGATAATTGCCAAAAAGGAAAAGATGATATGAATTTCTTTGAGAAAGAAAAAATGTGCTACGTGGGAAACAAATTTCCCTCACTAATGCACATAGTGGCTGGCCATCCCCTAGAGAAAGAGAAGAGGAAATTAAATATTGCGTCATGAATACACAATAGGAAAGAGTAATTACCCTTTCTTGTATTTTTTTCTCTTATAAATTAAATATTTTGGCAAGCTAAATGATGACATAGAGTAGGTTCGAATGCCTTGAACCACAACCTTGATCATGGTAGCTTTTCCTGCTCTCGAGATTGCTTTAGACATCCAGCCTTCGAGCAGAGACAACACTTTCACTATGAGAAATTCAAAACTTCTCGATCTGTTACGATGGACAAACAAGGGGCTTCCCAGGTACTGAATGTCATCTTTACACTCTCCCATGTGCAAGATTTCTTTGAGCCTTGATTTGATATGTTCACTAGTACTTTGAGAGAAAAAACAGCCTGATTTGCTTATATTTACTCTTTGTTCCGACCAAGCTTCGTATATATTTACTACATTCATCACCTCTTGAACCTCATCGATATTCGCATTGTAAAACAAAATTGTATCGTGTGCGAACATCAAGTGAGATATCGACTGAGAGTTCCTTCCTACCTTTATCCGTTTGAAGTTCCCATTTTGTTTCGATTGTAAAACCAGTCTGTAAAAACAATGAAAAGATAAGGAGACAGAGGGTCCCCTTGACATAATCCTCTCGATAATTTTATTTTTCCCAGCGGGCTCTCATTTAGAACAATCAAGTTTGAAACTCATGTGATACACCTTTCAATAAGACTCAACATTTTATCCGGTAGCCCAAAATTTCTTAGGACTTGGAATATGAATTTCCATTCCATATGGTCAGTCTTACTCATATCGATTATAATGAGCCATTGTTTTCCTTTCTTCCTTTTCATGGCTTCCGTGACTTCTCTGGCCAAATTGTATTTTCAGCAATCCACCTTCCTGGGACAAAAGGCGTCCCTTCATTCATTTGACTTATTACATAGATCAATTGTTTGTGTTTGTTTGACTTAAAGACGACTTCATGAAAAGAAACTAATTTAAATTTAAAAAATTACCAAATCACCGAAAATAAAATATGGAGATGAGAAACTAACTTCTTCCGATATTTTTGTTATGGGCTTTGAAGACGTCTTTAATCTTGAAATAAAAATGGCTTTGAAACTCGTCGAACGAGCGTCGGAGATACGTATGAGCCTTTAGAAATTTATCGCAAATGTTAGGATAAGCTAGTCGATTAGAGAGCGGAAAAAATGCGAAAATAAGAAGAAAAAATATGTTGATTTTATTTGAAACTAGAGATATTTTTGTCCAAAATTAAATAAAAATTATATTTTGGATCAAATAACAAAAAGAAATAAATGAAAATTCTGAGAAATAATGATAAAATATAATTGATAGCATCTGATAGTTTTACACGAGATGTATGCCGTCGCCGATTTTGGGATCCGAATCTGGTGGTAAGTCTTAAATCATGGCCCTGGCAAAGTTGAAGAACATCACGCGCGCACGTTTCAGTGTCGATTGTGAAAGATTGGGTGTTTTAAGAAATTCACGGTCCCCCAATCCAATTGGGGTATCATTGAGGACGTTGTGTTCCGAAGGTGGGGAGGCAGAGAAGATATACAGAAGGATAATGGAAACGAAGTGTTCAAACCTGGAAGAAGCGTTGGAGGGCGTGGAAGTGAGCAGGGAAGTAGTGAGGGAGATCCTGGAGCGTCTGCGGTTGGAGGAGAGGGTGGCGGTGAGAGTGTTCATGTGGGCGGCGCGGCGGGAGGGGTACAGGCACGAGGCAGCGGCGTACAGCGAGCTGATGCACACGCTGTCGAACACGGTGCAGAAGGCGAAGCGGTTCGGGCTGCTGTGCCAGACCCTGGAGTACATGAAGCGCCACGGCGGCAGGAGCGTGCCCCCGGAGGCGTTGCTGGGCATGCTGAAGAGCCACAACGAGAAGCAGCGGACGAGGACGAGGACGAGGAGCAGCAGTACGAGTGCGCTGAACCTGCTGCTGCAGTCGCTGTGCGAGTGCGGGCTGGCGGAGGACGCGGAGCGCACCATGATGCGCATGGCCCTGCTGGCCCCCCCCAACCTCAGGACTTACAGCCTCCTCTTGCACGGCTGGTGCAGCGTGCGCAGGCCTGCCGAGGCGGTGCGCCTGCTGCGCGCCATGACCTGCAAGGGCTTCCAACCCGACAACTCCATGTACACCGCCGCCATTGAAGCCCTCTGCCTGGCGCGCATGCCGGACCCTGCCCTCCGCGTGTTCCACTCCATGACGGACCCTCCCACCGCCAGGACCTATTCCCTGCTCATCGCGGCCCTCCTTCGCTGCGACCGCCCCGACGAGGCCCTCCGCTACGTGGGGCTCATGATGGCCGCGGGATGCGTCCCCGACGTCCCCACCTTCAAGCTCATCGTGGAGGCCATGTGCCTGGCGGGGCGGACCGACATGGCTAGCAGGTTACATGTTATGAGGATGATGTTTATGTTTAGACGACATGGCTAGCAGGTGTTACATGGCTTGCAGGTTACATGTTATGAGGATGATGTGCAGGTGTTATGAGGATGATGACATGATGATGACATGACAACTCAACATCACGTGTAACAGGTTCATGGAGGAGATGCGGAGCAGAGGGTACCCGGGGGACATACTCACCTACAACTGCTATCTGAAGGTGCTGTGCGACAACAAGAGGTGCGAGGAAGCCGTGGGGCTGGTGAGGGAAATGGGGGAGAAGGGGTGCGAGCCGAGCGTGCAGAGCTACAGCATGCTCATCCACATGTTCTTCGAGGCGGGGGACGCGCAGGGGGCCACCCAGGCGTGGGCCGCCATGCACCGCAAGGCCTGCCGCCGCCCCCCTGTCGAAACCTACTGCACCATGATTCTCGGCTTCTTCACCTGCGGCAGGAACCACGACGCCTGCGCTCTTCTCGACCAGGTCGTCCGCAACCGCATCCACCTGCCCTACCACAGCTTCCACTCCATCCTCTCCCACCTCTCCGCCACCGGGAACCTCCAAGCCATCCATACCCTCTCCAAACACATGAGGAGGTTCTATAATCGCGCCATTGAAGCTCGTTTCAATCTCAACGAGCGTCGTATGAGAGTCAGGCGAGGAGATGCCGGCTAGTTTTCCTTTGATGTATCCTCACACATGTATCTTGGATATGTTTGACTTGCTTCATCAATCTCTGCGTAAGTTTGATCAAGTACAGGCAATGATCTTGTCCGGAGTGTGTATCAATAATTTTGTCCTTGTGGCGCGATGTCACCTTTTCGGCCAAAACAATCTATAAGAAGATTTCGTTAAAAGTCCGGGTCTCTAGGCGCAAATGTTGTCTTGAGTCACCCTGCGCATGCGGCAGACGGTACATCGGACGAAAGGATTCCTTTCGCAGCCACGCGGAAGAACTGTACCGCGGAAGGGCGACACGTGGCACGTGGAAGACCGATTTCCGTGTCAGTGTCGGAAGGAAAAAGGCTGCACGGTAGCAGGTTACCGTTTGGGGTAGGGGAAAGAGAAAGGGTGACGTGGCGCAATCCTGAACGTTGAAATTAATACCGTTTTTAAATCCAATGGCTCAAAAAACTTGTCCATTATTACACTATAACCCCATTCGAATTAATTGATTGAATTGTTATTTTCATTTAATGAATTTGTGACTGATTTATTGGGCTTTAAACTGACCCAATAATTAAGTATCAAAGCCGATTTTGATTTTAAATTGACCCATTGTCTAATTTCCAAGAAGTATTTCTCTTTCCAAGAGAACTTCTAGTTAAAAAGTCACTGAGTTCGAATCTCAGCCACAGCAAAGCTATCTTTAAAAAAAAAAAAACTCTTTCACGATATGTGAGTTCGCAAACTCAGCATATTGCAATATTTGGCATAACAAAATAATATCAAACATATTAATTTCATACAGTCAAATGTATAAGATTTGACATAAAAGAAATATATTATATATATATATATATATATTTATTAATAAAGAAAAAAATGAATTTTATACAATTGCATGACGTAAATACCTTGTAAACATGTGATACATTTTTTTCAAAATTTGATCAGGAGTTCAATTTTGAACATTGACAGTCAAAATTTGAGGTTTACAAAATAACGTTTTCAAAAGCAATCGAACAGAAGAGTAAAATAATGTATGGATAAGAAGATATTAACAGCCAAACCTGTTTGTGGGTCACTCTGATTCCCACAATATTCGTAGTGCCACAGATTGAAAAGAATTTCTGTTGCATGTGCTTTATTCTTAAACTAATATTGGAATCCCAGCTCATACCTTCATTACATTTTAATCTCATCTCCAAATTAATGAGAAATCAAAGCAACTTTATTCATATGAAGAATTCTCATTTTTTTTCTTCATTATTGAGATTGCTGGGACATATGGAAGTTTATGGAAAATCACCACCCTTTGCCATTTGCAATTTACAGCTATATTCTTGCTCAGGCAAACATGTTTTGATGTTTGAGGGGGTCAAACTGCACAACACTATGAAGCAAAGAATAACAAAACAAGGGTACACAATCTGTGAAAAGAGAAGAGATCTATCAAAACAAGGAAAGAAATTTAACAAAAACCACTTCCCAGAAAACACCCAAATACCACCACTGTCATATTCCTATTAAAACTTGTTTTCTTCTTCTTTTCTTTTCAGTCACTCTTTATCAACGCACAGTTCATCAGGCCGTTGTTAAATCTGCTGCCTGAATGTCGGTGATCAGTTCCTCCACTTTCACCTGTAAAATAATAGTATCATTTGAGAAATACTGTCTGTCCCAAGCGAGGAATATAATAAAGCTTGTTTGCCTTTCCACTTTGCTACTTAAAAGTGTAAGAACCCTTTTCCTTTATCTTCAAGACGAGTAATGGGAAGAAAGATCATGATCTTGTATAAATGAACTACTACTAAAGAGAAGTAGGAAACCTGAAGATCATGATGGTTCATAGGTTGCCTCAGCCTCTTCTCTTGCATAATTTTCTGACGGTTCTCGTAAAAATCAAAATCATCCAGAATTGACGTGGCTGATGTATAATTTTTGAAAATAGTCAGCACATCGATACCTTGACGGAACTTCACCTGTAAATAGTATCAAGAAGAACACATGGTCAGATTCATGAAGACGACGCTGATAATAATAATTCCAAAAATAAAAACCTCTTGAGTGTCTCTACTGTTGGTCACAGGCTTGTTCTCGTTGTTCTGGAGAATGACATGTCGCAGCTGTGAATTCGGGATATCTTTGATGATGTGCCATTTCACCGGAAAGTAACCGTTCCACTTGCTCTGCTGCCAAAAATCCATGTTCTTACTGAAATCAACTTGGCCTGTCATTTCCGCTACCCCACAAAACTGCCCACTTGCGTTTACCTGAAGATTTGGTTTTCTACATTCAAGATTTGAAGCCGTTTGATCATACAATACGCGAAGGATTCGTACCGAGAAGAAGAGGAAGATGGGACACGGTGTGGCGGTCTTGGCGATCTTAGCCTGGGCTTCCTGAAAGGCGAGACTGAGCCTCTTATTGCCGTTGGGGGTGCTGGCCCACACGCTGTACTTGATGCTCTTGTGGATGTCGTCTTCGCTGTAAGACTTGATCACAAAGAAGAGGGCATTCTCGTACTTTGTCGAGAACTCTGCCAGGTTGTATTGCTCCCTCTTCACTCCCCAGGACTTTGAGCTCTTCTCGTTCACCGTTTCGGCATTCTCAACCAGGTTACTTCTCACTTTTGGCTTCTCCCTCGCTACCGACTTGTTTGAGTTCAGAAGACCACTGTTTCCTCCATCATGATAGTAGCCTGGATCATGCTGTACATGTCATGAATAATTTCATTTTTGGTTAAGTCATCGCGAGAATTCATAGTTCCAGATCGGGGGAGAAAAGATAGAGACCAAGTTACCTTGTTGAATGGTTTCTGCTTTTCGTTTCGCGAAATAACACCCAACAAAAGATTCGAGGGTTTAGAAGGCTTTGGTTCCACAGTGGGTGCAGAGGAATAGGTATGTTTCGAGGGCGAAACTCCGACAAACCCGTTTGCGAATCCCGGGTCTGCGACAAGAAGATGCGAAGTGTTCCAAAAATAGGGAGTTTGAAGCAAGTCTCCATGAAACACGGGATACACTTGTTGACCAAGGCATTGACCGTCGACACCCATGTACGGTGAATACACACCTGGCATCATGTACACCATCGACCCATCCGTCTGCACGACCTGGAAATATAGATTTCATCGTCATTCAAACACTACAACTTATTCTCCTTATTTAGAGGCTTACAGGGTATTGAGAGTCGATTGTGTTCCCAGCAACATAATATCCTTGGTTGTAAAAATCTCCTCCAGCCAAAGCTTCATGCCCTGAAATCATATTACAAACTCAAATACAAGCCCTGAGCCTATTCAAGGATCATATTCCCGACTCAAATACAAGCCCTGAGCCTATTCAAGGATCATATTACAGACTCAAATACAAGCCCTGAGCCTATTCAAGGATCATATTACAAACTCAAATACAAGCCTATTCAAGGAATCGCGTAAAGCTGAACCAATACCAGGATAATAGTAGCTGTATGACGGGGTTGTCGGATACGTCGCCGGAGCCCGATCTTCAACGCCATTTTGATGACTGTTTACCGTTGATTCCGATGGACTTCCTTGCTTTAAAGGAACATATGAACATAAATATGAAATCACATAAATAAATAAATAAAGTAATAACCACATAGTTCCAATAAAAAAAATCCCAAATCCATGTAGACTTGTTATATTTTGACCACAAAAGCCACAAACATTAGAGCTCCAAGGATTAGTCGGCACCATGGATTGTTTTTCTCGCTTATACACTAAGCTATTCATGTGAAGACATCAAAGTTCTTGAGTACGGAATGGAAGAAGAAACGAAAGGCAGATGAACACAAATAGGGAAACTAATACGGACCTGAAATGGGTCAAGTCTGACACTTTGCTTCTTATCTTTTTGTTCTTCTCGTTGGCCTTGCGAAGCAGCCATTTAATGAGTATGTTCCAGAAATGGCGTGTATAATACAAACGAGAGATACGGATATTACTCCAAAGAAAACAAAAGAAAAACAGTTCAGAGAAAACTCTGACCGACTTTTTTTTGGGCTTATACTATGTGGAGTCTCAAAGTGTATATCTCTGGTTGTCTGGGATTAAGGAGACTAAGAAACTGAGGAGGTGAGACCGAGAGAGAGAGAGAGAGATGGTTTAGGAATTTAGAAAGAAGAAGACCAGCAAAATGAGAATTAAAAGCAGAGAGAGAGAGAGAGAGAGAGAGAGAGAGAGCTCAAACGTCACCAAGAAACAATATAAAATAAGGCTTACTTTTGTTTTGCCATTTAATTAGTCTCGAAGAAAACTAGTTTGTTACAGCGAAATTCAAATAAGAAAATTTCAATTCCATGGGTTTATTTATATGACACTAATTTAGAGAGAAACTTGTGGATTTTAATGATTGAAAATAATGGAAAATATGACGGTGGTGAGGCTTCCACGTTTGTGAACTCCGTGCCCTGCCATTTATCTTTTTCTTTTAATTTTTTTTCCTTTTTTCTTTCTATACGTATATATTCTGGAAACCTTCCTATTCGCTTTTCTGGAACTGTGGCCTTCGCAAGTAAGGATAATGCGACACATATTTTATTTATTAGACTCAAGGCATATTACTATGTTTAAAAAAATTTATATAAAAAATACTGAAATGTAACTTTTTGTCACATTTTTAGAACAATATATTCTTTTATAGCTTCAAATGGATTATGCTAAAAGAGAAAAATAAATCATAATTGCTCTACTGATTTAAAGCCTATTTAAGCTTTTGAATTATTCAGCCCAATTAATTTAAATCAGATTAAATTATTTATTTAATTGATTCAACAAAAATAATAATTAAGTAATTAATTAGTTACTTAATTCAACAATAAATAAAAAATTTATGAAATAATTACTTTATTATACAAATACTCGTATGTTATAATTGATGTTCTCAATGACCATTAAAACGTGTAATAATAATAATAATAAATATTATTATTATTAAAAAGTTCATTCTATCTTTTATTATACCTTAATTGACTTAGTAAAAGGAGCTACATAAATTCGAACAACGAGAATAAACATTATTTTCTTTTTTCGAACGATTCGTTTAACTTTGGTCAGCACTTAACCATGTAAAGTTGATCTATTCTTTATACTACAATTATATTTATTAATCGTGACGAGTGTACACTAATTTAGTAAATTCTTCATCAAGATCCTTCATCCCGTATTGAGAATGATAAATTATTTTGTTATATTTTTTTCATTACATATGAACCCTAAGCATTATTGTTTTCTTAACGAAAGATTCAACTGAACGTAAGCCAACTCCGAAAGTATGTACAATCAATCGATTCCAAAATCAACCTTTAAATGAGGGAACATTAACTTCTTTTACGAATGTTACTCTGTATCTGTCAAGCACTTACTTGTACAATCATATTCAAGATTCCAAAAACATAATTCTAATAAACTTCTATATTAGTGTTAACAAGATGAGCAAAGAATATTAAGATACAATCTAGTAGTTCATGACTACTTCAGGATTTAGATCAAATTTTATTGTGACCAGCATAGGGACCTTAATTAATGTGTCACAATGGTGCTTAAACAAGACATCTAAAACGCAAATCTATCCAGATCTTATATTTAATAAACTTTTTGTACCTGCGAAATGACGTAACGATCGACGAAACCGACTATTGGAGGTCAGTCGGCACGATCCGCGACACCGGAGGGAGGCAACGCTCGGAGTTTAACTAGGGGGTTTGATGAATTGAGGTTTTGGTCGAGAAAAATAGGGTACACAATTTCTACAATGGGTATGGTTTTCTGGAGGTTTAGGGTGGCCAGAAAACACAACGATGACGGAGGTAAGCGAGGATGTGTACGTCGTCAGATTTTGTACGAAATGGGTTTCAAACCTTTGGCGGTGGGGGAAAGAAAAAAACGAAGAAAAAAAAGGGAGAACACGAAAATAAAAAATGAGTTTATTGCAGGAGGAGGGAGACAATAATATTTAGTACATTACACTACTCACACATTCAAATGCCTACTCGTAATTATCTTTTTGAAAATATAAGCAAATTCTTAAGAAAAAAGAACATGTGAACCCCAAACATAGTCAAATAGTTGACGTAATAGCTTGGAAAATGATCTTGTTGAGACGTAAAATAATCTAAAATTTGTGATATTGTACAACAAGTTGGAATAAAATATATTACAATGAATGAACTGAATATAAAAGATAATGATGTAAAAAAGAAGCAAAGATGAGATGGATGAAATTCTAGGTGCAAGAGGAAGGTGCAAAGCCAAGCTTACGTTGGTCCAAATCAAAGACCCACAAATGATTCTGCTGCAAAATATTTCCAATGACGGAGGTGGCCGGCCAGGCGAGAGATACAAAGCCGAGGCACTTCTTAGCGGGCGCAACGTCAATGATGTAGCTCTTCACCGGGGGTTGAAACACAGCTCCATCCGCAAAGTGAACCCTGAGCCTCGGTGCGAACGCCTCCTCGAAGCCGCTGGAATTGAAGCAGAACTCAAAGGGTCCTCCATCATCTATCACCGCTTGCTTCTGCGTGAACTTCCGGAGGCTCGCGGTGACGGGCCCGTAGGCGGCCTCGGTGAGGAATGTGAGGCTGGTGCCCGAGTCAAGAACCGCTCCTCCCCCGCGGCTGGGATCCCACGCCATGGCCGGAATCTCGAGAGTCTGGCCTCCGATGGAGATCCCGGCGACTGCCACACCGTAGAGAGGTCCAACGAGGATGAGCTGCGTGCTTTGCATCGCGCTGCTCTCGACTCTGTCGTGCCCGAAGACGATGAAGTTCGACACGTTTCTGGGGCTGAGGTGGTCCACCAGGCAGTACGAGAATCTCGCCCCGGCTCGAGCCGTGAAAGCGTTGGGGCTGAACCCCAGCCCCAGGATCCCGTCAGAGCCTTTGAACCCGCTCTGATCGCCACGTGTTGACTCCGTGCACCCTATCACCACGTTCTTTAGCTTCTTTTTCCTTCCGTTTGTTAGGCCTACAGAGATTGTTTCGTTCGCGAAGAATCCGATGGCCGATGAGTCTTCCAAGTACCTTCACACAAATGGATGCAAATCTTTTCAATTAAGACTCTGGACTTGGCGGTAGAACCAAATCCAGATTTCGTTTTACCTGTAGTCATAAGCACAGGGGGTGAGAGGAGTTGGACAAGTTGTGAGCGAGAAGAGACTAGAGAGATCGATTTTGCACATATCAGACTGGCATGGAACTGTTCTGAAAGAAGATGATCGATCCGCCATAAACACTCTTCTCTGCTTCACCCTCCCTTTGTGGATCCCGCACTTGCGTCCACACCTGTACCTGCGTTCCCACCATATCACTTCACCGGAACAAGCACAAATCAAATTCATTTCATTTCTTGGTCTAGAACCTGCAGTTGATCCAAGTTAGGTCACTTCCGGTGTCGGCGACGAGCATGAACTTTTGGCCGGGAGAGCCGACTCTGACACGGACGAAGTACTCTCCGGTGCCGTAATCAGCTCCGGAGTTTATCGGCATTTCCACAGAGGATGCAGATACCGATATCCTCCGTCGCTGGAGAAGGAGAGAGCGCGTCACATCGCGGTGGTGGAGAGCTCTGAGCTTCTCCTCTACTGCGCCGGAGAATCCACCGGAGGCGGCGTCGCGGTGAATAAGCTCCACCTTCATCGACCTTGCAGAGAAGAGGCGTTCCGTGGATAAGATGACGAGAATGAGCAGAGATGTGAAGAGATTCATCTTCATTCTCTCTTCTGATTTCAGACTTGAGACTTTGAGAGCAAAAATAGATTAGGTTTCTTTTTCATACAAATGTTCTGCTACGCCGAGAAACATTGTATGCTGTTTTTCTTTAAAGGAACTTACCTTTTCAAGGTGTACGGCTCACAAAAAATGCTTCTCAATTGCCTTTCTTACATTAACTTAATTAAGTTTATAAAATAAACTAATGTGAAAATAATTTTAATTAATGCTAAGAGAGTTAGACTAAAAGTAAACTGAAAAATAAACTAAAGGATAAATGAGTCTTTCATGTTTACTTTAGTGACACCGACTAGGATAAATTAGATATTTGTAAAAAATAGAAAACGGAAACAGTGGGAAGTAATTAATTGGAAACTTTCTCTTTAGCATTTTCTTACAAATGAAAGTGTAAAGAGTTTAAAGATCAAAATAGCGGGTCTGACAATTTATAACTGGAAGCAAAATAGTCTTTTAACACCTTTCTATTCGTTATATTATATACGAGTAACATTTGACATCCAAAGTTTCCACATGCATTGTAGAATGTCGGTGTTGATTAACTGGTTTTCATGAGAATTACGTAATAGACTATGGGTGCGTATAGGTGCGTTTGAGTTAGCTTTATAATGCCAATTTTTTTTAAAAGCTAAATCAAGTTGAGGTGTGTTACCAAAGAATTTAACAGCCACCGGACGTTGCTCGAGACACCGAGGAACCTCACCGTCTTCGGAATAAAAGTCCAAAGACAATGAAATCACGGGCGAACTAAGTTAAGGAACCTCACGTTTATAAGTAAACAACGGACTCTATTCATCAACATATCGAAGATGAGACAAGATAATAGGTAAAAGACTAGTCAAAATAGAATAACACGTGTAACTAAGAACGCTCAGCTCGCTAAAGCGACCAAGCACTAAAAATGCTGACAAGATACATAGGAAGAGCTATAGGTCAATTCAGTATCTTCGGAATGGTTTGTTCTTACATCATCTCTAAAGATGCATTGGTCAATTCAATATCTTCAGAAAATACATATAAGAAGAGCTATAGAGTCTCCAACTCAATATACCTGATAACCAGACATCATAGATTTTTTCAACAATCATACTAAGATCAATAGTTTGTTGATCGTTAGATTATGAATATTCTATCTTAAGCAAAGCATGAAGAGTTTGTTCATGCAAATCTCTATTTGAATCTTCACGTGGTTAGGTTTAATTAAGAACTATAAAACTATAACATATCATTAAGCATCAAACACACAAAAAAATAATTAATGAAAGTTTCAAAGTTTATTAATTAAATCAACAATTTACATGAATGACTCAATTGAGATCTTTATTACATCAATATGCATAAACGTTACAATAACGCCAACAACATCCTGAAATAAAGTACTATGAAATCAAAATCTTCTTCGTACCTTCGTCTTCTTCAATCAAAAACTTGAAATTGAGAGGCTTCTCGATTTCCACTGATGTGTTCTTACTGCACAAGATGTAGAGACGGTCAGACAGAGTATATAACATGTGCCCGCGGCAAAGCAACTTGTCCTCCTTCCGCTTCTTGCGCTTTGTCTTCAGTTCCTTGATATTATCATCGATTGATTTTGGAATCGGCTTTAAATTTGGGTTAAGGACATAGAAGATCTTCAACGCCGTCCGAAGTAAGATCATCTTCTCTTATCATCGGGTGAATTTTATTTCGTCGAACCGGTTTAACTTCACGAGATCTTGGTTTATCTGTTTAATGCTAGAAATAGAAGTTTCGATAGCCATAATTAAACTTTTAGATTGTTAGAAAACTAATAATTACAATAATAACAACGAGGCTTGATTCAAATATGAACTTGTTGTTGGAATAGGTCTAGGGTTAAAGAAAAATTTAACATTAATCAAATTAATGGAGGAATTTAAAATTTCTTTTTCAAGTAAAACAATTTTACTAACCTAGAAAAAAGCATATACATGTTATACATTAAAAACATTATTTAATTTACTAGAAACCGAACCTTTGTTTGTAGCTTGATCTTGAAGCGTCTCGAGAAAGGTTGATCCTTCTTCCTTGGCTCGCTCGTCACCTTCGCACCTAATCTTGAACTCGAGAAACCTAAGATTTCTACTACATGAGTCAATAGAGGTTTTGGAAGGATTTGTGTGTGGGCACAATTAAACCATATGAACCAAAAACAATTCTTGGATCATAAGCTAATTCTCTAGATTGAATGTGAATCTAGGTGCAAAATATGAAGAGTATTTTGTAGAGAGAGAGAGGGAGAGGATTGGCCACAATAGGGAGAGAAGAAGAAAAATGTTTAACTTTCACATCTCTATGTGAGGCTCTATTTATAGGAGAAGGAAAAATCTATAAAGGTCAATTATTCATTCATGAATGAATAATGTATTCATGACACAATATTTGATTTTCCCTTCCCCTTTCCTTCATGTCCTCACTTAGCACATTTGTTTCCTTCTTAAGGAAATTCATTTCCCTTTTTCTTTTGGGTAATTATCCTTATAAGAAAAAGGAAATAAAACTCTACTCTTTGATGCTATGTTGGCCGAATTCTACATAGGGAGAGGGAGCATCTAGATGCTTCCTTATTTCTTTTAAGACAATTTTTATAATACCCGTTGTAGAAAATAATTTATATTTTCATCAAATGAAAACATTCAAAATCTTATTTTGACATTCACATCATTTTATGTCCTTGTGGACAAAAATACCCTTTAGACATTTTCCGAGAAAAAGTCTAGTTCAACACTTGAACTTATTTTGACTTAGCTTCTAGTTTAACAATCATACTCTAATGACCTGTAATAGTAACCTTATGGATCCAAATGAACAAAGCTTGAGCTTCTATACTCGGACTCAAAAGTTCACAAACCTTTTCCGAGTATTAGCTTAATGTCGGCTGACTCCACTAAAGAGTCGACACTGAGAATCTCTCGGTTCAAATGAATTTATTTTCTACTCAAGTTCAACTTAATTATATTGAGCGGATCCATTGAATGTTATCTATGTTTACCCTTCATGAATATCATCAACTAGTTGGGATTTATAAAATTACCATTTTACCCTTCTAGTTGTTATTTCCTCAACTCCTTTAGTACTTGCGAATAAGCTAGAAACAATGTATTGACGAGGAGCTAACAAGTCACATTGTTTCATCCAAATAAAGTCGCTACTTAAATTTGGACACTGCGCAGTTCATTTATTCACAATCCAAGTAATAAAGCATGAGGTGATATACATTGCATCTCAGCAATCTTATACATGAATTCCATATCTATGAGAACTTCACAAAGTTGGTTCATGACATCTTCATAACTTAATATCTCACCAATATGCCTTGTCTAGATCACACATGGGACCTAGAATTTGACTTTCTCAAATGAGAGTATTAATGCTATGAAATGATATGTCTCATTTCAGGATTTAGGTAAGCATGATGCGATTCATACGTAGTGACCTTGAGATAGAAGATGTTAAATGGTTTGTTCTTCTATTGTCTCAAAAGGTGCACTGGTCAATTCAGTATCTTCGAAAGATACACTGGAAGAACTACAGAGTTCCTAACTCTCTATGCCTCGTAACCAGACATCCTAGATTCTTCCAACAATCATACAAGGATCAATAGTCCGTTGATCTTTAGATTGCGAATATACCGTTTTAGTCAAACCATGAAGAGTTTGTTCACGCAAATCTACATTTGTTTCTTCATACATTGTTAGGTTTGATTAAGGACTATAAGACTATTGAATATCATAAATCTTCAATCAAACTAAAAGGAATGAATGAACGTTTCAACTTTTATTAATTCAATCAGCAAATTACAAAGATTTATATATTACATCAGTATGTAAACAAACAATCTTTCAATAAGGACTTTACAAAGATTTATATATTACATCAATATGTAAATAAACAATCTTCTTGTGGGCATCTCTGCCAACACTTGTTTCCTCAAAGTGTTTCGTGTGCTTTAAAGCCAATTTTCACTAAGTATGGAAAATTGGACATTAGAAGCGACTAGACGCTTCTAATGTCCCCGTAGGTGAAATTTTGGCGAAAGGGTTTTGGAGCCAAATAATTTGGGTAATAGAAGCGACATTAGAAGCGACTAGTCGATTCTAATGCCCAATTTTCCATACTTAGTGAAATTTTGGCGGAACTGTTTTGGAGCCAAATAATTTGGGTATTAGAAGCGACATTAGAAGCGATTAGTCGCTTCTAATGCCCAATTTTCCATACTTAGTGAAATTTGGCGGAAGTGTTTTGGAGCCAAATAATTTGGGTATTAGAAGCGACATTAGAAGCGAATTCTAATGCCCAATTTTCCATACTTAGTGAAATTTTGGCGGAAGTGTTTTGGAGCCAAATAATTTGGGTATTAGAAGCGACATTAGAAGCGACGCTTCTAATGACCAAACATACTGAAATATTTGGCGCGGAGAGTGCGAGCCAATAATTTTGGTCTTTAGAAGCGACTTGTCGCTTCTAATATGTCGACTCGGACAATTAGAAGCGACTAGTCGCTTCTAAATGACAAAAATTTCCTTTTTCGGGAAAATTCGTAGTGTTTACGTTAGAAGCGACTAGTCGCTTTTAATGCCAAAATGTCGCTTCTAATTAGAAGCGACTAGTCGCTTCTAATTCTCCCGTTGCTTCTAAAGGTATATTTTGTAGAAGTGGCTTTTTTTAGGTCAAACCCAATAGTCAAAATTAAGCCCATTATTCTTTTTATTAATTTCAAAAATTAATTGTTTGACCTAATTCATTAATTATGGCCGAGTATAATTCTATATATTTCGAAAATATTAATTTTGATTTATTTCCATAATAATATTTAATTATTTTGGAATATCTCATTTATTAAATAAATGACAAATCATTATTTCCATACTATTTAAGATAGTACGAAATGAGAAAATATTTATTTTCATCTTTTATTGATTTGAATCATTTAACTATGTTAATATCCATATATTAACATAATATGATTCATTAAATAAATGTAATAATAAATAACCAATTATTTTTTTATTACTTAAAAAATTATTTTCTTAGTGTAAATCACAATTGACTAAAATGAGAAAATCAAATTGTCATTGTTCAATAAATCTCGTCTGAGGATCTATCGTTGAGACCTAATGGACCCACATGAACGAAGCTTTAGAATAAAGATCGGACTCAAAAGTTTACAAACTTTTTTCGTTTTTTAATTCTTAATATTAGTCGAATCCACTAAAGGACTAATATTGAAACTCTCTAAATTCATATGCATATATTTTCCGTTTGATGTGAAAACAATTCTTCACACGATCCACAGAGTATTTTACGATATTACCCTTCATGTGTATCAGTAACTCAGAGGAATGTAAAATTACCGTTTTATCCCTGAGCTATTATTTCACTAACTCTTTTGTTATTTGTGAATGAGAAAAATATAAAGTGAGATGTCTTTACATGTCACATGTTTTAATCAAAGAACGTTCTTATTCGATAAATACCTGGCCAGATTTATTCATTCACACTCTCATAACAAAGCATAGTGTGATACTGATGCATTGACATTGTTTCAACATGAATTCCGTATCTGCGAATCACATAACCCAACATGATAGTGTTATGACACCAACTATCGGGTCAGATGTAACTATAAATTAGCCATTGCCCATTGACAAATCAAAAGTCATAAGGTGTCACATTGATTATGCATTCACTTCATGATTTAGATAAGTACCAAATACCTTTCAGATGTGATCTTGAAGTTTCGAGTGTTTAAATGGTTTTATCTCAAGCTTCAGAGTATCACAGGTCTTGTTCAATATCTTCTTTACGATATCAAGAATGAAACACAGAGTCACAACTCTCTGTATCACAAGATAAGATATCATGATTCATTCAAACAATCAATACTCAGATTCGATTGCTCTATCGATCTTAAGATTGCGAATAAATATTTAAACTAGTCACAAGGGACTATCTTGTCAAGTCTATACATACATACATAAACACAAACTTAAATGAAGAATAAATATTTAACTTTATATAATGTCTCAGCAAAATCAAATACATAATATTTATAATGTCTTCAATCTTTTTTGTGACACCAATCCCAACATTTCAAACAAATGATAATTGATTAGCCTTCCCTCTAACCTACCACTCAAGATGATTAAGCCAAATTAAAAACTCAAACTATACATAACCAAATTCAAAGAACATGATTAACTATCGCCATATAATTCAAAGAACATGTTTTGCGGGTGGGTTCTATTAGGCGGTGTTGGGCTCGGAGAAGGCGCGGCAAGGGTGATGGCGGTGACAGGTGACCAAGTGGTCGTTGGTGAGCCCAACTGCTTGCATGAATGAGTAGACCACAGTGGGGCCCACAAACCTAAAGCCTCTTCGGACCATGTCTTTGCTTATGTTCTCTGACTTTGATGTCTTGACTGGGATTCTCTGCCCTGACTTGTACTGAGTGAAGATTGGCTTGTTGTTCACAAATCCCCATATGTATTTCTCAAATGAGCCGAACTCTTTCTTTATCTATTCAGCATTAATTCCAAAAAAATGGAAGAAAAAATTATATTCAACATTAATATAATTAGCAAACTATCCCTAAAAATATTATATCATTCAGATATTATATACTTGACTAACCAATCTTGTTGCTTTAATAAACCAAAGCCATTGAGTATAAACTTGTCTACTCCAAGTTGAAATGTCACCATCAATTACATTAAGGCTGTCGTCGGTAATTAGTCTCCTTATTTTTATAGACTTGTTATATTAAGTGAAAACAAAGAACATGGCTCATTTAATGAAATATAAATTAATAGGTTGTCTTAGAAGTAGGGGAAAAAAAATTCAAATTCACATACCATCGTTTGTGATAATATCTAAAGAGGAATGTGATTGTTTCTGTCCTAGTCCAACTGTATTATTGTCTTTATATATATTAAGAGGCAAGGTGGAGCCATGCATGTGTTGAAATCAGTACAGGTTGGAATATCACATGCAGATATAGCTTTTTCCACACTTAGAAAATTTAACAGAAAAGAAAAGTTGTGGTATATTTCAATGCTTAGCAATTTGAGAAAGGAGTAAAGGAAAGGGCACTAACAATTTGAGATCTGGATAATAAATTGATATTACCTCGAGAATTCGGTTAGAGTTGTCGATGACTCCACGGACACAGCTGATCTCGATGGCGTATTGGGAGCTGATTGAGAGCATGTGCTTGTCAGTGAAAGTGGACACAGTCTCGGGCTTGAAGCACGAAAAGGCCTCTCTGAACTCTTCCCGTTTCTTCAAGATTGAAGTCCAGTCTGATCCAACTTGAGCCCCGCTTAGAACAAGCAGTTCAAACAACATCCTATATTAATATATGCGCACATAATTATTAAGTCAGTATGATACACCGCGTTTTACATATGTATGTATTGGGATGCGGAGAGAAGTATTACCTGTCATCATAGACCGGAACCCCCCATTCTTGGTCATGATAAGCAACATAAATGGGATCTACAGTACATGTAAATATTAGAGGAAGAAACTCAAAAGATAAATATTAGGAGTATCAAAATACGAACCCGAATTGGGTGTGATGGAACTGCAGCGTTTTTCTTCGAGAGGGGTAGTGATGGTAATATCATGAAAGGGAAGAACAGCGTCTAACTTTAGGGACTTGGACCTTCCGTAATGGGCGATCTTGATCTTGATCTTGTTACAAGTATTGCCATACAACTGATGGTCTTTCTTACAAGTATTGCCATACAACCGATGGTCTTTGTTAGAAGTATTGCCATACAACTGATGGTTGCAAGTCCCCTTGAAGCTCTTGGACTCCAAAGCGACGGGCTTCGGTGTTGGAAAGCTCGTGCCGGAGTTGCAAGTCGGCTGCAACACCTGGCTCACGTTGCCCTCCGATGTGCACATTCTTTTTATAATTGTGACTATTTTCGTTTCTCTTATAAAGACGAACAACGAAAAATTGAAAAGGATAAAGACCATCACATGGCATGCGCTTTCTACTTTTTCTTTTTCATGTAATACAAGAATATTCTAATTTCTATTTTTAAGCTTTTTATACTAATCATGGAGACATAGAGGGGGTCGTGTGAGACGTGATTATATGCTATGCCATTTGCAATTGTTTCCAACTAGTAAATTAATTTTATATCAACATATTGGTTGTCACTTAGAATATTATACATTTTTATTTTCTATTTATAAACTATTTTAATCGGGGAGAAAATTAGTGAGGGATTTAAAATGGGGAGAAGTCGCAACTTTTATTTGTAAGAAAAGTAACAATACGCCACGTATATAAATCAACCAAAAAAAAAAAATTTATTTACGTACTGATAATGAGTCTTTTATTTTGATATCAGAAAATTTTGACATTTCGCATGAATCTTTTACTAGAGGAAGCGATCACTATATTTGTTGTCGTCGAATTCGTGACGACTCGACACATATATATCGCCTTGGTGGGCATCCGACCACCGTAAATAGGGTCGTCAGAAAAGCCACAGGCCTCCCCCTACGAGAAAGTCGACCTGCACTCGTGCCAAGGGCATGTGGCCAGCCCTGCCTCGCTCCGGCCGGCCCTGCCTCACCCCGGCCGGCCCTGCCTCACCCCGGCCGGCCCTGCCTCGCCTTGCCCGACCCTGCCACGCCCTAGCCGGCCCTGCCTCACCCTGGCCGGCCCTGCCTCACCCTGGCCGGCCCTGGCCCGTCCTGGCCATGTCCTTTTGCCTAGATCGGCTATAAATAGCTAGGCCATCTCCCATGAAGGGAAAGTTATTTTTTCCACCTTTTAGAGAAGTCTCGCCCCTAAGCTCGAGCTCCTGATATCTTCATCTCTCCCCACGAGGTGGCGAAAGAGAGCTCGACGTGATATTTCTCAGGGATCCGAGACTCGAGTGAGAAAGCGAAGTTAGCACACGAGCCTCCGTTTCCTCCCGACCTCGTCGATCCCACTCCATGTCATCCTATAACTCCGCCCACTTTAATTGCCTTCCTCAGGTCGTTTACGATTTGCCTCTCGCGGGCAACTCTTCTGATAGAACATCGGCACCACCTTTTTACTGCTCTTTGGAGTGGAAGCAGCATTTCGATGTTGACCATTATCATTCACCACTGATTGTACCTTCGAGGTATGAGCAAACAGGACAACGAGAGCGATTGAAATACACAAAGCCTTCATCACGACAACCCTGATGCTATACTTATATGTTCCATCTCTTCTATCGTCTGTTTTATAGTAATCATGAGAAGATGGTCTGTATTTAATATATACGTGAGAAGCACTACCATTGACCATGTTCGGTTGTAATACGTTTTTTTATGGTAATAAGACACTTCATTGGTTCAATCCCCCAAATGAAAATGAAAGGTTGTCTTAAAAAAATAATATTATTTGGTCAAAAGTTTTGATTTGATACTTCCTGAGGCAATGTATGTTTTCCTGGTTTATTTGTTTTTATTGTTTAAAATAATAAAGAAAACAATTAAAGCCGTGTGGTACTGTGGATATCAGAATAAAGCCATCCGCACAACAACTTTTTCGTAATTCAATAATAACTAGTTTCAATAAGGTTTTTATCATTTTAAAAAAAGTGAAAAACATAAAAAACGGAAAATATAGTTTAATGAAGAATTTTCAATTTCATTAAATTAATAATAGCACAATTGTTGTAAATCGTTTTTAAGGACTTACTAATCTAAAATATAAAATAACACTAGCTTTCAACCTCAAAAACAAAAAAATAACACTAGTTTTTTTTATTTAAAAAAAACATTAATTGTCAACTGAATCAGAATTAAATTGTTGAAGACTCGTATTCAAAGATTCCTTTTTACATGCACATGTTAAAGGTACGTAATCCAGGCACACTTACAAATTATGTCATCGAAAGTGGGTGCTTCAAGGCGTGTTTCTTTTGACTTGGAGCTTGTCGTCGTGGATTCGCTCATTCTCGTCCGGTGATATGTGTCGATGCGGCCTTTTTGAAAACAAAATACGGTGGTCAAGTTCTTACGGCGGTTGCCGTTGATGCAAACACGCAATTGTATCCTATTGCTTTTGGTGTTGTCGATACTAAAAATCACGACTCTTGGATGTATTTTGCACTGAATCGTAAAGAAGCAATCGGTGAGGTGGCCAATCTGGCATTCATATCTGACAGGTAAACATGATGTGTCTTGCGGTTACTTGCGGCCATTTTGTATTATTTATGTGGTTTGTTGCGGCGACATGCGGTAACTTGCGGTGTTTTTTTATAAACTGATAACAGGCATCAGAGTATTAAGCACGCTTTGGAAGAAGTATTTCCAGATGAATGTGCAACATAAGTTCAAAACTGAAGATTTTAATCCCGAAATCAAGCTAGCGACGTATGCTTTTGAGAAGTCAAAGTGTCAAGCATACTTGAAAAAGATCAGAAGAAAAGATCCACTTGTAGCCAAATATCTAGAGGATATCGGTCTTCATAAGTGGGCTCGTGCGTACTTTCCCGGAAATAGGTAAAAACGGTTTGGGTTACATAAAATTCAATATTACTATCATATTTACTTACTACTATACTTCTATTATGCAGATTCAATATTATGACTAATAATTATGCTGAAAGCTTCAATTGCAAGACGAGATTTGCGTACCTACCCAATTACGACTTTGTTGGAATACATTCGGTTCACGGTACAAACATTGTTTTATCGTCGTAGAGAAGAGACGTCAAAAAAATCATCAACATTGTCACCTCTAATGGAAGACGATCTTAAACATCATTTTGAGAAAATCGGCCATCATATACCTCATCCAATCACTGAAAATGAGTGTGTGGTTGTAGATAATGGTGTAGACTACAAAGTTGATCTGGCGAATAGGACTTGCACCTGTGGAATATTTCAAATTATTGGAACTCCTTGTTCTCACGCCGTGGTTTTTGCACATATCAAACATGTAAACATTTATTCTTTGTGATAATGTTTATTTTGTTGACACATGACACAAGTCTTATTTGGAACCAATATATCCGGTCGGTAATGAGGTTGAGTGGGACGTTCCAAGCGAGTTGAAAGATATGAAAATAAAATTTCCGCCACATAAAAGACCGGCTGGACGTCCCAAAAAAAGTAACGCGGGAAGACGACGAGTTAACCGTCTTCCATCACAAGGTGAAATAGTTGTCACTCATCACAAATGTAGCAAATGCAGCAGCCAAGGTCATAATCGAGCTTCATGTACTTATAGATCTTGATGTTGTTGAATTTTATGTTTACATTCTAGAATTTTTGTATGTAATCAGATTTGATGTTGAATTATGTGAAAACATGTGTTTTTATTATGTATACGCCGCAAACCACCGCAACACGTCGCAACACACAGCAACCCGCAACAGTTTCTGATGTCGCTTCTTCTTATTTTGATTCGTTTTTTAAATTGTCGTTTAGTATTTTTAGTGTCGTCGTCATTATTTTGAGAAAACGACAATTAAATTTAGAAAACGACAATTAAAATGTTAATGAATAAATATATTATTGTCTTTAAATGTCGTTTTGTAATTTAAATGTCGTTTTATTAAAATTAAGAAAATGACCACATTTTAATGTCGTTTTCTAATTTAAATGTCGTTTTCTTAAAATAAAGAAAATGACCACATTTTAATGTCGTTTTCTAATTTAAATGTCGTTTTCTTAAAATAATATTTTTTTGAAATGAATAAATTAAAGTGAATAAATATATTATTTTGTGTGTTTAAGAT
The DNA here is from genome assembly GCA_958296335.1 of Urtica urens. Taxonomy (NCBI): domain Eukaryota; kingdom Viridiplantae; phylum Streptophyta; class Magnoliopsida; order Rosales; family Urticaceae; genus Urtica; species Urtica urens. Next base: position 45,787 of record OY282530.1, on the reverse strand, counting down.
AAGACATTTCGCTCTATGTGAATAAAATGTCATTTTTTGTGTTTATTTTGGTTGTCGTTGATTGGTTTTAACGTCGTTTATTATCGCTAGTATTTTTGATGTCATTTGCTTCGTTGTCTTTTATTTTTTTATATCGTTTTATACATTGTCGTTTACAGTCTTTAATGTTGTTTTTTATTTCTGTTTTCTCCGTTTTTAAAATCATTGTTTTGAATGTCTTTTCCTCTTGTCGTTTTCTTCATTGCCGTTCATTATTTTTTACATGTCGTTTTCTTCGTTTTCGTTTATTTTTTTTTACAGTCGTTACCTTTTTTATTGTCTTTTTGTAAAATTATAGACGACAACTAAGGTAGTAAACGACTTTAAACATATTAAGCGACACCGAGGTAATAAACGACAATAACTACCCCTACTTAATTGGCTTTTTCTTATTGTTTATTTTTTTTAAGTATCGTTATTTGAAGAATTCATTTTGTCTTTCTCTAAGTTGTCATTTCCTAATTTTAGTCTCCGTTTTTTATGTCTTGTTGTTTTTTTATGTTTTTTTGTTTGGATTTTTCCCCGACTTATTGTTTCGCGGAGTTAGTTTTGCTAGGGTTCTCTTTTAGGTTTCTTTTTTCCGGACATTACAGATGTTTTACATACATAAAAATAAAAAAAAAGCCTTCAGTGTCAGCTGCAATCCATTCTTTCAAGCATTATGTCCCATCCAGGCTAAAGAAATAAAAAGAAAGCTTTAGAAAGAAAAAGTTAGAGAAAAAATAACAATGCAGTCAGTCAGCAGGCATAATAAGAAAAATCTGAATTACCTCGAAACTTCAGTGTCCTCGCCATAGAACTTGGGTAGAACTTCAGGAGTTAGAGAAAAGGAAGATCGAACAAGTGGCGCTCGACTTAACGGAAGACCGAATCGAGCTTCTTATTCTCGTTGGGGGAGCTGTACGACTTGATCACATAGAACTTGGCCTTCGAACTGCATCGGGTTTAGGGTAGCAAATTTGTAAGAGTAAAAGGAGTTTTCTTGACAACTTGGGTGGATGCAAATTTGTATTTGAACTTTCCCAGGCATATGATAGGATGGTTCGCATATACTATTGGCTTATTTCTATACCAAAAGGATTCTATAATAATTAAAGTGTAAAAGTGAAAACTTACTTGCACGAGTCATAGACATCTGGAATTTGTGTGATGTCAAACCGCCTGGTAAGTAAAATATTTTATCAGAAACAGACATGTAAAATATTGATCAAAATTTAGGTTCTGCCAATCGCACGTGATCATGATTTTTATCGTGTTAGTTACATAATTTCAACCACTAATATGCCTAGACTTCATTTTGACAAAATAAAATTTTTAGTCTTTTTTTACCGAGCCCAAAGGGTATAGTAAACAAAATATTTGCGGTATTTGAAATTAGCATAACTATTTCAAATAGGGGCTGATGATCATGATTTTTACGACGTGAGTTAGATATTTTCAGCTATTAATACGCCTAGACTTCATTTTGATAAAACAAAATTTTTAGTTTTATTTCCGACCCCAAAGGGTATAGTACACAAAATATTTGTGGTATTCGAAATTAGCATAACTCTTTCAAATAGGGGTTGATGATTATGATTTTTTCCATGTGAGTTATATATTTTCATCCACTAATATGCCAATAATTTATTTTCACAAAACAAAATTTTTGGTTTTTTTTTTCTGAGCCCAAAGTGTATAGTACACGAGAGCATAACTATTTCAAATAGGGGGTGATGATCATGATTTTTACCTCGTCAGTTAGATATTTTCATCCACTAATACGCCTAGTGTTAATTTTAACAAAACTAAACTTTTAGTTTTTTCTCCGAGCCCAAAGGGTATTATGCGAAATATTTGCGGTATTTGAAATTAGCATAATTCTTTAAAATAGGGGCTTATGATTTTGATTTTTATTGCGTGAGTTAGATATTTTCATCCACTAATACGCCAAGAATTTATTTTGACAAAACAAAATTTTAAAATTAATTTCTGACCCCAAAGGATAGTACACAAAATATTTGCAGTATTTGAAATTAGCATAAATCTTTAAAATAAGGACTTATGATAATGATTTTTACCGCGTGAGTTTGATATATTCATTCACTAATATGCCTTAACATAATTTTAACAAAACAAAATTTTGATTTTTTTTCCGAGCCCAAAGGGTATAATACACGAAATATTTGCGGTATTTTAAATACGCATAACTATTTCAAATAATTGCTGATAATCATGATTTTTACCGCGTCAAGAAATTATTTTTCATCCACTATACGCCAAGAAATTATTTTGACAAAACGAATTTTAAGTTTTTTTTTCCGAGCCAAAAAGATATAGTACGCGAAACATTTGCGGTATTTGAAATTAGCATAACTATATAAAACAGGGACTTATGATCATGATTTTTATAGCGTCAGTTTGATATTTTCATTCACTAGTAAAGTGAGTGTTAAAGGGAACAAAAGATGAATGCCATGATAGGGTGGGTTGGGTTCTAAAAATGAATAAAGAATAATGGATAGTGGATGCTGTCATATGAGTTATGAGTCTTTCAATCTTTTATGACAAACAAGAAATAAGCATATCAATTGATTTCTCAAAACCTTAGTTTTTATCGTATTCATGCTGTTCTCTGGCATAGAGTTAATTTTGAGAAAATAAAATTTTGAGTTTTTTTTTCGAACCCAGAAGGTTTTAGTACACAAAATATTTGCGGTATTTAAAATTAGCATAACTCTTTCAAATGAGAACTTATTATCATGATTTTTACCGCTTAAGTTTTATATTTTCATTCACTAATACGCCTAGACTTAATTTTGACAAAACAAAATTTTTTGTTTTTTTTTTTCCGATCCCTATGGTTATAGTACACGAAATATTTGAGGAATTTAATCTTAGCATAACAATTTCAAATAGGGGCTATTGATCATGATTTATACCGCGTGACTTAAATATTTTCATCCACTAATACGCCAAGAATTTATTTTGACAAAAACAAAATTTTAATTTGTTTTTCCGTGCCCAAGGGTATAGTACACAAAATATTTGCGGTATTTGAAATTAGCATAACTATTTTAAATAGGGGCTGATGATCATGATTTTTACCGCGTGAGTTAGATACTTTCATCAAATAATACGCTAAGAATTTACTTTGACAAAACAAAATTTTAAGTTTTTTTTCCGAGCCCAAAGAGTAGTACACGAAATATTTGCCGAATTTGAAATTAGCATAACTCTTTAAAATAAGGACTTATGATCATGAATTTTACCGCGTGAGTTTGATATTTTCATTCAGTAATACGCCTAGACTTAATCTTGAATAAACAAAATTTTAAGTTTTTTTTTTCTGAGCCCAAAGTTTATAGTACACGAAATATTTGCGGTATTTGAAATTAGCAAAACTATTTCAAATAAGGGCTGATGATCATGATTTTTACCACGTGAGTTAGATATCATCATCCAATAATATGCCAAGAATTTATTTTGACAAAAACAAATTTTAAGTTTTTTTTCGATCCCAAATGGTAGTATACGAAATATTTGCGGTAATTAAAATTAGCATAACTATTTCAAATAGGGGCTGATGATCATGATTTTTACCGCGTGAGTTAGATATTTTCATCCACTAATACGCTAAGAATTTACTTTGACAAAAAAAAATGTAAGTTTTTTTTTCCGAGCTCAAAGAGTATAGTACACAGAATATTTGCGGTATTTGAAATTAGCATAACTCTTTAAAATAGAGGCTTATGATCATGATTTTTACCGCATAAGTTTGATATTTTCATTCACTAATACGCCTAGACTTAATTTTGAAAAAACAAAATTTTGAGTTTTTTTTCCGAACCCAAAGGGTATAAGTACACGAAATATTTTTGGTATTTGAAATTAACATAACTATTTCAAATAGGGGCTGATGATCATGATTTTTATCTCATGAGTTATATATTTTCATCCACTAATACGCTAAGAATTTACTTTGGAAAAACAAATTTGAAAGTTTTTTTTCATAGCCCAAAGGCTATAGTATACAAAATATTTGCGGTATTTGAAATTAGTATATCTCTTTTAAATATAGACTTATGATCATGATTCTTACTGCGTGAGTTTGATATTTCATTCCGCAATACGCCTAGACTTAATTTTGACAAAACAAAATTGTGAGTTTTTTTTTCCGAGCCCAAAAGGTATCTTACATGAAATATTTGCGGTATTTTAAATTAGCATAACTATTTCAAATAGGGGGTGATGATCATGATTTATACTGCGTGAGTTAGAGATTTTCATCTAATAATACGTAAAGAATTTACTTTGACAACACAAAATTGTAAGTTTTGTTTCCGAGCCCAAAGGGTATAGTACACAGAATATTTGCGGTATTTGAAATTAGCTTAACTTTTTAAAAATAGAGACTTATGATCATGATTTTTACCGCATGAGTTTGATATTTTCATTCATTAATATGCCTAGACTTAATTTTAACTAAACAAAATTGTTAGTTTTTTTTTCCGACCCCAAAGAGTATGGACACGAAATATTTGCGTCATTTGAAATTGGCATAACTATATTAAATAGGGGATGATGATCATGATTTTTACCGCGTGAGTTAGATATTTTCATCCACTAATACGTTAAGAATTTACTTTGACAAAAAAAAATTATAAGTTTTTTTTCCTAGCCCAAAGCGTGTAGTAAACAAAATATTTGTTGTATTTGAAATTAGCATAACTCTTTAAAATAGGGACTAATGATCATGATTTTTACCACGTGAATTTGACATTTTCATTCAGCAATATGCCTAGACTTAAGTTTGACAAAACAAAATTTTAAAATTTTTTTCCGAACCCAAACGGTATAGTACACGAAATATTTGTCGTATTTGAAATTAGCATAACTATTTAAAATAGGGACTTATGATCATGATTTTTACCGTGTGAGTTTGATATTTTCATTCACTAATATGCTTAGACTTTATTTTGACAAAACAAAATTTTGAGATATTTTCGAGCCTAAAGGATATAATACACGAAATATTTGCGGTATTTGAAATTAGCATAACTATTTCAAATAGGGGTTGATGATCATGATTTTTACCACGTGAGTTAGATATTCTCATCCACTAATACGCGAAGAATTTATTTTTCGAAAACAAAATTTTAAATTTTTTCCGAGCCCAAAGGGTATAATACACGAAATATTTGCGGTATTTGAAATTAGAATATGGACTTATGATCATGATTTTTACTGGTCAAGTTTGATATTTCCATTCACTTATACGCCTAGACTTAATTATTACAAAAGAAAATTATAAATTTTTTTTCCAAGCCGAAAGGGTAAAACACACGAAATATTTGCGGTATTTGAAATTATCATAACTATTTCAAATAGCGGTTGATGAACATGATTTTTACTGCGTGATTTAGACATTTTCATCTACTAATACGCCAAGAATTTATTTTGAAAAAACAAAATTTTGAGTTTTTTTTTTCTAGCCCAAGGGGTATAGTATACGAAATATTTGCAGTATTTGAAATTAGCATAACTCTCTAAAATATGGACTTATGATCATGATTTTTACCGCGTGAGTTTTATATTTTCACTAATACGCCTAGACTAAATTTTGACAAAACAAAATTATTTTTGTTTTTTTTTTCTAAGACCAAAGAGTATAATACACGAAATATTTTCGGTATTTGAATTAGCATAACTCTTTAAAATAGGAACTTGTGATTATGATTTTTACCACGTGAGTTTGATATTTTCATTCAGTAATACGCCTAAACTTAATTTTGACAAAAACAAATTTGAGTTTTTTTTTTCGAGCCCAAAGGGTATAGGATACGAAATATTTACTGTATTTTAAATTAGCATAACTATTTCAAATAGTAGCTGATGATCATGATTTTTATACCTTGAGTTAGATATTGTCATCCACTAATATGCTAAGAATTTAATTTGACAAAATAAATTTGTAAGTTTTTTTTCCGAACCGAAAGGGTATAGTACACGAAATATTTGTGGTAGAAATTAGCATAACTCTATAAAATAAGGGCTTATGATCTAGATTTTTAAGTGTCAGTTTGATATCTTTATTCACTAATAGACCTAGACTTAATTTTGACAAAACAAAATTTTGTATTTCTTTTTCCGAGCCCAAAAGGTATAAAATAAGAAATATTTGCGGTTTTTTAAATTAGCATAACTATTTCAAATAGGGGCTGATGATCATGATTTTTACCTCGTGAGTTAGATATTTTCATCCACTAATAAGCTAAGAATTTACTTTGACAAAACAAATTTGTAAGTTTTTTTTCCGAGCCCAAAGGGAGTAGTACACGAAATATTTGCGGTATTTGAAATTAGCATAACACTTTAAAATAGGGGCTTATGGTCATGATTTTTACAGCGTCAGTTTTATATTCTCATTCACTAATACGCCTAGAATTAATTTTGACAAAACAAAATTTTAAGTTTTTCTTTCCAATCCCAAATGGTATATTACACGAAATATTTATGGTATTTGAAATTAGCATAACTATTTCAAATACGGGTTGATGATCATGATATTTAACGCGTGAGTTAGATATAATCATTGCTAATAAGCCAATAATTTATTCTGACAATATAAAATTTTAAGTTTTTTTTCCGAGCCCAAAATGTATAGTACACAAAATATTTGCGGTAATTGAAATTTGCATAACTCTTTAAAATAGAGACTTATGATAATGATTTTTAAAGCATGAATTTGATATTTTCATTCACTAATACGCCTAAACTTAATTTTGACAAACCATAATTTTGAGTTTTTTTTTTCCGAGCCCAAAGGGTATAGTACACGAAATATTTGCGGTATTTGAAATTAGCATAACTATTTCAAATAGGGGCTGATGATCATAATTTTACTGCGTGAGTTAGATATATTCATCCACTAATACGTTCAGAATTTACTTTGACAAAACAATATTGTAAGTTTTTTTTTAGAACCCAAAGGATAAAGTATACGAATATTTGCGGTATTGAAATTAGCATAACTATTTCAAATAGGGGATGATGATCATCATTTTTACCGCGTGAGGTAGCTATTTTCATCCAATAATAAGCCAAAAATTTATTTTGACAAAACAAAAAATTAATTTTTTTTTTCGAGTCCAAAGGGAGTACACGAAATATTCGCTGTATTTGAAATTAGCATAACTCTTTAAAATAGAGACTTATGATCATGATTTTTACCGCGTGAGTTTGATATTTTCATTCACTAATACGCCTTGAATTAAATTTGACAAAACAAAAGCCCAAAGGGTTTAGTACACGAAATATTTGCGATATATGAAATTTGCATAACTATTTCAAATATGGGCTGATGATCATGATATTTAACGCGTGAGTTAGATATAATCATTGCTAATAAGCCAATAATTTATTCTGACAATACAAAATTTTTTTCCGAGCCCAAAATGTATAATACACAAAATATTTGCGGTAATTGAAATTTGCATAACTCTTTAAAATAAGAACTTATGATAATGATTTTTAAAGCATGAATTTGATATTTTCATTCACTAATACGCCTAGACTTAATTTTGACAAACCATAATTTTGAGTTTTTTTTCCGAGCCCAAAGGTACACGAAATATTTGCGGTATTTGAAATTAGCATAATTATTTCAAATAGGGGCTGATGATCATAATTTTTACCGCGTGAGTTAGATATTTTCATCCACTAATATGTTAAGAATTTACTTTGACAAAACAATATTGTAAGTTTTCTTTTTCTGAACCCAAAGGGTATAGTATACGAAATATTTGCGGTATTTGAAATTAGCATAACTATTTCAAATAGGGGCTGATGATCATCATTTTTACCGCGTGAGGTAGCTATTTTCATCCAATGATAAGCCAAAAATTTATTTTGACAAAACAAAAAATTAATTTTTTTTTTCGAGTCCAAAGGGAGTACACGAAATATTCGCTGTATTTGAAATTAGCATAACTCTTTAAAATAGAGACTTATGATCATGATTTTTACCGCGTGAGTTTGATAATTTCATTCACTAATAAGCCAAGGCCTAATTTTCACAGAACAAAATTTTGAATTTTTTTTCCGAGCTCAGTGAGTATAGTACATGAATTTTTGCGGTATTTGAAAATAGCATAACTATTTCAAATAGAGGCAGGTGATCATGATTTTAACTGCGTGAGTTAGATATTTTCATCCATTAATACACCAAGATTTAATTTTGACAACAAATTTTTTAGTTTTTTTCCCAATTCCAAAGGGTGTAGTACACGAAATATTTGCGGTATTTGAAATTAGCATAACTATTTCAAATAGGGGCTGATGATCATCATTTTTACCGCGTGAGTTATATATTTTAATCCACTAATACGCCAAGAATTTATTTTGACAAAACAAAAAATTAATTTTTTTTTTCGAGTCCAAAGGGAGTACACGAAATATTCGCTGTATTTGAAATTAGCATAACTCTTTAAAATAGAGACTTATGATCATGATTTTTACCGCGTGAGTTTGATAATTTCATTCACTAATAAGCCAAGGCCTAATTTTCACAGAACAAAATTTTGAATTTTTTTTCCGAGCTCAGTGAGTATAGTACATGAATTTTTCGGTATTTGAAAATAGCATAACTATTTCAAATAGAGGCAGGTGATCATGATTTTAACTGCGTGAGTTAGATATTTTCATCCATTAATACACCAAGATTTAATTTTGACAACAAATTTTTTAGTTTTTTTCCCAATTCCAAAGGGTGTAGTACACGAAATAATTGTGGTATTTGAATTTAGTATAACTATTTCAAATAAGGGCTGATGATCATGATATTTACCGCGTGAGTTATATATTTTAATCCACTAATACGCCAAGAACTTAATTTCGACAAAAAAAATTTGGTTTTTTTCCAAGCCCAAAGTGTATAGTACACGAAATATTTGCGGTATTTGAAATTAGCATAACTATTTCAAATAGGGGCTGATCATCATGATTTTTAATGCATGAGTTAGATATTTTCATCCACTAATACGCCAAAACTTAATTTTGAATATACAATATTTTCAATTTTTCTGAGCCCAAAGGGTATAGTACACAAAATATTTGCCGTATTTGAAATTAGCATAACTATTTCAAATAAGGGCTGATGATCATGAATTTTACCGCGTGAGTTAGATATTTTAATCCATTAATACGCCAAGACCTAATTTTGACAAAACAAAATTTTTTAGTTTTTTTTTTCCGAGCCCAAAGGGTATAGTACACGAAATATATGACGTATTTGAAATTAGCATAACTATTTCAAATAAGGGCTGATGATCATGATTTTTACCCGTGAATTAGATATTTTAATCCACTAATACGCCAAGACTTAATTTTGACATATTAAAATTTTTAGTTTTTAATCCGGGCGCAAAGGGTATAGTACACGAAATATTTGTGGTATTTGAAATTATCATAATTATTTCAAATAGTGGCTTATGATCAAGAGTTTTACCGCGTCAGTTAGCTGTTTTCATCCACTAATATGACTTTTATGAATCACTACAATAAATACAAAGAATACAATTATCTCACATTCTCTTTTTATTTTAGTGCATTCGATACGTCATTATCTCACTTCGGTATCTCGCTTTGATACCTATCCTCCGATCATTGACATCATGGACTCTTTGCCCCTAAAAAAAGATAGATAGAAAAAAATACAAAGACAGAAAGACGGGATGAAAGGTTTGAGAGGAATTCTACCCTTGTGGCGGCGGGGCTGGCTAAGAAACTAAGACGGAAGAAAACGCTTACGTAAGGGAAAGCTGCATACCTCTACAAGCATCTTTCTTTGATACCTCCCCTACGTTTCACTCCAGAGACTCTGAACTGAAACTCTTACCTGAATACGCATCTACCGGTTGGACATGACACTAAATGCTAATAAAATGACATGAAAAATACCCGATCATCAGACGAACAAGAATCAGGATATCAACATTAACAACTACTATACCTCTTCCTCTTGCATGCATTTATTCAGCAAAGTCATAAATAGCTGCACGTAGACAACAAAAATGCATTAAATGATACACTTTAAAAAAAAAGAGTGAGTTATATCAACCCCGACTATATCATTTATCATTAATGAATAATGATAGCAGAATGATGAATAATGTATGAGTTATAAGAGTTCATTATTCTGGCAAAGAAAGCAAGATCAGAAACGCCATCATTGGGAGATACTGGGTGCTATCATAGAAATGCAAGAGATCGCCCGAAAAGCTATCTATTTTGTTTGAATTCGGGTATAGGGCTAATCATGTTCTTTAAATGAAAGTGACAGCTATCATTATGAGACTCACCGTACTCTGTTGTCTTTATAGAGGAACAACTTCTTTTTACGATCTTGGACTACAAGTAGGTCTGAAAGGGAAAAAATGTCGAGGCTCTGTATCTCACTTTGTTCGATACCTCATTTATTACATACATACAACAAGAAACAGTCTCTATCCGCTCATGCTTAATGCTGTTAAGTTTAGTTCACGATAAGGCGATCATGGTGTTTTTCACATCTATTACGATACATGTGTCATGTATAGAGCTAACAACAACCCAAAATGGGATCAAAGAAACTAGAAACTCTGATTATTAAGGTAAGGGGTTTGGTTCTGTAGAAATGAAATTTTGGATCGATCTGACAATGAAGATACAATATGAGGTGTATGTAGGAAACCCGGAACAGCCAGCCCTACGGTCATTAAAACACTGGGAGCAGAGTTCTAGATTTCTTTAATGATTATGCCAGGTCGGTCTATGAATGGTCAAGTGAATGTTGTTTCAGCTTAATGCATTATATTGTTCTTTTTATTATTTTTCTTTAATGACCACCAACCAGTCAAGTCAATGAAGAGAAGAAAAGTAGAGAGGTATCTATGGATATTATAACGTGTGAAAGCCTCGAATTGAAATTTAACAAAATAAAAAATCAAACTATCATAACTCTTTCAAATGGTGACCGATGACTGGCTAAGAAACTAAGACGGAAGAAAACGCTTACGTAAGGGAAAGCTGCATACCTCTACAAGCATCTTTCTTCGATACCTCGCCTACGTTTCACTCCAGAGACTCTGAACTGAAACTCTTACCTGAATACGCATCTACCGGTTGGACATGACACTAAATGCTAATAAAATGACATGAAAAATACCCGATCATCAGACGAACAAGAATCAGGATATCAACATTAACAACTACTATACCTCTTCCTCTTGCATGCATTTATTCAGCAAAGTCATAAATAGCTGCATGTAGACAACAAAAATGCATTAAATGATACACTTTTAAAAAAAAGAGTGAGTTATATCAACCCCGACTATATCATTTATCATTAATGAATAATGATAGCAGAATGATGAATAATGTATGAGTTATAAGAGTTCATTATTCTGGCAAACAAAGCAAGATCAGAAAGGCCATCATTACGAAATTTTAAACTATCATAACTCTTTCAAATGGTGACCGATGAATGTGATTTTTGCGACATTAGAGAGGTAAATGTGTATATTACAACGTGTGAAATCCTCGAATTAAAATTCAACAAAACCAAAAATTATGTTTTTTTTGTCATAAGTCAAAGGCGATACACGAGATATTTACGAAATTTCAAACTATCATAACTCTTTCAAATAGTGCCCGATGACTGTGATTTTTGCGACATTAGAGAGGTATATGTGTATATTATAACGTCTGAAAGCCTCGAACTGAAATTCAACAAAATAAAAAATTAAGTTTTTTGTCAAAAGTCAAAGGCTCAAAGGCGGCCGTACACGAGAGATTTACGAAATTTCAAACTATCATAACTCTTTCAAATGGTGACCGATGACTATGATTTTTGCGACATTAGAGAGGTATATGTGTATATTATAACGTGTGAAAGCCTCGAATTGAAATTCAACTAAATAAAAAATTAAGTTTTTTTGTTAGAAGTCAAAGGCAATCGTACACGAGAAATTTACGAAATTTCAAACTATCATAACTCTTTCAAATGGTGACCGATGACTGTGATTTTCGCTACATTAGAGAGGTATATGTGTATATTATAAAGTGTGAAAGACTTGAATTGAAATTGAACAAAATATGAAATTGAGATTTTTTTGTCTAAAGTTAAAGGCAGCCGTACACGAGAAATTTACGAAATTTCAAACTATCATAACTATTTCAAATGGTGACCGATGAATATGGTTTTTGCAACATGATAGAGGCATATGTGTATATTATAACCTGTTAAAGCCTCAAATTGAAATTTAACAAAATAAAAAATTATGTTTTTTTGTCAGAAGTCAAAGGCGGCCGTACACGAGAAATTTACGAAATTTCAAACAATCATAACTCTTTCAAATGGTTAGCGTGTTGGCAGAGATGCCCACAAGAAGATTGTTTATGTACATATTGATGTAATATATAAATCTTTGTAAAGTCCTTATTGAAAGATTGTTTGTTTACATACTGATGTAATATATAAATCTTTGTAATTTGCTGATTGAATTAATAAAAGTTGAAACGTTCATTCATTCCTTTTAGTTTGATTGAAGATTTATGATATTCAATAGTCTTATAGTCCTTAATCAAACCTAACAATGTATGAAGAGACAAATGTAGATTTGCGTGAACAAACTCTTCATGGTTTGACAAAAACGGTATATTGGCAATCTAAAGATCAATGGACTATTGATCCCAGTATGATTGTTGGAAGAATCTAGGATGTCTGGTTACGAGGTATAGAGAGTTAGGAACTCTGTAGTTCTTCCAGTGTATCTTTCGAAGATACTGAATTGACCAGTGCACCTTTAGAGACAATAGAAGAACAAACCATTTAACATCTTCTATCTCAAGGTCACTATGTATGAATCGCATCATGCTTACCTAAATCCTGAAATGAGACATATCATTTCATAGCATTAATACTCTCATTTGAGAAAGTCAAATTCTAGGTCCAATGTGTGATCTAGACAAGGCCTATTGGTGAGATATTAAGTTATGAAGATGTCATGAACCAACTTTGTGAAGTTCTCATAGATATGGAATTCATGTATAAGATTGCTGAGATGCAATGTATATCACCTCATGCTTTATTACTTGGATTGTGAATAAATGAACTGCGCAGTGTCCAAATTTAAGTAGCGACTTTATTTGGATGAAACAATGTGACTTGTTAGCTCCTCGTCAATACATTGTTTCTAGCTTATTCGCAAGTACTAAAGGAGTTGAGGAAATAACAACTAGAAGGGTAAAATGGTAATTTTATAAATCCCAACTAGTTGATGATATTCATGAAGGGTAAACATAGATAACATTCAATGGATCCGATCAATATAATTAAGTTGAACTTGAGTAGAAAATAAATTCATTTGAACCGAGAGATTCTCAGTGTCGACTCTTTAGTGGAGTCAGTCGACATTAAGCTAATACTCGGAAAAGGTTTGTGAACTTTTGAGTCCGAGTATAGAAACTCAAGCTTTGTTCATTTGGATTTATAAGGTCACTATTACAGGTCATTAGAGTAGGATTGTTAAACTAGAAGCTAAGTCAAAATAAGTTCAAATGTTGAACTAGACTTTTTCTCGGAAAATGTCTAAAGGGTATTTTTGTCCACTAGGATATAAAATGATGTGAATGTTAAAATAAGATTTTGAATGTTTTCATTTGATTAAAATATAAATTGCTTTCTAAAGCCAAAAAGTCGTTTGAGGCATTATGAAATTAATTTCGTTATTTGTGCAATTATAATTCTACAATGGGTATTTTAAGAATTGTCTTAAAAGAAATAAGGAAGCATCTAGATGCTCCCTCACCCTATGAAGAATTCGGCCACCATAGCATCAACGAGGAGAGTTTTATTTCCTTTTTCTTATAAGGATAAATACCCAAAAGAAAAAGGGAAATGAATTTCCTTGAGAAGGAAACAAATGTGCTAAGTGAGGAAACAAATTTCCTCACTAATGCACCCATATGGCCGGCCATACAATGAGGGAAAGGGGAAGGAAAAATCAAATATTGTGTCATGAATACATTATTCATTCATGAATGAATAATTGACCTTTATAGATTTTTCCTTCTCCTATAAATAGAGCCTCACATAGAGATGTGAAGGTTAAGCAATTTTCTTCTTCTCTCCTTATTGTGGCCGACCCTTCTCCTCTCTCTCTCTACAAAATACTCTTTTTATTTTGCACCTAGATTAACACTCAATCTAGAGAATTAGCTTATGATCCAAGAATTGTTCTTGGTTCATATGGTTTAATTGTGCCCACACACAAATCCTTCTAAAACCTTTTTTGACTCATGTAATAGAAATCTTAGGTTTCTCGGGTTCAAGATTAGGTGCGAAGGTGACGAGCAAGCCAAGGAAGAGGATCTACCGTCTAGAGACGCTTCAAGATCAAGCTTCATAGAAAGGTTCGTGTTCTAGTAAATTAAATAATGATTTCAATATATAACTTGTATATGCTTTTTTCTAGGTTAGTAAAATTGTTTTACTTGAAAAATAAATTTTTAAATTCCGCCATTAATTTGATTAATGTTAAATTTTTCTTTAACCCTAGACCTATTCCAATAGAGCGATGACTATTATTTTCTCGACATTAGAGAGGTATATGTGTATATTATAATGTGTGAAAGCCTCGAATTGAAGGAGGCCCTGTAACCTCATTTCAGAGCAATGTTCGAAGGAGGACCGAATTTCCGCCAAGTGGGGGAACATGTCACAAAGGAGAGAAGGAATGAGGTCCCATCAAGGCTCAAGTAATCGCCTTCAAGCTACATCTGGGAACAAGTCATTCACGGTCAACCAAAGCAAAGGTTGATGGGATAATAAAAGATCAGCACCGTTCAACAAGAAGGCTAGGACTTCTGGAAACAACTCATCAACACCATGTCAAAGGTGCGGTGGAAAGCATGATGGAGATTGTTATGCTCGTACCCGGGTGTGTTTCAAATGTGGGAAAGAAGGTCACTTGTCGCGAGTTTACCTGAACTCGGAGGTAAAGCGTCCTACCCCAGCTGAGCAACCAAAGGCCAGTGCAAGAGTTTTTTCGATTCGTGAAGACGAGATTTGAGCAGGATCCTCTATCGCTGTTACAGGTCAGATCTTCGTAGACACCTTCTCAGCATATGCACTCATAGACTCAGGAGCCACACATTCATACATATCATCTAGGAAATCTATATAGTTAATGGAACTTAGAAACAACTTTTCGTATCCGTTTATTACGGCTACACCAACTGGAGATAAGTACCAATCATTATATTGGTACAAGGATGTTCCTATCCATATTCAAGGTCAGAAACTTGTAGTTAACTTGATTGAACTGGAAATGGTGGACTATGATATAATTCTTGGGATGGATTGGTTGAGCAATCACCATGCAATTATTGATTATCGAAGGAAGTCAGTTGTGTTCCAATGTCCAGGACTTGAACCGTTCCAATTCCAAGGTTCATCTCGTGAATCAAGTTTCCGATCATATCAGCATTAAGGGCTGTGAAGATGATACGCCAGGGATGCGTTTGGTATCTTGCGAGTGTTGTAGATTTTACAAAGAATCCTAAACCACAACCTCAGGACATTCCTGTTTTCAAAGATTTTCTTGACATCTTCCCAGAAGATCTTCCAGGCTTGCCGCCTGATCGTGAAGTGGAATTTAATGTAGAACTCATCCCAGGCACTGCTCCGATATCCAAAGCTCCATACCGTATGGCCCCAGTAGAGCTGATGGAACTCAAGACGCAACTTCAAGAGTTGTTGGGTAAAGGGTTCATTCGTCCGAGTCATTCTCCTTGGGGAGCACCAGTTTTGTTCGTCAAAAAGCAGATGGATCTTTGCGGCTCTGCATCGATTACTGCGGGTTAAACCAAGTCACGATTAAGAATAGGTACCCGCTGCCGCGTATTGACGATCTTTTTGACCAGCTCGCAGGTGCGACATTGTTCTCTGAGATCGACTTGCGTTCGGGATACCATCAATTAAAGGTAAGAGACGAAGATATTCCGAAAACAGCTTTTCGTACGCGATGTGGTCACTATGAGTTTTTAGTGATATCGTTCGGATTAACAAATGCACCAGCCGCATTCATGAATTTGATGAACTGCGTATTCGAGGACTTTTTGGACAAGTTTAGCATCGTGTTCATTGACGACATCCTTATTTACTCAAGGACAAAAGAAGACAACGAAAAACATCTTGAATTGGCACTAGATAGATTGAGGAACAAGCGATTGTATGCCAAATTCTCGAAATGTGAATTTTGGTTGGATCAGGTTGCTTTCCTCGGTCATGTCATTAGCAGTGCTGGTATCATGGTAGTGTTGGCAAAGATGCCCACAAGAAGATTGTTTATTTACATATTGATGTAATATATAAATCTTTGTAAAGTCCTTATTGAAAGATTGTTTATTTACATACTAATGTAATATATAAATCTTTGTAATTTGCTGATTGAATTAATAAAAGTTGAAACGTTCATTCATTCCTTTTTAGATTCATTGAAGATTTATGATATTCAATAGTCTTATAGTAGTTAATCAAACCTAACAATATATGAAGAGACAAATGTAGATTGCGTGAACAAACTCTTCATGGTTTGACTAAAACGATATATTCGCAATCTAAAGATCAACGGACTATTAATCCCAGTATGATTGTTGGAAGAATCTAGGATGTCTGGTTACGAGACATAGAGAGTTAGGATTTCTATAGTTCTTCCAGTGTATCTTTCGAAGATACTGAATTGACCAGTGCACCTTTTGAGACAATAGAAGAACAAACCATTTAACATCTTCTATCTCAAGGTCACTACGTATGAATCGCATCATGCTTACCTAAATCCTGAAATGAGACATATCATTTCATAGCATTAATACTCTCATTTGAGAAAGTCAAATTCTAGGTCCCATGTGTGATCTAGACAAGGCCTATTGGTGAGATATTAAGTTATGAAGATGTCATGAACCAACTTTGTGAAGTTCTCATAGATATGGAATTCATGTATAAGATTGCTGAGATGCAATGTATATCACCTCATGCTTTATTACTTGGATTGTGAATAAATGAACTGCGCAGTGTCCAAATTTAAGTAGCGACTTTATTTGGATGAAACAATGTGACTTGTTAGCTCCTCGTCAATACATTGTTTCTAACTTATTCACAAGTACTAAAGGAGTTGAGGAAATAACAACTAGAAGGGTAAAATGGTATAAAATTCCCAACTAGTTGATGATATTCATGAAGGGTAAACATAGATAACATCAATGGATCCGCTCAATATAATTAAGTTGAACTTGAGTAGAAAATAAATTCATTTGAACCGAGAGATTCTCAGTGTCGACTCTTTAGTGGAGTCAGTCGACATTAAGCTAATACTCGGAAAAGATTTGAGAACTTTTGAGTCCGAGTATAGAAGCTCAAACTTTGTTCATTTGGATCCATAAGGCCACTATTACAGGTCATTAGAGTAGGATTGTTAAGCTAGAAGTTAAGTCAAAAGAAGTTCAAGTGTTGAACTAGACTTTTTCTCGGAAAAATGTCTAAAGGGTATTTTTGTCCACAAGAACATAAAATGATGTGAATGTGAAAATAAGATTTAGAATATTTTCATTTGATGAAAATATAAATTATTTTCTAAAGTCGAAAAGTCGTTTGAGGCATTATGAAATTAATTTCGTTATTTGTGCAATTATAATTCTACAACGGGTATTTTAAGAATTGTCTTAAAAGAAATAAGGAAGCATCTAGATGCTCCCTCCCCCTAGGTAGAATTCGGCCAACATAGAATCAAAGAGGAGAGTTTTATTTCCTTTTTCTTATAAGGATAATTACCCAAAAGAAAAAGGGAAATGAATTTCCTTAAGAAGTAAACAAATGTGTTAAGTGAGGAAACAAATTTCCTCACTAATGCATCCATATGGCCGGCCAAACAATGAGGGAAAGGGGAAGGGAAAACCAAATATTGTGTCATGAATACATTATTCATTCATGAATGAATAATTGACCTTTATAGATTTTTCCTTCTCCTATAAATAGAGCCTCACATAGAGATGTGAAGGTTAAGCTTTTTTCTTCTTCTCTCCCTATTGTGGCCGATCCTTTCCCTCTCTCTCTCTAGAAAATACTCTTCTTATTTTGCACCTAGATTCACATTCAATCTAGAGGATTAGCTTATGATCCAAGAATTGTTCTTGGTTCATATGGTTTAATTGTGCCCACACACAAATCCTTCCAAAACCTCTATAGACTCTTGTAATAGAAATCTTAGGTTTCTCGAGTTCAAGATTAGGTGTGAAGGTGACGAGCGAGCCAAGGAAGAGGATCTACCTTTCTCGAGACGCTTCAAGATCAAGCTACAAAGAAAGGTTGGTATTTTAGTAAATTAAATAATGCTTTTAATATACAACATGTATATGCTTTTTCTAGGTTAGTAAAATTGTTTTACTTGAAAAAGAAATTTTTAAATTCCGCCATTAATTTGATTAATGTTAAATTTTTCTTTAACCCTATACCTATTCCAACAAATGGTATCAGAGCTATGGTAAACGCATAAACATGTACATGTTATTTAAAATCATTTTAAGAAAATTGTTTTCTAAATTTGCTTAAATAATGGTTTTTCAAAAAACTAGATCTTACAAAATTTTAATTTTTTGTTACGACCTCTAAAATTAATTTTTTGTTGATTTTCCACTTCTTATGTATGCTATATAAATATATTAAAACCAACTTTTAATTATTTTATGTTTAGCATATTTAAAATCAATTTTTTGACAAGTTTGAAAATTTGTGTACATAGTTTAAACTAGTTTGTTGCACTTCTACTTTAAATTAATTATTGAATGTTTTATATTATGTTGTTTATATTATATTGTGTTTAATTATTAATATGTTAATATAACACACAATTGAAATCAAAACATACAATTAAAATGTTTTCAATAAACCTCTTTCTCTTTACACCTAGATCCGACGTACTTTTAATTTTTTCAAATTATGGACAAATTGTTATTGCTCAATAAAACGGGCATAACTCTTTGCTCCGACCTTGAAAATTAGTGGTTTATGAACCAAATTAAAGGTACGGATGTTAGCTATCCAATGCAATTTGTTTCAGCTTAATTGGATACCGGATGTGTCATTTATGACCTTTTAAGTCTGAGGTGTACGGCAGTCTGCGAATCTAGATTTTTTAATCCGGATTTTGCGACTCCAAGCTTTCTCCCGTCTTCTTAATGCTATTGTGGATTTCCGACATTCTCGCGCTCCACCACCATGAAGACACCTTGAAGGAAGATGTCATGAAGATATATATATATATATATATATATATATATATATATATATATATAGATATACATATTAGTTTTACGACATTTTTTAATCGTAAAAACTTTCAAGTGCAAAAGTGATGATTTATTAATCGCACACACTTTCCTTAGGAAAAATAAATTAATAGACAAAAAGATCCGAGTATGTTCCTTGTGCCTTAGTGCATTAACACTGCTCTCCCCTCACAAATATCAATTTTAGGATTCTTTTTCTCTAGTGATCCACTCTATCTCTCTTTGCTAATGGAAATATGTTTCCTATATATACAAGAGTAGACGTGCCATTTTTCCAAAAATTAAGTGGGAGGATTGCATTTGTTTGCAATCTAGTGTCCCCTTAGTTTTCCTAAAACTAAGTGGGAGGGTTGTACTTATTGTTTGCAACCCGCGATCCCCAACACTAATGTGAAGTGCACATGTCACCGGACTAAGAGTCACCCTCGTGGCCCTCTCTTAAATGAGAGTACTCATAGACGCATTGCTCCTAACATTGCTTTTATAGCTATGTTCAAAAGTGAAACAATGAGACAAGGCCTCCCATCGGCGAATTGTTTTCAAAGTATATCTTGTTGAACTAAGTTGTTGGTTACACACTTAGACTCAAACTCTAGTAATCCTCCCTCGAGGCCCTGCAAAAAGTTTTGAGTGATCAAACATTTTTATAAGGTGGCTAGTCAAGCACTGATGTATTGATATCATGACTATGCATTAATGATGTGTCATTTACTTATGAAAGGCGACTCTTTGCGGCCTTCCCTCGAAAGAGTAAAGTGTCATTTTGTTCATAACACCTTTGGATTTTTCCCTTGTATAAATAAAATTAAACTTAAAATCCTAAACAAAAGACTAATCGTAAATTATTTCAACTTTTCATCAATGTCTCTAAACCCCCTCTCTACCATCCTTTCCTCGAACAAACTGGAAGGTGATAATTACGTAGATTGGAAACGTAATCTAGACATTGTCCTTACCATGGACAAGCACAAGTGGGTACTCACCACCCCATGTCCTCCTGAGACGAATGATGATTCGACCCAAGAGGACAAGGATGCCCTTGCGGCTTGGCTCATATCCGATGAGATTGCGAGATGCTATATTTTAGCGTCGATGAACAATGTGTTGCAACAACAACATCGTGATATTGGGTCAGCCTATGAAATGCTCTACAATCTCCAGGAGATGTTTGGAGGGCAAAGGCGTCAGGCTAGGCAACAAGCGGTACGATAGTTTATGAACTGTCGTATGAAAGCAGGGACTCCCGTTAGAGAACATATGATGCTGATCATAAGTTATCTTAACGAGATGGAAATCCTTGGATCTGAGATTGATGGAGAAACCAAGATAGATATGATCTTGGAAACTCTCCTTGAATATTTTGATACTTTCAAGCTGAATTACTCCATGAATAAGCTTGGGTACACTGTTACCGAGCTAATGAAGGAGCTTCACATCGCTGAGGGACTCTTAAAGAAAAAGAGGACTACTGGAGAAGCTCATGCTACTGAGCACATAGTCTCCACCTCTGGACCTAAGAAGAGATCTCATAGAGCCGACAAGAAGAACCCTAGCAAAGTTCAGAAGAAGAAGATGCCTCGGACTGCAAAGGTGGACAAGTCGAAGGACAACTGCCACCATTGCAATGAACCCGGACATTGGTGTAGGAACTGTCCTACCTACCTCAAGGCTAAAGGGAAAGGTATTGTACTTATTACCGAAGCTTGTTTAGTAGCTGATAATGTATCGTCATGGATTATTGACTCCGCTGCTACTAACCATATTTGTTGTTCCTTGAATGGGTTCAGGAAAAGAAAAAGCGTAGAGGATGGCGACTTCTGCTTCAAGTGGGGTGATGGGAGCTTGGTGTCTGCTAAGGCTGTGGGATCTGTGATACTGTCTTTCGAAGACAGGACTTTAAATTTGAATAATGAGTATTATGTTCCTTCCTTTGGGAAAAACTTAATATCTGTAGCTCAAATTGTTGAGCAGAATTTTTATTTAAAGTTTATTGATAATGGAATTCGTATTACTTTTTCCAATTCATTTGTCACTGATGCATGTTTAAAGAATGATTTATACTATCTTTATCCTACACAACCTTTGCTATTAGACACTGAAATAGATAATGATCTAATTAGGGAACCCAAGAGGATCAAACTTAATGACTCCTCTGATCTAATAAAATTAACATATCTCTGGCACTTAAGACTTGGTCATATTAGTCTAGATAGGATTAAGAGACTTGTGAGGGATGGTCCACTCAAAGGCTCTGCAATAGGCTCACTTCCGACTTGTGAATCCTGTTTAGAAGGAAAAATGACCAAACGACCTTTCTCTGATAAAGGTCGAAGAGCCACTGAGCTACTAGAACTAATACATTCTGATGTATGTGGTCCGCTCATAATTCAGGCATGGGGAGGATACGAATACTTCGTTACCTTTACCGATGATTACTCAAGATATGGATTTGTCTTTTTGCTCAAACACAAATCCGAAACCTTTAACGTATCTAAGGTCTTTCGGGCTTTAGTGGAAAAGCAAACTGGTAAACAGATCAAAACCCTTCGATCTGATCGAGGTGGTGAGTACTTGTCTGAAGAGTTCGATGACTTTCTTAAAGAAGAAGGTATCGCTTTTCAGCTTACAGCACCTGGCACACCTCAACAAAACGGAGTGTCAGAGAGAAGAAATCGAATTTTGATGGATATGGTTAGATCAAATGATGAGTTACTCATCACTCCCTAATTCCTTTTGGGGATATGCCCTCGAAACTGCCGCATACATTCTGAACCAAATTCCGTCTAAGACGGTCCCTGGTACTCCTTATGAACGATGGACTGGGCGTAAAGCTAGTTTAAGCCACATCATAATTTGGGGTTGCCCTGCACATGTGCTAAGGCAAAAGACTAGCAAGTTGGCTAGTAGGTCAGAATTATGTGTATTCGTTGGATATCCAAAGGAAACCAAAGGTTTCACATTCTATAGTCCCGAGTATGACAAAACGTTTTTCAGCACTAATGCTCGTTTCCTTGAGGAGGGCTATATGAAAAATACGAAACCTAGAAGCAAAATTGTGCTTGAAGAAAAGTTGGGTGAGGAAGCTTCTACCTCATCTGTAAGAACTGTTCTTACCCCAACTGAAACGCAACCTTTCAATTCAGAATCTCGTCAAGTAGTACTTCGACGTAGTGGGAGGGTTTCTGAAAAACCTGACAGGTACATGTCCTATGGCGACACTCTCGTAGCCGTCGCTGATATGGATGACCCTGTTTCCTACAACCAAGAGATGGCTGGTTCTGAATCAAACCTTTGGCTTGATGCCATGAAAGTTGAGATGCATTCGATGTATGTCAACAAATTCTGGAAACTTGTAGACCTACCTGAAGGGGTTGAACTTGTAGGGTGTAAGTGGATCTATAAGAAGAAAAGGGGTCCGGATGGGAACGTTACGACGTTCAAAGCGCGACTAGTGGCTAAGGGTTATTTCTAAAAGGAAGGTATCGATTATGAAGAAACCTTCTCGCCAGTCGCAATGCTTAAATCCATCCGTATATTTCTATCCATAGCTGCTGCTCTCGATTATGAGATCTGGCAGATGGATGTCAAAACTGCCTTTCTGAATGGCAATCTTGACGAGCGCATTTTCATGGCTCAGCCAGACGGTTTCGTGGAAAATGATCAAGAGGACAAAGTTTGTGAATTTCTTAAATCCATTTATGGATTAAAGCAAGCATCTAGATCATGAAATATCAGATTCGATGATACTGTTAAAAGCTTCGGTTTTGAACAGTCAATAGATGAACCTTGTGTCTATAAATTGATACATGAGGGTAATGTTGTGTTTCGGGTATTATATGTCGATGATATACTACTCATTGGGAATGATGTAGGTAAATTATCTGAGGTTAAAATCTGGTTAGCTAAACAATTTGATATGAAGGATCTAGGGGAAGCTGCATACATTCTGGGGATTCAGATCTTTCAAGATCGAAAGAACCGGACGTTGTCGCTCTCCCAAGCATCTTATATAGATAAGGTGATGGATCGCTTTTCCATGCAGAACTCCAAGAGGGGTGAAAACCCCTTTAGACATGGAGTTTCACTCTCTAAGGACCAGTCTCCCAAGACTGCACAAGAGATCGAGGACATGAGAAAAATTCCCTATGCTTCAGCAGTAGGAAGTCTCATGTATGCTATGCTGTGCACTAGACCGGATATATGTTTCGCAGTTGGTGTAGTTAGCCGTTTCCAATCAAATCATGGACCCGAGCACTGGATTGCTGTTAAGCATGTTCTTAAGTATCTTGAGAATACTAGGAATCTGATGCTTACATACTCAGGTACTGGCCTGACTATGACGGGGTATACTGATTCCGATTTTCAGGCGGATACGGATTCCAGGAAATCCACTTCAGGATCTGTGTTCATCCTGAACGGTGGATCTGTTGTTTGGAGGAGTATCAAGCAATCTTGCATTGCTGACTCCACCATGGAAGCAGAATATGTGGCTGCTTGTGAAGCATCCAAAGAGGCTGTATGGCTTAGAAAATTCCTTAAGTATTTGGAAGTTGTTCCAAATGTCAACGAGCCTATGACACTTTATTGTGATAATATGGTGACCGATGAATGTGATTTTTGCAACATTATAGAGGTATATGTGTATATTATAACATGTGAAAGCCTCAAATTGAAATTTCACAAAATAAAAAATTATGTATTTTTGTTAGAAGTCAAAGGCCCGTACACGAGAAATATACGAAATTTAAAACAATCATAACTCTTTCAAATGGTGCCCAATGACTGTGAAAGCCTCGAATTGAAATTCAACAATATAAAAAATTCAGTTTTTTTTTCAGAAGTCAAATGCGGTCATACACGAGAAATTTACAAAATTTCAAACTAGCATAACTCTTTCAAATGGTGCCCGATGACTGTGATTTTTGCGACATTAGAGAGGTATATGTGTATATTATCACGTGTGAAAGCCTCGAATTGAATTCAACAAAATAAAAAATTCAGTTTTTTTTAATCAGTTAAAGGCGGCCGTACACGAGAAATTTACGAAATTTCAAACTATCATAACTCTTTCAAATTGTGCCCATTGACTGTGATATTTGCGACATTATAAAGGTATATGTGTATATTATTAGGTGTGAAAATCTCGAATTAAAATTCAACAAAATCAAAAATTCAGTATTTTTATCAGAAGTCAAAGGCGGCCGTACACGAGAAATTGACATAATTTCAAACTGTCATAACTCTTTCAAATGGTGCCCAATGACTGTAATTTTTGGGACATTAGAGAGGTATATGTGTATATTATCACGTGTGAAAGCCTCGAATTTAAATTCAACAAAATAAAAAATTCAGTTTTTTTTCAGAAGTCAAAAACGGCCGTACACGAGAAATTTACGAAATTTCAAACTATCCTAACTCTTTCAAATGGTGCCCGATGACTGTGATTTTTGCGACATTAGAGAGGTATATGTGTATATTATCACGTGTGAAAGCCTCGAATTGAAATTCAACAAAATAAAAAATTCAGATTTTTTTCATAAGTCAAAAGCGGCCGTACACGAGAAATTTACAAAATTTCAAACTAGCATAACTCTTTCAAATGGTGTCCGATGACTGTGATTTTTGCGACATTAGAGAGGTATATGTGTATATTATAACGTGTGAAATTCTCGAATTGAAATTCATCAAAATAAAAAATTCAGTTTTTTTATGAGAAGTCGTAGGCGGCCGTACATGAGAAATTTAAGAAATTTCAAACTATTAGAACTCTTTCAAATGGAGCCCAATGACTGTAATTTTTGCGACATTAGATAGGTATATGTGTATATAATCACGTGCGAAAGTCTCGAATTGAAATTCAACAAAATAAAAAATTCAGTATTTTTATCAGAAGTCAAATGCGGCCGTACACAAGAAATTGAGGAAATTTCAAACTGTCATAACTCTTTAAAATGGTGATTAATGACTGTGATTTTTGCGAAAATATGTGTATCTTTTCACGTGTGAAAGTCTCGAATTGAAATTCAACAAAATAAAAAATTCAGTATTTTTATCAGAAGTCAAAGGCGGTCGTACATTAGAAATTGACAAAATTTCAAACTGTCATAACTCTTTCAAATGATGCCCAATGACTGTAATTTTTGCGACATTAAAGAGTTATATGTGTATATTATCACGTGCGAAAGTCTCGAATTGAAATTCAACAAAATGAAAAATTCAGTATTTTTATTAGAAGTCAAAGGCGGCCGTACACAAGTAATTGACGAAATTTCAAACTGTCATACATCTTTCAAATGGTGCGCAATGACTGTAATTATTGCGACATTAGAGATGTATATGTGTATATTATCACGTGTGAAAGCCTCGAATTGAAATTCAACAATATAAAAAATTCAGTTTTTTTTCAGAAGTCAAATGCTGCCGTACACGAGAAATTTACGATATTTCAAACTAGCATAACTCTTTCAAATGGTACCCGATGACTGTGATTTTGCAACATTAGAGAGGTATATGTGTATATTATCACGTGTGAAAGCCTTGAATTGAAATTCAACAAAATAAAAAATTCAGTTTTTTTTCATTAGTTAAAGGCGGCCTTTCACGAGAAATTTACGAAATTTCAAACTATCATAACACTTTCAAATTGTGCCCAATGACTTTAATTTTTGGGACATTAGAGAGGTATATGTGTATATTATCACGTGTGAAAGCCTTGAATTGAAATTCAACAAAATAAAAAATTCTGTTTTTTTTCATTAGTTAAAGGCGGCCTTACACGAAAAATTTACGAAATTTCAAACTATCATAACTCTTTCAAATGGTGCCCGATGACTATGATATTTGCAACATTAGAGAGGTATATGTGTATTTTATTACGTGTGAAAGCCTGGAATTGAAATTCTACAAAATAAAAAATTTTGTTTTTTTTCAGAAGTCAAAGGCGGCCCCGTACACGAGAAATTTAAGAAATTTCATACTATCATAACTCTTTCAAATGGTGCTCGAGGACTGTGATATTTGCGACATTAGAGAGGTATATGTGTATATTATTACGTGTGAAATCCTCGAATTGAAATTCAACAAAATAAAAAATAAAAAATTCAGTTTTTTTTAAGAAGTCAAAGGCGGCCGTACACGAGAAATTGACGAAATTTCAAATTGTCATAACTCTTTCAAATGGTGCCCAATGACTGTAATTTTTACGACATTAGAGAAGTATATGTTTATATTATCACCTGTGAAAGTCCTCAAATTGAAATTCAACAACATAAAAGATTCAGTATTTTTAGCAGAAGTCAAAGGAGGCCGTACACAAGAAATTTACGAAATTTCAAACTATCATAACTGTTTCAAATGGTGCCCGATTACTGTGATATTTGCGACATTAGAGAGGTATATGTGTATATTATCAGGTGTGAAAATCTCGAATTAAAATTCAACAAAATCAAAAATTCAATTTTTTTTAAGAAGTCAAAGGCGGCCGTACACAAGAAATTGACGAAATTTCAAACTGTCATAACTCTTTCAAATGGTGCGCAATGACTGTAATTTTTGCGAAATTACAAAGGTATATGTGTATATTATCACGGGTGAAAGCCTCGAATTGAAAATCAAAATATAAAAAATTCAGTTTTTTTATCAGAAGTCAAAGGCGGCCGTATACAAGAAATTGACGAAATTTCAAATTGTCATAACTCTTTCAAATGGTGCGCAATGACAGTAATTTTTGCGATATTAGAAAGGTATATGTGTATATTATCACGTGTGGAAGCCTCGAATTGAAATTCGACAAAATAAAATATTCAGATTTTTTTCATAAGTCAAAGGCGGCCGTACACGAGAAATTTACAAAATTTCAAACTAGCATAACTCTTTCAAATGGTGTCCGATGACTGTGATTTTTGCGACATTAGAGAGGTATATGTGTATATTATAACGTGTGAAAGCCTCGAATTGAAAATCAACAAAATAAAAAATTCAGTTTTTTTATCAGAAGTCAAAGGCGGCCGTACACAAGAAATTGACGAAATTTCAAACTGTCTTAACTCTTTCGAATGGTGCGCAATGATTGTAATTTTTGCGACATTAGAAAGATATATGTGTATATTATCACGTGTGAAAGCCTCGAATTGAAAATCTACAAAATAAAAAATTCAGTTTTTTTCAGAAGTCAAAGGCGGCCGTACACGAGAAATTTACGAAATTTCAAACTATCATAACTTTTTCAAATGATGCCCGATAACTGTGATTTTTGCGACATTAGAGAGGTATATGTGTATATTATAATGTGTGAAAGTTTCGAATTGAAATTAATCGAAATAAAAATTTCAGTATTTTTATTAGAAGTCAAAGGCGGCTGTACACGAGAAATTGACAAAATTTCAAACTTTCATAACTTTTTCAAATGGTGCACGATAATCGTGATATTTGATACATTATAGAGGTATATGTGTATATTATTACGTGCGAATGCCTCGAATTAAAATTCAACAAAATAAAAAATTCAGTTTTTTTTAGAAGTGAAAGGCGACCGTACACGAGAAATTGACGAAATTTCAAACTGTCATAACTCTTTCAAATGGTGCGCAATGATTGTAATTTTTGCGACATTAGAAAGGTATATGTGTAAATTAACACGTGTGAAAGTCTCGAATTGAAAATCAACAAAATAAAAAATTCAGTATTTTTTCAGAAGTGAAAGGCGACCGTAAACAAGAAATTGACGAAATTTCAAACTGTCATAACTCTTTCAAATGGTGCGCAATGACTGTAATTTTTGCGACATTAGAAAGGTAAATGTGTATATTATAACGTGTGAATGTCTCGAATTGAAATTAATCAAAATAGAAATTTCAGTATTTTTATCAGAAGTCAAAGGCGGCTGTACACGAGAAATTGACGAAATTTCAAACTATCATAACTCTTTCAAATGATGCCCGATGACTTTGATTTTGGCGACATTAGAAAGGTATATGTGTATATTATCACGTGTGAAAGCCTCGAATTAAAAATCTACAAAATAAAAAATTCAGTTTTTTTATCAGAAGTCAAAGGCGGCCGTACACAAGAAATTGACGAAATTTCAAACTGTCTTAACTCTTTCGAATGGTGCGCAATGATTGTAATTTTTGCGACATTAGAAAGATATATGTGTATATTATAACGTGTGAATGTCTCGAATTAAAATTAATCAAAAGAAATTTTTTAGTATTTTTATCAAAAGTTAAAGGCGGGCTGTACACGAGAAATTGACGAAATTTCAAACTATCATAACTCTTTTAAATGATGCCCGATGACTTTGATTTTTGCGACATTAGAAAGGTATATGTGTATATTATCACGTGTAAAAGCCTCGAATTAAAAATAACAAAATAAAAAATTCTGTTTTTTTTTAGAAGTCTTAGGCGGCCGTACACAAGAAATTGACGAAATCTCAAACTATCATAACTCTTTCAAATGGTGCACAATGACTGTAATTCTTGCGACATTAGAAAGGTATATGTGTATATTATCATGTGTGAAAGCCTCGAATTGAAAAGCAACAAAATAAAAAATTCAGCTTTTTTTCAGAAGTCAAAGGCGGCCAGACACGAGAAATTTACGAAATTTCAAACTATCATAACTCTTTCAAATGATGCCCGATGACTGTGATTTTTGCGACATTAGAGAGGTATATGTGTATATTATAACGTGTGAATGTCTCGAATTGAAATTAATCAAAATAAAAATTTCAGTATTTTTATCAGAAGTCAAAGGCGGCTGTACACGAGAAATTGACGAAATTTCAAACTATCATAACTCTTTCAAATTGTGCCGATGACTGTGATATTTGTGACATTAGAGAGGTATATGTGTATATTATTACGTGTGAAAGCTTCGAATTGAAAATCAACAAAATAAAAAATTCAGTTTTTTTTCAGAAGTGAAAGGCGACCGTAAACAAGAAATTGACGAAATTTCAAAATGTCATAACTCTTTCAAATGGTGCGCAATGACTGTAATTTTTGCGACATTAGAAAGGTAAATGTGTATATTATAACGTGTGAATGTCTCGAATTGAAATTAATCAAAATAGAAATTTCAGTATTTTTATCAGAAGTCAAAGGCGGCCAGACACGAGAAATTTACAAAATTTCAAACTATCATAACTCTTTCAAATGATGCCCGATGACTGTGATTTTTGCGACATTAGAGAGGTATATGTGTATATTATAACGTGTGAATGTCTCGAATTAAAATTAATCAAAATAAAAATTTCAGTATTTTTATCAGAAGTCAAAGGCGGCTGTACACGAGAAATTGACGAAATTTCAAACTATCATAACTCTTTCAAATTGTGCCGATGACTGTGATATTTGTGACATTAGAGAGGTATATGTGTATATTATTACGTGTGAAAGCTTCGAATTGAAAATCAACAAAATAAAAAATTCAGTTTTTTTTCAGAAGTGAAAGGCGACCGTAAACAAGAAATTGACGAAATTTCAAACTGTCATAACTCTTTCAAATGGTGCGCAATGACTGTAATTTTTGCGACATTAGAAAGGTAAATGTGTATATTATAACGTGTGAATGTCTCGAATTGAAATTAATCAAAATAGAAATTTCAGTATTTTTATCAGAAGTCAAAGGCGGCTGTACACGAGAAATTGACGAAATTTCAAACTATCATAACTCTTTCAAATGATGCCCGATGACTTTGATTTTGGCGACATTAGAAAGGTATATGTGTATATTATCACGTGTGAAAGCCTCGAATTAAAAATCTACAAAATAAAAAATTCAGTTTTTTTATCAGAAGTCAAAGGCGGCCGTACACAAGAAATTGACGAAATTTCAAACTATCATAACTCTTTCAAATTGTGCCGATGACTGTGATATTTGTGACATTAGAGAGGTATATGTGTATATTATTACGTGTGAAAGCTTCGAATTGAAAATCAACAAAATAAAAAATTCAGTTTTTTTTCAGAAGTGAAAGGCGACCGTAAACAAGAAATTGACGAAATTTCAAACTGTCATAACTCTTTTAAATGATGCCCGATGACTTTGATTTTTGCGACATTAGAAAGGTATATGTGTATATTATCACGTGTAAAAGCCTCGAATTAAAAATAACAAAATAAAAAATTCTGTTTTTTTTCAGAAGTCATAGGCGGCCATACACAAGAATTTGACGAAATCTCAAACTATCATAACTCTTTCAAATGGTGCACAATGACTGTAATTCTTGCGACATTAGAAAGGTATATGGGTATATTATCATGTGTGAAAGCCTCGAATTGAAAAGCAACAAAATAAAAAATTCAGCTTTTTTTCAGAAGTCAAAGGCGGCCAGACACGAGAAATTTACGAAATTTCAAACTATCATAACTCTTTCAAATGATGCCCGATGACTGTGATTTTTGCGACATTAGAGAGGTATATGTGTATATTATAACGTGTGAATGTCTCGAATTGAAATTAATCAAAATAAAAATTTCAGTATTTTTATCAGAAGTCAAAGGCGGCTGTACACGAGAAATTGACGAAATTTCAAACTATCATAACTCTTTCAAATTGTGCCGATGACTGTGATATTTGTGACATTAGAGAGGTATATGTGTATATTATTACGTGTGAAAGCTTCGAATTGAAAATCAACAAAATAAAAAATTCAGTTTTTTTTCAGAAGTGAAAGGCGACCGTAAACAAGAAATTGACGAAATTTCAAACTGTCATAACTCTTTCAAATGGTGCGCAATGACTGTAATTTTTGCGACATTAGAAAGGTAAATGTGTATATTATAACGTGTGAATGTCTCGAATTGAAATTAATCAAAATAGAAATTTCAGTATTTTTATCAGAAGTCAAAGGCGGCCAGACACGAGAAATTTACGAAATTTCAAACTATCATAACTCTTTCAAATGATGCCCGATGACTGTGATTTTTGCGACATTAGAGAGGTATATGTGTATATTATAACGTGTGAATGTCTCGAATTGAAATTAATCAAAATAAAAATTTCAGTATTTTTATCAGAAGTCAAAGGCGGCTGTACACGAGAAATTGACGAAATTTCAAACTATCATAACTCTTTCAAATTGTGCCGATGACTGTGATATTTGTGACATTAGAGAGGTATATGTGTATATTATTACGTGTGAAAGCTTCGAATTGAAAATCAACAAAATAAAAAATTCAGTTTTTTTTCAGAAGTGAAAGGCGACCGTAAACAAGAAATTGACGAAATTTCAAACTGTCATAACTCTTTCAAATGGTGCGCAATGACTGTAATTTTTGCGACATTAGAAAGGTAAATGTGTATATTATAACGTGTGAATGTCTCGAATTGAAATTAATCAAAATAGAAATTTCAGTATTTTTATCAGAAGTCAAAGGCGGCTGTACACGAGAAATTGACGAAATTTCAAACTATCATAACTCTTTCAAATGATGCCCGATGACTTTGATTTTGGCGACATTAGAAAGGTATATGTGTATATTATCACGTGTGAAAGCCTCGAATTAAAAATCTACAAAATAAAAAATTCAGTTTTTTTATCAGAAGTCAAAGGCGGCCGTACACAAGAAATTGACGAAATTTCAAACTGTCTTAACTCTTTCGAATGGTGCGCAATGATTGTAATTTTTGCGACATTAGAAAGATATATGTGTATATTATAACGTGTAAATGTCTCGAATTAAAATTAATCAAAAGAAAATTTTTAGTATTTTTATCAAAAGTTAAAGGCGGCTGTACACGAGAAATTGACGAAATTTCAAACTATCATAACTCTTTTAAATGATGCCCGATGACTTTGATTTTTGCGACATTAGAAAGGTATATGTGTATATTATCACGTGTAAAAGCCTCGAATTAAAAATAACAAAATAAAAAATTCTGTTTTTTTTCAGAAGTCATAGGCGGCCGTACACAAGAATTTGACGAAATCTCAAACTATCATAACTCTTTCAAATGGTGCACAATGACTGTAATTCTTGCGACATTAGAAAGGTATATGGGTATATTATCATGTGTGAAAGCCTCGAATTGAAAAGCAACAAAATAAAAAATTCAGCTTTTTTTCAGAAGTCAAAGGCGGCCAGACACGAGAAATTTACGAAATTTCAAACTATCATAACTCTTTCAAATGATGCCCGATGACTGTGATTTTTGCGACATTAGAGAGGTATATGTGTATATTATAACGTGTGAATGTCTCGAATTGAAATTAATCAAAATAAAAATTTCAGTATTTTTATCAGAAGTCAAAGGCGGCTGTACACGAGAAATTGACGAAATTTCAAACTATCATAACTCTTTCAAATTGTGCCGATGACTGTGATATTTGTGACATTAGAGAGGTATATGTGTATATTATTACGTGTGAAAGCTTCGAATTGAAAATCAACAAAATAAAAAATTCAGTTTTTTTTCAGAAGTGAAAGGCGACCGTAAACAAGAAATTGACGAAATTTCAAACTGTCATAACTCTTTCAAATGGTGCGCAATGACTGTAATTTTTGCGACATTAGAAAGGTAAATGTGTATATTATAACGTGTGAATGTCTCGAATTGAAATTAATCAAAATAGAAATTTCAGTATTTTTATCAGAAGTCAAAGGCGGCCAGACACGAGAAATTTACGAATTTTCAAACTATCATAACTCTTTCAAATGATGCCCGATGACTGTAATTTTTGCGACATTCGAGAGGTATATGTGTATATTATAACGTGTGAATGTCTCGAATTGAAATTAATCAAAATAAAAATTTCAGTATTTTTATCAGAAGTCAAAGGCGGCTGTACACGAGAAATTGACGAAATTTAAAACTATCATAACTCTTTCAAATTGTGCCGATGACTGTGATATTTGTGACATTAGAGAGGTATATGTGTATATTATTACGTGTGAAAGCTTCGAATTGAAAATCAACAAAATAAAAAATTCAGTTTTTTTTCAGAAGTGAAAGGCGACCGTAAACAAGAAATTGACGAAATTTCAAACTGTCATAACTCTTTCAAATGGTGCGCAATGACTGTAATTTTTGCGACATTAGAAAGGTAAATGTGTATATTATAACGTGTGAATGTCTCGAATTGAAATTAATCAAAATAGAAATTTCAGTATTTTTATCAGAAGTCAAAGGCGGCTGTACACGAGAAATTGACGAAATTTCAAACTATCATAACTCTTTCAAATGATGCCCGATGACTTTGATTTTGGCGACATTAGAAAGGTATATGTGTATATTATCACGTGTGAAAGCCTCGAATTAAAAATCAACAAAATAAAAAATTCTGTTTTTTTTCAGAAGTCATAGGCGGCAGTACACAAGAAATTGACGAAATATCAAACTGTCATATCTCTTTCAAATGGTGCGCAATGACTGTAATTCTTGCGACATTAGAAAGATATATGTGTATATAATCATGTGTGAAAGCCTCAAATTTAAAATCAACAAAATAAAAAATTCAGTTTTTTTTCAGAAGTCAAAGGGAAATTTAAGAAATTTCAAACTATCATAACTCTTTCAAATGATGCCCGATGACTGTGATTTTTGCGACATTAGAGAGGTATATGTGTATATTATAACGTGTGAATTTCTCGAATTGAAATTAATCAAAATAAAAATTTCAGTATTTTTATCAGAAGTTAAAGGCGCCATACACGAGAAATTGACGAAATTTCAAACTGTCATAACTCTTTCAAATGGTGCGCAATGACTGTAATTTTTGCGACATTAGAAAGGTATATGTGTATATTATCACGTGTGAAAGCCTCGAATTAAAAATCAACAAAATAAAAAATTCTGTTTTTTTCAGAAGTCAAATCCCGTACACGAGAAATTTACGAAATTTCAAACTATCATAAATCTTTCAAATGATGCCCGATGATTGTGATTTTTGCGACATTAGAAAGGAATATCTGTATATTATGACGTGTGAAAGCCTCGAATTGAAAATCAATAAAATAAAAAATTCTGTTTTTTTTTTCAGAAGTTAAAGGAGGACATACACAAGAAATTGATAAAATTTCAAACTGTCATAACTCTTTCAAATGGTGCGAATGACTGTAATTTTTGCGACATTAGAAAGGTATATGTGTATGTTATCACGTGTGAAAACCTCGAATTGAAAATACACAAAATAAAAAATTCTGTTTTTTTTTTCAGAAGTCAAAGGCGGCCGTACACGTGAAATTTAAGAAATTTCAAACTATCATAACTCTTTCAAATGATGCCCGATGACTGTGATTTTTTCGACATTAGAGAGGTATATGTGTATATTATAACGTGTGAATGTCTCGAATTGAAATTAATCAAAATAAAAATTTCAGTATTTTTATCAGAAGTCAAAGGCGCCATACACGAGAAATTGACGAAATTTCAAATTGTCATAATTCTTTCAAATGGTGCGCAATGACTGTAATTTTTGCGACATTAGAAACGTATATGTGTATATTATCACGTGTGAAAGCCTCGAATTAAAAATCAACAAAATAAAAAATTTTGTTCTTTTTCAGAAGTCAAATGCCGTACACGAGAAATTTACGAAATTTCAAACTATCATAAATCTTTCAAATGATGCCCGATGATTGTGATTTTTGCGACATTAGAAAGGAATATATGTGTATATTATCACGTGTGAAAGCTTCGAATTGAAAATCAACAAAATAAAAAATTCAGTTTTTTTTTCAGAAGTGAAAGGCAACCGTAAATAAGAAATTGCCGAAATTTCAAACTGTCATAACTCTTTCAAATGGTGCGCAATGACTATAATTTTTGCGACATCAGAAAGATATATGTGTATATTATCACGTGTGAAAGCCTCGAATTGAAAATCAACAAAATCAAAAATTCTGTTTTTTTTCAGAAGTTAAAAGCGGTCGTACACTAGAAATTGACGAAATTTCGAACTGTCATAACTCTTTCAAATGCCGCGCAATGACTGTAATTTTTGCGACATTAGAAAGGTATATGTGTATATTATCACGTGTGAAAGCCTCGAATTGAAAATCAACAAAATAAAAAATTCAGTTTTTTTCAGAAGTCAAAGGCGGCTGTACACGAGAAATTTAAGAAATTTCAAACTATCATAACTCTTTCAAATGATGCCCGATGACTGTGATTTTTGCGACATTATGTGTATATTATAACGTGTGAATGTCTCGAATTGAAATTAATCAAAATAAAAATTTTAGTATTTTTATCAGAAGTCAAATGCGTCTGTACACGAGAAATTGACGAAATTTCAAACTGTCATAACTCTTTCAAATGGTGTGCAATGACTGTAATTTTTGTGACATTAAAAAGGTATATCTGTATATTATGACGTGTGAAAGCCTCAAATTGAAAATCAATAAAATAAAAAATTCTGTTTTTTTTTCCAGAAATTAAAGGAGGACATACACAAGAAATTGACAAAATTTCAAACTGTCATAACTCTTTCAAATGGTGCGAATGACTGTAATTTTTGCGACATTAGAAAGGTATATGTGTATATTATCACGTGTGAAAACCTCGAATTGAAAATACACAAAATAAAAAATTCTGTTTTTTTTTTCAGAAGTCAAAGGCGGCCGTACACGAGAAATTTATGAAATTTCAAACTGTCATAACTCCTTCAAATTATGCCCGATGACTATGATTTTTGCGACATTAGAGAGGTATAGGTGTATATTATAACGTGTGAAAGTTTCGAATTGAAATTCATCAAAATAAAAAATTCAGTATTTTTATCAGAAGTCAAAGGCTTAGGGGTTTAGGGTTTAGGGTTTAGGGTTTAGGGTTTAGGGTTTAGGGTTTAGGGTTTAGGGTTTAGGGGTTTAGGGTTTAGGGTTTAGGGTTTAGGGTTTAGGGTTTAGGGTTTAGGGTTTAGGGTTTAGGGTTTAGGGTTTAGGGTTTAGGGGTTTAGGGTTTTAGGGGTTAGGGGTTAGGGGTTTAGGGTTTAGGGTTTAGGGTTTAGGGGTTTAGGGTTTAGGGTTTAGGGGTTTAGGGTTTAGGGTTTAGGGTTTAGGGTTTAGGGTTTAGGGTTTAGGGTTTAGGGTTTAGGGTTTAGGGTTTAGGGTTTAGGGTTTAGGGTTTAGGGTTTAGGGTTTAGGGTTTAGGGTTTAGGGTTTAGGGTTTAGGGTTTAGGGTTTAGGGTTTAGGGTTTAGGGTTTAGGGTTTAGGGTTTAGGGTTTAGGGTTTAGGGTTTAGGGTTTAGGGTTTAGGGTTTAGGGTTTAGGGTTTAGGGTTTAGGGTTTAGGGTTTAGGGTTTAGGGTTTAGGGTTTAGGGTTTAGGGTTTAGGGTTTAGGGTTTAGGGTTTAGGGTTTAGGGTTTAGGGTTTAGGGTTTAGGGTTTAGGGTTTAGGGTTTAGGGTTTAGGGTTTAGGGTTTAGGGTTTAGGGTTTAGGGTTTAGGGTTTAGGGTTTAGGGTTTAGGGTTTAGGGTTTAGGGTTTAGGGTTTAGGGTTTAGGGTTTAGGGTTTAGGGTTTAGGGTTTAGGGTTTAGGGTTTAGGGTTTAGGGTTTAGGGTTTAGGGTTTAGGGTTTAGGGTTTAGGGTTTAGGGTTTAGGGTTTAGGGTTTAGGGTTTAGGGTTTAGGGTTTAGGGTTTAGGGTTTAGGGTTTAGGGTTTAGGGTTTAGGGTTTAGGGTTTAGGGTTTAGGGTTTAGGGTTTAGGGTTTAGGGTTTAGGGTTTAGGGTTTAGGGTTTAGGGTTTAGGGTTTAGGGTTTAGGGTTTAGGGTTTAGGGTTTAGGGTTTAGGGTTTAGGGTTTAGGGTTTAGGGTTTAGGGTTTAGGGTTTAGGGTTTAGGGTTTAGGGTTTAGGGTTTAGGGTTTAGGGTTTAGGGTTTAGGGTTTAGGGTTTAGGGTTTAGGGTTTAGGGTTTAGGGTTTAGGGTTTAGGGTTTAGGGTTTAGGGTTTAGGGTTTAGGGTTTAGGGTTTAGGGTTTAGGGTTTAGGGTTTAGGGTTTAGGGTTTAGGGTTTAGGGTTTAGGGTTTAGGGTTTAGGGTTTAGGGTTTAGGGTTTAGGGTTTAGGGTTTAGGGTTTAGGGTTTAGGGTTTAGGGTTTAGGGTTTAGGGTTTAGGGTTTAGGGTTTAGGGTTTAGGGTTTAGGGTTTAGGGTTTAGGGTTTAGGGTTTAGGGTTTAGGGTTTAGGGTTTAGGGTTTAGGGTTTAGGGTTTAGGGTTTAGGGTTTAGGGTTTAGGGTTTAGGGTTTAGGGTTTAGGGTT
Organism: Urtica urens; assembly: GCA_958296335.1. Taxonomy (NCBI): domain Eukaryota; kingdom Viridiplantae; phylum Streptophyta; class Magnoliopsida; order Rosales; family Urticaceae; genus Urtica; species Urtica urens. The sequence goes on along the minus strand of OY282530.1, from coordinate 8,184 downwards.
TAGGGTTTAGGGTTTAGGGTTTAGGGTTTAGGGTTTAGGGTTTAGGGTTTAGGGTTTAGGGTTTAGGGTTTAGGGTTTAGGGTTTAGGGTTTAGGGTTTAGGGTTTAGGGTTTAGGGTTTAGGGTTTAGGGTTTAGGGTTTAGGGTTTAGGGTTTAGGGTTTAGGGTTTAGGGTTTAGGGTTTAGGGTTTAGGGTTTAGGGTTTAGGGTTTAGGGTTTAGGGTTTAGGGTTTAGGGTTTAGGGTTTAGGGTTTAGGGTTTAGGGTTTAGGGTTTAGGGTTTAGGGTTTAGGGTTTAGGGTTTAGGGTTTAGGGTTTAGGGTTTAGGGTTTAGGGTTTAGGGTTTAGGGTTTAGGGTTTAGGGTTTAGGGTTTAGGGTTTAGGGTTTAGGGTTTAGGGTTTAGGGTTTAGGGTTTAGGGTTTAGGGTTTAGGGTTTAGGGTTTAGGGTTTAGGGTTTAGGGTTTAGGGTTTAGGGTTTAGGGTTTAGGGTTTAGGGTTTAGGGTTTAGGGTTTAGGGTTTAGGGTTTAGGGTTTAGGGTTTAGGGTTTAGGGTTTAGGGTTTAGGGTTTAGGGTTTAGGGTTTAGGGTTTAGGGTTTAGGGTTTAGGGTTTAGGGTTTAGGGTTTAGGGTTTAGGGTTTAGGGTTTAGGGTTTAGGGTTTAGGGTTTAGGGTTTAGGGTTTAGGGTTTAGGGTTTAGGGTTTAGGGTTTAGGGTTTAGGGTTTAGGGTTTAGGGTTTAGGGTTTAGGGTTTAGGGTTTAGGGTTTAGGGTTTAGGGTTTAGGGTTTAGGGTTTAGGGTTTAGGGTTTAGGGTTTAGGGTTTAGGGTTTAGGGTTTAGGGTTTAGGGTTTAGGGTTTAGGGTTTAGGGTTTAGGGTTTAGGGTTTAGGGTTTAGGGTTTAGGGTTTAGGGTTTAGGGTTTAGGGTTTAGGGTTTAGGGTTTAGGGTTTAGGGTTTAGGGTTTAGGGTTTAGGGTTTAGGGTTTAGGGTTTAGGGTTTAGGGTTTAGGGTTTAGGGTTTAGGGTTTAGGGTTTAGGGTTTAGGGTTTAGGGTTTAGGGTTTAGGGTTTAGGGTTTAGGGTTTAGGGTTTAGGGTTTAGGGTTTAGGGTTTAGGGTTTAGGGTTTAGGGTTTAGGGTTTAGGGTTTAGGGTTTAGGGTTTAGGGTTTAGGGTTTAGGGTTTAGGGTTTAGGGTTTAGGGTTTAGGGTTTAGGGTTTAGGGTTTAGGGTTTAGGGTTTAGGGTTTAGGGTTTAGGGTTTAGGGTTTAGGGTTTAGGGTTTAGGGTTTAGGGTTTAGGGTTTAGGGTTTAGGGTTTAGGGTTTAGGGTTTAGGGTTTAGGGTTTAGGGTTTAGGGTTTAGGGTTTAGGGTTTAGGGTTTAGGGTTTAGGGTTTAGGGTTTAGGGTTTAGGGTTTAGGGTTTAGGGTTTAGGGTTTAGGGTTTAGGGTTTAGGGTTTAGGGTTTAGGGTTTAGGGTTTAGGGTTTAGGGTTTAGGGTTTAGGGTTTAGGGTTTAGGGTTTAGGGTTTAGGGTTTAGGGTTTAGGGTTTAGGGTTTAGGGTTTAGGGTTTAGGGTTTAGGGTTTAGGGTTTAGGGTTTAGGGTTTAGGGTTTAGGGTTTAGGGTTTAGGGTTTAGGGTTTAGGGTTTAGGGTTTAGGGTTTAGGGTTTAGGGTTTAGGGTTTAGGGTTTAGGGTTTAGGGTTTAGGGTTTAGGGTTTAGGGTTTAGGGTTTAGGGTTTAGGGTTTAGGGTTTAGGGTTTAGGGTTTAGGGTTTAGGGTTTAGGGTTTAGGGTTTAGGGTTTATGGGTTAGGGTTTAGGGTTTAGGGTTTAGGGTTTAGGGTTTAGGGTTTAGGGTTTAGGGTTTAGGGTTTAGGGTTTAGGGTTTAGGGTTTAGGGTTTAGGGTTTAGGGTTTAGGGTTTAGGGTTAAGGGTTTAGGGTTTAGGGTTTAGGGTTTAGGGTTTAGGGTTTAGGGTTTAGGGTTTAGGGTTTAGGGTTTAGGGTTTAGGGTTTAGGGTTTAGGGTTTAGGGTTTAGGGTTTAGGGTTTAGGGTTTAGGGTTTAGGGTTTAGGGTTTAGGGTTTAGGGTTTAGGGTTTAGGGTTTAGGGTTTAGGGTTTAGGGTTTAGGGTTTAGGGTTTAGGGTTTAGGGTTTAGGGTTTAGGGTTTAGGGTTTAGGGTTTAGGGTTTAGGGTTTAGGGTTTAGGGTTTAGGGTTTAGGGTTTAGGGTTTAGGGTTTAGGGTTTAGGGTTTAGGGTTTAGGGTTTAGGGTTTAGGGTTTAGGGTTTAGGGTTTAGGGTTTAGGGTTTAGGGTTTAGGGTTTAGGGTTTAGGGTTTAGGGTTTAGGGTTTAGGGTTTAGGGTTTAGGGTTTAGGGTTTAGGGTTTAGGGTTTAGGGTTTAGGGTTTAGGGTTTAGGGTTTAGGGTTTAGGGTTTAGGGTTTAGGGTTTAGGGTTTAGGGTTTAGGGTTTAGGGTTTAGGGTTTAGGGTTTAGGGTTTAGGGTTTAGGGTTTAGGGTTTAGGGTTTAGGGTTTAGGGTTTAGGGTTTAGGGTTTAGGGTTTAGGGTTTAGGGTTTAGGGTTTAGGGTTTAGGGTTTAGGGTTTAGGGTTTAGGGTTTAGGGTTTAGGGTTTAGGGTTTAGGGTTTAGGGTTTAGGGTTTAGGGTTTAGGGTTTAGGGTTTAGGGTTTAGGGTTTAGGGTTTAGGGTTTAGGGTTTAGGGTTTAGGGTTTAGGGTTTAGGGTTTAGGGTTTAGGGTTTAGGGTTTAGGGTTTAGGGTTTAGGGTTTAGGGTTTAGGGTTTAGGGTTTAGGGTTTAGGGTTTAGGGTTTAGGGTTTAGGGTTTAGGGTTTAGGGTTTAGGGTTTAGGGTTTAGGGTTTAGGGTTTAGGGTTTAGGGTTTAGGGTTTAGGGTTTAGGGTTTAGGGTTTAGGGTTTAGGGTTTAGGGTTTAGGGTTTAGGGTTTAGGGTTTAGGGTTTAGGGTTTAGGGTTTAGGGTTTAGGGTTTAGGGTTTAGGGTTTAGGGTTTAGGGTTTAGGGTTTAGGGTTTAGGGTTTAGGGTTTAGGGTTTAGGGTTTAGGGTTTAGGGTTTAGGGTTTAGGGTTTAGGGTTTAGGGTTTAGGGTTTAGGGTTTAGGGTTTAGGGTTTAGGGTTTAGGGTTTAGGGTTTAGGGTTTAGGGTTTAGGGTTTAGGGTTTAGGGTTTAGGGTTTAGGGTTTAGGGTTTAGGGTTTAGGGTTTAGGGTTTAGGGTTTAGGGTTTAGGGTTTAGGGTTTAGGGTTTAGGGTTTAGGGTTTAGGGTTTAGGGTTTAGGGTTTAGGGTTTAGGGTTTAGGGTTTAGGGTTTAGGGTTTAGGGTTTAGGGTTTAGGGTTTAGGGTTTAGGGTTTAGGGTTTAGGGTTTAGGGTTTAGGGTTTAGGGTTTAGGGTTTAGGGTTTAGGGTTTAGGGTTTAGGGTTTAGGGTTTAGGGTTTAGGGTTTAGGGTTTAGGGTTTAGGGTTTAGGGTTTAGGGTTTAGGGTTTAGGGTTTAGGGTTTAGGGTTTAGGGTTTAGGGTTTAGGGTTTAGGGTTTAGGGTTTAGGGTTTAGGGTTTAGGGTTTAGGGTTTAGGGTTTAGGGTTTAGGGTTTAGGGTTTAGGGTTTAGGGTTTAGGGTTTAGGGTTTAGGGTTTAGGGTTTAGGGTTTAGGGTTTAGGGTTTAGGGTTTAGGGTTTAGGGTTTAGGGTTTAGGGTTTAGGGTTTAGGGTTTAGGGTTTAGGGTTTAGGGTTTAGGGTTTAGGGTTTAGGGTTTAGGGTTTAGGGTTTAGGGTTTAGGGTTTAGGGTTTAGGGTTTAGGGTTTAGGGTTTAGGGTTTAGGGTTTAGGGTTTAGGGTTTAGGGTTTAGGGTTTAGGGTTTAGGGTTTAGGGTTTAGGGTTTAGGGTTTAGGGTTTAGGGTTTAGGGTTTAGGGTTTAGGGTTTAGGGTTTAGGGTTTAGGGTTTAGGGTTTAGGGTTTAGGGTTTAGGGTTTAGGGTTTAGGGTTTAGGGTTTAGGGTTTAGGGTTTAGGGTTTAGGGTTTAGGGTTTAGGGTTTAGGGTTTAGGGTTTAGGGTTTAGGGTTTAGGGTTTAGGGTTTAGGGTTTAGGGTTTAGGGTTTAGGGTTTAGGGTTTAGGGTTTAGGGTTTAGGGTTTAGGGTTTAGGGTTTAGGGTTTAGGGTTTAGGGTTTAGGGTTTAGGGTTTAGGGTTTAGGGTTTAGGGTTTAGGGTTTAGGGTTTAGGGTTTAGGGTTTAGGGTTTAGGGTTTAGGGTTTAGGGTTTAGGGTTTAGGGTTTAGGGTTTAGGGTTTAGGGTTTAGGGTTTAGGGTTTAGGGTTTAGGGTTTAGGGTTTAGGGTTTAGGGTTTAGGGTTTAGGGTTTAGGGTTTAGGGTTTAGGGTTTAGGGTTTAGGGTTTAGGGTTTAGGGTTTAGGGTTTAGGGTTTAGGGTTTAGGGTTTAGGGTTTAGGGTTTAGGGTTTAGGGTTTAGGGTTTAGGGTTTAGGGTTTAGGGTTTAGGGTTTAGGGTTTAGGGTTTAGGGTTTAGGGTTTAGGGTTTAGGGTTTAGGGTTTAGGGTTTAGGGTTTAGGGTTTAGGGTTTAGGGTTTAGGGTTTAGGGTTTAGGGTTTAGGGTTTAGGGTTTAGGGTTTAGGGTTTAGGGTTTAGGGTTTAGGGTTTAGGGTTTAGGGTTTAGGGTTTAGGGTTTAGGGTTTAGGGTTTAGGGTTTAGGGTTTAGGGTTTAGGGTTTAGGGTTTAGGGTTTAGGGTTTAGGGTTTAGGGTTTAGGGTTTAGGGTTTAGGGTTTAGGGTTTAGGGTTTAGGGTTTAGGGTTTAGGGTTTAGGGTTTAGGGTTTAGGGTTTAGGGTTTAGGGTTTAGGGTTTAGGGTTTAGGGTTTAGGGTTTAGGGTTTAGGGTTTAGGGTTTAGGGTTTAGGGTTTAGGGTTTAGGGTTTAGGGTTTAGGGTTTAGGGTTTAGGGTTTAGGGTTTAGGGTTTAGGGTTTAGGGTTTAGGGTTTAGGGTTTAGGGTTTAGGGTTTAGGGTTTAGGGTTTAGGGTTTAGGGTTTAGGGTTTAGGGTTTAGGGTTTAGGGTTTAGGGTTTAGGGTTTAGGGTTTAGGGTTTAGGGTTTAGGGTTTAGGGTTTAGGGTTTAGGGTTTAGGGTTTAGGGTTTAGGGTTTAGGGTTTAGGGTTTAGGGTTTAGGGTTTAGGGTTTAGGGTTTAGGGTTTAGGGTTTAGGGTTTAGGGTTTAGGGTTTAGGGTTTAGGGTTTAGGGTTTAGGGTTTAGGGTTTAGGGTTTAGGGTTTAGGGTTTAGGGTTTAGGGTTTAGGGTTTAGGGTTTAGGGTTTAGGGTTTAGGGTTTAGGGTTTAGGGTTTAGGGTTTAGGGTTTAGGGTTTAGGGTTTAGGGTTTAGGGTTTAGGGTTTAGGGTTTAGGGTTTAGGGTTTAGGGTTTAGGGTTTAGGGTTTAGGGTTTAGGGTTTAGGGTTTAGGGTTTAGGGTTTAGGGTTTAGGGTTTAGGGTTTAGGGTTTAGGGTTTAGGGTTTAGGGTTTAGGGTTTAGGGTTTAGGGTTTAGGGTTTAGGGTTTAGGGTTTAGGGTTTAGGGTTTAGGGTTTAGGGTTTAGGGTTTAGGGTTTAGGGTTTAGGGTTTAGGGTTTAGGGTTTAGGGTTTAGGGTTTAGGGTTTAGGGTTTAGGGTTTAGGGTT